>OZ023251.1:9576216-11070304 GCA_964006365.1 Trididemnum miniatum | reverse complement strand
TTCATTTGTTGAGTAAGTTTATAGATCGTTTATCCGGTTTTGTTGTAATTTGTTGGATGCGCCTGGTGTATGAATACGATTTTTAAATTGCATAAACCTGTCATGAATTTTGTTACTGTGACGTCATAAGGCTTCGCTACTTGATCGATCGGCTTCGCCAGAACTATTCTGCTGTCTCAAAATTATGATCTCTTTTTGGGTTACTCTGTTGAAAATACGAAATTTGTAATAAACTTCTCTAAACTGTTTCAGATTAATTTTGGTATTCTCTGTATTGACGAATGTTCCAGGTGTGAAACGGTTACTTTAAAGTTAATCAGGCCACAGCACTTCAAGTCCATGAAATACCCACATTCTTGCATTTATTTTAATGCATATTTATAACATTAGGTATTTTGAACATCAAGTACCGGGTATATTTTTCAGCACCAAACTGGAAAAACGAGTATGGTAGCAAGGTGAGCTCTGAATTATGAACACCACGTAATTATGATGTTATAAAGAGTGAAACGCGTTGGGGTTGTGAAATAAAATCGCGATGTGAGTATAGTACGCATGCTAACTAAAATATCTAATAAAAATATGCACATTTCTTCAATTTTTACTCACGAAAGTACCGTTATGCAATATTTGTCATTAATCAAGAAATGGGCTTTAGATATGACGTCATATTATGAGGCGCATTTTTGATTTGAAATCGAAAATTAAAAAACAAGATTTTTTCTACATAAATTACTTGAAACAAGCCCTCCAAAAAATATACAACATGTATGTGTTCAGTTACGATAAAAAGCACTAATTTGACTTGGAACTTCCAAACCATCGATTTTGCAAGGTGAGCTCTGAAATATGATCATCACTGTACAATCATGATTGCAAGTACAGGAAAATGTTGAGTAACGGCGAACCATAAAATTGTTCATACAGTTACCGTAGATAATATGCTGATAAAGCTAATAGAAAATCTACTTATTTTATCAATTGCGTTTCCACAACGGCTTTAACACTTTCATCAATGTCTTCAAACCCGTTTTCTAGCACACAGTCAGCATGCTGTAGCTGTTCCTTTGTATATGCACCCGTTGTTACAGCTACGCATGGAGAGTTATTGACGTGAGCACATTCAATATCTTTGGGTGTATCACCAATAACTACAACATCGTTAGGATCGATGGCATCAACCCCTAAGAACTTGCAATATCTTTGCTTCGCAATTTCAACCAATGCATTTCGATTTCCATCATCAGATCCAAAAGCGCCTATCAAACCGTTACTGGCACAGGTTTGAAAGTAACTAGTATCAACTCCAGCAGTTTCTAGTTTGATCACAGCAACAGGCTGAATATTCCCTATAAAAAAAATAACATTCGATAAATATAAATCAACTGCTAAGTCATGATTATGCTTAAAGTTTTTTAATAGCATTCTCCAGTGAACTGAAGGAATAGCAAAGTGAGCTTCCTAAAGAAAACTTATGTGCAAATATGCTCATAGAACCATAGAACTGCGTCTGTTACATTTTTTTCCTTACTCCAGTCAGTTCGATACACACATGAACAACACGGTGGGCTTCTTATAGCAACAACCTGTATTTGCCAAGATACATAGCAATCAAACTGCAAAGAAGTTTTAAATTCCAAGAGGAAAAAAAATTGGAACTGTATAGCTAATGATTTAAGAATACTCTCCTTCAACAAACCAAAAAGAAAGTACAAAAAAATTCTACTTTTTAACTACTTAAATTTCGCGCAAACAAAAATATCTCTTTCCAACTTTTTGCCTGCAGGCGCCAAGAGGGAGCCTGGCCCCCCAATTAACAAGCTTACTCTTATAAAGACGGCGGCTTGGGCGCTTAATTTCAAATTTTGCCCCCCCTGATAAATGCTTGGCCCCCCCAAAGTCGACTGCTCTGCCGCCGGCTCTGATTGCATGTTACTGGTAACCTTTGTGTTAATTTAAGCCATTCAACAAACATAAACTTCAGGCCGTTGCTAAATTGATACATCCACACTATGTCAAACCTTATACATTGGAGATGCAGTAAATTCGACTAGCACCCTACAGATGCCTATGGTGGCAGCTCGACTGTATGACCGAAAGGTCCCCTCACAGCTTCCTGTTACGATTTCACCAACAATGCTCATAACTTCAACGGTGTGCCATCACGTTGTTCTGTTTTCTTTGGCCGTTGATTTGTGTCACGAAAAATGGAACTTGAAATTTTTTGAATCTATATCGAGTGCGCGACTATAAATCTATAACTATAATTTAAATCTATAAAGCCAGTAGTCAAATACGTAGTCGCGTACCCAGGTAGTGAGATACCCCCTCGCCTGGTAGCGCATTCAAAATGTGATCGATTACTCCATTAGGCTATATCTGCTCATAATTTGCACCTATCATCCCAGAAGTGAAATGCGCCAATAGTCTTGCTCCATAAAGGCTTTGAAGTGGACATACACGTGTGGGATATGTTTGGCATGCTCAGCGAAAAAAGAACTACCGGTTACTGCAAATTCATCAAATTCCAATTTTTCAGAGTTCAGAAGCTACGCTTATAATCAAAAATTTCCGAAACATGAAGAACTTAATGTAAAAATGTTAGTAGGCCTATCCATCATAACACACCTGTCAACAATCCAATTGTGACATCTTTTCTCTTGGACAGTTTTTCTAGTAATTCATTCACATTTGGAAGTATTTTCCAATTGTATCTTAAAATAAACATAAAAGAATGAAAACTTAATGACGCAGAAGCAAGACCACTTGGCAACACCATAATAGGCAAATGATGTCAATGAAATACTAGTTTCAGCTATAGGGTTAAAATAGATGGTGGCTGTATTAATCCAGCATTTTTTTCATTTTACACAGCAAATGCATTTACCAAATTGTTTGCAAATGTCACATCAAGAAGAGATAATTTTTGTCAATATTGCATTTATCAACAGAAACAAAAAATTAATTCAATAATTTGCAAGTTGCACGTTATGTTAGGGTGTAGGTATTGCAACAATTTTTGTGAGCTGCCTTACAAATTAAAAATATGCATCACCTGTTAAGCTAGTGTATGTTGAGCACCTTTCAAGCCAAGAAAAATTTAATTAAGACAATTTGCCTCTTCATAATATCCTTTAAAACTAATCTAAGTAGTTTTCTTATACTTTCCATCCTTTACTCCTTTTCTGGCAATGTCAGGAAGCATTTCAAAAGCCTTTGCAATGTTCTCATGATATTTAGCGTAATTCTTTTCATGTATATCATATGAAGCTAAGACATCTGCAGAAATACTAGGGTCCGTTCCACCTAATACAACACATAGTCATATTACTTCTAGTAAAAATTGAGGTTTGAATAATCATAGAATTAGGAATAAAACTTGAACAAGAGCAGGCACAATAGCAATGCCAGTTGAACAAGATTCCAAATTTCACATATAATTATGATCAGTTGTGTATGACATAAAACATGCAAATTGCGGTAAAGCAAACTTGTCATTCGCAGGAACACAGTTAACAGAAGCTGATTGGATAAAATTATCAAAATAATGTCATCATCGACCATTCTCTTAAGAATTACAGATAATCATCTAGAATTAGATAATCATGTCCAACATGCCGAAGCAGTAAGCAATCGAGCAAAATGTCAAAATGCTAACATAGAATTACACCAACAAACCCAATCACTGACATCCTTAACTTAAAATGATGTATTCGAGAAATGAAATATGAGTAAATCCACTTGAAGCAAAGTCATTGTACCTGCAAATTCAACATTATTTCTCTCAAATGGTCGTTTGAAAACGATAGACAGTGCCTCTAATAAAGAGCTGCCTGGGCCTTTTCCCAAATAAAAGTGCTTAGACCAAGTAAGTGTGCCATCAACATCAAACAATAATAACCTTGGTATATTGGCACACTTGGAATATGAAGAAAATTTAATCATAATTTAACAAATGCTGAAATGAATTGTGACGTGAAAGTTGTTATATCTGGTTAGTTTTTATTTTAATGCAAATTCACATATATAATGCATGCAAACTTCACAATTAAAGCATGGTACGGTATGTTGAAATTGTTATTTTCACACACATTTTTTACATTGACAGAAAACTGTAATGCAACATACGTGCAATCTGCATTAACTAGTCTACACATATTTTCAATTACCGTAATCTATTTTGCCATTAACAGCAAAATCATGATTGGCTAATTTTCTCTTGACTGAGCGTACGTATAGATGCAAGCCAATCAACAGTCATGCGTGTACACCAGTGCACACCTATATCTTTAGCCAATCAGTATTTTGCCGCCAACAACAAAGTAGACACTGCCAATTAATTAAAATACAATAGGCCTAGTATGAAATAGTTCAACACCAAAAACTAAACCAATGATCATCAAACAATTTTTTTTTTAATCAAATGCACAGAAATCTGTCTAGTCTTGAGTCTATCTGCCTGCTGATAGAAAAGAAATTACCTGACTTAGGTCAGTAAGTTGTTACAGTGCCCAGTACCATGCCTCATCTTGACTAACTGACTAATGTTTCACCTGTCACCAACTCAGTACTGGTACCGCACTAGTAAAGGTCTACTGTCTATCAACCTCATTGAACAATGCAAAAAGCATGCGCTCACCTGCAAAATGAATTCCATTTCGATTGATCTCTTTTTGAAAAGCAACTGATAATGCTTCCAACAAAGAACTGCCAAAGTATTTACCAACTTTTTTATGATCAGACTTCACTAAAGTTCCATCAATATCAAACAACAATAATCGAGGAATCATGGTCATCATAACGACTGTATAGTCTTTAAACTTGATTGTTTAGCCTGATTAGCTGTTCAAAAGTTTGATGTAAAATTTAAATCATGATATGTACCGGTAATAAATACCAATTTTGTTTGGAACTAAAAATATGGGTAAAAATGAAAAAAGCATACATAAGCAGTACTAGGCTAGTAACAGCAGCACCTATCTGCAATGATTATCGCAGCCGTAATCTATCTGCATTTGGCACACAGTACCGGTAGCACAGAGCACTAGCAGCTAGACTAGGCTTAATGGTACTGGGTATCAGTGTTCCCTCTTGAGAGAGAAATTTGAGAAAAATGCGAATTTTTGGGCAAATTTTACTGATTTTGAACCAGAAATTAATATTATAAAATGCAAAACTGATAAACTTAAATAAAAAGCTTGAATATTTTAATGGAAGACTGCAGCTTGTATCTTGGAAAAGCAAATTTAATGCAAAAAATTTGTAAAAGGGGTCCTCAAAGTAGTGAAATCTTTGGGCAAAAATTTCAATAAATTTATCATTTGGGCAAATTTGCACTAGTCGAAATCCTCGAGGGAACACTGCTGGGTACGGATATATATGCTTTTGCACCGGTGCAAAAGCCTAGTGCCATTCAGCTTTCAGTAAAATGTGGTACCAATAGGCTAAGCCTACCTACCTACACACCGGTAGGCCTACCGCACAAAGATAGTTACACAAAGTAGGCCTAGTCTAGTGCAGACAAAACGAAAAAGTTATGCTTAATAAAGAATACTGCTGTCTAGATCAGAGGTGACGAACATGCGGCTCGCGAAAGAATTTCCTAAGGCCCAGGGCCTAGAGATGGCTCGGGCTGACTTTTTCGAAGCTCGAACTGCCCACGGCCTGGAACCTCTGGCCCGGTAACCATAACCGACCAGGCAACTACTACCAAAAATAAAGCCCAGCCCTGCCCACCCAAAGCCCATTCTTTTAATGAACCTTCAGTCTCATTAATCACACTCAAAGGGATCTCAAGAAGACTAGTGTTAGCGGCCCAGTAATGAACAAATATAGAACCGGGTCGTTACTCGTTAGCGGAAGTCACCAGCAAGTCACCAGCATCAGTAAATTCAAACGAAAACGACAGCCATTAATTGATTATTACGTCACAAGCCAGAAATTCACGAAGAAATGGGCAAGCGTAAGACTAATGAAAACTTCGAGTCCAAGAAGACAGTTGAGACTAGTATTTTGGAAAAACTGGTAGCTGAAGCCAGGGCCGGATTAAGGCGGGGGCTGATGGGGCTGCAGCCCCAGGCCCACCGACCAAAATAGGCCTCTCGATTACAACTTATTATGAACAACTAAGTGATTTTTTCATCAATCAACTGTTTTATTTTAAAGTTGAATACAAATTACCAATCTTTATAGGCCTAATCTATCCAGTTTAGGTTAGGGCTAAGTGAGTGATTCAAGATTGTATCAACGCCAAAAGTTTCAACGATTTTACTCTTGAATTTAAATCACAAGATCTGCGGCAAGTAAACGAAATCAAAGAAGACTGATTACGAGTTTGTGAGATTTGGACATACTTTACGTTGCGAGATTCGGACCAGTATTGCGTCACCAGCCCAACGGCTGAGGCATTCATCAGAGCAGGAAACAGGGTCCAGAAGCTAGCTTTGAAATTATTCCAGCCCCTCCCAACAAATCAAATCTCTCTATGTTTTGGGTCAAAATTGCAGGAAGCAAAAAAATGCCAAACAATGTATATAAAAACATTCCGACGCAATATGATTGTTCTGCAGCATATTGTACAACGAATTTAACGGTTTTCGAAACAGAATTCAAACTGAATAAATAAAATGATGATTGATATGAATGTTTATTGCTGTGTAAATTTTGAAAAACATCACAATCAAATACTATCAATAGCCCAGCATCGGTTACAGTGTGTGATGTAGGCTAACGTTCTATCCCAGGGTGGTCCAAGGTTGACAGCGTCGCGGGCCAGATTGTTTTTTGTATATTAATTCGCGGGCCACACACAGCAACATCAGTGCGAACAAATAATAAACAAAATATTGCGCACTTCTTTACGGTTTCTCTGTCTCTGAAACCTTTTCCATTTTTAGCCAGTATCAGAGAAACTTCGTAAGATGTCTTCTTGTCAGAAAGATTAGTTTTTCTGAAGTTGGTCATTAGCTTATAGCATTTGCCTTTCAAGTCTTTTACAACTGCTATTCTAGCATATCTGTCGTATTGTTCCTACTGACTCTTATGACGTGTTTCGTAATGCCGTTTTACGTTGTATTCTTTTAGCACTGACACAATCGGCTGACATGCCAGGCATTGTGGTTTACTCGTACCCTCAACAAATAAGGACTTTTCCTCCCATATTGAGTTAAAATGTCTACTTGGATTGGTTAACTTTCTTTTCACTCTCATTTTTGCCAAATAATTGTAAATCCTAAAGTTATAAACCACTGCAGAAACAAATGTAGGTTTTAGATTTCAACTGATTCTACTTTTCTGACTATCAAGAGTAACTTTACAACCTTCCCGCTAGTATGACCCTGGATTGAATAATGATAGTGAAGTTTCGACTATAACCAAAGTCTCGTCAGCCTTGCTACGCACAGCCAATCCAGGCTAAACTCATTCCAGACTGCAAAGACTCTGTTTTTGCATTGCTTTACCTGTACATCTCGACTTGATCTTAAAACGAGACTTCATCTTAAGTCGAGATGTACAGGTAAAGCAATGCAAAAACAGAGTCTTTGCAGTCTGGAATGAGTTTAGCCTGGATTGGCTGTGCGTAGCAAGGCTGACGAGACTTTGGTTATAGTTAGTCGAAACATTAATTTGTCCCTTGATAGTGAAGTTGTTACCATCATTGTGTTGCAACGTAACAATGCAACAATTGTGACATTGCAACGAAACAATGCGAAAAACAATTAATGACCTTACAATTGTTGTAACGTCATAAATTGTTTTTTCGACTAGTTTTAATTTATACTGCTTCACGTGCGTTTTACTATCCTGCTGAAAATGAATCGAGTCTTAATCGAAATGTTCAGGCTAAAATTGTTTCTTATACCTTTGCTTAGACTTAGAGATTCAGGAAACTGTGTTGACTCCGGCTATGTAACGTTGGAATGCGTGTAAACAGGAAAAGTAAGTAGATGACCTGCGAATCGTAAACTAAGCACAGCGGGGAGTTCGGTTCAAAACGCAAAACTGCAAGCGTTGAGTCAAAATAAGTTCGTTACGTTCCTTACCAATAAATGTGACTGATTGTACGTTGTACGTCGGTAACTTGGATGTTATCATATCTCACTAAGACTTTCTCGCAGTTTCTCCAGAATTTTTGCGGAATCTTCCGCGGGCCAAAAAAAATGCTGCCGCGGGCCACTAGTGGCCCGCGGGCCTGGGTTTGGACCACCCTGTTCTATCCTGTAACTAGAAGGAAATCAATCTAAATCAGGAGTGGAGAACCGGTAAAGCACAGCGGGCCACATTGATTGCATAATATTTTCAGCGGACCACATTTACTTTTAATTGTTAAATTTCGCTTTAAAAAGGCACAATATTTCGTCGCAAATTTAACAACATTCATGCTGAGCTGTTTTTTTTCCCGTAAAATCAGAGACTTTTGCGCGTTTTTATGCTATAAATATATAGCATGTAGTTAAATGTGACGCAGTTTTTAAGAGATCTTAATGTTTTATATTCCACCATTTTGTTGTACACTTAACAATTAAAGTTCTGACGCGGGCCACATTCAACACTTAAGCGGGCCGCAGGTTCCCCTCCCCTGATCTAAATCTTCATTAACTCAAGATTACGCGGAAGGGTGATACATGTAGCGGGGGTCCATCTACGTGACATAGAGCTTGCAGGGCAACGCAGCTCCGAAGAAATGTCGTCGTTTTAGCGAGTCATTAATTTATGATTATTTCGTTGCATAATTCATAGACAGCAGCGTAAACTAAAGATGGTTTCACCATAACTTATGGTTTCACACAAAATGCCGTACGAATTTTCGTAAAAGGACGTTAGGATACGAAATAGAGCAGGGATGGCGAACCTTTTTAATTGGTGGATCAAATTTAAGGTCGTAGACCGAAACAAGAAAAAACGTGGGTTGTGGATGTAATCATATTAACGAAGGGCTTGAACCCAAGTTCTTCCGAAATCCGTGCAAAGAACAAAAAAAAAGGATCTTCACCTCAAAAATTCCCAGCTTCCCGTCTTCAATGCCGCAGTATGGAAAGATAAGCTTTTCTTCACTACGTTAATGTTCGTTACCGTTTTCTTCGTAATATTTTTGAAACTACAAGTGGGTCACTAGGTGATCCGCGAGTCAGTGGTTTGCCATCCCTGAAATAGAGGCTGTGAAGGAGGTTGACGCAAACTTTGCATGGCTTGGGGAAAACTAATCGTAGAATCACTTACAAAACAACAAATAGAAAGCGTATTTGCGGAAATTGGGGCTCTGCGGTATGACATCTTCTAAAGCTTTGTACGTGCAAAATAGGTTCAGAAAATTTGTTTTTTGAATGTGTTTAATACTTGTATGTAGGTTACATATTTCAGCAGGTCTAGGACTGACGGGGACAAAACAGGCCCTGACTACCAAATAGCCCCAGGCCTCAGAAACCCTTAATCCGGTCCTGGCTGAAGCAATAGTAAAAGTAATAGCCGATTATCAGCAAGAAATTAATTCCCCAAGAAATGAACTGAATGTGGTTAGAAACAACCAAGAATTAGTTACGGAGCAATGCAAACAGAACATAGATTCGTTGAAACAGGATGTAAGCATACTGATTGAAAAAACTGATCATATTATCGGCAGCGTGGCGCAGTGATTATCGGCAGCGTGGCGCAGTGGTTCGGAGCGTCGTTTTTACGACGAACATGATCGCAAGGTTAATGGTTCAACTCCCAACCTAGTCTCGTTGTTGCGTCCTTGGATAAGATGCTTCACGATGATTATCTCTGCTTGGTGGAATCCGGCAAGCAGCAAATTAAAGAAGTCAAAAGAAAATTCAACCGGAAAATTTGGAAACAAGGGCAACTCCTAAGTGAGTCTGGATTCGTCCTACGCATAGCGCCTCCGCCGCTTTCTCGTGATGGGAGGATAAAGATGAAGAAATCAGAAATCAAAATCAAATCAATATTCTTGGCAGTTTGACATACCTGGCTGACGAATACGATGACTTCAACGTTAAGCTTACTGCCAATTCTCAAGTAAGTCAAAGAAATTTCATCAATATTTGTGAGTTAAAAAAGGAAGTGGATTATATCATTTGTAAACAAAATGTGGCTGAAGCCCAATTGGATGACTTAGAACAATACGGTAGGAGAGAGAACCTGGAAATTCACGGTGTGCCGTTAAAGCGAGACGAAAACACAAATGAAATTGTTAAGTCGGTGGTAAGTTCTCTCAATGCTCGGCTTGATGACCACCAAATTTCAACTTCACATCGGCTAGCTAGTAGTTACAAAAAGATTCAAAGAAGCCAAGCCACGGAACAACCTCCACCCATTATAGTTCGTTTTGCGAATCGCGACAAGCGAAACGAGATTTACAAGAAAAGAAAATTGTTGAAATTAAACTGCAAAACTGAACCTATGAGTCATAATTCCTCTCCCAACATCACGATCCAGGAAAACCTCACTCCGCTCAGAAAATCCATTTACAAAGCCGCAAAACAAGCCAAAGCCGCGTTGAATTATAAATTTGCTTGGACCTCCCAGGGAAAATTTTTTCTAAGACAGGACACGGACACCAAGGTTTTTAAAATTTCGTCGTTTCATGACTTAGCCAAGCTGGGTTATTCTGGTGCTGGTGAAAAAATATCTAGGTTTTAGTGGTGTAGGCCTATTTTTGTATAGTGTAATTCATTTTATCCTATTGCGATTTAATACTGGTGAAAAAGTTATTTTATTCAGCCGTAGAAACGGAGTATTGCAACCACAATATTAACTGTATTTATTGTGTCCAGATCCACTATCCTCACGTTTTATTTAACGTAATTTTTTTCCAGGTATATAATCTTAGTATCTGCAGCTTGAGATATAGCGGTTATGATTCCAATTTGATTCTTCGTATTGTAGTAAACTTTTTTTTTATTTTCTATTTTTTTAGGACTGATCTACTGTTGTTTTTTTTTTTTCTCGACATTGATAATAATATCTATATACATTGTAAACGATGGAGGCTTGTACGAAGTCGAATATTTGTGTATGTTCCAAATGTTGTGCAGCTATGTTTCTTTTTTTCTCTTTAGGTGGCCTTGAGCTAAAATCACTACTTAATATTAATTTTTCTTGCATAGTCAATAGAAGCGATGAATATTTTTCCCCTTCAAACTTATCAAGTTTAAGTGCCAATCTATTAAAAAACGACCTTTTTCTCATCCACTTTAATGTCAGAAGCCTTTCTAAAAATAAAACCAAAATGCATGAACTTATTGATCTTATGGTAACAAAACCCAATGTTATTGCCGTATCAAAAACCAAACTTAATCCTAATAGCGTTTCAAATGTAAACCTTTCAAATTACAAATTCTTTCGAAATGACTTCCCAACTAATGCTGGCGGGGTCGGTCTCTATATTAATGATTCAATTAAGTGTTGTTTACGAGATGACTTATTTCTTAACTTAGATAATTGCGAAGATTTATGGCTTGAAATTGAATGCAAAAATTCAACATTTATTCTAGCTGTTATTTATCGTCACCCTAACCAAGATTTGCCTTCATTTCATACCAAATTCTATAACCAATTAAAGGATCTAGAAAACAAAAAGTAAATTATGTAGTTTCTGGTGACCTTAATATTAATATTCTAGCTAAGGATAACCCAGCGGTATAGGATCTTACGTTAATGATTTAACTTCCATCGGTTGCAGTTCAAGGATTAATGTCCCCACTAGATTTGCTGACAACTGCAAATCTTCCCTGCTTGACCATATCTATTCAAATATTCTTAAAAAAGATACCGCAAGTGGTGTTTGCGTATTTGAGATTTCCGATCATCTACCAACATTTTTTACTGCTAAAAACACTAAATGTTCGTACCTCTATAAAACTATGTTTAAACGTTCTATGAAAAATTTCAAAATTGAAGATTATCTTCTTGATTTAGACTCGGCATTTTCATCTATTAATATAACTGATTTAAACAAATCAAACATTAGCCAAGGCGTCTCAAATTTTACTTCTACGTTCAATTCTGTGTTAGACAAACACGCCCCTTTAACCGTTTTGACTAGAAAAGAAAAACGTCTACCAAAGAAGCCATGGATAACCCCGGGTATTCTCGCATCGATTAAGACAAAAAATAATCTTTTTAAAAAGGTTTTCAAAAAAATTCCACTAATTCTGAAAAAGAGCACTATAAGAAATATTTGAACAAATTAACTCATATTAAAAATGTTTCCAAGCAACATTACTATCAAAATTTCCTTAGCAACTGCAAAAGTTCTTCAAAAACATGGTCGACAATTAATGAAATCATTGACTTTAAAAATTCTTCAAACAAATCTAAATTGCCACATTCAATAGTGATTGAGGGCGAGCGTGTTAAAACGGACTCCCCTAAATTTCGCGAAAAATTATGCGAATACTTTGCAAACATCGGTACAATTATGTCCAAAAATCTACCTTTTTCCAAAGGGGCTTCTTTTAAAATCCACCACTCGTCCTGTATCCAATCTTTTATGCTTGAAGAAATACTATCAGAAGACGTGAATGATTGTATAGACAAACTAAAACCCTACACTGCTCCTGGCCTTGACCAAATTTCTCCTAAATTTGTAAAGCTTTCCAAGTGTGTTTTAGCTCCACTTCTTGCTAGATTATTCAATAGATGCATTGAATTAGAAACCTTTCCAAATGATTTCAAAGTAGCTAGTGTCATTCCTATTCCGAAAAAAATATCTCCAACTTCACTAGATGAATTTCGACCAATCTCTCTGCTATCAGTATTTTCTAAATTATTTGAAAAAATTCTTGAAAGCAAAATGACTAAATTTATTACTAAAAACTGCATCCTCACTCCTTCGCAATTTGGCTTTACAGAAAACAACTCCACCGAATTAGCTATTACAGTGGAATTCGGTTAATGAATCCACGGTTAATAAATCCAGCCGGTTACTACATCCAATTTGCTTGGAACGGAATCGTCCCAATCCTTTCACGTTATAAAAACTTCGGTTAATAAATCCAAGCGCCGCTTAATACATCCAGTTTACGTGCTTTATGCAGTCAAATTTTTCTTCATTATGTGCTAATAAGTACGTACAATATTGGATTATCAGTTTCGTATGGACAAGTACGTACATGTCCTAGTGTACTGGTAGGCCTAATCAAGCAGACTAATTGAACACCAGTCGTAGGAGTTGTGCAGTTGTTGTTGCAACTGAAGTTGTTGTTGCTTTTATGAAATTTAACTTCAAGAAAAGTTTTCTGGATCCATTGCAGATGAATAGATCAAGAAGACATGATAAAACAGCAGCAGAAAAGCTAGAGTTGCTCGATCGCTACAAAACGTTTACCTTCATGAGTCAGCGTGAAGCAGCTGATCGACTCGGA
Source organism: Trididemnum miniatum (assembly GCA_964006365.1). Classification (NCBI taxonomy): domain Eukaryota; kingdom Metazoa; phylum Chordata; class Ascidiacea; order Aplousobranchia; family Didemnidae; genus Trididemnum; species Trididemnum miniatum. Next base: position 11,056,940 of record OZ023251.1, on the reverse strand, counting down.
ATTAGTAGAGGATGCTTACAAGGCTTAATAAAAAACGAAGCCCTTATAAGTTCTTCAGACACTGCGAGTGGGATGAAACGTAAAAGTAATAAATAAAAGATGAAACGTAATAAATATTGAAAAAATACTACATTTTGTGCATTTTTACCGCTGCAGGGGGATATCCACAATGGTGAGATGCATTTTTAGGAAACGCCGTTTATTAAAGCCGCCGCGTATTAAATCCAAAACCGGCTGTCCCGAGGTGGATTTATTAACCGAATTCCACTGTACCACTTTCTATGACAAATTATTAAACAACTTAAACGGAAAATTAATAACATGTTCCATTTTTCTCGACTTGAGAAAAGCGTTTGATTCTGTAAGTCATGAAATTTTGCTTAAAAAACTTTATCATTACGGTTTTCGTGGTAAAATGTTCAATCTATTATCATCATATCTTTCTGGGCGCCAAATTTGTACAAAAATTAATGACAAATTATCTTCACTACGTCCAGTTAAATATGGGGTTCCTCAGGGTTCAGTTTTGGGGCCTTTACTCTTTCTTTTATACGTAAATGACCTTCCCAACGTGTCCAAATTCGAAACGACGCTTTTTGCCGATGATACAACTTTGCATTTAGCACATCATGATTTCAACATACTTCAGTAACAAGTGAAGGAGGAAATTGATAAAATTGAAAATTGGGTTACCAGCAACAAATTAACTATCAATTACAATAAAAGCTGCTACATGATTATCTCGGGTAACAAAAAGAAAATTGACAAAAACGAATTTAACGTTAGTATTAGTGGCAATGTCATTGTAAAATCCGACTATGTCAAGTATCTTGGAGTATTTTTAGACGATCGTCTGTCATGGAAAATACATATTAACAAACTATCAAAAAAACTTTCCAGAGCTTGTGGTATGGTTTACAAACTAAGACACTACGTTCCCCTATCCTCACTCAAGTTAGTCTATTACGGTCTTTTTCACTCTCATCTTCAGTATTCCTTATTAAACTGGGGTAGAGCCGCCTCTTCTCACTTACAAAAATTGATAATTCTCCAAAACAAATTCATAAGAGCAAGTCTTTTTTGTGCGAAAGAAAAACCGATTAACTTTCTTTACTCTAAATTTAATACACTTATGCTGACTGACATGATTAATATAGAGTTCGCTAAATTTATGTTTAAATACAATAACCGTCTGTTACCACCCTCTTTCAACAATTATTTCACAAAACTTGATGTAATACATCATTATAACACTAGACAAAAAGGAACGTCTGAATTTTTTCAACCTTTTATTGCTTCGGAAACTGAAAAAAATCTCTTCAATACATTGGCCTGAAAATATGGAAAAATATTCCCGAAGAATTTAAGCACTGCTCCTTTTCTTCTTTTAAAAAATACGTTAAATCTTCTGCCGTCTCCAAATATGTATGAAATTACCTTCTCCACAATATTTCATCTTGCCTTCAGCAGATTATCAATTTTATACAAATGTCACCATCTAAATTGATATTGTAACTAAACAGTTGATATCTGTATCCTTTTAAATGTACTTTTACCTTCTCCAAAACCAAAGTTTTTGTTTTTTGTGCTTTGTGTACATATTGTTTTCTGAAGTTGTAATTTGTGTTTTCTGAAGTTGTAGTTTGTGTTTTCTGAAGTATTGTAGGATGTTTCTATTTTAGCTATTATTTTTTTACCCTATTTTTTAAACACTACTGTATATTAGCTTTGAATCTCAAACTAAACCCCCCTTTCTGATTGTCGTAAAGTTATGCCTTCACTGACAACCTGCTCAACCCCTTATTGTTATTACGTATGTGTGTGTATTTGCGTTTACTTTTTACTAATTAACGTCAGAGTAAGATATGGCAAAAAGGTGCAGTTGACCTAGATGACCGAATGATGGTCTTTTCGCTGTTTCCTACCTGTGCTTTCTTGTGCGTTATGGTAAAACAAATAAATAAATAAATAAATAGCGGACTAATAAAAAGACCGATTTCAAAACGGTTCTTCGGCGGGTCTCTTAGCGGCCCATGCCATCTCTACCAGAGCCTACAAAAATTTTGGGGAAACTAGTACTCTTTAACTTTCTTTTCTTAGTCTAATCTTTGCGATGCGATATGAAAAGCTGAGGCCCCGACTGAACCTCGTGCGTATCACACAGAAATCATACAAACGTATAGTAGGGGAGATGTGGGACCTTTGGACCATTTAGAGCTTTTTCGAATCCTGTGACTGTAATTTGAACTAAACTTCCACAAAAATTGCTACAAATAAACTACATTATGTCATGTACTAGTTAGCACTTTAATTGCAGTACTACTTTAACACCTTCATATTTATTTTTTAATTTAAAAAATATTATTTTTTCGTAAAAAGTTTCATATGCATGGGGTTCTTTGGACCATGACAAGGGGACGTTTGGACCAGTCGATCTCAATTGCATTTTACATCTGCAACTAGTGCAAAAATTCTACAAATTTGTTTTATTCAAACAAAATAGTCATCACAGAATATTGCAAAAACATAATAAAGGCCTATAGGTGGGTTTACACGAACAAAAAATGTCCAGCGGAGCGGAGCTGAGCTTTGTTTATTCTTTATAATGTCATGCAGCTTGCTTCAACTTTGCAACGCTTGCTTCAGCTCCGCTCCACTCCACTTGCGTCGGCTTCTAAACGCTTCTTCGACGCAGATACTTCAACTTTGCTCCGCTTGCGTCAGCTTCGCTCCGCTCGTATTCACGCAAGCTGCCGCAAGTTGCCTCTGCTCCGTTCCACTCGAAATTCGCTACACGAGCGAAAATTTGAAGTTGAAGCGACCAGAGATAGATTTTGAAACTCAAGTCTTTTGGTGTTTAGCGACCTAGGTTAGATAATTTCGACGATTTTTTGGCGAGGATTGAAAACAGTTGTCAAAATACTGTGTTTTGACTCGATCTAAGCATAGTAGTAGCATCAGAATTTTGTTTTTTTCTATCTAGCCTATTTAACCTTCAAATAAAGCTGGTTCATTGATTTAGCATTACTGAAGCATATACTCACAATGAATGTTTGTAACGTTTGGTTGTGGAATTCAGATTATTATTTTAAATGATAGCTATGCATATGGTGGAGAGAAGATCAGAGCTCATACTCGTATATAGCAGTATGAAAGTCCAAACTGAACTCAACCTTTTCTTTCTCAATTTACGGCACGTAGGTGCCCAGCTGGTTATCACATTCTGCAATGTTTTGCTCAGCTTGTGCTGAAGAGCCAATAGAGCACACATAACTTAGCGTAGTTAGAACAGCGTCTCTGAACACTTCATTCGCCCAGAAATCAAGTTTGCTTTAGTTGCAGTCTGCTCCGCTGTCAAAAAAAGAAAACTTATGCAGTTTAGTGTACCATTGAATCTGAAACAACAGACCATGACATAGTCTAGCAAAGCCTACAAATTTACTTCAGCTCCGCTCCGCTCCACTTTGCTCAACTTGATCAAAAATTTCGTGTAAACAAGCCCTTCAGCTCCGCTCTGCTCCACTTGCTTTAACTTTGCGACGCTTGCTTCAACTCCGCTCCGCTCCACTTGCAATTATTTTCGTGTAAACCCATTAACCCACCTTTAAAGGCTGGTTTACACGACCAGCTGAGTTGAGCTGAACCTTTGTTTGTGTTATTGTAGCTCATCTCAGCTGAGCTCAATCGTTGTAAGCTCAACTCAACTCTACTCGTTGCTGCTGATTAATACCCAAATCACATTATTTTGAGCTGAGCTTAGCTGAAGTAGGTGAATTCCTGTTTCAGGTCTTGGCTAGTTTGTATACTCGCATGGACAAATAGACTAGGCAGCTTAGTGAAATGCATGGTTTTTGTTGTATTGAGAGTTGAGACATAGTCTGTAGCCTAGGTGTTGCAGAAAAGATTATTATATTTAGACTAGCCTGAATTTGCAAGCATGTCCAATGCTAGCTAGGCTACTTATGGTAATTCTCGTTAGCGGGTTAAGTAGGGCATGTTTGAAATAATCCATACCGGTTGGTGGCAGAAAATCGTTTCTGTTGAGGAATAGGAAGTTCCCCCAAAAAAATTTGTTGTGTGTGACTACTGGTATAGCCTTTTGATCGACAGAAACGATTCATAAGATACTGGTACGGATTATTCCAAACAAACCTGTTTGGTAAACTATGGCTATTCTGTACTGGCGGTGGTTCTACTGGTAGCTTAGGGTGCTTTCAACAGCATATGGACAGATATACAGGGTACAACATTACTGTACAGGGTGGGCAAAAATGTGTTCATAAATTAGCTTCCCGGTTGCATATTTACCGTATTGCGTATGTGTCACACAGCAAGTTAGCTGTGTAGAGTTCAATTATCTATATCATTTCATCGTCAGATTGTTTGGTAATGTTAGTTTGGTACTGGTGAAGGTACCAGACAGCCTACTACTGCACTACCACCAGTATAGCCTAGTCTGCGAACGGGTACTAGGTCGGCCAAAAACACTGGTACCAATATATAAGTTCTACTGGTACCAATATGTTCTATATTAAATAGGATTGAAGATGAGAATTTTAAACATCGTAGTACCGTAATCAGACAATTTTTTTACGGCTTTGACATTCCAACAGTTATAGGCCTATAACTGATTTTTTGCTGTTCTAGTTTGAAATTCCAATTAATATAATTTATATATCGGTACCTTCTTTTGGCCCACCCAGCACCTTGTACCGGTATACTGGTAGGTAGCAATGGCTGATGATTGCAATAACCATTATATTGTTGAAGCAAAAATTATACCGTGTGTATAATACCTGTGCGTAAGTAGTAAAATATCTTCTTAAATAGGCACAGATGTGTAGGCTACTGGTACTGTTTAGTACCTGTATGGTATGGTGACTAGTAACATAGATACTGCATGATCAGAGGTGGTCAAAGCAGCCGAAAAACCCTTGAGCTCTTCGTTTTTTAGCTAGTTACGGAAGGATGGGGATAATTTACTTCTATCATTTTTTGAAGTTGTAGTTTAACCAAAAAAGTGGTTGCGTTGTTATCCTTCTACACTTATATTGATTGGTTGAGAGAAAGCACTGGACTAACAATGGTTCTATTGTCATGAAAGGCTACATCACTCGTTTTGCTTGTTTTATTAATCCAAGTCCGGTCTACCAAATTCCAATGAAGTGAGAAATTCTTTTTAAAGAACATTCTTATGCTTCTTGTTACGGTAGTCTGCTAGTTACTACTTTTTTAGATCAAAGTTGAATTATTGTAGCGGTAGTGACAACATGATTATGTAAAAGTATACAAGTTTTTTTTCGTGCAAATTAAAATTAGTTCTGCATTGCTTCACATTTGGCTAATGATAAAGCATCTGCATGTTTGTTTTTTTTTTTGATTTTATGAATAACTTAATGGGGCTTTGGCCAAAACTGAAGGGACAAAGCAATGATTTTTGTTGTTTCAAATTTCATTTAACTTTTGATATTTCTTCATTTTTGCATAAAATAATAGATTGCATATTGCGGGAAAAATGCCAATTCTACCTTTCACTTTGATACTCTACGACGTCACATATTCATCTGTAACCTGTTCATACTTAACCAAATTGCTTCGAAAGTTGAATGGCATGCGAATACGACATGAGTCTTTATGATCAAAGAATTTGTATAACTGCTTAAATTATGTGTAAAGCCATTAGATGAACTGTTATAATTTATTTCAAGATTTTTGTCATACTTGATGACTTAAATGTTTTAGTGAGTATAGTTAACATGGGATATGAAATATTGCTTGATACCAAAACAACCAAACTGACCATATTGCAAAAATTTATATACCGGTACTTGTACACTACAGTACATTCCCATTAGCATTGATAAGTATTAACGAAATAAAGCAAAATTAGAACGTCTGCACAAGTTCTTGAGAAAAGGTTTTTTGTTGCATCCCAATCAGTGTGTAAGAGCCTACATATCCCCATGATTTCAGTAGTTGACTGCACCTCTACTGAGCCAAAAATGGACAGAGATAATTAGCTGATTAATACAGAGTCAAACAATGTAGTTAGTGCACTTAATGCAGAATCGGCAATAAGTTCGTTTATCAGACTGCAAATGTTTTTTTACAGAAAAACAGTGCAAGATACAATGGAAGTATTAAAAGGACAATACAGAAGGAAAACAAAAAGTATGGTACCAACGTCTGAAGAGTCAGGCAAATCCCGATAAACCAGATCATTGTAAGTAGGGAACTACCGGGGCAACAATTTTGTCCGGGGAATTGCGTATGCCTCGGCCAGGGCCGGGGTTTATACAAAAGCAGGCTACTTGCGTCCTAACTCCTAATGTTAATGCTGTCAATGGTGTTACGTAATGCTTTCAGTCACGTAATGCTTTCGTAATTGTACACGCTTTTCATTAGTTCATGACGAACCTTAAAAACACTTTTAGCGTGCACGTTCTTAATTTTTACGTACCAACGCATTTTTCATATAAAATACAAAAATCCTTATGTAAAAGTTAAGATATGACTGTTATATTTGTTGTATGAAACCACTCCAATTTTTAAGGGTGGATTTTTGCACTTTAAAGGTCGTCTTATACGCCGGAATATACGGTAAATAAATTTGAAATTCAACCCCGGACAATTTCTATGACCCCCCCCCCCCCGGCCGGAGGCGGACCGGGGCAAAAAGTGGCATCCCCGGCCAGGACCGAGGCCCCGATCGATCCCTAATTGTAAGCTATGATGAGTTTCTTAAGGACCATGTTAAAGCAGCAGAGTAAGCTTCAAGCGGCAAGATGGGCAATAGCAAAGATCAGATGGGCAATGGCAAAGGCAAAGATTTTATGATTTCGATAGCTGTTTAGTTCGTAAAAATTCGCACAGCCGTAAAAGCTTATTCAATTTTGCAATTGCTAGTTAGCACGAAGCATAGATAAATTTTGCAGAGAGCTCATTAGTTTCACACTGCTAGAATGTCAATATCAGCTGTATATTTCTATCGTATCTTTTTGAGCAATTTTTTAGTCTGAAATATCAATTCAACAGCGCAAGAGATTATATATATTAGAAATAAACATTTTTTGCAGAATAACTAGTGTGGTTGAGAAACTATGTTTGATGGAGTATGATCTAACTGTGGATAATGAGGAAGAAAAAGAGGTGGATGAATGTTTCAGTAACCTTTTGTCTGGTCGCGATACCACTTCAATGGCTTCGGCAACTATGCTAGTCATTAAAACCAATTAATGCACGGTGCCGCAGTCGATATAGCTGACAGACCTTTAGTCGACTCTGTGGCTCTGAAGGAAATTACTTCCCCTTCGAAGTAGGCTAATAGTTAGTACCGGTATTTCAAAGTGTGTTTTTTTAATGCAATGAGAGACATGAAATCTTGCGTGTTTGGTTTCACCTGACTAGAAAGCAAATCCGACATCAACCACTCCACTTGCAGACGCTCTAACCGCACAGCCATCTTGTTGGTTCACAACACTTTGAGATTGATTGATATTTTGATTTTTCATTCTTTGTTGTATCTACAGCTTCTCGTAAATGGTCATTGGACGCCCACGTTGGTAAAAAGATGGCAAAAAAAAAGTGAAGCAAGTGATGAAACCGCTGAAATTCTGAGGAATGCAATACAGGAACTACGGAACTACGTCACATAGAATGTAAGTTATGTATGTGTTTTAAACGCATCACAGACAATGCAGAACCCAAAGTTGATTTGTATGTTCATACATATCGAGCATACGCGGATTCTAGTCAATAACTTTTGTTTTAACTCTTCGGTCACCACTCGTCTGCGATCTACTTTTACCTTTTTGGTTACCAGAATTTTTAAGACAAATAGAAATAATCACCTAAAGTCAACGTGTTGATGATGTACCCACCTACGCTGCATGACATTACTTTCTGCTGTGTGCTTGGTGTTATTGTTGGTTATGGTCAAAATACAGGTAATACTGATGCATATTTCTGTTTGCTTAAATGGATTCGGTAGTATAAGTAAGTTTACAGGTTGCCTCGCTTGTTACGGACGTGAACCCGACTCGCGACAGCCGTTGTTATCTTTCAAAGATCGACAGGAAATCGTTATGCAAATACACCTGAGGATTGCTAAAGGTTGAATCAATGATAGTTTGAAGTGGATTACCGTCTTAGTCCACGGTTGCAAAAGCTAACAAGCAAATCGAAAAATTTTCGACAACTTTTGCAAACAAAACTTCGCTAAGTTGAGTAATATCAGAAATCAAGTCTTTACTGTACTCGTAGTATTACGCCGAAGCGTGTAACGAGTGACGGGGCCCATCTCCGCGGCTATTAACGCCTGGGCAACACAGCTCCAAAGAAAAATCGCAACGGTGGTGAGCCATTGGTGACACTGCGCCAATTTGACCGACTCGAGATTTGAACCCCAAACCTCCGGCACCGATGCGTGCGCTTAACAACTGAGCTAACCTGCCAATTTGCGTAGTAATATTTTTAAGCTAATTTAAACGGCATCCCCGCATGCACGCTTAGCATTCATAAAAATCTATGTTAAGTGTAAACGAGGCTTCAAGTTATTATGCTCAAATTACTAAGCTCGCGTGGGGAGTGGTAGACCTTGGCCTACTAGGATTTTCTGTAGTTTACAATACAGGCCTGTTGTCAAAGCAATCTTTATCCAAGAGGATAGAGCGTCTTTCATAGTCTGGCCACTGGAAAGACATAGCCTACTCGCGCTCGATTGGGTGTCTAGTTAACAAACCAAAGACACAAAAAAATGGATATACACAGCTTTCCCAGATAGGCATTTAGAATCAAAAGTGAACTGGCAATAATATGTGCCGTTGAAAAATGTACTTTGCGGGATTTGCCCCATCTTTTGTGGTAAACAAGTGGCAGCTTAACTCCAAGCAAAGGTTCCTTCGATGTTTCCTGGCCCTGGTCGGGGTAACTCGGCAAATAAATAAATTCAAAACCAACTTAACCAAATTATCATGTATAGGCCAGCCTGCATCCCCACAAAAAATGAAACGCGGAATGTCGTTGCTAAGTCGAGCAATAAACGTGTTTTGCAATTTATAAAAAGAGGTGTAAGAATTTTTGAACAAAACCTAACATAAAACAAATAGTTTTGTTTATTTGTAATAGGTAACACTGATTTTCTGCGCTACTTAAACCTCAGCTGCGCTACGTGAAAAAGGCGTGTAAACAGGACCTTCAGCTCAGCTAAGTTAAGCTCATTTCAATTTGCGTGTAAACCAGCCTTAAGTTTCAAATCTATCTCCGCTCGCTTCAACTTCAAATTTTCGCTCGTGTAGCGAATTTCGAGTGAAGCGGAGCAGAGGCAACTTGCGTCAGCTTGCGTCCACTTGCGTGAATACGAGCGGAGCAAAGCTGACGCAAGCGTAGCAAAGTTGAAGTATTTGCGTCGAAGAAGCGTTTAGAAGCCGACGCAAGTGGAGTGGAGCGGAGCTGAAGCAAGCGTTGCAAAGTTGAAGCAAGCTGCATGACATTATAAAGAATAAACAAAGCTCAGCTCCGCTCCGCTGGACATTTTTTGTTCGTGCAAACCCACCTGTAATATCGACGCATTTTTATGAAGTTTTAACACTGGTTTTCGAAAAGTATAAATTTAGAGTGATGAAAAGGAAAAATAAAACCTCATACATGATTTTAGTGATATGTTAGTTGAGAGTATCGAATTCTGGATAGCCTACCATATTTGCATGCTTAAACAGTTAAACCACCATCCCTAGAGTCTGCGTGGCTGAGTGCATGAAAGGATCACCTAGTATGAAATAAAATGGTTATAACGAATACTTATGGTATCACACAGGTATAGAAGTAATCTGGTGGTTGCTCAATTAGACTGGGGCCTGGGAACTTATCAGTAGACGATGATGTTTGAATTACCGGTGTGAAATTTGAGCAACTAGTCTCGCCTTGTATCCCTCTCGTTCAGCCTAACATCTGTTCCTGCACTCCAATTCTCCAATATTCAACTCCGCGACACTCCGTCTCATCATTGCCATGGAGACATCATTCTAGTCTGCGATACGACATTTTAGCTTGCGTGAAAGAAATGACGTCACGTCGACTGGATTAAACCGGTTTGGACTGGTTGGAACAATGCTCTTGCAACTTAATACTTAAACGTGTCCAGACAAAGAAAGCTGCAGCGTTGCAGCAGACAACAAGAACATGGACGTTTGGCCGATTTGAACTGAACTGCTTAGACTGAAAGTTAGGATAAATTTATCGAAGTTCTTCCTTAATGTTTCGTTAGCCTAGATCAGTGGCGCGGGAACGTTTTTTAGACAGGGGGGGCTCAAAATAGTAAGATCGTGTCAACGTCTGGGGGGCGAAGCCCCCCAGACCCCCCTTTTTTCGAACGCACGTTTTTAAGAGGACACTCAGCAGACCTATTTTGATAGACATCAATTGCATGCCGCTCAAGTGACCGGAATTTTTTCAGGATAATCTTTTATCATGGAAAACAAGATTGCTTACTACCATTAGGCTTTTCTAACCATGCTCGAATTACTACTCATGTATTTGCAAAATGCAAATTCCTCAATCACAAAACCAAAAAGTAGGCAAACAAAATTTGCCCGATCTAACTTTTGCTTTGCTGATCAGAGTTACATGCAACAAACAATGCCCCATTGAGGTTTAAAAATAACAAAAAACACACAATCAAAATAAAGCACTGAACCATTTTTTAACATAATGAGATGTGTAGATATAGGTATTTAGGTAGGCGTACTAGCTCAATTTTAGTAACAATCATCGGCAGTGCTCGAGTTGTGAAAACACTTATGGGGGGTGGTAGGCTACAACTTTTCATGCAGACCTAAAAAGAGATGGTCATTATAGTTGTAAGGGAATGGTTTACGCTAAAATGTTTTATGGGGGGGATGGTGTTGTTTTCAGGGGGGATGGCATCCCCCTCAAATCGAGTAGCCTACTGATCATCGGTGCCAGTTTAGTAGTGATTTAGCCGCTTCATTGGGTTGGTAGAAAAAATTCAAAACCATTAAAAAACTCAACCAGAAGAGAACTTGCACCAGCTCATATAAGCTTAATTAGGGGTGCCCAACCAGTCAATCGCGATGTACCGGTCGATCTTTGGATGCTTGGCTGTCGATCGCGGGTCAATTTGGCATGTACACAAATCAGGTTGGCCACCAACATTTCCAGTTCATGTAACGCGTCCGGGCCGTGAAGACCTTTTTTTTAGCTTTTCACAAAAATTTTGGTGGAATTCGGAACATCTGAAGGATTGAGGACCGTTTTTTTGCACTTCACCGCATTTTCGTTTACGATTTACGTAATTCCCATGATCAGTAGCGACTTTCATTCGAGCATTCAGAGTAGTTTGGCGTAAAGTGTTTGGCAGCTACAAGAATTGACAGCCATTATACTTTTACTGGGCCATCGTCCATGACTGCTGTAAAGGTTTGCAAACGCTGATATAAAACACGGTTAAAAATGAACTTCAAGCATTGAAAATTTTACCAAATTTTACGTTGACCAAGTGAATAATAACTGACTGATTTTTAAAAGAATAGTGATTCTTCGTTGGTTAAAAGCACTTTAAAAAATATTTGCTTCATTACGTATGTACGTTGCGAGCATTAATCACGTCGCACTCAGTGCATAATTTTTTCAATTGTCAGGGGGGGCTCAAATGGTTCAGGGGGGGCTAAAAAAAGTTCAGGGGGGGCTTGAGCCCCCCCTGGCACCCCACTTCCCGCGCCTATGGCCTAGATGTTTATGAGGGAAAGGCGAGATTAGCTCTGAGACCGACTCGTTTAACGTGCGTGTATTAAACTAGCCTAGTTAGTGCAGTGTTATTTATGGGGGGATGTATTGAACTTAAAAAAACCATTGCTTTATGGATAGTTTAGCTGTTGTGAAGTTTAACCGAGTGCGCCGATACTTTTGATTTTAACTTTAGGGGATTATTTCGTGAGAATTACTTTTTGGGGGTTACGGTACAAGTTATTTTTAACGACGTCAAGTTAATCGAGGGATTTGTTTTTGTTTGCAACTGTTTTTGTACTAACTACGATTCTATTTGAATAAGATGTCTTGCCTAATCTATTTGAATAAGGATTAATCTGATTAAAATCGTGTTCTTTAATGATATCTTGCCTGTTTGATTTGACTGAGTTGGAAAGTTATAAATCCATCCGCGTGCTGTTGGTTTGGATAGTGGACACGCTGAGCCCAAGAGAACGATTGTGTACGCTTGCCGCTGGGCTCTCTTCCCAAGGAACAGTCACAGTTGACGCCATAGTGGAAGCGGCCGCTACACCGCTAACCATGAGTAAACTTACAGTACCAAAGCAAAACCGGCTGGGCCATTTTTGAAGGCCTCAAAGTTTATTTGTGAATGTGTGTTGTATCTGAAATACACTGTGGTTTCATGGTCTTATAAATGCTTACAGTTACCAGTAACTTTTGCACCTTCAAATTAGGAAGTGTTTATTTTCCCACTAGGCTTAGAGGCAAAATAGTTTCTAGGTCTATTTTGCCGGATATAGTGCAATCCATATAGTGTGGATACTCAAGGCTGTTTTTGAGCGCCGGCAAAATAGCTTGTAGGTCTATTTTGCCGGAAGTAGATGCTGACTTTACCTACTGCTGGCAAAATAGACCTAGAAACTATTTTGCCATTTACGACAAAATAGACAGCAGTACCTTTGAATCATTCACTGTAGCCTATTGACATAACAACAGAAACACAAATAGGAGCAGGGCTGAAAATAATACAAAGCGACATACGTCAAGACGTGCATAAAACTGCAAAATTTTGAAAATTAGACAGACTGAATAAATAGGCTGGCTATTTCCTGGACATGCAAAACTGAATCACCCAACAGCTCGTCCGCAGACTAGTATTTATAGACCATGCTTAGGCAAAGAGAGCAAAAGCGAAAAATTTTTTGGTATTTTCCGCGAAAAGCATCTTCAAAAAGTATCCCAAAACCACGTTGTTGTAGATCAGTGGTCGGTAACCACCGGGCTGCGGCCCCTCGCCGGATATCCGGTAAGGTAGATTTGCCGGATATCCAGTATCCGGCTATCCAGCAATTTTGCTATCCGGTATATGGAGTAGTTTCCGAGAGTGATGAAGAATACGTGTTGGGCAAAACCATCGAATCAGGATATGTTCTCGATATTCACGCACAGATGCCGAAGGACATGGGTTTTAACTTCAGAAAGTCCGCGAAATGTTTCATCTTTTGATACCGTTCGGCGAAATGGTCGCAAGTTTTTGAAATTATGGCTTCAAGATAATAAGATTTACGATTGGTTGGTTTATACGCAACTCTCCGGTGGTGGTCAGCTACATCTTGATTCAAGCACATCTGACACATGGCAGTCTTACGAACGTGGCTTTCATCAAAAGAACTTGCATAGATTTCAAATTTATCGAGAGGGCTTTTTTTCACAGGGATGCCGCTTACCACAGAGAAGCGACATGAACAGCGAAGGATTTCATTAGCTCCATGGAAAGTAGAAAAATATACACATTTGTATGGACGCAGAAACAGCTGAGCGAACAGCAGAAAAAAATTTTGACTTCTGTTATCAAAAATGTGCTTTTCTGTGCTTCCAACAGTTTCCCCTTGCGCGGTCATTCAGTAGACAAAGGAAATCTTGTATGAAGCTTCCTTAATTCCGCATGGATGCTGGGGACGATGCTTAGAAGAAACGGTCTTTATTGCTTTTTTGTACCCTGATCGAAGGCAGGTAGTTTATACTGTGGAAACGTTGGTTTTTTATCAGTGTTTTTAGTGCTTGATTAGCAAATTAGCTGTTCTTAACATTTACTGGCCGCATCAAAATATGTTTGCTTAAAAGAAACACTTTGCTCAGATGGCTTGAAATACTAAGTAAACCAGTCCAACCATTCAGAACTAGATTCTCAGGATTGCAAACACCATGGAGGTCGAAGAGCTAGTTGCTGAGGCTAATTAAACTTTTATATCTGTTGTTGCATTTGAATCCGGCAATGTTTCGGGAAAAGTGCGACTTAGTATTGTTATAGATATATCAGAGGTGATAAAGTGCACGAGAGCTTTACAGGGTTTGTTGAAACGCCTTAATCCGTTTCCATCGAATCTATCTCTGCATCTATTCTGACTCACCTCTCCAGAATAGGCGTTGATCTTCGAAAACTTGTCGGACAAGGGTAGGCTACGAGGGTGCATCTACAATGGAAGGCAGTGGCGTACGCACGGGGGGAGGTTGGGGGTCCCCCCCATCGTCGATTTAAAAAATATAAAAAAAAACTCTCTTTTTGAAATGATCCGCCTTTTTTCATACAGAGTTTGCCGAAATTGCTGTCATGTTTTTCTGTGCTATCCAACTTGCTTATTAATGTCGAAAAACTTTCATTGTGATGCAATAATTCCGGTAGTCAAACTTTTCTGGTGGGTTACGCTTGAACCAACGACTAACACAAAATGCAAGCCAGGACAAAGTCAATGGGTATTGTTAAAGCTGGAGTCGTGTAGTGATGTCATGAAACTTTAGCGAACGGGCTGTTCGTTGTTGAGGGGCGATAAACGCTACAAAACGATTGTTTTCGACGGCTATCAAGGCTGGACAACACAACGTTTCAGCGCAGGAGGTATTCTTGGAAGAGAATGGTTGCAACCATAGGTGGGCACAGTTAACGCAAAAATCAGCTCCGCTAATATCAACGCAATTTCCAAAAGTTTATTTATAAGCACGGTATATTGTTAAGGTTTTGGGTACACGCTGAAAGAACTTACAGCATTGAAATATACTCGGCAGTGAAATTAGCACAGCACTGAAATAAGCACATTGCCGAAACAAGTAGAGCGGGGAAATAAGCACGGTAGTCCTACTAAGATAAGCGTCGGTCTGACTATCGCGCCTTTGCGAAATGCAAGGTTGACTGACCGGCAGCTGAGAGGGGTTAGCATACCTTTTTTAGGTACCAATAACCAAGCATATTGCAACCTACTACGTCAAACTCCATCGGAGAAAAATGATTTCCTCGGGTCAGATTGGATGCGTTTGGCCGTAATAACGGGGACCCAAAGACCCACCCCCCAAAAAAAACCTAGCATGCTGTACTTTTTTAGGTATCACATGAAACCTAGTGGAAATGAAAGTTTACGTCGACCAGATCACAAAAGGGTATATTACAGAAATTTTTTCGTCTGCTTTACCCCCGACAGAAGCCCCCAAAGTTCGAGTGATGACGTCACAAAGGTATGCTAGTGTATACCTTTCAGGGGCGCCGAGAGAACTTTCGGGCCCCGGGGCAAAAAATTCGTTTGGGCCCTTTGGTCAGTGGTGCCCCAAAAACACATGATTAGCAAAAAAAAAAGGTCATAGCGTCCGCAGATGTTCGAATTTCGGCCTAAAATCAAGTGATGAGCAAAAAAAGGGTCATAGCCTCCGCAGATGTTCAAATTTCGGCTCAACATCTAATGATGAGCAACATAAGGTCATAGCGTCCGCGGATGTTCGAATTTCGGCCCGAAATCAAAAAATAACATCATCGCGCCCGCAGGCCGTAGTTTGAGCTGATGAATTTTGCATTCTAAACCTGACAATTCAGAACCCCGGGTCCCCCTGTGTCCCCGGGCCCCCGGACAGTGACCCCTTCTGCCCCCCCCTCTCGGCGGTCCTGATACCTTTACCAGGTACCGCATGAAACTTAGTGCAAACGAAAGCTTACAATGCACTGATTGCGAAATGGTATGTGACAGAAATTTTTTCGGCTGCTTTACCCCTGCAAAAGTTCCGAAGTCTGAATTATGACGTCATTTTTGCTGTGACGTTTTAACTCGAACTTTGGGGGTTTCCGCTGGGGGTAAAGCAGCCGAAAAAATTTCTGTCATATGCCATTTTGTGATCTGGTAGATGTAAGCTTTCATTTCCACTAGGTTTCATGTGGTACTTAAAAAAGGTATGCTAGCGTTTTTTTTTTTTTTTTTTTCGGGCCCCTATTGCGGCCAAACGCATCCAATCTGACCAGGCAGAAATCATTTTTCGCCTATGGTTTTTGACGTAGTTATAAGTCGCAATATAAATGTTTATTGGTACCTAGAAAAGGTATGGTAATTGTTAACCCCTCACAGCTGCCGGTCTATAACCTCTTAGCTCTTACATTTCAATACAATGATTGCGCAAGCTCAGCATTATGATGTCATTGACGGAGTTATTATAGCTTAATCTGAGCGCCTAGCTAGAAGAGAACCGGTAGATGTTTGTCTGGCACAAATAATGAGAAAATATGGCAATTTAAAGGCTTTTCTTTATTAAAATTGCGAGAACAACTATTCTTATTCTAACGGATTGGCTGAAAAAATTAGCTTCGATAATCGGTTCGCTAACATTTTTTAACCTTAGCTGAACAGCTAATCCGCTGGTGAAAAAATTAGCTTCGCTAATTAGCGAAATAGCGGATTAGTAATTTGTGCCCACCTATGGTTGAAACGTAGGCGGATGTTCCTCTTGCGATGTCATAACTTTGAGTTAACCAAACCAGCCAGTTGGGGTTGACCAAAGACATCGCTATCGGCTCGGGAGGTTTTGGGTTCAATTTCTGGGCCAGTACTGGTCGTTAGCTTAGTGGTCAAGCGCACAGGCTATCGGTGCGGAAGGTCTGGGTCTTGATTCCCGGGCCGGTCAAATCGGCACAGTGTCGCCAACAACTCGCCAATGCTGCGACGTTACCCAGTCGCAGAGATGACCCCTAGTGGGGTATGCAAGGGAGAGAGCTGGGAGTCACTTCCCCCCCCTCCCCCTTGACAATTGTAGAAAAAATTAATTCTTACTTAATTTTGAAACAAACCAAATTTTTTTCGTGCAGAGCTTGCCGAAATTGCTATCATGTTTTTTCTGTTCGGTCCAACTTTCTAATTTAATCTCGTGAAACTTTCATTACGATGCGATATGCAACAATACTGGTAGTCCAACTTTGCTGATGTGTTTTGCTTGAACTGCATTTTTGTCATTGATGCTGCTGCAGTGAAGCAGTTGGTAAATAGGAGTTTCCTTAAATACGGTGTCGCTGCAGTAGCTATGGCTGCACACAAATCTTTTTAAATCAAATCAAATCTTCACTGTACTCCTTTCATTAACCTCGCTGCAGTACCTAAGCATGGTAGCGAGTGGCGGGGTCCGACCCCGCGTCTTAGCGCTTGGGCAGCACAAGTCCGAAGAAACGTCGCAGCGGTGGTGAGCCGTTGGCTACACTGTGTTTGGTTTGACCGGCCTGGGAATTGGATGCGGAAGATTTGGGAATCTTCCGCATCGATAGCGACATCTGCAACACTACGCTATAACCGTCCGGTTTGATGAAAAATTATTATAAATGTTAAAAATCAAAACTGACTCTGCCAGTGACGTCACATCGTGATGACGCAGTATTTACGTCATCAATATGTGACGTCACTGAAACCCCCCATTGAAAAATTCTGCGTACGCCACTGATGGCAGGTCATATGAGCGGAGTTTAAAAACGCATTCGCGAATAATACCCCTGAGCAATTTTGTGCATCATGCTGCACATAGATTGAACTTGGTCATTAATGACCAGAGTAGAGTTCCTATGGTTGAGCATCTGCGACATCACGGAAACTGTTCCCTTCTTTCGGGAGAGTCCCCCAAACGCTCACGTTTTGGAGTCAATATTCCTTTATTCTCGCCAACCAGGTGGTCAGAAAAATGCAAGAGCATCCGTATATTTAAATATAATTGCAAACTTGTTATTTCTTGACGCTCTTATTTCATTGATGGGGGATGATAGTAGACCTACAAGCGAAAGCTCATTCCTTGAAAGCTGCTCTCGAAAAGTTTGGTGTTACAAACGCCGTATGTTTAATTGGGTGGTATTCAGCTCTTATGGAACCACTAGCTGCAGGCTGTAGGAGTCAGTGTACCTTCTGTAAAAAGTCTCATTGCTACTCTTCAGAGCGTCCTTGATCAAAACCGGGGGATTTTAAATCAGTTTCGTCTACAATTTATGACTCGAATACGCAGCACTCAGCAGTAAGTAAATGCCGTCGCACTAACAGTTGCAAAATTTGGCCCCCCTAATTTTTTTCTGGCTACGCCGTGTGCAAGTTACCGCAAAATAGCTTTTACTAATACCTTAGCTTGATGGCATCACGAACACCTGGAAAAAGCCTGGGCATTTTCCCCTACAAAAAGGGCTAGTTACGCCACTGATCGGTTTAATCGTATCGTTGCACTTACTGCGATTGCTTGCTGATTACTCCCTCCTTTGCCAACCGTCACCTGACATTATATGCTTTATAGCAATCGCGTAACACTTTCTTCCATTGTTGGGATTGAAAAATGCATTATCATCCCCCCTCAAAAATATTGGAGGGGATGCATCCTTGCTACAAGATCGCTATGAAGCCACAACGTAATCACAAAATCTTTATGAGCGGCTAGAAACTGTCGCATATTCAAAACAAACTGTCGCATATCTAGCCACTCGTAAAATATTTACAAGAAGCTAGATACGCGACAGTTTTTTTTTTAACAAACCCGCTACATCCTTTTTGAAAATCACGTGATGCGTAAGAAAAGTACGCATGATAACAAGCTGACTATAATTAGCAACATTGTACGGAGATGTGGCAACAGCGGCGTGGTGTAGGGCAGGGGTAGGCAATCCCCGGCACGCGTGCCAAAAGTGGCACGCCGGATGGTTTTGCAAGGCACGCGAAGCGATTTTACGCGCAAGCAAATTTTAAGCTATTAAGATTTAACAAATTAGAGGCCGAGTGGTCGAGTCGGCAGCGTGGCCGAGTGGTTCGTAGCGTCGGTTTTACAACGGCCATAAGCGCTAAGTTGATGGTTCAACTCCCACCCAAGATCGCTAAGTTGATGGTTCAACTCCCACCCAAGCATCGTTGTGGCATCCTTGGATAGAATGTACGCTTCACGACAATCATCTCTGCTTGGTGAAATCTAACAAGCAGCAAATTGGAAGTCAGAAGAAAAATTCAAGCGGAAAACTCGGAAACAACGGCCATTCTTAAGCTAATCTGAATTCGTCCGATGCATAGCGCCTCCGTCGCTTTCTCGTGACAGGAGGATAAAAATGAAGAAATCAAGAATCAAATTTACTTCTAAACCTACAAGCGAGTTTCAGGAGTTGTGGGTTTAAAAATCACTCAATTATTGATGTATCTTTTGGTAGATAAAACATCTACCGACCTAAAGACTTTTTTTTGATCTGCGAAAATAAAGCAACCGTTTGGCACGCGGAGAAGTTTCTATCTTGATTCTATGAAAAAATGGCACGCTGCGCTTAGAAGGTTGCCGACCCCTGGTGTAGGGGTTACCATGGTATAGTGGTAAGTGAAGGTATAGGGTTCGATGCTGCTCTAGGTGGTAATATTTTTCTCAACGTAGTTAGTTTATTTTCTGTGGGACAACAAAAAACTTTTTTTTTATTCGGGATGGGGAAGAGTGGGGGTAATAGAATAAACAAAAAATTTTCTTTTAGCCTACCAGTAAGTACAAAAACTGCCACCAGTAAGCACAAAAACGTTGCAGTCAGCGCAAAATCGCTGTAGCGG
This sequence comes from Trididemnum miniatum, assembly GCA_964006365.1. Taxonomy (NCBI): domain Eukaryota; kingdom Metazoa; phylum Chordata; class Ascidiacea; order Aplousobranchia; family Didemnidae; genus Trididemnum; species Trididemnum miniatum. Next base: position 11,037,369 of record OZ023251.1, on the reverse strand, counting down.
TTTTGTTTAAAAGAGACTGTCGCATATCTAGCCGCTCCTAAATATTTCGTTGGAATGGAACAAAAATAGGAGTTGCCAGGGATTGATTACACAGTTTACAACCTTCTACTGCGCCAAGACCATGTCAATAGTTACCGGTTAGTCAGTTAGTTAGTTGCATATTTATCCTCCTATCACGAGAAAGCGATGAAAGTGTTATACGAGCTCGCTTAGGAGCTGCCAGCCATCTGTCTACCACACCAAGATGGGGGAATCCCGCTAAGTGCCTTTCCCAACGGCACAACAAGTAAACTTGCCGGCTTGTTCTCCACACTGTCCCTTTAATGCTGAGCGTCAAGCAGGGAAGATGTGAATACCAATTTTAAAGTCATTGGTTTGACCCGACTCGGAATCAAACCCGAGTCTACAGCTCAAGAGACAGACGCTCTATACCACTCGGCCATCTGAGCTGTTAAATCCGGTATATACCCGTCAATACTAGAGATCATTTTCATGTAGTCTACTGGCAGTTGGTAAATGGAATGACCTGATGACTGTGAATAACTAGCATATCAGTTACAGGTACTGGTAGACTAGGAATTGATTGTGAGTAGCCGTATTTATGTTAACAGTTTAACATTACTTTGAGTTTTTCTCTTTAAGCTACAGGCTACTGGAATCTTACGATACCGGTATGTATCAAATGTAATGTTGATGCAGACTAGCAGTGTGTTCAAAGTTTTGTCTTTTATACTGTCCTACCAGTACCGGTGCTTCACAGTTGACTACCAGTACAGAATGGAAGGATAGATCGGCTGTCCTCAAAGAAATAAAAGTTAATTCTGCTAGCTGGCTAGCAGGCTTGTATCGGTAGCATACCACAGACCAGTGAACATTCAATCAAAGGTTCATTTGTGCTTTCTGTAAGAAATTTACGAGGTACACGAAAAATTATTTGTAGCACCAGGAGGTGGTGAATATGACCATGCGGTCTTCTAAGTCAATCACCACCTGTGAGCAGGCATAGTACCCATGTTCAGTATTGTTGGAATATGATCAGCTTAGGTGTTGGAGTATAAACACAAATAAAGCACCCAGCATGGTAAAGAAACTAAGAAAACTATAAATCAAAATTGCTCCATGGTTCCTTTAGGCAATATGAGTAAATCTTGGACTAAAAAAGCAATTAAGACATCAAAAAATAATAATAATATACCGGTAACACAGTAACAGTCTACTCTAGATGAACTGATGAATACTGAATACCGCTAGCTAACATCTAAGTAAATTATAGGCCTACTGAAAATAAAAGTTCAGCTGACTCTACATTTTCTAGATTCTCCAGCAAGCTACCAAGTGCATACATGCAAACAATTCAATTTTTTTAGGCTGGAGAATATTTAGCAATAAAATGCATTTTTACTTTTTTTTTTAATTGGTTAAACTGTTAAATGAGGATGCTTTGATTTCATTAGGTACAGTTAGGCTTTTAGTGCTATGTAAGAAAATGATTTTTTTACCGTACTCTGTTCGTTTTCTGGGAATGAAATAGTTAGATTTTGATGATAGTCTTGTCATGTGAGTGTGTGTCTTTGCTGTCAGGTAAAAGATGTGAATGTGGTTTGAAGATGATTTGTTTTTCAACTGAAACATGCTTTTAGCAGTTTCCATCGAGCATTAATGTCTTTTATTTTTTAATAATTTAGTTTAAAAAAAGGGGGGGAAGTGTGTTCAAGATAGGAACTTAGAGTGATATTTCTAATGATGCGTTTATGTAGCTTTTCAAGTGGATCAAGGGCATTGGCACAAGCCAGGTAAAGTGGTTAGACTGACCACAGCACGGTACACTCATCTGCTCATACAGGCAGTTGGAATTGAAATAATTATGTAGGCCTACACGTACTGTGTATTCTAGAATAATTCCAAATCTTTTTTTTCGAATCTTAACCAAATCCTAAAATGGCTGGGTAATGTCTAGTATCAGCCCCCACACTTTTTCTTTCTGCCAACCTTGACCTAACCTATCACCTGATCCAAACCAAATCTAACCCTAACCAAGCCTAACCCAAACTAAATTGAACCCTAACCAAACCTAATCCTAACAAAACCTGGTAACCCTAACCAGCTAATCGAACATAGGGCTGATACTAGACGTCACCTGGCCATGAGTGTAGTATGCTCTGCCTATATAGTGGAGCCGAATTTTTTGATGTCTTAAATTTAAAGAAAAGCATGCTTGCTGATAGCTCCATGACTATGCCACTGCGTGTACCACGTATCGGTATATATGCTTCGAATTTATAGTGCTGTAATCTTTGTGCTGCCTATAAATTCATTAAAGATGAAACAAATGGTGGATAATGTTTTTAGGATAATTTCTCCCACTTCTGGGTCGTTTCAGTTGGTACCGGTACTACAAACTTTAAACGATTCTCCATTAGTTGATTTATGAATCGGAAACAAGGGTAACTGATTCGGCAAGCTTGTTTGGTCAAGGTTAGGGTAGAGTTAGTTGTAGTTTTGCTATCGCAGCTAATGTCGTTTACAGGAACAACCCTGAAGTGGGAGAAATTATACGTAAAAACATTATGCACAAATGGTTGATTGCTTTGTCTTACAGTAGGCTAGGTGAGTGGTTGCGTGCTGAACTGATATAAAAACAGTACTAAAGGCCATTTGGGTAATGTCTAGTATGAGCCCCCAGGTTCGGTTAAGGTTAGGGTTGTAATTGAATCGAACCCTAACCAAATTTAATCCTAACCAAACCTAATCCTAACCAAACCTAACCGAACCTGGGGGCTGATACTAGACGTTATTTGACCCCTAATACAGAGTGGCATATTTTGGAATGGTTGCATAGAAAATTTCCACTTTGCTCTCCAGTGATGTGATTGGCCAGAGCATTTGCACAAGTATGCTGTGAGTAATCGACAATAAACTGAGAATTTCTGCTTTATTGACCTCGAGTGGCGAGAACTGCATGCTCTTTTTTAATCTTGCAAATGCTAGCCAATCAGATTGTTGGAAAACAAAGTGAAAATTTTCTATGCAACCATTTTGAAATATGCTGCGGGGTGCCATATGCAGATTATTTATAACACAGTGTAATGGAATTAAAATCAGTACCGGTAACATACCACTGCATCGATAAAATGTTACCATAGCTGGATCATAACCCTATTTTTAGTCATGATTCATGACACATACTGACAGTGGCGCGCCCAAAGGGGGAGGTTGGGGGGTCAAAATCCATCCCTTTTTAAAACCAAACCCTTGTTTTTAAAGTGAATTGTCCAAACTGTGCAAGTGCAGTATGTGCTGTTACTTCAAAACAGCTGTGACAGAATTTGCCCCGCATCATACTGAAGCCAAATTGGCTGGTTGTTGTAGTGGTAAGAGACATTGCTATCAGTGTGGGCATGGGCGGATTTAGGGGGATGCATCCCCCTCACCAGCCATTTTCAAACATGTTTTTGATGAATACAGTTTTTCCATAATTTCGAACCTTTTTGATACCAATAAGCTTTACGCCGTAAACTCGCATAAACAAAAATGTACGAACAAAATGCATCATATTTAGTGAAACACTTAGATTTAGGGGCAAAACATTGAAACAAAATTTGCCGAAAAATTGTTGTGATAAAATGTGCTAATATAATGTGATAAAATGTGATAAAATAAAATGTTTAAAAAGTGCTAAAATGGCCACTACAGTATGTAAATTTTCCGGGAGAGTATGCCCCCGGATCCCCCTTGAGCCTTTTTTGTTCTCAATATACTTTAAAATAATTCTGCCCGGAAAAAACACGCTTGGAAATATGGCAAATTTGGGTGCCCCCTCCTTGAAAAAATTTCTTGAATATGTTGCAAACATGAAAACATTTTCAAAGGGCTTCTTACGCCTTTTTTGGGTCTAACATCGTTGTATTTAGTTTACACTCAACCCAATTCAATTTTCATCCCCTCCCCACCAAAATTTTCTGGATCTGTTCCTAAGTGCGAGATCAGGGTTTTTTTGAACCCCCCCCCCCCCTTTGAAATTTGCTGGGTACGCCCCTGCATGCTGGTGCCAGTACAGATCAAACATACTGCATAGGTTACTGAGTTTTGGCCCATTATCACATTAGATTGTCTGAAGGATAAAAGGTTTAGTACCAAGTAGTTTTGTTGTGGAATTGTCATTGCTCCACATTTCTGTGTTCACCGTTTCTAGATAGTTTTCTGCCTAACGTACCTGTACCATAAGTCCCTTGATCATTTTGTTTGTTTTGTGTGTTTGATTCTAACGCTTTTTTACAACTTTCCAAGAACTTTATTTCTCACATTTGCGAAGATGCATGACTGCTTTTTACATGCTGACAAGTACCAATAATGACGTAAAAATGCAGCAAGAGAGGTACGGTACTATGAAAGGTTGTGAATACTTCCATCTCCTGGACTTTTTGTCACAATAACATTTGACAATTTGCTCATATGGACAGAATTTTTTTGAAGTTGCGGTCATTAAAGGCTTGAAGTTTTTGCCCGAACCATATACCCAGTACCAAATTTCGATTCTGAACAACAGACTTTGAATGAATCAAAACATAGCCCACGACTTTCTGTGATAATCTTTAGCCCAGAAGTTAAATTATTTTGAATGGATAGTAAAATCAAAGTTGGCATTGATCAAAATGCAGCTCAAGAACTTTATTTTTTCTATCTGTAGATGTTACGTGTTAACTTAAGTGTGTTTTTATTTTTTTCTGATTATTGCCAAGTGGTAGTATTTCCTGTTGGCTATTATTGACATTCTTATTTGTTTGATGTCACAACTTCAGCTTTTTATACTGGCACCACACTCTACGCATTACTCATGGCCAATAGTGGTGTGCCAATGGTTTGTGGCAAAAGTTTTGGGAATGATATAAAACAAGACACGTGTTTGACTTTTTCTGCAATTTTTGTTTTTGAAATTGATTTAAACATTTGTATTGCTATGAAAAGATTGCAATAGAAAGACTGCCTCTGCATAAAGCTCCTAACAGTTCAGTTCATGATACGTAATTTAATCACTGGTTTTGCATTTTAGTTGAGTGGTGCCATTCTAGGCCAGTAATGGTTGTGATATACGTAATCCAAAGATTTTTGTCAAAATCAATGCTAATGCGTGCTATTATGCATGGAAAGTCAATGTTTAATATGAAATAGCAGCAATATCAGGTTCCAGCCATCAGGCTTATCACTAGTTTGTACTTTGATTATTACATGCATTTTAGTCATTTGTTACCCTGTTGTAATTTGTTGGGAATATGAGATTTTTTTTCTTTGGTATTTTTTCTCAGTGTCGACAAAAAGAGCTGATAAAATCAAAAAGTCTAACAAATCATTATCCTTTATGTTTTTTGTAGATTTAGCTAATAAGAAATGTAGAAACATAATTACTGTTAGTGTTGTTGATAAAATATAAATCTTGCTACTGTAGTGAAAGTATTATCAATTATCTTCTGATTACAACATAATGTCGGCGACAAGATTAAACAGAGTGGGCTGTTATGAAATTGAACGAACCATTGGAAAAGGAAACTTTGCCGTTGTGAAGTTGGCCACGCATGTCCTTACCAGAGCAAAAGTAAGAGAATGCTTTATCAAGATCGAAACCTACGCTAGTGATACCCTGTTTGGCTCCTTATTTTGATCTTAACGTTAAAAATTTCATGAATTAAAGAAATGAACTCATAAAAGTGGAAAAAGATGTCACTTTAAGGTTCAAAGGATGTCACTTTTGTGCTGTGGGTTTGGTGGTATCTTTGCTTATCAGACACTGACACATGCATTAAGAAGTTTGTAATTTCAAGCCATCATAATTTTTGTGTAACATGAATCAATGACAATACCAATTGATGTATTTCTTAGCTTTTATTTTTTGAATTTGCTCTCAGACAGGGTTTCCCCCCTGGCAGTTCTCGCACCCGGTGGGAGTGTGATGCAGCATTTTAAGAGGTGCCAAGGGCTTTTCATTTTTTGTGTTGTATATAGAGTGCTTTCATTTACAGTTGATTTATTGTCAGTTGTTTCAGCGCTGCCTTATTGTGTATTGTATGTGGTGCGAGAATATCTGTTGTGCATTAAAAATTTTTGGAACCACTGCTCCAATAGTACATGAATGGAGATGCATAATCATACTGAATTCATCTTGTGACAACTATGCTTTGGGAGTTTTGCCTAAGGTTTCATCATAATCTTGGTTGTCATAAGACAATGTTATAAACTACTATACCACTCTGCCAATTAGAAAAGTAGAATTACTAGCATAAAGTGCTTTTAGCAAATGGTTTACTTTTTAAAGGTTGCCATTAAGATTGTGGATAAGACTCAATTAGATGAAGAAAACTTGAAAAAACTTTACCGAGAAGTTGAAATAATGAAACAACTTCGTCATCCACATATTATTCGCCTATACCAGGTAAGCTTTTGTGAATTTTTCATAGATCATTGCACTTTTCTAGACTCATTTAGTCAGAAATTAAGTTTTCTTGAGATGCTCAGTCTTTGTTGCATTATTTTCTCAAATGCTACATATACTCTTAGATTTTTGTTGCTAGAGCTGCAGCGAATAGCAAGTACCTTTATGCAAAATTACAAAGAAGTTCAACAGTTGTCTTGTATCAGATGAAAATGCTAGTTTTCAGTACCAGGTCATAAGATAGTCAGTAAGATATTGTAGCTATTTCAACTGACTCTTCAGTAGTTGTTTTTGTGTGTTCATATGATACAGTGATAGTAAACTTCGTATTTGTGGCTGATTATTTGGTTGGTTGTTCATTCAGCTTACTGGACTGCTGGTTTTTACGAATTTCATAGAAAATGGCTAAAAATAAAACCAACAAAATCATATTTAAAGGCTATGTCAAATTAGAATTGTTCCTGGTAACTTCTTTAATAGAAGTGGCATTGTACCGTATAATATACCTTTGTACGCATTCTTTGTTTTGGTTGGAGAATGATAGCTTCTTTTCTATTGAAGATCAGCTTTTAGTTTTATGATAAGCGCTCTCAGTTCATCTATTTAATTGAACGTGATGTTTGTTGAAAAAAGCAAACGTTTTGCCTCTCAATTGATTCTTTTCTATACGACCATCTGCTGCTTGTAAAAAATCAATTGATTGCAAATGCCATTCATCTGAGGTTTTATTGAAATTGTGGCGTTATTTGTGTAATTACTTTAGTGTTACTTCTATGTACAGGGTGGGGCAGAAAGGACGGACGTTTTTGAAAAGTTCACAAAATAATGAATTGTACGTACAAGCAAATTTTATTGATATCAATGTGTTCGTATAGAAATAGCATTTGACACAATCACGTGTGGAAAACAACATCCCTCATATGGTGTCCGTTTTCGTCGATGCATTTCTGAAGGCGTTGATGGAAGTTGGCTTCGACTCTCTCCAACATTTCTCTGTCGATTTGAGCGACTTCCACGCGTATAGCGTTCTTCAACTCGTCCAGTGTACGGGGACGATGCACATATACACAAGCCTTGAGGTGCCCCCACAAAAAATAATCACACATGGACAAGTCAGGGGACCTAGGGGGCCAAGGAGTGTCAGCAAACCTGGAAATGAGGTGATCCTGGAAAAGAGGACGAAGAACGGCCATGGATGCTCTGGCTGTGTGAGCCGTCGCCCCATCCTGCTGAAACCACACATGTTGGATGTTCATGTGTCTTCGTCGCAATGCAGGCACAAAGAAGCTATTTATCATCTCAATATAGCGCTTGGAGTTAACAGTAACAGCATTTCCATGTTCGTCTTCGAAAAAGTATGGACCGATAATGGCCGTTTTTCCCATAGCACACCAGACAGTCACTTTTGGACTGTGTAGTGGTCTTTCGTGAATTTCTCTTGGGTTTTCAGTAGCCCAATAACGAAAATTTTGCTTATTGACCGTGCCATTTAGATGAAAATGAGCTTCATCACTCATTAACAAAGTAAGATTGTCATTTGCCTCAAAAATTGTTTTCATCTGTCGTGCGAAGTTAAGCCGCTTTTGATGGTCTATTGGTTTTAACTGCTGTGTAATGACCACTTTGTATGGGTGGAAATGCAGGTCTTCATGCAAAATACGCCTTACTGACCGAGCACTGATCCCAAGTTCAGTAGAATGCCTTCTAGCCGAGCGTCTTGGACTCCGAAGCAAAGCTTGCCTGACGCGTTCCACATTTTCCCGGCTTCTTGCAGTTCGTGGGGCCCCAACCGGTCTTGCATTCTGTAGCGTACCTCGAGTACGAAGTGATTTTACCCAACGTAAGATTGTGTTACGGGCTGGAACAGAATCATTTCGGTGAATCTTGAAATGACGCCGGAACTCATGCTGAACAGCTGTGACAGACTCGTTATTTTTTACGAAACTGTCGTAGGCAAACACGCGATGTTCTATCGTCCACACAGTCATCATTAATCCTGAAAATTTAATTTAGGCCTACACATCTAAAAAGAAAAAACAATTGGTAATGCGCAACAGATCGATGGGTGGGTAACTAAAAGAAAAATGCTAAGCTGTAACGGATTACATGGTACCGGTCTGATGTATGTAACTACTACTTTTGCTGAGTTATAACCATTTCTAAAACGTCCGTCCTTTCTGCCCCACCCTGTACAAATAGTTTTTTAAATAGTATTGTTTATTATTAATGCGCGTATAGCGATAGGATATGACATAATTACTTTTTCAGTGACAGTAAATCCAGGCTGTTCACACTAATCACCAACTTTAGTGAAACTAGATAGGTTTTATAAGTATTTGCTTGTTTAACGTAACTGTATTTTCATCTTCTAATAGTAAACTTTGTTTTTAGCCTCGCTATGTCGTAAGTGAAAGCTACGATCTCACTAACTGTCGTTGATTTTTGACGCATTTGATATGTAGTTAATACTTGTATTCATTCATTTATTCGGCCAAAAATGTTGCAATCGGAAAAAGTAATTAGTTGTTAAAAAGGCGCGTGGATGAGTGATGTATGGTTGAATTGCTGGAAAGGACATGAGTTAATTGCGTCATTACTGTCAAGATATTTGAGTGATGTAATATTTTGCCTACAGTGCTTTGAAATTGTCGGTATGTCAACTAGTTTAGTTTTTTTTTTTTCTTTCCTTTTTTAGAAAGTCAAGTCGTTAATTTTTTCGTAAAGTTACGAAGTTTCATTTCAAGACTGAGGAAAAATGTTTTTATGATGGCAAACTTTTAGTTGTTTTTCATGTGTGTGCCTGCATTAAACAAATAGCTTTGGGGTCTACTGCTGCAGAATGTCTTTTTTCAAACTTGTCCATAGTAGTTTTTACGAAAAGTGCTTTGGCGTACATTGGCTTGCTGCAAAACATGTAGTGTTTCGATCTTGGGAAAGTTAATGGGAAACTGTTGTTTTGCCCAACTTTTTATTCGTCTTTTGATGTTTATTACTTGCTTAGATAAAACGATTACAATCTTTTATTTACTTTGTGTATATGTCTGAATCGTTACTACTCAGTCACTTTTAAATTACACCGAGTTATATGCGATAAAGAACTGTTGTCAATGCCAGCTTAAGTAATAGATGTGCTTGGGTAAGTATGTAATTTTATTATTCGATCAGTCGCCGTGTTAACGTAGTATTACCAGCAGTTTATTATGTCATTGTGGCTACAAGAAAAATCCTAATTAAAAACTGTCTTTTTAACGTAGGAATAAAGTTGATCCAGTAGTGCCACTATATAGATTTTTTGTCCTTTGATTATTCTGTTTTGGTTACATTAATGTGCAACACTGCATAGTGGGGAAGATTTTGTTGGACTTGCATACCGGGCATCGTAGTCTTGGCTATCTAGGCTAACTCAAGTTCTGCGCTGCTTGTTCTTCCGGTACGGTAAAAAACGGAAACAGAAAAAATCTACTCTCCAATTTTTATTTTTGAATTTGATGATTATTCACGCATTTCGCCTTTTTTTGACGCAATAGTTAATCGGGTTGATCCAATTTACACTTCTTAACTTTTTAATCAGTTCAGTTAAATCAGTGCTACTACGTTTTACTGTTCTCGACCTGGGTTGATTTCCTTCCCAGGTCACTGTATTTTCTGATGAAGCTTGGCGTTCATTGCCAAGCGAAACGTCAAAAATAAAAATTGGAGAGTAGAGTTTTTCTGTCTCCGTTTTTCACCGTACCGGAAGAACAAGCAGCGCAGAACTTGAATTAATGTGCAAGTAAACTTCCCGTTTTTGCACAAAACTCATATTGTTGGAAACCACCTAGACTTTTGCGCGTAAAGTAGTTTTTGGGCAAATTTATAAGCGGTTAAACTGTTGATTATTCTTTGTTTTTGCTCTTTTGTTGTAAATTTTAAAAGTACAAATACCTTTTCTTGGTCATTTTTATCAAAAGTAGACATTTCGACTACATTAAAAGCTGTCATCATCAGCAAACTTTGCTTGGATTTTCGTTGAGACTGTATATGAGACGTTCGTGCGTTTCCTGCTGCATAAAACAAATAAAAGTTTCACATTATGTTTTATTTATGTTTCAACTTTCAGTAGTCACATTGAATAAACTGCATTTAAAAAATCATTTTCATTCAAGGTTATGCAATCGGAACGAATGCTGTACCTGGTCACAGAATATGCAAGCAGTGGAGAAATCTTTGGTAAGTTGCTGATATTTAATTATATCTTGCAAGTTGCAGCCTTAAAGTGGGCCTAAAATTTTGGAAAGAAAGCCATAATTTTCAATTCATAAGTTTTCAAGTATCACTTGAAGTTTCTGACGGCTGACTGTGTTTTCAAGACAAAGCAGTTGCATGCAATAATCATGTACTAATGAGGACAGTTTTGTGCATTAAAGTTTACAAAAATGAAATAAAAGAAGCAATGCCAATGTTTCTCTTCAAAAACACTTCTTACCTCATGCTTTTGGCAAGTCATGTGAGATGGAATTACGCATTGCGCAGCTTTCCTGGTTTGTAGCATATCTCAGTGACTGCCAGTTTCTTGTTTCGAGTTAACTGCTATGATTTCGATCACAATTGCGATGTGTGTTTCATTACTCAGCTTTCTTGTTCTCGCAATGTTTTTCACTGGAGCAGTGATGTCTTTTACGTAGCCATAATGTAGTCCAGTCGGAACTTTTACGGCCCAATCTGTTGAGAGGAAAGTTAGTGGAGCTAGAAACAAACAGAATAGTGTTTTTCCGGTTAAGAAACTTAGATGTTTTCTTGTATCGAACGTCTGCTAGCTGGGGTCACCAAATTACTCACCAACCGCAATTAGCATATTACTCATAAAAAACTTCAGACGACTCACACGCGTGAAAAGTTCCAGTTAATAACTTGCTGCATTGTGAAAACCTATTTCCTCTACTTTCACTTTCTGTTATCACGTCATTTTTTCCTTTGTTTATTATGGCTTGACCCAGTTATGCTTTTCCTTCTCTGAGTAATTGCTAGTCGTTATGGTTTTTCCACTGTTTCGATATTGTTTTCGATCAAAAAAGAAAATTTTAGGAGCATTTAACGAAGAAAAAAATTTAATTTGGAAATTTGTGGCTTGTTGTCAGGCAGAGGTGAACTTTGGGTAGTTTTGCTTTTTTCGGTTAGGACAGTTAGCCTTTTTATATTGCTCTATAGAGCTTTGCTGCTCTTGCAGCAATAGTTACTGTAGATGTTGGTCTTACTGTAAAAATGTGAAATAATGATCAGCACGGCTGAAAGCGCAGCTCCGATTTTGAAATGTTGTTTTTTATTTTAAGTGGTCCGTCTTTGCTGATATTTTTTGCTAGTAATAAAGCAGCAGCTTACTAGTTATATCTGCGCAGTTGCTGCCGTTGTTTTTATGCGGCTTATTGTATATATGTTTAATATTCATTACGTAGAACGAACTATGTCTGAGCCCTTTGCCGACGTTTTGCGCTCTTCCTTTTTTCACTTATGACGGTGCAAAATCATTTATCGTGTATTGCTTCACAGACCAGATTACAGATAACTTTAAATCGTGATTGCGCTAAGTAAAGCGTCAAAACTAGCAGCCACATGTTCCTTATGATATACCATTTCTTTCCTGCTCGGGTTTGCTCTCAAACTTTACCTAGGGTACCCTAGTTTGTCTTATTTGGACGTTTTGACCTTCGCTTAACCTGCTTCTTAAGCTTTCATTTATATTTCCTATGACGTGACCATTTTGCATGTGATAAAGTGGTATGAGTTGATTTTGTGATTGTTGCATTTTGGTTCTCTAATGCTTAGCACTAGATGTAAAACTGGGCTGAAAAGCTATAAGTGTCAATTATGCTTTGCAGATCATCTTGTGGCTCATGGTCGGATGGCAGAGAGAGAAGCACGAGTGAAGTTTAAGCAAATTGTTGCCGCTGTGTATTATTGCCACGCAAGACACGTTGTACACCGTGACTTAAAAGCAGAAAATCTTCTCTTAGACGCTGGAAAAAACATCAAAATAGTTGGTTAGTGAAATTGATAGATTGGGTTGTGAAGCAGTTTGCCACTCCTAAATCTTAGCAGCATCAGCCTAAGCACAACTTTCTAGTATTTCATTTGCTGTTTGTTGGACAGCAATTACGTAGGACATGGTAAACATACAAGCAACGCACCGAATTAATATTGTGGGCTTTGCCGCAAAACCACTTGGATTATTTTTCTGTTTGGTCAATTAAAACTGCTGCATGCAGTCATTTTAATGGATGCTGTATTGACCTAAAAATTAAATCTTCTTTATCCTCGCTAAGCATGTAACGAGTAGAGGGCCATCTCCTCGTCTTAGCGCCTGAGCAACACAGCTCCGAAGAAAAGTCTCAACGGTGGCCAAAGGTTACAAAGCTTTCGAAAACCTACACAGCAGCATGTGCCTTCCAGCTTGCCTTTTTTTTTTTTTTCGGCGTATTGGAAGTACGATTGGCTCAGAAAATGTAATTTAATTTATCCGTGAAGTCTCATAAATTGATTGGTTATTATTTTTAAAACAACTCAAAACGACGTGTGATAGTAATTAGGAGATCGATTATTGCGTCGCTTGACATTGACAAAGGTAGCTCACTAATTTTCCTGGCAGGCCGGGCTTGTGCCTGCCGTGGTGGACCAATCTGACTATAAAACGAGCCAATAAAGAGCAAAGCTTTTTTTCCATGATGAGCACTACTCGAGCTACCTTGCTCGCAGAATAACAATGTAACTTTTTCAGACTTCGGTTTTTCCAATTATTTTAACGGTGATGAATTGTTGAAGACATGGTGCGGTAGTCCACCTTATGCTGCTCCGGAGTTGTTTGAGGGAAAGGAATATGTCGGACCAAAAGTAGATGTTTGGGTGAGTGAAGTTATTGGTACAAATTTGTAAAGTAGCAGTAGTGGGTTAAAAGTTCAGCATAAGCGTCGACAAGTAAATTTAGCCCTAAAAGCGGAGCAGTTTGCTTAGTTGTTATTTAGTTACGTATATAACGTGACTGTTAAAAATGCCTCGGTACAGCCAGACGGTAATCAGTAAAATTTGAATTACCTGATTTTTATCTTCTAAAATCTTCTCAAATGATCAAAAATTGACGTTTCGTTTTGAGTCATTCACTAATGATTGAAAAAGAGCGTCGTAAACCGTTAGACTTGGTTTTAATTTGTGTGTTATTTCTGACTTCAAGCGTTGTTGTATAACAATAATCAATTTGCAAACCTTTTTGCCAGCTTTAATATTTGTTTTGGGTTATAAACACAAAAAATAGTAAGAGAAGCCAAAAGAGGTAGAGATTTTCTATCTCTTATTGATATTGTATTTCTGTTTGTTTTCATGAATGAAATGACATTGTTGTGGTTATTTACGTAGACTGCAATCTTTATTGCAAACAGTTGTGATCTAGAGATTTCAAAACCGGTAATAGCTAGTTATTACTCAACGTAAGTAAATAATTTACTACACGCTTGCCTTGCGAGTCCGTAACAATAGATTGGTAGACGAAGAGCTGTTTTTTGTTTTTGCTTTCCGCGTAATAAAAGCTCTATTGACGTCACTATTGCGTCAGAACATTTCGCTGACCGAGATTTCACTCCAGGTAAACGAAATAGTTTGAACTGTTGGGCCGTTTTGTAAATAATATTGTTTGCGGACTTGTACATGCTTGATTCATAATTGTGAATTAAATTTGCGATTTCTAAATTACGCTGATTGCTTTTTAAAATGGGAAAAACTTTCAAATCGATCGTTTACGTGCTTTGTGTTTCTCATTTTGTGCCTTAAAGTGCTTCAGGCAATACCTGTAGATGATAGTCATATTATAATCATACGTGCTTACTCTGTTATTATTTCCATTCTTGCTTATTCCGTTGTACAACTATTACTTTACTTAGCGCTTCTGATCCCTTGCTCTTTCATCATCATCTTTTTAAAATGTCACTACGGTAAACCTGTATCTTTCCTCTATTCAATTGCGACTACCGCTTGACCTTTTGCTGAACAATGCCTTCTTTGTAATTAAAAATACTAAGTTCGATTCGCATTTGGGGCTTCCGGCCACGAAAGTTTTGTAATATTTGTGAGTGAATTCTGTATCAAAGCAAAACTTCTAGATTTCGGCGTTTTTATTGTGTATCATAAGTGCATTAAAAAGGCTTACTTTTTTCACACTTTAGGTGTGCGTGAAGTTTTGTAATTTGGTTATGTGGCTTTTTCGTTAACGGGCTCAATCCCAGGCTACATACTATTGCATTTTATATACGTATATTTCTGGTAATTACTTGTTTAAATATGCAAATTTATCACAATTTTGAGTTTTTCTTTATTGTGAATTCCTTTTTACAACCAATTTCTTGACCTTTTATTGAAACCGGTTTAAGAGCTACTGATCATAACACTTACCTGCAGTACACAAATACTATCTGTGTATTGTGTTTATAAAGTCATTCACCGCTGCAACTTATTTTTTTCAGAGTCTTGGCGTTGTTCTCTATGTTCTTGTTTGTGGTTCGCTTCCTTTTGACGACCAAACTTTACAAGGATTACGTCAAAGAGTACTAAGTGGAAAATTTCAGATCCCGTTTTACATGTCATCAGGTAGGTTTTACATGGTGAAGGAAATAGCGTGGCTGTTTCATTGTTCGGATTACAGTGAGTAACTTATAGAAGAAAAATAATGTTACAGTATATAGTTCTCAAAGCTGAACATTGCGACAGCATAGATTTACCTGTTCTTTTATACTGCTTTACATATACTGCTGATGATGACTGCTGAATCTATGTTGTTGAAACGTCCAGTTTTAAGATTGACTGTGGTTTTATTTTTTCCTTTTTAAGCTGTTTTTGTTGAAGCTGGTGTGCAGAGGCGAAAGAACTTGTTTGTTATGCCGGTCGTGGTCACGATCACCGGTCTTATGCAAATCACGCATCGATTCGGCTGTGCTTTGAGTACAATGTTGTTTGTAGTTCCGCTGTAGTCAAAAATTTCGTTGTGTGTATCAGCGTGTATTCATTTTCTACATAATTTGTCTTCCAATCTTCGAGCTGAAATAGTAAAAACACATCTTTTTGCGAATGTCTACCTTGCGAATTGTATTTCATATTGTTTTACATGGTTAGTGGCGGGCCGGTGAGTTCAGTTGTTAAAGAGCACGTTATCGGTGCGGTAGGTCTGAGCTTCGATTCCCGGGACGGTCAGTTTGGCACCGCTGCCACGTTTCTTCGGAGCTGTGTTGCTCAGGTGCTAAGTCGCGGAGATGGACCACGCCACTCGTTATGTTACACTCTTCGACGTAAAACCGCGAGTGTAATGAAGATTTGTTATTTTTACGTAATTAGTTAGCCAGGAAAACTTTGATACTTGGCAAATATGTTAATCGCTTTGAGAAGTTAACCTTGACCTAGTCGTTTCGGAGAAAAACGGATAATTCATTTGGCCTACTGGTACTGTACTGGTACCAGCTTGGTGTGTATTGATTGACGAGTAGTTCGGGTGGAAATAGCACAGTCGCTCTTCAGTCAAACAGAGTGATATGGTAGGCAATATTTTGTAGTACATCGTTTTCTTTATTGAAATTTTGTAATTTTTTGAAGTCCCCTTGCAGGTAGAACTCATTTGCGGGCCAACGTTATTCAGCATTATATAAGTGTCGAGCTTGGGATTTTACGTAATTAAGCTACTTATAATGAGATGCAATCAAATTTTGTCACCACCAACCATAACTAAGAACTTGAACAAACTCAGGTCTTACTGAGGAATTCAATTTTAGACTAAAAAAAATTAATCTGATTATCGAGTTCGAGTTGGTGAATGGAATATTCTTTGAAGTGATGAAAAGTATTTTTAAACTTTCTGCAGCAAATGTAATTTGAAAGTTAAGTTTGTCTTTTTGCTATTTGCATTTCGTTGAACTTGATGGAAAATACCAAACTTAGACAAATCGATCGACCTGTAGCCTTACCGGTATCATGGAGTTTGATATCATGAAGCAGTTGAAAATGAAATCTGTTTGTTTATTGCGCCTCGCTTGTTGTTTGACGTCACTGTTAATAAACTTCTATAACCTTTTCATTTTCAATTTTTTAGTATTCGGCTTCTATTCTGCGTAGTTTCACTGTAGTCAAAATTTTTTTTTTCTTTTTTCCAAGTCACGTGATTGCAACTTGGGTTTTTATGTTAGTGAAGTATGCGCGTCATAGAAGATGACCTAGTTGCACATCGAATCCACAAAGCCAGCTCCGAAACCCACGAAGCCAGAATCAATTGGCACACTAGGGTAGTAATCTGAACGAAGACATCTCTATCGGCGCCAGTGCTCGTGGGTTGGATTCCCAGCCGATCAAGTCGGATAGTGTCGCCAACCTCTCGCTGCGACGTTTCTTCGGAGTTGTGTTGCCGCACGTGCCAAGTCGCGTAGATGGGCCCCGCTACCTGTAATACGCTTTGGCGCAATACCGCGAGTATTATAAAGACTTTTTTTATTTTAAAATGGTGTCGTCTACGCACACAATTATTGTTAACCCAGTATCTATTTATGGGCAATCTAAATATCTGTATTCAAAACGCACGCTACAGACGCTTTCATTTTTAATGTTATTTTTGGCGTTATTAATTTGTAAAGGTTAGTTGAAGCCTATCTTTAGTTCCGATTCCCTCTAATGTTATGCAGATGCGACTTTAAGATTGTTACATGATGATAAACAATATTGGTTTATCGAGACGGCAGTGGTGGAGCGGTGATGCTTTGTTCAAAAAAATTGGTTAAAACAGCGCCTATGTCTTTATAATGATCCCGTCTGTCTGCCTAAGCTTTCTTTATTTTCGCGATGCTTCTTCAGGCCGAGCCTACCGGTGCGCAAGGTCTGTGATTGGTTAGCCAGGCTGGTCAATCGGGCACGGTGTAAAAACGGCTCGCCCCGGCTGCGACGTTTCTTGGGAGCTTTGTTACCCAGACGCTAAGCCGTGGAGATGAGCCTCGCCACTTGTTACTCGCTTCGGCGTATTGCCTAAAGAAATTTTTTTTTTGATTTTCTTCATGCCATTTTGAGAAATTTAATGAGGACAAGCCAAGTAGATATTGTGACTAACTGTTTGTGCTTGTGAATCAAAAAATGAATTTGATTCTCGACTTTTCCAAAATCGTGCAAAGCTGCTTGCTAGCTACCGACTCACCACTATTGCTCCAGTTTTCGGCATTTTTAGCTTTAAAGATTGTAGATGGCAGTGGCGTAGTGGAAATTTTTAAAAGAAGGAGGGGGGCATAAGCTGTGAAAGCCATCAAAAGAGTGTGGTATATTTCGGTCGCTAAGCGACATTTAATCTTTTTTTTATCAAAAGGCAAGGTCAAAAACGGGGGTGCATGGCACAATGCCCCTCTAAATATGCTCCTGGTAGATTGACATCGCTAACTTGTGAGACAGCGAGTGAAGCTAATGTAATCGTCATTTGTAATTCAAAACGTTATTGAATCAATCGTCATGCCACACGAAACTTACGCAGCATAATTTTGATTACTTTTTGCTTTTCCTGTATGTAAATGTGTTTTGAAATCGAATTTTATTGCCATCTTATTCGCAGATTGTGAAAATTTGATCAGAAACATGCTGCTAGTTAATCCTGCTCGCCGATTTTCAATGAAAGAAGTTTGTAACCACAAATGGGTTCGAATGGTGGGGCCTGACCCTGTCTTTGATAAGCTTGTCCAAGAGTGTGCAGTTACACAAGTAAGTCGTGTTTTTTTTACGGACTTTTCAAGCTGCATTACGCCGTGTAGTGTGTAGCATTACGACTCACGTACCCGTGCACAACCGCATGTCTACAAGCTAATGCTCAGTATAATAGGTCTCTTTGGCGATTTCAAGCACTGTGGTTGGAATTGAACTTACGACCTGTGCCACGTAATGAAATGCGTATCATAGTATTAGCGATTTTTTGCTTGCGCCTGAGTGAGTTGTGTCAAAATTCTTGCGCCAAAAATCTCCAAACTTTTTGGCATTTTTAGGATTTGTTTTTCACTTAAGTAAGCCTCACGCTTCAATTTTGTTATTTCAGAATTCTAACTATGAAGAACCTGTGAATGAGGCAATTCTCAACGAAATGGTTTCTGCTGGAATAGATAGGGATAAAGTAGTTAATGTAAGTTTTTACATTTGTGCATGTTGGGCTGCCATAGTCGATAACAGAACTTTGCAGCTGTTTTATTGATTTGCTGTTTGAATTCGGATGATCTATTCTAGAGCATTAGCAAAAAATATCTGTGACCGCAGTTTCGATTTAAAAAAAAATCGTTTTAGGTCTTCCTACAGCACCGTAAAGGATTAGGATGGCACACTGCTGATGTGCAAACGTTATACACTATTTTTTTTTCTTTTTTGATCTTATTAGTGTTATGCAGATATAATTTACAGAATTTGGGCAAGAAGATATCCATTTTCGGAAAGTGTGTTCCACTCTGAAATAATACGAATTTGCAAACTCTATGTTATTGGATAAACTTTTGATTATAACTGATTGAAAAAGCTAAAGCTTACTTAACAAGTTCCTAACTTTTTAGTGTTCAGTTTTTTTGAAAGTGTGATTTAAGGTTTATTTTTCAGTGTGATGGAGGTGCTTTCGTCATCTTTTTAGCTCAAATGCGACTATAAACTAGAGCCCATAAAAAACAGTCGTGCTTACTTGGGGGTTACCCGAATCACCATCCGTCATTAGGGGGCAGCTGGCAGGAGCGGATCCAGAAAGTTTTGGTACGGGGGATGTAACTTTGAATTAGGTTGAATGTTAACTAAATACAAAGACGCGAAGACGTTTAGACCCGGAAACGGGCGTAAATATGTCCTTTGAAAATGTTTCGTGTCAGGGGCGCATTGAGAATTTTTTTCAGGGAGGGGCACCAAATTTCGTCAATTTTTTCAAGCGCAGTTTTTTCCGGCAGAGGTAATTATAAGCAACTTAAGTAACAAAAGGACTCTAGGGGGTCCGGGAGCATGCTCTCCCGGAAAATTTTTGAAAATTTGCACGCTGTAATGGCCATTTTAGTGCTTTTTGATGAATTTTCAGGCAAAGTTTGTTCATATTTTTGGCCTCTATCTTTTTGTGCTTCACCAAATATGATGTATTTTGTTCGCACAGTTTCGATTATGCGTGCTTAAGGCGACTAAGGCATATTGTTATGAAGAGGTTCAAAATTATGGAAAAACTTTATTCATCCAAAGCATTGTTGAAAATGGCTGGTGGGGGGGGATGCATCCCCACATCCACCCCTGACTGCTGGACCCTGTTTCACCACATTGCAAACGAAGTTTGCACCCTTAAGCTTAGCCAAAAATCGCGCTTACCCAAAAAAGTCACTCTCTCTGTCCAGATTTAAATTCAGAAACGCTACTGCTTATTCGCACGGTGAAGTTTTTTTCGATTTTTCAGTCTATTACGAACAAGGAGTACGACAACTACAGCGCTATGTACTATTTATTATTGGATAAATGGCGGAAACATAGAGCGGTGAAAGAATCAGTGGCTCACTCTATGGCTCCACAAACTGAGGTAAGTTTACTAAAATTTACACGTTATGTGCAGACTGCAAAACTAAAATTAGATACGGCTGTGCTGCGATGAAAGTTGGTTATTCAGAAGAAAAATAAGATTTTTATTTACCCTGAGCACATGTTCGGTTCGCGGTTCGAGTGGCTCCAAAAGCCCACAAGCGGAAAGAAAGCATCATAACCAAAATTTTGATGTCATAATCACTTTTTTTAAAATATGTCATCAAAAATTGATTATGATGCAGAAAGTCCAAGGGGCTTTAGATTTGGAACCACTTAACTGAGCATGTGGACAGGGAAATTGCAGTGGTGCAAGATTACTAAGGTAGCATTGAAACTTACGAGAATGTACTGCAGCTAAAGGATGATGGAAAAACTGTGTTACTTCATGGTAGAATGTGTTAAGATATCAGGTTGTTTTCTAGATGGCTATCGCTTTTTTTGGTTTGTCAACAAGCACAGCGCGCGTAACATTGATTAAGTGGCACAGAAGTTTTATGACGTCAGAATTACAAGTGCGCAGTCACTGCATGTACTTCTTTCTTCTGGTTTTGGCCTGGTTTTACTACATTTGTTATGCAACTACCGGTAGTCGTAGCAAAATTGATAAAAATTGACGTATTTCATGCTATTGCTAACCACTTATGTAAGGACTGTACTACAACCTGTGTAAGCTAGTTCTGGTATAATGGTGTGGTATGGCCTAGTGGTGCCACACGCTGGTTAAAGATTCTTTAAAACTGGTTCGATTCGCAGGGTGGCCGATTGTATTTGACACATATTTCGATTTGCCACAGACTGGTCAAGCTCAGCTCCCTCAATTCGCTTCAGTAATTCCACTTTATTGCATTTTTACCCCTTCTGTTATATTGATTTATTTGCTTTGAGATCTAGAGTATTTTGTAAATGAAAAAGCAATTCAAGGTTTTTCTAGTCTCTGCTTGTTGCGGCGACCATTTTTCGTTAGTGTAATTCACATATCATTTCTTTGCATGCGGAATTGTTACTTAATTCTTGATATTTTTGATAAAAGTATGCTTATCGTAAATTGTTTTCGGAAGGATAAAGCGACTTCATGGTACTATGCGTAGTTGTATAATTTTGGAAATGTTTCGATTACACAAATTTGATAAATGTAATTATCAGGGTAAAATTGTTTCGTTATGCAGAAAGTGACAAGATATACGCGATTTGGAAGATATAACTTTCGAAAGTTGAACTAGAGTAGTTTTCCAGTAATTTTTTTCGCGTATTGACCTAGATTTTAGAAGTAAATAACTGATTGGTTGTTCGCAAATATTTGATGGAACGGAGATTTATAACCTAGATCACAAACACGTTTTGCATTTCTAATTGCTTTTATTTACTGTCATCTGCTTACGTCATGTCAGCTAAGTCGTTGTATAACGGTTGCATTATTTGATTTATATGCTAAGTTGATGGATATGTGCTAGTTACCTATGTTAATTTTACGCGAAACGTGGCTTAAAAATTGTCCTGTGCGGTTAAGTTATATATTAAATTCTTACAAGATAGTTTTTTTGACCCCACAAAAAAATCAGAACCCCTTTATACTCGCGTTATTACGCCGAAGCGTGTAACGAGTGGCGGGGCCCATCTCCGCGGCTTAGCGCCTAGGCAACACAGCTTCGAAGAAACGTCACATCGATGGCGACGCTGTGTCCGATTTGACCGGCCCGGGAATCGAACCCGTGACTCTTGCACCGATAGCGATGTCTTAACAACTGAGCTAATCGGCTGGGCTTTTTTGACCCTATTTCATTTCTTAACACATTTCGTTGGTGCTGAGTTAGCTTTAAGTGAATAGAACAATTTACGAATGAAATTCGTATTTGCGTATAAGCGGTTTCCACTTTAGGCTTAACTGCCGTATGGTCAAATAGTCATTTGTATATAAGAGGCAGGCACGTTGCATTTAATTAATTCTCGTATTAATTTATTATTCAGCCATACTCGATAAAAGTTATGGCTCATGTAATATATTTCAAAGTCAATTGCAGCCTGCGTTTCTCGAATCAATTTATTTTTCGTGGTAGCTTCTGCTAGCATCTGTACGCAAAAAGTTCTTATTACGAGTGGTGAAACTTTCCATTTGATTGATCGAGGCTTTAAGTTTACCTTACTAAATGTGGGCTTGATGCTATATTTTGCAAGTTGCTAATTTGGTTTTAGATTTCTCGTGTGTAATTTTTGCTATTTCAAGATGTTTCGCTTGCGTTTATGTCAAAACAAAGATAAGATTATTGCACGTTACTAGCTCGTGTTGTGACGTCCTATTTGGCCGGCACGTTGGTGAAGTTTTCCAGTTAATTATAGCATTGACTGCGATGCTTGCTAATTGTGTTTGAATTTTCTTAAGTAATCCAACAGGTTGGCGTAGTGGTTAAAGACATCGGTGCGGGAGGTCTGGGTTCGATTCCCAGGCCGGTCAAATCGGACTCAGTGTCGTCAACGGCTCGCCACCGCTGCGATGTTTCTTCGTAGCTGTATTGCCCAGGTGCTAAAGCCGCAGAGATGGGCCCCGTCATTCGTTACAAGCTTCGGCGTTCTGCCGCGAGTATAATGAAAATTTGATTTCTTTTTGAACTTGCGTGGAGGGAAAGCAACTGAATACGAGGTGTTTTTACAATTTTTCCAGCCTACTGGTTCCGTTTTGCTTATTTTTGGATTCATTTGCCCCGCACAGTGTTCAGAGCGTTTATATTTGTATAGTGACTAATTTGTCAATTTGAATGAGAAAAACTTAAAGAACTTAGTTAATCCGGCATTGCGCTGAAGCTTTGCTTCTTGGCTGTTTTTAAACGCGCAAAAAGCTTAGCTTAGACTAAGATACCGCATGTTTAAGCAGCAATGACCCTTTTGTCGAAACTTTACTACAGGAGTAAATAGCCCAGATTATTAGGAAGGGATAAATGAAAGTGGACGTGTAGCTGTCCTACCAATTGGTTTGGAAGCACGCTAGGATTATATTTCCAATATTAATTCAATAAATGATCGAAATTTTAAGTGGTGTGGTGTCGTCGCACAACACCCCAATGGTTTTTGACCTGATTGGTGAATAGTTGTGTAGTTGAGGGCTAATATTTTAACTGGCCATTTGCCGTCTTGTCGCTCCATCATATTATGTGTATTTTTCACTTTTAAATCATTGTTTTCATGACATTTATGAGTAATTTGTTTCACAAATGCAAAGTGTAGAAACTAAATAAGGAAACAAAACCTTCATTTATGTTTTCAACATAGGTTAACAGCACACCGAGTCTGCTACCTAACCTCCCCCATCATGTCTTGCAACTGCATACTTTCCGAGCTGCCATGCAGCAACAAAACAATCCTCTTCATGGCAGAAGAAGAGCTCCTCTGGCAGTTCATCCAATGGCTCCCGTGGGGGCATCACATTCACATGACAGTGATTCTGTGATGGAAGCGACGTCAGAGGTAGGTTCTTCCCTCAATTTCCTCTTCGGTCAAAACAGTAGTTTTTGAGGTGTTCGTGCTTGGATTCTTAGGTGTATGAGCTCCTTGCTCGATTTTAAGTCAAGTGCGATAATTAAGTCCTCCTTAAAGTTTTGTGCCGAGGAGTGCGGATTTTAAGCACGCTTAAAGGAGCGAGCACTCTAAAAATGTGAGAATCACTAAATTAAGAGAAAGCGTACTTTTGGTTGACGCGTAAGATTTGACTTGATTTATGTTGCGCCACTTCACCAAATTTTTTCGTTTCCCTTAGTAGAGTTCCTTTTCTACAAAGTAGGCGCGATACCAGAAGTTTTATGTTCAAGAAAAAAAAAAAAAAAAACAGCAGCACCAATATCTATCTCATATCATACGTTGTGACTAATATGCACACTGCTTTGGTTAACAACAATATTGTGTAGATTTAAGTAATCGCTGTTTGTATTTGCGTTTTGTTGACAATCGCTTAGATTGCGTGAATAATATTTCAATTATTTATTATTTTTCAAATGCTGGTACTCAAGTAATTTTAACTAGAGCACTTGCTGTCTGGATGTGCATTTTTAACATTTAGTTCTAATTGTAGCTTAAGTGTTACAACTACGAAAGATTTTATAATTAATTTGCAGAAAGTAAATTACTTTTTGTAAAAAATTAGCAAAAAATATATCGAGGGATATTTTGCGTTGTTTTTGCCACTGCCTTTTCAGTTCCTTGTGTAAGGTATTATTGCGTCACAGAGCTCTTCGCGTCCCGCTCTGAATGTTCCGCATGTGCAACTCATTAACGAAAAGAATGAACTGGTTGTTCAAGTGAGTTTGTCTGTGTTATTTTGTTATATTTATATTTGGGCTGGTCAAAGATGCTCTAAAACTTGGTTTATAAAAAATTGATTTTCACAAGTTTTTCAATTTTTTGTACCTCTGCATATTATTTTGTGGCTTAGCACTGCTTGATTGCTATATGGTAAGATTTATCGAAAATTTTTTTTGTCTGACAAACGCTTTTCGCCCCGATTTTAAATGCGATTTTGCATTGCCTGGGTGTATATTACATTGAAACTCCTGCTCTGTTTAGAAGGTCTTTCTTTCACCGGAAAAACGTTGCATTTTTAATCGCTTGGATGCGGTAAATTGTTATGCAAAATAAATAAGTTTTGAAAGTACCTGAACTGTTCTGGGGTTGAAATGAGCTTGACCGTTCTGTATTCAATCTCATTTGAGTAGATTACGCCAGGCAGCACAATCTTGGCCGCAAGAGAATGTTGCAATGATGGCACATTGTATTTTTTTTACCCAAGAGCGGGGCTCAAATGATCTGCATGAAATATTAGTGCCGCTTCCACAAAAAGTTTTTTTAGGCCGCTTGTACTATGTAGTATGTTAGGTGGGAGAGTAGCTTTTGAGTTGGAAATATCTGATGATTATTTGATAAATGCGCACCAGGCTCTAATGGATATAATTTTTAAAAAAACAAACTCGTTTTTAGTGATACCTTGTCTGTCTGTGATTGTAATAATATTGTGTCAGTTGTGTGCGTAATTTTGAAAGTGGTACCACACCAGACATTTTTTAAGTGCACTATTTTTATGCTCGATATTGTCTATTTTCAATAATGTCTCTTTATAGAGAAAATGCGCACGAAATGTTGAATTTTTGTAAACGTTTTGCCTGATTTGTTACGAAATAATCAATTGTTCGAATTCAGCTAATCATATTTTCAATAATTTTTTTTTCTTTATGACGTTGCAGCAAGAAAAGGAAGAAGCGTCAGATGAGTCGGATGTAGAAGAACCATCACCAGAGGCGCTAGCGAGATACCTCTCCATGCGGCGTCATACTTTTGGGGTCTCGGATGCAAGGTTTGTCAAATTGTCCATAGACCTAAAACTTAGGGAAGACAGAAGAGATAAATAGATTAATTTTAGACTTTTGAAATGTTGGTTGATTGTAATATGCTAAAACAACCAATCGCATCGTTTCAGTGGCCTCGTAGAAATTTTCTTAGGTGGTTGATTAAAGCAGATGCAGATGTACCTGGCACGTATTGATAGAGACCTGAGGTTGCACACACGCAGGGCCTCTTGGGTACGCAATGCATCCTTCATATAACGATCAGGAACATTTAAATACAGGTTTAAATTTGAATACACATTTAAATAAAGGTTTTAGTAAATATTGATTTGTAGTCTCTACAAAAATATCTGATGGTGAAAGTGTTTTTTATTTGTTGCTGTTTTTTTTTTTTTTACTTGTGTTTTTTTTTTCTCTTTTTCGTTTTTAACATTGTATTACCAGACTAATACTTCATCCATTTGTATGTATATCGGTACCCGGAATATGGGCAGCTTGACTTGGATGACCATGAAATGGTCTTGCGCTGTCCAGTTTACCACTGAGTAGTTGCTTGTATGAGTGATTTCTTTATTTTTTGCTTTTTTCCTGATTTAAATGTTATTGGTGACTATTTTTGGTGCGAACAAATAAATTTGACTTGACTTTAAAGTAATGTTTTTTATTTTCAGTTTATTAGTTTATGTTTGAACATGTCGTTTATGATTGGACCAACTACGAGTCTTTAACAAGTTTCTTTGATTTTAGGAATGAACTTCCGAATTTCCAAAGTGGTGCTTTGGACAGCAGCGTCACTTCCGGTCAAGGGCCTTCTGGGGGTCTCTTACAACGCACACATCACTTTCCGGTATCCCCTAATCTTCCTTATCCCTCACCAAACATGCCTTTTATGCAGATGAAAACCCTCCAATATAAGGTAATGGTTGCGTAATAAAGACTTCCTTATGACGTCATTGAAGGATGACGTATGTGGTGGCATTTGGTTGTTAATACGCTGCTTTTCTATTTCCTTATTTTAATTGAACGTATTCTTGATTATTTCGAAGTTACTGCACATTTTCGGTGATATGCTTCGTTTTGATTGTTTTTAATATAGGTCTTTTTTGCGTAAAGCGTTAGCTAATAGCTAGTGGTATAGTTAAGGGGGAACCCCCCTTTTTTGACAAGCCTCTTAAAATACCGCAGTTGTGTCATCGTCGACGTGTAGTTTGCCCCCTCTAAATTTTCGGCTAGCTACGTTCTTGGGGTGAACGGACGTGCCCGACATTTACGGCGCGTAAGCTATTTATATAGTTTTGGCATTAACACCCTCAATTTTGGGCGATTTGAGATAAAAATAACTTGACTCCATCATTCAAGTTTAAAGTAATTTTATTTAATTAATTTGATTAATGTCCTGGCACAATAAGCAAAATAAAATGCGATTTTTTTGCCCGTCTCGTTTCAAATATTAGTTTATGCAGCTAATACCGTGATCTATTTATGGCTGTTTTTCCTTAATCAGCGGTGTGCGTGTCGGTAGCACAGACTGTCACCAATTTTTCCGTTTATTGGGGAGAGTAGCGTAGTGTTAAAACAGGTTTTTTTGAGGATGTGAGATGTTTTAAATATATCTGAAAGGGCCCAAAATAAAACAAAAACTATTTCCTTCCGTAATTTTTCCTTGCTGTGAGGAACCGACTTTCGTTTTGCACCCGGCCCAAAATAAAACAAAAACTATTTCCTTCCGTAATTTTTCCTTGCTGTGAGGAACTGACTTTCGTTTTGCACCTTAAAAAACATTTATAAATCGTCATAAACAACTTGCGCTGATAAGTCGTTTTCGTAAATGTTGAATGCTGCTGTCATCCACCGCTGAGCTTTTTTTTATGAGTTTATTTATTAACGATGCTCTTTTTTACCTTGGACGCATTTATAGATGAATGTATTTAATATCCTTGATGAAGATATTAGCCAGTTTTTACTTTTACGCATTGGTGGACAGCTTTATGCTATACTAGCAAAGCACTTACAGCTGCAAAATGCTGTTACCGATCCCAGATTCGGCACATCAGCTTGTATTCGTAACCTACGTTTACGTTGGCTTCATTGCCTTCTTAATTGAAAAATTTTAAAGATCTAGCGTGTCGCACCAGGTACTTCGTGCATGTTTATTTTAATCCCAGTGGTTTTGGGGCTTGCATTTCTAACCAAGCTGCCGCGATTGTCGGATAGCTTTGACCCCATTTGTGTGCTCTTGTCTCGAGAACTCAGTTTAATATCTACTTGGGAATCGAACCCAGAGCGTGAGAAACTCGATTACAAGCTATTCGCTTCAAAGGTTTAGGCCTGGCTGCCATCATTAAGCCAACAGCTGAGGTTATTTCCAAATTATATTGAACTGAAAAGTTAACAGCACTTGGGGGAGACTGCGAAGTGAGCTTGCGCTCTTACAGTGAGCAGCGACCCGTTGCATGTCACATGCGATCGGCTCCAACCGTGAATCTAACCGTCACGTAGGATCGGTAGCTTGCGGCAGTAGCGCTTGGTCATGTTAACATAAAGTTGAGTGTTGATGAAGCTCCCATGCATTTAAGTCGAGTAATTTTGGTTTGTCGGAATTGCGGTTCTTTTTGCGTCGTGACCAAATAACTTTCTTCGTGCTCGAGGTGCAATGTGCTTTTATTATGACGTCATGTGCTTCCTGTGCGATACGTCGTTAAGATGCGTGCTAGATAGCACAAAACTTTTCAAATTGCGTGTTCTCAATTATGACGCGCTCTGACGTCATATTAACGTTTATGATAGCGTCGTAGCGTGCTAACGCGACTTTTGGCATCGAGGTTAAATGCGATGAATCATGCGCGATCTAGCCAGCTGTTGCGCTCGATTTAGTGAATCCAGCAATTTCGTTTACGATTTTACATAACCTTTAAATTGTCATAATTAAAACATAGTAATCAACTGTTTAATACTACTTACCAATTAGTTATTCAATATTTAACTTTCGTTTTGTGTGATGTAACTTTTTTTCTACTAGCGATTGCTATTTAGCTTCCAACCAATTGCCGAAAGCATCATGTCAACACTTTGAATTATTACCGATTAATGAATTTTTTTCAGGAGCAAGCTTTGCTTAAGCCCCCTGTTCTCCAGTTAGCGTCACGTGATTCAACGGGCCGCAGGTTTTCGGACGGTGGGGCCAATATCCACCTCTTCATGCAAGGGCTAATCCGTAAGAAAATAACCGCCGGCACTAGAGGTCAGTCGCAAGTTGCCCAACAGAATAATATCGCGCCTCATATGGGCCCTGGAGTGGGCAACGAGAGTGAGCAGGTGAGTTTGGCGTATGACGTAGTGATAACGTCATAGTGACGCATTGTATCGTCGTAGATGCAAACTCTGGGTACTTCGGCGCAAGAAGATGATGATGATGAAATACCAGATCCAGAAGCAGTTAGGAGGTGAGCAATGGCTTGTATATTTTGGTCGAAATTTTTGTACCCTCGTCGTTAAGTCAAATTTTGATGTTTTCTTTGAACTCTCTTTGGTGTTTTTCAAAACTGTTGCCGCGTGAAAAACTCCCCGAGTTTCTTATTTTGCTTTTGAATCGTAGAAAGATTATCGAAAATGCAGTTTAAAATCTGCGCCCATATTTGTTCGCCGTAGTTTTACCACCCCGAGCGAAATAGTGACCCTGCTTTTCCAGATATATGGCTGGCAGAGGCGGTGGGAAACGACACACCATTTCCGTGATGGATGTAATGGACTCTGATGATGCACCCCATAATCAGGCCCATTCTGGCATGTCCCCCCATTCTACCATGCCCCATCATGGCACACAATCAATCAGGAGCGCGCGAAGAGGCCCATTTTTAATTCCTCCTGACAGGTATGGGTTTAATATTACTACCTAATAGTAATTTTGTTTAAAGTTATGCTCCTTAACGCGTGCCAGAAAAAAAATATTAAGGATATCTTCATAACCGTACTATGGGGTTGTTCAATAATTGCATTTATAAAAAATTTTAAAGTAAAACTTATGCTATTTTCAAATTATATTAACTGAAAACTCGATAGTTATTGAAGAAGACTGCGAAGTGAGCTTGCGCTCTTGCAGTCTGCAGCGACCCGTTTCATGTCAAATGCGATCGGATCCAGCCGCGAATCGAACGCGTCAACGTGTGATCTGTCATCTGCGCGCGGTACCACTTGGCCATGTCGCTGACAAAAGGTAGGGAAGTTTGATATGGCTTACTTCTCGTCGTAGGCATTAAAACCTAACTATTTTGTCCACGCAAATCGCATTGAGAAAGTATGAGCCTCTTCGCTTCTACTTTCTGTTGTTTTTTTTTTTGTTTTTTCGATCTAAAACAATTTTGATTGTTGTAGTGAGCCAATGAGTTCTGGACAGCCGTACCAGTCGTCCGAAAGGTACCGGCGTCGATTCTCGGACGGGTCAGCAAGTTTGCAAGCATTTCAAGCGCAGTTGCAAGCGAACAGACAACTTCAGTTGGATACTTTACACCAGGTGATTTTACAATACTGCTTAGAGTGATGGTGTAGTAATTATACTATCCAATTAATGCCGCCCCGCAGCGAAATGGTGTTGCTTTATTGTACAAATTTCGAAAGAAAAAGCTTCAGTTGCAAAAATTAAATGTCAAGCTATGTCGTATGACGCAAGCTTGCTTGTTTTAATGAGGTAGTGGTACTGGAGTGGGGACGACGATTTTTAAAATCCTTCTTAAGCTAACCCCAACACTCCGAGACCCTGTCTTTAAAGACGAATCACACTAACTGAGACTTTTCAATGTCTTTGAGAACTTTTTGGTTTGTTTTGTTATAGCATCACGTATGTTGCATAACGACGTAACAATAAAACCAATGGAAAATGTCTCCTTAATATTGAGACTTTTCAGTCAGTCTAATTACATCTGAGTGCATTCGTTATTCGAGTACTGGGATGACTTGCTTCAATCTTTATCGTATTAAGCCTCTTAAATTTTTGTTGCTAGTTGTAGTTCGATTAAAAACTAGCTTGTCAGGTTTGATCCTTTGGTGTAAACAGTGAACAAACTACTGTAAAGTCGATTTTTCGTCGAATAGACCGTATTAGGTATTCAAAATTTTGCCACAATTTTTATTTTGTGTCCCCCGAACAGACTTTAGGTGAGATATGGGCATGACGTGATCTATACTGAAGACTAATACGTTTGAGTGAAAAAATGTAGTGTGGCGTGGTATTATCGTTAAGGTCACAATTGGCACATATGCTGTTGCTGCTCTAAATCTTTCCAACACTTGAGTATCCAGTTCAACGTTATGTGTAGAGAAGCCTTGCTTTTGTTTTACACTGTACGAACTCGCTGGATAAAGGTCATGACCTTTGATACAATACGTAATTAGTGCCCAGGTTACATTTAAGAGAAGGTTAATGTCGTATTCTGTGAGAAACGGCATTTATGCATCAGCAGAAAAATACATCAAACTATTATTTGATGAAATTTTTTCACAATGAAATTTCAATTCTCCTTAGTTTAATTTTATTATTATTTTTAAAGGTCTTTTCCACATTTTTTAAATGCTCGTTTTGAAAGCCAGTCATTTCTCTTTGTATAGCAGTACCTTTTTTGATTATTAATTTTTAACCCGTTGTAGTTGTAAGGAATTCTACCAGCGAATGTCTTGTGCATTACTTTAAATGCAAATTTGGTAAAACATATGTGGTAATTTCTAATTTTGCAAACTTGCTGTAGCTGAAAGTTCTCACACCTACAATTTCGAGAACGTATACCAAATTTCGAGGTTAGTCTACCCTTGGAATCAATCCCTAGTAGCCTGCTTCAGTTGCTCAAGCAATAGCATGAGTTTGTCCCTTGCATAGTTTTTGGGAATTACATTCTTACCGTAGAGCGGAACAGCGCTGTTTCGGGCTATTAGCCCTCATCAGCAGCCCTCAGGTAGGCCAGGAAGTAGGTCAAGTAGGCCAGGAAGGACATTGCTTTTTTTTTAGTTAATTACATTCTTGTTTTTTTTTACACGAAAATCATTTGGTCGGTAAAGCCAGGGACGTAGCGAGAAGTTTTAGAAGGGGGGAGGGAGGGGAATAAACGACGTAAGCCATCAAGAGTCTGGCATATTTCACTCATTTAGCAACATTTGCTCTTTTTTACTTGTCAAAAAGGGGGAGCTTCGCAGCATGCCCCTTCCCCCTCTACATATGCTCCAGGTCAAAACTGTATCAGACACATTAAGCTATCCTACAGCCTTAGTGAATTGTGATTTTGTTGATAGGAAGCTGTGAAAGACAGAAATCTTCGAATCAACTATTCCTCAAATAAATAATCAAAAATGCATTTGCAGAACAATCACACAAGTTGTCTGTAAAACATATTGCTGTCTTCGAGAAGCAAGCGAGCTTGGGAGATTCTTGATTCAATTCTTTTAAGTTAACTAACTGAAGATGGAATAATATTATCAGACGTTTTTTCACTGAATTTGTTTAAAATTTTTTACTATTGTGTTGAAAGTTGACACTTAATTTGAATTTCCGGCGAGCTTCGAAAAATTTGTTTTAACATCGTAATAACGCGGACATTTAGGAATGATCATTATTTATCCGTTTTATTTTCGGTTATCACTATGACTTTTCGGTGAATTTAATGAAAAGGCTCAATAATAATAAAATTTGATGTTTCAACGGCATATTTTTGTCACCATCAGTATTTTTGCTAATGATATGTATGTCACATATATTTCAAAGTAACAAAACCAGTAAAGTTATTAAAAATTTCTGTAGAAAATTTAAATGTTCCCAACACACTGTTTCGGTGTATAAACTCATCAGGGAGAGAGAATAAAGCTTTTGAAATGCATAATCTCATTTTAAAGTATTGGGTATGTCACTTAGCGTTCTGGTGTTACCACTACAAACACAGTGAGGTCTCAAGCTGGACTGACCCAGGGTCAAACCTGGGTCCTTGTTGCTATAAGTGGAAAAAACTAATCCGCGGAGTAATTTTTTGCAGGAATATGAGCAACTCAAGCAACAGTTTCCTAGCAACGATGCGTCGTCGGTGACGTATCAGCAGCGTCACACTCGCGACATTCATGGAATAAAGCAGCAGCAGCACCATGTGGGTTATCCTAATTATGACGTCTCTATGTCGTCACCAGTAAATGGTTGGATGTAGAATTAATCAAAATTTCAAATCTGCATCACACTAGCTGTATTACGCCGAATCGTGTAAAGAGTGGCGAGGTGCATCTTAGCGCCTGGGCAACACAGCTCCGAGGAAACGTCACAGCGGTGGCGATGTTTCCTCGGAGTTAGGTTGCACTGGCGCTAAGCCGCGGAGAAGCACCTCGCCACTCATTAAACGCTTCAGCGTAATGCTGCGAGTATGATGGAAACTTGATTTATCAAAATTAAGTGATCACAGCTTTAGCTGCGGTGGTCTTAAACGCCTTTTAGGCTCTGAACTTAACATCTGCTGCCACGAAAGCGTGTTCCTGGCTGCAGTAGCGATGTGTCTGAACCAGAAATTAAGCGTTGATGTCCTGCTTTTAAAAAAGCGGTTCCTAATGTTGACGTTAGTTTCCAATATCGAAATGTATAATAATGAGTGGATAAGTTTTTTGTGTTTCTGTACGTCGTAAGAATGAAAAATTTTACAGCAACTTCTACACCAGACAACGTTGTCCCCCCGGGCCTCCCCACCAATTCCTTCCAGCCCCAACCCCCATCAGTCGTCCGAGAACCATCAAGCGTTGTTGCAGCATTTGCAGAGGTGAGTAACTTGCCGGTAATGCTCATGTTATTTTGTTGCTCATTCGGCGGTGAGCTGCTCTAATTGCAGCTTTGCCCGATTAGCCTTAGATTGAAATTACAACTGCAATTTTCAGTTGATCTGTCAGACCTTACTCGGCCAATTTTTCTCGACATTTTTGAGAAAATTATTTCGTGCTTCGTTTTTCGCAGATTACAACTCAAACACAACCAGGGGAGTCCTCCTCCTTCTTTGCAATCTTATGTATCCCCTCAGCAAAGCTACAACATCCCTTCCAGAGCCATGCATGGCTCATCTGGCTGTAATACAACAAATGTAGGTTGAATTTAATAAGTCTTGCGTTTATAGGTGATAATTTATTTTCACTTGATGCCAATATTGTGGGATTGGCATCTCAGAGCAGGTAGCAATGTTGTAGAATCTTGTATTGGACATTTCATTTGCATTATACAAAATTAGTAGATCGGTAAAACTCCCTGCGCAATTTCTTTCCCCGTACAGCTCTTCAAGAGGATAGGGAAAGATTGGAAAAAATAAACAAAAAATCAAAACTTCATTATACTCGCGTTGTAACGCCAAAACGTGTAACGAGTGCCGATATCCATTTCCGCGACTTAGCGCCTGGGCAACACTGCACCAAGGAACGCGCAACGGTGGCGAGCCGCTGGCGACTCTGTGTCCTATTTGACTGATGAGCGTGTCGTATATTACGTACTATAAAAAGTAAAATGCAATAATTCGTGTGTGCTAAAGTAGCGATGTATTTAGACTCTCCATCCTTCTGCTACCGAACCAGCTTTATCAAGTATGAACGGAATGAACCAAATTCCCTCTAGGTTACTGGTATGTATTGATTTGAGTGCTGTCCGCATGTCCAGCTTAAGTGGTTTTAGAAGCCCACGGCCTCTCTGCATCATAATCAATTTTTAGTGTTATGATTAAAAGAAGTAGGTATGACATCAAAAATCTGATTGTGATGCAGTGCAGAAAGTCATGGGTCGTTGGAACCACCTAAACTGGGCATGTGGACAGGGTAAATATGATGTAAACTTTGCTTTTCATGGTAACCTCAACAAGCTAGAAATAGTGCCTAAATAACCGCACGATTATTGCAATGCGCTTTCAAATGTGCTTAAGATGGCTTCTTTTTTTAATGTTCACAACATCACGCATGTACTTTGTATTTTTCTTTATTACTTTTTGAATTAGTAATAGAATTTTAAATCTTGATTATACTCGCAGTAATATGCCCAAGCGTGTAACGTGTGGCGGGGCCCATCTCCGCGGGTTAGCGCTGGGCCAACACAGCTCCGAAGAAACGTCTTAACGGTAGCAAGCCGTTGGCGACTCTGTCGATTTGACCGACCCGGGAATCGAACCCCAAACCTCCCGCACCAATAGCGTTGTGCTTAACCGCTGAGCTAACCGGTTGGTTGCAGTAGAACTTACTACTTTCAAAACTTTTGTGTCACTGAAATTTTTGCTATTCAGAAGAGCCATTGGTACTAGTAGCTTAAAATAGAGTTAACATTCATTTACACGACCTTAACGCTTGTTTGCTTCGAACCAAGGTCTTATTTCACCGGTAAGGAGGTTATACAACCGGCTTCTTGTTTAACATCAATTTGTTGGTTAACAATTTAGTGGCTTCTGGGTATACACTTGATATTTGTTTAGGAGGCACGTTCCACCCCGCAGGAGCTTTCCATTCAGCCCCATATGATGGGGTCAGGATTTGGGACCCAGAATTACGTCCACGCTAGTGCAGGTAAAACTGGCGTCAAAAAATAATTACAGAAAACTTTGCTATATGGCTAGTTGTTTTGGAATAGTTCTACAAGGAAATGATCTTCGTTGGGGTGATTGTAGTGAAAAAGTTGCATCTTATAGTTGCAGTTTTCTTTATCAGCAATTGTTTGGGATGTAAATTGGATTGCTAGCTATCTTCCGCTCGTTAAGCACTACTTAAGCTGAGTTAGAAATTACTTGTGTTTGCTACCCTTTGGTTTCAAAGGTTTTGCACGTTTCGACCGCATACATTCAGCTGTCGTCATCAGTAGTTTTGTATTGACTGACTCCACTGCTGATAATGACAGCTGAACATATGTTGTCAAACGCTCAGATACTGTAGAGTACGAGAAATTATTATTTTTTCTGCGTTAATATTAAGTGACTGAGATTATTTTTTAAATTATAGAACTGAAATTTGAACTATTTAACTAGAGGGACACTGCGATGTGAGCTTGCACTCTATGAGGCCGCAGCCACCTACCTAGTTCATGAGTAAAATGCGATCGGCTCCAGCCATGAACCGAACTCGTCACGAAGGATCTATGACGTGCGCGCGGTATCGCTAGGCCATGTGTCAAGTTATTTTCGTCTCATATTTACGGTGTTTTTATGTTTAGTTCGCACCTCAATGGAAATGCAGCCCCCCACTTCGCTTACTCCTTCATTTACCTTCTCTGCCATTCCCCCTCATCACCCTGGTGATCCCATGTTGACTAACGTAAACAATAACAACAACAACTGCTATGACAATAGCGAATCCATCAGTGAAGCTGCGATGACGACATTGAGAGTCGACGATGACGTTACCGATGTGGAACATGACGCAAAGAAGTCAGCGTCACAGGGGGGTGGTGACGCGTGTCCCAATAAAGGGGGACAATTCATCTCCAAGCATCATGATGCTCTCCAAATGGATTTCCAACCGGGTGACCCCCTGGGCAATACTCCCCTACATTCTCGTTCCTCATTTCCTTACGGCCAAGCCCGGAGAGTGGTACCGGGCCAGTCAGTGTATCCTGGCCAGGGAGGAACGTATGGCGCTCGACATTTTTCATGGTACAAGCCCGGACAATCCTGTCTCCCTGCTGTAGGGGAAGAAGAAGCGGAAAGAACTCAAATTCGCAACTCTCCCTTATCGGAAGACCCCCCAATACCCCAAACTTTCTTCCCTGAGCATGGGGATGTAACGTCCCCATTTACGGACTCTAGTAATGCGGATGTGACGTCAAAGGTGCCGTCTTATGACAATGTTTCACCTCCAATAAGCAATGAAACTACGCTGCTTAACGCTAGCTCTGACTCTATATTTAACAGCGCATCACACTCGGAAGGACTCTCTATATCAGACCCAGCTAATTTAGATCGAAATAGCAATGGTAAGAGTTGTGTTGATTATTATTATCATTTTCATCCTATTGTCACGAAAAAGCAACGTCGGTGCTGTAACTAGCTCAGTTAGAAGTTGCCGGCCACCTGTCTACTACTAAAAGGTGAAAAACTCCGTAGGTGCCTTTCCCAGAGGCGCAACGATTGAATCGCATCCCTTGTATCGACTTGATCTCAAAATTTTATGTAATCGCTTTTTTCCTAAACCTTCAGCTCTAAAGGCCGTCGCAGAACTCGATGGTTAGATGACTTTAAAGATCTGGATTGGTCTCGCCTTGGCATTCTGCCCGAGCATCAAACTCCCGGAGGATAGAGATGCTTAGAGGCTCTAACTCCAGCTGCTGCCCCGCGACCCCCCCAGAATGAGCGGGTCTAAAAAAACTTCAACAACTACTTTTGTCCCCAAAGCATGTTAATTATATTGCCTATTGTAATCGATTTGATTTACATTTAGGTTTAACCAAATCTCAGAAGCAGCTTTCAAATTCCATTGTCCATTTATCCGTGTCCTTGCCAGCTAACGACATCATGGGTGGGATTGTTAAAACGCTACAATCTCGTCGGAAAGGTCTTCAATACGAATTCGAATCGGAATTAAAGATCGCCTTAAGAAAAAGCAACGTTATGCTAGAAATGGAGGTACGTGACATTGTATGACGTCATACGGCTTAGTTCTTAACAAAACATAAGTTTGAGGCAATTTGATGTGTAAATTTGCTGCTGGTAATCGGCCCCAATACTTGACGTGGTAGTGTTGCAACGATTATTGCTGGAACTGTTGCTACCTATACATTTTTAGGCACTTAGGAAAACATTTTTCATCTAGAGTCAAAAAAACTTGAACAAGTTAAAAAGAATCCAGTCTGTTATAATAGAGAAAATTGCCAGGAGTTTGCTTAAAGAGTTTTGTTAAGAATCTTTGTAATTTTAGGTTTTCGAAGGCATACCATCAAATGGTGTGAAGATACGTCGTCTGGCTGGAGACAGATTTGAATACAAGCAGTTGTGCCAAGAATTAATTGAAGGTGAGGCCAGAAAAAACGATCTAAGCAGATTCTTTCATGAGCAAAAGGAAGTAAAAACCGTCATTTAATAATTGAATAATTAAATTAAACTTTTGTTGATAAGGAAAATCACATTATGCAAACTTTTCTTCATAGTTGGTGCATTCAGTTAAGCTCCCCAATGACTTATTCTTTAGTTAATCCCCCGAAGTATTTTGTGCAATCATTAACTCGACAATTTACACGATAAACCGGTCAGTTAGCTCTGTGGTTCAAGATACCGCTAATGGCGCGAGAGGCCGGGTTCGATTACCGGGTTGGTAAAATCGGACACAGCGTCCCCTACGACTAGCCACCGCCGCGGCGTTTCTTCGGAGCTGCGGAGATGGACCTCGCCAGCAGCCACTCGTTACGTTCTTGGATGTAATACCACGAGTATAATTAAGATTTTTCTTGTTGGTTCCCCGACAGTAATAACTCGGGAAACAGAATCTCTCAATTTTCCGTATCGTCACGTTTGAGAGAAATCACTTGAGGTAGAAGTCAGAGGCCACCAATAACACTTTATTTGAAATACTTGCTGGATTTCAAATGGTTGTCACGAATATCTAATTTTTAAGACTCAATTGTGTTTTTAGGTTTGAATTTATGACGTCATTGCAAAGAAGATCGTAGTCGCAACTTCTCAAAATCACCACTAGATGGTGCTACCATCATATGCACTTAACATTATTTATGAGAATTCGCCCTAAACCTTGTTGGATCTGCGAAAAAATCGGCCAGGCGGCGAGATTTTTGCATCGATGTTGCCATTTTCTTTTCATTCTTGCAATTTTAACGCTTTTATAGTATTGTTGGCGTAAACGTTTTGTTGCACACCTTACATGGTGAGGCCCCCTTTTGCTTATCGTGCTTTTTTGCGATCATTCTTGCCCGTTCGGTATACACTAGGTGGAGGTAAAGTGAACTTTTGTAGCTTTTCTATGACGTCACAATTGTACTGAGACATAAATTGATTTAGCCAGAATATAGTGGTGCGCTTTCTGGTATTAATAAAACTGTAAACGGGGATAATGTAGTGATCTTTTCTCTCAAAGATCAATTTTTTTTTGTTACTTTTAAATACCGACCACTGCCTGTTGCTACACATTCCTTACTTTTTCGCTTCGCTTGCTTTATTATTTTATTGGTACGAATCCAAGATGGTCTTGGGACTTTTAGAAGTGGCCTTATTTCTCATCGCTACCATTATCCTGTGGCTTTTGGGCTTTCTGCAATTTAATTAAATTTTTGATGTCATAGTCAATTTTTGCGATTATGACGTCAAAGATGCAGAAACCTTGTTGGCTTTTAGCCCACTTAAGCTGGACATGTGGGCAGGATAGAACACTACGCGTACTGCTATGATGATGAAGTGTAATATGAGATGTAAACTCCCCATATAAAGTAATACACAATCTAAAACTCATGCTGTGGGCCAGAAACGGATCCATAAATTTTTTGAAGGGCGGCAAAACCCAAGAATTGCTTATCCTGTAATTTTGTGCGACTGAGAATATCAAAGTATTAATGCATTAATATGTGTAGCTACATATTTACTGGAGGGCCTGAACCCTGTTAGCCTCCCCCAGATCTACCAGTGAATGTCTACTCCGTCGTTTTAACAATTTTTGCTTTTGATTCTAGTTATTTTTGCTCTAGTTTGTATACCTTTAGGTGGTTTTCAAAACATCTATTTCGCAAGTTGTAACTGTTTAATCTTTTTGTAGGCTAGTTTTCAGTAACCCAAGAGTGGTTTTGTTGGTCACTTATGTGATATGTAAACCACGTTTCATGGTTTTTTTTTGGGGGGGGGGGGGGTGGAAAAGCATAATTTGTTCTCAGTTTGGCATGTTATAATGAACGTAGAGATGCTTGTAAGGGGAAAAAATTTTGGTAGCCTCTAACCATGCTTATTTGCAACTTCGTGTGGTAACTCTCTGGCCAATTTTTCTCGTCAGTTTTGTATAAAGCGGTGTGTCAAGGAATATTGAAAGTATATTTGGGCCGCGACTTTTTTAAATTATTTTATTTAATAATTTAATGAATGCGTTCTCTGAAGAAGAAATGAAGTATTCTTGTGGTAGTTGAACATTGCGACAACCCATACTCAGTTTTCATTATCAGCAGTCGACTGCCTGGTACACGCTGATGATGATGACAGTTAAATTTGTGTTGTCGAAACGTCCAGTTACAAGAATTCATTTTTTCCTTGAGCTATTTTCATCTCATATTTATTGTGTTTTGTAATTCTGTATTCCGTAAGAGCGACTGGGCAAACGGAGACCATGCTCTTGTCGACAAGCTCAAATGCTCCACTTCTATTAGCCCCTAGACTTGTGTTGTTATGTGCAAATGAAACGATTGTGTTATTGCTTTTATCCGCAGTATTTGAAAAATGTTTTCCAAAATCTGTTTGCACAATGGCGACGTTTCGTTGGGTTTAGTCGAGCTGCTGTTATCGGGCACAGCTGACTAAAGTGACTATTTTAATAAATTGTTTAAATGCGATGTATGTCTGTTTTCGCTCTGGTTGAATAGGGAGAGATAGCTAGGTCAAGTGTGAAACCACTGCAACATGATTAGGATTCAATGTGGTAAAAACAAAAAGCCCCGCGATGCATTAATTTTTGCGAAATCTATTGATCATTAACTTTTGAGTAGCAGTGAAACAGGTGAAGCCAATGTAAGAACTTAAGTACGTATAACGAGACGCTGCGGTAAGGCTTAAAGACCAACTAAACAAACGCTGTGAAAACCTTCAACCAGTCGTACAATAGGTTTTTACATCCTTTATTTAATTGGTCTTTTAAGGCCCACCGCAATGATTCTATACTGCCTGCAAGTAGGGGGGTCGTACAGGTAAATAAACAGTAAAACTGTAGTAAGCCCGTGGTCCAGTGGTAAGAGAGCTGGATTTGCAATCACAATTTCTCGGGTTTGCATTTTCGCTTGCGTGATTTTACACCATTTCATGGTTTATTTAGTAAGGAAGGCCTACCAAGTGACCACAATGCCTCATTATATGATAAAATTTTGATGGGCAGGCGTTATTTATTTGGTCTCTCGGACATCACCTACTGACCATAAATCATTATTTTTGTAACTGCAAGAGGGCTTGTGCTGACTGGAAAAAATTTAGCTCTCTATCGCCATCTAGTGATACAAGTAAGTCACCTAGTGTCTAATAATAATTCGCATTACCGCCGTTCGAGAGCGATATTTGACTGCAAAGTAAGGCTAAATCATACAGCTATGCTTTATGTTGAGGCAGTGTGAATCTTACCATCAACGCTAAATTCTCCGCAATTTATTTTTCCTGAGCTTAATTTGTTCATTGACACTCGAAACGACCATGAAAACCTGGCAACCAACAACGCAATCGTTACTTCCTTTACTAATTCCTCTTGGAGCAAAGTACTGAGCTTCCACGTTCTAGTACCGGCAGTCTTCGTGTGAAGAGCCAAATAAGCTAAACGTTTTCTCAAAAAAAAAAAAAAAAAAACACGTTTACTATTAAAATATTGAATAGACTGATATAATACAAGTGTTGGAATAAAAACACACAGTGGACGGTAACATATCGTGAGAGTGTAACACATTTGTGAACGTATTCAGACATACGCAGGCTTAACACATGATGAAAATTGGTTCACATCATTAAAAAGTGAGGGGGTCAAAGCAAACGAATAAATCACCAACGCAAAACAATCGCTTGCAATGATTCAAGCAAAAGTTTTCAACAAATTCAATAATCATCAAAACAAATCAACAGTAAGAAATCCTTAAATTTCACAGATAAGAAATCCAAAGCATTTTTTCTAAATACCCGGTTTACGTCTCAAAACGTTGGAAATCACAAGCAACCTAATCCAAAAATGATGCTTAACTATGGGTGTGGACCCCAGTACGACAAAGATCTGCAAAGAGAACCCTAAGGCACCCTGTGCAAATGGGTTAGATATATAAGGGCCAATGGGAATCGCATAAATAATCAGGAAGTATCCAGACTAGAAACCTTAGAGTTCTTCGATGCATTCTTGCTAAGCTAAATTTCATTGTTGCACTCTGTGGGTCTTGCTACGCATGTTTCTAGGCGAATCAGCAATAAATTCTGTTATATCGTTTAAATAAGAACCAAGTATCATGAAAACAAAGCTTTTTTTGCTTTTTTCATTGAAAATTTAGAACTCTATTGTAGCTTCAACTTCAAAGCAAATTAGCTCATCATAAAACAATAAAAATCATCTCTTCTCCAAATTCAGAAGTTGCAACTCGGCCGAAACCAGAAGTTTTAGCGGGGGTGCTAATAATCGAAAAACCGCTTACACTGCAGTATTGTGCTTTCAACAGAATCGAGATACTAATATGCATCACAGAATTTAAGGGGGTGGGTGTCTTCAGCTACCCACCTGGATCTGCCAATGCAACCATCACCTTTTTAAACGTTTTTCATCGTCAAATCTAGGTATTAACAGATACTACAAGATTATTGCAAACTTTCAAATCAAATATTCTAATGCTACTTCGCACTTATACTCTGCTAACTACAGAAAATATACTTAATAATCACATGCATTTAGGCCATCATTGAAGACATTTCTCAAAAACACAAAACCCTAAAAATATAATACAAAGTTATCCTATTTATGAGGCCAGTTAGAGACTTGAATTACAGTACCGTAGTGGCCGACGTATCAGATCTTAAAAATGCAAATTTCTTTAATATTATAAAGCGCAACGAAGAGAAATAGTTGTTGTTTTTTCGGTTTGAAATAGAGCTTGAATCAATCAGCAAAACTTGAGTCTAATAATTAACTTTACAAAAAAAAATCAAGAGCCTAACGGGAGCTACTTTTACAAAATTTTGTACCTATTTAGTAAAAATTCAGTACAACGTGTTCTTACAGTATACATTGTACATATTATACAACCTAATAGACTAAACATAATTTTAAACTTACAAAAAGCGTAAATTACATTAACGAATTATCGCTATCTCGAGAGCAGTGCGTTAGCGCGATTTTAAAAGATATAGACGATTACAGAATGGTAAAAATACAAAGCACCGTGATTTTGATCGGGCAAAAGTGAAAACAGTACTTAGCAAAATATAATACACTGAATACACGAACACTTCTACGAATTCAGTCGCATCTGTCTGCATTTTTTCCAACTTTTTTCGCAAAATGCAAGGCTTCAACAATTAGCTTATATAGATTCCATTGTTGAAATCAATTTCCAACCGTTTCTATTTCATAAGCCAATGTACCTGTATTTTTATTTTTTGCTAACAAGCTAACAAAAAATTCCGATCTTTAAAAAATCTCCGTTTAGGTTACAAAAAAATAATAAAAATATTCGCAAAATTGTATTTTTGTAGCAGGTGGAATCCAAGATCAAAATTAGTGGGTTAAATTATTGATTAAGGCAAAGTGCATAGTAGGATCCTTAAAAATCAACAAAATACGTAAGCTAAAACGATTACATTCAAATTATAACAACTACCACAGGTCACTTACAAAAAAATTAACGTCCAGCGATGAGAATTGCAATAAAACTTGCGTGAATCGAATCCGTGAGACAAAATTATCAATTTGTCAACGAGATTACAGACAACGGCTGAAATCGGTGCAGCTGCTAGCACTGAACTGTCATGGACAGTTAAGGCACCGAAGTCAAGGGGCGGAATTAGAACTTTTTTAGGTAGGGTGAAACTAGAAATTCATGAAGAGGGGGTCGCTGAACTTTTTAAGGGGGGGATCCAGATGTTTCGTAAAAGAGTTTTGAAGGGAATGGAAAGAAAATACACTGATGTTGCAGTTTTGTGGTTTTAGAAGTATCATGGTACTAATGCATTAACACTTATAACTCAAAATTTAAGAGGCCTTAGCCCGCCAAATCAGCCTAAAAAAATGTTACAAATCATTCTACAGCGCTAATATAAGTCTAGAAGATGAATAATCATATACAAGTGAGTTTCTACTGAATATTTGGCACAAGTATCCTCAATTCGAGTGTTTATTGTTTCCAAATAACATTGCAATACATTGGAGGTTCAGTTTATACGCTTACAACTTTTTAGCACGTCTCCGCTTCCGGTTTGATCCGACTTTTGCTCTTTTTCGCGGCTTCTACAGACTTGGGTCGACCTGTAAAAATAATCAAATTAATCAGAAAAGTTACTCTACTTGCACTCGACAAGCGGCAACGCGGCAAAAGGCGACGTGACAAACGGCAACGCGAGCACTAATATAACCAAAACACACCCAGGTTTTCGCGTGTTTAAGCAACAGGAAAAAACTATAAGAAAAATTGTCTCGTGCCACAAATGTGTCCCAAAGTCTGTAAAAACGTTTTGTCATGATTCGAGCTTAGGCTTACCGAGCTACTGTACTAACGTAACTGTTTTAATTTTATCCTCCTTCTCCTGAAAGAGAGAAACACATTACGTTTGGGTTGAACC
Source organism: Trididemnum miniatum (assembly GCA_964006365.1). Lineage (NCBI taxonomy): Eukaryota > Metazoa > Chordata > Ascidiacea > Aplousobranchia > Didemnidae > Trididemnum > Trididemnum miniatum. Next base: position 10,993,612 of record OZ023251.1, on the reverse strand, counting down.
TAGACTCGCTACGGTTGAGACTTTACCAGGTTTTCGGTGAACCCTGCTTCTAACATTGAGGAAATTCTCAGCTAGAGATAACCAGTAACCACTTTAAAAACGCAACCTGTGGAAGTAAAAAATAATATTGAAACTAGTAGAAGAAGAGTTCCGTCAACCTTGCTATGCGCAGCCAATCAATCCTAAGTTCATTCCACACCGTAAGAACTCTTTTTTACATTGCTTAGCCGTAACTGCTCGAAACTTCGGTAACTTTAACTCAGAGCCGAGCTGATGGAAAAAATAGAGCAAAAACAATCGTGGGAGATCTTTAACAAATCAAACTAAGTTTTCTCAACCAAATTTTGAACATTAAAGATCTGGATCTCCATTCATAAACTGACCTGAGTCAGGCAAATCTGGAAGAAGGTCAGATTTTAATGATGGAGTAGGGGACACTCGTACGTTGTCGTTGATCATTCTAGCCTGGGAGACAGCAGACTCAACTCGAGATGGCGCAGGAGATGACTGTTTTGAAACGGGCCGATCTTGTGCAACTAGAAGGGGAGTGCCATGCTGAGAGAGAGCAGGGGTGCCACCAGCAGCCACAGGGGAGTCACCCCTTCCCAAAGGAGTTGCCGATTTTCTGCAAAACAGAAACATAATTTTTACAGTTTGTTTGAAATGATCACCTGATTTTAATTCAAAAACAAATTTTTTAATAATTTTTTTGCTATGAATAAACTAATAATAATCGGAAAAAAATGGCTATAATACAGGGTGACTTAAACAACGCCACCATGAAAACATCAAAAAATTTTCATGGGTGGCATTTTTTGGGGGGTCACCCTATATGATAATAATGAGTGAATTTAACCAATTCTTCGCTACTATATTATAATGCAGAGTTCCCCAAACTAGGGTCCGTGGCGACCGCACAGGGGGTCCGTGACAATGTTGCAAAAAATAAAAAAACTAGAACTTTCAAATAATTTTTACAGGACATACACAGACCCAATTAATTACTGTAGTGATTGAAAATCTTATAGAATGCTTTTTTCTTTTACTCTCTCTTGATTGTTGAGTAACTATTAAAGTTAGTCATGGATTATGATACTCTTGCCTTTATTGTTTACGAATTATAATGCTGTAATAGCTTAATTGCAATGACAAGTTAAACGCACGAGCAGAGATGATAGACTAGATCAGAAAGACCCCGAGAGACCCCGATGCAAGCCTATTAAGATATAAGTTTATAAGATGCAAGATGAAAGCTTTAACGGCCTACTTTCTTTTACATACTGTTGGTAGAGCTAAATAATAACTAAAAGCATTGCAATTGTGTAAATGTAAAATCAAATTAAACCTTTATTATGCTTGCGGTAATACGCAGAAGCGTGTAACGAGTGGCGGGACTCATCTCCACGACTGTGACTTTATTAGCGATCGTGCAATACAGCTTCGACTCCCAAGAACCTCGAAATGATGGCAAACTGTTGTTGGCGACGCTGTGTCTGATTTGACCGGCCCGGGGATCGGACCCCAGACCTTGCGCACCGATAATGATGTGTTTTACAAGTACGTTCGGGGTCGGCAACCTACTGCACATAAAAAACCATCTTAACCGATATCCTAAAATATTAAGCACACTGTGAGCAGAAAAGACACTACGGCAATCAAAAAATTTAAAAAGATCTTTGTTTTTCCCTCTCCCAAAAAAGGTCTTCGTTTATCCCCACAGAAAGCCGCAACCTGAGGATCAAAGAACCGCAGGTTACCGACCGCACTACACCGATCGCTAGGTCTAAACGTACAATTTACGGGCAAATATTTGAAACAAAAGCTGTGAGAAGCAACCCCATTCATGTGATTCATATGTGTCGGTAAAAATGAAACTACGATTAAGCAAAATTTCTTTTCGTTTTGCATTTTATGCTTTTATAGCAGTTGGGTGAAAAATTAACGCAACTTAAAAGTGGGGTCCGCGGTAAACTTGATTCGCAAAAATGGGTCCGTGGTACAAGAAAGTTTGGGAAACCCTGTTATAATGGATTTGCTGAATTAAGTTACTTTTTCTGAGACCTTGAGGTCATGACAACACCATATATTGGCAAAAGGCTGAACTTTGTAACCATAATCAACTATTTACGCGGAAATCTATCGGTGCTGTTCAGCTAAACTTATTGTTTAAAAGCAGCTAATGTCTCGCTGAGCTACTATTCTAATTCGAATGCTCATCTAAAAGAATAAATACACGATGGAATAGGTACACAATCAACAATAAAGTTATAATTATGTACAAATTTAAACAATAACAATTAAAAAACAAGGTTGTTTTGAAATTATTAACTTAAAATTTAACAAAGATACTGCGGATTGAACTAGCGATCTTTGAGTTAGCGCACATTCAGAAACCAAATGCGATCGGCCCCAGCCGTAAATCGAACCCATCACAAAAAAACCGTCACCTCATATTAAAATAAAATAGCATTGCTAAGTCTTACCTTGGCGAATTTCTAGCGCTGTTACCTTGAGCCAACCCGGAAGGCACTGGCGTTTTTTGAGCAGAAGGCGGCGGCGTTTGTGCGATCTTGTGGTACGATTTCTTGTTGGATTTCTGAATATAAAAGCCAATTAGCACTTAAAAGTGAGATAAAGCGCTCACAAGAGCTTTATTCACTTATAAGCCATCTGATTAAACACTAATTCAACCTAAATACTCATAACTCACTTTGTCATAACGAAACGGTTTATAGCCGTTGACAGCTTGATTAAGAGTTGAAGAGTTCTTGAAATATCGAAGATTGTCGGCCGAGTGCTTAGACCTTGCTGTGTAAGAAGGCCTGGCCGGGGGTATATGAAGAGGCATGTCCCACGTACCTATAAAACCATATTTAAAATTAAAACAAAAAGCGATAAGAAGATAATGTCACGACTAGCAATATAGCTACACCAAGAAAGCAACTATTTTATTTTTCTAATTTTGATCTTAAGCCCGATGTACATGCATTTAAAAGAAACATTCATTCGACTGCAAAGATTCACATTCATTTATTTTTTATCGCAAAAGCGGGAATTATACAACGTCACATTTAACAAAAATAACAAACAAATAATTAAACGTATTTAATTCAAAGAAACAAGAAAAACAAAACAAAAATAAAAAGAAACAGTAAACGTACGTCATAAAGTATACGTAAACTAACGTAGAACACGGTGATAAATGCAATTGCAACAGGGAAGCTGCGAAGTGACCGTCCAAGCCTTCAAGGGTCTTCAAGTCAAGCAGCCAACCTATCTGTAAGCTTTTGGTATGTTACTTTGAGTTTAATTAATCGCAGGTCAACAATAACTATAGGTGTGGGAAGTAGGAAAGAGAATTTAATTGTTACGTAAGTGCGTCGTCAGTTGCTTAATGAATTTGTTGTAATTGATATTTTTAATGGAATCGGTAATTCTGTTCCAAATTTTTGCTCCTATTTATCTAATGGAGCGCTGTAGTCTTTTAGTTTTAAATCGTGGAATATAATATTTTAGTCCTGAGGTATTGCTTCTTGTAATGAGAGAATGAATTTCGGAGATTCAAGTGAAGTTTTGTGAAAAAGATCTAGGAAGTTTCTTACTATAAAATTTAAACATGAACATAGCAGTTTCAAAAAATGAAAATCTTGTTTTTGCAAAATTTCCAGATTCTTATAGATAGGACTACATTTATCAGTCCGTTTTGAATTGATGATCAACGTAACTGCTTTGTTTTGTAGTTCAGTCATTTTGTTGGAATAAGTTTTATTTGCGTTGAACCATATGATAACTCCATATAATAAATATGAATGAAAAAATGCAAAATAGAGTTTTAAAAGTAAGGGCGAAGGTAAAAAATATTAAGTTTTGGTAGTATTAAGAGAAAGGCATTTTTCAAATCCGGCTAATAGTGTAGAGTGTATTCAAATTCAAACTGATCCTATTAGCTAAGGATATTATAATGTCCAGTAAAATGAGATAGTCGTTCTTTTGCGAGGTTAGCTAGAGCGAAACAGAAAAAGATTTGAGATTACTGTGCGAATCCCCATTACGGTTTTTCACACAAAAAAGCAACGAAAGCAAAAAATATTGTAAAAGATAGGAAAAGTTAAATAAAGTCACGAACTTGTTTCACAATAGGATTATCTGTCATTAATTTTAGTGCTTTTTTGTGACAAGAACCTAGGCAGCTCAGCAAATTGCTAGCAAACACATTGAACACACCCATAAATGTTCCCCATGGTGATTCTCTTGATCTTGGAACGTTTTCCAAGAGATGGCCTCTATCATCTGCAATTATTTGTGTGTATCCATCCAAGGCAACTGGTCTCTCTTTATATTTTCGAGGAACGGTGTAATTTCTAAGTTTCTTACCAGTAAATGCATCTTCGTACTGAACAACAAAAAGCTTTTAATCTCCAGGTTATCAAAAAAATAACATAAGCAGCAGTAACAAAAAATCCTCGATGACAAACATCGCATGATCACACACACACAAGGCTGAACATGCACATGCATTTATGCGCAACGTCTCAAAAGATTTATCACGCGCAATTTTTCTTCACAATAAAACTGAATCCAAAAAACGGAACTAGTTTAAAATAGGAACCAGTTCTGTAGGATTCGATATTCTGAAATGGACATCCCCACCTCCAGTAAAGACTTACATCACCAAAGTAACTTTAACAAAGAAAAGACGTCCACATGATTCCTGCACAATTAATTAAGACTACATGCTGAGTGTGCCAAAAATATGTTTCTATTGTTGTTCAATATAATGCTTTATTAAAAGCTGATGAAGCATTATTGCACCAAAGTTTCCCCTCATTTATCGTGTCCACATGCCAGTTTAAGGGGGTCCAAAAATCCAGGGCTTTATGCATTAATCACTTCTTCTTTCTATGACATCAAAAACTCGTTCATGATGAGGAAATTTCATGGGCATATGGACCACTTAAAGTAAGCATGTGTACAGGGTAAGTATATGCCTTCTAATTAATAAGCCTTGTTCATACCAATAAAATAATATTTCCAATTAGTATGCCAGTGTTAACTGGGTAGAACTTCTATGGCAGATTTCTACCTTTAGTTACTATTATCAGGTGTAATTAGCAAAATACTCTACCACATAAAACTAGCACCAGATAATTCAGATATATAATGGGAAATAAGCAGTATGCTGTACCACAAAGTCTTGACAGTATGCTGTGATGATACTAAAATTGCAGCTAGGGTTGAATCAATTACAATATTATTGCATCAGCAACATCAGTTGATTAAGTTTACTAGTCAGCATCACCAGTTTCCTTGGGCCATCAAGGTTTAATGAAAGGAAGTGTCTAGAGCACCGGCAGCCTATTATAGAAACAAACAAGCAGTCCGCTGCAGTGCAGGAAAACCAATCCCACATGACAGTGACGCTATTGTAGAAACAAACAAAGCTGCTGGTGCAGCAGCCTTTTGGTTATGGAAACCGGGCCAGTGCTCTAGACACTGCCTTAATAATGAAAAAAGTAAAGATGAAGCCTAATACAGCAGTTGGCACATGCCATTAAGAGCACTAACTTTAATTTTCAAATTAGTCTTGAATTCATGCAAAAATACTTCAGTAGTACCGGTAAATCCTGATTGGAAAAATCAGTCATGCATATATATGTAAAACAATCAAAATCTAGCCACAGGGATGTGCATAGATGCAAGCCAATCAGGATCTAGCCACTAATGGCAAAATAGACATTGATTAAAATTTTAACTGCAAAAACCAATGACTGAAAACATGCTAGGCCCAGGGCCTAAATGTGAAATCCAGGTATTTTTACATTGAGAGTCTATTAGCCAGTTCACTAGCCTAGTTGCCTCTAACAGCAAATTAGACACTGTCCTGCACTAAACCAAAAAGTTTTGCACAAAATCAAAATTTCAATAAAATTAAAGCACATTCACTAAACTTACTTGATTGGCTGAAAAGTGGTAAGCCATATTGCAATTTGTTGTTTACTGCTATCTTTGTACAACTGCAACCAAGGCTACTTAAAGTTTTAAACAATCAATGGTACGGTAAGCTGTGATAAACAAATAAATAACTGAGGTTATTTTCTAATTGTATTAAACTGAAAATTCAACAGTAATTGAGGGAGACTGCGAAGTGAATTTGCGCTATTCAAGTCAGCAGCCACCCATTACATGTCAAATGCGATCGGAGGGCTCCAGCTGCGAATCTGACCCATTACATAGGATTTGTCACCTGCAGGCAGTCCCGCTAGACCATGTCGCTGATGAGAATAAACTAAGCAAACAATATAACCTACAGTGATGGGCACGATAAACCTTTCTGTACTACAGCAATAACGATAATCGATAACTTCAAAAAAGACCTGGGCAATACCAATATATCTCAATTTCTTCGAGCGATATCGGCAATCGATAAATTATCGCTGATAAATTTTTTCGACAAACGTTGCGGTAAATTTTCGATGTGTTTGACGAAGTTTTTTTTTTGTAAATCAAATTGCAAAAATCTTTTTCTAGATTTTTCCAGAAAACGGAGTGGTTTACGAACTCTGCCGTGGCATTAAACAAAACAAAGAGAGATTTTTTAAAAATTGCACCAAGATTTAATGGGCACCGTGTATTTTTTCCATAGTGCCAACTCACCATCTCTGAAGTTTGAACACTGTAGGCATAAAAAATCATTTATCGCGATAATTTATCAGCGATAACCAAATATATTACAAAAGCGATATCAGTAATCAATAAATCAAAAGTATTTTGAGCAATAACGATAATCGGTAAAAAATTATCGCCAATAAATTATCGCGATAAATGCCCATCTCTGATAACCTAACACCTGTAACACAAGGAACGTAAACTACCAATAGACTATTAAAATACTGTACCAGTACTGGTATACATGTCAACAATCGTTATTGACAGATTGGCACTGATACTTAGACTTTACCAGTACCATAACTATGATAAGGCTAGGCCAGATTGCCATAACTACACTTATTTAGTTAATGCAACTACAATCCAAAAGTTTGAAAATATTGGTGAGCACTGCTCTTTCGCTTCATCCACAGTGTATATCAAATTGTGGTTTTGTATTGCACAATGCAAGTATTTTTATGCAACCCTTTTTGTGGGGTCCTACTAAACTGTAAACACCGCAAAAGACTGAAACACCGCAAAGGACGCCAAAGGACCTCAAATTGATGTACTAAACACAGAAAACACTGCAAAGTACGACAAAGGATCCCAAAAACCTTAACCCTAGCCCTAACCTAACTCTAGCCTAACCCTAATTTAAAGTTCTTTGTTATTCTTTGCTATGGTAAGATTCCAAGTCCTTTGTTGTTCTTTGCGGTGTTTAGTAGATCAATTTCAGGTCCTTCGTTGTTCATTGCAGTGTTTAGTACCGTACATCAATATGAGGTCCTTTGTGGTGTTCAGTAGGACGGCATTTTTGTGTATGTGGAAACAATAAATAATGAATAGACTACATTCCAAAAACTTGTATGCTGAAGAGACCATATTCCAAAAAAGTTTTCGCAAATGTTGCTTAAAATTTTTCTAGCCCATACGGTAGCATTGGTCTACACATTCCCATTTCCATTTTTTTCAAGTGTTGATAACTAAAATGTTTATGACTTTCCACCAAGCCTAGACTAGCCTACTCCACTAAATGTGACTTCCAGCTGTTAAAGATTGACTCCCTGCCAAACCATAAGGTATTTCTATGGAAGGCCTACCGGTACTGGTTTGCTAGTAGCCTACAGTGGTGAGGTACCGGTACCAGTATTGTACTTTGCAAATAAACTTTGCATGCTGCATGTGCAGAGAGCACAATGTTGCTTAGGCTACGCGTAGGCTAGTCTAACAGTCTAAGCAGGAATATTGTCGCATCACAAGCCGGTAATACTGGTAGACCATTAGCCTAAGCAGGAACAGAGGAATGCAGCATATTGCGTGTATTGGTAATCCTACCAATCGCACTGCATGCCGATAGTCTAGTTTCTTTCGGCTCAACTGATTCAAATTTCTTAAAGTGCCTGAAAAAAATAGTTTTTCTTTAGCAATCTTTAGAAGAAACATTGACAAAATAATTTCACGCTTTGACAAAAATATGCTGTAGTAGCCTAGCGCCAGAAGCACAAGTAGAAAAACCGGGTTTAGCGTAGTTCCGTTGCTATACCAACCGAACAACTGATGGCGCCAGAGCAATGGTTCAGTTGTCAGCATAGACTACCATAGTTGGCATATCTCGGCATAGTTCTGGAGATATAACACATGGATATAAGGACCGTGGGCGGCGAAACCGGAGGGGACGGGAAGATTTCCAGGGGGGGACAAGGGGGGACGTTTTTTTGGTGAAAAAATGTGTAGCTTCAATCAGTATCGTATAATGTTGGCCTGTAAGTAGTCGATTAAAAAATAACTCAGTTATCGAGCAAATTTGTCTTGTAGATCGTTATTCTTCGTGGAATAATTACGATTGTACAATGTAAAATCGCAAGTTGTAATGAGTATTGTGCGATGTAAAGTAGTGTGCGAAGTAAAGGGGGACGAGGAGACCTATCCCTCCCAGTAAAAATAGTCGTTCCCTCAGCATAGAAAAAATTGTCCTGAGGGGAATGCCAAAACGTACCCCCCAGTGATAAACAGGGTTGGGAATCGATATCCAAAAAAGTAAAAAAATAATTTATATTCGATATTTCACCAAAAAGTAAAGAAATAATCGATTTCGATGGTAGTTTAAAAAAGTAAAGAATACCGGTACTGTAATCGATATTCCATATTACACTGATCAATTAGCGGTGTACGCCAAGCATTTTTTGTGATGTCCTCACATTCATGCGGCAACTTACAGACAAACGACGCACATAGTGCCCTATGCGAAGCAACTCAGCTATCAAAAAAATTTTTTTGTAACCACCTTCACAGAGCAAACAAAGTCTTAAGCAGTTCTGTAAGATTCAAAAGCATGCCATGTGAGGGAAGGACTGCCGAGCCAACTATAGTTTCCATTTAACAGTTGTAGCAACAGCCACGACTCCGATCGAATCATATCGTGAAGCTCAGTTGCTTGATCAATCGTAATTGCCCTTGCAGCAGCCAGATATGTTTCGGCGAAAATAATCTAAGCGAGGGGCGAGATATTTCTTGTAAACCTTTTCCATTAATTTTCTTTTTTGTTTTTTTGTTTGTCAACTCAGAATAATTGCTGAACAAGACAAAATCCACAGTTTTTTCACTCAAGAAACATTCGAGTTTCGCAAGCTCTTTGAATGCTCTTTCAGTAAATGTTGGAGCAAAGTTTTTGTATTTAATCATGTCCTGTAAGAACGTTAAATCTTTAAATGCAGCATCTGTTCTGACTTCTGACGCTGGATTTCAGCCAAGCTGAAACTACAGCGAAGATTTAGTGGAAAAACTGAGACAAACTAATGAATTTTTGACCCTATTTTATGTTCCTAAAACCCAGTTTCGGAACGGATGCTGCATTTGAAGACTTAACGTTCTTATAGGACATGATCACGTACCGTACAAAAACTTTGCTCCAACAATTGCTGAAAGAACATTCAAAGAGCTTGCGAAACTCAAATGTTTCTTGAGTGAAGAAACTGGAGTTTTTGCCTAGTTCAGCGATTATTCTGAGTTGACAAACAAAAAAAAAAATTAACGGAAAAAGTTTCTTGAGTGAAGAAACTGGGGTTTTTGCCTTGTTCAGCGATTATTCTGAGTTGACAAACAAAAAAAAAGAAAATTAACGGAAAAAGTTTACAAGAAACATCTCGTCCCTCGCTCAGATGAATTTCGCCGAGGCATACCTGGCTGCTGCAAGGGCAATTAGGATTGATCATGCAACTGAGCTTCACGATATGATTCGACCGGAGTCATGGCTGTTGTTACAAGTGTTAAATGTAAACGTGGCCGAGTGGTTCGAAGCGTCGTTTTTACGACGGCCATGATCGCAAGGTTGATGGTTCAACTACCATCCAGGCCTTGTTGTTGTGTCCTTGGATAAAGTGCTTTACGACAATAATCTCTGCTTGGTGGAATCTAACAAGCAGCAAATTGAAGAAGTTAAAAGCAGAAATTCAAGCGGAAAACTCGGAAACAAGGGCAACTCCTAAGCGAGTACGCCAGTCTGCTGGATTCGTCGTACGTATAGCGCCTCCGTCGCTTTCTCGTGACAGGAGGATAAAAATGAAGAAATCAATCAATCATCAAACTATATTTGGCTCCGCAGTCCTTCCCTCACGTGGCATGCTTTTGAATCTAACAGAACTGTCCAAGACTTTGTTTGCTCTGTGAAGGTGGTAAATAATGCAGCAGAAAGAGATGTTAAGCAGCACGGCGATAACGCTGCTATACTAATAGACAATGGTAAGCAATGTGAGAGTTTACCGCAAGTTGTTAAACAACAAATCAACCACCTTCACACCTTCCAATTACGTCAACGATAAAATCGCTATTGTGATCAGAATAATTGACAATCATGAAAAACCTTGGCATAGCACCGCAGAATAAACATTTAGCATTTAAAAGCATTCATTAGCGCAATGAAATATTTTTTCATCATTTATGACGTTATGGCATATGACGTCGTGCCGCATGACATCACAAACTGTCAAGGTCATGTAGGGTAATACACAAAAAAAGCAAAAAATTTGGAATTCACGCCACCCTAATAACTAGAAAACGCCAAAAACCAAAGTTTCACATTTGGGGAATCTTCAAGTTTTATGCATTTACCATAGATATCTTTAAGGCCGATGCGCAAGAGGTAAACTTGGACCGAGCACATGTTTCGTTCGTAGATCGTTTGACAAATTTGTCAACTCCTTGTGAGATTGTATTGGTCAACTCTTTGTTCTAAGAACATAATGTCAATTTTCAATAAGATCTTGCTCTCATTTTCTTTATTAGTTTCGTACCTTTATTTTCAGTAAATTTTGCACCTAAGTCATTCTGCTTTTCAATTTTTTGCTCGGGATAATCTCCACAGATCCTTCCACAAGTGCTAAGTTCTTATCGTACCTCACTGCCGCAAAAAACACAATATTTCAAAAATTCCTGGATTCGTCTTTGATGCACCGTCTCCCTCCCAGCAAAATTTCGTTGCGCTGCCCCTGATACGGACTATGAGACTACTATCATATAGTAGCCTAGTCTATGATGTCAGTAAAATTCGTTTTCAAAATCTGACGGACGTTGGTAAAAACGATGCACATATGCATTTAGGCCTATTTTGGGAACCAGAGCTGTCCGAAGTTTGTTTTTTGAGACTCTCACTCCAATCCTGCTCCAAACGAACATACCAGTACTCCGATTCCAGCTCCGTTTCCTGTGAAGGCCAGAAGTCAAACCTCCTCCTGTCCATGGCAGACTGGCAAACTGACTGAGACCGTTGGCATGCCAGTCGCCATTTTGCTTCCAAACAGTGCATGCAAGAAAACAAGGCCAGATTAGTTGGAGGCGCATCAAGATTTTAAAAAGGCACTGTTAGATAAGCTACGTAAGTTTTGTAGGTTGCATAGTCTTTGCCCCATTGAGTGGTCCCCTTCGCATTAAATGGTGAGCACCACTGTTCCCTCATGTCTTTAGCAAGCGCGAATTTGCCCAAACTTACATTTTAATAAAAAAATTTTCCGAAAATTTAGGGGTTTAAAAGACAGTTTGATTTAATTTTTGCTTCAAATTTGAGTTTGCGGAATATGAAACTTTTGTTTTGCATCAAAATATTGAACAGTTTGATTCTAATTCGGCCAAAAATCACCATTCCAGTGTGCAAGGTTAGAAAAAAATAGCAAAATTTCTCATTTTTCTCAAATTGTGCACCTTGGAGGGAACAGTGCTCAGCACTGTTGTTTGTGTTAACAGTTAAAAATTTGCTGAGTAGCCTACCGGTAATTTAAAATTTGGTTTTACTTCATTGCTTCACTTAATTTGTTCTTAAGTTTTTTTGTCGCTGCATGCAGATTCCTTGCATAAATGGTCTCAAAACTTTTGATAGAGTTAGGCAGGCTAGCCCCCCTTAGTAATGCTGCCCTCCTCCTCACAAATGCTACTGGCTGGCTGCCGGCCTGGAAAAAATCGATGATTTTAATTTTAATGTACCTTTTACAAACACAAACTTCTATTACTGTAGCTCAGGGGTGGGCAATTACTTTCCTGAGTGGAGCGGTTACAGATGATGAACTTGTGGTTACTGGGCCAGAGGCTCAACTCAATATTAGAACATAATTAGGAAATAATTTATTTACAAATACAGAACAGTAGCTAGAAAAACAGCTATTGCGCAACAATGCAGCTGGTATACCAAGTGGCGTTCGCTCTGAAACTATGTGACGCTATGCAGTGATGAAGCGAGAAATTTTAAAAGGGGGGGCATAATCTCCACATTTTTTTCAAACCTAGGCCTAGTTTTTCGGCAAAACTAATTTGAAGCTGATTGAGAAACAAAAAAGGCTCTAGGGGGGTCCGGGGACATGCTCCCCCGGAAAATTTTTGAAAATTTAATTGCAATTTACATCATGTAATTGGGCCCGATCGGGGGGACCGAACTTTGGAGATGCCTTGATAGGGCACTGCCCACCACGTTCAGAAAAACATGCAGAAAATGTAGCCTAACAATTTATTTGCATTGTCTGACTTAATGGAAAAGATGCAGCTGTTTTGGGGAAACAAGTTTTGATGTTTGACGAAAAAAAGATTTGAAAATACACGTTCAATCATTAAGTCACTGCCATGCTCACGCTCCCTTGCAAACCTTTTACGAAATACGTTCACAAGGGCTTAGCCGATTTTCAGAGACCCCCCTGGGTCCCCCCTACAAACAATTTTTTAGAACCAGGGGAGCCGAGCCCCCCGCGGGCCCCCCACCAAGGCAACCCTGGTTGTGACTATAACGAAAAGTCATTTTTGAATTATAAAAGTTATCTTTTTAATTCTTTGCGAGCTTGGCTTAATGCAGGGGCGTATACAGGGGGTGCGGGGGCCGCGCGCCTCCCCCCCTCCCGGCAGACAAATGCACGAAACTTTCGAGGTGATATACGTATAAAGGACAATGTGAGGGGGTGATGACTTTTTTTTGCTCTTCACTTGACTTTGGGCTGGAAGATTGGACATCTGCGGACGTGTTGACCTTTTTTTTTGCTCTTCACTTGACTTTGGGAGGAAAACGGACGGCTTCAAATTGCGGCTCCCTCTCTTCCAAATGCATGAGCACGCTCCTGGTGTTTTATTTAGAGTCGGCTGTGAAACTCCGAAAAAAATTTTTAAGCGATTTTGAAAACTTTTTCGCACGAGAGTTTTCAAACAAATCAAAATTTTTCGTTTTACACTTAAATTTATCTTCCGGCATCCTTTCTAGAACGTAATTATCCTCTTTCACGATGTCGCATATACGGCCTATTGCCAATTTCGGAGTTATTTAGCTTAACTCTTTTACGAATTGCCTGTCACTCAGTATAAGTTGTCATAGGGTTGGGAATTTCATCAATATCTTTAAATCTCTCGCTCTGTAATCTAGCATATAAAAGTAAATATCGACTAGCCATTACTTAGTCAAGTATTTTACTTTATATCGCAGCAAATCTTTCCAGCTAGCAAACTTTTGTGGATGGGCTGCAGTGTGGTTTAATCAGAATATCGAATGGTTTTTAGAATTCGTTATATTTTCCAAAAAAATGCACTTTTACCGAAGATTCGTTACTTACCAAACTTGAGTATGAAATGCCAATTTTTGATTTGTAAGAGCATGAAACAGCAAATTATCGAATAACAAACGTTCAATATGCGGCAGATTTTGCGTCAACTTTTTTCGCTAGTTTACTTAAGGTCATCTGTTATTTTTCGACCATGAAATACCATTTTGCGATAAATAACGCATAATGAACGTTCGATAAATATCGAACAGCATGTAACAACCCCTCAGGAGCGGATCCAGGGGGGAAATGTGGGCCTCACCGGAGGGCCTTATTTAGACAATTAGAGGCTCTAGGGTATTTGATCAAAGAGGCCCTAGTTAGTAAGCAACGACCAGACTCATCTCTGCATATGTAAAAGTCTTGATGGTTGGTCGCCAAAAAAAGTCTTGGTTGTTCGTGACGAGGCCTCTTATTTCTCCGAGGCCCTAGACTTCAGCAAGCCTATCCTATTGAAAAATCCGGCCCTGCCCACGAGCCATTTTCAACAATGTGTTTGATGAATAATTTACAATTTTTCTATAGTTTCCAACCTCTTCGATAACAATAATCCTTACGCCTTAAGTAAGCATCCATCAAAACGTGCGAACAAAATGCATTGTATTTGGCGAAGGACTTGAATTAGGGGCTAAAATTTTAAGTAAAATTTGCCTAAAAATTGTTCAAAAAGCACTATAATGGCCATTGCAGTGCGTAAATTTTAAAAAAATTTACGGCGGAGCCTGCCCCCGGACCCCCAGAGATTTTTTGTTCCTCGATTTGCTTCAAGATAACTCCGCCGAAAAAGAAGCTGCTCTTAAAAAAGGTCAAAATCAAAATATGGTGCCCCCGTCACAAAATTCAGAATGCGCCCCAGACATGAAATATTTTAGAGCTTACGCTTTTTTCCCGGTCTAAACATCTAACGCTTTTGTATTTGGTTTACGTTCAACCTGTTTAAAACTGCATCCTCCCCAGTGGCGTAGCTAGAGGTTCTGCCGCCCGGGGCGGTTCAAGAAGTTGCCGCCCCCAAATGCAGTGGTGTAACCAGGATTTGGCTAAAGGGGGAGGAAACATAACCGGGGGTGTGGGGGCGGAGCCCCCAGCCGCCGGAGGCTAAGGGGGTCTGGGGGCTTTTCCCCCAGATGCCAACGAATTTTTGCGGTTTTCACATAAAAAACCCTTTTTTTAACACACTTATAATTGGAAAAATGGAATGCCGTGAGTGCAGTCACTCTTAGCGTAGCCAGGATTTTGCAATGGGGGGGGTTGAGAATGACTTCACATTTGATTATACGTTGTATACAGGAGCGAATCCAAAAAGTTTTGTTGGGGTACATGTAATTTTGAATTAGGTTGGATGTTAACTAAATGCAAAGACGTTTAAACTCGGAAACGGACGTAAATAAGCCTTTTGAAAATGGTTCATGTCAGGGGCGTATTCAGAAATTTTTTGAGGGAGGGGGCATCAAATTTCGTCACTTTTTCAAGCGTATTTTTTCCGGCAGAGTTACTTTTAAACAACTTAAGTGCCAAAAAGCGACTCTAGGAGGGTCCGGGGGCATGCTCCCCCAGAAACTTTTTGAAATTTTGCATACTGCAATGACCATTTTAGTGCTTTTTGAACAATTTTTAAGGAAAGTTTGTCATATCTTCGGCCCCCAGCTTTGAGTGCTTCACTAATGATGCATTTTGTGCACACAGTTTCGATTATGTATGACGTCATTTGAGGCTCAATGGGAAGGAGGTTGTAACCCCCACCCCCCCTCCCGGTGGCTACGCCACTGGCAGTCACTATAGATAGACAATGCAAAAAAATTTTCGGAGTTTATGTCTGAAAGCAGAAGCTTGGCAAAAAAAGTGAAAGGAGGCTGCAACCGTAATTAGTTTGAGAAATTATAGACTGAAAGTTAGGTTTTAACACCTTATTACGGAGCCAAAGGGGTGGGCCATGGCACCGTGGCCCTTCTGCGTGCGCCCATGTTACTTGCGTAGTGAGCTACTGCCTAGAGTGTCTATAGGCCTACTGCATTCGCACGCTGAGTGTGAGCGATTCAAATATTAGAGATATCGCGGACACACAAATTATGTCCGCAAGCTGCGCTGCAACCGCAATTTGTAGAACAATTTTAGTACCGCACCGCGCTGCACATCGCAGTTTTTTAGGATGTGGTTAAGATCTTATGAAAATATTTAAGATCTTATGAAAGTATTTGAAAATAGAAATATACTTTGCGCGGCACGCCTCTACTACGCGGCAGACGTTTTACTCCACTACGCGGCACGCTGCAACTACGCTGCAAAAAAACGATAAAAGCGGCAGCGCAAGCTGCGCGGTTGACATCTCTAATTCAAATAACGCAAATACGAAGAAAACAGTGCGCAATTGTGACATAATACACAGTAAAATCAAATCTTTTTTATACTCGCGTGAATATACCAATTAAAGCGTAAACGAGATGGCGGGGTCCATTTCCGCAACTTTGCGCCTGGGCACTGGGCAACACAGTAAGATGATTTACGATTAGCAAATAAGCGATATAGCCAAGTAATAGTTCAAACTAATTAAGAAAAATAATTACATAAAGCATATCTAAAATGCCGCCCCCGGGACGTGCCACCCGGGGCGAACCGCCTCCCCCCCTCCCCTGCTACGCCACTGATCCTCTCCACCAAAATTTTCTGGATCCGCTCGTGAGAACAACAGTTACTGCTGTAAATACCAAAAAGCTTCAGGTTTTGTATGTCATAACCTAATTGTAGAAAGTTCTACTTAGTAGTTAGCATGGTTAACGATGGCAAAAGGCTTCCACCCTATAACGATTATGCTGTGCTAGGAAGAGATAAGCAAAAAAGGCTTTGCAGTAAAGTGAGCACCCAATAACTGTTTGCGAACATTAATTCAAATATTGATTCAAAGTCCACGACCCGAGGCTTCAGTGTGACGGAGAACTTAACTATGGACTAGGCCAGAAATATCTATTGTCATTATTCGTTCAATTCTCATTGCTGAAGTAATAGTCATTAGTCTACGAAACATTAACCTGCTACCGGTAGCCTTACGATTAGCGACATATTGCAGTACTGTATTTATTAATATAAGCTTAGCTGCCGCTATTCACTTACGAAAGTATAAATCTCTGCTTTGCGCACTGCGCGACCGCGTCATAAGTGAAAGCATTTAAGTTAAAAAATCCGGCTTAGTACTTTAACCCCACATTAAAAATTTCTGCCTACGCCAGTGGTCGAAACGTTAAGTTCTCCCTTGGAGGGCCGTTGAGAGAATATCCGGGCCCCGAGGCAGAGATATGATTCGAGCCCCCCGGTACCAAAATTTAATTCTTTAAAAAAAAAAGGCTTTGACATCGCGCAGACGTAATTTTTCCAATATTTTTTCGCGTATGTCTCACTCTAAAGAAAAAAGTTTTATAAGAGCGGGGCCCCTTAAAACCTGTGACGCGCCCCTTAAAACATGACGGGCCCCAAGTACTTTGTACCCCTCTCACCAGCCCTGCTCCCTTGAAACTTTTTCATCAAGGTGTAAATACGGCTGCTTTGGTAGCTGATTTTGATAGAGGGCAGTGTGACAAGTCATTGTTGAAAAATTTAGAACAAAACGTGGAAAATTTTGGGAAGTTTTGGGAAAACGCATTGAAAGTGACAGTTCGTCTGCAAATAGTATCATGAAACATTTCTGAATCAATGCACTAAAATTTTTGAACTTTTGCCCAAATGTTTTGCTGCTCTGTAGGTGGTAATCGAAACTTAACTGACTTAGTGTTAAAATACAAATCGGAAAGAGAGCGCAAATGCTTGGCCGGGTGCAAAGGTCTACATCAACTTTTCTGGTGGAGCGGAACTCCATTGAAACATTCCCGAGATTCGAGAAACCCTTGTGCATTAATTTCAAGTAAAAAAAAATCAAATCTTCATTATACTTGCGGTATTACTCCGAAGCGTGTAACGGGTGGCGGGGCCCATCTCCGCAGCTTAGCGCCTGGGCTGCATAGCTCCGAAGAAACGTCGCAGCGGTGGCGAGCCGTTGGCGACACTGTGCTGATTTGACCGATCCGGGATTTGAACCCCAGATCTCCCGCACCGACAGCGTGTGCGCAAAGCAACTGCGCTAACGGCCTGCGCTAGCGTTCAGCAAGTGCACTAGCGCTAACGGCGCCAACGGTAAGCAACTGTATTAATTTAACTTACTACTTCACTTGAATCCAGCTCCAAATTGTGAACTTGCGGAAGCCCAGTTGAAAACCTCCGGTCTACATACTTAAAATTTAGCCATCTCTATCTTTGATTAATGAGACCAGGGGCGTGCCCAGGAATTTGAAAGGGAGGGGGCCGCAATTTGAAGCCGTTCGTTTTCCGCCCAAAGTTAAGTGAGAGCAAAAAGAAAGGTCAACGTGTCCGCAGATGTCCAATTTTCCGGCCCAAAGTCAGGTGAAGAGCAAAAAAAAGGTATTCACCTTCTCAGATTGTCCTTTATACGTATATCACCTTTACACCATCACGAAAGTTTTGTGCTTTTGTCTGCGGGGCGGGGGGGAGGTGCGCGGGCCCCGCGGCTCCCCTCCTGGATACGCCCCTGGAGACTGTTCAGTACTATTAACAAAAATAATTCTTCATTATACTCGCGGTATTACGCCGAAGCGTGAATCAAGTGGTAAGGCTCGTCTCCGCGGCTTAGTGCCTATAGGCAACTTAAATCCGAAGAAATATCGCAGCGGTGGCAAGTCGCGTCGGCGACATGATGTTACCGATTTGAATTTCCGGGAATTGACCAGCCCCGAAAGCCTTGCGATAACTGGATCAAATTCGCAACTTATCGCAATTTGCCGCCTACACGTACTGTATCATTCACCAAAAACTTCTTTACTAAAAATTTGGGGTTTGTGCTTTTTGCACGCGTTTACAACAACCGGTTGCACGTATACCTACATGCACCTTCTCCTCTCATTGCACGCGCGATATCTAAGATATATTATAAATAGATTACAATTTTGGATGATAGATAAAGTTGTGGTAGAGAAAAGTTACAGTTGACATCAGTTGTGTTACGATTTCAAGTAAAAACGAAAAAGAAAAATATTTGTACCATTTTTTGAGCCAGGTTTTATTTTATAATTTAATTTTTAAGGTGTTAGATATAATAATATAATCTGGAGCATCTAGATATCCCTGGCCCAGACCCCTCAAGTAAAACCATCACTGTTTCTGAAGCATAAATTTGTGAAGTTTGAAGTTATCGAATTGGATAGAAGCATGGGGTGAATTTAATTCAAATTTTTTTGTTTCGAAAATTTTTGAATTTTGCCTTAAAGTTTGGAAAGTTTTGATCTCAATTACTGGAGATCACTTGAATTCTTCTGCCACCGTTTTATCCTCCAACCCCACCAAACGATAGTTAAGCCAAACTTCAATTTTGCATTAATTAGTAGTAGTTGTAGTGTCTTTTATTTCTGCATCGTCAAAATATAAAAAACACAGCAATATAAGATTTCAATTCAAACGGACACAGAAAAGGGAAGAAGTACCAAAACGATTAACATTGTAACATGCTAGCGAGAATGAAACTTGAAGATGAGGAAATTAGTAGGCATGGTCGAAACACCCGATTAAACTACAATACTGTAGGGTAAGAGAGGAAAAAACAAAAACCAAACATATGACGGCGAAATAAAAAAAGACACTGAGAAGACCACAGCTCCAACACTGCAATGATATGGTCAGTGATGGGCACGATAAACCTTTCTGTTCTACAGCGATAACGATAATCGATAACTTCAAAAAACTCTGAGCGATACCGATAATCGATAAATGTTAATTTCTTGAAGCGATATCGGCAATCGATAAATTATCGCCGATAAATTTTTCCGATAAATGTTGCGGTAAATTTTCAATGTGTTTGACGAGGTTTTTTTTTTTGTAAATCAAATTGCAAAAATCTTTTTCTAGATTTTTCCAGATAACGTAGAGGTTTACGGACTTTGCCGTGGCATTAAACAAAACAAAGAGAGATTTTTTTGAAATTGCAACAAGATTTAATGGGCACCGTGTATTTTTTTCATAGCGCCAACTCACCATCTCTGAAGTTTGAACACTGTAGGCATAAAGAATCGTTTATCGCGATAATTTATCGGCGATAACCAAATATATTACAAAAGCGATATCGGTAATCGATAAATCAAAAGTATTTCAAGCGATAACGATAATCGGCAAAAAATTATCGCCGATAACTATCGCCGATAAATTATTGCGATAAATGCCCATCTCTGGATATGGTATAGTCCAATTCACAGCAGAGACTAAGTCTTCAAAAAATTTTACCAGATTTGAGGCAGCAGATTATTACGGACGATGTGCCACAATTTGCTAAAACTGATACTGAATTGCACAGGTAATTGTTAATATTTTGTAGAAAGTCTGTCCATTATTTGGATTAAATTGATTCAAAATGTCCGCATTTGCACTGCTAGTCATTGTTATGACATTTCCATTGATTTTAAAATCTCAAATGGTTTGTATCCAAAATACTGACTCATTAGAAACCGCAAGTCCATGTACATACCAAGCACAATCTGGTAAAAGAGGTGAAAAGGGTCAAAAAGGTGAAGCAGGAAAACTTAATACTGACCTTGTCGCGCTCCTTGAAAGTAAGTTTTTGTTCTGAGCTAATAAATATCGCTAGTCGAAAGTAGCATAGCCAGGGAGGGCACCAAGGCACTGTCCCCCTTTCGGCGAGCTCTAACTGAAATATGCCCAAACCATTCTCACAAATTATCGTAAGTATTTGTATTCTTTGTATTGTAATTTGTTTGTCCCCCCTCTATCTTCCGCTTGCTAAGCCCGTGCCAGTGGGTGACATTCACAGACACTTATAACTAAATCAGGGCTTTGAGATCGAGACTGAGAGCAAAAGTATGAAGTTAAGATGATTTTGGATTTTAAGACTGCTTTAACCTTTTCACGCTTTGTGTCGAGCACAAGCTGCCGGAAACTGCTTATACCAGGGCTTCGAACTCGGTCTTTTCTGTCGGATTCGAAAAGCAAATATCCCTGAACTCGAACTCAAACTCGTTCTCAAAAAAAGTTGATAGAGTTTTGAACTTATCTTCAACTTGACAAACACTGTTTGAACTCGGTAAAGATTGCTGAGCTCGAACTTAAACTCGAAAAATCAAAATTAAAGGATTCGAACTCCTCTTGCAAACTTTTCGTAAACTCGAACTTGAACTCGATTTACTTGCGGGTTCGCATCCCTGCTGGGCTATTCTACTTGTAGAGCCTTGGTGTGACCTGATCGGGAGTCAAGCAATCTCCGCGCTGCAAAATCGGCGCTCTTATAATCGATATGCTGTCTCATTTATTCCCCATACGGTGATAAATACCGCCTTGATTACTCAAAAAAACTTGAAGCAAATTAATAAAAACTGTAATTTACTATTTCAGGTGAACTAAATGCATTGCGTCTGCAAGTTCAAGATCTTGTTACAAATACCAACGGTAAAAACAGATAGCTACCGGTACTTCATTGATACTATTAAATAAAGTCTCTTCATACTACTATTGTTTGGGGCTTCATACATAGGGGCTTCATACATAGATTCATAAGTCTCTTCATACATACTATTGTTTTTGAAAAACTGTGCAGTCTTTGGCGTTAAGTTAATTAAGCTTTTGAAACTATGCGACCAAGAAGCTGCAAAGATTGAGAGGTGTCAAAAAACCTGCCGCATAAATTTGTCATAGCCTACGTCTATAACTTAATACCAGTTATACTTACCGTTTTGCAGATCCAAAAGTTTCCCGGGAAATTTTCCGTCCCGACTTCCCGGGAGGCAACACTAGGCACGAAAAACCTTTCTGAACTAAAGCGACAACGACAATCGATGATTGTCAAAAAGCCCTGGGCGATATACCGACAGTCGATAATTCTCATTTTCTTAAAGCGATATCGGTAATCGATAAATTATCGCAGATAAATTTTTCCCATAAATGTTGTAGTAAATTTTCAATGTGTTTGACGAAGTTTCTTTTGTAAGTCAAATTGCAAGAATGTTTTGCTTGATTTTTGAAAAGAGAGCAGTTCAGGCACTCTGCCGTGGCATTAAATAAAACGAAGAGAGATTTTTTAAATTTATTGTAACAAGACTTTGTGGACACAGCGTATTTTTTTATTGTGCCAACTCACTGACTTCGAACACTGAGTGCACAAAGCAGGGCCGGCGCTAAAGAGGGGCCAGGGGAGGCCTGGCCCCCCAATCGACATGCTTGGTCCCCCAATCAACAAGCTTACTCTTTTGAAGACAGCGGCTTTTGTATTTAATTTCAAACTTTGGCCCCCCTCCCAGATAAACGCCTGGTTCCCCTAAGTTGACTGCTCTGCCGCCGCCACTGGCACAAAGAATCGTTTATCGCGATAATTTATCGGCTGTAACAAAATATATTGCATGAGCGATATCGGTAGATGATAAATCAAAATTTTTTGAGCGATAACGATAATCGGTAAGAAATTATTGCCAATAAATTATCTCGATAAATACCCATCTCAGGGCATATGACAGAGGTGCTGCACACCATGTTGCGGCATGGCCTGCCGGTACCGCGCATAGATCACAGATTCCACATGGCGAGTTCGATTGACGAGTGGCTGCTGACTTGACGGGCGCAAGCTCACTTCGCAGTTTTCCTCAATATGTTGATTTTTCAGTTCAGCGTAATTCGAAAAAAAACTTAGTAAATTATATTTATTTTTTGATAGCCCGTCTGGAAATATGTAAACACAATTTTCCGAACGGAAAGCGAACGCTCTTAATCAATGTATCCGCAATGCAGGCGCAGTAATTGCCGCTTCGATTAATGTGGAAACATACTTTTAACAAATTGATAAATATCCGATTACTTTTTCAGTTGAACTGAATGCATTACGTCAGCAAATTCAAGATCTACGGGAAAGTAAAACCGGTAAGCACGTGCTAAGAAGCTACTTCGTTGATATTGTAACCGTAAACATGTAGTTTTCCGCAGTAAGTTGTCATATTCAAAGAGTGACGTACCGTAGCCAAGAGCACACTGCCCCCCCTTTTTTTTTAAAAAAACCTAATGTAAAGTACGCTTAAAACATTCTTTTCTAGAGCTCGACCATTAATGGCGAATGAAAACGAAATAGACTAGTAGCCCCTCTCATTAAGCCAATTTACATGCACAATGTAAACGACGTAATTCCTCGCCCGCCCTTTTTACCGTCTTTACAAACGCGTCTTGTAGTTATAGATCTCGATATATTCAAGTTCAAACAAGGACGGTTTCTAGATAACACAATTTGATAAGCAAAGGTAAATCACAACATCATAACTAACATTACAGAAAGAATTAAGTAAATTAAACATAAAGAAGCATTACGTCGCAAACTAATTCTCAAACTCAACACAGCCAATTCAAACACGCAAATAAGACATTACAGTAATTAGCAAATGTAGAGCGCAAATACATTGTCATAACATTAAATTTACGGCAAACTACTATTTCAGAACACAGAGTCAATCAATTGCGGAGTTAAGTAAATTTAAGATTTATAAGTTTAATGAACTTACCGATAAGTTTTCCTTCGGCGGACGAAAAGTCATCAAATAATTCCCAAGAAAGAAAGCAACTACCGGTAACTAAATCTTAACAAAAGGGCCAACCCCTGGACAAATGGAAGAAAGGAAAAGAGCAATAGGCTCAACCCCAAATTAATCTCTTCAGCAGTAGGCTTGATGGACAAAGGTCCAATAATAAATTGAGCAATGGGCTCGACGGACAAAGGTCCAATAATAAATTGAGCAATGGGCTCGACGGACAAAGGTCCAATAATAAATTGAGCAGTGGGCTCGACGGACAAAGGTCCAATAATAACTTTAACTTAAACGGTTCCAAGCGGCCCCCCCGGAGTCTAAACTGTTCAAGCTGACGGTTCTTAGCTCTCAAATTCGTGCTAAGTTTAAGTAATAAATCTTCGATGTTGCTTCTATCAAGTTCTGAATTGTCTGATGACCAAAAATAAAAATTTACAGTGGAAAAAACTCAAATTACGTGCATAGTGCAAGAATCCTTTACAGCAAAAGCGCCGCAACTTTTCGGCTATTGGCAAATCCAGCGATTTAAGACAAAAATTACGCAATTAACGTCGTTATCCAACAGTGTGCAGCAAAATACGAGAAACAATTTACATTATGAAAGGCCGGGTTCGATTCCATACAAATTGTTAATTTAATTATTATTGCGACGTTACACTCCCCCTAAATGTCTACTGGTAGACATTTACAACAACAGAGTCGCAAAACTAAGTAGAAACACCAAACAATTCACAAATAACTCAAATCATTTTAGCATAATGCAAACAGTATAACAATCATAGACTTAATCAGCATGAGTCACGACCGGGCATAACTTCGCTATAGGCCTCTTAACGACATTAGTTTGAGTTTTCACTAAAACCGTTCTGACTAATCCACGTTTATCAGGGTATGTCTCCAGAACCCTACCCATGACCCATTTAGAGCGTTGTGTCATGTCTTCCACAAGTAGCACCACATCATTTACCTGGAGATTTTTCTTTACCTCGAACCATTTTTGTCGATGCAGCAGATTAGGCACGAATTCATCCATCCAACGTTTCCAAAATTGGTTCGCAAGAAATTGGATCTGAGCCCACCGTCTCCGGGTATAGCAATCTTCTTTAAAAAAGAGACCTGGAGGCAGGTTAGGATTGCCTCGAAGTAAAAGAAGGTGATTAGGAGTGAGTGGATCCTGAGATGTGTCGGAAAAGGAAACTGGGACTAAAGGTCGAGAGTTGATTATTGACTCTACTTCTGTGATAAACGTAAGGAGACCCTCATCATTCAGAGTTTGTGCCCCTAAAATACCTTTCAAAATCTTACGAATGGAGCGTATCATTCGTTCCCAAGCTCCCCCCATGTGGCTTGCCGTGGGTGGATTGAACGTCCAGTTAATGTCTTGCTGGGAACAATACTGATGGATTTTGTTTTCATTCAAGGATCGCAAGGATTCACGTAGCACCTTTGCAGCACCAACGAAATTAGTTCCGTTGTCGCTAAAGATATTTTGAGGTCTTCCCCTGCGTGCTATGAATCTTCGTAGCGCATTTATGAAGGAGTCTGTGTCTAAAGAATGGGCAATTTCAATATGGACTGCTCTCATCGTAAGACACGTAAATATGCAGCCATATCTCTTAACAAGTTTGTTGCGAAGTAGTTTAACCATCACTGGTCCGAAGTAATCTACTCCCACACTGGAAAACGCAGGTTTATCGAATTGAAGCCTGCAAGAGGGAATATCTGCCATCAGTTGCTTGCCAACATTCGAATTCCTTTTCTTGCACAAGTAGCAGTTACCTATGGACTCACGTACTGCGGCTCCTCCCTTTATTATCCAAAACTTGCGGCGTAGAGACGTCCAAGTGTGACTGGAACCAGAATGGCCCACTTCTGCATGGTGCTGACGTATTACGAGTTCTGTTAAGTGTGAACGTTGCGGGATTATGATGGGATGTTTTACATCAATATCAAATGGAGCTTGCTTTAACCGACCTCCGACACGCAAGATGCCATCTACAACAATTGGCTGCAATTTTTGAAGATTGCGTGGTAAATTTAGCTTGTTGCTCTTTGATGCAAAACAGTCAGGAAACTGTTGATGTTGCACGTGTTTTATTAACACCGCTTCGGCATTTCGAAGTTCGTCCACGGAAAGGCTCTTGCTCATGCTAAATGTTTTCTTCATGACACAATGTTGTAAGAACAACATAACTCGTAAGAACCACGCTGTCAACCTTTTAAGCTTGTGGAAGCTTGAACAGTGATTTATAAGGCGATCGATTGCCTCTTCAGTTCGATTTGTTTTAATGATCGTTTGCACGGTTTGTGCCTTAACAGGGCGCAATTCATTAGGTGGCTCATCCATTGTTGCTTCCAAACTTGGCCACTTGGACTGAGGTTGTAAAAGAAATGAAGGACCCTGTAACCAATTTTTAGAAATTGAGTTGTCTGCTTCCAAACCTCTAGAAGCAGCGTCAGCCGGATTCAGACTCGATGGCACATGGTGCCACTGATTAACATCTGTGTGGGTTTCAATAGTAGCTAGACGATTAGCTACAAACACAGGAAACCTCTTGGTAATATTCTTAATGCAGTAGAGAACTGCAGTAGAATCTATCCAGAAGAAAGAAGGCACGGACAGATCAAGCTCTCCTTTGGTCAACTCGTCTAACCTTACGGCCAGGACCGCAGCAGTCAATTCCAACCGAGGTATGGAAACCGATTTCATAGCAGCCAATCGTGATTTTCCCATGAGAAAGGACAAGCAAATGATTCCTTGTTCGTTAACAAGCCTCAAGTAAGAACAAGCGCCGTAGCCGTAAGAAGAAGCGTCAGCAAAATGATGTATCTGCACTGTGACTACCCTTCCGAAGTCTGCTGGTTTGAAGCATCTTGGTACTTTAACATTGTTTAAAGCCGGAAGACTTTCGAGCCAATCCTTCCATCTTTTCTGTTCAGCATCACCAATAAGCTCATCCCAACCCAAATTTTGTTTGCACAAGACCTGTAGCAGGCGCTTGGCCTCCAAAAGAACAGGAGCTACGAATCCTAGTGGGTCGAACAAACTCGCAACTGTGGAAAGAAGTCCTCTCCTCGTAAATGGTTTGTTGGGAATTTTTATATCAAACGTGAATTGGTCTTCATTCACCTTCCATTGTATGCCTAGGATCCTGTCATCGGTTTGGTTTCCCAACAGGTACTGCTGAGCTTTAGTAGATCTTTCGCTTTCTGGTATTTCACTTAATACCTTTTCATTGTTTGTAATCCACTTGGTTAAGTGGAAACCTCGCCTTTCAAGCAGTTTAGTCAAGTTATGGTAGACATAGCTTGCCTCTTGAACCGAAGATAAAGATACAAGACAATCGTCAACATAGAAATTATTATTGACGATAGACGAAATGACAGGATCGTAATGGTGACCAAACTCTAGAGCTGTTTGGCGCAAGCTAAAATTTGCACAACTTGGAGAAGATGTCGCTCCAAACAGATGAACCAACATTTGGCAAATAATGGGTTCTTGGTTTACGTTTCCATTCTCCCACCACAAGAAACGCAATGCATTAGTGTGCATTGGGTCCACCCTGACTTGGTGAAACATAGCTTCTACATCGGCTACCAGTGCGATTTCCTTTTCTCGGAAGCGGGTTAATACTCCTGTCAGGTTGTTCATAAGATGTGGTCCTTTCATCAGAGCATCATTTAAAGATAACCCATTATATTTGGCTGCACAGTCAAAGACTATTCTTACTTTGTCTGGTTTGTGAACGTTGGTTACGGGATGATGGGGTAAGTACCACACAGGACCCCCCGCGTTGGCAAGGATTGACTGAGGCACCTTACGAGCGTACCCTTTAGAAAGATAAGAATCCATAACTTCAGTGTACTTAATTCTTAACTTCTCATCCTTCACAAGTCTCTTCTTAAGACTAATCAGACGCCGTTGCGCCAAGAAAAGATTGTCGGGAAGTTGATCGATGTATCCTTCCTTCCACAGCAATGGAAGTTGATAGTGACCATGAGTTTCACAAATTGAAGATCGCATAACTGTATATGCAATGCGATCTTCTTTAGAAGAACTCTCAAATATGGATGTGCCAGGATCAAATTCATTTTCCCACATTTTTTCTACCAACTGGGTTGCATCTCTATTAGGTTTGTAGTCAATAAAGTTTACCGTACAATTGGTTTCTTGGGAAGGAGATAAGGATGGTCCTAGAAGTGACCAGCCAAGAGGGGTTTCAATGGCGCAAGGCGTACCTCGAGGCCCCTTCCTCGCACTATATATGCAAAAAAGCTCAGGGGCATCTGCCCCTATCAGGAGATTAACAGATGCATGTGGTAGAGATTTCAGCTTTACATCCTGTAAATGTGGTAAATTACGCACCTTTGCATCAACCGAAATATCATTAGGTTTGACGGGAATGTCGTCAACGGAATGTACGTTAGGCAGGCGGAATGAAATTTCATTACCAAGGTCTGATACGACAAGATCGCAGGACATAGACTCGTAATTGTCTGTGGTCCCGGTAATAGTTTTGAGATGCAAATTCTCGCGAAGTCCGGTAATACCCAACTCTTGCACCAAAGATTTACCACAAAATGAATGAGTCGACCCTTGGTCTAAGAAGGCGTATGTAGAAACCACTTTATCCCCATATGCTACCTTAACGGGAACTATACAGAGGTACACGGAAGGATCACAGGAGTGACTGGAGGAATCTTGCTTGGTAAACCCACAAGTTACAGGCGCAGCAGCAGCAACGTCTGATGTAGAGGTAGAAATGTCTCGACTTTTAGGTTTACCTTTGCTTTCTTTGTCAGGTCTGTGCAACAAGGTGTGATGATATAATCCTTTGCAACCACTACTTGAGCAAGTGTTATTTTTCTTACACTCTGGTGTTCTGTGCCTTGCGCTAAGGCACTTGTGACACAACTTCAATTCCTTTACAAAACAGATGCGATCTTGCACCGTTTTTTCTCTAAACTTCTTACAATCCCAAAGCATGTGAGAAGTATCTTTACAGAAGTAACAAGATCCAGGCTGAGCACTGGATTTGGACTCCGAAGACTTGATAGAAGTAGACTTGGAAGTAACAACTCCAAAGGAGGATGTTTTTACCTTAGGCTTGGATGGTGAGGTCTTAGGATGAAGAGAGCGGAGACCAAAAAGGGAATTAACCTCTTCAGATTCGTTACGGATGAAATCCACGAAATGTGAAAAATTAGCTAGGTGACCAACGGAAGTTTCGACTTGAACCGATTTCTTAACCCAGCGTCTTTTGAGGTCGTAGGGCAATTTGCCTAATAGCTCTGATAGAGTGTCTAAGGTATCTAGACTGGTGTATTGTCGTATGTCTTTAACAACAACATTTGTTTTCTCAAGCAATTCAGCAAAACGTCTCATCTGTCGGCCGTCACCAGATTTTATTGAAGGGAATTTCTTCAGTTGTTGCTCACAAACATCAGCTATCACCCAAGGTGAACCATAATCTTTAGTTAGCCTTTGCTTGGCTAAAGTATAAGGTTGGGTTTCGCTCGTGGAAAGATATTCAATGCGGTTCTTCACTTCTCCCGTACAATGTTGTAGGAGTAAGCAAAACAGTGCCTTTTCATCTCGCACCCTAGGCTCAACATGCGTTTCGAAGTTACTCATGAAGGTTTTAAATTCCAAAGGATCGCCTGAGAACTTGGTGAACTCCGGTCGGGGAAGGAATAAACTGTCGTAGTTGGCAGCACTCGGAGTATACAGGCCCGGGAGATGTACCGGTAATAATAAATTATTACTATTCATGAGATTATTATTAGCACATGAAACCGAAGGAGGCGTTGATGATGTTACAACACGAGATGGGTGTGAAGAATCCAATTGCGCAGCTGGAACACCTACAGGCTGGGCATCATGGACTTGACTTGAAGGTGCAAAAGGCTGAGGTTGAATGGAGCTGTAGGCTTTATCGACAAAGGTGTTGTAAGGCCGCACAGGTGGATGACCATAGACTGATGAAAAGGTAGCCGGAGCATGTTGAGAGCTTTGGACCGGATCAGCAGTAAGAGAGGGCTGGGCAAGTAGAGAACCTTGGGCCGGACCAGAGTTAAGAGAAGACTTAAAAGGTAGAGAACCTTGGGCCGAGTCAGCAACAAGAGAGGACCGGACAGGTAGAAAACCTTGCGCCGAGTCAGCAACAAGAGAGGGCCGGACAGTTAGAGAACCTTGGGCCGGACCAGAGTTAAGAAAAGGCTTAGAAGGTAGAGAACCTTGGGCCGAGTCAGCAACAAGAGAGGACCGGACAGGTAGAGAACCTTGTGCCGAGTCAGCAACAAGAGAGGGCCGGACAGTTAGAGAACCTTGGGCCGGACCAGAGTTAAGAAAAGGCTTAGAAGGTAGAGAACCTTGGGCCGAGTCAGCAACAAGAGAGGACCGGACAGGTAGAGAACCTTGGGCCGGACCAGAGTTAAGAAAAGGCTTAGAAGGTAGAGAACCTTGGGCCGAGTCAGCAACAAGAGAGGACCGGACAGGTAGAGAACCTTGGGCCGGACCAGTAATAAGAGAAGACTGAGCAGGCAGAGAACCTTGGGCCAGGCCAATATTAAGAGAGGACTGGGCAGGTAGAGAACCTGCAACAGAGACTTGACTAGAGAGAGCTTCGATTTGTTTCGAAGGGTCAGCAACGACGGTTGAAATTGTGTCGTCACTGTTGGCGATTGACGTGGCAGCTGTAACGTCGTCACACGAGAGCTTGTAAATTGAGTCATGTTCACAATATACTTGGTATTCTACTTCCGCAAGAGCAATCTTGCGACTGGCTTCGCCCTTCTCAATCATCCTCTTCAGTTGAAAGTGTTTTTGTTTCGTCTCCGTTTCAAGATTAAGTCTTTTTTCCCTTTCTTCAGCTTCAAGACGAAGTCGCTGTTCTCTTTCTTCAGCTTCAAGACGAAGTCTCTGTTCTTCTTCTCTAACTCGCTCTTCTAGATGGTTAGACTCTAACTGAGCCATCTTTAATCTAGCTTTAGCTTCCAAATGTTTACGGCTATGTCTTGAAGAAGAGCTCCGGGAAGATTTTAAAGAATGCCGAGAATAAGAAGTAGAGGACACGTGACTAGGAGACCTGTGAGGTTCATACAGCAAGTGGGGCATTGTGGAGACAGAAGCAGAAGATGATTCCTTTACCTTGGTAAACCACTCATCCTTACGGGACTCAAACTCGTTTTGGTTCTGCGTGACAGCTACAATTGCTTCAGACCCTAAATTAGCAGATGCCATAGCCCCAATTAACGCATCATAGTCATGATTAATTTCAGTCAAAATCTCTTTAAGTAGCTCATTATTAGGATTACGCAATGCCATGATTTTTTCAGCACGTAAATAATTTTGCTCTAAAACAGACTGCAATTGCTCAATGGCAGATTGGGCATCTTCGCTAGAAGAGGGCTTAGATGTCATTGCATTAAATACAACACAAATAAAACAAATATAAACACAACTTAGCACAGGGAAATCCACAAACTTAGATATAATCAATATATGGACCATCAACGGTACGGATAACGTGCTTAAGCTTAAACAGTTCGAATCCAATTTGTCTGTAGCCAACTACAGAAAGCACGTGAATGTGTAACGCTCGGAAATGTTAGTAGAGATCTTCACCAACGTCTGCGTCGTAAACGCAGCCCAAGCGTCAAATGTAGCACAAATATAAATAACAAATTACAGTACCGTCAAATCCGCTGGACAGTTCAGTGAGTCTTTGTCAGTATTGAAATTGCTTGATTGATAGAATATTATCGAAACTTTTGTAAACGACGTAATTCCTCGCCCGCCCTTTTTACCGTCTTTACAAACGCGTCTTGTAGTTATAGATCTCGATATATTCAAGTTCAAACAAGGACGGTTTCTAGATAACACAATTTGATAAGCAAAGGTAAATCACAACATCATAACTAACATTACAGAAAGAATTAAGTAAATTAAACATAAAGAAGCATTACGTCGCAAACTAATTCTCAAACTCAACACAGCCAATTCAAACACGCAAATAAGACATTACAGTAATTAGCAAATGTAGAGCGCAAATACATTGTCATAACATTAAATTTACGGCAAACTACTATTTCAGAACACAGAGTCAATCAATTGCGGAGTTAAGTAAATTTAAGATTTATAAGTTTAATGAACTTACCGATAAGTTTTCCTTCGGCGGACGAAAAGTCATCAAATAATTCCCAAGAAAGAAAGCAACTACCGGTAACTAAATCTTAACAAAAGGGCCAACCCCTGGACAAATGGAAGAAAGGAAAAGAGCAATAGGCTCAACCCCAAATTAATCTCTTCAGCAGTAGGCTTGATGGACAAAGGTCCAATAATAAATTGAGCAATGGGCTCGACGGACAAAGGTCCAATAATAAATTGAGCAATGGGCTCGACGGACAAAGGTCCAATAATAAATTGAGCAGTGGGCTCGACGGACAAAGGTCCAATAATAACTTTAACTTAAACGGTTCCAAGCGGCCCCCCCGGAGTCTAAACTGTTCAAGCTGACGGTTCTTAGCTCTCAAATTCGTGCTAAGTTTAAGTAATAAATCTTCGATGTTGCTTCTATCAAGTTCTGAATTGTCTGATGACCAAAAATAAAAATTTACAGTGGAAAAAACTCAAATTACGTGCATAGTGCAAGAATCCTTTACAGCAAAAGCGCCGCAACTTTTCGGCTATTGGCAAATCCAGCGATTTAAGACAAAAATTACGCAATTAACGTCGTTATCCAACAGTGTGCAGCAAAATACGAGAAACAATTTACATTATGAAAGGCCGGGTTCGATTCCATACAAATTGTTAATTTAATTATTATTGCGACGTTACACACAATTTAAGCGGTTAATCCGGTAAATCCAACCCGCTTACGGCAGATGAAAAGTTACGTCATTCTGCTTGAATAAGCATTACGGGTTGGAAATAACTCGCTTGTAACAGGTATAAGTTCAACCCGCTAAAAAACGCGTTGAAAAAATAGCGCTTTGGGCAAAAAAATCTCCTAAACTGAAACTGAAGCAGGTAACCCGCATAATCAAACCCGCTCATGTAAAATGTCTAAATCCGACCCTGCCCCACCCTAAATTTTTCTCTGGCTAGCTCTGCTTTCACACTGTTAAGTCGTAAAGTAGTTAAACAACAAAATGTAGCATTTTTAAATGGTTGTTCCCAACTGAACATTAAATACTTTTCAAGTAAATACCTATATTTTATGATTAATAGTTTGTGATTATCCCTTATGCGCCGAAGCATGACGTGTAAGCAAGCCGCGCCCATCTCTGCAGCTAAACATCCATAAGGCAGTACTGCTGCAAAAATGAAACGCTGCAATGACGGCGAGTAACTGGTAGCGCTGTGTATGCTTACAGTTTTATCTTTTTTCGGAGCTGCCAGTCATTTGCATACCTCATCAAGGTAGGAAGAATCCCTTAAGTGCCTCTCTAAACGGCACCACCAGCGAACTTGCCCAATCGTGCTCCACATTGCCGCTGTTTTACTGCTGAGAGTCAACATTAATTATAAAAATATTTCGAATGCTAGTAAGTTGTTACCCAAAAGCTTCAACACGCATACACACACACACTTCACCCTTTTTCGCACTTCCTGTATGTGCCAAGCGCTGGACGAAGAATCCGCGAATACTGTTTATAAATACCCTGTCCAATTTGAGTGGCCCAAACGTCCGTGGGCTTCATAATCAAATTTTTGATGTCGTAATCACACTTTTCAATTAAGACATCAAAAATTTGATATTGAAGCAGAAAACCCATGGGCTTAGGCCCACTTAAACTCGACAATCTAATATGACCTGTCCGGGAATAAAATTCAAACTCCTAGTTACAAGTGGGCACTCTTAAGCAATTATACACCAACTCATTCACACGTAACCGTCTGTCGGCGCGGTAAATACAGTCTTGATTAATAAAAACTACTTTTAGCAAATGAACATTTGTGTGGTATTTTAGATGAACTGAATGCACTACGCCAGCAAATTCAAGATCTCACTGAAAACAACTATGGTAAGCAAGAAGGATGTATTGCGTTGAAACTATACGAAATTGTAATTTGTAAAGAACAGAAAATCAGCCTCAAAAATTTAAAAAAATTAAAAATTGTTTCTCTTAAAGTTTATTTTTAGTTTTAAGCAAATTCTGAACTTAAAATTGGTTTACGGTGTACTAAGGTTAATTTTGCGCATAAAAACCCAAACAACCGATCTCTATGAATCTTAACAGCAGCTAACCATCAGGTAGGCACTACAGCTTAAACATACAGTAGAATGTTGCAGTAGCAGGACGTCACTGCCAGCAAGGTGTGCACAGTTTTATTTTCCTTCGAAAATGGCGGTTACCTCTCTACTACTCTTAGGTTAAGAATGCCAGCTTGCTCTCCACACTGATGCAGTGAGCAAATCAACAACTGGTCGAGTGGTAAAAGAGCGTCCGCCTCTGGAGCTGCAGACTTGGGTTTGATTCCGAGTCAGGTCAAACCAATAACTTTAAAATTGGTATTCACAGCTTCCCTGCTTGACGCTCAGCATTAAAGTGACAGTGTGGAGAATAAGCCGGCAAGTTTACTTGTTGTGCAGTTGCGAAAGGCACTTATCGGGATTTCCCCATCTTGGTCTAGTAGATAGATGGCTGTTAACTTCAAAGCAAGCTCGTTATAGCCCTTTGATCATTTTTCCTCGTGAGAGGATAAATATGCTACTAAAAGAAAAGATAGGCCCTGCTTAAAGCTCATATTCTGTTGACGCATTATTAAAGATCAGCTCCTAGCAGTCTAAACTTTCCGGATATTATTTAAAGCTTTAAGAGGTCTTTATCATGGCGGTAATCAAAAAAAAATCTCTTGGCTAAAAAGTGGATGCTCTTGATGACGAGTACGCGGACTCATTGATACACTGTATTGAGGTAAAAACCGCCTCCATTACTTTTAAGAAACAAACCAGCAAATTAATTAAACATCGGTTTGCTGTTTGGGCGAACTGAATTCAATGCGTCAGCAAATTCAAGACCTTGATGCAAACAACCAGTGTTTTGTCTAAGCGTAGGAACTGCGCAATTTGTGCAGTTCTTGATATGGGGCGCCGTTAGGAAAAAAAACTATTTGTTTTGTGAACCATGTTTTTTGAGCTTATTCAGACCATAGTTTGTCCGATATATAAATCGGAAATATCCTACTGATATAGGCCTATCGGACAAATTGTATTCTAAGTCGGATCCAAATGCACGCGCAAAATAAATCAGACAAAGTCGTTTTTGGTCAAACGGCGCGCCAGACGCCGTTTGGAAAAAAACAATTTTATGACCCATGTTTTTTGAGCTAATTCAGACCATAATTTGTTTGAAATATATATCGAAAATATTCGAGTTATACATCGGACAAATTGTACTCTAAGTCGGACCAAAAAACACACGCAAATAAGTCGTATATATAATATCGGACAAATTGGCCGTTTGGAAAAAAACTGTACGTTTTGTGAACCATGTTTTTTGAGCTTATTTAAACTCAAAAAGCATGGTTCACAAAACGTATAGTTTTTTTCAAACGGCGCCCCATATGTACCGGACAAATTATGGTCTAAAGAAGCTCAAAAAACATGAGTCACAAAACGTGTAGTTTTTTTCCAAACGACCAATTCGTCCGATTTATAAGTAGGAAATATCCGACTTACTTTGCGCGTGTTTTTTGGTTCGACTTATAGTACAATTTGTCCGATATATATCTGGAATATCATATTTCCGATATATATCTTGGACAAATTATGCACTAAATAAGCTCAAAAAACATGGGTCACAAATTCGTTTTTTTCCAAATGGCGTGTGGCGTGCCATTTGATAAAAAATGATTTTGTTTGACATATTTTGCGCGTGTATTTTCGTCCAACTTAAGGTACAATTATTTGTCTGGTATATATATCGGACAGACTATGGTCAAAATAACCTCAAAAAAATGGTTCACAAAACGAATAGTTTTTCTCCAAACGGCGTTCCATAATCTGATCTGACCGATTTTGTGCAGTTCGTATTATTGAAATTTTAATTTTAGACAATCATCAGTTCGAAGGCTGTTTTCAATCGAAAGAAGTTACTGACTAGCAGAGAATGATGATTTCTCACAAACAGCAATTTTATCCGATGTAGTACGATTTTATCCAATGTAGTACGATTTTTTCCGATTGGTACCATCTACAGCACCCGCCGGTGGCTCAGTTGATGACATCGCTTTTGGTGCGGGAGGTCTGGGGTTGATTTCCGTGCCGGTCAAATCCAACACAATGTCACTAATGGTTTGTCACTGCCGCAATGTTTCTTCGGATCTGTGTAGCCTATAAGGTGGTAAACTGCGTAGATGGCTCCGTCGCTCGTGACACGCTTCGACGTAGTACCGCGAGTATAATCAAGATTTGATGTGATTTTTGATTTAACCGTATACAGCTTATGAAGTGGGATATTTTTCATAGATTCCGAAAACACTCAAAAGTATTTTATAAAACAATTTTGGCTTGTTTTTTGTTTCTTGTAACGCGACGAAGCTTTGTTGTCCGTAAGGAAATTTCCAAAAATGACGCAGTGCTGCGCTGTTTCAACCAACTGTCTACAGCGTATCGTTACGTTTACGCAGGCTGAATATTAACAATGTAGAACAGCACTGCAGTCATGATCATTCAACATTTCTGTCTGTGTAAGCAAATTTTCGCTCACACACAATATTTTTTGTAGCTTTTATCTCACTTTTTTGACGTCATTATTACAATTACTGTATTTTTGCAAGGTTAACGAATAAAGGTGTGTTTCCACAGAATATGATACGATTTTTCGTACGTAAAGTGACGTAAGCTACGAAACTGTTAAAGGTTATGACGTAAGGCTATGTCACTTTGAGCAAATTTCTAGAAAACAATGGTAAGATGCTTTGCAAAGCAACCGATAGAAAGCAAAATTGTTTGAGTTCGAATTGTGTGGAATTTCCGCCAACTGATTACGACGAAAATTGGATAAAATTTCGTACGACAACAAATCGGATTAAAATCGCTTTTAGGGTAAACAGACCTTAAGGCTAACAAGCATTAACTAAGCGTTAACGGGAGTTGACAAGCACTAAGTGTTAAGTTAGTGGACAATTTGACGGAGGTCAATTTAGTCCGCTAATTTCCAAAAAGCATTGTAACCGATTATCTCGTTTAAGAAAAAACTAGCTTCGTTATTAACAATTCACAAAATTGTGCCCACCCATGGTATTATGCTGTTTGAGAAGTTCACACAAAATACGACGAGTTTTTTAAACGTACAGCAACGTATGCTACGAAGTGTTGGACTATTTGAGACATGCGTATAGGACCGCGTCAAAGTGTACAAGAATGTTAAAAGCAGAGCATGGAACTTCGCAAAGCATTGCATAAAAATCAAAACTTGTTGAAATTCAATACCCGCGGTGCTGGGAAAATGTAATCTCAATTAACTTAACCTGCGTCAAAAATCACATAAAATGTCGGACAATGACAAGACTGAACAGAATCGGATGAAAATTACATTTTGCGGAGAAAAAATTACGTTTAACTGCTCAGATGGCCGAGTGGTAAAAGAGCGTCCGCCTCTGGAGCTGCAGACTTGGGTTTGACTCCGAGTCGGGTCAAACCAATAACTTTAAAATTGGTATTCACAGCTTCCCTGTTTGACGCTCAGCATTAAAGTGACAGTGTGGAGAATAAGCCGGCAAGTTTACTTGTTGTGCCGTTGGTAAAGGCACACTTTGGGGAATTCTCCAATCTTGGTGTGGTAGATAGATGGTTGGCAACTTCTAAGCGAGCTCGTTATAGCGCTTTGATCGCTTTCTCGTGATAGGAGAATAAATGTGCAGCCGAATACAAAGAAACACAAACTTACTTTCAAAATTGCACTCTAGAGTTTTGTGGAGCTGGTTAACAGTGAGCAAATTTTGCTTTTGGAAATAGCAAATTGATTGGAGTGTGGAGTTGATCATACTGATCAAAGTCATTTGCCACTTTTTCTAAAACTTTTTGGTCAAAAAAATTCGTTCTTCCAGAAATATCCGTGGATATCATTAGATTTATGAATAAACTTAGATTAGGAGGTTAATTCACTGAGCAAAGCTACCACTGTAGATATGCAGTAAGAATTTGATTCAGACATTGCAGGCTAAAAAGAAAAAGTGCAATTTCAACGAGGTCTGTATACTTCGGCTAACAAATAGGAAACGAGTAGGCTGAATTTTGTAAAGTAGGTGGATAGACCATGAGATAACTCAGCCCAAGTTGTTTAACCCTAAAGCAACTTATACAGATCTCGGGATAGCCTACACAATGAGCGATTTGAGTGAAACCGATGCTGAGTCTGATGTAGGAGATTCCTTTTCAAGTACCAGGGCCGGAATGGAAGTGCCAACAGATAACGAAATAAGGCATACTGCCGTTTATGTTCGAACCAGAATGTGAACGAGATCGAAAAGTGCCGATTTGCAAAAACCTTGTTTTAAAAGCGTACGTGTCATTCGACAGAAATTTGTCGATGCTGCCGTCATTTGGCAAAACCCATTATCTCCACTGTTACACTTTTCGAGAAAATCAAGTTTTAGTTTTCAGGTTTTTTTAAGAATGTTCCTAATTGTAGATTTTTTTAATTTTTGGTTTGATAAAAGTGCTTGATCATAAAAGTTTAATGATAAAGTTTAATGTCAATAATTTTAATCAACGAATGCATGAACAGCGTATAAGATTTGCGTTCAATTTTTATCCAAATTTGCATTAAACTCAATTAGCTATTACGTCACTATTTTCATTGTTTCATATTGTTACGCACAATTTTTTCACTAGAGAGATGAAAATTTTTGAGAGATGCATTAAACTTTGCTAATGACGCAATAACAAATTCAATCAATCAATCACAACTTTTATTTCTGACCGCCAACAGTAACCCATCAGAATAACGCATGAAAATAAAATGGCACAGAAAAAGGAATATGCAACAAAAACGCAAAACGTTGAAACATGCCAGTTACGGATAACTGTGCATGGTTGCACAACCTAAATCAAAAACAAATACATACGTAAAAAAAAATGCAGCTATTATGTATGCCTACACCGTACAGCAGCCCTTTATCCTTTAATTCCCAATAGATTTAGTACTAACGGTTTCAGACACGTAACCCTTGCTGAGGGGGGCTTACAGGTACTACACCTTGCCCAAGGGTGACCTGGAGGGAGTTGTGATAAGGTACCCTCATTAATCCGACTCATCAACGATGAGCTCACAACCGGATGCAGTTTGAGCTCATACCCAGGAGCGAAAATTAACAATTAGAGCGAAAATTAACAATTACGAGCGGAGTTAACAGGTTTATTAACAGTTACGGGTGGAGTTAACAGGTTTATTAACAATTACGAGTGGAGTTAACAGGTTTTGCCATCTACTTTTTAAAATTTTTGACAACTTTTTGTACAGAAATGGAGTTAATGGGTTTCGCCACTATAGGTAACTTAAAATCGCTTAGGAGTACAAACTCGAAATTTGCACACAAGAAGGACGTTGGTGTAACGATTGAAAAAATGCAAAAAAACGAAATTTCAAAATTTTGGAGTTAATGGGTTTTGCCAAATGATGGCAAAATCGTGAATTGGCAATGAAGGCAACGTCTCAAATGGCATTGTTACGTCATAGTAGCCTTACCTGACGTCAAAAAATATTTTTTACTACGAAAATCGGCTGTTTTTTCGAAGCTCAATAGGCTATCTCAAAAAGTAGTCAGAATTTTTTGGCAAAATGGTTGCATTTTGTAGACATAAAAAATTCCTTCATCTTACACCAAACACATGAAAATTTTCGATTTCTGTTACACCCCCCTTTTAAGCGTATTTGTTGATAGTTCATATGCCTTCCCAGGGCGAACGAATGCAGAATTTTTTTGAAGAAGAAACAGAAAGCAACAACCAATTTTTTTAGAAATCGGCTCCCAACTGATTTTGCTCGCTTTAGAAATACGAGTGTGGAAAATGCGATTGATATAGTAAGGGTTAACAAGGACATTGTTCGAATTAGCAACAGTATTTTGAGCGTAACACTCACAATTGATATGAAAGCTATTGGCCAGTGACAAATAATCGGTGGGGTTTAAGAGTCAAGCAAGCATCTCAGTGCAGATAGAGTCTTTTGGTGACCAAAAACGAAAAAAATATATAAACTATCAAAAAAGTAAATATCGCACGGTATTACACCGCATTTTTTATTATTTGCCACCGAGTTATACTGAGAGTTACTTTTCGACTCACATCTCGCTGCTTCGATAACACTTGCTATAAGGACGATAAAGCTATGGTAAAGGCACCGAGATTGTGCTTGAGAGATAGTTGGTTTTCAGTAGCTTTAATCTGATTTTGCCAGTTTCCCATTTTCTCGAGCTTTTTATTGATCGTAGTACTCCAGATTGACAGAAAACTCGGCTTTGCGGCACCACGCGTGGAATACAAGCCCTTCACGATGAGTTTAGTCTAAACCGGTAAAGGTACGGGACAGCGGGTGCAAGCACACATTGTTTAGGCCATTTTCAATTGTCGGCCCATTACAATTTTCAATCACGAATGATTGAACGCTGTTAAGGGACATAACATGACGAACAACACATACACAAAACCCTTCGCACTTCCGCTTGTGCCGAGCGCCTGGCGCGAAAGCTGCGAATACTATTTTTAAAGTCTTTAGTATGACCCGACTGGGAATAAAACCCCAGTCTACCGGCTACCAAGTGGACGCTCTAAACCGATACACCAAGCGCCGGTCTAGTCTAAACCGGTGGTTCTCAACCATTTGCGAAGTGCGGCCCTATTCTAGAAGCCCTCAACACCCGTGGCCCCCTGCTCAGCAAATATTTTCGTCGGTATTTCATCTGTAGTGACCAGTGGCCACAACCGTCCGCTGGTCATAAGTGTTTAATTTTCGTTGACAAAGTAATAAATTTTACCTTTGTGGCCTCCTGGTACACGTCCTGCGGCCCCCGGTTTGAGAACCCCTGGTCTAAACGATCGCAATTAACTTATGTAGCATTTTGGGTGCTGACGCGAAGAACGCAAGCTTTTTTTACAGACTTTGTCAATGCGAAGTTCAATTTTCGATTAAACGTTTTGAAAACTATCTCTCTAACACATTGCTTGTTCATGCCAGACCAATCAAGTACCCAAGTGCATTCCAAGAAAAAAAATGCTTTGCTTTCAGGAGCGGATCTGGAGAGATGAATTCCCCCCTCATCAATGGCGTAGCCAGCCAAAAATTTCGGGAAGGGGGGGGGCAAAACTTCATAGCTTTGTCCCAGTGGTGGAGGTCTGGAGGCATAGGCGCACGCAGGGGGCGCTACGGTGCCATGCCCCCACCCTTGGCTCTGTAACAAGGTGCTAAATGCTAAACCTAACTTTCAGTCTATAATTTCTCAAACTAATAATGGCTGTAAGCTCCTTTCACTTATTTTAGCCGAGCTTCTGCTTGTACAGTGTACACACAAGCTGCGAAACAGTGGCGTAGCGAAAAATTTAAAAAGGAGGGGGGCAATTTCCACATTTTTTTCAAGCGTATTTTTTTCACGTAACTAATTTGAAGCTGATTGAGAAAGAAGAAAATCTCTAGGGGGTCCTGGGGCATGCTACCCCGAAAAATTTTTGAAAATTTACATGCTGCAATGGCTATTTTAGTGCTTTTTGTAAAATTTTCACGCAAATTTTATTTAAATTTTTTGACCCTAATTCTGAGTGCTTCGCCAAATATGATGCATTTTGTTCGCACATTTTCGATTAATCGTGCTTAAGGCCAGTGGTGTGAAGTAACGAAATACTTTTACTTGAGTAGATCACTTGAGTAGTTTTTTGAGTAGTTTTTTTGGGCTACTTTTACGTTTACTTAAGTACTTTTAGTATAAAGTGACTCTACTCGGGTAGTTTTTATTTCAGAAAAGTACAAAGTAATCCTTGAGTTACTATACAAATCTCACTTGAAATCCCTTGTTGCACCTAAAATCTTGCGTTGCAAAGTTGCGTCGCATGCAATGTTATTGTTGTTTGTAATTATTACTCTACTGCATGACCGTAACCGCATAACCGCAAGTTACAGAAAATGCTTAAAATGTCCACAATAATTATTCATTCCATAAAACTGTAGGCCTAGCAGTAAAACCGCGGGTATACTTCATAAGTGAATTGTAGTACCAGTAACTCTACGATGCTGTAGCCTATGGTTACTAAGCAGTAGTCTATAGCTGGGTAGGCCGTGAAATAAAAGGTCTGTTAGTATGTGCCTCCGCCAGTCTGTCCTACCATTCCAGAGTAGTATCACATACCGGCAGCCTAAAAAGCCTACCTGCCAGTCTGTCATTGGTGATAGCCTACGCATACAGTTTTCTTTCACTGGTACATAGTACCAGTGGCAGCCAGTGGTGTAAAGTAATGAAAGACTTTTACTTGAGTAGATTACTTGAGTAGTTTTTTTCGGTAACGAGTACTTTTTTGAGTAGTTTTTTTTTGGGCTACTTTTACGTTTACTTAAGCACTTTTAGCATAAAGTAATTCTACTTGGGTAGTTTTTATTTTAGAAAAGTACAACGTAATCGTTGAGTTACGTATTAGTCTCACTTGAAATCCCTCGTTGCACCTGAAATCTTGCGTTGCAAAGTTGCGTCGCATGCAATGTCACTTGTTGTCTGCAGTGGCGTACGCACGGGGGGGGGGGGGTTTGGGGGTCAACCCCTCCCCATCAACGATTTTAAAAAAATAAAAACCTCTCTTTTTGAAACGATCCGCCTTTTTTCATACAGAGTTTACCGAAATTTTTTTTTTTTTTTTCATACAGAGT
This sequence comes from Trididemnum miniatum, assembly GCA_964006365.1. Lineage (NCBI taxonomy): Eukaryota > Metazoa > Chordata > Ascidiacea > Aplousobranchia > Didemnidae > Trididemnum > Trididemnum miniatum. The sequence continues at coordinate 10,951,440 of OZ023251.1, read as the reverse complement.
TTACCGAAATTGCTGCTCCGGATGCTTTCCCGTAGCCCGGAGCGTTACTTTGTCTACGCCATTTAATCTGGCTAACAGAAACCGAATCTGCCTTAACGGCGGGACACCTAACGATGTTCAAGCTGGGCAGTGGCAAACGTCCTTTTCAGGACGGGGCGATGCGCATCTTCGTCGCACCGTCAACAAGTTCCAAAGGCCCAGCATTCTCCAACTGAACATCGAAGGCCTCACTGCAAGCAAGATGAGCGTGTTGCATCATCTTGCGCTACAGTGGGAGGCACTCGTCATCCTCTTACAGGAAACCCATTGCACCTCGGTAGAAAGATTAGATCTTCCGAGCTACCATCTAGCTGGGTTTTCCTTGAGCAGGAAACATGGTCTTGCTACATTTGTCCATGAGCGTCTGAAGTGGATCCTAATCGACCAGTCCCCACCAACATCGGAGATCGAGTGGGTGTGCGTGGATGTTGATAACTATAAAATAGTCAACGTCTACAAACCCCCTCCAACACGGATGCAAGCATCTGATCTTCCAGCATTTCCCCATCCCTGCCTCTATGCTGGCGACTTCAACTGCCACCATGTTGACTGGGGCTATGATAATAACAATCCAGATGGTGAATGCCTGGCTGGCTGGGCCAGTGCCAACAACTTCACCCTGCTATATAGCCCCAAGGAAGCCGCCAGTTTCCACTCTGACCGCTGGAAAACAGACACCAACCCAGATCTTGCATTTGTCAGTGTCGATTTGGACAGTCGCTTACCTGACAGACGTATCTTAGGAAAGTTCCCAAGGTCACAACACCGACCCTCGCTTATAAGTCCACCCAAACTTGCTCATCCAAAACCGAGCAAGCCTGTAAAGCGATGGAACTTCCGTAAGGCCAACTGGGACCACTATTCTAACCTAACCAACAAACAGGCAAAGAGTATACCGCCACCTGAATCTCATAATATCGATCAGGCTTACCAGTGCTTTTGCAAGGTAATAAGCACTGCGGCGAAGAAATGCATCCCTCGTGGTCGACGATCAAACCACATACCTTGCTGGGATGCGGAGTGTGAAGACCTCTATCAGCATTTCCTGCAGTCACCTGGGGGCCTGATTCGGATAGGGCTGCTACAGCCCTACTCACAAGGCTCGACGGGAAGCGGAGAAATCGCTGGTCAGAGACGGTCCGCAACATTGACTTTTCGCACTCCAGCCGGCTGGCATGGAATACTATAAACAACTTAACTGGTAGGTCACGACAATCCCCTCGTCAATGTCCCGTTTCAGCTGATGCTATTGCTTCTCAGCTGGTTAAAAACGGGAAATACGAAGGTGTGAATCGACGCTCATCTCGGCTCGTTTTACAGGAAGTGTCTGACCTTTGGAGGGCTGAGCCACTACATCCTGCGAATGTCTCCGGGAGTTTTTCCCATCGGGAGTTCGCTGCTGCTCTCCAACATTTAAAACCAGGCCAAGCTCCTGGACCTGATTCCATTTGTCCGGAGCTAATAATCCATGCTGGAGCCGGCTTAAAATCTTGGCTACGTGGCTTCCTATCTTCCTGCCTGCACCACCTCAAAATTCCTAAGATCTGGAGAAGAGCGCTAGTAGTAGCGGTCCCAAAGCCTTCGAAACCGGTAGAGGACCCAAGGAGCTATCGTCCGATCTCCTTGCTCTGTGTTCCCTACAAGATTCTCGAGCGACTTATCTACGCCCGCGTCGAACCTCTTATTCACCCTCTGCTCCCACGGGAACAGGCGGGTTTTCGACGCAAAAGATCCACCGTGGATCAAGTCACTTTGCTCACGCAAAGCATTGAGAATGCATTCGAAGCGAAAAAGAAGGCCGGTGCCGTCTTTATCGACCTGACAGCTGCCTATGACACTGTCTGGCATCGTGGCCTCACCTGCAAGCTGTTGCGGCTTCTGCCGGACAAGCACATGGTTCGTATGATTATGGAGCTGATCCGCAACAGAAGCTTCACCCTTACAACTGGCGACAGCAAGTCTAGCAGGTTACGACGCCTGAGAAATGGCGTCCCCCAGGGATCGGTTCTGGCCCCCCTTCTTTTCAACATCTATACATATGATATCCCCTCCATAACCTCCCAGAAATTCGCCTATGCTGACGACCTGGCGATACTTCATACATCTGGAGAATGGAAGGAGTTGGAAAGGACTCTAAGCCAGGACATGACTACACTCTCAGAATATCTCCAGACCTAGCGATTGAAGCTTAGCCACACTAAAACGGTGACGGCGGCCTTTCACCTCCACAATCGAGAGGTTAAGCGTGAGCTTAAGGTCTGTAACATCGGTAAGGCCTTACCTTTCTGTCCAGTTCCCACTTATCTTGGGGTCAAACTGGACAGATCGCTCACATATCGTCCTCACCTTGAAGCATTGCGCAAGAAGTTATGTGCTCGTGTCTCACTGTTGAGGCGACTTGCTGGAACAGGTTGGGGTGCTAGCGCTAAGACATTACGCACAGCTGCCCTGTCTCTGGTCTACTCAACTGCCGAGTACTGCGCACCAGTCTGGTGCCGCAGCGTGCACATACGGCTTATCGACAGTGTAATAAATGACGCCTTGCGCATTGTCACTGGTTGCCTGCGTCCCACTCCATCGGTCTACCTTCCGGTTCTTTCAGGCATCCAGCCAGCTGAGCTTCGCCGCCAAGGAGCGACACTCTCCCTAGCCAACCGCAGCTCCCTGGACCCTGACCACATTTTACATGGCCAGTTTCATGAGTCACAGGACGTATGTAGGGAGAGATTGAAATCTAGACGCTCATTTGTACCTGCTGCTCGGAAATTACTAGACAATCTTTCTGAGATGGACGTCCGTGCAGCCGAGTGGACGAACACGAAATGGGACATGGAGTACTCTGCTAACGCATTGTCACTCCACGCTTTCATTCCCAAGGCTAGCTCCAGACCCTTGGGTATGGGTCTGCCCAGGGCAGCCTGGGTCAAGCTCAACCGTCTGCGTTCTGGTGTTGGACGTTTCTGTTCGTCCATGCACAAATGGGGTCTCGCTCCTCTAGCGAATTGTGAGTGTGGTGCCAGTGAACAAACCGCAGATCACATCATCTCACAGTGTCCCATACATCGAGCACCCCGAGGTATGTTTGGTCTAATGGTTTTGGATGACGAAACAAGATGTTGGCTGAAGTCCCTTACAGTCAGCATCTGACCCAAGCAGTTTGGTGGCCAGGGTGGTAAAAGGATAAACCCTCGGCCTTGGTCCTTCCATCTGTCTTGGAAGAGATGCCCCGCCAAACGACGACGACGACGACCGAAATTGCTGTCATGTTTTTCTGTAGGCTACTATCCAACCTGCTTATTAATCTCGATAAACTTTCATTGTGATGCAATAATTCCGGTGGTCAAACTTTTCAGGTGGGTAGCGCTTGAACCAACGAATAACACAAAATGCAAGCCAGGACAAAGTCAATGGGTATTGCTAAAGCTGGAGTTGTGTTGTGGTGTCATGAAGCGATTGTTTTCAGCGGTTATCAAGGCTGGACAACACAACGTTCCAGCGCAGGAGGTATTCTTGGAAGAGAATGGTTGTAACGTAGGCGGATGTTCCGCTTGCGATGTCATAACTTCGAGTTAACCTAACCAGCCAGTTGGGGTTCACCAAAGACATCGCTATCGGCTCGGGAGGTTTTGGGTTCAATTTCTGGGTATTGGTCGTTAGCTTAGTGGTCAAGCGCACAGACTATCGGTGCGGAAGGTCTGGGGCTTGATTCCAGGGCCAGTCAAATCGGCACAGTGTCATCAACAGCTCACCAATGCGGCGACGTTTCTGTGTTCCCCAGTCGCTAAGTCGCACAGATGACCCTTGGTGGCGTATGCAAGGGAGGGGGCCGGGAGTCACCCCCCCTTGACAATTGCAGAAAAAATTAATTCTTACTAAATTTTGAAACAAACCGACTTTTCGAGCAGAGCTTGCCGAAATTGCTATCATGTTTTTTCTGTACGGTTCAACTTTCTAATTTAATCTCGCGAAACTTTCATTACGATGCGATTTACAACAATACTGGTAATCCAACTTTTCTGATGTGTTTTGCTTGAACTGCATTTTTGTCTTTGATTCTGCTGCTGTGAAGCAGTTGGTAAGTAGGAGTTTCCTTGAATACGGTGTCTCTGCAGTAGCTATGACTGCACACAAAATTTTATAAAAAATCAAATCTTCACTGTACTCCTTTCATTAAACTCACTGCAGCACCGAAGCATGGCAGCGAGTGGCGGGGTCCGACCCCGGGTCTTAGCGCTTGGGCAACGCAGGTCCGAAGCAACGTCGCAGCGGTGGCGAGCCGTTGGCTACACTGTGTCTGATTTGACCGGCCTGGGAATTGAACCCCAAATCTTCCGCATCGATAGCGACATCTGTAACACTACGCTATAACCGTCCGGTTTGATGAAAAATTATTATAAACGTTGAAAATCTAAATTGACACTGCCAGTGACGTCACATCGCGATGACGTGGATTACGTAGTATTTTACGTCATCACGATGTGACGTCTTTAAACCCCCCCATTGAAAAATCCTGCGTACGCCACTGATTGTATGTAATTACTGCATGACCGTAACCGCATGACCGCAAGTTACAGAAAATGCTTATAATGTTCACAGTAATATGTCCTATTCCATAAACCTGTAGGCCTAGCAGTAAAACTGTCGCATTTCTCTTTCAACCTTAATTATAGAAAAAAACAAATTGCAAAGCTAAAATTGAAGTGTTTACAGAAATAAGCAGGTTTCCGCTTGGAGTTAATGCTGATTTATTCATATGTTCATTCTTCTTTGCGATAGAGGCGCTATAACGAGCTTGCTTAGGAAGTTCAAGCCACCCGTCTGCCACTACGAGATGGGGAAATCTCGCTAAGCGTGGTTCCGAACGGCACAACAAATGAACTTGTGGGTTTGTTCTTCACGCTGTCGGCTTTGATGCTAAACGTCATGCTGGGAAGCTATAAATACCCACTTTTACGTCATTGGTTTAACCCTACTCTAAATCGAACCGCGAGTCTACCGTTCCAGAAGCAGACGCTCTATCCACTCGGCCATCTGAACGGTAATAATTTCTTTTGGTTTATCATTTTGCCACCTTCAGAGCAAGTTATCATCGGCAAGTGTGCATTTGACACTTTAACGATCGAGAGCGCTATACTTTTACTTGAGTAGTTTTTAAATGACTACTTTTTTACTTTTACTTAAGTGCTTTTTTTAGTCAATACTTTCTACTTTACTTCGAGTAGTTTTGCCGTCAGTAACAATACTTTTACTTAAGTACAGTTTGAAAATACTTTTTACACCACTGGTGGCAGCCCATATTAACTGGTCAACTGGAGCAACTCCATCGCTGTGCAGTGTCTGAGTGAGTAGAGTGGGCTACAATGGTTGCCAATTTGCCAGAGAAATCGTCGCATACATGGTTACCGGTATGGGTTAAAATAAGGGTTAGGGGGTACCGGTAGGTTAGGCCCTAACCTTAACCGTAAAAATAAACTTAACCCTAACTTTGACCCTATAATTTTCATAGGCTTATTCTTTTATCTATTGTACCCGCTGGCAGTGTTCTCTAGTCTAACCCAAACAAAATGTTAACAATACCGGTGCCGGTAATTTGCCCAAACGTTTTTACTAGCCTATTTCACAACTGTTGCCCAACATTTTGCTTTGAAACTGGTTTATAAAAAAAACTGAATCAGCAATAATTGTTTGCAGGCAAGTTTTCAGGTAGCCTACATTCAATATGATTTGCCCAATATTTATTTTGTTTTTCTATCTTTATGATATTTTCCCAAAACCTGCTCAAATTTCTCATTTTTGCACGTTATAGGGAACACTGTTCACCATGTGATATACTGGTACCATGATGTTTCTTCACTGTTTATGTGCTGGTGTGTGCGTCCTACACTGCACAATTTTACGTATTTGTGATTAACAGATCAGGCAATAAGCATGGCATTTAATGAGATTTTAATTGAGCAAGTTAAGCAACATCCCTGCTTGTACAATGTACCATAAAAATAAAATTTTCAAGAGTAGAAACATTAAAGACCAAGCTTAGATTGTTATTGGCAATAAATTAAAAGAGAGCGGTAAGTTTTGAGCAAAAAAAAAAACTTTATGTCTAATACACCTATAAACTCTGTACTGATACAGTAGGATGCTTGTACCTGACCGCAGTGATTAGGAAGTTAGGCCAATTCATTTGTTGTGCCCTGCACAATTGCTCATACAAGCTAGTTCAAATAAAAATTTGGCCTACCATTATAGTAATTTCTGAATCGTGCATGTCTGGGGCTCTGGGCCCCTACCATTTATGAATTCATTGTACGGTAGTAATTTATGAATTCATTGGATATGTAATAGAAGTGCATACCATAATTATTTCAAGTATAGTACTTACATTTAATTGCATTAAAGGGCAAATACAGATATCTGTTGTTAGTTTTTGTTGTTGCAGGTTTTAGTTTCTCCAGACATCTCCTTATCGATGAGCATTTAAAATTTCTTGGTTTTCCAGCTTCCATTTCCAACTATTCTACGTTGTGTCAAACATTTCTTTAATCTGTATCACTTTTGATGTGTATTAAGCTGACTAGGTCGCTAGAACAATTCAACGAATTTACTGATGAAAGTTGATTATTATTATTTTTTTAACCACAACTGGTACCTTATTTAAACGTCAAATTATATTTTTTTGATCATTACTGATTACGTGGCGTAGGCCTGTTGGTTTTTAGTAGTGTTTATTTTTTTTTTTTATACTTCCTGCACGTTTCAACGTAACCTGTTTTTCTGCCATTGTTGTTGTTTTTGTTTGGTGTTTTTCTGGTCGTTAAATAAAATAAACTACTACCGGTCCTACTACTACCACCACTATAAGCAAGTCAGCCTGCGCAACGTTTGAAATTGGTGTGAATGCTCACGTAAGCGTATTACGTTTGACGTTAAACGGCACGGAAACGTAGACGGCTATGAAACGCCGACGTTGACGGTAACGGCTTCGGTGTGAAGCCCATGTAACACCTACGTGCTCCACTAGTCTAGATTTAACCTCTAGATAAAAATGAAAATAATGCACCGATCCATGTGAAGTTAATGTTACTAGCGGTTGCATCATAGTTCTCTATAATATGGTTGTACAACTCTTTTTCTTCTTTTTCTCTTTTTTATCTTGTCACGCTTCAATGAAAAGGTACGGAAGTAAAATTCCCACGGTATTTTAGTACAGTAATGCCGCAACCACAGGTGTAATAACAAACAATTTTTAGGAAGAAGTGTGGGGGGAGGAGTGAGGAAGGGCGTTGGGGTGACGGGAAGTGTAAAGGGAGGTGGGAGAAGTGTGGGGGAGGTGTAAAAAACGTGTTGGGGGGGGGGGTGAGGGAGATGTGGAAAAAGGTGTGAGGGTGTGGCGAAGGGCAGGAGGAGGAGAGAAGGGGTGTGGAAAAGTGTGTTGAAGGTGAAGGGAGATGTGGGGAAGTGGGGAAAGTGAGAGTTGTGGGAGGTGGGGGGATGTGTGGGGAAGTACTGAGGGAGGTGTGGAAAAGTGTGCTGGGGTGTGGGGAGATGTGGGAAAGTGTTGGGGAAGGTGAGGAAAAGTTTGGGGGGTTGGGGTCAGGGGAGTTGGGTCAGGGGTACTGGGGTCGGGGGTGTTGAAGTCGAGGGGTGGCGTCAGGGGAGTTGAAGTAGGGGGGTTGGGGTCGGGGGAGTTGGAGTCAGGGGGGCTGGGGTCGGAGAATTTGGGGTTGGGGGTTTGGGGTCGGCGGAGTTGTGGTTGGGGGGTGGGGTCAGAAAAGTTGAGGTCGGGGAATGGGGTCGAAAAAGTTGGGATCTGGGGGTTGGCATTGAGGGGGTTGAGGTCGGGGGGTTGGAGTCGGGAGGACTGGGGTCGGCGAAGTTGTGGTTGGGGGGTGGGGTCAAAAGTCGAGGAGGTTGGAGTTGGGGGGGTTGGGGTCGGGGGGGTTAAGGTCTGGGGGTTGGAGTCGGAAAATTTGAGGTTGGGGCAGTTGTGGTTGGGGGATGGGGTCAGAAAAGTTGGGGTCGCGGGGTGGAGTCAGGGGGTTGGGGTCGGCGGAGTTGGGATCGGGGGGTTGGAGTCAGGAAAGTTGGGATCAGGGGGGTTAGGGTCGGCAGAGTTGAGTTGGAGGGTGGGGTCAGGGTCTCAGGGGAGGTGGGGTCGAGGAGGTTGGAGTTGGGGGGAGGTTGGGGTCGGGGGTGTTGGGGTCGGGAGGGGGTTGAAGTCGGGGGAGTTGAAGTAGGGGTGTTGGAGTTAGGGGGGCTGGGGTCGGCGGAGTTGTGGTTGGGGTCAGGGGTGTGGGTTGGGGGAGTTTAGGGTTGAAAGAGTTGGGATCGGGGGGTTGGCATTGAGGGGGTTGGAGTCAGGGGGACTGGGGTCAGGGGGGTTGGGGTCGGCGAAGTTGTGGTTGGGGGGTGAGGTCAGAAGAGTTGGGGTTGAGGAGGTTGGATTTGGGGGGTTGGGGTCAGGGGAATTGGGGTCAGGGGGGTTGGGGTCAGGGGGGCTGGGGTAGGAGAATTTGTGGTTGGGGGTTTGGGATCGGCAGAATAGTGGTTGGGGCGTAGGGTCAGAAAAGTTGGGGTTGGGGGGGTGGAGTCGGGGTGTGGGGTCGGGGGAGTTAAGGGTCGGAAGAGTTGGGATCGGGGAGTTGGCAGTGAGGAGGTTGAAGTCGGGGGAATTGAAGTCAAAGGGTTGGAGTTAGGGGGACTGCTGGGGGGTGGGGTCAGAAGAGTTGGGGTCGAGGGGGTTGAAGTTGGGGGGGTTGGGGTCGGGGGTGTTGGGGTTAGTGAAGTTGGAGTCGGGTAGGTTGAAGTCGGGGGGGTGGCGTCGCAGGGGTTGGGTTCCGGGGAGTTGAAGTCGGGAAGTTGGGGTTGGGGGAGTTGGATTCGGGGGTTCAGGGAAGTTAGGGATCGGGGGAATTGTGGTCAGGGGGGTTGGGGTTGGAGGGTTGGGGTCAGGAGAGTTGAGGTCCAAAATCGTGACACTACCCTTCTCCCCATATTTTCCCGCTCTCCCAGATTGTCCCATATTTCTTACCACACTTCCTCGCACCCCCCACTTTGACCCCACCCCAAAACCCTTTCCACACTTTTCCCCACATTCCAAACACATTTCGCCACACCCCAAACACACTTCCACACACCTACCCCCATTCCCCACACCACCCCATACTTTCGCACACCCCAACACACTTCCCACACCCCCAACACACCTTCCCTTACCTCCCCCCACACCCCAATACACTTCCCCACTCCTTCCATATTTCCCCCATACTTGACCCAACTGCCCCAACTACCAAAAATTTCCCAATTCCCCCACCATCTACACTCCCCCAAAAGTAATAAAAGTTCAGGTACTGTTCTTTGAAAGCTGGTAGCCATAAAGCCATACACTGCAATTTCAAAATTAAAGAACTGAATTTTAGCATGAGGTAGGCTACAGATCCTGAACTTTTTTGATTTTAGGAAAAAAGCTGCTTTTAGAGTATTGAAAGTCAAAAGGAGGTTCAGGTAGATACAAGAAGTAAAACTTACGAAAGTGCAACAGTTCTGTGGGTGAATGCAAAAGCTTCTTTTTTTAATCAATATTTTAGGCCATAATAAAAAATACAAAGAAGTTTAAGTCAGTAGGTGAACAGTGAAGGTGAGGTAGGGGTAGTATGCTACACTAGGGATAGGCTGCTTGCATTGAAAAAAAGCAACAACACGGATTGAGCAGACTTGGTTCCCAAACTTCTCAGAGTTGGGACCCACTTTTTATAACCACAGCTTACGACCACCCACTTTTTTGTCCAAGTCTCTAAAAAATAGGTCTTTAATTATTCCCTAAAAAAGTGAAAAATAAAACAAACATAAAAGGTCTTTGATCAGCTTAAATACCCCAAATTTTTAAAATTATGATAGCTTGCATTTTTGTCCAAATTTTGTTAGTTGTGAGCATTTTTTTTAAAATTTTTATGTCTGGAGGGAACACTGCTTTACGCGACCCACCAATATTCATTTTGCAATACCCCTAATATTGCTTTGTTGCTCATAATAGGAATACTGTATTGAAAAAAAAAAAAACTTTTGACAGAAAAGTTAAGGTTACTGAGAAAAAAATCACTACTGCATCATGATGATGTCAAACTTGGTAATTAAAACTTGTTACAAAAATGAATTGAGGTACAAGTATCGACAATACTGTATCACGTATTAGTATGGCTAAAGTAGTATTTTTAAGTATAGCGCATTGGTATTGCTTTAGCCCAATTTAAATGTATCGCATATCGATATCGCTTAACGCAAATTTAGGGTATCATGCCCATCACTGTACATAACTCAGGACAAATGTAGGCTAAACATAATGAAAAAATATGCCAGGCAACAACCTCATTAAATCTAGATACTGCCAAACTGGCATTGTATCAACAAGTTGTTATTTGCTCGCAAATCATTAAACCTGCTGAACTGGAAAAAAATATTTTCAGGAACTCAATAATTCAAAAATCAGTCAAAACTAATTTTGAGCATTCAAATCATGCCCAAAAAACATTTTACAGTGCTTGAATTTTTAACGGGGCATTTTCAAATTTTACAAATGGAGGGTGGTTGCCCTCCCTGCACCCCTGTCTCCTACGACTAGGCCTATGCCTTTTTCCACACCTCTCCACAACCCAACTCACTTCTCCACCCCTTTTCCCACACCCTCAACCTCAACCTGTCAACACTCACCTCGTACACTCTACCACACCTCCCCACACTTACCCCATACTCTATCCCACATCTCCCCCTACACATGGGTGCAAATCCAGGTAGGATGAGGGATGCATCCCCACCAAGAATTCGGCAGCATCCCCCCAATACTTTTAATGTCCAAGTAGCCTACCAGTACTCAAAACTGGGCATCAGCGAACGTGATGACCTTTTTTGGTCTTTACTTCATTTTGGGCAAAAAATTAGGCATCTGCAACCTTTTGTTTTTATGGTCTTCACTTTATTTTGACAAAAAATTGGGCATCTGCGGACGTGTCAATTTTGCTAAATCATCCCTCCATTGCTCAACATAGATTTGCACCCCTGCCCCTACACCCCCAGTACCTTTTCCCTCCCTGCACTCCTGTTTCCTTCGACTAACCCTATGCCTAGGGTCTCCTACGACTAGGCCTTCCACACTAGCTTCATGTTGTTTCAACTGCTAATCTGATGTGCTCCTTGGGAGCAATTCAGAGCGTACCTTGTAACTCGTGCGTGACGAGTGGGTCACGTGACACAGTTGTACAACCATATTATAGAGAACTATATGGTTGCATCATTGTTTACGCTCTTTCTGGTTTGGATTACTGAAAATTAACCAGGTGCTTTTCGTAGGCTCTTGCAGGGATCAGTGTAAGCATTGTTTACTGTTTCTAATGATTATTTTGAACAGCAAGAAGTTGGAACAAGTCTATAATTCCATACCAGATGAATTTCCACTGAAGTTGATTGCCGAAAAGTACAAGCTAAAGGTTCAACTAGACTAGTTCCCCATTAGAAGTTACAGGTTAAGTCAACATCTGGTCTTGAACACTACTCAGTCGGTGACTAGCTGATAGCTGGGCTAGTCGGTTGAATAGCTGGGCTGCTGCTTGACTCGAAGACCAATGGTCCCTTCGCAGTTGCCTGTTGCTTGTACTATTTTTGTGCTATTGTATGACGCTTTTGTGATTGCGAGTTAGCAACAAAAATAAACTTGTTCTGTTCAGTCGCGAGTGTCAGTCTTCGTTCGAAGTTGGTAAGTCGTTTCAACGCATTTGGACTGTCTCAACTGAACTTTGTGAATGCTAGTGGCTGTTTGGCTTATACATTCTACGGTATATATGCTCAACCCAGCATTGCAGGGCCTATACCCGCCAGCAGCCGCTACACGCGCTTAACTGATAACTTTCATTTTTACCAACATTTGCTAGACACAAAGAAAAGAATGCCGAAACAGCAGTAATGATGCAAACCTTTTAGTTACTATGACGACATAATGGTACAGGCAGAGTCGCAGTTCAAAAATGCTGCCAAATAAGTTCATTATTACGAACTTAGGAGAAGGGGTATTATTCGCTGCACAATGATTTGTTTTTTGATTATTAAATACTGACACAAAAGGTCATTTAAAGATCCTGTTTTATGCGTAATAAGACATAGCAAGTAGCAACATGGTAGTAAACTTAGTAGTGCTTTATTCAACGACCATCAAAGTACGTAAAAACAACGCATATCACAAGACACGGCCGAAAAAAAGGGTAACAGCGACAAAACGTTAACCGTTAAAGCATGCATATACAGCCCCACAATGAATTCAAAAACTAAAAAAAGCATAGTCGCTGCACCTAATGTTAAACTTCTATTAAACACCAATGTTAAACATCTTCTCTTGAAACAGTGCTTCTTAACTGGAGGTCCATGGACCCCTAGGGGTCCATGGCGTTCTGTTCAATGGATGGATTGAGGCCCGTTGAAGAGGTCCGCATCCTGTTTCTTGAATTTAATGCAGTTTTTTCATAATTGTTTTGCTTACGCATGTACTTTTATAGTTAATTCGCGGGTCATTCTGCAGTGAAGACCTTCTATTTGATTAGTTGTGGGCTTTCCTGAGGACTGAGGTAAAGATCCTTTTCTTGCTCCTTCACACACCAGTTATGAGTTTTTTTGCAGTGGATACCTGTCGCGAAATAGGAAATGGTATTACTTCATTGACAAGTGGATAAATGATAGGCCTTGGAGACTTACTAAATAAACGCTGTAAAAACCAATTCTACGACTAGTTTCGCGGTTTGACCGCTCATCAGGTAGACTCAGGTTTTGAACCCAGGACCTGAGTCTACCTGATGAGCGGTCAAACCGCGAAACTAGTCGTAGAATTGGTTTTTACAGCGTTTATTTAGTAAGTCTCCAAGGCCTATCATTTATCCACTTGTATGCAATATATATAGACTTACATCGGCACCTCTTCATTCATTCATTGACAAGACGATTGATAAGAATTGCATGACAAACCGTAGGAAATAATTTGTACTTAGATCTGACCTCACAAAAAAACCAAGACCTTCTTCACCAAGCGAATATAATAATCGGCCCAACTTAACTCACTTAGCTACGGTACTCGCCGTACTACTTTTCAATAAACACAAGCACCACTGCTCACTGCAGTAACACCATACAACAATGGCTATACCCTTCAGTATACAACAATATTGCTTACTCTACTCACACTAAATCTACACTCGAATGATTACGCTCGAAAATTCAAGCCCATTTATACTCTAAATGAAGTTTCGAGAACGTTCGACGGCATTCTCTAAAAGAAAGAAGAGAAATCACATGACATGAAAAACTCACACTAAATCACAGTAAACACGATTGGGACGTCAAGAGAAATCATATGACATGCAAAACTTCACTCCTAACTATAGTAAATACGATTGTGACGTCAACAAGCACAAATTTTGAGCCAGTGAAATTACGTAATGGAGAGATCTGTCCAGAATATTCACGAAAAAATTACGTCAGTAGAAATTATGACTTCATAATGCAACCTTACGAAACAATCCCACGAATAAAACTTTGGAAAACAACGCATCGGTCCAAAACCTACTACAGTATACTATACAAAGCATTTAAAACAAAACATATTAAACAGTTATATCGTTACAATACCTATCACCTTTTTCGGGGTCCACGGACATATCTGGATAGGCATAGTGGTCCACGCACCAAAATCAATTGAAAAGCCCTGTATTAAACATTGGCCCGCGGGATAAGTAGGCTAAACAGCTTTTTATGGCCTGCGATATAATTAATTTGGACCGCACTGTTTGAGTGAAGGTTAGACATTGCTTGTTATGCAAAAGATTAAAAAGCAACATCAGTGTGTAGTGTGTACTGTGTATTAGGTTTATAGACTCACCATATTTACTAAATGTTTTTGGAAAAATAATTGCAGCATTTGCAAAAGACTATGGTTAAAAACAGGGCGTCGAACCGAACCGGAACGTAAACCGAAAACCCGTATTAACCGCTTCCTTTTATTGAACCCGAACCGAACCCTAACCTTTATAATTTAATAGAGGCGAACCTAACCCGAACCTGAACCAAAGGTCATCAAAACTCTTGAACCTTAACCGGATGTGAACCGTTAAAATAATTTTTGTCTAACCTGAACCCAGAGCGGAGCGTCTTTTTTGGACTGGGCTATTAATTTTGGACTAAAAATGCATTTGCTACGTTAAATCCTGTGCGTTCTTAAGAAGATTTTTCTTGAAGAATAACTGTTATGGTAGCTATAACTGCAGTTACGGACATCTGAAGTTAATCTGAGGTTGTTTCGGCCTCTGAGGACATTGCTTGTGAGCTACAGTACCTTCTTAAAAAGTACAGTCAGCCTCAATACAGTGACTATTTTTGAAAAAAATGCGTACGTGGCTGTTGTACCAGAACATAAGTCGAATTGACGGTTTTAAATTTTTGAACCCAAACCGAATTTGAACCCTTAAACTTTGCTTCTGCGAACCTGAACCGAACCTGAACCCGATAAATCAAAGTATTTTTAATTTTAACCGGAACTGAACCTTAAAAATTAAACGTCGAAAAACCTAACCCGGAGCTAAACCGCTAAAAATGAATTTTGCGGAATCTAAACCAAAACCGGAGCGATATTTCAAGCGGTTCGATGCTCTGGTTAAAAACATTCAAAACATTTCGCGATAGTAAAGAGTGTTTATCAGTTTCTTTAATGTTGCATGAAAATGCGCTAGCGATTTTTCTTTACGCAGTTACGCCATAAAGTTACGTAAACGTCACACCATAAAATGATGATGTATTTGTTTTTGCCTCAAATTTTTTTTTAGTTTAATTCGAACTTACTTTTCTGTTTAAGAACTATCAAATGTTTAAAAAATGTCATAACTTATTTTTTTGTTTAAAAAAATATCAAATGAGTGGGTTGCCTTGAAGGCCTGTAGCGATGTAGTTAGGCTACCAGTGACTTAAGTTGTGGCTAGAAGCTGGAATTTAAAGTTTTGCTATTCTCTGGGAGTTTGGGCATGAGGCTGGTTGCCTGCTAATGGGAGGGAGCAACTTCGAAAAGAAATAAAGTTGAAGGGTTTACAATGAGCTATATAACAAAGAGCCCTTAAAATTAATTATTGTTATTACCAACATGTGTATGTTGTTCTTTTTTTTATAGATACGTTTTCTGTTTAAAAAATATCACGATGCTTATCATATTGCTGAGCAGCCTGTTATACAAGGGTGCCGGAACGGGGGGGGTGCAGCTGCTCCTTGCCCTTTTGACTTGGGGGGGAAGTACTGCCTTTAGCATTCCATTGTGATAGTAACGAAGTGAAACGTCTGCTCTGTAGTATAGCGAAGGTATCAGTAGTTTCAGTTTCGCTTCCATTGTCTGCAGTTAATGCAGCTTCAGTAGGATTCGATTCCAGTTATTGAGGACACGGCCGTTAATCATACAGCCTACATCAAAAAAAAGGCACGACACAATTTCATTGTAGAAAAGTGGCGTAATTATAGGCCTTTTATGGGGGTAAATGCCCAGGGTCTGCCGCCCCCCCCCCCCCCCCCCGCAGACAAATGCACAAAACTTTCGTGGACTAAAGGTGATAGGCTATGCGTATAAAGGACAATCTGAGGGTATGAAGACCATTTTTTTTGCTCTTCACTTGACTTTGGGCGGAAAACGGACGTGATGATCTATAAAAAATTAACCTGTCCTCCTTTTGCACAGTGAAAATATATCCGGCCCTGCTGGAATGGCTTTAAATTGCCCGTATAAATTCCTGGGTACGCCCCTGTTGTAGAGCAAATGAAGAGGTTTTATATTTTGGATATCTTAAAATTCTGTACCACCACTTGAGTGTGTTGCTAATATTTAAGCCTTCAACTGAGGTCACAGTCACTGGAGGAGGTATAAAGGTAGCAATACCAAATTTCAATGACCAGGGTTACTGCAGTATTCTTAAGGTTTTGCTTATTTTGTGTAGGCATGCGAGTAAAAATTCCTGTGTAACATTTAGAATTTTTATAACTTCTACAATTGGCGTTTTTATTGCGTCATTTTCAACAATTTGGCTGTCAATCCCAGTAGGTAGCAATAAATACAGGCGAAAAAAATTAAGAGCGCATATTCTGGTTTCTTTTTTGACACAAAGTTGCGGTCTTAACTTTTTTTTATACAGGGGGGATTGGACTTGAACAGTGGACTCGTGCTCGACAAAAACCAAGTCCAACAGTGTCGAGCGCCTCAAGCAAGCCCAAGTCCGCTGCATTTACCAACACTCTGAAGCGTATTTAGAGGGGGCATTGTGCGGTGCCCTCTCCCTTTTGACTCTGACTTTTTGTAAAAAAGAACGAAATCAATGATGACAAGTGACTGAAATATGCCAGACTCTTTTGATGGTATCTGTAGCTTGTGGCCTGGGACGAACCAGGCGGTAGGATGAGGGGCATGCATCCTCCCACCAGCCATTTTCAAAAATGTTTTTGACGTGTACAGTTTTTCCATAATTTCAAACCTCTTCAATAGCGATAAGCCTTACACCTAAAGCATGCATAATCGAAAGTGTGCAAACAGAATGCATCACATCTGGCAAAGCACTCAGAATTAAGGTCAAAAAATTTAAACAAAATTTGCGTTAAAATTGTTCAAAAAGCATTAAAATAGCCATTAGAGCATGTACATTTTCAAAAATTTTCCGGGAGAGCATGCCCTTGTACCCCCCTAGAGCCTTTTTTGTTTCTCAATCAGCTTCAAATAATTCTGCCAAAAAAATAAAAATGCTAAAATTATGCCCCTCCCCCCTTTTAAAATTTCTTGCTACGCCACTTCTTCAGCAGTTAGAGATTATGCTCTTCAGCAGTTGCAGATTATCCGGTTGGCCAGTTTTTTAGTAGGCCTATGTATGCGACATACTTACTACTCAGCTGCTCTGGCTCTGTTAAAAATTAGTTTTTGTTTGACGGTATTAAAAAAGAATGTTGATGATACTTGACTGTAGCCTACGTTAATATTGAAAGTGCCCTTTCAAAAAGCTACCCCCCTCCCCCTCCCCCCCCCCTTGCCTTTACGACGTTCCGGCACCCCTGCTGTTATATATTGATGCAATATACTACTGTTTTGAAAAGTGATCATATTCAGCATATTCAGTCTTAATTGAAACATCTCTTTCCAGCAGTTTCGTCCCAGAATATTCTTTAACTTCAAATCAAAAAATCAAATCTTCATTATACTCGCGGTATTACGCCGAAGCGTGTAACGAGTGGCGGGGCCCATCTCTGCGACTTAGCGCTTGGGCTACACAGCTCCGAAGAAACGTCACAGCGGTGGCGAGCCGTTGGCGACACTGTGCCGATTTGACCGATCCGGAATTTGAACCCCAGACCTACCGCCCCAATTGCGTGTCAGCTATGCAACTGAGGTAACGGCCGGTATTCTTTAACTTTCAAAACTTACGAGCAGGTTGTATATTTTTTTTGAATTTTGTTGTATTTGGTTGCATATTGATCCTCCTATCACGAGAAAGCGATCAAGCGCTAGAACAAGCTCGCTTAGGAGTTGCCGGCCATCTGTCTATCGCACCAAAATGAGGGAATTCCGCCAAGTGATTTTCCCAATGACACAACAAGTAAACTTGCCGGCTTGTTCTCCACATTGTCCCTTAAAGCTGAGCTTCAAGCAGGGAAACTATGAATACCAATTTTAAAGTCATTGGTTTGACCCGACTCGAAATCAAACCCGAGTCTACAGCTCCAGAGGCGGACGCTCTTACTAAATTGTCACAGGCTGCCACACAAGCAACTAGGCTTAAGGTTTTCGTGAGGAAAAAAGGAGAAAAATAACACTGTTGGTTTTGTTCACGTTATTACAAAATAGTATCCTTGGTGATATTTGTATTATTGTAAGAATAGCTTTGAAAAAAGCTGTTGTTGCATTAGGCTTCAAGAAATGTTTAAGAATCCTGATAAGCACCACTGATTAAAATAAAACCAATCTCGTTAAGATGCCGATACTTTGAGTATTGACTTCATAAAAAATTCTAAAATTGTATCAGGACTTTATAAATTTTGTGATAGAACCGGCTGACAAAAAAAACGAGTCCCACTACTGGCTGTATATGTTTTATTACAAATTTTCTGAAAAAACAAGAAATTATAAGCATAGGCATCATGATATGGTCAGTAAAAAAGTTTGCTTCCATTAAACAAATGGCTCAATGATGCAGGTCCGAGCGTATGATTATTTATTTACATTTAAACACAACGAAAACCATGGTTCTTAGTTACGGTTTGGCCTAATGCAAATAAACAAAATACGCACCATGGTAAAACTATTAGCTATAAAATTGTACAATAAGTTGCATCTATTTATACAATAGCAATAATATTAAAAGTAAGAGCGTTGGAAGTACACATATGCGATTATTACTAAAAATTTTGGCTCATTGCAATGTCAATGACGAATGAAGGAACCCTGTTAAAAGCAAATGCGCAATACACACAAAACTCATGCAAGTGCACTGTTAAATAAAACTTTAGCGGTTCTCGCTCGTGCCGAGTGCCTACAATCTGTAATTTCTATTTTTAAAGTGCATGATTCCACCGGGAATAAAACCAACGTCTTGCCGCTATAAAGGGAACGTGTTTTTACTGATATATTAAGTCACGACATCGTGAATATGCATTTACTTACATATTTGTCCTGCAATCTCAATAAAGCGATCAAAGCGCTATGACGAGCTCGCTTAGGAATTGCCGGACACCTTTAGATGGGGAAGTAACGCTTAGTGCCTTTCCCAGCGGCACAAGTCAACCTGTTAGCTTGCTTTTGTACACTGTTTGCTTACGTAAGGCGTAAAGCAAGGAAGCCGTGAATTTTCAATTTTTAGGTTTTATCCAAATCGGAATCAAACCCGAATCTACAGCTCCAGAAGCAGACTCTTCATCAGAGCTGTCAAAAGCGCATTGCAGATCAATATACTCAAAAAACGTTATGTTACTGATTTGATAAAAAAAATGGTCTGGTTACACTATTGACCAGCAGTTCAAAAGACAGCACACCGTGCAAAAGTTTTGTGCTGTGTAGGCGGCCCCAGAGTCGTAGCAGCCGCCCCCCAAACCCCTCAATTGGGGGGGGCCCACACTGCCAAAAGGGGCCCCAAATTGTCTTGAAGGACCCGAAGTTGCATCAATTCAAAAACAAAGTTTTGCTTGGCGAATCGCGTTGAATGGGATTTTTTGCGCTCAGATTCTATATATTTCAGTTTTAAAATTTTTCGCTATTGTTTCCTTTCAAATAGCGTCATAAACTGCATAATGATGTCATAAACAATACACTGTGTGTAAGAGTGCGCGTAGGACTTGAAAAAGGAGGCCGGTGCAGAGTTGGATGCAATCATTTTTCAAAGCTTAAATTCAAATTCATTCCTCTTGAAAAAATTAAATTCAAATTCATTAACACCTTGTGAGCAGATTTAAAATTTTATCTATTTATTTTTTATTTATTCGCAATTTTATTCTCCTATCATGAAAAAGCGACGGGGCGCTATACGAGCTCGCTTAGGAGTTGCCGACCATCGGTCTACCACACCTAGATGGGGTAATCCCGTTTAGTGCCTTTCCCAACAGCACAACAAGCGAACTTGCCGCTTGTTTCGCGCTATCCATTATGCCGAACGTCAACCAAAAAAGCTGTGAATACCAATTTTCAAGTCATTGGTTTAACCGGACCCGGAATTGAATCCCGGAGTCCACCAATCTAGAAGCAGATGCTCTATCCACTCGGCCATCCGATCGGTAAATTAAATTCAATCCTACCCTATTTCTGTGTCAGCAACCATAATCTGACATCGAATACAAAAGTCCATTGAAAAAGGATTTGCTAGTTTGAAAACGTGTGCTTTTGAAATAGCGCAGGAATCGGACATTGGTCCGGTCTTCCTCAATCAAAAAGTAAAAAAAAGAGAATGAAAATAGAAAAAGAGAATGTTTAGTCACGATGCAAATCTATATCGTACAGCTTCTGAGGAAGAGATTCAAAGCAAACTTTTTAAAACAACTGGTGGACCAGGCTATTATGTCGATACTAGAAAGTTTTAAGCTGACATGTGATGTCGCTTCTGTCTTTGCATTGCTGTTTACATCCAGCAGCTTCGTGCATGAACAGCCATTGTCAGCAATATGATCTGGCAATACCGCACGCAGGTTCAGATTCTTTGCGACGGGTTCGATTCACGGCTGGAGTCTATTGCATTTGATATTTATATCAGATGGTTGCTGATTAGAACGACACAAGCTCGTTTGGCAGTCTCCCTTCAACACCGTTGAACTTTTAATTCAATAGTAATACCTGTAAGTGCTCGCTTGCCTTGTTTCTCGAGTTTACAAAATGCGTTGTTACTGTTACCAGTGCTGAACAAAGCTTCAGAAAACTGAAATTTATTAAAACGTTTATTACATCTAATATGGCAAACAGCAGACTATCTTTTTTCTTTCCATTTGTTGGCATTTTTATCCACCTATCACAGAAAGCAATGGGGTACTACACGAGCTCCCTTAGGAGTTGCCGGCCATCTGTCTACCTACCGCACTTAGATGGGGGAATCTCGTTAAGTGTTTTTCCCAACGGCACAAGCAAACTTGACGGCTTTCTTAACACTATCCCTTTAATGCTGAATGTCTAGTTGGAAAGCTGTGAATACCAATTTTTAAGTCATTGGTTTGACTTGACTAGTGATCAAACCCTCAGTCTATTCACTCCTTCAGGCTCAGAAGCACACGCTCTATCCACTCGGCCATCCGATTGGTTCTTCGCTGGCCATGTTGTCAATCGAAAGTTAATGCGCCCGATCTCCAGATTATGATGCTGTCAAAAGAACATCTGTATACGAAAAAGTGCGCTCTAGCTAGACCGGAGGTTTTCAACCTATTGGCCATGGCCCAACAGTGGGCCACAGAGCTTGACTAGAGAGCGACATCAGCATTCCCTAATCATGCCATCACGTTGAATTTGTACCTTTTAGCAAAAGTTATTGGGCCACCATCATATTTTATCATTTTAGTGGGCCATGAGCAGAAAAAGGTAGAAAAACCTGAGCTAAACGATTTTAATGGAAAATGAATTAGGTGTAACAAACTTGTCTTAAAATTACACCTTTTATTTTTACACAGTGATAACGCGTTATATGTTTTAATTTTACCACAGTATTCGCATTGTGGTGAGAAACTGAGTTGTTACCCCTGGAAAAACCTAAAACAATTCATATCGAAAGCTAAGTATTGGGGACTTGAAAGGGTTTTTGGGGGGGCCCAAAGTTGAGCTGCTACGGCACTGGGCGGCCCTAGTAACTGGGATCCAACAAACACGAACCCAAACCCAAAACGCTGGCTCAGTTCACAACTCTGTGTAGCAGGACTGTGTTCGAGTTTCAGAGAGTTTCACTCCCTACTACCAGAATGTTATTCATTTTGTTTTTCAAGGTCTTTTTCCTCTTGGGGATGATCTTGCTCATCGTGGCTGTGCTTATGATGATGATGCTCCGCATGGTGATGATGATGATGATCGCGGTGATGGTGGTGGTTATGGTGATCATGTTCATGACGTTCATGACGATGATGATGTTCGTGGTGCTCATGATGTTTATTATGATGATCACTGTGATGGCTTTCATCATGATCAAAGTGATGATTATCGAAATGTTCAATTGAATGATGATGATCATGATGCTTCACAAGTGTCACGTTTGCCACAACTTGACTGATAATGTCCCTCGCTGCGCAACCTCGGCACAAACAGTAAGGCACGCCACACAACAACGCCAAAGGAAAGAGACCAATCCAACACCATGGATTTCTGTACAAAATCTGAAATCTTTGACCTCCATTGGTAATACAAATAAATGAAGAATCGTATGGAACAGAGAGCGTTTTAAACGCTTCACTTTTGCGACACAAGGTTGCAATTGCATCATCAAAACGAATCTCGAGAGAGAAAAACTTTTCCTCTTGGGAAATTGACACACATTGATGCAACAACTTCTCTAATTTTTCTTTAATGACAGAATGCTTGGGGTTGATAAATATCATATACTTTTTCGATTTAGGCAGACATTGACTTTTATCCGTCAGACTAAATGACATGAAAGTTGGTAAAGTTAGAAGTTGTCTTTTCATAGCAATCAGTCCATCATGGTCAGCTATAATGTTCTCAAATGGATAAGGTTTGTTTGCGAAGACCCACGTCCATTCAGAGAAGACGTTCACAGCATTAGAGTCAAATTTTAGCTTCCCATCTGGCTGTTTTTGAAAATAATGAGGTGGGAATCTTTCAAAGTCTTCCAAAGCTGATATTCCTAGTTGTATGTGCTCAGCTGACCAAATGTCATTCATATTGAACAAAAACGTTAACTAATTTTTACTATACTCATTATACAACGTTGCTGCGTAGAGATCTAAACAAGTTATGTCAAAGCAAGGAAATGCTAATTGCTGCATCTACCTTTATTCATTAACATCAACATATTGCTAAATCTATTCGTTGTTCCTCGGTAACGGCAGTGGTGATTTTCACGGCCTACAATTCAGCTATTTCTACTCGGAACTGAGCTACGATGTCATATTGTCTGTGCAGTGAAGATTAGAAGTGCCTATCGCACTTAGGTTTATTTTCGTTTTTCAGGGGCCAGAGGCATTATGCTACATTGCTACAATCAGAAGCGTTCGCAAGGGGCTTCCATGCGTACCCATTTTCAGGTGTTCTCTACGATGTTCTCTACGATTTTCAGGTGTCCTCTACGATACTTTAAAAGCTGTTGTTGCTCATATTCTCCCACAAACATTGTGCATTTATGTGGGATAGTCGCATTACTTCCGCTTGAAAAATATTGTGCGTACGTTGCTGCCGCCTGCTGATAGTCAGGATCGAATTAAGAAGGAGGATATGAAGGCCACAGCCCCAGGGTCCCCGGTAAGTGTGTTCTCTAAAAAAAGGTCTGGTGCTAACGATAAAATCACGTTTGCAAAAAACCTGAAGTTCCCTGAAAAATTAGCCTTGGGGTCATCAAACATTTTAATACGGCGCTGCTCATAGTTTCTTTCTTGAGTAGCCTATATCCTTCTGTGTCATGAAAACAAATAAAGAGAAGGGTTAAATGACAAGTGCTACTGAAGCTGATCTCCAACTGACCACGCCAAGGTTTTATAATTAATCATAGTTTAGTCTTAGGGTCTGCAACCCTTAGGGGAGAGTGGGGTAAGTTGGCCGTTTTTTTTTGATTTCCAAATATTTCTGTTATGGTAAATGCTATTAGAAAACTAAGTAAATCTTCAAAATCTTAAAGCTTTTGGCTTTTCATTTAATATCATTCTGATTTCGATATCTCCTCAACTTTGCTCGCACAGCTAATTTTGAAATGTCCTTTGAAAATGACCAACATGCCCCACTGGTGGGGTAAGTTGGCCAGAGCGTTGGGGTAACTTGGCCATACCACTTTTTGAACACAAACGATATGTCATAAGCAATACATAGTTCAAAAGAACGAATATTAAAACAAAACGAAGAAATCGTCACTCGCACCAGCAGTTTTTACTAGTCGTTCTGTAGAGCCAAGTAAACGTCAGTGGTTTAAATATAAATTGGGGTAAGTTGGCCAGACCTGTAAGCGGTCACAACTTACAAATGGCAATGGTCATTATTGGCTAACTCACCCTATTGGGCACCCATGTTGGAAATACCCTAACAGCAGAATGAAGGTTAACGTTGAGAACGCTAAAGTAATATAAATCTATTGCTAAAGCACCTGCCAACCTCTGACTGAAAACTTACTTTTCTGATGTTTTAGAAAGGGAAGATAAGCTGGTGCTGAACTGATTTTCTCAAAATCTAGATTTTTATCAAAAATTAGTTTTTTGTGAATAACTTTACTCAGTTCTTCCAAGAAACTTACCTATCTTAGTGTGGTAGTAGGTTGCAACAATGAGATTGGTTGTGCCAAAGCACATGACCATTGTACTGCTAATTTTCGAGAAAAAGGCGATGGCCTACTTACCCTCCTGGTCAACTTACCCCACTCTCCCTTACTCAGGCTAATGTTGTTAAACTCATCTACCTATCGGATTATTAACGAACTGCCCAAAGTGTTTGACGCTACAACTTGACTTTTGAATAGTAGTTTGTAATTCTATAGCTGGACTATTTTTGTTTAAAGAGACGGTCGCGATAAACCTTGTATTGTCGTTATTGATTTCTTTGTTCAACTGACACTGCTTTAGAAGTGTCATCAATCATTCTTTTGTAAAAACTTTAAAATTGATCTGTCGATTGCTAACAAGCGCATTAAGCAATTTTAAAACCTTGTAGTTCAAATGTTTTTCATAGTACAAAGATTGTAATTTAAATTTCTGGTTTTTTGCCAATTTCTGATGACATTTTTTGCTGTCATAACTTTGCTAGTTTTATCAGATTAAAAACAAATCAGATCTTCGTTATACTCGCTGTATTACACCGAAGCGTGTAACGAGTGACGGGGCCCATCTCTGCGACTTAGCGTCTGAGAAACACAGCTCCGAAGAAACGTCACAGCGGTGGCGAGCCGTTGGCGACTGAGTCCGGTTTGATTGGCCCGGAAATCGAACCCGTCACCTACCGCGGCGAAAGCATTGTCTTAAACCACCACACGCTAACAGGTCGGTTCAGTTCGTTTTATTGTTGGCTAAATTGAAGACCCTTTCGCCCCTTCCTTTTCTAAATGGAAGCATTCTGGTCCACGCTTACGCTTTCCTGCTTAATGTCCAGCATTAAAAGTGCCGTGCTAAGTATTTGGCGTATTCATAAGCATAGCTTTAACAAAAAGATTACAGCCGGTACATTAGTGATCATTTTATAAACGGTTAGGTAAAAACTCATAGGCTACCATCGTCAGTGTAGAACTGCAGAGACACTAGTTTTACACTGATGATGGCATAAGTTTTTACTGAAACGTTTGCAAAACGGTTGCTAATATACTGGCCAGAACTATTTTGTTAAAGCCAAGTTTCAAAACCCTGCTAATGCTTATAATCATAACTTTACTCCTTTCGAGTAACTATAGTAGGCACTAGACTGGTATCAGCCGGCTAGTGGAGTTATTCCAGACATCGCTATCGGTGCGGGAGGTCTAGGGTTCGATTACCGGGCCGGTCAAACCGGATAGAGCGCTACCAACGAATCGCTAAATCGCCACCGCTGCGACGTTTCTTGGGAGCTGTATTACTCAGGCGATAAGCCGCAAAGATGGAGTCCGCTTTGTCGTATAGTACCGCGAGTATAACGAAGATTTGATTCTGATTTTTGTTTTGGTAAACAGGTAACAAGCCACTTCTAAAGAAAAAACAAAAAACGCTTCAAGTTAAAAGAACCGCATTCTTTGAAAGCTGTTTCAAACTTTTGCAAGTCACAAGCAGATGGCAGCATTGACCTACTCAAGAATCAAACTTGGGTGTTCCGCTTCAGAAACCGGACTGGTAACGCTTTCTGGATTATTGGTTCGGAGTTAAGCGCAGTTATACAATTACAGTTGTTTTATTTATTGCTCCTTGAAAATGTTATGTAATATCTGATTAAAGAAGAAACGCTCTTAATTTAAGCGTAGTTCGAAGCGTAGCCGACGAAAAACTTTGAGGAAGCAAAGGCGAATTTAGACAATGAGAAAACCCATTTTCATTTTCCCTTACTGATCGACGTCTAAACAAAGGTCTTCGTACGACATAAAAGGGGGGTAGTGTCGCCCCGTACCACTCCTAGTTGCTCCACTAAACGCAGCTGTCAAATTTAAAGATAATTTGAATTTGAAACAATTGCATGATTAACTTCCCAAGAAAGAGCAACTCAACGGCTAGTGTCATACCTTAGTGGTCTTTAACTAGGCACCCCCTGTGGGTAGGCTATGTGAATTTGGTCTCCTGGGGATGCAAGTTCCTTCACAGATTTTTAAGAAAGAGCACATTTAAGTTTATGATTAAGACCTCCTGATTCACATTTTGTATCAAGGGGTGTAGAAAAAAAATAGCCAGCAAAAAATTGAGGGGGTGGAGACAGTGCTGGATTTAAGACAATGAGAGGCCCCGTTTTTATTCGACCTTCGTGATCGGTTTTCAGAAAAAAAAAGTTCTCGTACGTCAAAAAAATGGGGTAGTTTCCTGGTGCTTCACGTTAAGCCAATGCCAAACGCACATTTTTTGTCAAAGGTTGTACTGTGCGCACTAAATTCTAAAAGGTGAAAAACCTCTGTCGTTTATCGAACCAGCTTTAAGGGTTTGTAAAGCTTAGCTAAAAGGTCATAAAACTCTTTTATTTGGCTTCATCTTTGATGTTACGACTGTGTTTTGATGTACCGGTAGATGTAACCCTAACAACAGTTTAATGACAATATTTTCAGGGTTGCCATTTATAAATTTCTGTTTACGAGCAATGCTGCTGCATGCGATTGCGTTTGTGTATCGATTTTTGCGCTCGTTGTGTCACTTTCATGAATCACTCCGCTGAGAACCAATATTTTAAAGGTTAACCTAATTCATGTGCAGATTCTTAAAGAGGTCAGTCATATGGTCAACGTTTGAAATGAGAATTGTAAAACTTTTTTTAACAGAGCAAGTATGCAAAAACTGTTTGCTTTTTCTACTCAAAACGAAATGGGTAGGAATCAAAAATACCTATTTTTCAGTAATGTGGATCTACGTTCAATATATTAAAATGCATAGCAATAAATTTCGGGGGTTCGGGGGAGGAGAGTCAGAGCCCCCTCAGCCCCACTACCGGATCAGCCAAAAGCTTGCTCTCTGATTTAATTTTAGATTTCTTAAACTTCTTTCAAGCAAAAAGTCAAATCAAATCTCAACTACTGTATGTTTGCCGCATTACGAGTCGCATAAAAAGTGGCGGGGACCATCTCCGCGGATTAGCGCCTGGGCGACACAGCTCTGAAGACACATCACAGCGGTGGCGGACCTTTGGCAACACTGCGTCCGGTTTGACGATAACTCCTGTGCCAATAACGATGTCTTTAACCACTAAAATAAATTTAATTTTGCTGTCAATGCACATAAGAAAGCTCTTTGCAGATATCCCAGGGACACGGTCTAGCTCTTCTTCGTATCGAGTTCAATTCATCACGAAGAATCTCCGACCCATTTGTGGTACCGGTACTGCGACGCTATGACGCTGACAGCGACGCCTCCTACATTTTTTCAATTATGGCATTAAAAAATTGATTTTGATACAGAAAGCCCTAGGGGCTTTTGACCAACCTGAACTAGACGTGTGGACTGTTTAATCATCCACTGGATTCATCGCGGTGGCACTGCAATTCTTCTTCTCTCCTGTTAGCGTATTTGTGATTGGTACAGCTTGTAAAACCCAGTCATTATGTGAATTTGTTAAGGTAGTTCAGATGATATCGGGTAGCTCCAAACAAAATTTAATTTAAGGAAGTGGTATTTGAAACTATCTTTTACAAATTGCAAGTTACCGAGCAGAGAAAATTAATCATTTCATCAGCAATATTGTTATGAAGAATGCCGCTTAAGCTACATCCAGACCACACCTAAATAAACAGATTTGAAAATTTCGTTATTTGATGGATCTTGGCTAGAAAGCCCTAATTATGAAAATAAGGTTTTAAATAAAGAGAAAGCTTTAATAATTAATAAACCAGTCTCTTTCGAAAGCTCATCAAATAACAAACATACTTTTTAATATGTGGAAAAAAATTTGAAACATTTTTTCTTTATTAAGAAGTTGATTTGCATACAAAATGAAACCTACAGCTCAAGAAAATATGGATAAGCAGAAAAAGAGTTCAGTAAATAAGGAACAAAAATAGAGGAGGAAAAAAGCTAGTAGTTCTTGCAACTAGACGTTTCGACAACATAGGTTTAGCTGTCATCATCAAAAGCATATTAAAGACAGTACGAAACCGCAACTGTGTCGGCTAGGCCCTGAAACGCGGAGATGGGGCCCGTCATTCAAAACAGGCTTCGGTGTAAAATCTCGAGTATAATGAAGACGTCACATCATACTGTTGAAGGAGCAAAGGTTATGATATCATTCTGGCGTGCCAAGATGCTACAATTGCTACATTCCTCTGCTTATAAGACCGAAGCTTGATGTTTGGGCTACTCGTATAGGCGTAATAATTTTAAAGTACTGTTGTTTTTCTTTTGTGGAGATATGCTAGCTCGGTTAAAAGTTGTAGCGTTCACATTGAATTAATATGAAATGCGTTGAATATAATGCATTAAAGTACGATTTTTAATTATAGTTAACCGCCGATAGCATGAAATTGATTAGTGCTTCCTGTTCAACAGAAAAATTGACAGGTTCAAACGTAGGTTAACAAAATAAGCTCGACAAGCGCCTTGGTAGATCTATGGAAAGGGCTAAGGGATAAAACGTTCGCTAAATTTTTACTGTACAGATTAATTCATCAGTAGGTCGATATTTCTGAACTAGACCTAATCCCCTCCACTAAAAAACTGGGTCCGCCATTGAAGAGGTACAGGTTTTTAAATTGACGCTGTCCTAGGCGATCTTTGGTAATAAGTGTTCATATTGATTGCAATTGTTTTATGTCGAAGTTCCTTTGCTGTTGAGCTCGTAGTCATAGATCTCTCTTGAGGATGCATTGGGCGCACTTCTTATTCCCTTGTGTCTCGTTTTTCTAGGTCGTTAGTTATATGCAATCTGTTTTCAAACAATTTGAAGGCTGACATAGCACCATCAATTATTTCATTAAATATTTATTCATTTTTCAACAAATTATTTGTGTGTGATAGAAAATTTTGGAATATCAGATGCAGTATCATTGCAAACATTTTCTTAAAGTTTGCATTCAAATATTGTGTATATACTTATTTTTAGAAAAACAATCGATTACAACAGATGCAACAAATAACTATTTTTCATTATTCGAAACACAGTGAAAGATGAAAATAGCTTAACGAAAAAAAAATAGCCACATTGATTTTTGTAACCAGACGTTTCGACAGCAAGGATTCAGTTGTCATCATCAGCAGTGCAAGCTAGCTTAAATGAATATCCAGCAGCAGATTTAAAATTTTGTAAGGCGGGGGTGAAGTTAAAAATATGTTTATCTTGTTGTTTTGTAAGTTTATCTTCTGAAGATTTAGTGAGGGAGTTCAAAACCCCTATGGATTTTTTTATGATATGGGAGGTCATCTTCAAATTATTTAATTGAAAATTCATCATGAATTGACGGACGCTATGAAGTAAGCTTGCGCTCTTCGATTGAGCAGTCACTCGGTATACATAACAAATAATGCTGTCGGCTCCAGCCGTGAATCGAACCCGCGTCACGAAAAATCTGCTTTCTGTGCGTGGTACCGTTGGTCATGTCGCTGGCAGCAAAGAACAAACAAACTTTATTATACTCACAATATTGCAAATTAACTTCGCAGCGGTGGCGACCCGTTGGAGACGCTGTGTCTGATTTTCCCCGCCCTGGAATCGTACCCAAGATGTCTCGTCCCGACAACGAGGTCTTCGACCACTGCGCCAACCGACCGGTGACAGCAAGGCAAAAATTAAATCAAATCTTCATTATACTCGCCGTATTACGCCGAAGCGTGTAACGAGTGGCGGAGCTCATCTTCGCAACTTAGCGCTTGGGCAACACAACTCCGAAGAAACGTCGCAACGGTGGCGAGCTGTTGGCGACACTGTGCCGATTTGACCGGCCCGGGAATCAAACCCCAAACCTCCCGCACCAATAGCGTGCGCTTAGCAACTGAGCTAACCGGCCGGTGACAGCAAGGCATTGTGGGCTTAATAGCTCAGTTGTTAAGACATTGCTATTGCTGCGCGAGGTCGGGGGTCCGAATGCCGGGTCGGTCAAATCGCACACAGTGTCGCCAACGGCTCGTCACCGCTGCGATGTTTCTTCGGAGCTGAGTAGCCCAGGCGCTAAGCCGCGGAAATGGGTCCCGCCACTCGCTACACGCTTAGGCGTAATAGCGCGAGTATAATGAAGATTTCATTTGATTTTTTTTTTTATTGGAGAACAATCCAGTTTTAGAAACAGGGTTTAATCTTAAGTCGACAAACGTGTAGTGAACCTACACATAATAAACAAGTTATTTGCCATTGGATTACTTGCTTGTTTGCGATAATCGCTTTAGGGTTATTATTACTACGATTAAGCTGAGATAATCAATAAGTCATTGATTTGTATAGTAGGTCAAGCGTTCTTAAATAGAACTTGAGAGCAAAATATATAAGCATTTTATAGTTTTTTGTAACTTTTTGTTAACTTATGTGTTGTTGAGCAAATTCATGCTGAGTTCAGTGCGTGGGCGAAGTCGAGTGCTGTAGGTGTATGTGTACGAGTGTGCGATACCTGCTAAATCTAAGCTGTATCGTGAGCTGAACTTAACCAAGTTCAAATATTAAGGGTCAGGTAAGCTCCGCATATTGAAATGATTTAAAACGCTTCCGAAATCAGTTGCGCAAAAACCAAAACGCTCTATCGCGTTAAAATTGTGATTAGTTTTAGGAGAGAAACACTGAATATATTTGAATCCGAAGTACTTCAATAATTCCCTGAGTAAAATGTTGGTCACTCCAACTGATGAGACTTGTAAAGTCGAAACAGTGTTCACAGACGGCAGTGATAAATCTGAAACATCTTTTATAAATCGTTTGTAATTAAATTCTTTCGATGGTGACCAGACAGGGCGAGACAGCTGCCAGCGTTACAGCGGACTCTGAGAACAGAAACTTTGAGCAGTAAGTTTGTAAGAATCCAATTAAAGCCGAAATCAATCGCAAAGCTAATACAAAATGCAAATGTTTATTGTATTTTTTTGCGTTGTTTTCATTTGTTTTTCCTCAAAAATATAAACATTAATTTCAGCGCAGAGACAGTCAAATGCATTATTGCACTACCTACTGAATTTTTAAACATTTTTGTCATGAAAATAAAACAAATTTTCCGTGGCAGCACTGTTCGATACTACGACCCTGATGCAGGGGCGGATCCAATATTTTTCTTCAGGAGGAAAAGGGCGCAATTCACTTCCATGATTTTATTACTTATAATAATGATGGATGGACATGGGGCATCTCAACCTTGATGTTAGAAATGTTTTTGATTAGTCATTAGCTCAATTGCCGCCATCCCTTCCCAACCCCTTCAATCCGCCCTTGCCTTAATACAAAGCGGTAGTTTAGCTTCTCGCGGTTTGCGTGTGTGACAAGATACTTAGTCGCAAATAATAGTGCTAGGTGAATTTCTGATAGAATATTGAAAAAAAGCAAATTTTTCACCTCAAATTATAACTCAATAATTTTTCAAATTAATTTAACAAAAAAATGACAAAAAATGAAAATCATTTTTAAAAAAACGGTACAAATAAGACTGTTTTCGCGTCGCTTTAGTTTTTCAATCAAGATTTGTAAAAATCCAAGTTACTGCTCAGGGACTGAGCCTGAAATTGTCCAATTTTAACATTTTATTTCAATTACCACATCAAGCAATATTTTCGAATCAGATAAAACTTTCAAACAGAAAAGAAAGATGCCAAAAATAGAAATCGATACTTTTCAGAGATTAAATATAGAAACCGAAAATCGGATTCAAGAAATTTGATCCTAAAATTGTCTGGGTAGTTATTTCAGTCGCGTAGGTTATCGAGTCGGAGTAAATCTCGAGCAAGTCAATTTTTTTCTTTCCAGTTAAACGCAGAAGAAACAAACCTACTTTTACAACGTTTTTGGGTTTCCAGTGAGACAAGGTTTTCCTTTATTGAAAACTGCAATAATTTTCACAATAATTATCACATAGCTTTTTGGGAGGAGGGCTTGCCGTACTCTGGGGAAACCATCTCAACTTCGAAAGGTACTTAGATCAAAATAAAGGATGACCCTCTTAAAACATGATGGTTATTTTACCATCCTATACTAATTTAGCAATGCAGTCACAAAACTTTGAACTACTGCACCTTAGGTTTGCTTCGCAAATACTGTGACTGGCCTATTGAAGAATCGAAACCAAATTTCGTGATTCAAAGGAAGCTGTTCGGCTGGAAATAAACAGTTTTGATTTACTGCAACATTTGATAATAACTACGTTATTGCAATCTGTTTTCGTGACTACATGAAGTTTGAGCAAAGTATGAGTGAAATTGATGTTGTTTCGCATGATTTAAGCTCAGTACCAGTTTTAAAAAAAATAATAATTTAAACATAATTTCTACGAACACGGCTTATAAGATACAGTAGCTTTCCTGTTCTTTTCTAAAAAAAGCTTTGATAGCTTCATGTTACTGAGCAGGACAAGTTTGTATAAAACAGGCCTATTTATGGAAATGGCTTTTCTTAAAGGAGCTGTCTGTCAAGCATATGCTCTGGGAAAACGTCAACTTGTACAAAGTTGTTTGACACAGATCATGTTACAAAAACGAGCATAATGCAGCACAATGCAGTTTAGCGCGCGAAATAGAGCGCCTGCTGAAGTCGGGAAAAATGCACAGCAGAAAACATCCACGGGGACGTTGCGAATGTTCCCCTCCTCTCTCTACTCCTAAAAAGGTGTTTTTTGGAATAATATAAAGCTCTAGGATAAACTTCGATAGGACTGCTTAAGTGATTTAGGAACTTGGGTGATTTGTCATTACTGAGGTAATTATTAACTCAGCTAATAAGGCACTTGCAGGTGCTCTGATAAAGCTTATGCTAATATGAATTTAAGCCTAACTTATATGGAAATCAACGTCTAGCTCTATTAGAAACGACTGAAAAACATAAAAACGTTCAGGAAAATTGTGCAATTTTGTCACCTTATTCTATAGTAGTGGTTCTCAACCTTTCTAATGTACCGTACCCTCAAAATATTTCAAGATAGTCTCGCATCACTTACAATACATACAATAAGACAGCGCTGAAACAACAATAAACCAACTGAAAATGAAAGCACTCTGTGCATACAAAACAAACAATTGGAAAGCACTTTGCACTCTCTGAAATGCTGCATCATAAACCGAAGGGGTACAAGAACCCTTGTTGAGTAACCCTGTTCTATAGCCACCGTCGTCATTTCGAAACAAATTGTTTTTTTTAAGATAAGTTGATGCAATGATTAAAAATATTTCAATTAGGTAAAGAAATTGGGCAATAAATAATTCAAGCCGTTTGAGTCTCCGTAGATTTATTTTCAAAGCAATGCGGTCCACTATTTGCAAAACTTAATTAAATCGTAGTTTTGTTTGGAATTCGCTTAAGTTGTAAAATTTAGCAAGTCTAAAGAGGTATTGGGTCGAGATTTGTGAGTATAGTTAGCTTTGGTCCAAATCCTATTTCCTTTGTACCCTGCGAGCCATAAGCTATATTTAAAGTAAACCTACAGCGTTGCAGCCAATAAATCGCCATTGCTGAGCAGTTGAAGGTATTTGGGTTTTTGTCAACACACTAGCGTGCAATTTGCATATTATACTTCTTTTTCGATTTCTGAATTAAGCATTGGATACGAAATTCGTTTCATCGTAATCAGCGAAAATGAGATTTGCTCCATTTATAAGATGCAAAAGTAAATCTATGAAACTCTTAAGAATTTTGCTTTTAGAATCTGTTAGAACAAGCTATTGAAATTGATTCTCCATTTCATTTTTTCTTTATTGCTATTTAGGATATCTTGTTCGAATTCATGCCATACATAAGAGGCCGAGTCAGCGGAAAGTCTAGGGAGGGGGACAAATCACAATCAACAAAAATTAAGGTATTTTGTAAGAGTGTTTTAAGAATACTTCACATTAGGTTGGTTAAAAAAGAGAGACAGTGTCTTTGTGCCTCCGTTTCTGGCAACGCTACCGCATCAACGCCATGCATGCATGTATACTGGCCTACAGTAATTTGAAATGGCATGTTGCCCTGTCAGCGCGGAAGCGGTCGACTGCATGATTTAGACAGCAAGAGAAAAAAGATTTTAGAAGAAAGGACTCGAGGCGCATATTCAAAATTAGTCACTGCCAGCAACAGCTTGATTATTTCAGACGTATTTAAGGGAAAGTTGGCTTTGTTTATTTTTTGTTTGGAGAAATTTTCGATTTTTCTGTAATAGCGGTTTGGTATGTGCCTTATGCTTACAACAAAAAATAGAAAGTTTAAAAGCATTTTTACACTACGGATTTAATCTTGGTGACCCCATTATGTGAAAGAACTTAACCCAACTATAGAAAGAAGTTTAAAAAAGGGTTTTAAACGTTTTCAACCCTCATCAAGTACAATAGCAATTAAATCATCAGGGTTGTTCGAATGCAGTGTCACGTACGTGAACTTCTACAAGTTTCGTAATTCTTTAGAAATGACATTTCTAAAGAATAGCAGCTCCACACTGTTTAATCAACAAATTTTGATGTAATACCATTGCAGACTGCACTTGAACGACATGAGTCACGCTCGAAAGTTCATGCCATAGATTGTTATGTCACTTGTATACGCTTAACTGAACTTTATGAACCGTAAAAGACACTTTTTTTCTCTTTTTTGGTGTTAGGTGTTAACAGAACAAATATGAAACCGCGAAGTGATAGTTTCTGTAACCGCTTCCGCTGCTGCTGAAATTTTAAAAGAGATTAAAAGTTTAAGTAACTTAGTAGTAGAAGAGAACGCTCTGACCTGTGAGGAAGTGAAGAAGTATGGAGAATAGTTAAGAGTCTTTCATTCTCAGGGGCGATCTAAGAATTTTTAGGGTGAGGTTAAGAAAAAAACGCTTTTTTGCAGCTTTGCACATCTAAGTACCAATGGGGCATAATTAATGGGGCTTCAGCCCCCTAGCCCCCCTAAATCCGCCAATCGTACTCACGCAGAGTCGTAAGTCGGGTTGGGCTTTTCGAGTTTAGACTTAAGTCGGTACCGGCCGTTAGCTCAGTAGCTAAGCGCACGCTACCGGTGCGGGAGGTCTGAGATTCGATTCCCGGGCCGGTCAAATCGGCACAGTGTCGCCAACGACTCGCCACCGTTGCGGCGTTTCTTCGGAGCTGTGTAGCCCAGGCGCTAAGCCGCGGAGATGGGTCCTGCAACTCGTTACACGCTTCGGCGTAATGCGGCGAGTATAATGAAGATTTGATTTTATTTGATTTGACTTAAGTCGGTCCCTTTGCAACTCTGCGCTTATGAATTACTCGGTTACTTAAAAAAGCATTAATGCTGCGGCCCTGGTGAAAAGATCCAAAAAGCCAAGATAACGAAATTACTATGGGTATCGAGCCTGCTAACCCAGAAAAGTAGAAGCTGCAATATTTTGAACTGGTTTTCCCGACCAATTGTAGATTTAGTCAAGTAGCTGGGATCGTTAAGGATTTAACGCGTTCTCGCCTGTATTGGTTTTGCAATTGGATTCATGCTCTGTGTGTGATCAGAGGGTTACGCATTCTACTCCCACCTCATTGCTTTATTAGTTCATTGACAATAAACTTACCATAATTTCTTAAGCATAAACCGGGTCATCTTTAAAAGATAGGTCTTTATAAGGCGCTCTCTAAAAAATATTTCTTCTAGACAGGGAGTAAAATTCCGGGACATTTTGCAAACCGGTACAAGAGACACAGGGACAGACGTTTATTGCGGGACTGTTTTGGCTAAACCGGGACATCTGGTCGGTCAAATTGACAGTGACATTGCTGTTTCGAGTGCCAAAATTTTTCTGAGATGACCGTGTTTTCTTGCGTTGAAAATATGGTCAACGCAAGAAAATAAGCCGTCGACACATAAAAAAGCATTAAAATTGTTTATCAGTTAATGGAATCAAGTTTACTGCAACATTGAAGCGATTGTGGTTGAACTTTACACACGTTGT
The DNA here is from genome assembly GCA_964006365.1 of Trididemnum miniatum. NCBI lineage: Eukaryota > Metazoa > Chordata > Ascidiacea > Aplousobranchia > Didemnidae > Trididemnum > Trididemnum miniatum. The sequence continues at coordinate 10,915,549 of OZ023251.1, read as the reverse complement.
TAAGTCTAAAGTTCGCATATGGTGCTAACTTTAGTTTGAAATGTGAGCTATTTCATTGCTATATCATTTCAAGTCGAGTTTTTGCATGGTACGTTCAGAAAAAAGCAACTTGTGTACAGGAATACATCAACGTTTGTACAAGCAGTAAAGCTCAAGCAAGACATGTACCTGGCATTTCTGTTCATGTTTTACATAAGAAGTCAATGACAGGATATGTGATTGTTTTTCGAACCATATCGATGGATTTAAGAGCTAAATTTTCTTAAAGAAAGCGCTAAATTTTACGAAGTTTCACTGTAATTACTTAAACAACTGAGATTGCTTTCAAGTTGCAGTATATTGAACAACTCCTTGATTACAAAATTGCTCTCGCGAAATTTAAAACTCACTACAACACTGCTCCAATTGCGACCTTCTCTGGAATGAAACCTATATTTTCGTGCCTTGAAATCACAAATTGCTGTAAGTCATCTTGTCTGACGAAATAGAGATATGGCAGTTGAAAGTGCGATGTTGTTACCAGAAGACGATATTTATGAAGTGGCATTAAATTTCGTTGATTTTAACGCTGATTTTTGATGATTTAGATCGTATTACTTGTAATGTTGATAAATAACTAATGGCAGATTTTAATACCTCTGCAGTTATGGAATTTTTTGCAAACGACACCAATACATCATTACCAAATGGTAAGTTTTTTGTGTCCGCAATCGAGATAATTTATGTTTTTTATAAAAGCTAATCGCCTTACGCAAACCCAACAGCTGTTTTTGCTGCTTTCGTATCTAAATTTTGAAAATATTAAGCCAAAATAAAGTAAAGGTTAATACTTAACTGTTAACTCGATTTTTAATGTGGTTTTGCCAATGCGATCTCCGTTCAAATGCAGTAAAAGTTAACTTAAAAATACCACCAGCGATTACATTTTGTATCAGACGTAGAATTACAACATCGGCATATTGCTGTTAACAGTGTTTTGGTTAAGGTTTGGCTTAAGGAACCATGAAGCAATTTTGAAAGATCGCCAATTTTTTAATTTGTTGAGGAAAGGAAAGGCACTGTTAGAATAGACAATGTTATTATCTACGCAAAAAACTTAACCGGGTAATATCTCTGTTATTTTACTAAAAAATCAACTCAGGCAACCAGGTAACCAGTTTTTAAGCTTGTTTCCACCAGACAACACTAACCAGCGGGCAAAAACAAACTTTACGGGGCCAGTATTCAACTTGTGTGACGTATACCAATTCCTGCTGTTAAAACTGGTTGAACCCTCAACCGCTGAAGGATAAACTTCGACGCAAAAAGTTCAATGCGTTCACTAGGGGTGTAGCCTAGTTAAGGAAAAATGTAGGTGTGGGCGGAATTACACGATTACCCTGTTCACGTGTCCAGTGTAAGTGGTTAAAAAGACCCACGAGCTTCTGCATCATATTTAATTTTTGTTGTCACAATCACCACTTCTTTTAATGATGGCAAATAATTGATTATGATGCAGAAAGCCGATGGACTTTGGGAATTACCCAAACTGGATATGTGGACAAGGTGATGGAGAGGCTCCGTTTTCATCCGCCTTTTGCAATTGATTTCTTAAAAAATATAAACGGTCTTCATACGTCTAAAACGGAGTAGTGCCTAGGTGCCCCTCCCTCCCGGCTGAGCCATTGGCGTACACATTAAGTGTTATTTAACCGTAAACTAATATCACTGAGTTAATGACTTTTGAAGTGCTGTAAATGATGTTCAGCATAATAATAATATCATTAAACTTAAATGATATGTTGGACGCGTCAATTTTCAACATTTAAATGACATTGAGAAAACATTTTTTGCTTTGGGTTGGCTCATTTTCAGCGAAAAAGCTTTTACGTCTGTGACTAATTATTGTGAAATTGAACTCGCTGTGTCCAGCGAGGTTTTACAAAAACAAGCTTACCATACTTTTTCAAAATAATTTCTTAATAAACAACAAAAACAATAAAAAACAGAATTCCATAAAAAATTAAAAAGTGCGTGATTATTTCCTGCTAAAAAGCCCCACGTTTTTAGGTGTTAAGCATATTATTTCATGGTTATTAAAACCTGAATTTAATTTGTCATTTAGGCCTACTGGTATTTTAATTTTCCAATGTCCAACTTTAGTCTGTACTTTAAACCGGAATCTTAAAAACGTCGTATATCGTCTATTCAATGCTGCTATTGTAAACCTTATCTTTGTTCAGTGAATTTTGTTTGACAAAGACAACTGCAAATGAAATAAAAGCTTTCCGAATTCACTTAAAATTGAAGTGAAGCTTAGCTACACAACATTTGAATTTGTCGATTTTCAAAAAGTTCGATTAAATTCCACCAGCTATCAAACTGGAACTTAACTTCCTTTACATAAATATTTTGAATAATACCGAAATTGGATGAAAACCTGTGGCATACGCAAGGATACCAATGCATCTCTTCACCTCTAAAGCCTTTTACGATACACGTTAAAAGCAGTTTGTAACCACATTTCTTAATTGCTGATACAAAAACTCAAACCGTCATTATACTCGCTGTATTACGCCGAATCGTGTAACGAGTGGTAGGGCCCATCTCCCCGGCTTAGCGCCTGGGCAACACCGCTTCGAAGAAACGTTGCAGCGGTGGCGAGCCGTTGGCGACACCTGGTTCGATTTGACCGGTCCGGAAATCGAACTTATGACCAACAGCGCCGACAGCGATGTTTTTACAGTATATTAAATTGTTTCTCTTTTTAACACCTAGAGTTATGTAAGAAAAAGCAAATTGTAATAGGTTCAGAAACATGATCTGTTTGAGTGGGGGCGTTGGGCATACACCAAACATATTTTAGATTAAGCTTCGTAAAAGTCAAAAAGGAGGAAGCAGTTCCCCCTCTTCTTAGATTCTCCAATGCTACCCCCTTGTCCTGGATACGCAACTGCACCAGAACGGTTTGCTTTCAATGCGTATGATTTATTTTACAGAACCATTTCCTTTCAATTCTTCGCACCACGAGGCCAATGCAAGCCATATTAAGACTTCAGGGGATCTTGCGGTGAATTTTTCTGGTAGGGGCTATATGCTTTTTCGCACACCTGATTTTGACGTTAGTAGCACTGCAGCAGCTCTCCTTATTTTGGAAGACGCCATTTAACTACATTTTTAAGTTTGGCGCACCCCTAACCGGGAAGGCTCGGGGCTATAGCCTCTATCAAGACGGTAATTACGCAGCAAATTTTTAATTACCAAAACTTTTTTGCAGGTCTTGACCCGGAATCGTTACGTTTATTACTCAAATACAAACAACTGTCTGCCACTTCCGCCCAGGTCGCCCAAGCGGTTATTGGGACACTTTTAGTGATTGGGCTAATAGGAAATGCTCTGGTCATATACATATCTGCGACGTCGGATCGAATTATTAATCAACCCGTTCACAGCTCCCTTGTGGTAAACTTGGCTGTTTCAGATCTTGTCTATCTTGTGTCAAGCGCTCCTTATCAGGTGATGTCAATATGCTTAGTAAATTATTTATATAACGATCATATAATACTCTTGGCGTAGTCGTTTAAAAACAAGAGTCGCTTACATTGGCAGGTGGTCCGAATGAATGGAGCGTTTACTTTACAACCATCGTAATCGCATGACTGCAGTTCAACTTTTGCCCTAGTTTTGCTGTCATATGAAACGATATTATCTCGGCCTGACAGATTTTAGCAGGCAAAAATTTAAGCAAAAAAAGCAAAAATTTATCAAAAAATTGCCTAAAAAATCTGCACTAGCAAAGTCTGCATTCGACTTTTCAAAGCTTTATGATGTCACAAAGATAAACAAACGCCATTCGTTGTGTTGCCATCTGCGTTTTTTTAATGTTAAGAGGGCATTAAAATTAAATCTTCATCATACTCGCGGTATTACGCCGCAGCATGATACAGAGCGAGTGGAGGGGACCATCTCTCCGCTTACAACCTGGGTAAAACAGGTCGGAAGAAACATCGCAGTGGTGACGAGTCGTTGGCGACACTGTGTCCTTTGACCGGCCCCGGAAAAGGAACCTTAGGCCTCTCACACCAACAACGGTGTCTTTATCCGTTAGGTCAGGGGTCGGCAAACTTTAACATCGAAAGAGCCATTTGAATCCGGTTTCGACAAAAAATATAATTACTGAGAGTCGTAAATACTTCTTGACATCTAAAATGGGGAAAAGATGCATTTATCCCAAAAAAAAGATACATACGCTTATTAGGGATTCGACTATACACCCCGTAAAAAAGTACTGTACATTGCTTTCTTGACCTACCTTTACACTTTGTATATACAACTACAGTATTGTGCGTTGCTTATAAAATCCACACAGTGCCACAGTGAAAATTAAATTTTCTAAATTAAACAAAAATTCTCTGAGCCGCTATGTAAGGCCTCGGCTCCACCAGTCAATGACGGTCGATACTTGGTCAATGACCATTTGGGAAATTCTCTTTGGTCAATGGCCAAAGTTTTGACGGAAATTCAAACTCGGCTCCACTGGTCATTGACAAGAAAAATGACAGTTGAAATTTTCGCGTTCGTTTGGTCATTGACCGCTTCGTGAGAATTTCCTAGTGGAGCGTAGAACTTTGACCAATTTGACGAGAGTTTTACGTTTCTAGCTTTACGTTTATTTTTCTTTGGTTGGCTCTTTGAAGTTAGTCAACGAATTGTCGAATATGCAAGGAAACTTTTGCTCTTCAATACAAAGCTTTTTATATTTAAGCAGTGACATAGTTGCTGCCACATTCTAGCGAGCCGAAACACGAAAGAACTAGATTTTCCAACGATTGATTTTGATTTGATTTTATGACGTCTCTTTAAAGGTTTTAAACTATAGAAAACATGCACCAATGTCTTTGATGAAATGCCTTTGATTCTATTGTCTTTCGATGAAACGCGTCTGTCTACAAGTAGCGCAAGCGCGTTTTGGTCATTGATTCCCGGTCACAAATATCAAAACTTTTTGATGTTCGTGACCACGGAATATTCCCTGATTTTGCGGCATTGACAAAGTTCGGTCAAAAACCGGGGCGGCTCCACCAGTTATTAACCGAGAATTTCCCTTGTCATTGACCGCTCGGTTCTGACATTCTGCTGTTCCATTTCACTCCCTGAATTTCCGCGATGTCAGAAAAAAATGTCATGAAAGTCGGCTCCACTAGTCAATGACTGGAATATTATGGGAAATTCTCTTGATCATTGACTGGTGGAGTCAAGGCCTAAGGAGGAAAAAGAGCCGCAGGTTGCCGGCTACTGCGTTAGGCCAACCATCACTGCATGTACCAGTATGTAACTGCCGCAGAGACAAGTTACTGGTAGTTTTGTCCTGACGTTAAGCAGTTTAGAGATGCAGGCGGGGGCACAGAATCTCGAATCAAACGCAACGATGTAAAAATAAGTACATGAAATCAAGTCAATCGCTCACACATTAAATATGATTACAAAACTGAAGTTTTTAGCGGTTTTAGCTCAACATATTGCAATAAACAGCGACCTTAGAATTATTTTCCAGCTTACAAACAAAATTGTACAAGAGTTTTTGATTACCGAAGAGCTTCGACCTTGGAGATCTCTAAAGAGTTGTCTGTCAGTGTATCAACTATCAAAATATGAGATCGATGTCAGGTTTTTTACGCACACCGAATGACCAAAAAATTGAGATTGCAGCGCTAACCAAAGTCGCAATACACATAGCAAAAATTTACAAGACCAAGCTACCTGGTTATTGCAATGTTTGCGTACGCTTGCAGTTTTATGCAAGCTTGCCAAAAAGCTTCAGAGCAGCTTGCTACAACAAGATTTATTCAATTGTCGAATAGCCTAATACATACAACAAACAAACGCGTTATGCGGTAGGTCTGTGATTCGATTCCCGGGCCGGTCAAAGGACACAGTGTCGCCAACAGCGGCGTTTCTTCGGAATTGTGGTGCCCAAGCGCTAAGCCGCAGATATGGTTCCCGCCACTCGTTACACGCTTCGGCGTAATACCGCGAGTATAGCAAAGCTTTGAAAACAACGTATTCCAAAATATCATTAATATCACCAAACAACAATGAAAGTTACCCTGTAGATTACTTTGAACAACCACCTCTTTTCCAAAAATTTCGGTTGAACTAAGTTGATGCCCTGCAAATTTAGAAAGTTTTTTCTGCTTTTTATATTTTTCCAAAAGCTGCATGTCATGTGCTGCGACGATAATTTTTTTTCTTTTGTTTCAGATTATTGCTTTTTCAATGTCAGAATGGATTTATGGGGGTTTTCTGTGTCCTGCATTGCACTTTTTAAACAACCTAACGATGTGTGTGAGCATTTACACAATGTGCACACTGGCAATTCTCCGGTTTGCAGGCTTAGTAATGCCGTTTCAGACGCACAATAGCTTTATTACTGGAAATAACTCTAAGAAGCGGCACGGTAGAATCCTCATCTTTGCGATATGGCTACTGGCTGTGGTGCTTTGCCTACCTACAGCAATTTACTATCGACTAAATGTGATGGTGTTCCAAGCAAATTCGACTCTGACAGGTTGGTTACATTTTGATCATTAAAAACTGAACTTATAATACTGAATCACATGCAATATCGACCACACAACTGAAGCTCACACAAGCACCACAAAACTTATGTTTCGCAAATGTATTCCCTTTGAGAACGGGTGAGGTCTTGATTTGATTTGATTGATGTCATCATTTTTATTCTCCTATCACGAGAAAGCCACGGAAGCGCTATGCTTAGGACGAATCCACCTCGCTTAGAAGTTGCTCTTGTTTCCGAGTTTTCCGCTTGATTTTGCTTCTGACTTCTTCAATTTGCTGCTTGATAGATTCCACCAAGCAGAGATAAATGTGGTGAAGCATCTTATCCAAGGACGTAACAACGAGGTTTGGGTGGGAGTTGAATAACAACCTTGCGATCAAGGCCGTTCTCCAAACAGCTTGGCCACGCTGCAGTCTTTATCCCGCATCCTAAAACAGAAAGATTCCAGCTTGAAACTCAGCGTCTTTGGTCACCTAAGTCAATACCACACGACAGGTTTTACAAAAGTTCGACGGTTTACAATGATCACGTCATGATCGCAGCAAGGTTAATGGTTCAACTCCCTCCAAAGCTTTGTTGTTCCGTCTTTGGACAAAATGCTTCATGATGATTATCCCTGCTTGGTGGAATCTAACAAGCAGCAAACTAAAATAGTCCCAAAGAAAACTTAACCGAAAAACTAGGAAACAAAGACAGTTCCTAATCGAGTCTGCAATTATCACATGTAAAATCTCGGTCGTTTTCTCGTGACAGGAGGATAAAAATGAAAATGAAAAAATTTTTGCAAGTCCTGCAATAATGACACTATCCTTGTACTATTGTGGCTCATGTTGTTTTCAGTATATCCATAATTAGCGATTTTGGAGATAATTATAACGTTAACGCAGACTCAAAAGCGAACAACGACATAATTATGAGGCCAATGCGAAATCTGACCGCTCACAAGCGGCCAGAAACTCATGATTAATCCTCCTACTGGAAACAAAGTATGCGTGGGAGAAATTATGACTCGCTCTGGAATTTTTGCTTTTTCCGTCCGCATTTTCTACTACTTGTTACACGCTTCGGCGTAATACCGCGAGTATAAATTTTGTCGGCAGCGTGGCCGAGTGGTTCGGAGCGTCGTTTTTACGACGGTCATGATCGCAAGGTTGATAGTTCAACTCCCACCCGAGCCTCGTTGTTGCGTCCTTGGATACGATGCTTCACGACATTTATCTCTGCTTGGTGGAATCTAACAAGCAGCACATTGAAGAATTCAGAAGCGAAATTCCAGCGGAAAACTCGGAAACAAAGGCAACTCCTAAGCGAGTCTGGAATTGTCCTATGCATAACGCCTCCGTCGCTTTCTCGTGACAGGAGGATAAAAATGAAGGAAAAATCAAAACATCGTAGATGAGTATAGTTCGAACACTGGTTTTCAACAACGATTAAAGAAAAGTAAAAGTAATTGCAGGCAGGCTTAGACCAAAATTATCAGAATTGACTGAGCTAATTCTAAATTTTTTTTAGCTAGAAGATATATCAGCGGTAATTCATATCAGCAAAAACTGAGCTAAAATGAGTGTTTTTGTGTGAAAATCGTAAAAACCTATTGGCTGGTGGGAGTGGAGCACCAATTAAGCCCCTTAGACTTTGGGAGCCCACCGGTTTTGGCCAATTCTTTTGCCAGATCTTGGGTGCGCCACTGGTATGGAGCAATTGCATTACTTGTCAAAGACAGCCAAAGGCAGAATCTTTTTACCGAAAAATGTTAAGCACAGTATGTGCGTGCACTATAATTTTAGCACTATTTGAGACTATAGCTTTTTAGCATTGACTGCTGTTATTTTTCATTTTGAGTTGTTCTTTAAATAAAGTCACTTTTGGTTGCTTTTTTGCAAAAATGAGGTCATGTTTTCAAGTTTTTTAGATCAAAAAAATCGCCCTACTCATTATATTTGGCAACCCGACCTTATGTTTGCCAACATGTAACTAAGCTAACCATTATGACGTGTACGTAGTAACTGTGGTATAACGTGCAGAGTATTCTTTTTCATTCTAACTAATAAAATGTGCTGCAACCGGCCGTTAGCTCAGTTGCTAAGCGAACGCTATCGGTGCTGGAGGTCTGGTGTTCAGGTGAGGGAGGTCTAGGGCCGGTCAAATATCGGCACAGTGTCGCCAACGAATCGCCACCGTTGCGACGTTTCTTTGGAGCTGTGTTGCCCAGGCGCTGAGCCGCGGAGATGGGCCCCGCGACTCGTTACACGCTTCGGCGTAATACGGCGAGTATAATGAAGATTTGATTTGGAAATGTGCTGTAGCAACATGTAACACTAACCGGCCGGCGTTTCTTATTAGCTAATGAGATATCAACTAAACGGTTGTTAGAAGAAAAACTTTGGAAGTACTGCAAGTCGGTAATGTTATTTTGTTAACTTAAAATTTCGCGTTTTCGCTTTACAAAATTTAAACACCGTAGGGCTCAGCGTTAAGCAGTGTCTAATCAAAATTTAATCTACTTGGCGTTGTATGCAAAGCAGTGTTATGCAGGTTGGCAAAAAATTATGATTTTCAAGTTTTTGCTTTGGGTTGATTATTGAGTCATCACGTCTTGTTTATAACAGTGTGTTTACATGTATGCAATTTGCGTTAAATTTTTTAACGTTTATTATTTTTTATTACGCTGTTTACTCTATATACAAGCGTCTTGTTCAAAGGATTTCGCGCTAGTGGTTTAGTGCTTCCTTGAACGTAAAACATACTGAAATAAAATTCGACATGCCCTTAAACTAGATCAACAGCTAGAATTTTGAAAATCGTCACGGATTATCTTGCAGTAGCAAAGCCAATTTGGCTCAGTGCATTTTGCGTTTTTGAAACGGTTTGTGTAATCTCCTGCAAAAAGTTTTTAATAAAAAATACCTTTTGCTGTTTTATCAGCGTTCTAGCTAAGGTTGGGGAAAAGTCAAGAGTAAAATTTTAAAAAATGAGGTTTTGGATAAAGTCACTAGCGTAGCCAGGATTTTGCAATGGGGGGGGGGTTGAGAATGACGTCACATTTGATCATACGTTGTATGCAGGAGCGGATCCAGAAAGTTTTAGTGGGGGTATGTAATTTTAAATTAGGTTGAATGTTAACTAAATGCAAAGACGTTTAGACCCGGAAACGGGCGTAAATAAGCCTTTTGAAAATGTTTTCATGTCAGGAGCGTATTCAGAATTTTTTCAAGGAAGGGGGTACCAATTTTCGTCACTTTTTAAGCGTAGTTTTTTTTTCGGCAAAGTTAGTTTTAAGCAACTAAAGTACCAAAAACGACTCTAGGGGAGTCCGGGGACATGCTACCCCGGAAAAATTTTGAAAATTTGCATACTGAAATGGCCATTGTAGTGCTTTTTGAACAATTTTTAAGGAAAATTTGTTATATTCTTGACCCCTAACTTTGAGTGCTTCACCAATGATGCATTTTGTTCGCACAATTTCGATTATGCGTGCTTAAGGCGACTAAGGCATATCATTATGAAGAGGTTCGAAGTTATGGAAAAACTTTATGCATCCAAAACATTGTTGAAAATGGCTGGTGCGAGGATGCGTACGCAGCATACCCCACATCCCCCCTGGATCCGCCCCTGTTATATAATAACAAAAGATGGCCTCAAATTTAAGAGAGATGTTTTAAGGCACGATTGTTGTACGGAAGTCAAAGGAATGTCTTTCTGGTAAAATTGGTAAAACGATATTCAAATGTTAGCGATTTGATTCTTTTTTTAGCTACAGTACGTACATCAATTTTGCTTGAAATTGTTTAGCCTTTTTTCTACGGAAGTTCTGAGGGGCAGAGGGCAGTTACATGTACAGGAGCGGCACTGCCCTGCTAATAAAATTGCGTCATTGCTTCATTAAGCATAACGGCAAAGAACAAGATTCAGGAAACAACGCTATGTAATTCTTGTGATTATGACAATTACAAAACCAGATTATCAATGACAAAGTATCAAGCACTTCGAAATAAATATCAGAAAAAGAAGTAAGTATGACGTCATTTGAGGTTCAATGGGGGGGTTGTAACCCCCAACCCCCCCCCCCCCCCGTGGCTACGCCACTGGATAAAATTAATCAGTTTTTAGCTTTTATGACAAAATAAGTAACTCGTAATACAACATTGATGACATCATAATTACAAGACTTTTATCGAAATTTGAATATATCTCTTTCGCAAACAACATTCGGGTCTTGGTGATTTTCCACCAAACCCCGAAGTTTTTCGAAAAACTATGACTATTTTCTTACAGGAAAAATGGTAAGTCACGTGACTGAAACATGCGTTTGGAATAATGACGATTATTCCAAGTACAACTTTACAATTGGTCTACTGGTCCTGACGTATGTCCTCCCTGGTATCCTTATATCTGTTCTGTACTTTATCGTTGGTAGAGAGCTGCTTTGCTATATGAACCAAAACATTCAAACTGGGTAAGTAAAATTTTTAGGGGAGGTGTGCGAATAGAAAGAACCTTGCTCGGTCCGAAGAGTGTACACAGTTTGCTTTCCACTTTTTTCCTTCTGATGATTAATCAGTAACGGTGCTAGGCGTGAGTTTAAATGGTTGGACCAAGACAGGCTCACTACCACCAGAACAATGAATAAACCTTTAATTATAACTTACCCAATGAAGCATAATTTCTATTTTCTTATCAATTTGTTTATTTTCTGTCCCTAGGCCACTAAATGTTAATTATGTTCTCAATTGTCCCGAGGCTGATTCAACGTCCAAACATCTAAACATTCACGAACGGAAAAGCGACCTAAATGAAAAGCAATCTGGCCTTTTAAACCAATAAATTTTAGCCCATTAAAAACAAATGAACTCTACCTAATTAAAATATTTTAAAATACGGTATGCATTTTCACCGAGGAATTTAAACTTTGTCGGTTCTGTGGTATTTAAGGATTATTACCACTTGAGCTTAAATGCTCTTAATTTCTCATTCAAATCTTCAACATTTAATAATATTTCTCAAGTATTTCGATTTAATAAGCATAAATGCGAGAAGACACTTTTATTGGTGAAGAAAAAACTTTGCAGTTGCTTCTGAAAGCTTCTCTTCGCCGAAATTTTTGTGAAGCGTATTTTAACACAACCGGTGCAGTGGTCAAAGGTATCGCTATCGGTGCGGTAAGTCTGAGTTTTGCTTCCGGGGCGGACAAATCGGACACAATGTCTCTAACGGTTCGCCACCGCTGCGATGTTTCTTCAAAACTGTGTTGCCCAAGCGCTAAGCCGCGGAGATGGGCTCCGCCATTCGTTGCAGGCTTCGTTGTAATACCGCGAGTATAATGAAGACTTGATTTTTTTGATTTGAATTTAGTTTTACGCATAAACCGAACCAAGAATTTGCTGCTATAAGAACCTTTAACGAAACTGCTCATACGGCTACACTAGACATTAATCAAGCCAATTCATGTCATGTTCTACTAACTAAGCATATGTTCTTGATGTTAATACTGTACAAGAAAAAGGTTGTTACAGCAGGCTCACGGTTACGTTTTTTTTTCTAATTTTTGGTGCTACAAATTCTGCAGCCTATCCTAATACATACTTCAGAGCTGGGCATTCAGCTGCAAAAAAAACTAGGCATCCAACAACACTCATTAGAAGAAAATAAACAACTAACGTTATTTTCAAATTATATTGAATGGAAAACTCAACAGTAATTGAGGGAGACTGCGAAGTGAGCTTACGCTCTTCGAGCTAGCAGCCACCCAATAAATACGACAAATGTGATCTGCTCCATCCGTGAATCGAACCCATCACGGAAGATTAGCAACTTGCGCGCGGTACCGCTAGACCATGTTGCTGAAACTTCGGGCAAATAAAGCAATGCGGGGATGGATCCAGGGCTTTTTAAAGGGGGAGTTTCGAATGCAGTAAATACACATTTCGCAGTTTTGTAAGTCCACAAGTATCGAAGTACTAGTGCACTGGAATGTAATGTGATTTGACTGTTGCGCCAAACAGAGAGCTCAATGGTGTACGCCAGAAGATATATACAACACAGTTAATCACCTATAAAAGTGTATTTAAAAGCCTCAAACAGGCTGTTTCGCAGTGAGGCTTTTCAGGGAGGATGCTAAAACTATAAAAATAAAATCTTATTCAAATAGAATCGATATATTCAATCACGGCAAAACAGCCTGTTAAGAACGTTTAAAGTTTAAATATACTTTTATCGGTTATTTACTGATGTGTTGAGATTGTGGGGGTTTGGAGGTCCCTAGACCGCCTCCAAGATCCCTCAAGACAATGATTGATTAGCTCATGAATTTTTAAAATATTAAAATTTTCGTATTGATTAAAAATACTGCAGCATACTTTCCAACTGTTACCCTCACCTTACAACCATCAATGAGATAAAATTTGGAGACTGTTGTGTGTTTATGTCTAAAAATAATTTACGAGCAAATGTTTATCAAACTTTGGCCAAAACATGGTCAAAAATTCTTTTCAAGTGGGCTATAACATGCCCGGGGGGTGCAAATATATTAAATGTACTGCAGAACATATAGTTGATATAGCTTTCAAATACATTTTCAGCCGATTTAACAAACTGTCATTAATCATTTTAAATTTTGCATAGTGCAAGCATTTTTTCTTGGAAATAATCGTGATTTTTTTCTTAGATATCAGGCTGGAACCTTCTACCACACTAATCAACAAATCAACTTTAAACATCAAAAATTAATTATACTCACGAGATTAGCCTACGCCGAGGCGTGTAACGAGGGGCGGAGCCGATCTCTCGGCTTAGCACCAGGGCAACACAGCTCTGAAGAAACGTCGCAGCGGTGGCGAACCGTTGGCGACACAGCGTCCGGTTTGATTGGGCCGATAATTCATCGAACCCCAGACCTTCCGCACGGACAGCGATGTCTTTAAACACTATGCCAACCGGCCGTTCTAAACATAATCAATCCAAACAACATTGGTGTAGATGAAAAGCAGAAGCGAATTATCTGTCAAATTGCCTTGTGCCAATTCTGTTTGCCTAGAATCTATAGATTCTATGTAGAAAATAAAAAGGAAACGAAAACTCACAACCAGCGTAGTTTTACCATCTAATTGTGAAATTTGCGTTTTCCAGGTGTCCACGTGGAAACAATGCTGAGTACTGGAGTATCACAAAAATTGTTTTCTTTCTCGTCGTTGTATTTCTTATTTGCTGGCTGCCCTACAACTTATTCTTAATTTTTAAGGTAAGCTCAACCAAACAGTATCGTCCGTTTCATAAGTCTACTGCATGTGCTGGAGGCTTTAACTCACAAATCGCGGCAAAAGGATAATATCAGGGAGTCAAACCGTTTAATTTTTCTGGTTCACGTTCGGTTTGGGTTCAACAGCGGTTTCAAATTTCGGTTCAGTTCTGGTTAAGGTTCAGATAAATTGAAATGCTTCGGTTTGGGTTCACTCCAGTAAAAAATATTTCAAAACCGGTTTATAAAGTTCTGGTTCAGGTTCACAGTAAAAAATGGTGTAATTCTAGTAACACAATTTAAAAAATAAAACGTACAAAGCAATTTTTCTTCGCATTGACAGACCAATAAACTGCATAAAATACCTGTAATAAAGCCAATTTCGAAATGATTTAGTTGTTACTATGCTCTGACACCGGCGGCCTATTCAATCCACAGGTAGCGTAGAATTAGTGTTAAAGCGCTTTGTTTAGTCTGTTGCGCGTGTACTACGGTACCGGGTATATCAAACGTAAAAGGCTTCTTCACCATGCATAGATTACTTGCATAAGTGGCTGTCATTTTGAATTCGAACCAGCTTCAAAGTGACGCGAGTGACTTCACGGAGCGAGCCTCTTTCAATCGGTTCGGGTTCGACTAAGGTTCGCAAGTACTCACATTATTCGGTTCAGTTTCGGTTCGCTCTTAGCGATTTTGAATAATACGGTTCGGTTTCGGTTCAGGTTCGATAAAAATAGCGTAAAACCGGTTTATAAAACTCCGGTTCAGGTTCGGTTCGACTCCCTGGATAATATTGCACGATTACCAATACGCGTCAGGCGGCAATTTCTGTATCGCACCTTGTTAATTTTTACTGTTTTGCCGACCTCGCGAAAACTTTTGCATTTACTCACATTATAATCGTCGCCGCGTGACACGCGTCGCCTATCGGTAAGCGCACCAAGTAACAACTCAAAAGAAGAGAAAATAGTAAAATAAGTTTCCGAAAATTGTCGAGTTAATTATACAATGCTGTTTTCACTATCGTTTTTAACATTACAGGTAATTACCAAAAAGAAAATGGATCCTGCCTTCATGACTATACTTAAACTGATTGGACTTTGTTTGTCTTACGTCCACGCCTGCATTAACCCAGTCATATATTCATTTACCCTTGCCAGTTTTCAAAAGAGTTTGATCAAAACTTTTGGATTCACGAAAATTCAACATATCCTAACTCGCTGCTCGCTTCGTAAATTTGCTCAAAGAAGGTCATCCCTTACAACTTTACTAAGAAGAAAGTCCAGAACAGCAGAAGCTACTCTGGACGCGCAGCTGTCGTCGGAAAATTTTTTAACCGGAGAACGATACATTATTGAAAACTTAGAATTACAAATTGTCGAAAACCTGGTCGAAAATGGCGTCGCTACGCGTTCCATCGCGCGCGAAAACGAAAGTTCTTCAAATAGTTAAAATCAGGACCGATTTACCACACCACTAATATTTGGTTACTACAATAGGCTTCAGAAGTCGGCTTGAAGGCAGAGGCGAGGCGAAAATTTTCGGGGAGGAATAAATTACAATTGGTCCAAGAATAGAAACTGCGATACTTAATAAGAATGTTTTAAAGACACTTCAGATTAGGGTTCGAAAAAAGGGGCCAGTGCCCCTTTCCCTGATTACGCCACTGCTTGGAGGGTGTTTCTGACGCAATATCTGATTGTTTGACGTGAGAGAAGGCAATAGATTTTAGCATTATGGCGGGAATTATGTTTATTGAGAAAAACATGTCATCGCAACCACTCCATCTGCTTGCATGTTGGTACTCGGATGTATAATGGAACCTCTCTTGGTGACCCCCTCGATTAGGAGACCATCTGTAAACAAGACCACTTCAATGCGATCCCAAATAATTTACTATGGTAATACTGCACAATCCCATTGGTCAAACCCACTGACGCGATCACTCCGCTTAACCGACCGCTTCCGTGGAGTCCCTCGGGTGGTCAGGCAAGCGAGGTTCCACGGTCTTTGCATATATTTTAAAATTGCAGGTTCTATCTTTTTTTGAGAATGATATATTTTTGAGAGTGAAATTGAAATTCCATCAAAAATGCTTTTTCTTAATAGTCTGCATGACTTGGCATTATTCTTTTTAAGGAGGTATCAAAAATGTTGAAAGTCAAATTTACCAAACCAAGTTTAGATCATTTACCCTCTCAATTTTATTTAACCATTATTTTTATTTATGTTGTTTTTTGTTGTTACTCGCATCAGTTTGACAATTGGCGCAATAAAAAGCAAAAAATTCCACAAACAAGTGCATAAAATTACGCAAGTGTTGATAGATCTGCTTTTTTCCCCGTGAAGAAACTCCAGGTCAAAATTGCTGATGAAAAATTCAAAGACAAATGGAACTCTCACTAGAATACAATAAATACGAGACGAAAACAGTTTAAGGAGGAAGATAATGCTACAGTGATTCTTAAAACTTCACGTTTCGAATACATAGATTCAGCAGGGCAAAGCAAAACAGTATCTTCAGTTTTGAACGGCTTTGCTTACACTGCTGATGATGACAGTTGAATTTATGTTATCGAAACTTTCAGTTATAAGAATTACTGAAACTCTTGTTGCCTGCCTCTTTACAACGCTGTCAGCACATCCCTCGTTTTCCGGTTGCAAAAACCTGGTTTGTATCTACTGACTGTTGGTCGAATAACACATCGCCAAAATTATTTTGACTTTTTCGGCAATTACCAAAACTGAGTTTTTGCCTCAAAAGCTAACATTGCTGTAACTGGAAATAGACCACTACTGTCACCTTGCGGCATTAAAATTTATTTTTTCAAAAGCAATATTAAGAAGCAGCGTTGATTGATTGATTTCTTGATTGATTTCTTCATCTTTATCCTCCTATCACGAGAAAGCGGCGGAGGCGCTATGCGTAGGACGAATCCAGACTCGCTTAGGAGTTGCCTTCGTTTTCAAGTTTTCCGGTTGAATTTTCTTCTGACTTCTTTAATTTGCTGCTTGCCAGATTCCACCAAGCAGAGATAATCATCGTAAAGCATCTTATCCAAGGACGCAACAACGAGACTAAGTTGGGAGTTGAACCATTAACCTTGCGATTATGGTCGTCGTAAAAACGACGTTCCACACCATTGCGCCACGCTGCCGACACGTTGAGTTAATGACCATTCAAATTACACATGATTGCAGAAGATAAAAAGCGCATCGTTGCAAAACATAACGTTTTTATGTAACACTGCATCGTTTCACGAGATAAAGAAAGTATAGAAGCGCCAGCAGACGCGTTTGTGCTAAAAAAGAGATGAAATTGCTTTAGCGTAGTGGTGTAAGATATCACTATTGGAGCGGGAGGACTGGGATTCGACTACCGGCCAGGTCCAATTGGACACAGAGTCACTAGTGGTCCCGCCATCACTGCGATGTTTCTTCGGAGCTGTGCTGCTCAGGCGCTAAGCCGCTGAGAAGGACCCCGTCACTCGTTGAACGCTTTAGCGTAATGCAGCGAATATAATGAGAATGGCGTCGGTCTTTACCGATCCACCTTGTGAAAAATGGGATATATGACTCGTTTGGGGGCTCGCAACGCCAAAAAGATTGAAGTAGATGACACCACAACGGCACAACGTAAAAAAATAATAGTATTCTTGTTCAAAAATTCCAAGCAACGTCAAACGCGAGTTGGAACTGGTTACAAAAAAATGTCATATAAACAGAAGTACTGTAATGTCATGTTCACACCATTTAACCAATAGAATTAAACGAACAATTGATTACAATGTAATATTGTGACGTCAGCAATCAGTTACTTTTAAAGGTGGTTGTTTAAATGTGATGTCATAAGTGAGTTGTCGCATGCTTAATCGCTTTATAAGTTCAGGATGAATTTTTCTTGGTTTCGGTTCTTCCGCTTCTTCAATATCAGAACTAAAGTCTTGTTCTGTGAACACGAAGTAAAACAAAAATAAATAAACCATACAACAAAAAATAAAATAATTAAGAAAAATTGAGTAGAAAATAAAGATATTGTCACTCGAAATCGTGGGCTAAAATCAAACTCACATCACAAAATTTTACAAAAAAACTATTTTTGAGTCGATGAAGAAAAGTTTAGGCTGGTGATTTTCAATCAGGGTTTCACTAGTACAGAGGTGGGCAATTATGTTCACACGAAGAACCGCATTTGAAAAATTTTTGAAGCCGAGGGCCGCATTGATTGGAAGAGCAAAAAAAAAGGTCTACACGTCCGCAGATATCCTATTTTTACCACTGAAAATCGGTGAAGAGCAAAAAAAGGTCTACGCGTCCGCACATGTCCTTTTTTCACTGACATTCAGCGCGGAGCTATAAAAAAAAGGTCTTCGGCTTGATTCACGATGGGAGTTTATATTTCTGTAAGTGCCTGCGGGCCGCACTTTGCCCACCCCTGCAGTAGCAGGCTACAATTCAAGTGTTCCGCAAGCAGGCCTATGCATTCAAATTTGAGAATTCACAGCCTATCAGTATTATTGCGTGCACACTCTTTTTCATTGAAAATAATGCGTAATGATGCACCACTACGCATAATCTTAATATGTGTCTTTATTGTAGATAAATCTGAACATGAATAATTTAATTTACACCATAATTCCAATGCTTTTTTTGCATAAGACAATTGAATTATTGTGCAAAGGTTTCTTTACCTCTGGAATGTTTCATGAGGGCTCCGCTCCACAAAAAAGGACGAAAACCACTGGTATAGCAACTAAGCAAGCCTTGGTCTGTGAGGGTACCGGTACTTAATTGTAGTAGATACAATGGTAAATAAAATTTGAGTTTTTTGTTACTTTTTAAAAATAACTTGGCAACGATTTTTATACTGACTAAACGAAACTGTTCGAAAAATAAAAAAACACTATTTTAACAACCGGAACAACAAGAGAAAATTAAGTAAATTTTCTTGCAAAAAGTTTTAGCGTTGGCATTCGAAGGTGATTATTTTCTCAAAACTTTATGTGGAAGCTCTAGCTAGCCTCTATGTACCTGTAACGGCAACGTCATCTTTGTGGTCATCCATTTCGTCATCACCTAGAAGTAATGACGTTTCAGGAATATTTGTCAAGTCTTCCTGCTCAGGTTCATCATCAAACTTTTGTGGTTGTACCGATGGATTGGATTTCAAGCTCAATTTTGTTTTCGTTTGGTTGACTTCTGCATTCTTACCTACTGTACGAAGATCACAAAATGACGCCGGACCACTATTTTCAAGTTACTGAACTTGACGGTGATTAGGGGAGACCGCGAGAGAGCTTGCGCTCTTTGAGTCAGCAACCACCCGCATATACATCTCAAATGTGATCGGCTCCAGCCTCGAATGAAACCCGTCACGAAGGATCTGTTACTTGCGCGCAGTACCGCTAAGCCATGTCGTTGGTGTATAGAGCAAAAGCCTCAACAATACATCCGCTGCCCCGAAACACATTCAAAAACCTGAATGAGTAGGAACCCAACACAAAAAGAAACTCTGACAAAAATATATGTTCTAGTATTTAAACACGAGGACGTGACAGCCCCTTCACCACTCGGGGTGAGCATCCGCAATTCATACATAGTACCGGTAGTCCGGTACGTCACTACATTAAAAGTTTTGATCACCAATATCACGCCATGTCAGCAGTTTATGCTAAACGGTCAAAAACTATTCATTTAAACATAAAAGTCTTTCAGCAGTGACTGTATCTTCAGAAACCTCTTTATTGTTAGGGAATGAAATTATTTAACGATGTATAAACCGTACCTATTTTTTGAAATTTTCGGGAAGCATATTTTGAATATAGATCTTGAATATGATAAAACCGTTTGCCGCGGTCCCGATTATCCAGCAGCCAGCAAATCGCAATCATCACGGCGTAGATACCGACACCAATTGCAATCGGCCCGAATATTTTTTCAAATAAATGTGTGAACAATGCACCTGAAAAGAGCTGTAATGAATAAAACGTACGACACAATCGTAGTAAAAACAATTCTTCCACACACCGCGTCTATACCATATGGTGCATAATAGTCTTGGAAAAGAAGTTGCGTAATAATGTAGCAAAGGCCTAATCAGGGGAAGTCCAGGGAGGCCACTACCCCCTCCCCCCCTTTATTTTTGACGTGTAAAAAACATTTTTATGAAAACGTGCCCTCTCATTGTCTACATCCGGACTTTTGGGAGTGGAGGGAGTTGTGCAGCCAGGTGGGGAGAGGAGCAAAAGCATTGCCTCCTGTTAACGTACGAAGACATGTTTTTTTTTTTGTATCGATCACGAAGAGCGGATGGAAACAGGGCCTCTTATTGACTAAATCCGTAATGTAACCCTCCCCCCACCATTTTTTGCTCTCTACATCCCTGTAGCGTAGAAAAATAGTTCTCAGCTCAGATGGCCAAGTGGTAAAAGAGCGTACGCCTCTAGAGATGTAGATTTAGGTTTGATTTCGAGTCGGGTCAAATCAATGACTTTATAATTGGTATTCACAGCTTCCCTCCTTCACGTTCAGCATTAAAGGGACAGTGTGAAGAACAAGCCGGCAAGTTTACTTGCTGTGCTGTAGGGAAAGGCACGTAGCAGGATTCCCCCATCTTGGTGTGATAAACAGGTGGCTGGCAACTTCTAAGCCAGCTCGCATTGCGCATTGATCGCTTTCTCGTGATAAGTATGCAATTTGAAAAATGGTACTAATTGGGTCACTTTTTTAGGAGTTCATGGCCATAAAATGTTATTTGTTTTTTTTGCGTGGAATCATCTTGTTTGAGCAACTCGCTTGATATAACCTCCTTGGTTGCCACGTCAGTTGGAAGGATAAACAGAAACAACAAAACAGAGCTGCTACGATAGTTATCTATTTAAGCTGTCACGAACGAACGCATAAAAAAAATTTTTTTTCAACGATCAATCGTGAATTTCGGCTTCATGAATAAGACAGAGTTTCTACTTGATAAGTATACTTCTAGACATAATCAGGTTGCCAAAGTGTACGCAGATGAGGGGCTCCTCTGCATCTGCCCTACTCAGGGCGTCTTCGGTACACGTTAAAGTCTTCATTTCTTAGATTCTACCACAAAAATCCTATCTTAACGCAGGAAAACTTCTTTACGCCTCACGTACCCTTCAGAAAAAGTTTGCCTATGCCTCCTATAGGCTACTATGGTGTTAAGAAATTAAATTAAATCTTTATCATACTCGCGGTATCACGCCGAAGCATGTAATGAGTGGCGGACTCATCTCCGTGGCCTATATAGCGCCTGGGCGACACAGCTCCAACGAAACGTAGCAGCAGTGACGGGCCGCTGGCGACACTGTGTGCGATTCGATAAGACCGGGACCCGGGAATATCGAAGGCACGAAGGCACGTAGCACGTAGCATTACGCCTACTACAGTGGAATTCGGTTAATAAATCCACCTCGGGACAGCCGGTTTTGGATTTAATACGCGGCGGCTTTAATAAACGGCGTTTCCTAAAAATGCATCTCACCATTGTGGATAAAAATGCATCGCACAAAATGTAGTATTTTTTCAATATTTATTCGACACAGAAAAATCTGGGCAGTGAAGTTTGCTTCGGTGGAAATGTTTTTCTCAGATGACCATGTACTTCTTCTTTCACATCACAAAGCATGTCCATCTTCTTAAACCCAGTACGCGCTAGCCCCAGGGCCAAGCGACGAAAACATTTCCGCATCTCTGCTGCTAGGACATGTACGTACTTGTCCATACGAAACTGATAATCCAATATTGTACGTACTTACTAGCACATAATGAAGAAAAATTTGACTGCATAAAGCACGTAAACTGGATGTATTAAGCGGCGCTTGGATTTATTAACCGAGGTTTTTATAACGGGAAAGGATTGGGACGATTCCGTTCCAAGCAAATTGGATGTAATAAGCGGCTGGATTTATTAACCGTGGATTCATTAACCGAATTCCACTGTAGCCACTGTGATAGCACATATAAGCTTAAAAAATATTGTCAACCTCATCTCAAATGAACAAAAAAAGCCTCTAGAGTTACCCCAATCATATCTTACCAAGCAATAAGATAGCTAATCCAAACAGCAATAAACACCCCGCATAAGAAGCCAATTGCACTTTTCCTTTAACCTCGAGGGTATAAGTTGGATTGGAATTAGGATTATTCTGTAATTTACAGCAGCAACGCATTATTTCATCGTCAACTAAGCTCTACTGTACTTAAAAAACTTTCAAAAAAACTCAAGAACCCTGCACTACAGTCATTAAGCTTAATTAATAACTAACTTAAACTTTTTCATGAACTACTTTGTAGATTAGTTGAAGTAAATAAACGCAGGCAATCGCCAAACATTGTTTGTCACCGTAAATAAGGTGAACTGGGTTCAAAATCTAACCATTCACGAAAAAAGTAGAGGGCCAGTCATCCTCTTGGTCCACTTTAAATCTTACTTAATCTTTCAGTGTCTCCCCCTGGTTCTATGGTCAAACTTTAAAAGCGACAGAAAAATGCCGAAAAAAAATGAAACGCAATAACGGCATAATCATACGTGACGGCGCAAACATGAGAGAGCGATTGCAAAAACTAATTGGGGGACTCAGCTGCCTAAAATCATCATTGGTATGCATGCTCATAGCTTTAAGCATTTGACAACGAATTAAGATCAAACATCATTCACAGCTTAACATCAGTTGCCGCAGAGCTACGACGGATCCTTATTACGTACCATTACGCTAAATGTATTTATCACAATACACACACATCACACATACGCGAACAAAAAAGCAAAGTTTTTACCTTTTCAATCTCTTCAGTTTCGTCCCAATTCAAACAAAATTCTTTTTGCAATTTGGCTCTACTTTTCATAGATATCTTTTTGCTTTCTTTGCTTATAGTCACAGATTTTTTTGAAGATGAGCTTTTCGTTCTGTTTCGAATTTTTCCAAACGAACGGGTCAAGTTACTTGACAACAAACCACCCGAAAACATGCTGAAGTGTTAGCTTGCAGTTTAATGAAAAACCTTAGCACGCAATTGGCCTAATCTTACAAAAACAAATTATGAAAAGTCCCTAGTATCACTAAATATGAAAAAGATTCGGTGACACTACTGGTAAAAATGATTGGCTGTAAACTTTTTTTGCAAGTTTTTAGCCCGCCTGGGCAGCCAGGACATGTCGGCTATATGGTCCGGATAGAAATCCATCCTTCTTCGGCAAGAAAGCGACGGATGCTCTATAACAGAAGTGATGAACCTATTTACTATCGCAAGCCACTTCGTCACTTACCAATGAGCAAGTGGGCCGCATGACTTTTTAGTCATAGACCTATGATGAAACCTGTTAAAAACGAAAAAATTGTTCATCAGCAGCAGAGCCGGCGGCAGAGCAGTCGACTTAGGGGGACCAAGTTTGAAATTGAGCACAAAAGCCGCTGTCTTCAAAAGAGTAAGCTTGTTGATTGGGGGGCCAGGCCCCCCTGTCCCCCCTTGGCGCCGGCCCTGATCAGCAGTAACGAACAATCGAAAGTATTATCATAAAAATCCACGTACAATCTTTTGTTTCTTTGCTGAAGACATTGAAATAAGCGGGTAATTAAACATTGAAAAACAAAATAATAAATACCTTAAAAAAGCTGTAAAATTTGCATATAGGCCTTATGGTACTACAAGCTCACCAATTCATTTTTAAAATCTCACATAATCCCGACTACTGTAAGGCAAGCTATGCTCGCACTCAAGTAGTTACTCGTGCGCTGCAGTTCTGCGCTATACTGAAGCAGCGACGAACCACGAGTTATGTTATTATTGCATAACAATGGATGAACTGCTGAGTCCTGAGACAGATGAAAGGCTTGTACCTTGCACTGTTCGTTTGTACGATTCCTGTGTGCTACGCGCGTGGTTTAATCGGAGGCCAAGCTTTTGATATCGCATCGCAAAGATCAGACGGGGAAATGAAAGTTTAAGAGTATTCAGCGGCGTACGCAGGATTTTTCAATGGGGGGGTTTCAGTGATGTCACATCGTGATGACGTAAGTTTCAGTGACGTCACAGCTATTATAATGCCATAACGAAGAAGACATCCAGATATTTCATCCACACCTTTGCTTGATTCTTTGCGCTTCATTTAGGAGCGAAAAGGTTTCACAAAAACTCAAGCTGTCAATCCGTGGTTAATAATTTAAAAAAAAAATTTTAGTTTACCTCATTTTTGGGCCATAGGAAGGTTAACTGACTGAAGTAGGCTAGCTTTCGCAACGTCACAAACAGGTTGTAGCCAGGGGGGTAAAACAGGTATTTGCTTCCCTCCAAAAATATCTTTTCAAGAACTAACATTGATATATACAACGCATATAAACCTTGATAAAAACATTTAATATGCACTCATTATAAAAGGGGCAGTTTCCCCTGTCTTAAAAACTGAAGACAGTGAAGCATGAAATATAACTGCCCTCCCTACCGAAACGTTTTTAAATTACGCGCGAGAGGAATCTCTAATCATGTGATTAAGGTCAAAAACAGCGTCGATACTATCTGAGTATTTTTCACCAAAATCACAGCGTCGATATCATGAGATACTCTCAAGTACATAATAGGGGTAGGGTGTCTGGGAAACGGAGCACTCCAGCTCCTGAGAAAGTTACGGTGCGTAAAAACAATTTTGCCTCCCCCCCCCCTGTTTCGCCCCTGGGCCTCTTTAAATCTTTCGTTGGTTTGGTCTTCCTTGGCAGTATGTTTATTTTATTTTCAGCACTTAAATAGGGTAGTGTCAATTTAGGTTTTAATATTTTAATAATTTTTCAACAAACCGGCCGGTTATAGCGCAGTGTCAAAGATGTCGTAATCGATGCAAAAGGTCTGAGGTTCAATTCCCAGGCAGGTCAAATCGGACACCGTGTAACCAACGGCTAGCCGCCGCTGCGACGATTCTTCGGAGCTGTGTAGCCCAGGCGCTAAGCCACGGGGTCGGGCCCCGCCACTCGCTACCACGCTTCGGTACTACAGCGAGTTAATGAAACGAGTAGGCCTACAGTGAAGATTTAATTTTTTAATAAAAGTTTCTCGAAATTAAATTAGAAAGTTGGACCGAACGGAAATACATGACGACAGTTTCGGCAAGCTCCGCGCGAAGAAAAGTCGTTTTTTGAGGCGCCGTTTGGAAAAAACTAATTTAGGTTTTTAAAACTAATTTCGGTCAATTTAGCTACATTTTGTCCAAGATATTACGTAGGATATTTCCTATTCACACATAAGACAAACATGTGGGTTAAAATAGCCGAAACACTGACACAAAATATATAGGACATTTATGAGTCGCCGTTTGGAAAAAATAATTTAGGTTTTTCCACATGTTTTTTCGGCCAATTTAAGTTACATTTTGTCCAATATATTATATAGGATATTTCCTATTTATATATAAGACAAATATGTGGCTTAAATTAGCCGAAAAATCTGACACAAAATATGTAGGAAATTTCCTGTATAATATATCAGACAAATTATTGCATAAATTTGCCAAAAAAAGCAGCGCGAAGCATTCTATAAGTTTTGCGCTGCTTTTTTGGCAAATTTATGCAATAATTTGTTTTATGTATTATATAAGAAATTTCCTATATGTTTTGCGCTGCATTTTTTGGCAAATTTATGCAATAATTTGTCTTATATATTATATAAGAAATTTCCTATATGTTTTGCGCTGCGTTTTTTGGCTAATTTGAGCAATAATTTTTCTTATATAATATATAGGAAATTTCCTATATGTTTTGCCCTGCATTTTTTGGCAAATTTATGCAATAATTTGTCTTATACAATATATAGGAAATTTCCTATATGTTTTGCCCCGCATTTTTTGGCTAATTTGAGCAATAATTTGCCTTATATAATAAATAAGAAATTTTCCATTGTATTTTGCGTCAGTGTTTTCGGCTGTTTTAAACCACTTATTTGTCCTATACACATATAGGAAATTTCCTATATAATATATTGCACAAAATGTAGCTTAAATTAGCGGAAAAAACATGTGAAAAACCTAAATTATTTTTTTCCAAACGGCGCCTCATACGATTCGTTTCAAAAGAGAAAGGTTTCACTTTTTCTGCAATGATCAACGTCAAGCGCAGCGCACCAGAAAAGTTTGGCTACCGGTAGGCCCATTATTGCATCACAATGAAAGTTTTTCAAGATTTTATAAGCAAGTTGCATAGCACAGAAAAACATGAGAACATTTTTGGCAATCTCTGTATGAAAAAAGGCGGTTCGTTCCAAAAAGAAAGGTTTTCATTTCTTTTAAAATCTTCAATGAGGGGAGTTTTGACCCCCGAACCCCCCGGTGCGTACGCCACTGAGAGTATTGGTCTCCCCAAAATGTTTGCGGGCCGCATGTTCGTCACCTCTGCTCTATAACGAACCGATAGTAGGATTCAGCTTTCCATAAGGTTAGTTTTGAACGATTCACTTGAGCAAAGCCTGGTAAAAAATTCAGACAGGTGATTGGAAAATTAGACTCTTCTTACAAAAGATTAACGACCAATTTTGCCGTAATCACGACGGAAGAAGTGGGTTTTGGTGCAATACCAAGTCGGGCAAAAGAATCACACCAAGAATTAGCTACTTAGCCCAAACTGCTTTGGCTGGCATCATAAGAAACAGAAACACAGCAAATGAATTCGTGAAGTGTAACAAAATTATGACAGTCATGTGAACACATGACTCAACTTGCATTTCATATAGGGTTGCCAACTTTGTGTGTAACCATTACGGGACACCTTAATGCTTAGAATTTTAAAATTGATGCAACAGAAGCTTACGACACATGAATGACATCAAAAGCAACACCGCGTGCTGCACGCAGGGGCGCACCCAGAGTCTGGCAAATGTGT
Organism: Trididemnum miniatum; assembly: GCA_964006365.1. Classification (NCBI taxonomy): domain Eukaryota; kingdom Metazoa; phylum Chordata; class Ascidiacea; order Aplousobranchia; family Didemnidae; genus Trididemnum; species Trididemnum miniatum. The sequence continues at coordinate 10,888,872 of OZ023251.1, read as the reverse complement.
GTGGGGCACACCAGGGGGTCTGGAGGTGAAACCTACAGCCGCCGGAGGCTAAGAAAGTCTGGGGGCTGCGCCCCCAGCTGCTAACGAATTTTTACGGTTTTCACATAAAAAACACTCATTTTAGCACGCTTTTGTATCGAAAAAGGGCATGCAGTGAGTGCAGTCACTATGTACAACGCAAAAGTATTTTCGCGGCATATGTCTAAAAGCAGAAGGTTGGCTCAAATAAGTGAAAGGAGGCTGCAACCATTATTAGTTTGAGAAATTGTAGACTGAAAGTTAGGTTTTAGCACCTTATCACAGGGTCAAAGGGGGGAACCATGGCACCGTGCCCCCCCTCTCCTGCGTGCGCCTATGGCTGCGCGTCATAGAGTGATGACCAAGCAGAGTTATTAACCAACTTCCAGCCTCTAAGTATTTTTGTCACAATCAAAGAAACGTGTGAAATAGTGAATCTTTGAAACATACAAGCAAACAACACTAAAACAGAAAAATTGTACACCATTTGTTCCAACTCTAACAGAAAACAAGGGGCAGTATGCTGCTCAACTTTTGCTGCACTTAACGCAATGCATTAACTTCGTTTGTTATTATTTCTATGGTGCGTAGAGCCGCGACAAAAAAATTGAGCAGTTGTATGCCGTCCAAGAAGTTGCAAGAACTCTTAACAAAAAATTAGTCCTGGCATTTAAGTTTGAATTTTTTGTGATTTCGCCGCTTCAAGAAGATCTTTGATAAAGTCATAAAACTCATTGCACGTCATATGAAATGTACATGTACCTGCATTTTTTTTTCAATCGATAAGCAAAGTCGATTGATAATCTCAAGGTGACTGGTGATTTATCCTCCATTTTACGATTGTTTAACGTATTTGATTGTCATGTCATCAAGACGTCACAGTTCACAAAACGTCTTATCACAACATTACTTTCAACTCATTTTTATGTGATTGATCCACACAGAATGATGCAAACGCTTTTATTTACAAAAACATTCACGTGAATTACATCCATTTCCAGTATTGAACGAAGCCGACACGCTTGCATGGCCTTACATGTTAGAACGCCCTGGTTGTCCGTAAACTCCGGGACAGACGTGGCCCGCTCCGAGACACGGGACGCCATACGTCAATTCCGGGAATGTCCCGGGCATTCCGGGACGATTGGCAACCCTAATTTCATAATGTATAAACTTGGATACCCTTAATCTTAAACTATAGCATAAACACTGAGTGCTCGCTAGCACTTAATAAACTTAACACTAAGGAAACCCGAGAGATACTTCAAAACAAATCACTGTCATAAGGCAGAAACTTGCGTGGCTTCAGGCCAAAAATGGTCGTCATCATTGGCATTAATATGCCAAAGTAGACAAAACTTCAAGCACTTTTCAATAATTCTTGAGCACTCGTACGTCTCCTTACGTGGCTCACTCCTATAATACTAGTCGACGTAACATTGGCTAATTTCTTCAATTGAATAGCTAAGTAGGTCAATGTAGGCAATTAAATTACTTTCTCCAAAAACTGACAACAACACTGCTGCTGTGCATGGTTGCAGATTGACATATCCGCCGTGCATTCGTTGTTTCTGTGTTGATAATCTGGTTTATGTCAATAAAAGGTGTCGTAAAACATCTAACAACCCTCAGAATGCTTCAAATGTTTCAGAAAATACGTACGGTACTTAACTTGATCGCTGAAAGCTTTGCATAAAATAATTTGAATTGGCGTTTTCTCCACTTTTTACAGTCTAATATTTGTCCAATGCTGTGAAAAGTGAAACTACAACGAACCAACAGCTTGTTAATATATCGCTGCGTTTTTTGTGAATAGCTTTGTCCCAAAATGCTTTAAATGGCCATAAAAATATTAAAGAATGACTGGTAACAAATTCAGAAATTTTTGTCTGTACTATTGACTGTTATCTTTGTGCGATTTTCCAAAAGAAGTTAAGCGACGCGCCACCTCCTCTTATGCAATTTATTTCCCAGCAGCTAATTAATTTCACAAATTTCTTTGATGCTTTTTTGCTTTTCGTTAATTTGCTAAATCTGAAATTTTTTAGTCAATCTACATCTAAAATCAGGCTTCAAATCACACTATCGCCTAAACTGACTTATGCCTGAGGCTATCCCAAGATGTAGCCTAATGCTCAAAACCGTTAAATTTTTCGAAAGCCATAAACTTACGAAACTGTCTTTCAAAGTTTATTTCTTATTAACCTGTACAGCGAAATTTCTTTCTCAAAATAAATTACTTTTTAAGCTTAGGTCCCAAGTTAACATTTGCAAAATAGCTTTGTTAGGTTGATTTTGCTTCGCAATGCAGCGCACAAGCGCAAAAATTCAAAAAATTGAGGCAACCTGCGACACAAAACACACCTGACAAGTTGCAAAACTCGGTTTATTGCAGCCAAACTGGGCAGATTCTTCCTTTTGTAAATGGGCTTAACTTGTAATGTTTTGACATGGTTGAGCTGCGACGAAAAGAACACGAAATCAAGAGATTACTGACACTTTTACAGTTTTTATTTCACCGGTTTTGAGTGATTAACACTGTCCAAGTGACAGATTTTTCAAGGTACATTTACGAAAAGATTGTAGCTACTAAACAAACAAGGCTGAAACCATAGATGGCGGAAGCGGGGGGGCCGGGGGGGCCCTGGCCCTCCCACTAATTTTTCAGGGGGGGCCCTGAGGGGGCCCTAATTTACGCGTTTATTTCTACAATATTGCCTCTGCGTGAATGTATTTGAAACTCGATAAACCTACCATCGAAATTAAAACCCGGTAAAGAGCTTAAATCCAGCGATGTTTTCTTTGAAAATTTGCTTGTGGGGTGGGGGAACAAAAACCAGAAGCGAAAACTGCGGCTCTGAACCCCACATAAATTAAACATGTCACATGTGGACAGGCTAAATATGGATTGTAGGCATAGGGCCGGATTTACACATAAGCTAAGCAAGCTGAAACCTAAGGCCTCGGAGAAAATGGGGACCTCATCACAAACAATGAAGACCTTATTTTTTTCTCTTCGCCGATGCTTTCAGTGGAAGACAGAACATCTGAGGACGTACATATCTTTTTTTGCTCTTCACTATACCGATATTTTCAGTGAAAACAGGACATCTGAGGATGTGAAGACCTTTTTTTGCTCTTCAAATCAGTGTGATCAAATAGCCTAGAGCCTCTCATTGTCTAAATCCGGCCCTAAAAAACATATTTGTGGGCGGGGCCATTGTGCCATGCCCCCTCCCTTTTTGACTCTGCCTTTTAGTAAACAAGAACAATATACTAATGGTGTCAAGTGACTGAAATATGCCAGACTCTTTTGATGGTTTCTGTAGCTTATGGCCAGGGGCGAATCCAAAGGGGTAGGATAATATGAGGGATATGCATCCTCCCACCAGCCATTTTCAAAAATGTTTTTTGATGCATACAATTCTTCTATAATTTCAAACCTCTTCGATAGCTATAAGCCTTACGTCTTAAGCGCGCATAACTAAAAATGTGCGAACAAAATGTATCATATTAACGAAGCACTCAAAATTAGGGTCAAACAATTTAAACACAGTTTGCGTGAAAATTATTCAAAAAGCACTAAAATAGCCATTACACCATGTAAATTTTCAAAAATTTTCCGGGGGAGCATTCCCCCGGACCCCCCGAGAGCTTTTCTTGTTTCTTAATCAGCTTCAAATTAGTTCTGTTGAAAAAAAGACGCTGGAAAAAAGTGGAAATTAAGCCCTTCCCCCTTTTACAATTTCTCGCTACGCCACTGCCGGCCCTGGTTGTAAGTGAAGAAAATCTGGTCATTGGCTTTGGGCCCCCCCACTTTAGAAATGTTTCCGCCATCGCTGGCTGAAACTCCAATTCAAAATAGGTGAACTTGAACTTAACTCAAAAAATAAAAAAGTTTGAACTCGAATTCGAAAAAAGTTAATGGAGGTTTGACTTTGCCTAAACTTGATATAAATCATTTGAACTTAGCGTGGACTTTCCAAAAGTGACTGAACTCGATCGCAAATTCGGAAAAGAAAAAATGAAGAACTGAAACTAAAACTCGGACTTGAAAATTTTTGGATAACTCTGACTTGAAATCAATTAACACGGTAAATTTAAACATACAACAACTAACTTCCATGATTTTATTCTCGGTCTATACAAGAAATCAAACCAGACTAGCGTAGTGATAACCAGTATTGATAAGTGCTTCAGTGAACATCTTGCAAATAATGACCTTGCCTGAACTCCACAAAATTTATTACGTCAAATTTTTTGCCATTAGCCATTTGCATTACATAATTATGATCGAAGTACGCATCGAAATAATTGTCTTAAATCTTAAAGCAATAATAATTGCCTTTATGAATAAATAATGACAAGTGACTAAATTTTTAGTTTCTTAAATTGATGAAAAACTACAAGCGTTTGATAAAATCGATAATTCACTTGCCTAAAGTGACGACAACATTAGCAATTTGAAAACGAAATGTTGTCTATATAGTTGCCACTGGCGAGGTGGTGAGGGCACTGGCGTAGGCGGGGGGGGTACAGGGGCACTGTCCCCTGTCCCTTTGACGAACCCTAATTTGAAGTGTACTTTTCTCATGACATACCGTAATATTTGTGATCTTTGGTCTTTTGTAATTTGTCCCCTCCCCCTGAATTTTCCCTGACTACGCCCTGCTGGTTACCACTGGTCCTCTATCTTGCAGTAATAAATCCGTGTGAGCTTCAGGTCATTCATTTTTGATTTTTTCGTCCCTGAAAGGCGAAGGAGTGCTACATCAAATCAAAAATAACAAATCGTCATCAAACTCGAGTTAATATGCCGATACGTGTAACGAGTGACGGGGCGCATGTTTCGGAATGGTTCTACAGAATATTTTTTGCTTATTCTATTGCCATCACTACCCCATCCCAAATTACGCATAAGAATTCAAGTACGTTGAGAATAAAATCAGAACCAAGAGCCGCATCGAAGCCAGACCCTATGAGTAGCAGTCCAGCATACTGACCACTACACCACGTCGCTGTTGCTTGTTTTTCGTGCAATTTTTCTACTTATAGTCATCTCAATCGAACTTTATCTTTTGCTGTAGAACCATTCCGAAATATTATGCTGACGGGGCTCTTCTACACGGCTTAGCGCATTGGTAACACTAACACCTGCTCTGAAGAAACATCGCAGCGGTTCCGAACCGTTGGTGACACTGTAAACTGTCCGATTTGACCGACCCGTAAATCGAACCCAAGACTTCCGCGTCGATGGTCATTTTGTAACTACCATGCCAACGGGGCGGTAAAGCGCTACAAGTAGGGAATGTTTTCTCAGCACGAGATGATACCAATTACAGTTGACCACTGCCCAGCTGAATGCAAGACTTCAAAAATCTAACGCCTTCCCAACTACATCTGAAGCATACCTAACTATTCATGTTTATTTGAAAATAAGTTTTGAGTCTTTAGTTAAACTTTGATGTTTTCAGAAATTTCAGTTCTTGAACTACATAAGCCACATTGGTCTGAAACATAAATATCGAAATCTACAGTTCCGGTGACATAAACCGGACTTACACACAACTGCATTGCATAAAACCTTACTTCGAGATCCTGCCATAAAGTTTTGATTTCAAAATTTTTTTACTTAAGCGATTTCAGTCTTGGTAGTTTAAAGTGAAATAGTGGAACTTAGCACTGCAACCTCTTGACGAAAATATTGCCTAACCTGTGACTGGTAGAGCTCTTTTCGTCTGCCACTAGTTATTTTCTTTCTTTTGAGTGGTCTACAGCCACACGATGACATTATTCGCAGCTCAATATCGTCAAGTATCTTATTTTAAAAATGGTGCCAAGGAGTCTAATATTTTAAATCAGCTTTAAATCCAGTTATTGTTTACTGCCTGGTGACTGACAAACTCTTTAAAAATGCAATTGTCGGGAGTCCGCCAACGCTGTCTGTAATTCAGAGAGTAAAATTTGTCAGCAACTAAAAATTCTGCTCCTTGCAGGGCTTGGCCAGTTCCTCAATTGTTTTTACGACAACGAAGATAACCACCGATAAACGTTGCAATGTTTACAACTGCTAAGTCATAAGTTCGAATCTAACCGGAGTTAGAGTGCAATCAAAAATCCTGCTACTGCACCTATCTCACCAGAAATTGAAACCAATTTTGCAAACGACTATAGAAAAAATAAAGCACGTTTATTTCCATGGAAACTTTGCAGCCCTTAGCCGAATTTTAGAACTCGCGTTTTTCTTGACCAGAGCAGCCATAGTTTTAGCAATTATTCTTAGTCTTACGTACGCAGTTTTGAACGCCGACCCGGCAATATACTATAGTTGTTATACCTTAATTGTCCACTTCTCCATTTAAGTAGTTCCAAAAACCCACAGATTTTCTGCATCATAATCAATTTTTTGTATAATTATGATGCAGAAAGAGCGTGAGTCTGTGGTACCACTCAAACTGGACACGTAGACAGAGTGTTTTTTAAATAATATCTATTGCTAATGTACCTGCAATACAGAAATTACAAGCTTTTTACTTTAAACTGAATTCAGCAACCTTCTCGAAATTTTTATCTTATTTGTTCTTATAAACCCAAGCTACAGTTTGCCCTTTTCCATCTCAATCAATAGATTGCAGATTGAAAAAGAAAATTAGCTTTAAGCGAAAAAACATGATGACGGATATAAATTATTCAAAGTGCCAGACAGTTTTTCAATATATTGAGAACAGCTAAGTGTATTCCAACCATTCAGAGAAATCCTTAATCTTAATTAGCTTATGAAAAAGTCATTGAAAGTTAAGCCTATAATTTGCGAGGATTTTGAACCTAATGAAGACTTGTTTCTCTACGATAATTGCAAGCAAAGCCGTGCGTTAGATGAAAAAGAAAGGAGCGCTGGCAGCGCCGTCTTAACACTTTAGGAGGAGTTTATTCTTCGGGGGCTTCTATCACGGGGGTTCCGAGGCTGTGCCCCATAGCCTTTCCCTTAATCTGGTTCTGGGCGCTCGACTCCCATGGTTTTGACTGTTTCCTCAGTTAGAATTGCAGACTACGGTTTGAAATTTCGATACGTAGAATCGAAGTGACATCGTAAAATTGCGTTTTACTCATTATTGAGTGTAGGGCTGATGTGAAACATTATAATAAATGCCATGACCTGCGGCCTTCACCGCTCAACTGCAGTCAACTCAAATTGAACGCCCGAGTTCCTAGAGTAAATTGAGTTGAATTGAGGTTTTATAGGCTACAGCGCAGTATCATCGTGAACAGGCTCATCGCGCTTAATAGACTTGCCAGCCATCTGTCCACCACTCTAAGTTGAAGAAATCCTGCTAAATGCCTTTCTCAACATCGTAAAAACAAATAAAAAGTTGTTCTATTCATTTGATGGCCTGGTAAAAAAGTTTTTTTTTTTTTTTATTTCAAGCTACTTAAATGCAGCTTCGGATTTTTGTGGTTGTGAAGTACCTGCATCACGGAGATGACCTAGTTGAGCATCGAACCCGCGAAAGCAGCTTCGGAGCCCAATGCACCAACCACTCGGCCAACTCCATGTGCGCCAAAAAAGTTTGTGTTGCCCAAGCTTTTAAGCATCTTGTTTTAGCGCTCAAGACAGATTTTAACGATATCCCTAAGATTTAGATCGAAGTTTACACAGTCTGCAAAACTTAGGGCAGAATAAACCTGCTTGAATTTGAGAATTAATAATTTTTCAGGCTGTTTTTCTTTGCTTAGGGCTGGTTTTAACTTAATGCCTCAACCTCTATAAACCACCAGTCATCATACTTTTGTAGAAAATGTGTATTTACAACCGTGTCTAATATTTTTTTACAATATGCTTGCAATTATCTATTTTTTCAACTTATTGACTATAATAAGCATCAAAAAAGGGTTTGGACTTAGGGGGAATAATTATTTACTATAATATTATAATATACAGTAGTAGGCCTACGTAATATTCAAATATACTGTAGACTGGCTATTCATTTTGGTATAGATTCAATCACGGCGAGAGAAATTATATTTCAATAAAATGATTATTACAATAATCAATAATTGCAACGACTTCACTGAATCCTTCGTTTCTTCTTTAACCTGCAGCAATGAAAATGCATTAAAATTGAATCAATATTTTGCTGGTGATGGATTAAATTAACTTAGTTTTGCGATTTCTAATCTTCAGAGCAATCGCAATGACAAGAAATGCCGTTGCCCTCTAATTACAACTCTTTGTATAAGGTTTTTATAAAAATGACAAAATTACCGCCAAAGAGTCACATTTATTCTTTTTCTTTAAAAAATCTTTTTCTTTTATGGGACCTAAGGTATGGCAGATTGTACCTGACGAACTCAAACTATTACCTTTTAATCGGTTTAAAACGAAACTGAAATTTCATTTCATTAGTAAATATTCTATTGATCAGCCAAAATGAGCATAACATTATTAGATTCATGCAAATAATTTTTTGTGTTATGTTTTATATTTTTTTTTTTTTATTTTTGTTTTTTGTTTAGTCATGTGTTTATTTGTGTAATTGTATAATCAAAACATTTCGTCATACTTTCATTTGGTACAGGTGGTGGCTGACATAGAAGACCGCATGGTCATTTTCGCCATCTCCTGGTGCTGTATTTCAGTATTATTTGTGATATGTAATCGTTCGAGTTGCGCACAAAATAAATTGATATGATATGATTGATATGATATATTCCCCAGTTTTAGGTTACGTACCGGCCGTAGCGTGCGCAGGGAGGGTGCCGATGCGCACGCGCCGCTCAGGATCTTTTATTAAAAGCCTTTATTGTGTAAAACTCGTACCATACGTATTATTGCAAAAATGCTCCTTTACGCGCGCTCACCCCTCTTCAGAAAATTACTGTGTGCAACCTTGCGCGCTTTTGAGCAATTTCGCGGTGAAAAAGGATTCATAATGACTGCCTCAACACAGAATACCAAAAAATCAAATCTTTATTATACTCGCCGTTTTACGCCGAAGCGTGTAATGAGTAGCGGGGTCCATCTTCGCGGCTTAGTACCCGAGCAACTCAGCTCCGCAGGAACGTCGCAGCGGTGGTGAGTTTTAGATGACACAGTGTCCAATTTCACCTTACTGGAAATCAAACCCCATATCTCCCGCACCGATTGCGGCATCTTTAACCATTATTTGTACAAACATGTATGAAATGCATTACTTTTATGAAAGCACCAAGGAGCTCCTGGAATAAACAATTCTCTTTTGAAACAGCATCGCTTGATGTAAACACATGTAAAATAGCTAGCAGCTCCACAATCAGACCGAACGGTTGGATTTAACTTGAGTGAATTGGTGCATGTTTTAGGAGCTGAAAAACAAATTACAGAGTAGATTGTTCACTTTTTAACGCATTGTTTTTCAATAACGGTCAAGGTCTCTGGAAAATTTTAAAGCTCTTCATAACCAGAACTTAACGATGAAGCGTCAAAAGTAGTTTAGTCGCTTGCTATGGCGGTATGTTTGGCAGAGTTAAAGCTAAAATGAAATCGACGCGATGTCGCACACTAGGCCAGTGGATGTAAATCAAGGCCTATGATTTTGCCACATTGATCAACACGACTTCAAAGAAACGTAGAAGCGGTGGCAGACCGTTGGCGACATTGCGTGTCCAATTTGACCGAGCAGAGAATTGAATCCCGAATACAAGATAACCGCTTAAATGCTCATTAACTTCACTTACCTGGTACAACGGTGGTTGTGGTGGGTGGCGGATCAGTGGAAGTGAGAGTAATAGCTGAAAACAAAAAATCATAATCATAGCTCTGAACACAAAAGTTTTTGAGGTAATTTTCCGGATCGGTAATCGAACCTTAAACCTCCTGCGCCGATAGCATTGTCTTTATCCGTCACCCCAATTGGCTGATTTAATTCGACACAAACACTTTAATTTCACTATAGCTACGTTCACTCCTACAATGTATGGACTAACGTGGTAGCTTGTAACATGTTGGCGACCGTTTGGTTTTGGTCAAAGTCATATAAAAGAAGCTGGCTTCAGTTTTTTCGTAACAACATCCAACATTTTCGCAAGTTTCTTTGCTGATTATTGAGTTGAATTTATCTGCACACAAAAACTTATTAAAGCATAAACCACGCAGTGGTGCTGAAAGGAGGAAAGCACGGGCAATTGCTAAGGGGCCCATGCAAGCCTAGGGGACTATGCTGAGTGTGGGCAACCTTATTCAGAAGATCAATACTCTTAACATTTTTAATCTGCCTAAGTGACAATTTGACCCGGGTCCAAAACTCCTTTCAACGATCCTGTTTATAAAGGCTCATTGCATTTATTTCAAGGCCTTCTTAAGATGGTGTTGACAGTTACAATCGTGAGTAAATACTATTGATCTTTTAACGCTGTTATGTGTAAACATGAATTGTAGTAATTCATTTTGCTATGACTGGACTCAAGAATTAATGCAAAACCCTAATTGGGACCGAAAAACGAACATTTACGAATGGGGGTCGGGACCAAAATAGCTTTACTCAAATGTGATTACTCAACAAAAACACGTTTAACCTGGAAAACAAGACGTTCGTGTTGTTGCTGGCACTGATGAACATCGATTACTATCAGCAATGGAATCTAAAAATAAGTACATTTTATTTAATTTCTTTTCACCAGTAGTGAAAGCTTCAAAAGTGTTCTTCCCATCTATTTTATCGATTTATACAACAGAATGCAGGCCCTATTGTTTCAAACCATACAGAAAGAATATCTATTCGGAGGAGGATTTATTGCTCACTCATTGTGTTGCAAGCGATAGATGATGATGGGCGGCGAATGCGCAGTGGGTGGTTGTGCTGTTCTGATTACGAAAGTACTTCAGCTAAGGCGAGATGGTTGTGCTTTACGGGGTACAACCATGAAGATAATCACCTAGCTTTTCCTTTCGGACTTTTAGCGCTACCCCGAAAGGAGTTGATAATATTCGTAATCTTCCTTGAAGAATCTGAGCTTTTGGATTCAATATGTTGGGCAATATTGACAGCTCAGATGGCCGAATGGATAGAGCGTCTATCTCTGGATCTGTACACGCGGGTTTGGTTCCTGGTCGCGTCAAAACCAATGACTTTAAAACTGGTATTCATATTTTCTCTGCTTCACATCCAACATTAAAAAGAAAGTGTGGAAAACACGCCAGTAAGTATGCTTGCAGTGTCGTTGAAAAATGTATTTAAACGGGATTCCTCCATCTCATAGAGTGGTAGACAAGTGGCCGGCAACTCCTAAGCGAGCTCATTACAGAGCTTCGATCGCTTTCTCGTGATAAAAGCATGAACGTTTTTATTCCTCTTATGAGCTTCATTGCTTTTCATTCCAAAGAATGGTAGACTAATAGCAAAAAGAGAAAACTAACGGCGATTTTTTCAAAGCAAGTAGCGACAAAGAGACCAATGTTTCGAAAAACTCTGTGGAGTGACGTTACACTCCGCAATTGAGTAGCCACCCAATGCGGTCAGCCCAGCAAAGAATCAAACTTTGTGGATCTCTATTCCCTGCGTAGTATCACCTGAAAACATTTTAAACGCGCAGCATTTAAAACTTAAAATTAAAACGCGCATTTTAAACGCGCATTTTAAACAAGAAGTTTATTACTTACGGAGTTTGTAGTAGCACCACGGAACGGTTTTGTTTAAGGTTTGGAGGTTGATGCTGCTATCATAACAGCAGAGTGGGTTGGATAAGCACTCATTTTTGGTTATGCCTAAAAAAATCAATCACTGTGAGCTGTGTTTTCCGTGGCTGCAAACTCAAACTCGCAGAACTCAATCTTTTTCCAAGCTCGGACTTGAAAAACGAAACTTTGTTCCATACTTGAGACAATCCCCCAGCCCAAATGTTCAATTTAGTGGTTCCAAAGACCAACGAGCTTTCTGCGTCATAATCAATTTTTTTGATGTCATAATTAAAACAAGTGACTAAAACAACTGGCAACCGAACCTCAGAATGGTTCGAATAGTGGCAAAGTGACCAGTGGCATAGCCACGAGTACTGCCAACGGACCACGGCTATTCTCCTCTTTTTTAACGTACGAAGACCTTTTTCAGAGTGGATCACTAAAGGCACATAAAAAAGGGCGCCTCCCATTGGCTAAATCCGGCCTTAGCCCTTCCCCCTAAACTTTTCGGTGGCTACGCCCGTGATGGTGAGCTCAGTTAACATTAACCACAAGTTTCATACACTAACTCAGCTACCCGTTTGAACTTCGCCGGACGTTTGGGAACTTTGACTTTGTTTTTGTTATCAGCTCAATAAATATAAAGGGCATTGCGATTCTGCTGGTCGCAAATCGCAATCCCAAATGCTCATGTAATCTAGATGCAACACGGCTTACCTTTTTTTCCGCAATCTCTTCTTTTTTCTAGAGGAAGGTTGTAACATTGACCTAAATGTATACAATAATCATCAAATTTATTTGTCGGAACATCATACGGACGACGGCTTTATATTTTTTATTTTAAGTCCTCTCCTCAATCATTAACTTTTATGGCATCTTTTTAGGACATGCAGATAGTCGAATGGTTGGCCTATTGATTTTTAAAGCTGTCTACGCGGGTTCGATGCTCCCTTAGGCATCCGTTTGCTCCACTAATGTAAAACCTAAGCTGCAATTGCAAGTAGTAGTAGTAGTCATTTATTGCCGAGCATTAATAAAACGATACAAACACGAAATATAAACCCGAAATAGCACGACGAGGAGAAACGGAAGATCGTAAGGTGTCGCCAAGAAGGAAACTAGGTCGCCGAGTCAGTTCCTCCTCAAAAATTTGTACATATGATATAAAGTACTTCAGCAAAAAATTTTGTAAATTCTTGGCACAGCAGTTTAAAGAGAGAATTTAAGAAAGGCTTCAAAGAAAACAAAAATAACGACACAGAACACCAGAATTGGAAAAAAATAAAAATAAAGAAAGAAATTTCGGTAAAAGTTGTAGGCCTACCATATATCAAAATGAAGTTATCTAAAAGAATTATGACCGTAATAAAAAGTGTTTTTTGAGTATTTTTGAAAAGGTTTTGCAGCAGGTAGTAGCTGCTTTATCTCTGATATAAGACGGTAAACCATTCCATACTTTGACTCCAGATACTTTAAGAGATCGATTAGTTTTGATATACGAGGTTCTTTCCACATAAAATTTTTTAGACAGAGCGCTACGGGTGGAGTATGTATGGACTGAGGTTAATACGGAAAAGTTCTTTGAGAAATCTTCTGACAGGGTATTTGAGCTGACTTTAATTTTAATTTAATTTAGTTGCATATTTATCCTCCTATCACGAGAAAGCGATCAATGCGCTATACGAGCTCGCTTAGGAGTTGCCAGCCATCTGTCTACCACACCAAGATGGGGGAATCCCGCTAAGTGCCTTTCCCAACGGCACAACAAGTAAACTTGCCGGCTTGTTCTTCACACTGTCACTTTAATGCTGAGCGTCAAGCAGGGAAGCTGTGAATACCAATTTTTAAAGTCATTGGCTTGACTTGACTCGGAATCAAACCCGAGTCTACAGCTCAAGAGACAGACGCTCCATACCACTCGGCCATCTGAGCTTTTTAGCCATGAATTTAGCAATTTCTAGCTCGTAGATTCCATTAATATTTAGGATTTCTAGTTCATCGTATAGTGGTTTAAGTCTGGTTTTCCTCCCAAATTTGTTACACAAAATTTTAAGTAAGTGATTTTGTTTAACTTGCAGACTTTTTATTAGGGAATTGTTAGCGCTTCCCCAGCAAATAATAGCATATTGTACGTGCGAATAAGCTAAACTGTAATAAATTGATAGAAGAGCTTTTTTGGGAACATATGTATGTAGTTGATACAGAGCTCCGGAAGCAGCGGACAGTTTGGATTCAATTTGTTGAATGTGCCTATTCTAGCTGAGGTTCGAATCTTTATGTACTCCTAAATATTTTACACAGTCAGTCTGTCTAAGTTCAGAATCTCCTACATGTAACGTCATCTTTTCAATCTTTTTGGTAAAAAGAATATAATTTGTTTTGGCGATATTTAGCGACAGTTGATTGTAGTTCAGCCAAGCATGTATTTTGCATAGTTCTACGTTCAAGTTATATTGTAGACGATTTACATTTTTATGTGACAATGTAAGCACGCTGTCATCAGCGTACAAAGTAGTTTTAAAATCCGAGCAATAGTATAAATCATTAATGTAAATCAGAAATAAGATTGGGCCTAATACACTGCCTTGAGGCACACCTATATCAATGTCTAAAAGCGAAGAAGAGAAACCATCACCATGGACAAATTGTTTGCGGTTGGAAAGATATGAGCTAAGTAAATTGTTGGCAACTCCTCTCACTCCATATTGTTCTAATTTGAACAGAAGAATATTATGATTAACAGTGTCGAAGGCTTTGGCCAAATCCATAAATATAGTGCAAACACTCCTATCATTATGCAGTACAGTTATTATCAGTTCATGCAAATGGGCAATGGCGAGGGTTGTGGAACGGTTTTCCTTAAATCCAAACTGGGTAGGGACAAAAACATTATATTTAGTCCAAAAGGTGATTAAGCGCTGTTTGATGATTGTTTCAAAAATCTTGTTCAAAGTGGAGGGAATTGATATCGGACGGTATTTCTTTAATTCAGAATTGGAACCTCCTTTGTGTAAGGGGATGACTCGTGCAATTTTTAGCTCATCTAGATACAGCCCATTATTAAGGCAGGTATTAAAAATATTGTTAAGGAAAGAGCAAGGGAGAATTTAGCAGCTTTAATCAACTTTGTCGGAATATCATCATATCCTGGAGCTTTGCTCTGGTTTAATTTGTTAATGATATCTATAATTTCATCTTCACTTGTATCTTCAATATAGATTGAGTTTGTAATTCGTTGTCCGAAAAATTGCTTCGAAGAAAAAGTTTTTGAATGCTTGTCAATAGATCCAGCCATTTTATGACCTATATATGTTACAGAAATGATGGTTATACTCAGAACAAATAATCGCAGGATCTGTGACGCAAGTTCCATTTGCAGATAGTTTAGAGGGTAACGTATTTGGTTTTTGTTTGTCTTTCCTTAAAATTTTGTTAATTGCTTTCCACGTCGAGGAAGTGTTCTTGCTTTTATCTATTTCACGAAGCATACCGCTTTTATATAAAAGTAGGAAATTCTTGATTCTAAACATCAACATTATTTAAAACGTAAAAAAGGTACAAACGACATTACTGTAGTTCTTGTACTAGACCAGGGGTAGGCAAACTACGGCCCGCGAGATCATTTAATGCGGCCCGCGGGCACTTGAAGAAAGATGAACCTTGTACTCTTTATAGTGATATTGCTTCGAATATAGGACGTTTGCGCCGGCGGACGCGATGACCAATTTTTTGCTCTTCACTTGATTTCGGGAGAAAAAAAGACATCTGCGGTCGTGATGACCTTTTTTTAATGTACTTTGCTTTTCCAAGCAGAGCGGCCTCGGTTTCAAAAATTTTTCCAATGCGGTTCTTCGTGCAAAAAGTTTGCCCACCCCTGCACTAGACAGTTCTCCTGTCGTCCAACGTGAATTCATCGTGTATTTACGCGTGAATGCGAGCGAATCAATTCCCCTGTCCACATGTACAGTTTAAATAGATCTAAAGCCCATGGCTTTTTTGCATCATAATAAAATTTTTGATGTCACAATTGAAAAACGTAATTATGACTTCAAAAATTTAATTGTGATGCAGAAAACCCGTTAGCTTTCGTCCCACTTTACCTGGTCATGTGGACAGGATAAATGTAAAATAGACTGGACTGAAACTAATAATGCAATTTTCATAAAAAAGCCGATAAACTGGTAAATTCATAGTAAAGCAAATTAAAAAATTTATTTAAATTTTACAACGCTGATACAAAGCAGCACCATCCATAATTTTTTTAAACTTTCTTACCGTAATCAATTGTTCTGAAGCAAGCCGGTGTGCCCAAGTCACCCCAAACTGGGTCGTAACAGCAATCCATTGCTTGACAGGTTGCCTTTCCACTGGATAATAATGCAGCTGAATTAGGCATACAACTCCGTCTGTCGTCTTTTCTAACTGTTTTGCAAGCGATGGTTGGGAAAGGTGGAATTTGAAAAATGCCTTCGAATGTAAGAATTTTCAGTTAAACTAAAAAGGATTGGATGATTGTTTCATGCCAGTTTTCCAGTCACGAAAAAGCAGCGATAGCAATCAGCTCACGAATCCAAACCACAACTCGCTACAGCAGAGGTTCTTAGTACTGTGGTCCATATAAATGAACACATGTGGAATCCGCAAAGTTGCTTTGAGGGATCCATCAAGTAAACCCTAATAGGGTGTGAATATTTACTTGTAGGACAAAGCTATTTAACATTGCTGGTAGAAACGTTTTCTTAAAAAGAGCTTCATAGGTTTTGCCAAGTTATTTTAATTAGGAGCAGGCAGCTTTAAACAGGAAAAGACTGTGCTATTAGCGATACCATTGTTCCCTACTGCAACATGTTTCTGCTGTAATCAATAGTAACTTACTGGGCAGAGGAATAGCTGCTGGTTGGCTTGATCCGTGTATGACTCCTGGGACGTTGGTAACCGCTGGAAACGCTCCTAAAACGATTATAATCAAAAAGCTCTCATTATGAACATTTTTTTAAACAAACATACAACAGCATAAATTTATGAAATCAAAAACATTTTCCGGAGTTGCAACCATGCTTCTCATGTTACTTTTCTTGACCTTCCACTCTCCTCTTGCATGTTACAACGTTTGTCGTTTTGTTGCTTCTTCCCTTTTCTCGTGCTGTCCAATTATACTGTATATTATTTTTGTATATTATTCTTGTGTTGACGGTACGGAAATAAAAGACACTAACTCACCAATTTGAATTACAAAGTAGATTGCTTTGCTACAAGATCTGACCGGTATAGATACTAGATACAATTTAGCCTAACTCTGGTCTAAAAAAATCTTACCGTCAGGCATCAGAGTAGGAAAGGTTGTAGGGCTATGAGGCTTCCACACAAAACCGGAATTAAACTTATCAGGCTTCGCTGGCTGTAAAATTAAACTATTATTTGAAAAGAAACCACATTACCAGTAACTCCAGCAAAAAGCAGAATGTTCCAGGACAGTGGTTTTTAACGGCGTTCCCAGAAACCCCCAGGGTTTTAAAAGAAAAAATGGGGGCCCACAGACTTATAATGTTTGTTCTTTTAATATACACCTCCTTTGCAGGTGGAGCAGACAATGGGCCCCCAATCCAATATCGTTAAGAATAGAGATCCCAGAAACTGGAAAAGTTAAGTATCTCCATTCTAGGTAGAGGATAAGTGAAACTTAAGCTCAGTTAAGCGCTCATGCTGATACACAGCCTTAAAAAAGGGTGAAAGAATTGGTTTTTACAAACCAAGTCTAATGGTATCATGTTAGCTATCACGTAAAACCAGAGTTGCTAACGGGCCGAAGATGATGAGCCCGACCATACCCGAACCCGACTTTTTAAGCCCGAACCCTAAATTATCAGCTAGTCCGAGCCCGATTTAAACCTGAAATCAAAAACATCACCTAAATTTTGAGGAAATTTTAATAAAAAAGCACACGAGTTTTACCCATTCAAAGTTGCATCAACTACCAAGTGCGAACATCAATATTCATGCAACAACGTGTTTTCTTTGCTTTATTTCAGTAACCGCGAGAACCCTATCACTCACTAAAAATCTCGATTTTGCTACGGCGTCCGGCCTGACTGAAGCCCAACAATTTTCCAAAACCCAAGCCCGAGCTCGGCCATAACCTGACCAGAAAAGCCCGAGCCCGATTGACAACTCTGCGCAAAACACTAAAACTTACTACTTTCGTGGGGTATGGTTGAACTAGCACCCCATTCACTGTCATTGAAGCCAGCCAATCAGGTTGATCAGGGTCACGATGGGCCATTGCTGAGTAATTCGTAGTTTTTTTAATCGGAAGCCCTGAAATTTAGTTTCAAATGCACATTTCTTGTTTCTTATTTTTTGTTAGAGTTAACGGTAGCGTTTTTCCTGTTTTTTCCTCCGGCCCCGCCTGTGTTTTAGCTCGTAAAACTTATGATGCATAATTTTTGCCTTCAGAGATCATAGTTTTTTGGAGTAGCTATGTGACATTGCTGTAGCAGGCTACTATTACAAATGCAGTGGAACAGGTTCGATTCCAGCCTATGGAAAATCAAATTTGGCGTATGTTAGTTCTAAGACTGCAAGTTTTTTTCTTATGAACCATTGGATTGTTAAAGATACGTTAATTATCTTCCAAATGACTGTTAGTAGTTAAGGTCTTAAGGAATAATGGTCCTGCTTGAGGTCAATCATTCTGAGATAATGAATGTATCTTTATTTGATTGCAACTGGTGAGGACTAATAGCACGAAACAGCGCTGTACCGCTCTATTGTAATTAGCTTTTAGCAGACTTAATTGGTTGCAAGTATGTCGTTGAAGAATAATTATAACTGGATAAAAATAAAAATTACATGGAATTCCACTAGGATACAAGTTTTGAAGTGTTGGTAATTTCCCTCCGAAGATTTTTCGAATTATATAATCCTCATTCCACACTCTTTGAGCCAAACCAACTCCTACAACACAAAAAATACATGCTGCGTTCCTTATTGCAGACTTGTGGAGTCCCACAATACTATTACATATTTATGATAACAATTTCTTTGCTCTAGTTTATATGTTTAGTACCAGTTTCGTGTCACAAAATTCATTTCTATGGCTTGTTTCCATCTGACACATCTATCAAGAAATCTTATTCAAGCACAATCAAAAATCTTATTCGAACAGAATGCCTGGATATTAAAATATCTTATTCAAATAGAATTATTTGAACAAAACAAAAAGATTGGTTTCGTTGTGCTCAGGACTTGAGGCCTACTCTTTATTATATTATGTAAAACAACTCATCATCATTCTTACTAACACCATTACCAGTAACAGCGTCACTAGTAGTAGCTGTTGTTACCAATTTTTCCCCAAAGGTTTTCAAAGCACTTTAAATCTTTTTTAGGATTCTTGGACTGCATGGCACAGCAGCCAGCGTCTAAACATTCCAACGCAGAAGGGTATAAACGATTTTGAAGCTTTCGACATGGAACACGGAATGCTGGCTCATGGCTGTAGCAGACGTAATCTGAAAAAAATCCGTTATTTTAATTACGATGATGTAATATGAAGACAACCTCACATGATTAAAAAAAGGGTTATGATATCAAAAATTAAAATGTGATGCAGAAAGCGCTGGAGCCTTCGAAACCACCACGTGCATGTAGACAGGCTAAATGGGAAAGTAAGTACCTACCGAAATATCAAACCCATGACTCTTGTTTAGACTGCACAAAGGTGTTTTTGAAATAAAACATCGGCATGGCAAGTTAAGACCGACAGCTCTGTAAATTTACCGTCTACTTACTGTTTGCTTTTACACCAAACATTTCTAAAAACGTCTTGTTTTGATTGTTGATTCCAGGAACTGATTCATTCAGAGCAAGAGCAAGAATTACGGAAGGTTGGACTTTATCAGGATACAATTTCTGGCTGTCCACCAGGTACGCAAAAGCAATTTGATGCTTGGGATAATAGTAAGTCAGAGCTATAATAAATAAAACAACTCAACAACAATGTACCAAAGTTAGTCAGTCATCTTAGCAGTTGTATATTGACGGATCTAGGGGGAGGATGAAAAGAAGGCCCAAGTCCCCCCGTAAATTGGATGCAATCCGCCACTGTGAATCTATTTTGCTAAAACGTCCAATTACAATAAAAAAGATGACTTTTTTCAAAATCACTTGTCGCGAATAAAATTTGATAAAATTAACGAAATATTCTGGTCAAAGCAACGTTGATGGCTATGAAACTTTAGTAATAAAATTATGCGCACAATTAGCAGAGGCGTAACTAGAGTTAGCTGACACCCTGAGCATTGCCCATTTGCTCAATGGCGAAGCAACAGCAATGAGCTTGTGGTAAAATATGACATATTGCATGGAGATTACACGCGTTTTTGGCAGTCAGCAACAAAATGATGTGATCAATTTAATTGCGTCGATTGATACCTTTTAACGTCAAAGTTTCGTAAAAAAGTGAAACAAAGAAACTCTGCAAACCTTAACTCTACTGACCACATTGAGTGGCTGAGTGTAACTTCATTTAAGTGGACCTAATAAAAAGGATTGATAACCCAAAGCGTTCGCTACCAGATGCAGCAAAAATCAGAGCCAGGAAGATAACAATCTGATAAACACATCTGTGGTGACTCACGTTAAGAATTTCTGTGGCATAGCATATGATGTCAATGGGCCTAAAAAATGACTATAATAGTGTGATGCGCGGCCCATTTTTGAGTCGGGGTGATAAAGGTATCACTTGTCGGTCATCCCATTGACCGAATATTTTTGGCAATGACCGAATTTTTTTTTCGGTCACAATGACTGAAAAAAATTTGCACTTATTTTAGTTTAACAATCGCTTTTTTCTTCTGGTGATAATAATAGCTATTATACAGGTAATGACATAAATTTTTTTTAATATGTAGCTCAGTTCTCAATATCACTAATTATTTGTTGTTAGCTCAGTTGTAAGCGCACCGGCTATCGATGCGGGAGGTCTGGGGTTCCATTCCCGGGCCGGTCAAATCGACCCAGTGTCACCAGCGGCTCGCCATGTCTGCGACGTTTCTTCGGAGCTGTGTAGCCCAGGCGCCAAGTTGCGGAGATGGGCCCCGCCACTCGTTACACGCTTCGGCGTGTGAACGTGAGCATAATACAGATTTTATTTTGTTTGTTATATCATATTTCGAGAATGTGCAATTAATGTTTCGAGAAAGGGTTAATGTTCCGAAAATGTGCTATTGCGCCCCTTTTGCCCTTATTTGCTTTTCACCCACAGGTGTTTCCCTTTCACCCACAAGGGGGAGATATCGCCCACTTTGAGAAACACTGATTTAGACTATAACTATTCGCTTGGTCCAAACTATAGTCTCCTGAAGTGAGTTCCAAAGAAACTGAAAAGCAAAGAAAATATTGAAAGTTCACAAAATATTCCCAATTTTTATGTATTTAATGGCAAAATTATTTACGTAGGCCGATATTGAAGTTCATCAAAACAAAGGAATTGTGTGCAAATTATCGCAAAATAGCTTTAACTATACCTTAGCTTGAAGGCATTACAAACACCTGGAAAAAGATCCTGGGCGTTTGCCCCCCAAAAAAGGCCTATAGTTACGCCACTGACAATTAGCCATTTCACATACTAATCAACGCTGATGCATACGACACTGACCGAGTTGCCATATTCACGACCATGATTGTATTACGGTTGAACACAACCTGTCTTACAGCTGATTTGTATGTTTACGCCCACATAATTGCAGGAGAAAACTGGTTTTCGAAGCATTATGCAAACAAATTCGACTACCAGACAAGATAAATTTCTACCTTCAACAGGACAAACGTTCATGCTGCGTCAAATCAGAAATACAGAACTACTAAACTTTTAACTAATAACTGATCGGTGCAAGCGTGGCCTCGAATCCCACCGGGAGGCAATTTCTCATTTTTAGGATTATTTTAAAATTTTTGCAAATATACGTGTTTCTGCATTCAGTTCGGTTACGCCTGATTCCGTTAAGAAAACACCTTAAATTGTTTCGGCAAATAATCACATAATCTACATATTACAATTCGAAGTAAGGCTCAATCTCCTCTGGCAGAGTGCTCAATAACTATCACTAGCAAGAGCTTAAAATTCAAACAAATATAATCTACATATTATATTAGCATCATTATTCGAATGCTACAAAAAAAGGAAGTGTGACTACATAGTGCATAGAGCAATTACGCAAACGTTTAATTACACTACTTACGAATTCTTTTCTCGTTGGCAGCCAGAAAAGCCCACCGAAAAGCTTTGTTTTTATCACCTTTCACAATTGCCTTGACAGCCTCTCTAGAGAATAAGGTGTCTGAAAAACACAGGTAAATTTGAAAATAATTATAAGATCGCAACATTTGTGGCATATCAAAGACCAAACTCGGGTCCCTCAATGTCTATAAAAATAATTTCTGAATGTACTTTTGCTAATGATCTTAACAAAAACATTACAACAAAACATTTTGCGTGATGACAAATGGAAATGACTGGCTTACTCTTGGGAAAAACAATTTGAATCGCTGTAACGGTTTTGTGCTAAGTAGTTCATCTAACACAGTGGTTCGTAAGTGGGTTCCCAGTCTTTGTTGTTTCCTCTTTCATTACGCATTTTTTGCAGGCTGCGCAGACAACAGGTTCCCTAAGCCCATATTTTCTAAAGTAGGGGTCCCGGGACTGTCTAGGCTGTCTAGGATTAAGACGGATTGTCTAGGATTATGCCAAGACTTTAGCTATTTTTGCTACTTACGATCTTGCAGGGCTTTGTCCACGACCAAATTTTTAACATTGTCACTTGTCACTTTTCCACCTGCTGTGAGTGCGGTCAAGGCCAATGACGTCATTTCGTTCATATTGTTTTGCGCTAAAACGAAATTATTTTACAGAATTCCCACAAACAAAATGCATTTTAGAAACATATTTACGTAACGCAGATCTAAAGTTAGCGATTTTGTTTACTTCTTCCAGCGCAAATTGTTTGTCCACGTTACAGCGAAAAACAATGTAAAATGACAAATACACATATGAAATATCTTTTTCCTTTTTCACTACTTTGAAATATTGGGTTGCAAACTTGGTGTTTCAAAGGTAATAAGTTTGTTTTTCTAAAAAAATTAAGAAATAAGGCTTAGCAATTCTATGTCGAGTTTTGCCTCCATGAAGAAGTCAGATGATCATTCAGACGTGCAATATTTTTTATGCAAAAAATATGTGGATTTATTCTTGTAAATATGTTTTTCTTCTTAATTATCTTCCTGAGTTAGGATTTTGTCTTGCAGGTATTTGGTTGGATTTGGGCAAGAATAGAGCATGAAACCTCGTATGCAATTCTGAGACAGTCAGTTTTCAAATTATGGTATGCCATCCATTGTCCACCGTAATTCTGTTCGTAGTGAATAAACCTTTTACCGCAGATTAAGCGATATATTTACCCTGTCCACATATCTAATTTTTGTGGGCTAAGAACCGCGGTCCTAAATCCCACGGAAATTGAACATGTGGACAATAAATGTAACCCCACAAAGATGCATTTTTGACACTCTAATCAATATTTAACCATAAAGTTTCGAAAACACTTATATCAGCCCAAGAAACAACCGTTGGCAGTTCCACCCTAAGTTTTTCTAATGAGTTTATGAACCGCGTCAGGCCAAACCCAACTTTCAGAGCGCAAAAGTCTATCTGAAATTACCTGATAATTTTGCCGCAACATGCTTGATAACAGGCTCTTTATTGTCAGTCATTAACAACTGGATCAGAGTAGGGTCAACACCTAAAATGTTATAAAAGCTTGAGAACACTAAAAAGGCTGAATAAACCCAGCACTGCAGTTGCTATCAGCCTTTCTTAGCCGCGGACTTCTTTCAAAAGTTCATCAAATTCACGGACCTCTACATTTTTAACACTTGCCTTAACCCGTACTTTTACAAAACTGCGACTAGCATAGAATTGCTGCTCGTAAAGATAACAACATACTTTTATACCTACTGCTAGCCGTGCGTTTTTGAGGAAACAATTAGTGTTTATGGTGATTTTGTATTAGGCCATTTACAGTGTACTCGCGGGCCTTTGCAACTTTTACATGTACCCCAAACGATAGGTACTCCTGCTCGAGAATCGCGGCTGTAATGCAACCGTAGGCACGAATTTTCATTGCATGTGACCCCGTATCTTTCATACCAAACTAAGGCTTTAAGCTTACAGCACTTGATTATTTTTTTGGTGAGAAACAATTTAATTAAAACTCACCATATGCTTTGGCCAAGTTGTCAAAAATTATTCCTTTGAGGTTATTTCCGGCTAAGTATTGGGCATAAACTGGGTTTAATTTCAATCCTGGACCTAATAAAAGTGTAAAAAGAAAAACTATCATCAAAAAGAATTACGGGTAAACGTACGTAGAAAAATTTCAGCTTAGCCTGTTTGAAGCAACGTGGTATTGAAGTTTCTTACCTTATAATTTCTATTTTAAGAGCTCGAGTGTGATAGCAAACGCACCAATATATTGTTTTCATTGTAACCGGTATTCGATTGTCAAGTTCAAAGATAATGAAGCTTGAGCAGTTACACAGTAAGGCAAAACTTCTCGTAAGACCAATCCGAAGCAAGCAACAGAGATGCAAGCAACATCTTGTCAAAACAACTGTTGTATGTTAACTGAAGCTGAATATGCCTGCGTTATTTTCTCTGACCGGAATCAGGATACAAGGCCATAAGAGTCAGTCAAATCTTTGAGATTATCGTTATGCTTACTCCGAGATAATTTTATCCATTCCTTGTAGTCAAGTTTTCCGTCTCGCATAGCATAAAGTAAAGCACCTTTCGGATAACCCACATCTGAAAAACGTGAAGGTAAACTAAAACGAATGTAAAATATGTCTAACATGCAGTTTTTTAAGTCCCAATAAAGAAGCCAACCTTTGATAAAAGTATCAAATAATTTTAACGCATGCTTGTTGCATGTTAGCGCAAACCAAAATTTGTGGAAATGTTTATCGTTAATTTTGAAAAGGCTTGTTAGTAAAAAGAAAGAAAACGAAATCTGAAATAATTCTGGCTTAGGACATTTTGACAGCATAGACTCAGTTACAACCTTAAGCAATGTAGCTAGGCAGAGCTTGTCGTGTGTGCCGCTGTTTCAACTTCGTAGCTGACTGTAAACTAAAGAAAGTAAGTTCAAAATTTAATTTCGTTCTTGTTCATGATTTCCTGTTCATGGTACATACCACAAAGCAATAAACCTTTACCTCTACCGAAACGCTCAAATCGCAAAAAGTTGAGCTGTGTGCAACGCGAGAACAGAGGGCTCCATTTGAAGTGCCCAACCAAGGCAATAGAAAGTACCAATGGTTTACTATCATCAATAAATATATTACCATCCGCAATTAGGCTGTTAATTATTTCCTGTGAAACATTGGCTAGCTTCATCTGCACGATCGATAACAAGTTTAGTTTGGGTTGAAGATTGAAAGGAGAGGTTGAAGTGGTAACTACAGAAGTGGTAGTTGGGGCTGGAGGGGTTGTTGTTGTTGTTGTTGTCGGGGGCAAAGTTGTTACGACTGGATTTGTGACGACCGGATTCGTGACAATCGGATTTACAATCTGAAAGTTGTTGTTGTTGTTGTTTTGGCTAAGAGTTGTATCTGTTTCATCATCAGGGTATATTGCTAAACATAAGCAATCGTAATAGTAAGCTATAAAGTGTGTTTTCTGCTTCACCGGCACGATAAATTGCATAAAAAAGCAACAAATGATTGAATGTTGTAGCATAATAATGCAAGCGAGATTGATTGATTGATTGATTGATTGATTTCTTCATCGTTATCCTCCTGTCACGAGAAAACGATGGAGGCGCTATAACTAGAACGACTCCATGCTCGCTAAGGAGTTGCTTTTTGTTTCCTAGTTTTCCGATTGGGTTTTGCGTATGGCTTCTTTAATTTTCGCTTGCAAGCAAGTCAGCAAGCAAGCTAGTTTGATCCCACCAATCAGGGATAATCATCGGGAAAAATATATTATTCAAGGACGCAATAGCGAGGTTTAGGTGGGAGTTAAACCACCAACCTCGCGATGATGACCGTCGTAGAAACGACACTCAAAATTGTTACGTCGCGCTGCCGACAAACTGATAGGCATAAAAACACAGGAGCATGCGACAATGCGTCACTCAAAAAATAATTCCTCCTCTGTTTGAAAGCAAGAGAAGATAGCACTTTTTATTGCCTTGGTTTTAATCAAAATTTGCCTTAAAATTAAGCGAAAACTTGTAAAAATGACAAACTTACAAAAATAACAAGCTGGAATTCCATCAGCAAGCGCAATCCCTTCAACGTCATAGCAGCAACTAAACAAACATTATGTAGACTTATTTGGGGGTAAATTACGACTTTAATTACAGTATGATTAACAGATACATATAATTAAAAAAGTAAGGTGAGGGCAATTTCTTGTTTTTCAAACAGAATCGTAAGGTTTTATTTCTAGTGGGTGAAGTACGACAGTAAAGTGCTGCTAGCCTGCAAGTACCTTGTCATTGAAGCAACCAGGCTGCAAATCATTCTAACACTTGAGTTTATCCGGCCCCTTATGCGTATGTATGACGTAACACTTGCGGATCCCTTTATGCTGATCAAACTTAAAATCAAAATCCTGACCAAAACTCAAAAATAAACACCTGGCCATAACTTCGACAAAAGTAAAAAGCGTATATCGGTAATGATAATGATATCACTTCCTTAGAAGTTCATTCTGAGCTGAAAACCAAATTCTCAGTTTGGTGTAAACTATCTGATAGGTTAAATGAGAAAACATACCTCATCCCAAAAAAAAATAATAATGATAATTAATCATAATTTACCAACCCGACAGAGGTGCAGTCTTGTTCTGAAATTCCAAAGTATCCGCAATCGTCTTTTTCTACATCCTCAATTTGGCAGAGCGGCTCTTGATTCCAGTAGTACGAAAAAGCGGATTCATAAAACGCAGCGAGAAAAATCAAAGTTACAAACATTTTCTTCCCGTTAAAACCCTGCAACTTAAAAAAGCAGTAATCATGAGCCGAAGCGTAGCCATTAGTGGCCACCGGGGGACTTCCCTACCTCTTTTGACGTATGAAGACCTTCTTTTTGGAAACCGATTACTGAGAGTAATAAAAACGGGGCATCTCATTTTTTAAACCTACTCCTAAGCCCCTAAAGTTTTTGCAGGCTGCGGTCTTGATGATGGGAATGTAAGTCCGGTAACATATTTTTGGAACTGCTTCTTGGAACGAACCGTTATGACTGTATTTATCTTTCTCATTCTTGAGGTGGAACAAAACTAAAGCATTAACTGCCGTGGTCTTATCCGTTTTTTTAGAACCGGAAAATCACATGTTTCCGGTGGACTGTAAAAAATTTTTGAAGCTAATGTAGATGCTTTGACTGAATTTAGCCCTTACAATTTAAAATCTCTTCATGCCAGCCATAATTAGTCTCAAAGCAGAGAAATTTTTGTTTTGTTTCAAACTCAGTTCTGAGCCGCACATTTCGTAATATTAGCCGATCTGGGGCGGGATCGCAAATTTATTCGTTACGTTGAACGAGCTCGGGTGTGACGTAAAACGCTCGGAATATTGCTGTGCACCCCGTAAGGCAATCGCTACTTTCCTCGTCCCTCATTAAACAGACTTTTTTTGTCTCGTTAACAGAAGAGGAACTTGAGGTACTTGCAAAGCATGTTTTTGCGAGTACTAGCAAAGAAAAGCGATGGCAACATATTTAGCTTTCAGAAGCCACGTTAAAAGACAGAAGATTAGACAGAATCGTTTTGAAAAGTCAGAAGCTGAGCTTATTTATGAATGTCGATTGTTACGAGCAGCAATGTTGAAACTTGGAGATGTTTTGAAAAAAGATTTGCAGCCATCAATTGCCGTAGGCAAATCATCAATTTGCACTGCTGTCCATTTTGGAGATCGTTCTGCTTTCGTATTCTCCATGTTTTCTCGCCTTCTAATCAACAAACTTATTCTTGAACTAATCAATAAACTTATTCAGTAAAATCATTAGGCACAAAAAAACTCCTGTATTTTCGTTTTTCGAAACATGCTGAGACTGCCTTTTGTTCTTACGTTTATGTACAGCTGACGCATTCTTCTGCGCGTGCGTTGGACAAAGACGAGAAGATTGCGAGACGTATCAATCAATCAATCAAAATATTTATTTTTTATGCAGCACAACCCACCACAAGGTAACAATGTAGGCTACTTGCGATCGCTCAACGTGCTGCTTCATAAACGCCTCGGTAGATGGCAGCTTAACTAACTAGTTAATGTAACGAGCGAGCTTGAGGCTGCGACCCCGCTCCTGCACAAACTGTACACACGATAACAGCGGGATAACCACATCAATTCGCTTGTCACTTGTTGAAAAATTATTTTGCTTAAATTTACACACACTCATGGGTACCTTTGCTTATTACAAACCTTGACCGTACCGGTACTATTATTCCAGAAATATCTCGAGCGAATCAATTAAGGAAAAATATTTCGCATTAACTCGCTTTTGCTAATTTGGTTCTTGTAAGATCTAAGTTCAGTAGCCTCGAAAAGACCGAGAAAACAGTAACAACCCAAATATTATTAAACTATACAGACAATATTGTTTTTAATCTTTTTCTTAGCCTTAGTCTATGCCGCTCAGCGGTTTTGCAAGCAATGCTATCTATTCAGTCATCATCAAAGTCGCAAAAAGTGCAGCGTCTTCTTTTATCCGCTGAAAATTCCTAACGGTGTGAAACTTGAAATTTTGCCGACAAATTGCAGCAAAGTAATTGCTTTTTTTTCAAAATAAACGTTTTACAGCTGAGTGTAAAATCACTGTGATCCATTTTATTTGATTTATGCATCCAATAAACAAATTAAAGACAATTCAATTTCCATACATCGCGAATTACGAACAAAAAAATTTTTTTGGATCAAAAATGACAGCATTACAGTAATTGCTACGAACTGACAGATGTAGGCCCTATATTTTTGTTTCGTGTTTATTTAGTTTTAAAATTTAAATGCAGTAAGAAATCAAAACGCAGCAAAGCACTTTCCATACTTAGAAGCATTTTTTGAATCAGTTGGCTTAATTTGACCAATCTAGTTTGACTTGATTTCTTCATTTTTATTCTGGCCTGCCACGAGAAAGCGACAGCGGCGTTACACATAGAACGGATCCAAACTCACTTAGGAGTTGCCTTAGTTTCCAGGCCTCCGCCAAAGTTTTGCTTCTGGCTTCTTTAATTTGCTGCTTGTTAGATTCCCGCAGGCAGCAAGGGTTATCGTAAAGCATCTTATCTAAGGACGCAACAACAAAGCTTGGGTGGTAGTTGAACCATCATGGCGGTCGCAAAACGACGCTCCGAACCACTCAGCCAAGCTACCTGCCACGTATTTCTAACAATGACGACGTTTCTAGTTCGAGTCTTAGCCTGATCGATAGTCCAGCGCTGTCAGTAAATTCAAAAAGTGGCTAACTAAGTTCGAGTCTTAGCCTGATCGATAGTCCAGCGCTGTCAGTAAATTCAAAAAGTGACTAACTACAAAAGTGAAGACTTGTCTGAAGTTTATCGGTAAATGATGAACCTATAGCTATGCAATATACATTGACTAATTCTGACCCTTGCTAGCAGCTTCTGCGGTAAAAGCTTTTTAATCATGCTCATAGTCTTTAACATTGGATGAGTCTGCACGTTTCATCATCATCTGAGAAAAGATAATGGCGTGTAAAGAACAAAAAACTTGCTCAAACAAACTACACCACCTTGTAAAAAATTACTGCTTCTAACCTTCTAAAACACCATTATTTGCTCGGTTACTGACCTGCCAAATATTCTTATTTAGAATGAGAAGGATTATTTTAACAAGTTATAAATGTCAAAAAAGATTTAGTTGTTATAAAATTTCGAGTAGTCAGCCGGTACATTTCCTGTAAGACTTTTTTCACTGGCCATGCTAGGAGATAGACCTTCTACGCTTTAATTGATTATATCATTACAACCAACAGTTTAAAGCTTAAGCTTTTGGATCTGAATAAGCACCACCCATAATAACGTACTAATTGCAGTTACCAATGTATACTTATCCAGGGCTGCATTAAGGCAGGGGCTGACGGGACTGCAGCCTACCACAAACACAGGCCCACCGACAGCAACTTATTAAAAGTAACCATATAGCCGTAGTAGATAGGGTTGCAGGAGATGCAGCCACATACCCAATTTGTTTCATGTGAGGCGTCTCGTCAATTATAATAAATTTGACTGTAGCCTAAGAAAAAATTTAGAAATATTTATTAATATGCTTGTTTCATTTATCCTTGAGCAGCCTTTGCTTATTGAGCAGTGCGCAAAAAGAAAATTCTGGTAGTTTGCGCAATATGCTTGAATAAATACTTTAAAATTTTTTATTTAAGATTACACCCTCTTTCATATCCATTCTCTCTCGTCATGTGAAACTTAAATTTGAGCAAAAACTGTAAATGAGATCTGGGCAAAATTATTTACATCCCCAAAAGTTTTTTCTCCTTTACGGTTATGAAAGTAACCAACGTAATCTTTTTTAGAAATACAGTAATTACGCGTTATTTTGTTGCCAAGGGAGCAGAAAGTCGTAAGCTGGGGGGGAGTTAAATCCCTCTAGAAATTTAGAGCTCCCTTTCATAATTCATTCCCTCTTATGTAACAGTTTTTAAGCAATTTTTACTTTAACAGCTGTCAAAAGTGCATTGGGGATGGGGATTCTGGGGTTTTGAGCAAGAAAATAAGCAGGAATAATCTGCAATTAATATTTTTTCCAAAATTTGAACTTTTTTGACATCAATCGTAAATGTGCCTGTGCAACATACATTTTATTTGGGCAAGGAATAAGAATTAGAGGCAAAAAATTAAACAAACATTGTCATAAAATTCGATGAAAAGGTATTAAAAATCGCTATTGCGGAGTGTATTTTAAGAAATCTTCCGGGAGAGTCTGCCCCCGGCTGCCCTAGAATTACTTTTGTTCTTCATTACGCATTAAGTTAATTCTTCTAGTCAAACTCTTAAAATTTTGCTATCTCAAGATGAAAATTTAGACTTTTTCAAGAAGGTTTGGGAGACCTCTCCCAAAAAATTTCAAAATTTTAGAATTAATTTAGTGCATTCTGGCGTATATCCAGGAGGATTTTTTGTCGAAATGGGCACTTATTTATGAAGTAAAGATAGGGTAGGCCTACTAGTAAGCATAATTGTTCAGAAATGGTCATTGCCTTTGCACTTAGCTTTCGGTTATCGTGCCTAGTAGCTCGGTTCTGTAGTACAGTGTAAGACGGATCCTTGGTGTCAGACATGGTAGCATAAAAAACGAATGCCGGTATATCTTGCAAAAATTCAACTCGTAAGTTTCTGCACCGCACGCACCAAACCGATAGCAACTATTAACTGTAATAACCACTGAAGGTTATCGGTCAAAAGGTAGTATCTTGTAGTCAAATTACATGCTTCTGGGTTCCTTTGACACTTTATCGTGTGACTTCTTAAAATTTTGTCGTGTTTTAAAGACAAGCAAAGAAAGAGGCCAGGAGGGAGTCCACGTCTGCCCCCTTCCCTACCCCAGAAAAAGATTAACAGATTTGCGCAATATACAAAAATGGGCCTGAGCAGAAGTGGGGGGACTAGTCCCCCCATTGGCGCCGCCACTGACTAGGCTGGTTTAAAAAAATGAGGAATTGAAAAAAATTAGATCGACCTCTAAGACAGTTTTTTCAGTCAACTTCATCTATTTATCTACATTCTGCGGGATTCCAATAATTTCTGAGTCATCTGAAAAGAACTGCTATTTCTTCAGTCTCTGTACATTTTTTAAAACTTCTACAGCTTTGTTATGATGTTGCTAATAGGCTAAATATTATTAGTCGACCACAATGCTTATTGCTTCCGTTCGATTTTTTGCAATTTAATAACACTCAGCACGCCAAGCATAATTTTTTTGACTACTATCTTGAATTACGAGTAGGCTATTATATACGTTAATTAAGGCTGAAATTCCTTCCAACATCAGCCTTAATTACCTTATATAATAGCCAAATGTACCCTTATTTATCTTATGGCATTGTCCTGTGGGGTACAGCAGGTAAAACCCAACTAGCTAAACCAACTGTCCTCCAAAATAAAGCAATGCGTGCCATTGGCTGCAGTGACTGGCGCACGTCGGCAAATCCTCTCTACGCCCGTTTTAAAATTGTAAAACTGCATGATATCTACGTACTAGAAGTTGCTAAATTCGTGAAACAAGCCCTGCTAGGACGCCTTCCACCATATTTTTTTGACTACTATCTTGAATTTAAAAACATACACAGCCATTCCACAAGATCAAACACTGATCATAATCTAATCCTACCGTTATACACAATCGTAAAAGTTCAAAAATCAATTAAATTTCAGGGAGCAAAAATTTGGAACAATATCCCATCTCGTATAAAAATAATGTTGAACAAGAAATTCGTCAAAAAACTTATCGCGAAACCTTTTTAGACTCTTATCAATAGTGAAGACAGGTGGCAGTGTTTTTTTGCTAGAATTAAGCTTTTTTTTCCAAGCCTTGTTTAAAAAACAATCTCATAAATTTCAAAAACTACCGTAGGCCTAAGTCGATAATTTGAGCTCTCTCTTTCTGTGCTCTAGTTCAAACACTCTTCCGAAAGTAGCCGTTTGACTCAAAGACTTTTGTTCCTTCACGGTCTCCTGTCGTGGAAAAAAATTATTATTTGATTTTTGTGTCTTTTATTTCAACGTGAAGTGCGACAAAATATAAACTGTATTGTCTTGTCTTAAACAATTTATATTTTGTTGAAGCAGCTTCGCCTACGCCAGGGGTCGGCAATCTTTTGCACTTAAAGAGCCAAATTAGTCCGTTTGTCACAAAGCGAAACCCAGCGGTAGCCGCAAAACTACCGCCAGGTCCAAAAACTTCAGTTATTCCGAAAATAATTCCTAAAAAAAGATCTTTGTGTACCTCTAAAAGGAGCCACAACTAGGGGTTCAAAGAGCCGCATGCGGCTCCGGAGTCGCAGGTTGCCGACCCCTGGCCTACGCTGTTTTGCTTATTGTTTGAAATAAAAAATATCAAATACCGTCGAGTGAGAGGCTGCAGACTCGACAATGGCAGACTGCAGTTCATAGTCTTTTTGCAGCCTCTCAGTGGGAATTCAATAACTGTGAGTGATTGTTTTTTTGTTAATTGTTATGTGCGCGAAAAAAAAAATAAACTGCGCTTCGACCTTGTAAAACAGTGTTTCTCAACCCCGAGTCCGAGGACTCAAATGAGTCCGCAGAAGGGCGTGAATGAGTCCGCGAAACTTACAGATACGGAAAGTTACAGGGTTAAAAAACGAATTTGAAGAGCAAAAAAAGGTCATCACGTCCGCAGATGTGCAATTTTCCGCCCAAAATCAAGTGAAGAGCAAAAGAAAACTTTACAACACGAAAGTTTTGGGCATTTGACCCCAGCGCCCCCCCCCCCCTGGATACGCCCCTGAACACCTAAAAAATACTGGGCATTTGCCCCCCCAAAAAGGCCTAGTTACGCCAGTGGGTAAGCCTCCTACAAAACATTCGCGAGCTCATATTGTCTGCATCAAAATCAAATCAAATCTTCATTATACTGGCGGTATTACGCCGAAGCGTTTAACGAGTGGCGGGGCCCATCTCCGCGGCTTAGCACCTGGGCTACACAGCTCCGAAGAAACGTCGCAGCGGTGGCGAGCCGTTGGCGACACTGTGCTGATTTGACCGGTCCGGGAATCGAACCTCAAACCTCCCGCACCGAAAGCGTGCGCTTAGCAACTGAGCTAACGGCCGGTTCTATTGTCTGCATGTACGAGTTAAAAAAAGTAATGTACCGGGTGCTACAAAAAAGGATATGATAAAGTGGCAAATTTTGAAATGGTCTGAAGAAGACATCAACAAATTCTTGATCATACAGGAACTTCGAAGCTTTGTGGGACACTGATAATGAAAAATATGAAGAAAAATACTAGAGAGTATAACATCAACACAGTGATACCGGAATTGACAGCTGCAGGATTACATATTGACAATGAAGAGTCACTCAAAAAAATAAATAAATGAACAAAAAACGGAAAAGATTGGTATAAAAACAAACTGAACAAAATAAAAAAATTGAAATGGTTTATTTCACGTACCGGTAGTCGATTTTTCAGCGTGAATGTAAAGTTTCAGCTTCCAAATCCATGGTTTTGGTAAGGAGCGTATTTAGGGAGGCATTGTGCCATGCTTCCCTTTTGACTCTGCCTTTTAGTAAAAAATAACAAAATTAATGCTGCCAAGTGACTGAAATATGCCAGGCTCTTTTGATGGTTTCTGTAGCTTATGGCCAGAGGCGGATCCAGGAGGGTAGGATGAGGAGTATGCATCCTCATACCAGCTATTTTCAAAAATATTTTTGATGTATACAAATTACAAATTTTCCAATATTTCGAACCTCTTCGATAGCGATAAGCCTGACGGCGTAAGCACGCACAATCGAAAATGTGCAAACAAATTGTATCGTATTTGGCGAAGCACCCAGAATTAGGGTCAAAAAGTTTAAACAAAATTTGCGTGAAATTATTCAAAAAGCACTAAAATAGCCATTATATAGCATATAGATTTTCAAAATTGTTTCGGGGTAGCATACCCCAGGACCCCCCGAGAGCCTTTCTTGTTTCTCCATCGTCTTCAAATTAGTTCTGCCGAAAAAAATACGCTTGAAAAAAATACAGAAATTATTGCCCTCCCCTCCCTTTACGAATTTCTCGCTATGCCACTGGTTTCGCGGCGTAGACTATAGCAGCGACTGCAGCAAAAAACATGTATCCGCCACGTGTGACCACTCCGTTATCGAACAACCTTGTTTTCATACCTATGAGAGACTTGAGTCCGCGTATATTTAGGCTATCTTGGAAATAATCCGTGGGCTAAAAAGGTTGAGAACCACTGTTGTAAAACAACACGAGACAACCTTGGTATTGATAAGGCATGCTGAAGCCATGAATCTGCAAAATAAGCATTTGCGACTTTTGATGTAATAGACCAGGGGTGGGTAACTGTTTTAGTCAGCGGGCCACATGCGGGAAGACGAAGTCCTTCCCGGGCCGGATTATTAAATGGATCAAGTTAATATGTTCAACAACTATTATTGTCAGGGTCGCTCTGATTGGAAAGCAAAAAAAAAAAAAAAAGGTCTACACACTCCTCAGATGTCCTGCTTTCCACCGAAAATATCGGTGAAGCAGTGGCGTAGCGAAAAACTTCAAAAAGAGGGCCATAATTTCCACATTTTTTGATCGTCTTTTTATTAAGCAGAACTACTTTGAAGCTGATTGACATACAAAAAAGGCTGTAGGGGATCCGGGGGCATGCTCCCACGGAATCATTTTGAAAATTTACATGCTGTAATGGCTAATTTAGTGCTTTTTTAAATGATTTTCACGCAAATTTTTAGACCCTAATTCTGAGTGCTTCGTCAAATATGATGCATTTCGTTCGCACATTTTCGATTATGCCTGCCTAAGACGTAGCCTAATCGCTATCAAGAATATTCGAAATTACAGAAAAATTGTATACATCAAAAACGTTTTTGAAAATGGCTAGTGGGAAGATGCCTACCCCTTTTCCTAGCCCCCCTGGATCCGCCCCTGGCTATAAGCTACAGAAACCATCAAAAGTACCTGGCATATTTCAGTCACTTAGCATCTATAATTTTGTTCTTTTTGCTAAAAAGCAGAGTCAAAAGAGGGTCTTTTGAGTCAAAAGAGGTGCATGGCACAATGCCCTTCCCTTTAAATACGCTCTTGCAGTGAAGAGCAAAAAGTCTACTTTTCCTCAGATATCCTATAAAAGAGTAAAAGAGGTTCGGCTTGATTCGCGATATAAGGTCACATTTTTGTAAGTGCCAGCGGGCCGCGTAAAATGGTCTCGCGGGCCGGATCCGGCCCGCGGGCCGTATGTTGCCCAGGTCTGTAATAGACTAAACTTATAAGAAATTGATCGGCATTTAAGTAGCAACGAACCGTTTTGTAATATACAAAAATTGATCCAAGCTTTGCCCCCTCCCTGATAAACGCTTGACCCCCTTTAAGTCGGCTGCTTTGGGTTGATTGAAGCAAAAATAGAAAAAGGAATTTGAAGTGTAAGAAGAGGGGGGGTGTAGGCGGTTACTTTGAAGGATGAAAATAAAATGGCTGTGGCTAAAGTTTTTATTTTAATTTTCAATTTTGTAACGACTGATGTACTGCAGCTCTACTAGATCTGGCAAGGACAAGCACAAAGTTCTCAATATCCACTCTATTAACTTGAACGACGAATACCAAGCCGTCACAATCATAAAACAAAAGTACTCTTCGAATTACTGGGTAAAAATAAGCAGACCAAACATCTGCAAACCAAAACCAAAAACAAGTATTGCCATTTATAATAGACGCGAATAAGGCAATCCGTACATAGCTCTCTCCTAAGGAAGCAACCCATGGGAAGCTCCTGATCAAAAACAAATAAGGATTGATTGAACATGAAAATGGCCGAAAAAAATTTATAGAACAAAACATGCAACAACAAAAAAATGCACAAAAAATGAGCTAAAAAATGTATATACAAGAGGCAATTAAAATGCCCCCGCGAAAATGCGAAAGAGGTATGCCTAAAAAAATGCGTCGACTACTCAAAGTGTAAACACCCCTTTATATCTTACAAAATTGTGGTTCCGAAAACGACCTGGTTTCACCATTGGTCTTCCCACCCGAGTAAAAACCATGTTTGGTATGTGTGTAGTGATGGGTGTGTTGTCAGTGAAAACCTCTGCTGCACCAAGTGAATGTGGTGAAAGAGAAGTATTAAAAGAAGAATCCCCCAAGTCTTGATCGTCAGGGGGTTGAAGATTCAACTCCAGGAAATGACATGGTTTCAAGCTATCCATGGACAGTTGGACACGCTGTTGACTTTGCCGTTCAGATCGAGTGCGAAGTATTTTTCGTGACGCTCTAATCTAAAACAAGATGAGGACCCGAATACGGTCGTTGTAAGGGAGTGCGTACTGACTCAATCCGAGCAAAAACATCAGAACACTCATGAAGGCGAGAATCAATGTAAGTCCTTCTGTTAGAGGGGTGTTTGGGTTGAGTGAATCTTAATATATTCATAAAGTCAGAAAGTCGTTTAGCGTAGTCAGACCGTTCAGAAAGAGGAAAAACAGAGGAAGAAGAAGAATCATGATTTGGATCTGGCCCTGGCATTGAGTTGGCAGGATTAAAAAATTCTCCCGGCAAACGAAGTGACATTCCAAAAGTTACCTCGGCGGCTGAGCATTCCAACTCATCTTAAACAACGACTCGTAGTCCTGAGAGTACCATGCTTAGATTAGAAAGCCAGTCAGAGGCATTTTCTTGGCACTTCAGCGCTACCTTGAGGCTTTTATTCCACCTTTCATTCATCCCGATAGAGGCAGGATGGAAGCAGTTGTGTGCTGAAGCTTAGCGCCAAGAAAAAGACACATATCTCTCCAGAATACAGATGTAAATTGGGTGCCACGATCGGTAGTAATTACAGTTGGAGCACCCTAGAGTGCAAACCAACGTAAAAGAAAAGAATCAGCACAAGTTTTAACAGTAATGTTTGGAAGTGGAATCGCTTCGGGCCATCGACTAAACCTATCGACAATGGTCAAGATGTAACTATATCTCTCACATTGATTTAAAGGACCAATCAGATCAACGTGCACGTGTGAAAAATGAGCATCTGGTGGGCTGAAATGTTCAAGAGGAGCTACTTGATGCCGATGTATTTTAGACTTCTGGCAAGCTGTGCATACGCGACAATACTCGGCAAAGTCAGGGCGCATGTTGGGCCACACGTAACGACAGCCAATCAGCCTTTGAGATGGCCGAATTCCGGGGTGATACATCGAATGGACCTGTTCAAAGACTCTGTTTCAAAAAATAACAGGTACAATAGGGCGAAATTGGCCAGTGGAACTGTTGCCTACAGTGGGAATACCGGAAGAGGGAACGATTCGTTCCTCGATTTTGAGGGAATGAGAGTTTGAGGACCTCATATCTGCTATCTCTGCATCAGTTGTTTGGGCTAAAGCAAATTCCGTGGGATCGACAATGCCTGAAGGCGTAATAGCATTTAGCAAAGGAGTACAGTTTTCCTCGGTAGCTAATTCATTTGGCCTGCTGAGGCAATCGCAACAATATTTGCTTCTCCAAAAATATGCTGGATGTTGGTCGTAAACTCGGCAATGAAAGTGAGGTGACGCGACTGACGAGGACTCAATGGGGTCGATTTTCGCGCTAATGCACCAACTAAAGCTTTGTGATCCGTAAATAAGACAAAATCTCTACCTTCAAGAAGATAGGCAAAGTGCCTCACAGCTATGTAGGCAGCCAAAAGTACCCTGTCAAAGGCACTATAATTTGTTGAGCGCGAAACCTCGCCTCTATCATACGAAACAATGCATAAGGCTCCTTCTCCCAAAACCTCGGGAGCTTAAAAGACAGATTTCTACTTAATGCCGACATATTCTCTATCAAAGAGTGTGACATGTCAAAATCTGATAGTCCCCTCACAGTGTCAGTAGTAGCACAAGTTACAGCTGACTGTTCTACCCTTCTAGTTGTAGGAAAGGTAACTCTCCTAGGATGTCTTAATCTCGAGGGGCTTACAACTCTATACCCCCAAAAGTATCCAACACACAGCAAACACAAAAACAAACAGAATTAAAAAATCACAAATATTAAAGAGGAGCTGTAACGGAAATTGACATTGCCTTTTTTCAACAGTTTATGCAAGTAAACTGTGCTAGTATGGACTTTTCACAAAAATTTCAAAAAAATAATGACCCGTTTTCATTTTATGGGCCATTTTATACCCGATGTTTAGTCCGTCATTTGTTACTACAAGAAAAATTATGTCACAATGCCCTCCTCTGACGTCAGCAACCAGAGGTAAACAATTGGAATTTATGTTTCGACTATAACCAAAGTCTCGTCAGCCTTGCTACGCACAGCCAATCCAGGCTAAACTCATTCCAGACTGTAAAGACTCTTTTTTGCATTGCTTTACCTGAACATCTCGACTTCACCTCTTTTCTAGGTTGTGCCCTATTTTTGGCAGGCGACTGGCCCCAAACAACGATATCCAATGAAAGAACCTATAACCACTAATCCACAACTAAGTTACCGGTAGCCTAACTAGCTCACATCACTAAAAGCCCCCATGGCAACCCACTCATTTGCAGCTGCAGACGCGTTTCGACCTTATTATGGTCTCATCAGTGCAGCATAGCAACCTCCCACCTTCCTGAAAAAAAAAAAAAAAATTCTAACCTTCAAAAGAACTACACACCCCAAATGTAAGCCTTTACTCGTTCTGCTCAAGGTAGAAAATTTGAAATAAAACCTTCAAGAAAATAATACAGGCTGGATTATGATGTCACAGATTCCCTGTAAACAATCAATAAGAATAGAAATGACCGGTTGGTTTAAACATTATTTTCCCGATAATCTGAGAAGGAATTTTTTGTTTAAGGTTTGTAACTATACCAGTTACCAAAACCTACAAAAAACCTCTCTGCCCAACCCGTTCGCCCGTGAAAAAGCGGGGGACTGCGTACGCTCGCATGCGCAAGTTTTGGATTGTTTGTGTGTGTCGCGTGCGAATCACTGCGTGCATTTTCCAGACTACGCAACGCAAAGGCATTTTACATATTTTACTTTATGATTTGTCGGAAAAGTGTAGTGATTAGTCTACTAGGGCTAGGCCTTACAATAAGTAAGAAATAAATAAATAATAAATGACTGAGGTTATTTTCAAATTATATTGAACTGAAAAATTTATCAGTAATTGAGGGAGACTGCGAAGTGAGCTTGCGCTCTTCGAGTCAGCAGCCACCCAGAATATATGTCAAATGCGATCGGCTACAGCCGTGAATCGAACCCGTAACGTAGGATCTGTCACTTGCGCGCGGTACCGCTAAGCCATGTCTAAGACGAAAACATGAAAAATTTGAGCTGAAGTTTGTTGTTTTGAGTACAGAACGACGGAAAAACCTAACCCAGTCGTTAGTTTTAGATATTAAGAGACTAATTAGAGTACGGTAACCTAAGGTATATAACAGTGGTTCTTAAACTGGGTTCGACCGAACCCCAGGGGTTCGGTGAGGCTGTAGCAGGGGTTCGGCTAAGATCAGAATAAGTTTTTGCAAAAAGGCATACAGTTGTAGTAAATAACTATCTCTGCGTGGAATGATGCATCCCCCCACCATACTCTTTCAACGCTGTTTTTGATGAATACAATTTTTCCATAATTTCAAACCTATTTGATAACAATCATCTTTACGCCTTAAGCACGCATAAATCGAAAATGTGCGAACAAAATGTATCATATTTGGTGAAGGACTTAGAGTTAGAGGCAAAAAAATTAAACAGAATTTGCCATAAAAATTGTTCAAAAAGCTCTAAAATGGCCATTACAGTGTCTAAATTTTTGAAAACTTTCCGGGGAAGCATACCCCCGGACCCCCCTAGAGCCATATTTTTGTTCCTCAATTTGCTTCAAATTAACTTTCCGGAAAAAAATACGCTTAAAAAATGTAAAAATTTTATGCCACCCTCCACCGCCTTAAGAATATTCTGAATACGCCCCTGACGTGAAACATTTTCAAAGAGCTTATGCTTTTTTCCGGTTTAGACGTCTAACGTCTTTGCACTCATCTCACATTCAGCCTAATTCAAAACTGCATCCCCCTCTAAAATTTTCTGGATCCGCTCCTGGTTATAATTAAGGGTTCGATGTATGCTTGCATGACACCTGTTGGATTCGATACTTCCGACAAGTTTGAGAACCACTGGTACATAACTTAAAAAGAATGAGCGATTTGAGTGAAACCGATACTGAGTCTTATGTAAGAGATAGAGATTCTTTTTCAAGCACCGGTACCGGAATAGAAGAGCCAGCTGATACCGTTTCAAAAAGTGCCGATTTGCAAAATCTTAGTGTAAATGCGTAAGCGTCATTCGACAATGATTCGACAGAAATTTATCAATGGTGGATCGGCGATTTATCAATGAACGCAACGTCTCAATGGGCAGTGTACGTCAGTGCAAATATAAATGCCCACCTCTGACGCTAAACAATATTTTTTACTACGAAAATCGGCTGTTTTTTCGAAGCTCAATAACTCAAAAAGTAGTTGGAATTTTTTTGTCAAACTGGTTGCATTTTGTAGAGACAAAAAATTCCTTCATCTTAAACCAAAAACATGAAAAATTTCGATTTCCGTTACAGCCCCTCTTTAAGTTAAACAAACAAATAACCATGATGTAGAAATTATTGCACCAGTGGTAGTGTAGCTCAGAGCTAAATTAAATTTATCAAGTGTATGTCTAGACTATCTAGGCCTACAGTCAACAATAAATTGCCAACCAAAGTGACAAGTTTATAAAATTGAAGCCAAAGTTTACAAATATCTTCAAACTATCTGAAATTCAGGAGACTTGAAAGATATTGAATCTCGACTGGAAGAACTGAAACCTCACAAACTTGGTTTTGGAAGTAAGATACTTGTTCAAATTGTTGGATACCGTACCAACTCCGGTTAAAGGTTAATTCACTTTCGGAAATAGCGTATGCTCTCAACAGAGACACAAAAACTTCTGATGGTAGCAGAATTTCATCCGATGCATGTACATAGGCAGGAATAGAAAATTTCATTTATTGTTTTTGGCTGCTGGTAGGCTAACCTAATCAATAACTATTCTTTGCACTTGGGGTCACCAAATGCAACGACTAATGTACTGCAGCTCTACTAGATCTGGCAAGGACAAGCACAGAGTTCTCAATATCAACTCTATTAACTTGAAAAACGAATACCAAGCCGTCACAATCATAAAACAAAAGTACGGTACTCTTCGAATTTACTAGGTAAAACTAAGCAGACCAAACATCTGCAAACCAAAACCAAAAACGAGTATTGCCATTTATAATAGATGCGAATAAGACAATCCGTACAATTTTTAAAATAAAAAAAAAAAATCGCAGAAAATCGAAGAATAATAAACCCAATGGCATGACGCCACTGTTGTCAATGAGTTTTCAAAAAATATATTTGGGTAGGCCTACACTTTTGTTTTATTTTCTAGTGCACAATTACTGTTTATTAAAAAGGGCTTAAATATACCGTGGGTTTTCGATGATCAAAACAGCCCCAAGCCCATCGAACCTTCAATCCAGCCGTGTACTTTTTTTTGTAAGGTAGTTAAGTATAGGCCTACTGCGTATTGTCTTGAGCCGAAACGTTTAAGTAAAAAATTACCTTTTCGAAAATTTTGAAAATGCCGTTATTGAAAAATTAATGATAAAATATTATCTCATGATATGCAGATCGATAGAGTGCACCTGTGGACTACGCTGCTGCAATATTAAATATGTTTTTCGGAAATTTAACAAAAATGGCAACACCATTAATTTGTCCCTTTCAAAATTCAGAATTAAAATTGCGCGTTTTTCAAGAGTTGAGTTTGAACTGAAAGCAGTTCCGTTCAGCAGTTTTAGCAGACGAAAGGCACCCATTGGCCTGTACAAAGACAGTGGTACCGGATTAGTTTTCCGCAGTCAAATACAAATACGGTGGGTAGGCCTACATAGTTTGCTGAAAAAGTGAAATAGTTTTCCCTGAAAAAACGACTAGTTACTGAATAACTTTTCAGTGCCTCCACGATTCAGCTGAGCAAAGCAGTAAACAGGTAAAGAGTCAGAGCAGTCAGCTAAGAAAGAGGCATACCGT
Source organism: Trididemnum miniatum (assembly GCA_964006365.1). Lineage (NCBI taxonomy): Eukaryota > Metazoa > Chordata > Ascidiacea > Aplousobranchia > Didemnidae > Trididemnum > Trididemnum miniatum. The sequence goes on along the minus strand of OZ023251.1, from coordinate 10,846,332 downwards.
GCCGGTATTTGCCCCGTTCTCTGGTGCAAATTAGAATTAGACACTTAAACTGTGAATTGATGAGGTGATTATTAACTTATAAACTTACTTGTAACCTCACGACTAAAGCTGTAAAGTTGCTGAAAAAGGACTAGTAGGCTAAGGTTGTGTGCTTCTAGGTGCTAGGACAGGTATACCTGCCATCCTGCATGTCACACTATTCTAGTCAACCTTACCTACAGTTTATTGGCAGACATTGAGCATACTGCGTCCAGATAGTGCTGAGTGAGAAAGTGACCCCAAGGCTCTGAGGCTTGCTAGCCTACAGTTTAAAGGCGTGGACCCATCAGTTTTGTTCTGGGTTTCCAACTGTGTAAGTTAAAATGACACTTGTTGTGGTGCTGTGTCATAGGCTACGAAATACTGCATGTTTGTTGCACCAAATTTTAGTCGATATTGGACTGTAGCCTATCGGTATATTAGGCTAGTAACGAACTAATTAGACTTAAGTCCAACACTTTTTGCTGGTTTTTATGTTCTGTATTTTTGTGCTTTGTCCTAAAAAAGTGCTTTAACTAAAGCATCATCCTCATGCTGCTGATGTAAGGTGCGGTGAAAAATAAAATTTTTGAATTTTGAAAAGTGGTATTTATACACCTGTATATGTCCTGAATTATGGAGCAAATAGCCTAACATTGGAACTAATTTTGATTTAGCGCACCCTGTAGTGGTCGTGCACATCTGCCAAACAAAAAAATTGCCAATGTGGCTATATCTTAACCACCAGTTGAGCTAGAAAGCTGGTTTTGGGCTCAAAAGATGCAGAACTAGCACTCTCCTACCTGCTCCTAAGAGGAATTTTCTTTCTAAACAGACCAGAAAAAAAGTTGTAGGCAAAAAACAGCTTTTTTGGTAAAAATCCTCCATTTGCGCATATGCAGTACCGATAGTCCTTCTTTGCAGTTTATAAGACTTCCAAGAGTTATAATAATTATCAAGGTTAGTCTGATTTTCCACTCAGCAAGGCAGGTAGGACGACGTTTTGTCTTATTGTTGTACCTTGGTCATATGGGGAATTTGACTTGAGTGGTTATCTAAGGTGTTGTTAGGTAGGCCTACCACAAAGGTTAAATTCTTTTGGTGTGTATAAATCCGGAGGGTTGCTTGGCTGTTCAAGCCTCAAGGTCAAGCGTTCTGAAGGCTGAGTGTATCTTATGCCTAAGGGCGGCGGATGAGGGCTAACAGCATGAAACAGCGTTGTTCCGCTCTATGGTAAAGTTAGTTTTAGTTGGTCTAATTTATTATTCAATGCTAGTAATGCTTGCGTACAGCTGTGCATACGTACAATGTGGATGCAGCATTTGACAAATACAGAATAATATCCACGCAAAACATGTACTGAAATAACAGTAGACATATGTAAGCACATATTCATTGTGGACATAATTATGTAGACACATGGGTAGTACTTTTATGCGTTGTACAGTCGACCAGGAATCTGGTGTACGTGGCATACTAGTCCCAATGTCTATGCTTTGCTGGGTAGTGCCTCCTCAGGGCACCACACGGGCAACGGTTTCGACTGGCCGTCTAAACTACTCAGCAACCCTGTGGCCTTACAGGGCATGCTTTTTAGGCAAAGGCTAGGCCCACTGCTTATAACTGTGGTTGGCGTCAGCAAGGGCATGCCGCAATATAATACATGCTCCAATAAAAGCTCAATGATGATGCAAAGAAGAGTTTTGGCTCCCAGTCCTTGGCAGCCCTTAAATGGGCAGGGGATGCTAAGAATCCCCGGGTTAAAAATTTAAAAAGAGAAAGTTGGAGTTCGATTCGGAAGCTGGAATGTTGGCAGTATATCTGGCAGAGGAACCTCCGTTGATGTATGTTGCTTGCAAGAAGTGAGATGGAGAGGTGAAGGAGCTCGCTTTTTTGGCGTCAAAGGAAGAAGGTACAAACTATGGTGGTGTGGAAATGATGATAAGACTGGAGGCGTGTGTATATTGGTAAAAGAAGAACTGTGCGAGAACGTGGTAGAGGTCAGAAGAAGGTGTGATAGAGTCATACTCATGGCCATTGGATTAGTGTGTAAAGAAGAGGTGGTGAGAGTAATATGTGCTTATGCACCACAAAGTGGAAAGCCAGATGCTGAGAAGGAGAGATTTTATGAGGAAATAGCGTGTGAGTGGGGTATGGCAAACGCAAATGAATTGGTATTGGGATTGGGAGATTTTAACGGTCATGTTGGGAAATGTGCGGAAGGATTTGAAGGTATTCATGGTGGGTATGGAATAGGGAAAAGAAACGCTGAAGGAAGAATGTTACTTGATTTTTGTGATCAGAAAGAGTTGTGTGTAGCAAACACGTGGTACAAGAAAAAAGATAAAAGAAAGGTCACTTACAGTTCGAGCGGAAATGATACAGAAATAAACTTTGTTCTGATTGAAAAGGAAAAAAGAAAGTATCTATGCGATGTGAAAGTTATCCCTGGAGAACTGCAACACAGGCTAGTGATTTTTGATGTGGAGGAGCAGATATTGAAAAAGTCAGTGAAGAAGAGTAAAAGAGTAAGATGGAGGGTGTGGAAGCTGAAGGAAAAAGAAATCAAAGAAAAGTTTGAAGAAAGAGTAGTAGAATTAGTGAACACTGATCCAATGGATTTGTGGGGGTCTCATAAGAATGTAGTTTTACAGGCTTGTTAGGAATTGTGTGGGAAGAGGAAAGCGCGGGGTGATCGGGGAAGCACATGGTAGAGAACGAGCAAGTAAAGGATGCAATAGATCGAAAAAAGAAAGCTTTGAAATTGTGGTGCACGAATCGATCAATGGAAAGTAAAAATAATTATGGGAAGGCCAGAAATATAACAAAGAAAGTGAATGCAAAAGTCATGAAGCAAGAAACCAAACGACGTTTTCAAGTTCGTGAAGTCATGAGAAAGGAGGGAAGGGACATAGAAGGTGGAGTTTGCATAAAGGATAAAGATGGGAGACTTGTTGTCAGTGAGAAAGATCGTGGGAAATTATGGAAGGAACACATGGAAAAGATCATGAATGTGGAAAATGAATGGGATCAGATGGTAGAAGCAGATATGATTGAAGAACCAGTTGAAGGAGTAACTGATGAAGAGGTGATGGAAGCTATGAATAAGATTTGATTTGATAGGGTACTGAGAAAAGTTATGGAATTGGCATTAAGGAAGAAAGGATTGGCAGAAGTGTTGGTGCAAGCAGTGATGAGTTTATATGAGGGTTCAAAGACGAAAGTTAGAGTTGGGTCAGGGACATCGGAAGAGTTTGGGGTACGCGTTGGTGTGCATCAAGGATCAGTGCTATCATTACTGATATTTGCTATTGTGGTTGATGTTGTGAGAGAACATGCAAGAGAAGGATTATTGAATGAAATTTTGTATGCGGATGATCTGGTGCTGATGAGTGAAAGTATGGATGATTTAAGGGAGAGGTTCCAAAAATGGAGAAGTGCATTGGAAGGCAAGGGCTTGAAAGTGAATGCTGGAAAAACTAAGATGATGGTGAGCGGAACGGAAGGAAAAATTGTATTGAGCAAAATAGATCCTTGTGGAATATGTGGGAAAAGGATTGGGTGTAACGCTGTGTGTTGCACACTGTGTATGAAGTGGATACATGGGAGATGCACAAAAATGAAAAAGGTAACCTGCAGTTCTGCTAGACATTTTGTTTGTAGAAGATGCACAGATGTTGGAGATGGCACGGAAGAACCAGTGGAGGTATTATGTGATGAAGTGGAGACTGTGAAAGGATTTTTTTTTAGGAGACAGGCTGAATGTTAGTGGTGGATGTGAAACTAGAGTTGGGATTGGATGGATGAAAATTTAGAGAGTGTGGAGAGTTGTTACGTGGGAGAAGGTTTTCTTTGAGAATGAAAGGGATGGTTTATCGCAGTTGCGTAAGATCAGCAGTGCAACATGGAAGTGAGACATGGTGTTTGTGGAAGAGTGAAATGGCAATTTTGAGAAGAACTGAAAGAGCCATGGTGAACTCAATGTGTGGAGTGAAATTAGTGGATAGAAAGAAGATGGAGGAGCTGATGGAGATGTTGGGTTTGAAGGAAACGTTGGATAGAATGGCAAAGGCGAATGGAGTAAGATGGTACGGACATGTGATTAGAAGGGATGATGATAATATACTGAAGAAAGCAATGATGCTGGAAGTAAATGGGAAGCGAAAGCGAGGACGGCCAAAAATGACTTGGAGGAAGCAGGTGAAATAAAGAGTGTGAGGGAAGTTCGGTTGAAGATCGAGGAAGCTGCAGATCAAACGAGATGGAGGGAAGGTGTGAGAGCAATCGTGGAGGGGATGAGGTGTATCCGGCCACCTTCGGAAACGAAGAAACCGGATTGAAACTGGATGATGATGATGATGATATTTAGTACTCTGTTTGAATCATTGAATGATATCAGTATAATTCTCACTATGTAGTACACTACATCAAATCTCAAGATACCGAGAAAGCATAAAAACTGATCAACGAACATTTTTATGTCAGTCAAGCTTATTAATAAACAGCACCCTTATCCGGCCACATATATACGAAGCAGAGAGCACCAACCATTGAGAAAAGGCGGGGGTAATCGTTTTTACGCAGCCTTATGTTACAATGGTGGCGGGCGGAAATTCGCCAATACGTCATCGCACAATCCAGACATGCATTGGTTTAAGGGTAGTAGTTCTAAGCCTTTCCTTCATTGTGGCCCCCTTGTCTGTGACACTAAAAAATCATGACCCATTCAGTTTAATGTTAAAGGTCCCTGGTCTTGAGATAAAAATGTATTTATTCCTACACTCGTGGCCCCCTTAAGGGGCCTGAGGGCCACGGTTGGAAACCCCTGGGATAGGGTAAAAGCATGAAGTTAGGTAAGCTTTAAAGTAAACCATCCTTTGTAATATGAATGGCTTAAAAATGAAGAGCCCAGAAAAAGCTTGGTGATAAACAGTCAAGTTGACAGTAGAAAAGAATAAACAGCACTGCCCGAATTCTGCCACACGTAACACTGCACCAGGTCACAGTTCTGCTGCTGCACACTACTATTCTAATGGTACCGGTATGCAGTATGTAGTAAGCCTAATGCTGCCAGGATTTGAATACCAATTGGCCAATGCTACAACTAAACTAGGGTACCAGTGCTGGTTTGAATCTAAGGATATAGACTATATTGATATACCCTTTCAAAAGTGAACTTTTCGAACATCAGCATTGACAACCTAGTGATGTAGGTTGGCTATTGTGAGAATTATATTGATGTCATTCAAGCACAGTACCATATATGTGCTTACATACCCTATATATTCGTGTATAAGTCGGAAAATTTTGCACCAAATATTTTCCAAAAACTTGAGGGGGCGACTTATACACGAGGGTGCGACCAATACACGAGGTTGTGGTAAAAGTTTTAAAACAGCGATGTAAGCCGGCGTAAACGCGCACTTGCACATACGCATGCGAGACAACATGCGAGACTACAGTTCTGCAGCCTCTGAATGTGATCATCAATAAACCATTCAAGGACAGGTTAAGACAGAAGTGGGTTGAATGGATGTCATCAAATGACAAGCCACTTACTAAAGGTGGAAATTTGAAAAAACCAGTTCTTGCACTTGTGACTTCCTGGGTCAAGAGTGCTTGGTATGACCTCCCACAGGAAATGGTTAAAAAGAGCTTCCTGAAGACGGGCATTTTCAACAATTTGGATGGAAGTGAGTATGATTTCCTGTGGGATGATGGCCAAGATGAGGAAGAAGGTGACAATGAAGCAAGTGAACAGTACATTCCACCTTCATGGGACACGGATAAGGACTTGCCTTCAGAACATTGAGATAAATTCTTTGGTAACAGCGCAGATGAGAGTGACTTTGATGGGTATTAGATGTTGTGTTTGGTTTAATAAATAAATGTGAAAAAAATTTTATACCATTTTTTGAGCCAAAAGTAGAGGGTGCGACTTATACACGCATGCGACTTATACACGAATAAATACGGTATGTCTACTTTCATTTCAGTACATGTATTGCCTGGATAATAGTTGTTAAATGCTACATCCACATTCTACATATGCACAGCAGCGCGCAAATATTACTAGCACTAGGTAATAAATTAGACCAACTAAAACTAACTTTACCAACTATTATTTTAACTGATTAGAAGTCTTACAAACTGCAAAGATTGACTATTATACCGGTTCTTCTTATGCGCAAATGCAGGATTTTCATCAAAAGAGCAGCTGTTTTTTGCCCGCAACTTTTTTCTGGTCTGGTAAGAAAAAAAAGTTACTCTTAGAGCAGGTAGAAAAGTGCTAGTTCTGCATCTTTTGAACCCAAAACCAGCTTTCTAGCTCAACTGGTGGTTAAGATATGGCCAAATTGGCAATTTTTTATCGTTCAGCCGATGTGCACGACCACTAGAGGGTGCACCAACCTAAAATTAGTTCAGTGTTATTTGCTCCATAATTGGGGACAAATATACATACCACTTTTCGAAATTCAAAAACTTTATTTTTCACCGCACCCTGTGATTCACTTTGCAATTTCTCAGAGCACACTTATGCTTTTTGCGAGAGCAAATCATTGAATTGCGCAGAAGACCAGAATCAGGTTTACCATTCTACTAATCAATTTTAACTATTGGAGGTATGCTTCCCTAGCCTCAGTATATTATGCAAGGATTTCACATTTCTATTCTGCCCTGGTACCGTACAATCATCTGCGTATATGGTTTAGATTGAGCTCGTAAATTTTTTTCAGAAGCACCACTTAAGCTATCAATCATTTCAATGTGGTATTATCAAGATCAACACAGCAAGACTTATCACAGCATTTAGCGAAACAGCAGCTACGTTTATTATGCGGCAGGGATATTTTAGATATATGCGGTAACTATTCTGTATGCTTGCAGTAGGCTGCTTTCTCATTTGAAACTTTATCCCACTTAAGGCTTGAAACAAACTAAGTTTTACATCTCCCACAGCGATTTTAGGTTGACGAAGACATTTGAAAATAATTGATAGAGGTTTATGATCTGATAAAGTAGAACTTTGGAGGATTTCCATTTCCATCATTGATGCATGAGCGGCACTGAATTCACGATCAATCCAACTAGGCCTACAGCTACCCTGTAATTTTAACAGCTCAGATGGCCAAGTGGTAAGAGTACGCGACTCTAGGGCTCTGGACTCTGTTTTGATTCTGAGTTGGGTCAAACCAATGACTTTATAATTGGTATTCACAGCTTCCCTTCGTGATGCTCAGCATTAAAAAGGGACAGTGTGGAGAACAAGCCGACAGGTTTACTTGTGCCATTGGTAAAGGCACTTAATGAGATTCCCCCATCTGGTAAGGTGGACAGGTTGCCCACAACGCCTAAACGAGCTTGTTATACCGCTTTAATCGTTTTCTTGCGATAGAAAGATAAATATACAACTAGATACAAGATACTGATATTCACAAGGTAGCCTGTAATGGTCAGATACAACCGTGAGGCGTGATTGTCAGATTCAAGTAGATCGAGATCATAACAAAAAGCATCCACGATCATTCGCAAGTTGTTAGAACGTCCAGTATTAAAATCTCCGATTATTCGGTAATTTGTTGTTTTTAGTTGCATGTTTATCCTCCTATCACGAGAAAGCGATCAATGCACTATACGAGCTCGCTTAGGAGTTGCCAGCCATCTGTCTACCACACCAAGATGAGGGAATCCCGCTAAGTGTCTTTCCCAACGGCACAACAAGTAAACTTGCCGGCTTGTTCTCCACACTGTCCCTTCAATGCTGAGCGTCAAGCAGGGAAGCTGTGAATACCAATGTTAAAGTCATTGGTTTGACCCGACTCGGAATCAAACCCGAGTCTTCAGCTCGAAAGACAGACGCTCTATCCCACTCGGCCATCTAAAAGGAAAGTATCAAACATATTTCCAAGTTTACCCAAATAATCTAAAAATGGTTCAGTGTTATCTTCAGTTCTTCACGGTAGTAAGGGAGATAAACATTAGCAAGTGAAAGGAAAGCAATGAATTGTTAATCCCAATAATGGATTTATCATAATTTGAGATAACTGTGGTGTTCAGAGACTTATGCGTGAATACTGCTGTATCTTCATGGGGTCAGAGACTTATGCCAGAGTACTGCTGTACTTTCATTTCTTACCACACAAAATTTTCTCATTCTGATCAGTAAACTGGTGTATACCAAGTCTATAATGAGTGGAACTAATTGTAGACAAGCACGAAAGATCTTGTTTACTCAGCCAGGTTTACTGAGGAAGAACAATTTCATATTTTGAACAAAGAGACACAACATCTTAGTTCTCTACAATTTTTAATTCACTGAGATCCACTGAGACTAATTCTTGTGCATTTGCCGCTTTGGTCTGTAGGTCAGAGGTTACTGAATGAGGCAAATAATTGTTTTCACCAGAGTGCCTTTTGGCCATTAGTCAACATTTAAGCAGCTCTTAAAAAATACCTGCCAATGTAACTTTGAAAAAAAAACGTAAGAATTTTTTGTAGACAGCCGTGAGCACGACTCATTCCCAGCATGTTTGAATTGAATTTTAACCAAAGAAACAATATCCTGAGGATTAATCTCTTGATCTGTATACAATTCAGCTGGTTTCACTGTAGTAGGATTACTGTCAAATTTTTTTCCAAAGAAGCATGATCATTTTTTTTCACAACCACTGGGAATTCTCGCTTGTTCTGGGCCTATCATGACTCTCACTAAATGTAGATTTACAACTACTGCTTCTACAACATCCACTACATCAACTGCTTCCATCTTCAAAGGAGATTAAGATTGGTATGATTAGATTTTAGAGCATGATTGCCCAGAAGGGACTGAAATAGGTCTTGAAACCTTCGTGGCGTAAGAGCAAGGCGTGTTGTGAAGTACGGTACTATTTAAGTAGTGGCCTCATCCCACTTGGACTTGCAGCTATCTTGCTGCTGCTTCAGTAACTCTTGTAAGTTTGATATTACGGATGTTGATTGTCCAGTTTATTGAGAGCGTTCATTAACAGCTAATATAGAGCCGAAACCAGTAATGTCACTATTAATTTTAATTTCTATGTTTGTTCTTAGCTTAATTATTTCTGAGTTTCAAGTATGTCAGATGCAAAATCAAATCTGGGTCAGCATAGGAAGGCAACTTATGCTAAACACAAGTGAGAACAAGATCATACGAAATAGTGATGTGATGCATATTTATTTTAATCGTGGCTTACATGTCCAAGCTGTATGCATGATACCACAGTTATAAGACTTAAGAAAGAGTTTGTTTCGCCTTCCTAAGCTTCTTAATAGGGTAACGAACCCCGCGATGTAATCATGCTGTGCACCAGCTATAGCACTTCGACTTTCACTGAAGTCACGTTACAGTTGTTTTTTTTTTTGCTATTGTAAATGTCAACTATGCTCTGCGCAGGTCTTATTGTCAAACTGTGAGTTTCCTGCAGACGATCCTGAATGCGGCGTGGAGAGTTCTATCGATTGGTAAAGCATTAAGAGACTTATCCTCCTCCATAGTCGTTTTGATCTCGCATGCAGGGAATTATGACGTCACGATCATTTATTTCATCGGCACAGAGCGATAAGCTTAAAAAAATCAAATCGTTGTCTTCACAGTATTACGCCGAAGGACTTGTGGCGGGGCCCATCTTCGCGGCTTAGCGCCTTGGCAACATAGTTCCTAAGAAACGTCGCAGCGGTGGCGAGCCGTTGGCATCACGGTCCAATTTGACCGACCTTGGATTCGAATCCGAAACCTCCCGCTCTGTTAGCGGTGTCCTTAACTACTACGCCATAAACTTACGTAGTTATACTCTCAGCAGCACTTTTTGTAAAGCTCAATTTGAAGCTTGTGTCAGTTTTCTCGTCACAGTAAAAAGAAAAGTTTGAGGAGAGGGCGCGATGCAATTTGTACCATATAACGTCGTTACCGTTAAGTCTTGTTCCCCCTTTGATGTATTTAACCAAAACTTCTGCAATTTTAGGGAAAAACATCTTGCTCTGGCTTCGCTAATGGTCAAATACCGTTTTTTTTTCATGACTAAGCGTATGGTTACAGCAAACCCAATTAACTCACTTTGACTTACGACTTTACGATGAAGCTTTGCTGTTTCAGGCGACAACTTAATTTGGGCTACCAAAATCTTCGTGAAGTTATTCCAGAGAAGTTTGGTTTGACAGCTCGTTCGACTTCCCCATCTCAACCAGACATAGTGCAAGACTGCGGCAAGTCAAATTCTAGTAAATGGCAAGTTTTATCAAAGGCAAAAGACTATGTTCAACATTTGGAGTCTGTAGTGCAAAAATTTTATGCCCAATCTACTCGAAATCAATCTGACGCCGCTGGTTTCAATACGAATTCCATTGGTACAAGCCCTTCTGATGTGATCGAAAAACTGCGTCAAAATTTCCTAGAAGATTTTTCTGGTTCTCCCGAAAAGCCTATGTCTGAGTATTCTTTTGATTTTATTGAGAGCACTGTTGATGAAAATGAAGTCCCTGGAGATATCCCGGTATCACCAATACAAGAGGTTAGTAGCTCGTTCACGCAATGTCAACACGTCATATTGGAAGAAGCCTATCAGAAAGAAGCTATCAATTCTGTTTATTTTATACCGATCAATGTGAAACCAACTGTGAATGGGGAGCCCATGTTTGTAACTACCTGTGCTTCCAAGTTTTGAAAAGAAGTGTTTGGAAAATTGTCCATCGCGAATGCAAACAGTTTCACTTTCGTGTCATCCCAATTGGTCATGGTAAAAATGCGTTGAAAAGTATTCCCGATGTCAGGGGTTAACACAAAGGGCCGCATTTGAAAAAATTTTGAAGGCGAGAACCGCACTGATTGGAAGAGCAAAAAAAAGGTCTACAAGTCCGCAGATTTCCTATTTTTACCACTGAAAATCGGGGAAGAGCAAAAAACAAACAAAAAAAAAACAAAACAAAAAAGTCTACACGGCCGCAGATTAGGGTGGGTCAAAAAATTTTTTGTTGAATTTTGAAATACAGTAGTTTTAAAAACTTGCATGGGCATGAAAAAACACCTTTAAGCTTGTTTTTGATTAGTTGCACCCAACACTGTCCGTGTGACCGGGTCAAATGACGTCATGAGAGGTCAACTTTGGGAAAAACTCTCTAACTAACTTCTTAACCCAATCACCTAGGAACATCATTTTGGTGTCAAAAGTTGTGAAATTACCAAGTTTATGTGTCTAAAGAGCACTTTTTGTCATAAAATGCATAGTTTTCAAGATATTCTAGAAAAACTAATATGTGCCGAATTTGCAGTGTTTTTTGAGAGCAATTCAGTATCAGCAATTCAACCAAAGTTATTTCTCCTATTTTATACTTTCAACGTTTCATGACCAACAGCTTCGCAACTTCTGTAAACATCAAAATATGATAAAGCAATGGGAGTAGATAATATAAATGATCACCACCATTACCTGAAATGCACTACGGGCAATTAAGAGTGTTCATTGTTCAGGTACAAAGTTTGTAAATGGAGTTCAATACTTCAGGCTCTATTAGCATCAGGCTATAAAGCCATGAAGATGAAACAATCAGCCGTAGTGATTAGCACATAAACCACAGTAGATGGCTGGCTTTACAGCCATATTTCAATTCGTTCCAAGTAAAATCATTGCATTGATGATGATTGATTGATGATTGATGATTTCTTCATCTTTATCCTCCTATCACGAGAAAGCGACGGAGGCGCTATGCGTAGGACGAATCCAGACTCGCTTAGGAGTTACCTTTTGTTTCCAAGTTTTCCGGTTGAATTTTCTTCTGACTTCTTTAATTTGCTGCTTGCCAGATTCCACCAAGCAGAGATTATCATCGTGAAGCATTTTATCCAAGGACGCAACAACGAGACTAGGTTGGGAGTGGAACCATTAATCTTGCGATCATGGTCGTCGTAAAAACGACGCTCCGAACCTCTACGCCACGCTGCCGACACTACGCCATTCTGTACATCTAATCTCTTTTTAGATTGATATTTCATAGCTTAGTCTGTATTATTGAATAATTGATTACTATCTAAGTCTAAGAATGCAGAGACAAAGTCTAGCAGTAAAACGGAAAAATAGTAAGCAGTATGAAGGAATTTCCATCTGGACAGGTACCCACGAAACGACAAGTGATTGAAAGAACAATGTATGAAGATAGTTATCTGCAAAGAGGTGCCTCTGCGATAGTAGCAAAAGAATTGGTGGATTTGTGGATACGGAGCAATGTCTATCCTGTTCATGAAGTAACTGTAACAAAACGAATTTTTGAAATGATATCTATCGCAGTTCAATAAAATAGATCGTTGGCCTAAAAAGAAACGAAATGATAATTTTAAAACCAAAGAACATACCTTCACCTGGAATTTAGACGAACTTATTGATATTTATTGCCGTGATGGCACTTAACGACGTACCTTGGAGAGACAGCATGGCTTAAGGACGACTAAAAAAGATTATGATTGTTACAACGATCAAAAACATGAGTGCAAGCAAAAGTGTCTGGCTCTTGTTGAACCATTACCATCTTCCGACATTTCATTCCAAAAAAGACACACTAACAAGTAAGATCTATTGTTTTCTCAAAGCGTTCAATCTTGTAGTCGTGATGGAGCAAATGTCAGCAGCTACTTTGGTCAAGTAGACAGTGGTGCTAAGGCGCTACTAGCATCAGCACCACTGTCTACTTGATATTTTTTAATCATTCTTAAGCCATGCTGTCTCTCCAAGGCATGTCGTTGAGTGCCATCATGGCAATAAATATCAATAAGTTCGTCTAAATTCCAGGTGAAGGTATGTTCTTTGGTTTTAAAATTATCATTTCGTTTCTTTTTAGGCCAACGATCTATTTTTTTGAACTGCGATAGATATCATTTCAAAAATTCGCTTTGTTACAGTTACTTCATGAACAGGATAGACATTGCTCCATATCCACAAATCCACCAATTCTTTTGCTACTATCGCAGAGGCACCTCTTTGCAGATCACTATCTTCATGCATTGCTCTTTTGGTCACTCGCTGGTCTTTTCATGAGTAACTGTCCAGATGGAAATTCCTTCATACTGCTAAGCATTTTTCCGCTGTGGAGTATTTTGTCTCCGTTTTTCTGCTTGACTTCGTCTTTGCTTTCTTAGACTTAGGTAGTAATCAATCATTCAATAATACAGACTAAGCTATGAAATATCGATCTAAAAAGAGATTAGATGTACAGAATGCATGCATGACCCGGTTGCACGGACAGTGTTGGGTGCAACTAATCAAAAATAAGCTTAAAGGTGTTTTTTTATGCCCATGCAAGTTTTTAGAACTGCTGTATTTCAAAATTCAACAAAAAATTTTTTTTGACCCACGCTACAGCAAATGTCCTATTTTTACCACTGAAAATCGGTGAAGAGCAAAAAACGGTCCAAGCTACACGTTCGCAGATGTCCCATGTTTACCACCGAAAATCGGTGAAGAGCAAAAAACAAAACAAAAAGGTCTACACGGCCGCAGATGTCCTTTTTTTCACTGACATTCAGCGCGGAGCTAAAAAGAAGAAAAAAAGGTCTTCGGCTTGATTCACGATTGTTTATATTTCTGTAGGTGCCCGCGGGCCGCATAAAATGGTCTCGCGGGCCTCACTTTACCCACCCCTGCCATATGTTATACTATTAAGGGTGTGTTTGCTTGCGAATTATTTTCATGACAAATACTTGGCAACGTAACTGTTTTGATCTTTTTTGATGCTTAATTAATCCGAATGCATCTGCGCTTGTGTTATCATAATTAATGATATAGTTTAATGTTGTGAACTAACTATCTTTGGAATAATCAAGCGTTTTATACATTTTACGTTTTAGTCGATTAAGTCATATGCTTTGAAAATTTGGAATTACTGCACTGTTTCACTGAAAATATAGTGATAAATGTTGCAGCTGTAACTTTTTGAGAGTGTGCATAATGAAGGAGCTTTGTAAGAAAACTTTTTGGATTAATGTATTTATTAAACTGGAAAATTCATTTTAGTGGTGGTTAATTTATCATTGGTTCAAGGCCATGCCTGGCTGATACGCCACTAAGTTTTAAGGAACCAATTTTATCTACGGTAAATTGCAGGACAAGTTCTCTGCTGGATCTTTCAAGTTTTTTTTGTTGTTTGGTGTGATTACTTTTTTCTTTGCGTTTGTTCCAGCAAGTCCTAATGTTTTTTGTTTTGTTTTCAGCAAAATTGTTAAAGTTGGGTACTTGATATATTGCGAATAAGAAGGATTAAAAAGCTATTGAGAAAAGTAACTTCAGGTTTGAATTTAGTTTTTACCCAACTTTGTTGGATAAATATATACCTGTATTTATGTTTTGTCAGTTGCTTTTCGTACAAGATTCACTCGAGAGTTTTGTAAGTTTTATTGTAACTACGGCTTGGTTAAGCCAGAAAATTCTAATGCATTGCATTTTTTAATACCGGTATCGTAAATTTATTTCCTCGTTATCTTTTAATAATTCTAACACCAGATAGCAATCGTTACCATCTTTGAATTCTGTGGTTTGACTCGACCGATTGTCGAGCCCAAGTTTCAAATTGCGTATCAAAAACTCGTGGTACCTGTAGGTTAGGGTGGGTCGAAATTCAAAAAAATTTGAAATCAAAAAAAGAGGCCCCCTTGATCATTGCCAAATGTGATAAAACTAACTTTAAATGTGGTAAAACTATTTTTTTTAAAGCCACATAATTATTGTAGCTTGGGTTTTACTTGAGTGAAGCATATGCGGCATAAAAGATGACCTAGCTGAGCGTCGAACCCGCGAAACCAGTTTCGGAGCCCTACGCATTAACCACTCGGCCGACTCCATGTGAAAACTAGCTCGTTGCCAAGTGAAATGCACCAGCAACCGACACCTAGTGGTCAGAAATAAGAAAAATAATAGAAACTCAGTAACTTCTGAACTACATGTCGTAGAAAGCTGATGTTGGTGTCAAATGATGCAGAACTGACAAGTTTATAGCTGCTTTTGAGAGAACATTTTGTGCTATTTTGCTAAAAAAAAGTTATTTTCCCAAAATGTAAATTTGTGGTCATTTTATTGAATAGAGGTCGCACAAGCTCAAAAGAATTATACGAATTGCTATTTAGAATCAAATTTTTTAATGAGAGATCGTGAATTGATCATCTGGAGTATAAGGCCATCTCTTCAAAACCTGTCACAGTAGCGGATGCTTGAGTAACCAACTTAACAAGGTGTCAGTGTGGCTAGCAGTGAGTGTTTCACGTAGAGACATAATTTTATTAACAGCAATATCTCTGACTGGTTTGTTTTCATCACCAAGCATCGCAATAATTACATGCTCAGGATGAGCAAACCAGGCATTACGCCGCAAAACTTTAAGGGCAATATCTCTCACTTGTTTATCAGGAAATTGTGTTACTATCCTAAGCATAGAAAAAAAATTTGTTGGACCATCCGTAATCGAGTTTTTTGCTTTGACATCAAAAAGTTTGGAAAATATACCTTAATGCAAAATTCAGTGATAAAAACTGACGTCAAATATGGTTTATCTTGGGAAACGTATTATCTCAGAATCCGATAACCTAGAGTCAGCCATCTTGAACGACACAAAGGACCAAATGATTGATTGGAGGTGCAGAATTTGAAAATAGCTTTGAAAAAAGCTGTTTTCACATTCGACTTAAGGAAATACTCTATCATAACTCTTTTGAGTTATAGATAGCTTTGAAAAAAGCTGTTTATCCCATAAGTTATGATAGAAAAAAGCTGTTTATGTTATGGGATAAACGGCTTTTTTCAAAGCTATCTATAACTCAAAAGAGTTATGATAGAGTATTTCCTCAAGCCGAATGTGAAAACAGCTTTTTTCAAAGCTATTTTCAAATTCTGCACCTCCAATCAATCATTTGGTCCTTTGTGTCGTTCAAGATGGCTGACTCTAGGTTATCGGATTCTGAGATAATACGTTTCCCAAGATAAACCATATTTGACGTCAGTTTTTATCGCTGAATTTTGCATTAAGGTATATTTTCCAAACTTTTTGATGTCAAAGCAAAAAACTCGATTACGGATGGTCCAACAAATTTTTTTCTATGCTTAGGATAGTAACACAATTTCCTGATAAACAAGTGAGAGATATTGCCCTTAAAGTTTTGCGGCGTAATGCCTGGTTTGCTCATTCTGAGCATGTAATTATTGCGATGCTTGGTGATGAAAACAAACCAGTCAGAGATATTGCTGTTAATAAAATTATGTCTCTACGTGAAACACTCACTGCTAGCCACACTGACACCTTTGAAGAATCAAGTTGCCAGGAAGTAAAAGCAGTGAGGAAGTTTAAGGTTCCATTCATAAACGGAAATGCAACTTCGTATCACCAGCTAGTTGATCTGCGCTTAGAGGCTGAGCCTCCTCTTTTACATCATCTAACAAATGATAAGCTCAAAAGTGTCCGACAAAAACCTATGTTCTTCAAGCAGCCCTGCCACAACCAAGCTGTTAGACTCCACGTTAAATTGGTCTCTCAAGCATCCGCTACTGTGACAGGTTTTGAAAGAAGAGATGGCCTTATACTCCAGATGATCAATTCACGATCTCTCATTAAAAAATTTGATTCTAAATAGCAATTCGTATAATTCTTTTGAGCTTGTGCGACCTCTATTCAATAAAATGACCACAAATTTACATTTTGGGGAAATAACTTTTTTTTTTTAGCAAAATAGCACAAAATGTTCTCTCAAAAGCAGCTATAAACTTGTCAGTTCTGCATCATTTGACACCAACATCAGCTTTCTACGACATGTAGTTCAGAAGTTACTGAGCTTCTATTATTTTTCTTATTTCTGACCACTAGGTGTCGGTTGCTGGTGCATTTCACTTGGCAACGAGCCAAAATTGGTTTTAAAGTTAGTTTTACCATATTTGACTATGATCTAGGGGGCCTCTTTTTTTGATTTCAAAATTTTTTTAATTTTGGCCCACCCTACTGTAGGTATTCGAGATGTTGAGAATTGAGTCAGTTTGCTCTATTAGCCTGTGACACCTTGCCCTAATTTTGCTGTAATGTGAATGGAAAGTAGTCAAAGTTTCTTAGAGTTTGTGTTTCCATTCGGTATCAAAGCGGTGATTCTATTTTTAGTATTGCCTTATGCTTTCGGCTTGGTACTATGTTTGTTACCGGCAGTAGACAACGAACTCTAGCTAAGCGTTTGTTAAAGTAACCAGACTCAAAATTGACGAAGCACCACTATCACCTATCACTGAGCACACTTGGTGTTCAATAAACAACAGGTCAGAAGAGATGAACCCTGCAGAGTATGAGAAGCTTTCTATTTAGCATTATTACATTGTAGCTTTCAACAACATTTAGCTTTAATAGTTTTTAGCCTGACAACGTTTAACTTATCTTTTTCGCGAGTAATTTAACTGTTCTGCTGTTAATCTATAAAACGTGAAGTTTTTGGTACAATTATTGAATTGAAATTATTTTTGTTGTTGGCTGTGCTGAGTACAGTATGTTTAGTAACTTTATTTTATTTATTTTCACTTGCGCCAAGAACAACAGCGCAATGAAAAAAGACAACAAGACACTCAGTGTTATGGCTTGCACGGATATAAGCGTAAAAACAAGATCTATTGGCAGTTAGACGGCAAGGCTGTCTCACCCAAAAGTTATAAAGAAAAAAAGAATAACGCAGTGAAAAACGTTTATAGTTAAGCTAATGCTGGTAGTAATCATTTTTGTTCCATTTAGACCGCGAAGACGATCATGACTCACCGTATATGACAGAATATAATTTTAATCGGTTTACGCAAATCGTTTTCAAGTTTACACAAGTTCGAGTCGCTGCAGTGAGTGTATATATATCCTATGGTGTTGATTAATTATTGTTTCGCTTGCCCCTTGCGTTGGTCACATACAATTGCAGCTTGGGTTTTATATTAGTGAAGAACACACATCATTGAAGATGACCTAGTTTAGCATCGAACCCGCGAAACCAGGTCCGGAGCCCAATGCACCAACCCTGACGGCCAACTCGATGCGCAAGTGTAAATTCTTGACAACCTTGCGCTGCTTACTACAAGTGGTTCTTTTTTGGTAACATTACGTTCCCTAGGTGTCGTTGCCACTTCAGTAAGCTTAAAATACCTGCTCGTTGGGATTAATTCAATGGAGTTTTGACTTGCCGTTGCGTCATATAAAAAACTTTGCTCCAGTACTAAACTTTCTGATGTCAAATCAATGATGCAGAGAATAATGAACTACATTAGCTAAAATATGATTGCATGCACGGGTTTGCTGTGCTATTTGCGATGCAGTACCGACATAAATTCTAACACCAGCGATATTTTTCGAAATTAAGTGACTAAAAGCTACGTCGGTAATAATCCGTAAATACAGTAAATAATGGTGTGGAACAGTGGTTTTTAACTGGGGTTTCGCGTAACCCTAGTATTCCCCCAGTACAGTCCAGGGGTTCCGCAAGTTTGCAATTTAGAGCTAGGTTCAAGTATATAAGAATTAAATCAATGCACAGAGGTCCTCGAGTCTCTGGAATGTTTCATTGTGCTTCCGCTCTACCACAAGGGTTGAAAACCGGTGTAGAACCTAGTTTTTGCTAGCAGTTGGTTGACTGTGTAGGAGCTTGGAACGTTGTTTGGCGACGGCCATGGCCGTTAATATTGTTGGCTACGTTCTTGGGAATACCTTGTTTTTAATGCATTTATATTTGGGGGGGGGGGGGAAGATACTTAATTTCCTTGGACATTCACGATGATCTATTCAAGTTAAGCGGCTGTACCGATTCTTAAATTTGCTGCGGCATTCTTATTTCAAGACCATCGTATTTTGTATTTTTAGCAGCGTGATTATTTGTGTAGCTGCTGTTTTCGTGGTTAAAAATATATACATTACTACCACAAAATAGCAAAGAATTGGGTGTATTGTATAAGCTCAAGCATTAACAAAGCGTGAAAACCTTTTAGGTTGACATAGCAAAAAAAACTCATTGTAACTATGTCGATGAAAACCTTTGAGTTTAAAAGAAATGATATACTGCTGCCACCGAAGCCTGACTGTTTCTTGAGGAAATACTATTTTGAAATTCGACTTAATAGCTTGATACACTATGTGCTTTTCCTGGGTCACTTCTCTTGCGTGAGAAGACAAAACATTGTTGAATTTCATCGCGCCATTACGATATATTACGTTATAAGACTTTCATTTTCGTTCGTTTTTTTTCATGAAGACTTTGAAATCGATGTGTTTCTCGGTTGTTGTTGAAGAAGTAAAGGTGAAACTATCGGTTGTTGTACTGTATAAGTAGCTCGGTTAAAAACTTCATAGCTTGCAAACACTTCCTTCCTTATTTTTCTGTTCCAACTGCGAGCCCTCTCTAGTGGTAGCAGCTGATATGTGATATCTAATTTTGTCAATCGAGTGTTCACTTTCGCTTTATACTAGGGTTAGTCGACGTTTCAAATAATATTTGCAACCCCACCATAACCTTCTAGGAGTGCAAAATTGAGGTACAGCGCCCCGATGAATGTTATTTTTCTTCCAATTCGTCTTGTCCGTTTTGATAAACTCCGTAAATTTTGTTAGGAATTAAAAAGGATCTATGCGAACACTGCAGTGTGAAAAAGAAAGTTTTCCATGTAACTAAACATATTAATCATTTCTTAACTGCCCATTGCTGGCAGTGATAGGCAAGTTTTCAGAATAATTAAATACACAATCAATGATAAAAATCGTTAGCTGGTGGTACAATGCTCAAGCTGGATATTTTTGTGTCCTCAGAAAGAATTTTTTTATCCTTATTATGACGTTTCATACGCTGCGGTATCAAAAACTGGCAGTAATTTACTGTAGGTTGGGGTTGCACAAATGCAGAACTCCTGGAGATTAAAAAAAAAAACTGGAAAAGCTGTAGCAAGGATGATGAGTCACTCACAGCATTGCAATTGGCCTACTATGTTTCAAGGTTTGTAATTCAGCCGGAAATCAAACCTATCTTCTCAGGACCAAGCCGGCACTCGGTGTGAAACTTAACTTGATATCGCTACTGATTCTAGTCGGAACTAAATTTTACTGATATCAGTACTTTTAAGTATGAAAAATAAAATTTTGGGAGAGTTATAAGATTAGGTGACGCGTTGCTGGTTGTACAAGGTTTCGTAACGGTCATGTTTCTCTCAGCAATGCAGTTTATGTTTAAGCTGTGTCTGATAAATTTTAGTCGAAATTAGGCCAGTTGGACAAGAAAATTTGGTCCCCAGCGATTGCCATGAAACAGTTTGTTGCAAAAACATGGAGTTAATTAGTACAACAAAAGTTCGTTCTCGTATTGTTCAAATACAGTATTGGTTACATTTCACTTTTATGATCCATTATTTAAGAAGAAGATGTCTGAATTTTTAAAGAGAGTTCGTTATAGTACGTTGAATCTGTTTCTAATTTGATTTTCGCTGAAACTATAACCGCAGCAATGTAAAGTGTAAACAATGTTTAGATGGTAACGTGATGACATTCATTGAGTATCCGTTTTTGCCTTTAGAATGTTAACCCAGCGCAATACTTTTGTTGAAAATTGACTGGAAGCTATTTGAAGTATAATTTGCGTCAGCGATATCACTAGCTCATAGGATCGCATTACCTTCATTCAGCACTGTTCAGATGCATGATTTGACAGGTGTCGCCCGAGTCCGCCCTCCTGTCGACATTGGTTGACCGAGAAAGAGTCGTTTGTGCATGATATGATGGTTTTAGTGCTTCTAGACTTGCCAAAATTATCGGGTTACAGTTGATTCTTTGAAACTTCAGATATGTGCGTCGTTGCAGGGATAAAAACTTAAGAACCGACTATTTGCCGTGTATCAACAAACAAATCTTTGTATTTTACGGTTCACTGGCGAATTCAGACCGTGCAAATTATTCTTGGCGTCAAATTGACTGCAGCGCTTTGCAAATTTCAAACTGATGCATATCATCGTTTACACGTTTAAAACTACATAATGTGGATCTGAAGTTTGTGATTAAATCATTAAATAAAGATTAACCTTATTTTCTTGAGGAAAGTAATAGAAAATCTTCGCAAAGGTTGAAGAAATTTACTTTTTAAATTGGATCAAATTCTTCGTCGTTATAATCGCATGTATTTACAAACCATTTGACAGCTCTTACGGCTCTGCTTAGTACCAAATCTTATCGCTATCATGACAAATTGATAAATATTAGCTTCACTGTATAAACTTCATTAAACAACTGAAAGACTGAAATAGAAAGTTTTTAATCTTGATTCGTCGGATATTTTTTCGGAGAAATGTGCTGTTATTTTTTCTTAGAAAAGTAATGCTTGGGTGTAAGATTAAATACTTTGAAGGCCAAGTGTCAGTAATTTTTCCGTGTAATGGAATTACGTTGCTTTTAGGGAATTTTTGCGAGTATGTTATTTTTTTTACTTCAGTTTCCAAGTTTTAGTTACCAGAAACTTCATAGTTATTAACGTTAAGGTTTCATCTAACTGCAATTTCTCTGCGATATTAATCTGTCAACGTATAGTGACAGTTCATCACCATTTTCAAATTTTAGAAATGTCGATTGCGAAAAAAATTTGTCGACTGCGAAAAAGATTTGTCGATCGTGAAAAATGTTTGTCGATCGAGTTTTGACTTATTTTTGTGTTTTGCACTTATGGGCTTCCGTACTTTAGTGAAGTTGGTGAACGTGCAACTACACATTAATGACATTTTCTGCCCAGACACTGTGTCTCAAAAGTAATCGTTGCGTGGTAAAGGCTATTCCTGAACAAGCGAATGCTGAAGCCAGCCAATTTTTTTTTTCATAATGAACAAACTGTATGTAAGTAAGTTGTGAAATCTTTGGGAGTGTAAATTTAAAATTCCAGAAGCTTTAGATTTGGCAAATGGATGACTCGCCTTTTCGGTTTCTATTTGGCTATGCCTACGTGTAAGCGTCAGTACCGTTCGATGTTGCGTAAAAATTACATTAAAATGAAACAGCAAGAAACTTAGTTTTGTGCCTGGTTGCAAAAATTGTCTATTTATACTTTGACGTAACTGGTTATACTTAGGCCGTTCATGCTAAATGTTGCATCTCAATGCAATTAATTCTTCACCACCTATAAACAGTGAATCTGCTATTTTGGAATTTTTCATTTAACTGTAGTGGCGCTTGAGGACTATCATTAGAAAGTTGATTTATTTCATTTTTTTGAAGTTTAACCAGTCATTACTTGCGTTTAATAACTAGACTTTTGATTTCTTAAGCCCCCTTTTGGTGGCTTAAATGTTTTGATATGGTCTTCTTCACCAATTGTCAAGTGCTACTGTTTTGGGCTTGCCGGCAGAGTTTATACGAAGGTGGAAAGAAGCACTCTCATACTCACACACACCTCTGTGAGAAGAAAACACCTATGTCATGGTTTATAAATTTCATGCTTTAATGTGCTTTTAATCGTACTTCGCATGCTCTGTAGAGCAGATAAATACTATAAGACATGACGTAACTGAATTGTTTGTTTGTTCATCTGTGCTGCCAAGAGATCTTAACGCCTTTGTTCGTGCCGATTTTGTATAATTGTCACGCAATACGTCCAATAAGCATTAAGGCATGTTGCTTTGCGCACGTGAGCTTCGCAATGCTTTCTCTAGCTTTTACTATCTTGAGCAAGCCTGCGTTTTGTGGGTTTCACCCATTTTAGGGAGTTACAAATTGTGCGTTACAGCTACTAGTGGTTGTTTTATCATCATCCTTCTATCGTTTTTTTTTGGCCGCCAAGGAAAATGAACCTGCCTGTGCCTCCTAAATAGGAGTAGCTAAAAGGCAAATATCTGTTGAAATGTTTAAGTTTTGCACTTTCAATCGCTTTGCTTTCTTCAAACAAATGAACATGCATTTCTCTTTTGAAATTTTTCTTTTTCAAAAGAAAATGCTTAGAATACGTGTACGCTTCTGCTTAGTTTTTGCAGTTCTTTACTCACTGATAGGCCTATAACATTTATATCCATATACAACACCAGCAGGGTTTTTTCATGTGAGATTAGCTCGGATCATCGTGTGGTGAATTTTGGAAGATGGGTGAGATATAAAAATAGTTACCATTATTTCAGTTACCCCCGATAACTTTCGCAGCGCTGTATAGTTAGTCGCGCTAAGGCTGATTTCTTGGTGCAATTCATTTAGAAAGTCGAGGTTTTGATTTTCAGTAGTAGTGGGATGTAACATTAAATGAGTTATGGCTTATTTTATTGTTGTTGAAAATGAACAGAATATTGTCTGCTTACAATCAATCACACAAACTGTAAGCAACATTTTTGTATTATGGCAGTCAGCGCGTATTGTGTTGACGTAGTATAGCTGGAAGTGATGCTAATGATACTAAAATCGTTAAGCTTTATTTTTCACCCACTAATTCCACCTGCCTTTTTTCGACGCTAAGGAGGAAATAACTTAAGCATCGATAAGTCATCGTTGAAATGACACTTATGTGGCTATTGTGCTTCGCTGTGTGAGTCGTAAAGCTATTCGTACTCAGCAATTTCCGTTTGCCTTCGCAACCACGGTGATTAAACTGTGGTCTCCAAACGTGATACGTCGAAACAATCTAAACACTTGATTGCTTTCAGCTTTGTTTCAATCTTTTAACCAGTAGCCCTTTCACCAGCTCGCCTTTCACCAGTTTACAATTAGATGCTCTGACATTTTCTACTCTGAATAATGAGAGTTGTTTTATTGGTTTTCGTACATGCAGCTGGTTTTGTGGCATCGCTCAACGCCGTACTTAATCATCTTCGCAGGATAAAACCACACTGTAGTTTTCTTTCAGTACTTTTCTCAGAGCTGTACCAAACTTTTGATTTGAAATAATTTTACCATGATATCAACCTACCCCAACCATTTTCCAAATAAGTGAATGAAATTGGCTATGAAAAGGTAGCAGTATTTATTCGGTGTATGTATATTTTTGTGTTGGTGAGCTTTTGATTTTGCATAAGTCTGGTTGCGGTTCCTATGTTAACTAGAAACTACATACTCTTTTGCTCATAGAGCAATAGACGTTATTCGCTGAAGCAAAATACTGTCACTATATGAAAAGAAAACGAACGAATCACACTTTGGTAAGTTGTTGACCACGTTAGCTTAGTAGGGAACGACCAGGGCAACAATTTTGGCCGGGGCCGGAGCTCCGGCCGCGGCCGGGGAATTGCGCCTGCACCGTTCGGGACCAGGGCCGAGGTTTATACAATGCTTTATATTGTGTTTAGAATACATAGCTAAGTAGGCTACTTACGTCCTCACTCTTCATGTAGATGCCGTCAATGGTGTTACGTAATGACGTAATCAGTCACGCAATGCTTTTGTAATTGTTGTCGTAATGCTTTCGTAATTGTACACGCTTTTCATTGAGCTTTTTATCAGTGCATGACGAACCTCAAAAACGCTTTAAGCATGCACGTTCTTTATTTTTACGCACCAACGCGTTTTTCAAATAAAAAATAAAAAAAATCTTCATATAAAAATTAAGATATGACTTTTATGGTCGTTGTATGAGACCACCCCAATTTTTAAGTGTGGGTTTTTGCACTTTAAAGATCGTCTTATACGCCGGAATATACGGTGGATAAATTTGAAATTCAACTCCGGCCCCGGCCAATTTTTATGACCCCCCCGACCGGGGCCGTACCAGGGCAAAAAGTGGCAGACCCGGTTGATCCCTACAGCTTAGTCCGCTGGAAGAGATTTTGCGTAAAATTTAAATCTAGCCTAAATCCTGTACTAACTGCACCCCCTCAGAAATTATAGAAACGTGTTTTTTTTATTTAGTTGCATGTTTATCCTCCTATCACGAGAAAGCGATCAATGCGCTATACGAGCTCGCTTAGGAGTTGCCGGCCATCTGTCTACCACACCAAGATGGGGGAATCCCGTTGAGTGTCTTTCCCAACGGCACAAGTAAACTTGCCGGCTTGTTCTCCACACTGTCCCTTCAATGCTGAACGTCAAGTAGGGAAGCTGTGAATACCAATGTTAAAGTCATTGGTTTGACCCGACGCGGAATCAAACCCGAGTCTACAGCTCAAGAGACAGACTTTCCATACCACTCGGCCATCTGAGCTGTTTTTTATGGTAAGAACTTGGACATTTTGACTGATTAAACTAATGGAATCCTGTATGTGTACGATAAAGTCGAATTGTAGGAAGGGAAATGTTATAAGGAAGATATAGCCAATGTGCTACCAACTGACGTTGTGTATATTACCACACCCTAGTTTCTTCTACATAAACGGTATACATGTTGAAGTGTATCTTTGCAATTTGTGGCCGATAAGTCGGTCTTACAAACTCCGTTGGCGTTGTTGTTAGAAAAAAAAAAATCGGAGAGATAATTTGCTCCCCGTAAGTTTTGCAAATGCTATCGTACACATACAGGATTGAATTTGGAAAATCGTTTTGCTTGATATTCGGGCCTCTGTGTGGTCATGGGGCCTTTTGTGGTGATCACTTGTGTCGTGATTATTACGTCGATATCGGTCAAATGTCAATCTGTTTTCGAAAGCTAATCGTGCTTGCGAGGATTTAAGCTCATTAAACTGTTTGTCTTGGCATTTGTTTTACAACTTCCCACGTGTTTTTAAATAGCTTACTTACTAATTGATTCACTTTTAGGAGTAATGACGATGCTTGGAGATCATGCATGACACGTTGATGACACGCTTGACAGCAAACTTAAGTTTCCATTACATCCACAATTACTGTATTATTTTCTGCATTCGACAAATAACCAACCGCTTCCCATGATAAGCCCGTTTATGGGCCAGCTAGCTGGGACCTGCTTACCAATTTCGAAGTGATGTACCATTGTAAGTACTTTTGATCGGAGACTTTTGATATGTCGACTTGTATGTACTCAAGCGCTCTTTTTGGACATATCAATTCACATGGCGAATTTTTAAAACTCTCAAGTGGTAGTTGTATATCTTTGTATTTTCAACCTTAGTTAGAGAAATAATATCACATTGTACCCGGCGTTGTATGCACCGGCGCAGCCAGCCATAAAAGAGAGGGAGTGAAAATTCTTTTTCTATTGAATGACTGGTTTTGAGGTTTCAGTCAGGTCAGGCCTATCGGTTTATGTTGAAGAATAAGTGATTTAATTTCATTGTTGCGCTATAGCTTATAGGTAATTCAAAAGTTTTTTATGCCTTTGCAACAATGAAACTGCTAATATACTTTTTTCAATAACTGCGCTCTGATTTCTCAGGGAAGTAGCCAAAAATCGCCCGCTTTTTTTCTCGCCGCTTTTTTGCACGAATGCAACTGCGCTGATACCACTGACTGCTCCACGTTGTACTTATTGCAGTAGCAGGTATAATGTTTAATGTAAACATGGCTTTCATCGCTGACGTCAACATGCTCCAGCAGTGCTCTCAGACTGCAGCTTTCAAACCCACCCCATGAAACGGATTCACGCGTAGTTTTGAAATCTTGACTTAAGATCTGGACTGAAGCAGTTTGTAGCAGATGATCGCTTGCTTCATCTACAGTATGCATTAAACATTTTTTGTAAGAACGATGCGATCTTCTAGCTCATAGGGACAATATATCATTTCCAATTTCTTACTTCAATAGAATTTTTGAATAAGGACGTGAGGACGAGGGGTAGGCCTAATTGAGCTTTGTTTTCTCTAGTTACAAAAAATAATTCTTTCGAGAAAAAGTCTCTATTGCGTGCCGCTTTCTTTTTTAGAATAGAAAAACAAATGATGTGCATCCTTTTGTTTTTGGTCAATAAAAATTTTTGTCGACTTCTGGCTGTTTTGTGTTTATTACTGCGCCAATCTGCATTTTCAGCAGAAAGGAGTGTGACGGCTATTGATCATTTGTAGCATTCGGTTTTGTAAAGTGTGAAGAGCAGTCAGTTCAACGCAATAGCAATACAATACGGCAGGTTGTCGACACAGCGGCATTATTCTCATTACAACCCATGTTTATTTACGAAAATTTGATTCAATTGATCATTCAACCAAGTATTCCCTCTCCCCCCGCTATTCTGGCGATTTAATCAATAATCTTGCTCAAGTTAAATAGGGGGATCCATTGTTCAACAATTTGAACGGGGATCGGGGATCCATTGTTAAACAATGGGATCCATTGTTAAACAATGGATCCCTGATCCCCGTTCAAATTGTTAAACGGGAATCCATTGTTTTAACAATTTTTTAAATCTGTACTTTGAAAGGGGGGGGGGAACTGGTCCCCCTAATCCCCCCGTGGCTGCGCCGGTGGTTGTATATATCAGATTTGTTTTTATTATCGATTGAATGAACACGTTTCATTTCATACCTGTTTTGATAAACAGCAGGCAAGCCCTGTTGTGGTATTCGCTTTGGAGCCCAGCTTACATTTCGCTGAGTCTGAGCTTTGAGAAATCAGGTTAAGATTGGACAGGTAATCCATCAAACACAATCGCTGACCCTTTCAAATTTTCTTTGAAAGTAAAGATTTTACACCTCGAGTGCAACCAACAGCGATTTCAATTTAGTCTTATTTTCCATGGGTCAGAAAACCAGTTTCCACGTGTAGTTTGGATTTTTTCGTAGATCCCAATAGGTTGATTAACCACTAAGTGTATTCTTTAAATTCACAAAATTTTGGGTGCGCCAACAGAGTTTTTTCAACTCTCGAAGTTTTACCGCAACGTTACCTTGGCACCTTACCTATAATGAAAATCTTCTTTATTCGGTCAACTGATAAAAGTTTTTCATTGTTATTTACACGATTACTGATTAATATTAAAACTTGGGGGTGATCAATCCTCCAAAAGTTCCTAGAAACTACAATTAATTTTATTTTAAAGACTACACTTTCTGATTGCTGTATCTGATCAGCTTTTCGCAGATAAACTTTGCTCATGATATTGGTTGTAGGGTATCTGTTTATTAGTACTACCATAAGAAGGCGCTGTTGAATTGTTATTGAAGAGACTCATTCTTGAAATATGAAACTTTTAAAAGAAATGATGTGCGTGTTTTTTTTCTATCGTGTATCATTTGTTTTAGGCTTTTCTTGCTAGGTTAATTCAAAGTAGTTTTATTGGTTTTGTTGAAGCCTAGCGATAATACACAATTTACTTATGAATTAACAATTCTGCGTCACGGGTTAGATTTACGTCTGTGACTTATTACAATTGACACGTTAGGTTCTTTCTGAGTAAAAAGAACACAAATCAGCTTTTCGTCTGTTCGTCTTTTGTCCACTTTTCCTTTTAATCATTTACCGCTTTTGATAGTAACCCTTTGTTGGTATTTATTTATTTGTATGCTTCCTTTCGTGTTGATTTTGATATCTTCTGTCCTTTTTATTATCGCATTACAGCTAAGCTGTGTTGGGGTTTCTTCATTATTTCTGAGATTAGGGTAACAGTGGTGATTTTGGATCAGATTTTTTCGTAACATATTATCTTTTGTAATGTCGTAATTTAGGGCATTTTCTTGATTTGACTCGGCTTGAGTTAATTTTTGGGTTTTCAGCTGAGTATTAGAAAGCTTTGAAGGTTTATGGTTTAAAAGATGAAGAATTTTTAAGTTAAAATCGATGTGATGCGCTGTAGTGGCTATTAATGTAGTATACCCATTTTTTGCCGGTCAATTAGTTCTGCTTTCGCTATAAGTTATTAACTCATTCAATCTTTCAACAAATCAACTTGTTTACGCATTTATAGTACTGTCATACTTGCCATGAGTAGGTGTATGGAAAATATTGTTGACTATGGCTTATCTACTTAGTCAATTAAAAAGTGGCTTGTTTTCTCCAAATGTTCTTCTCTAAATTCGTTTCAAAACATTATTGCTTTGAATTTTGTCTTTATTTATTAGTTCATTTGCTGGGACTACAGTTTAGCCTACTTATGGGGTCTGTAGCCCCAGTATTTGATAAATTTTCATTCAAGATGAATAAGCGTTGTATTTCATTCATGAGTATGCTCTGATGCAGTTACATGCTTTCTGATAATGAGAGTTTGTTTTTTGGCTGTCTTTGGTTAGAAGATCGACAACAGACCTAAAATCCATTCATGTTCTCAATTGTTTTCAAACTGTTCTATTTACAAGCTTCAGACAAGTAGAATCTAAATTAGACTTTAATTCCCAGCCTTATCATTTACTCAAAATTCTTTAAATAATTACTCATTGACTGCTATCGTGCATTAATCACTTTTTAACCTTAATTATATAATCGCTTTTAGTGATGCAGTTACTACTCTTAACGTCAAAGACCTGTTTGTTTGACAAAATTTTGTAAGGAGACATGCATCTAGGTTCATCGCAACTTATTCGCGAGTTTGTCACTTAGGTAATCCTACCCAGGTATTTTGTTATTGGTAAATCTTTGAGCGATCCCAACTCTGTATTTTTTAATCTTTTAACTGATTTCTGTCAAATATTATCTGCTTTATAATCCCTAAGACATCTGCGTTATGTGATGGATGTATTCAAAAAGGTACTGCAATTGTAGACTCTTTGATTCGTGAATGAATGCCTTGTGAGTTTAGCATCCGCGCTTCCCATCTAGTAACAATTGTATGCAAAAGCAATATTCGTCTCATACGACAATATATGGCGAGTTTCAAGTATTTTTCGTATATGTATTTATTCATCTTATTTTTCGGTACTTTTGGGTTTAAGTTTATTTATTTGGTTTTAATCTGTGTTGATCGAAAATGTGAGAATGTCGCAAAATCCGAAAAATGTGAAGGTTCATTATTCATTTGATGAAAAAGCTGCGGTGATAATTAATTGGCCTTTTATATGAAAAAAAGACTATAAATATTTTGCGCAATTAATTTTATACTGCTTTGCATGTGCTGTTGATGATAACACTTGAATGTTTGTGATCAAAATGTCCATTATAAACATATTTTTAAGCTAGTGTGCTGATCTAAGTCGTGCGAGATCGATTGTAATATGTGCTTGTTATTTTCTCTTGTCCCTGCAATGAAATAAAAATTGTATGATGGGCCTTGACTCTTCTTATGAATGGATTATTATCTTTGCTACCAAAGGTTCCCGGTTTATTTTTTCCATTTTTCTGTCACGATCTTGAATAATGATAGCTCTTTTTCTTGTCTTAGCTGTGGTTTAGTTTGTTTATCTGATTTCAAGATCCAAATCGTAGCACAGATATATCAAGTAGTCATAATCCGATTATTAAATGTTGTTTTAATAAATTGCAGTCTTTACACTTTGCACAGCTAAATTTTTTGATGCAACTAAAATTTTGCGATAACCAACCTTAATTTATTTATTAACACAAAAATAATGCTGGTCATTTATCGAATTGTACTTAGAATAAAAGTGAAAGCTTAAATTAGGTTGAAAAGGTTACCATGTTGCAAATTCGCAGTATTTGCGGTTCGGATGAAATTACCTAGTCTAGATTATTTTGTTATGGAAGCAGCTTTATCTGATCAATAGATGCAGACTTTGCCTTTCTCAGTACCTGTAATGCATAAACCTCATCTTTTCATTGCTGCCAGTTGATCTCAATAAAGCCTCTGGTTTTTTAGTTATATTTTGTGAAGGTTGTGGGTGCTTCAAAGTAAAGCGAGAATTATATTAATTGATTATAGTTAATGTGGATTCTATTTAAAAGATGTTTGAAGCTCAAAAAATACTTAGTATAGCTTTTACATGCGTATCATTTCAAAGTGCTATTAATATCCATTCCTATAGGAACGATTACAATCGTTGGCTTTCCACCTTGGTAACTCCGCATTTCAATGATATTGGAAGAAAAAGAAACGAGATTTCGAGCTTTCAATGTATGGTTTTTGTCTTCTACGGCTCAAATTCTCATTGTAGAGATGGCTGTTCCAAGATCTTGCATCTCCGAAGTCTTCGAGCCAAACACTTGAAAATACCTCTTAATTCATGCACCTTCAGCCTCATTTCATGATAGATTTTTTGTATAAAAGTTGTCTTTAGCTGGCCAGCACTGCGTTATGAGTTAAGAGAGATTTTCTTTGACCATTATGTACACAGGACTAAGTTACCTACACGTTAGAACATATCGCAACCAAAACTCAGCACTGGTAGTGTATCGCGATCGCGAAAATGAGCTGGTTATTGGCTACCATAATCGATTAATGAAGACAAACGCATCCAAGCGTACACCTACTTCTAAAGAATGAATTTGACGACATTTTATTTACGTTATAACGATTCTGCGTATATATTATAGAGCACTTACAGCCTGGAGCTATAAACTTAAGCATTGAAAAAGCAGCATGCTGTTTGTGCTGCGTGGTTGCTTTTTCCTACATGTATCTCAACCCGTGCAAAAAATTAAAACTGTCATGTAACATTTTAAACGTTTTTGTTAACATCTTTATTTAAACCTGCTACCTGGATGACTCATGACCATATTTGGCTACAGTAAACATTTCGAAACTGGGCCCGAGTTTGTGATTTTTGACCACCAGTTATATTTATCTGCAGTTGCTGAAAAGTACGTTTCGTGTTGCCTATCTAACTTCGCGTGGCTGTTTTTTCAATCGGGGATATTTTAAAAGTGCTTTTACTGTAAAGTTTCCACCACCATTTAATACAACGGTTTTTCGTAGAACTACAAATGTTACTTATTTGGTAAACTAATTTCGTCGAGTTTGCTTGGTAGTGCGACATCTTGATTTTCACGACGATGAAGATGGCATTTCAAGTCTCGATTGCTTGTGCGTGCATCTCGCACCGTGTTATTTAGTGTTATAAAAATTTTAGGTTCAACCGATTTTAGGGTGTACTACTACGACTGAATAAAGGTCATTACTTCGATTGCTCGATTGTAGCCGATCTTTTGTCGATAAACTTTGGCTTAGCATTTAATTTGGTTGTTTGTGGATTGATGTAAATCAGAACGCTCTGTGTTGTTCAGATTTGTATCGTTTTCTGACGTTTTTATTTCCGCTTTTAATGTCGAAAGAGGCTACGGAACGCAAAGTAATCTACATCTGTTGGCAGAGTCTTTGTCGGACATTTAGTAACACTCCGTCGGAATTATTAGTCGTTTCAACTTCTTTTCATCTGTCAACATAAACCTAATTTGAAAAGATTAGTTTTCGACGGTTTTCATGAAGAAAAACAGGTGCTGCTTATGACGACATTGTTTGCATTGTTGCTCGTGAGATTTCAAAATTTTCGATTTTATTGGAATAAAGTTTCGCATTTGCGAGATTTAAATGAGGATTTGCTTCATTGGAATTCAATGTGCGCTTTTGTTCATATCCGTAGATAATATTTGGTATTTTCAACCATTTCCGACAAATCGTTATACTATGCGTTTATTCTTGTATTGTTGCTGGCCTACCTTCACAAAAGAAGCCAAATTTTCATTTGTCAATATTTTGCTGACAATCAAACGAAATGTTTTATTCTTTCAAGCAGTTGTGTCTTGCTACTTTAGCTGTCAATTTCGGCTCTAAGCAAATTCTTGACGAGTTTGCATACTCAAAACAAACTGATAAAATTACAAGGTTCTGTTATTAATTTAACCTTACAGGATAATGTTTTATACGTCGGGCTTAGCCGTTCAAACATGAGCGAACTCAGATAACCGCGTGACGAAAGAAACTGATTATTTTAGAAACATGTCATTTTTAGCAAAAAAGAGATAAGCCAAAATAATTAACTGTACCGTATTAGGCGTTTTGCGATCTTGAATTAACTGTTAACTGTAGAAACGGCTGTAATGTTTTGCGTCTACTGGTTTCTACGCTATGAAAATTATTTCATTGTAGGCTGTAGCGCAATGTTTTTAAAATTAAAGTAAGGTGCCTTCGAGTTGGAGGAGGGCTGCATCACCTTGATATGCAGCAAAATTTAGCAGAAAATCAACATTTGGTACGTAGCAAATTGTTGGGAGTAATAAATCACGTGTGTTTCTGTGGTTGGTCTAAAAAATTTGGAGTCATCAATGTAACTCGTATGTTCTCTTTTCCACGACGAGCAGTTTTGCTATTGTGTGTAAGTGCAAGGTGGCCTTTGCTTTTTAGTGACCTTGCGATAGCCTCTTGACACTGATTTTGTGGATTTGAACTGTGCGCAGACGTCATTCAGTTCCGAAGAACAGGCGGGCGGAATCACACCGAGTTGAAATGGGGCTAAGTGTGATTATAACTTCACTAAAGTATTAAGAAGGCATATTCCATTTTTAGCTCTTTCCCAGAACGTTTTGGCATTACTTAAAATGTTCAAACTTAGTTTGTTGTTTTTATTGCACCACCACACGTAAACTGGGATGAAAATTAATTAAAACGTTATGAAAGCATCGTTGAGCGTGATCGCTTTTGAGATGAGCGTTAGGTTACGCATTTATGGTTTTAAGGTGAAAATGCAGTAGAATTCTATATAAGGTCAACAACTAGCTCGTACTGACGCAAGCAGAGGTATGCAGAGGTATTTAGCAACGTAGCCGATCTTTTTCGACCTAAAATGAATGATATAAGAAGCTACGTAAATCACGTTGGCACGTGAATGGCAGGTATTTGCCTCACGTTTCGGGTATTCAGCAAGTCGTTTTCCTGAAACTAATCATTCGCGTTAAGCCGCAGGCACGATTTCCGTTTTTTAAAGTCTTAAATTCTTCCACTAAAAATGTTAACAATCAATTTGCTGAAGCAATTTTCTTCGCGTAACACAGCACGTTCTTTAATGCAGCTACTCGCATTTTTAACCTGTTCTCTCATAATTGATTGTAGCCAAAAGTTTTTTGCTTGTTCGCCTATGCTTTGTTTTGCTAAAAAAAAAAAGAGACAGAAACACTATCCAAATTAGATTGAATTTTAAAGCCATGTCACTGGATGGCCTGGTAGGCGATGCGGATGCGTAGTACGAATGGTGGCTTAAGAAAGAGTTGTTTAGATTTAAGAGGTAACTTTTTGTTTGTTTTTGTAATAGCAGACTTTGTTAAAAGCAGTAATGATCATGAAAACTTTCTATGCAAAATCGTAAAGCATGGAGAGAAATTAGACTCTGCCCTTGTAATAAAAGGCGTTGGTGTCGCATCGTTCCTTATTATCGTCGCCAGTCACATTATTTTCAAAGGGACCAAATTCCTGCGTTGGCCAGGAGGCTTCGTTGTATTTTCTATTCTATAAATTGTTGAACTGAAAATTCAACACTAATCGAAGTGAGTTTGCGCTCTTCAAGTCAGCGTTCACCAAGTACAGTATATATCAAATGCGATGGGCTTGAGCCGTAAATCAAACTCGTCGCGAAGGATTTGTAACCTGCACGCGGTACCGCAGGTACTGTCGCTGGCTACGTTGTAAACGGTTTGATTCTAGACGTGTTGTCAAAACCGTAACCTCACTGAATGATGTAAGTGGTGTAACCAGAAGAGGTGTATACATTAGTCAACGATCATACGTCAGATTAATCACAATGCTCAAGCAATTGTAGTGTTATCTTTTTAATGACAAGTCTTAAACTTTTTCATTCACTGCGCCTTTTTATAATTATCTTTATTATGTATTCATGATTGAGGAACCTTGCGCATTGTCACCACGCCAACACAAAAGTCCTTGAGTTTTTGATATTCTTGAGACCGCTATGAACGCATACAAAGCGACCAATCTAGTATTTCCAGTTGTGATATATTTTATACTCGTGGTATTTGTCCAAAGTTGATTTTAATTGCAATCAAGGAACAGGAGTTTTGCTAAAAGAGGCTTACCCTATTGTTTGGTTTATTTTTTGAATCTGTTGCAATATCAAAAAGAAATTTGTTTCCGTATATAGGTTATTCTTAATAGGTTTTCCTCAAACGAATCATTAGTTACTAATGGTCTTATAAAACCATAGAATGACCTCAGGTTGTTTTAATCTTGCTGCCGAACTTTTGCCTGGTCATTAGAAGTTGGACATTAAGGTTTGTCAACGTTAGATTTTTATGAGTTTGCTATGTCGCTGTTTGAAATGCCATCAATGAGATAAGAATACGATTGGTTTTATCTTGATTTGCTGAATCAAAATTTTTGAGGTGAGCTAGATTGTATCTTTGCAATGGACCGCAATTTTGCAAAGTCGATTTTCATTACTGGTTACGATCTTTTCATTTCATAAAACCTTTACGATTGTGATGGCAAATATTGTCACATACGATCGTTGTAGCTTCAGAGAGTCTATTGTGACAAGCGGTTCAAACCAGTACATATTATGAATCAGACGCTTTTTTACTTTACTCATGAAAAGATAGTGACATAGTTCGCCCTTAATATGTCACTGAGCGAGTATTGCCACATCATATAGTATTTTCTCTTGACTGGATTGAAGTGGATCAAACCGGATTATTCGTGCTTTTCATGACATCATCTTATTATGAAGATTAAAAACGGTTTTAATGTTTTGTGATTACCGCATTTTATACAACTACATTTGAGCCTTTTGTATGTCGTATTTTTATTAAATTTATTCGTGATGTTACAATCGGTTTAAGATTTATAGATTGCAACTCTCCACAACAGCATTGTAAAAAAATTGATGTAAGAGTTTTTGCATAATTTGAAAATCAAAATTTCCTCGCATGACAAAATGTTAGTACAGCGAAACATATTCCTATTCGAATAGACTAATTGATATTGATTCACATGTTTGTTTTAGATGCATTTGTACTGGTACCTAGCCTTATCTAATTCGTCATTGTAACAGTTTCTGTTCCTGTCGTTGCAGTGCCAGTCTCCCACTTAAAGATAGGGCTTCTAGAAAAACTGAGGCATGGTTATTTAACCTGACATACCATTAGTAGGTTTAATGAATCGAAATTCAACTCACCTTATCTGAGTAACTTTCCTCAAAATTAAGATCATAGTAGAGCATTCTATTCTCCCTTTTAAACGTGCAGGAAATTATTACGAGTTTGGCCATGGTGAATCTTGGGATTAAGTCAGGTCGTTCTTGTAAACAACGTTTCAGTAAACTCTGTGACATGTAGTCACCTTTAAAATTCATTCAAATTTGTCGGTAGCTAGTGGATAAAAATAACTTGACTTATGGAGCTGACGTATTCATGTTTCACTTACGAACACGCTTTCACTCCCAATGAGACTCATTATTTATTCCCAGAACTCCAACTATGGCGGACATTTGGATCTGTATTGTTGGTAGGATCTTCATTACCCGGTTTAATGTTAATAAATTTCATATATAGTTAACCTTTAAGATTATATTTTTTTTAAGTTTAATTTGTGCTGAAACGAGCGGCCTTAGTTGATCACTAAGCACTTACTTTCAATAACATGAAATATTTATTCTTGAACTGGACGTTTTACCAACGTGCCAGCTGTTATCATCAGCAGTGCATGCAAGGCAGTACAAGACTTACAAAACTGTACGCCAATAACATAAAATTGTTGACAAAACACTCCATGAACTGGATCTTCTTGCTTTAACTGTATTGAAATCGACCAAAAAGTTTTTAAAAAGTCTCAGAAAATGACATGAAAAGTTGGGTTTTAATGCCGGCTGCTGATATTATTATTTCAGTATATATATATTTTTTTTAATTTCAAAGCATTATAATTAGGGAATAAGATACTAAAATAGAGCACATTTAATATTCGATATAGCGCTACATTGGCTTATTATTGATGCAGCATAAAAAAGTGTATGCGGAAAAGTTAGTGAAGTTCTTTTGCAATTTTATAATACCCAAACCATATTAACATTTGTAGTTTTCTATCTGCAAGAGTCATCACGTATTTTTGTTGGTTTTACTTTCCGTCGGAAGTTTTTTTCAAATAATTGGTTGTTTAAATTTGGAGAATTCTTTTCAAAATTTTGAGTTGCGGCACTTATGATTTACTCACGCGATTAAGGGCGGTGATACAAATAGTGAGAATAGTTAAAGTGTAAAATCGCTAACATAAATATCACAATGGTGCAAACTGCAAAGAAAACCCTTAAATATGGCTTATTGTTTTACAGGATATTGCTTACTTTCCGAATATAGACATAGGCGTCAAATGGTAGGGGCAAATGGGCCTCGGAATTTTGCCTTACACCATTTTTCGATACGAATTTTTAACGTTTTCTTTTCTCCATTAGGGAAAGTCTGAACAGACGTCGAGGAGCATATGGTACTACACGCTTTGTGTTTTGTCACCGGTTTCATTCATTCACTTTCGCTCCTGACGCAAGAAAACGGCGAACGCAATGCGCGAAAGACGAACTGAACTTGGTATCAGAAGATGCTGTTTTCAAGGTTTCTCCTTGGGTTTTGTTTGTGAAAATACTTGTGGAAAAACGCCAAGCAGCAATAGCTATCATGATGTAGGCTATCTCATTTGAGGTAGCCATCATACCAAGCTCGGGGAGGAAGTTGCGTTAATACAATAATGGCTGCCATAAAAATGATGCTCCCGCCGCTTACTTCTCCCTGGCGACTTTGTGGAAACTAGTTTGGCTTTTTTCAATCAAATGGTGTATGCTTGAAAACTTCGACGAAGTAATGGGCTTCAGTTAATTCCGTCTTTGTGAAAAAGAGTTATCTTACCCCGAGCGACGTAACGTTGTACAGACATGTTTATTTGACAGATTTAACAATTACTTTCCTATTTAAAGAACAAATTAGATTAACCAATCACGCGGTTAACTGAATAACAATTCTAGGAAGTGAGGATAAACAACAACTAGCGTGCTTATTAATTATGTTTAATTAGAGATTGCTGACATTGGTGGGATTGTAGGTAGGTGGGTAGGTAATCTTCAATCATTTTACAGCATTAAAAGTGTTGGCAGTGACAATAGCCATGTTATACGTACTAATTAAATAGCTGACCAAGAAAGTCCGATTACAATAGCCCACTACTTGGCCAAAGTGCTTCTTAAATGATACGAACACAGACTGGCACGATCATAAAACCAATGCCCAAACAACGGGTATTTTTATTTGTAGCCATTCATTTTTTCCAGCTCTGTTGTTTCATCTTTGGTTCGGCGCTGAGGATTACAATGCTAATCATTTGCGTAAGATTAATAACAGCTTGTTAGAAACTGGCATTTAACACATTC
Source organism: Trididemnum miniatum (assembly GCA_964006365.1). Lineage (NCBI taxonomy): Eukaryota > Metazoa > Chordata > Ascidiacea > Aplousobranchia > Didemnidae > Trididemnum > Trididemnum miniatum. The sequence goes on along the minus strand of OZ023251.1, from coordinate 10,808,236 downwards.
CTAGTGTTTTTGGATGTGGCCAGTGCCAGTCTTTAGCGGTTTTAAAATTGTTTGGTTCGTCAGGATTTGAGAACATTTATCACGATTCTGGCAGCTGTTTTTCTCCTTTAGTTCCCTTTATGCATGGCGCTTGACGTGAGGGAAAACTGAAGAGGTGGATTCAAAAATTTCTTGTTAAAATTGAACAGCAAAAAATATTTGAATTCAAAGCTGCCACCGAAGGATTTTCTAATCCTACACTGTTCAGAGGGTTAAACGGGCCGATTGGATCAGGCGTGAACCCAAAAATCCAAGCCCGAACACAGCCCAACTTCCAACTCTGATGCCAGCTTGCATCTTTTTATAAGATGATGTTTATGCCACCTGCCTTATAAACTACCTATTCATGAGTTATTTTTTACAAAAATTGATATTTTTTGCCTTTTCGTCTGTATTTGATTATTTTTATTGCTCTGTTTTTCCCAAAATCTATCATCAGATTTTTCAGAAAAATGTTATGTTAATTTTTGACACTTTCTGTATCGTGCCGTCAAAAAAAAAAAAAATCGTAACTTTCAGATCCTCAATGCGTCAAACAATCATGTCTCCGTTTTGTTCTTTCTATTTCTGTCCTTTGTTTTATAGCAAAATGTGTAAGACATGATATAATTATCCTGGGCATTTCGTTGAGGAGTTGGGATGTAATATTTTGTCGTAGAACATCGCTTTCTCATTCGTTTTTTCCTCTGTAACTCCTTTGGGTTGATAAAGTTGATCTTGCAACCCCTGTTTTATAGTTACACATATATGCACGTCCCTAAGTTTTGCATTCTCAATGAATACCGTGGCACCCTAGCAGCAGCTGCTTGCATCCCTTGTCGGCAAGCGATGTCAGGGAATCGCTGATGAGGTTTTACTGTAAACATCACTGATTTTCTACAGGCCTTGATGATTGGCTTTATTGTTAATTGCAATAAAAGAAAGTCATTCTACCCTGAAAGAACTTGTAAAAATTTTGATTCACATAATAAGCAAGGAAACGCAAAAAATTTTCCGGACCGATTTTTTTGCGCTGCCTTTTTGAAGATTTCTTTATTGTGTAATGTCTTGTTTAGCTAATGAAAACTTTAATGACCGTTATGTTATGATCAGCAAATTCTTGGACATAATATTATTAAGATCATTATATTGCGTCCAAAAATAAGCTGGTATCCTGCCCACGATAAACGATTCCAATTTCGTGAATTAGGACATTTGTCTAAAATTTACATCGATTAAGTGTTGAAGCCTAATACTGTTAATTTATTGGCTAAACATTTTGTTGTATTATCGACTTTTTGTGTAGTCTTTTATAGACCGCACAAATCTCTTGTGATTTGACCGTTGAGATTTGTAGCAATTGTTATCTGTATTAGCTACTATTTTTTTTACAGTTTTGTTCTTGGTGTGCAGGCTGAACTATAAAGTTATTGTCGTGCAAGGTTTCAAATTATGTTAGTAGAGATATGCTTCCTACGCTGTTCTTTTAGAATTAATGCAAATATTTTGGTCTCTGAACTAAAAAACACCATATAGTGTTTACTCTTGTGTATGTTCCAATTTTGAATGAAGGCTTGGTGAACATAAAATACGTTGATGAAATTGATTTTTAGAAGGAGTGTATTGGTGTGGATGTGCATGATGTTGTAATCAATGATGTACTAAATTCATGAGTTCAATTTTTCAGTAGGGCTAAAAGTTTAAATAATTTTTAAGGTGTGCATAGCCCTATCAATATGCGGTAGTAAAACTTAAGGGTGAAACTTTGGTATCGCTTCATTACTTATCTCTTAATAAAATCTTGAAATATAGAACGCACTAATAGGTTAACATAATCTCTAGTGCTTCTATTGGTTTTAAACGAAAAGTGGTATTTGCTTTTATTACGAAAAGTATTATGTAGCGGTGCTATAAGAGATAGTTTCGTTGGTTTGAGACTCGTAACACGACCTTTTCAGCGAACTCATCACAACATATCGGTCCGTCTGCGTATTTTTTATCTATCTATTTAAGACTGATTTTTGGCATATCAGAATTAGAAGTGCTTGTTCATTTTGATTGGACAACTCAAGTCCCAATATTTTAAATGAAACGAATTGCTAGCCAGTGCTTTTAAGTTTTAAGAACACGCATGTTCGTAATTGCGTGCGACGTCGTTTAGAACTTCCCTGGTTTTGATTGACTTCCTTTGTGACTAACCAATATGTACTCGAAGAAAAGGATATAGAAATAAGTGTGACATTATTTAAGCTACTAATTTTGCTCATTAATATTCACTAACAAGGAAAAGTTTGTGTAGTAAAAAAAAAGGTAGCTTTAACCCGATAAAAGTTTTGGCTATTTTGATTGCATTGAAGCATTCTGTTTTCGGGAGTTTTCAGTGAAATTTTCGTCTTCATGGAACGAAACGATGAAAACTTTTTCCCAACACTTTTACAGTCTGCTTGCATTTGATTCCTCATGGCATTACCAGTTTTGGCAAATTTATCGACTCAGAGCATTTTATAATGCGAAGAAGTTATTCATCCCATTTTAACGGGTCAAATTTACATTCAAGTAATTGCACTATAGTGTTGGAGTATTATATAAAATTCCTAAAGCATGAAATGCACTTTTTCTGGTGAGCTCGCGTAATTTTTTAGCTAATTTAAAAAAAATTTTATTACCTTGAACAATCACCATGGCTGGTTGCAAAAAATCAAGTCGTAACTTTTTGATTTTCTTGAATTAATCTTCTTGAAATTAATTGATATTTCTTTCAGTTTGCGATGTGCTTGCTCGTTTAGTCGCACTGACTTCTTTAACCGAGTAAACACGGATGGGTATTGATTGTTAGCGCTAATGACCGATTTATTTGACTATTAGTTCAACGTTATTTGTTGGTGTCGACATTAGCGTATAAAATATTTGCTATACAAAAACATTTCTAAGAACAACTATAGTCATTTGAAAAATATATTTTCATGTATATTTTTTTGACCTTTTACGAACAACGTTCTTATAGTCTTGGCATTGTTGCTTAATTATCGCTCAAAACAACTTGAAATTTTGTGGGTAAAATTATAATTGGCACATTTTCGTCTTGAAAACTGTTTGTCACACAGAGCTAATTAAGTTGTTGGTCACGGCTTCGATTTAATGGACTTTCCGTCCCAATTGAGTCTAAATAATGAATTGGGCCCCCGTTCATTTGAAAGCAAAATTATGTCCTAAATATGTAAACCGTCGAAAAATTTTGGAACATAACCCATCATTGCATTTGTTTAAAAGTGATTTCATGCCAAATGATCTTATTTACATTTTTGCTGCCGTCTCTTTGCTGAAGTTATGTAACAAAGTGTGGTTCATATGCATGAAAATGAGTAATGTAATTAACTGCTTCCAAGTGCTTCTCGTTGAAAGCAGATATTCTTCCGGTAACGCAGCGCAGTGGACTAAGTATTCGTTTGATGGCGGTCATGGCCACAATCCCAAAGTGACCGGTCACTCTCTCAAACTTCTTTGGTGCCGCTGGTGCGCCTTTGCTGTTGACAAATTGTAGAAACAAATTTTCAGGTTGTAGAAACTGTAGAAACAAAAACAAACACATCGAATCCAATCAAATCTACGTCAATTGAATAGGGTTCTACCGCATATAGCGCTTCCATCGCTTTCTCGTGACTGAAGGAAAGAAATCATCAAATCAAAGTTGACTGTGGCAGTCTGTTCCTTACTTCAGTGCTTCACATGTTACAGGAGACTAGACAACTACATATTTTGTATTTTTGATCATAAGCTGGGGTTACTATTTAAGATACAGAGTCGGAGCTGTTTGAAAATCGGTTTGTGGCGCAACTGGTGCGTTTTGAGTATCACAGAAAGTTTAAGTAAAACCTTCAGAATTAAAAAAATGGGTTCCCTGATAACTTAATCGTATATACTGTATATTACAATTGCATTTAGGGCCTACAGATAAATCGTTTCTACATTCCCCTCCAAGAATAAAAGCCTTCAAGTCTCATCTTGAATGGACTTTAAAAGCGTGCAGCTCTCGCGTATACCTGCCAGGGGCGGCGGAACGAAATTTTAACGGGGGGGACGGCATCAAAAGCGGATCCAGGAATTTTTGAAATATTGTGTTTTTTTGCAGCAGTGAAGTACGGTAAGATCTGAGCACTTGTGGAAGGATCTGTGGAGATTCTCTCAAACCAAAAATTGAAAAGCAGAATGAATTAGGTGCAAAATTTACTGACAATAAAGGTACAAAATTGATGAGAAAAAGGAGAGCAAGATCTTATCGAAAATTTGCATTATGTTCTGAAAACAAAGAGTTGACCAATACTATCTCACAAGGAGTTGACTAATTTGTCAAACGATCTATGGACAAAACATTGCTTACAAGACGAAGCGATAGCCTGCATTCCATTGCTAGCCAGCTCAGCATGCTAAAGTTATCGATTGTTTTACACTACTTTTTATTGAAACGACCTATTGACTATCGAAAATTTTGACCTCTCATCTCCAGGAACGAGCCCCCAAAAATTTTTGGTGGGGACGAAGTTGTAAATTAGGTTGAATGTTAGCTTAATGCAAAGACGTTAGACCCGGAAAAGGGCGTAAATCAGGGGTCGGCAAACCTTTTCGTGTGGCGGACCGGTTTAAGTCGGAAAATTTTTCCTTAAAAATGAACACAAATATTCAGCTATTAAACTTTATTTCAGCTCATATTACTATAATGATTCAATGAGAACCATGAGCTTGTTTTGCAGCAACCAGCAGACTCTCCCTTCTTGGAATGATGGGTCTCAGCGATACCCGCAATGTGTCCCTTAACGTTTTTTGATGTTGTAGGTCTCTCGTCATCGACGTCAGACTTTTGAGGTGGTGCTGACTGCTGACTTATTTCGAAAAAATCTCAGCAACTATGTTTGTTTTTTACTCATTGTTATCATACTAAAAATATCTATGTTAAAACTGTAATGTTTTGGTTATAAGTTTCTGTAGGAATAATTTATTTTGATTCTGACTTTAATTTGCTGTAATATTTCTGACGTTATTTTCTCCCTCGTCAACCCAACACAGTTAACTCAAGAAAGCCTCGACAATTACTCCTAGTTACATCACACACATAACAAAGATAATTAGATTTATTGCCTTTTTGTCTTGTTATGTCATAATATGCAATAACGTTACAATAAACACCATTCAAAGCCGACATTAGAAAACACTTTTAGGCACCGAATCCCAACGCACTCAAAGTGTAAAAATCAAGCAATCAAATCTTAACAAAACGTCCGAAAGCAATTTGGTCTTAAACTCTAAAGTCACAAAAATGTTTTAAAGCGTTTGATCTGGAAAAGTACGCGGCTCGGTACCTAACCCCTCACGGACCGGCACCGGGCCGCGACCCGGTGGTGGCCGACCCTTGGCGTAAATAAGCTCTTTGAAAACGTTTTGTGTAAGGGGCGAATTCAGAATTTTTTTCAGGGGGGTAGAAAGGGACCACATTTTGACATTTCTTCCAGCAGAGTTTTAGGCAAATCGAGGAACAAAAACAGCTGTAGAGGGTATGGGGTAATGCTACCCCGGAAATTTTTTGAAAATTTAGGCAGCGTAATAGCCATTTTCGTGCTTTTTGTACAATTTTGAAGAAGAATTTTGTTTAAATTTTTTACCCCTAATTTTGAACCCTTCACCAAATATGCAATGATGCATTTTGTTCGCACATTTCGATTTATGCTTGTTAGGTGTAAGGATTATTGTTACCGATAAGGTTCAAAATTATGTAAAAATTGTATTCATCAAAAACTAATGAAAAGTGGCTGGTGGGGGGGAGGGCAGGATGCATACCCCGCATCCCCCCTGGATCTGCCCTAGTTCATTTCTAACTAGTTGCCACATTATGCAGTAGCTGATCAACTTTCAAATGGCTATTTTTTAGGGACAGAAAGACCGGCGGAATGGACGATTGTATCATCATAAACAAGGTATCAGAATGAATATTTATTACAACTTGTGAATGTACAATCGTCATTATTCCACGTAGATTAGAATAACGATCTACAAGACAATTTTCTATGAGTTATTTCTTAATCAGTTATATAGGCTATAGGCCAACATTGTACGATACTGATTGAAGCTAGACATTTTTTCACCTAAAAAGCGTCCCCCTTGTCCCCCTCGAAAAATCTTCTGGGGGAGAGGACGCGTCCCCCCCGCCCCTTTTCCGGTTCCGCCGCCCATGACAACTGCCTAGCTGAAGCATCCTTTGCAGTTATTATATTTTTATAGAATAGCTCGGTACAAGCAGGAATTTCAGAAACTATTTAAAAGATAGAAGTGAATAATTAGCAGTGTCGATGAAGTTGAGTGGTTAGTAGCTTTGCCCTGCTAGTTCAAAACTGCGTTTTTCGGCAATTAGCAGCCATTTTGAAAAGGTGCAAACGGTACGCCGGCAGAAAATGAGATTTTAGAGTATCGGCATGTTCGTTGTACGGTATCACTAGACTGCAATTAGGTTAAGATTCAAAGCGTTTCCTATTGTTGGCATAACACTGCTGTAAATGGATGGTAGGTTACCTTAAGCAGTTTTAGCGCCACCGCACTTCCCCCTATAGCTTTAAAGTTTAAGCATCATATTCGTATTTAAGCAATCATGTCGTTAAGATGATATTTCCTTTTACCAAGCAACCTCTGTGTCAATATTATGAAGCAACAATAGCTTAATCATGAAAGCTTTTAAAGCTAGCATCCTGGTTGGCTTTAAAAACTGGAACGCAGCTTAAAAGCGATCTATTGTAAAGACATTAGCAAAACCCTCAATAGAACTGCATTAATACACTCGCTTAACTCTATCCTTACGCTTTTCGGTCTTGACTCTAGCACGGTGGTTCCCAAACTGTAGTACGCGTACCACCTGTGGTACGCCAGAGTCTTTCAGGTGGTACGCGACTAACTTTCGACTTCTAAAACAGGGGTCGGCAACGTTTTATTACCAGTGTGCCAATTTGTAAAATTTAATGCCAAAATACATGTTTGCGTGCCCATAAAAAATTGCGTTATGTAAAGGCATAAAAGATTTCCCTCGCTTGGCGATACTTTCCGCAATTTTGTTGCTACTTTCCGTACTTAAATTTGCGCTGCGAACAACTTTTTTGAATTGCTTCTCTGTTATCGTAACGAAGACTGCCTTTTACCTTGATTCTTCGCAGACTCATCTTGTACAAGTGTACATACTGCTCTGTCATTACGACAGACAAACCCAACATCTGCTGTCCACGACTTTTGAAACTGTCTTGCACCTGATTTTGACCTCTTGGCTGTAGACATCGTGGTTAACATCAGAGCTACAAACTGAATAAAACGCCAATTGGCTGTAGACATCGTGGTTAACATCAGAGCTACAAACTGAATAAAACGCCAATGAATACAGTGGAAGTGTGAACAAGGGTTTTGGCTTTGATGGCCATCAAATCGAAAAGCCGAAATCGTCTTAAAACGCCAGAACATGACTTTTGATGCGTTGTCAGCGAATCTCTTCCTCGCAATGACCAGCTGGTGGAAAGAGAAAACTACATCCATCGCATTAAAACTACGGTATTTGCTGCGTTTTGTTTAATTTATGGCTTTTATCTCTTCTAGAAATGACATTTGCTAAACTTTAATGCTGCTATATGCTCATTTTTCTTATCTGCAGATGCATAGTTTATAGTTTGAGATATTCTAGTCAGATGTAACGTAGGTGGTACACGAACGCTGCACAAAAGCTCAAAATGGTACGAGGGAATAAAAAGTTAGGGAATCACTGCTCTAGCACATAAAGCACGGGTAAGAAAGCAGGCACGTTGTAAAATCGAAATGAACGGGTCTTACTAAACACCGCAAAGGAGCGACAAAGGACTTAATAAACACCGCAAAGTACAACAAAGGACCTGATAACCCCAAGTCTAACACTAATTTAACCATAACCCTAAATTAAAGTCCTTTGTCGTTCTTTGTTATGGTATGATTCCAAGTCCTTTGTCGTTCTTTGCGGTGTTTAGTAGATCAATTTCAAGTTCTTTGTACTTCGCGGTGTTTAGTAAGTCCTTTGTCGTCCCTTGTGTCTCCTTTGCGGCGTTTCAGTCCATGGCGGTGTTTAGTAGGACCGAAATAAGCTGGTGAATTTGTGGCGGGAAAACGTTGAATAGCTGCAGCATTCAGTATTGCCGCTGCGTTGTGTGCTGAGCCTGCACCTCGCTTCCTTTGTATGCGATAAACAAGCGCCTCGTCGGTTTTACAGCTGGACGTACGCGAACCATAAAAAAGCTTTAGAAAATGTGCTTGCGCTTGATTTTACGTTGGCCTTTTTCTATTGTAGATTTTCGCTTTAAGTTTTGTTAAGTCAGGTTTTTTAAAACATAAGTGTTTTCTCACCTTTCTTGTTTTTGCCTACTTATGAAGCCTGATTACTGCAATAATTCAGATAACAACGTCAACTATGTTGATCAAGAATATGGGACGCCGTTGTGCAAAAACGATTTAGCAAACTTTGTACAAATTTTCAGCAACATTTACACAATTTCACAGCTATATATTTAAAGTGAGGTGACCTGGAGCTAAAACGCTTCGAAAAATGCAATAACAACTGAAGTGTGACGACATTTAATAAATACCAGCGATATTTATTAAATGCGGCGATACTGCTAATTATTATTAAATAGCGGCGCTATTTGATAAACAGTAGCAGCATTTAATAAATAGCAGTGATATTTAATAAACAGCACCCACATTTAATAAATAGCAGCGACGTTTAATAAATAACAGCGACGTTTAGCTAAAGTGCTGCGGGAATTATGCTAATGAGATCAACAGTGTTTCCATTTGGTATAATCTTGAAATGGATTTTGAAAAGTTTAATATTCATTTATCCAGATTTAAATTACTATCGGCACAGTGTATCCATATTACTAACAGTGGAACCACTCTCTGTACTCAGGGTCCGGAACGAAAATTAAAGCTTAGATGTTGTGTTGCCATTTTTTATTTTTTTAAAAATTTTGCATGACATTTACGGGGAGCTTCTAGTATACTTTATCGTTAGACTAATTTGGCAATAAATGAAAAAAGTAAGAAATTTTGGCATGGGGTAAATGATAAAGTATGGGAGAATAGGGAAGTGTTGGAGGAGGCGTGGGGGTTGTGAGAAAGTAAGAGGAGTGAGTGTGGGAAAGTGTTGGGAGAGGTGAAGGAAAGGTGTGAGGGGTGTGGGGAAGTGTGGGGAGGTGGGAGGTGAGTGTGAGAAAGTGTGGAGAGACGTGTTAGGTGAGTGCGGAGGAGAGGTGTTGGGTGAGTGTGGGAAGAGGTGTCCGTCGAGTGTGGAGGGTGTGGGGAGAGGTGTAGAAGAGTGTGTTGGCTCCCCCACATCCCCATACCTCTCCGCATCCCAACACACTTTTCCCCACTTCAACACAACCTCTACACTCACCCCATACAATCTTCCACACCACTCCCATACTTTCCCGCCTCCCCAACACAACTCCCAATTCCTACCTCTCATTTTCCCACTCTTTTCTTCAATGTTTCCCTCATACTTGACCCAACTCTCCTTAAAGTACCAAAAATTTCCCGATTAACCCGCCACCCATAACCTTCCCAAGTTCTTTATACTCCCCCATTCTCCCCCAATGCTTTCCCATACTGACCCATACTTGCTTTATCATTAATCCCATACCAAAATTTCTCACTTTGCTCATATATTGCCAAATTTAGTCTAGCAATCAAGTACACTAAAAACTCCTTGTAAATTTCATAAAAAATTTGAAAACAAAAATAAAAAATGGCAGCACAACATCTAAGCTTCTTAAAAAGTTTAGCGTTTTTGTGGACTTACGTTACAATATTTTTTTGTTGAGTGGGTCCACTGAAAGAATGTAAGTACAATGTGGCTCTACTCTACAGACAACCGCGATTTGATGTTACGAAAAATGGAAACACTGTTGATCTCATTAGCATAATTCCCGCAGCACTTTGATTTTTCGCTGCACTTTAGCTAAACGTCGCTGCTATTTATTAAATGTCGCTGCTATTTATTAAATGTGGGTGCTGTTTATTAAATGCTGCTACTGTTTATTAAATATCGCCGCTATTTAATAAATATCGCTGCTATTTATTAAATGTCGTTACACTTTGGCTGTCATGGTATTTTTCGAAGCGTTTTAGCTGCAGTTCACTTCACTTTAACTAAATAGCTGTGAAACTGCGTAAGTGTTGCTGAAAATTCGTACAAAGTTTGCTAAATCGTTTTTTTTACAACGGCGCCCCATACAAGAAATCATAATCTTAGCTTTCAATGATTCTACTTGAAGCAGCATGAACTAGCCATATTAAATTTAATTGAATTTTTTTCAAGCAAGTGGGTGATGGTTTTGTAAAGTGCAAAGTCAGCGGCTTGTGACTCAGATATTATGTAGCGTAGTTTTACCCAGCTCTTCATGGCTCTATTTCGTGACCTTTCTGCGTCATGATATTTATCATGTCATAATCGTTTTTTTTTTCGATTATGACGTTGAATATGTTATTATTGCGTTGATAACTGACCTGAAAAATGAGTATATGGACTGAATATTGTGGTGTTAATCACGGACACAATTTAAAAAATATGCTACGAATGATTTTGATGATGAAATCGCTTTGCGTGCATGCCCGTTCCCGGAGCGGGGGGAGTAGGAGGCAATGCCCCCCAAAATATTTTTTGCCCTTCCCCAAAATTATTGCTGTTCATTGAGCGTACTGCTCTAGGAGCCCACTCTTTTGTGTGGAAAATCGTTTGAAAAACCTTTATTGAAGGACCACCAGGCAACACGCATTATGGACGGGCCTGTTTGCGCAACGTCATTTTAGGATTGTTGTCTACCGAACGCCTTGAAAAGAAATCTCGAACCTCTATGTTTTTGAAAAAAGCAAAAAAAAAAGAAACTTCGTTATAACCTACCGGTACTTTTATATGAGCTGATCTGCAAGCGTCATTATCTGGAGTGATTTATTTTTTTGCAAAAGTTTAGATTTGAAAAAGTAATCTGGTATCCTCAAACCTTTTGTTGTAAATCTCGATTGCGTGATTGTAAGGGCACATTTTGAATTGTTCAGTGTTATGAATTCGTTGGCATAAACTTATCCAATACCCATGAGTTTAATTTCAATATTATGACGACCGCAGGAAGTTGATTTTGAATTACACATCTTTTATTTTAAAGTGATGGAATATATTTAGTTATATATTTGGCAATATTTTTGTCATGAATTGGGAAATTGTTTTTTTCTTGAAACTTTCAATTAACCGGAAAAGGAAATGTCCAATAGTCATGCGACAAACGATATAAAATCAAATATAAATAGATATTAACTCCATATGTACTGGAGGAGTACTTCATGTATGTTGGAAACACCCTGCATTAGCAGATTGCCTGGAGCAAAACATTTTCAGTATCGTCTTACCCATTTGTTCTAAATAAGTCGCCAGTTTCTCGCAACTCAAGGCTGCGGAAATTATGAAGAATTTAATGTAGTTTTGTATTTTAGCCATATCTTTTTCGGAGAATTAGGCTATTCAAGCATTCTATGTATAGACTTACATGAGTTACAAATTCAAAAGAAGAATTTTTATGATAATTAGCACGTTCTCACTACACCCGTGTGCTGCATTCGCGACGCTATTTTTATGCACGTCTTTCGCACTCCACATAATTTATACTTATCGGTATATTTTGATCTTAAGACCAAAAAAGGCATGAAAGAAGAAACTAAAAACTTAAAAAGACGTTTTGGTAGCTAAAATACGAAGTGCTGTTAGAGTTTAGTGACTTAAGTAAACTTGATACTCATGCAATTAGTTTTTAAAATGGAGAGTACTGGTGAGTTACGCAAGCAGTATTCACCATTTCTTATGACAGTTTTAAGTTTTTGGCATTTTTGATATTGAAAAATTTCTCTTCTGTTTCAATTCAAGCTCAACGCAAATTTCGGTAATGCTTGCTTGACAGGAATGATTAGCGTTATAAGTTTGCGGTATTCAATTCTAGGAAATCTGTCAGCAAACTGGTTTAATTCGTGGTTGTTTCTGTCTAAAGCAACATGAAGGAATAAAACTCACAATATTATGACCTTTTCTAGAATTAGATCTCTATTATTTTATTTTCATATTCCCAATAGATGCCATTACAAAACCATAGGCACTTGTAATGAGATTGAAATTGAGAGTTTGTCCTCAATTTGCCGCAAAGCTCAATTTAAATGAGCAAGAAACCTCAAACAAACTCCAATTATTATCGAGCATACCTTTCTTTAATGAGATCATAACAGAGCAATCGATCTCACTAAAAACATAAACAAATTGCGGTTTTTTCACCTTTTGCCTTATTTTAAACGTCTGTGGTATATTTAACTTGAAAAGTTTATAAACAAGATTAATATTTGCATATACAACATTGCAAGTGCTTACCGCAATAATGCAAACGAAGTGGGGTGTGGCTGAGTAAATGCATAATAGGTAATTAGCATAAATTATAGCTTTCTGTAAACTATTATTATCATTTAATAGATGCAATGAATTAAAAATCAAAATTTTTATCTAATCCGGAAAATTATTTTCTTTTCATCCAACCTGGACTATAAACAGGTGTGTTTATTCAAAGTCTACATGCTAGTCTGTCCTGTCTGCATAGGTGCAGTTTTGCTCTGTTTTGATCACAGTAGAAGAAAAACTAAACACAGGGAAAACCAAGAAAGTTCGAGATTAATATTTAGGGGAGGAGGTTTGCATGATAATGCATGAACATTATACATCTCAACTCCTTCTATTTTGCAACAAACGGTTACAGTTGATTGCTGTGGCAGTAGTGTTGGGAGGTGGAGGGAAGCGACCGCTTCAGTTGCATCCTCTGGATTCGCCTCTGGATCCCATCAGTGCGTTTCCTTTTCAGATAACGGAATTAACACATTAGAATGCGGAACTGCTGTGTGTGTTTGTTATATTTAACCTTTAACCCTACGTAAACCTACCTGCTATTACATCTAAAATATACAGCGTGATCTACCTGTTCTAAAAGAGCCGTTAATATAGTAATAAATACATATGTTGAGGAAGTGCGCCTTTTAAAGCATTTTTTATTTTCTACGTGATAAATACACGATTGCACTAATATTTTTTTCAAACTATTGATAAAGTTGTTATTAATTGCGTGATATTGAACACTTTGCGTCACTTCGCGTTAAGAAACTACGCAGTGCTTTCTTTTAAAAACGTGTTCGCTTGTTTGTGACGCAATAATGAAAAAGTTGTGTGTTTGAAGTGACGCAATTTAACGGCAGCTTCTTTACCTACCAAGGTTATGACGTTCATGTTTTTGACTCCACGTAATAGTGTTTTTTTGCTGTGATATTTTACTGATTGACTAGATCTCCATTCCTGCAGGATATTTGCAGTTGGGTCTGCAAGATCGTTTCTACAAACTGAGGCAAAGGCAAGACTCCAGTAAAAATGTGTTACTACTTCGCTATTTATCTATTTTCTACTTCTACGAAGCGAAATGGCTGGTACGTGCAAACAACGTTTTCATTTTTTTGCGATTCCTTTGTACGAAAGCCGAACTTCGGTTACTAGGGTTGTTGCAACCATTATTCCTAATCGGTAAATCTGAATGCTTTCTTTGTAATTGTGTTTGATGATTGCGACAACAATTAGCAAGGACTTGCTATTCCGGTCTGAATTAACTTTATTATTGGCTAATCCAAATTGATCAAAGTTCAGCCACCAAATAAGGGGCGGCCTACTTCGGGTGACACATATTAGGTTACCTTCAAATCTATCATTTAACTGGTACAGGTTGTTTCTTAAAAATTGTGCAAGGTAGTTACGTCATATTTCCACGTCAGCTCCAGGCCCCCAGGTCAGTGGCGTGGCTAGAAGGAGAAAGGGGCAACGGGGGAAATGCCTTTATTTGACGAAGCTTAATCTAAACTGTGTTTGAAACATTTTCATAAGACACCACAATGTTGACATATTATATTTCTCCCCCAATTTTCCATTGGCAACGCCCCTGCTCCAAGGCGCACTGTAACCTGAGGATCTTGATTCGAGTTTGAGACCTATCAGCGATAATTATAAAACATCCTCAGATTCCGCAGCATAGTTTTCAACATCATTAGTCGTGTAATAATAGAAATGGACTAGCGCTGCTAGATCCATAATAGTTACAATGTGCCTCAAAACAGTTACAATTCCAAGAAAGTTTTAGTTATTAGTTAGTTGCAATTGATCGGATTTGACAAGTGAATTTGATTTGCATAATTTGTTAAAGTGCAACTTCAAAACTTTTTACGCTTTTGTTTTTGAATTCGTTATTCTGCAAAACCTTCGTTGACTTAGTTGCTTATTGAAGGCGTCAGACAATGACAGCGCTCAGAACCATTACAGCGCAAAAATATGCGAATGGAAAGTACCCAAACAGTGTGCAAAAACGTTCCAAAACGCCAGAGTTGCTTTTCATCATATGTTTTTAGTTTTAATTAGTAGTCTTCTTTACGGCGTATTCATATTTCTCTAAAGCACTGCTTTTCAACCGGGTGTATTGTAAACCCTACTTTGGGTCATTGGGTGTACCAAAATTTGAAAGGGTGGACCACTAAAATAGAGTGACCTGGGGTGTACAGCATGGGCCTACCATAAAATAATGTAATGAATATATACTATCACATACCAGGTGTTACCGTAACATTATAAATAGACAGAACCATGATTTTGAGTGTGATTGCTTTTGAAGACGATTGTCTTGTATTGTGTTGTGTTGTGTTTGTATTGTGTTATGTTTGTATTGTGTTGTGTTAGTATTAATCGTTGTATTGTGTTTGTGAAGACATGCCTTTTTTCGGGCCAGGAAATTGGACACAGTGTCGCTCACGGCTCCCCACCGCTGCGGCGTTTTTTCCGAAGTATTCATGCTGAACTTTTCCAAGCATCGCCGACTGCTCACAAAATATTGCAGTTTTTCCATGGATTTTACGATATAATCATAGGTTTGCGTAGGACTGAAAACAGCTGCATCAATGATTTCCCAACCAGGAAATGTTAACGCATGACGATGACGATGCTTCCATTATTGAATCATAAAACGCGCTGTAAGTCTTATTTGGAAGTGTTTGGCAATTTTCAATCTTTGCAGTCAGCACTTTATTTCCTTCTAATCTAGCAAAGTTGCATCTCCATAAATCTGTGAAGCATTTTCTATTTACTTGTTTGTTTTTTAAATTTGATGATCAGAGTTTTCTTTTTTGCAAATGACTTTTTGT
This sequence comes from Trididemnum miniatum, assembly GCA_964006365.1. NCBI lineage: Eukaryota > Metazoa > Chordata > Ascidiacea > Aplousobranchia > Didemnidae > Trididemnum > Trididemnum miniatum. Next base: position 10,792,915 of record OZ023251.1, on the reverse strand, counting down.
GGAATACTGCTTTGCATTTTTGCGTAGTGCTGTGAGTACTGAAATTTTTTTCGTGTTCATCATTTTCAACACAGAAATAAACATGCTTAGTATCTTACTTCAATTGATTCTAAAAATGTATAGCCTCTTTCGAATGCAGTGGAAGAGGTATATTAAGTTTATTAATAGCCTTAAGTAGTCAGCTGCGGCGGCGATAGTGCTAACTGAGTGCTACTAATAGAACACTGGGTGCAATAATTTTAATGTTATTATTTTAATATTGGCTTATTGCGCTAAGATTGAGTTGATTTAGGAAATCAGTGCTAAACGAAACGATTTCTGAACCTTTCTGAAATATGCTCTACAGGGCATTTCATTAAATGCGACCGGCGCGCTTCGTTTTGTCGTAGGTGATTCTGCACGGGCAATTTGGCGCTACTCATTTCTGGCCCACGTGACTTAGCACTAACGTAGAGGCGTTTTTAAGCTTTAAAAATGTTTTTGCGATTTGAAAACTAATATGGCCTACTTTTTTAAACGCTTTAATCTTGGGCGTTTACAAAAGCAACGTCAAGTTTGCGTGCATTTTTGCAAACATTGTTATACATGAAACACCTTAACACCTCAAGCTCCAGTCCCTGTCAACTTAGTTTCTTAATTTTCAGCTAATGCCAAATTAAGGTTCAGTATATTCAAAAGTAAAATGTATGCGGCTAATTCAATTCTTTTTTGACGAATTGCGAATTGTGATTGTTTTGTCCCACAATGCAATCAAAGGTGACTTACTAAATGGACGCAGAAAAACATTCGTTTGAATAGTTTCGTATTGCCGATGCTCGGTAGGTAGACTTCGATCTGAACCCACGATCTATGGGTCAACAGACAAACTCTCAGCAATTTTATGTACAGACTTATCAATTTTCAGATTGCTTTTAGCTAAAAAAACTGTATGCCGTAGGTTTCTTTTCTAATTTAGATTCATTTCATAAACCATTTTAAAAACAAGCTGAGCTTTGGTAACAATTCGCTTGTTTTGTTTTTGTAGTATACTATTATTTTATTTTTATATATTAAAGCCAATAGCTTCAAAGTATTTCCACGTATTTCGTTAAATGTTTTGATTGTAAAAAGCTATTATTTTTGTAATCTCGAAACACTTTTGGTGTAAGTTACTTTAACTAATCCGATATATTACTTCTTGTTTGTTTTCTATTAATGTTAGTTGATTTGTAAACACGGTTTGATATGGCTTACAATCATAGTCTTAACTTTTTGGTTTATGACTGATACTAAATGAAATGTTTTTCTGTGATTAGAAACGGTTTAGAACTAAATTTTCTTGCTGTGTTTAAAGTTCACTAAGTGTGATACAAACCCTTTTAATCCGAATTTTTGTACCACTTTAATACTGCTTTGATGATCGTTATAGAGAAACTTACTCTGAACAAACAGGAATTTTATTTGCGTAAAAATATCTTATTGATCTGATTTTAATTGAAACTTGGCTTAGTTACAGTATGTTCTTGACTTGATTCATAATTAAAATACCTTACCTCTTGAGATACTTGAAAATTATCGTACTTCTTCCGAGAGTTAAGTAAGAAAAGCCTCGCGTAAGCGCACGACACTGTAAAAGAAAATAAGCCGTTTGCAGAAACCCCAAATCTAGTCAAGGTGGCTATCTTTGGTTACCTGGTTCACTAACAGTCTGTTTCCTGATGCCATAGCATACGCTGCAACCCTTTTGTTTTTTATAAGGAAATGTGTTATATCGGTTTTAGAACAGGTTGATAAAATTTGTATTTGCGCTTGAAAGTTTGACAATAGTTATAAGAATTTGGTTCAGCATGGCTGTGTTAATTAACTATAGCTATTGCCAGTTGTTTAATGCAAAATAAATGCCAACTGCATTTATGAAGCAGTCAAGCAATTTGGTTCAGATGTCTACACAAATTAACGGGAATGGTGCAATGGCGTGGCTCATTAAATGACGAGCAAAAATAATTATAATTTGATATTAAAGTGGCGTTGTCATAGTTTTAATTGCTACGACATAATGCAAAATGCAACAGCATACAAGCGATGGTTTAAATAGCTGTCACGGTATCCAGAATGCATCTTTTGAATTACCATGTATAGTATTTTAAGCTATAAATAGTTATGTTGTAAATATACAAACCAAATCAATAACCTTCTTTGGTTGGTAGCATATTTTGGTAAAAGCGCAAATTCTACGGTTGAGCGTTTTAACATGATGTTGATGGATCAAGTCATGTAGTATTCCCATCTTTGGCTACTCAAATGAGGGTGGCCATGTAATGCCGTTTCTTCTTTCCATTTAGCAGAGTAGGACACCTTCCTTGGTGACGCCTGTCACTGTATTGGGCATTTTAAAACAATATGAAATTTCTCTTTTGATAAAAATTTACGAATTCAGTATCTATTTACTGTTCTGCTAGTGGTTATTGGCAAAAGGATTCGCATGAACTACATAAATGAAGTTACCTAAGGTCTAGCTTTTCAGTGAAGTGGAAGAAAAAAAGGAAACAGTTTTTGAAAACCATGTTATACGAAATAAAGTAAAATTAAAAGCATTTTGCTATTTAAGCAAAGTTTGTTTACCAAAAAAAAAACGTCTCGCTTCATGATTTGCATTATTCTGATGGATTGGGTCAAAATTGGAGTGTGTTTTGGAACGCCGAGCAAAATATTTGCATGTATCATTTTGCAAATACAAAACTTGCTTGCTTTGAGTAGACATTTGGATTGTAATCAATAGTTTGAATGCAGCAATAACTTTCGTTTTGACGAACAGCATGAAAACTTTTTCATATCTAGCACAAGTTTCCATTTGTTGCGCAGTCGGCGTTTATTTGCTGCCTTGGTTTCATTGAATTTTCTTGAAAGACGTTTCTGGAATTAACATTGTTATTCGTATATATTGAACATTTCCGCTGGGATTTGGGATGTATAAACGCCATAAGCAATTAAGGATACATGATATCTCGGCAAACACAAAATTCTCTTGTATAACTTAACGAGTTTTATGGCTTCAGCTATTAAGCAAATAAATCAGAATGATCAAATACGCGAAATCTCCGCTTATTACGAGTCATAATTCATAATTGCGCAATTTTTAGTTTAATGAACGCTGAAATGTGTTATTCTGGTTTGGAAATGGCAATAAGGTCATAGCTATTACTTATCTATGTTCGCATGTATGCATTGCTAAATAAAATATGGCGAAAAAGGTGTGAAAGTTCATAGTCAAAATTTGGCAGAAGTGTTTGACTTAGGAGCAAACTTTACTGTGTCATACCGATAAACTGAACTCTCGTTACACTACACGCACAGTCACAATGCAGATCTACTGTATATTAGCCTTTATGACAAGCATTGTTCTTTTGATCGTCGTCGTTTGGCGGGGCATCTCTTCCAAGACATATGGAAGGACCAAGGCCGAGGGTTTATCCTTTTACCACCCTGGCCACCAAACTGGCAGATGCTTTGCTGGCAGCTCCGGATGGCAGATGCTTTCCCGTAGCCCGGAGCGTTACTCTGTCTACGCTATTTAATCTGGCTGACAGAAACCGAATCTGCCTTAACGGCAAGACACCTAACGATGTTCTTCTGATGAGAACTAGTGACGCCGAAGCAGAGGACATTGGTATGATGATTGTCGCGAAATAGGAAATAGTATTACTTTGCTGACAGGACGATTGATAGGAGTTGTATGACAACCGTAGGAATTAATTCGTTCTTAGATCTGACCTCACAAAAAACCTAGACCTTCTTCACCAAACGAATATAATAATCAACCCAACTTAATTCACATAGCTACGGTACTCACCGTACTACTTTTCAATAAACACAAGCACCACTGCTCACTTCAGTAACACAATACAACAAGGGCCATACGCTTCAACATACAACAATATTGCCTACTCTACGCACACTAAATCTACACTCGAATAATTACGCTCGAAAACTCACGCCAAACCGCAGTAAACACAATTGTGACGTCACCAGCACAAATTTTAACTCAGTGAAGTTACGTAACGGAAAGATCTATCCAGAATATTCACGAAACAATCACGTCAGTCGACAATTATGACTTCATAATGCAACCTTACGAAACAACCCACGGATTCAACTTCGGAAAACAACGCATCGGTCTAGAACCTACTACAGTATACAAAGCATATAAAACAGTTATATCGTTACAATGATACTTGAGCATTCTGATTGGTAGGTGGTTCAAAGGATTCCTCATATTTTATCTATTTAAACATTTTAAAGCTCATAGGATTCCCCATGTTTTACTTATTTAAACATTTTAAAGCAACACATGTGAAATAGATATGCACCACGACTTAGTACGAAAAAGTAAAACGCTCCAAATTTGATTTTAGCCCCGAATTCTTGCAATTACTTCTCGAATTCGAGCATCAACAAGAAAGCTCTGCTGATCAACTAGGCCAGGGGTCGGCAACCTTTTGAGCCCAGCGTGCCATTTTTTCATAGTGTCAAGATAGAAACTTCTTCGCGTGCCAAACGGTTGCCCTATTTTCTTCTGACAATACCAGTGCAGACTAAAAAAAAGGTTCTCACCTCTGTAGATGTCCGACTTTTCTCTGAAATTTTCAGTGCAGACCAAACAAAAGGTCTTCACGTCGGTAGATGTTCTATCTGCTGAGAAATACCTCAATAATTGAGTGACGTTTGAACCCACTACACTGAAACTCGCTCATAGATTCAAAAGTGAATTAATTTGTTAAATCTTAAGAGCTTAAAATTTGCTTGCGCATGGAATCGCTTCGCGTGCCATGTAAAACATTACGGCGTGCCACTTTTGGCACGCGTGCCAGGGGTTGCCGACCCCTAAACTAGGCTGTTGTTTTGCAGTACTTTCCAACTCTTCCATAAATCATTCATAAGTGGTTTGGCTGAGCCTATATTTACGATGTTACTTTGCAGAGTTTGTTTTCTCCCTTCTCCAGTATAGATCTAATGTTACAGTTTTTGTGAATTTCGTACAACTTTGCTCTTTTATTTCTAGTAACTCTGAAGAATTATTGGTTGGATGATGAAAACTAGATATTTTTACTGTTTGCGCTGGATTTTTGGCAGTGCAAGTTTTATTGTTGCTTTTTTGTGGCCTATTTTTATGAAACTTTTTGCCATTTTTAAAATTAAACAAACCAAGTAGGCACTGCATGAGCAACTAAATAAAAATACCAACTAAGGCTTTTTGAATCGAATTGTAGGTAAACGAAATTGTACCTTCAAATTTGCCTTCAAAATTTTTTTGCGACACTAGCACGATGACATTTTGGGTCGAGTGTGTGCTTGCACTTTGTGAAACTTTCGACTTTCGGCTAGAATGTGGGCGTGCGTTTTTGGGTTTGGCAATGTCAGACACTCTGAAAATCCTTCCGTGATTTGATTGACTGATTGATTGATGGATTATTTATTTATCCATGAACTAACAATAAGACCACCAAATACAGATAACAATGAAAAAATAAAACAAAATAAAATAGAAACAAAAAAGAAAAAAACAATAACGAAGACCACCAAATATAAATAACAATGGACGGGAGACTGCGAAGGGACCTCAAGGTCATCGAGTCAAGCAGCCACCCTTACTTAAGCGGATAAGCTAAAGTTTAAAGCGTGGCATAATTTGCATACAATCCACAAATAAACATTGCATATAGACAGTTTATTCACCTTACCCTACAGGAACTCGATCATCGAGGTTAGTACTTCTCAAGAAAATGAAGTTTAAGTTTTTGATTAAACCTGCGCACAGAACTTGATTTTATTTCATCGGGAATATCATTCCAAATCTTGACGCCATGATATTTAATTGAGCGTTGCAATTTCGAGGTGCGATAGTGTGGAATCCAATAGTTACAACAAGTTGTTTGTAGTCTGGTTTTTACAGGGTGATGTTCGTTTAGTTTGACGAAAAGATTGTTGAATGGAGTAGGGAGCATATCTTTGAAGTGATAATAGACAAAAAGACCCAATTCTGATTTCACGAGGTCATGGAGTTGCAAAATGTTTAATGACTTATAAATGCTACTTAGCGCATAGTGATGAGCATGTTTACCATATATTAGTTTTATTGCTCTATCTTGGAGTTTACTTATGGGGGCCGTGTAAGTTTGGTAAGTGGAAAACCATATTGTGGCGCAGTATTAACAAGTGAGAGTGGAATAGTTTGGTATTGCTTTATTGATAGTCAATGCGTTAACGGATATTTTTTCATGGCTGTCTGTCTTATTTCTGTTCTTGTTATCCATCAATATTATTTTATGTCTATCGCTGAATTGACGTATAACTGCTCGTTTTTGTGTAAAAATTGTTTCTTTAATTTCAGCCCCTGAGGTAGGCAAATGACTTATTCAAAACTTTTGTCAATAACAAAACAATACCTAAGACAGAAATCACGCTTTTAGCCATTGCAAAATACGTTTTGCAAATAGTTCAGCGAACCTAAAGCCCAAGATGTCATATTTCTTTATATTCTACAAGTTTTTCTTTGTAATAAACATTGTAGACATAAATATTTAATAGCAAGAGTCAAGTAGCTGTACTTATTTAGAACTCCCAAGTTGTTTGTAAAAGCTAAAATAAATGACTTCTGCTCGTTTTCTCAAAAGTTTTGTATAAATTTAACGCTTATTTGAAAAGTTGAATGCAAAAAAAAAAAAAAAAAAAATTAGCTCGCTTATCTTCAGTATCCTTTAAAAAGTGTATCCATTATAAAGACCGCGGTTAAATCGATCTCAAGTTTTGTTCTTTTCTCTTGCCTGTAGGATTCATCGTAAGCGCTATGCACTATCAACATGTTGTTTTAACTTTGACATTTGATGTAATATGCAGCTTTTGCAACAATGAAACGATTGAAAGTGTAGCCGTGACCTTGCGTTTTCGAATGTTGACGCGTTTCATCACTCCAAACTGTTGCATTGCGCTCTGCTTTTAACCAAGAGTTTCAGGGAATACCTTCGGCATTGCACCACAAAACACTTTACAGTTGAATGGAGCTCTTAGTGGTTGCTGGTGAAGTTTTTGACCTTCAAATTTTATAAGTCTTGAAACTGTCGCAAAATGTTTGTTAGTGATGGATATAGCCTTTTGCTGCCTGCGATACGGTGTTTTCGGTTTCACCCCGCTCTTCCAGTCAAACGTGTCTGATGTTATTCCCAGCGTGAAGTCTTTGCTTGTTCTGCACAAATTTAGTTTAATGGAAACTTCATGTTCGTTGACATTCACACAAACTTCGCAATATTGGGTGTAACGCTGAAAATGTTGTTGACATCATCGTATTCTGACTAGCTTCTTTCGGTAACCGTGACGGGATATTCGATAATGAGAAGTAAAATAGTTAAAAAACGTGGATTTAGCTTGTTTTACATTTTATTTGTGGCAATCGCCGTATGTATGATTTGCTGCATCAGGCTCTATCATTTATTCAACGCTTATGCGTAAAGTAGAAAGAAGTAGAAAAAAAAGTCTTTACGCTTCTTCGAAAGTAATAATTGAGTGCTAGCTTGTGGTTATCTGCATTTATCCGTCGCAAGCGCAGTTTTTTGCAGTCTTGATGTTGCAGTAGAAAGCTTTCCAAATGATAAGTTCATATCTTCGTTTGTCTGAGCTACGAACCCACTCTGCCGACTACAAGCGAACTTTGGCTTATTCGACCAAGTAGGCTACCTTTGGAACGGTGCATGCTGCCTGATTTGTATGCGTTTTTGAGGCTTAACACTCATGGCCAATAGTTTATGAATCATCACGTTAAATGTTTCGACAAAGAGCATGCAGCCGCGCAAAGTGCATTGCAAGTCTGTAATTATTTCTCTAAATGAGAGCCATTTACGGTTTATGACGTATAGTTCATCGGCCGGCCGGTTTATTTAATAGCAAGCTTGGCTCATGATTTTTATCACGAAGTGGAGTGTAAGAGGCGTTACAAGCCAAGATTGCAAAAGAAGGATTTTGTGTTATGAGTTGTGACTGATATAAGATTGAATGATGAGGTTGTTCCCAGCGTCTTATTCATGTTATCTATCGGTACAATCCAAAGGTGTTCTTGCTTTGTCACCCTAACTTTTCACCGAGCTCTGACCACGAGTCAAGTGTTCGGCCTAATAGACAACGCGCGTTGGGCATCTTTTTCGAATGGACGTCGTAAAGACCCATTTTGGCATTGAACATAGCGCCAGTAACCTCTTGCATCAACTCAGGCATTTGTAGCTTGGCTTAGCAATCAACGCTTTTAAAACCATTGATTCGCAGTAATTCTCCTTTCTAATTAAATGCGCAAATTGTTTGAATATGATAAAAGCAAACTGACTTGTTCAGACATTTTTGCCAACGTAATAAGAATTGGTTGGAATTTCAATTAATCATTTGCTGCTGACGTTGACCTTGAAGGCAAAGCATAGCTTACAGGATGTGATGACGGGTCGTGTTTCCATTATCCTAGCTGCATTAATTACTAATAATGATATTATTGAACCTCCGGTCGGCCATTGAAAAAGCGGTGTGAGCTTCTCTCAATTTGTTAAGGTCTCACACTTGTAACCTTTGAGATCTAGAATCCTTTTGGCGCTTGTTTATCGGCGAATTATTTCATGCACCGCAGTTCAATGTATGGTTTAATACTTGAAGCGAACAATTGGGCTGCCTAACATCCGTTAATTTTAGAGCGTCTAATTCAGAGTGGTAAAGTTATTAGTGGCGCCGTCAAACCGTCATTTTTCAACAAATGCATGATACCTGATATACCATAAAATCTTCAGCTCATTTTCTCCATTCTGAGCTGAGGTTTTTCGTTGTGCTGTGATAGATGAATCGAAATACGAACCATGCTCGTCTGCTATAATGGTTTTCTGTTCTGATGCATTACTAGCTACTGTAAGTTTCCGCTGTTTGTAACAATTAAAATGTGGTTGAGAAATTATGATTGCATCTGCATATAGTGAATGTTTGGATAAACGACCAAATTATCGCAAATTATGTAGGTCCATTAGTGTACTTAAGACATCATTTTAAAACTTTTTCACCGAGAAATCACATCTCCCTGCTGTTATTTTAAATTTCGCAGATTTTACTGATATATGCCAAATTAAATTGGCTGACTGTGTGTCTGAAAGAGTGCGGTTTACCTGGTAGTAGATGGTGCAGACGCACTTTCAAGAAAATTTCAAAGTATGATAAATATCATGGATTTATTTTACCAGAGTTAATGATTAATAGATAAACTTTTGCCATTGACGCTGCGAGTCGCTCATAGTGAAATTGCAATTCTTGGAAATTAGGCTACAGGTGTTGAACGTGCGGCTTCTGAATATCTTTGCTCGTGTATCTTTGAAAGCTCGATGACCGGAAATGACATCTTGAAAGGAAATGAAGTCTTGGATTGTAACAGTTGGCAAAGATGTAAATGACCTGCCAAGAAGAGAATTTATCAATGATAATGTGTTGCACAACCGCGTCAATTTTCTGCTAATGATTTATCGTCTGGAGCAGCCGGTCGAGAAGGGTTTAGCTGAAGTAGTTATTAGAATGAATAAACACGGAAGATTCATGACATTCATGCATAACCTATCTATCGACAAACATCATCATTCACAAAATGGTTCTTAGAACAACTGAAACAGCAGTCACTTTCATACACGATCTGTCGTTTCTGTTTGTGTTGACCTCCAGCGACCCCGTAAATGCCCTACCAAAACTTTCACCAGAGGTTTCATGCATTCACCGTAAACAGCTAGTCAGCTAAATTGCTTTTCTCGTCTGGACCTTTCCCTTTAAGAGATAATGCACTTGTAATCCTGTTAATACGTAAATATATAAAGTCAAATTTCTAGGTCCGTAGCCAGCTGCTCACAATTGGATGAGATGTTGATACCCTAGGAATTGATTCGTTGGAAACCCATTAGGTTTTTTGATGTACCATCAAGCTCTCATATCTTGGGATATTTTGCTACCTTGTTTTCCCTTTTTGTTTCTCGCTTTTATGGCCCTCCATGTACCGGGTCATATGCGCTGATGGAGCAAAAATAAAAAAATACTATAATGAATAACAGTGACACCTAATTGGCTCTGAAACCAGACCGAAAGTCCAGTTTCGACGATATATGACAGCTAACGACAGTGTGATGGTAGTGTATTTTCATGCAGTGAGACGGTGGCTCGGTAGACATATAAATTTCGACTCCACTATCGTTCGTATTTTATTTTGTGTTTACTAACTACCGAGTCCTTACCACAGTCCCTAAGCCATAACTTATGGGGCTTTGGTCTTATTTTTAGACTCCGCAGACTTTTTTGCCTTTCTCTCTTTGTTGAATTTACCACTAGCACATGAGTTTCTGAAATCAGTTGCAATATAGGCCTTAAGTCTATTTTATGCGCCAATAGCTAGCTTTACGTTACTGTATTATCTAGTTTTATTTATTTCAATCAATATTTATCGTTTTTGCTGTTTTTTAATACGAATAAATAAATAACTTAGCTTATTTTCAAATAATACTGAACGGAAAATTGAACTGAGGAGGCTGCTGAGTGAGTTTGCACTCTTCGAGTTTTCACCACCCGGTATTCACGGCAAATGCGATCGACTCCGTCCGTAAATCGAATTCATTCACGCAGGATCTACAACCTGCGCGGCACCGCTCAGCTTGAAAAATACGGGAAGTTTATACAATTATCTGAACTAGTTTTTGCATCATGTTATTTTACTTTAAGGATAAATTTCATACGTCATGGCCTACTAACCGGTAGTAATTTCAGTTTTTGCAATGAAAATGCGCCACCTACTATAAAAGTTTTTGAGCGAGGTTATACATTGTACCACTTTACTTTAAAGTATAAATTTGTGCATCACAATCCACTCACTAGAGACCATTGCAAGGACCGACAGCTACCGACATTATTACAAAAATAATACGTTTGGAAGCCTAATTTATGTGGCTTGATGCCGTTTGTATTTGCAGCAAATAAGCCCACCATGGGTTTCAAGGGGTCAATTTGTTTGCATGATAGATTGTAATTGTGCAAAGGGTAAGCGGTCACGGTTTCAAGTGGAAATAAGACATGAAAAGACAATTGCTTTTGTCAGAGAGAAGTGATAACTTACCCTTTGTCCCGATAAGTTAATGAAATGTCATATGCTTGGTCTCATTCCCACGCCTAAGCAAAAGCTCTTATTCCCCGATGAAATGTATTAGCTCAAACTTGAGTAGCTGCAGTGCAGATAAGGTCGTAATTTGACACAACGATTTCCTCATGCGTGGTGTTTTACTTCAAAAGTACTGGTGTACGGTCAGTGAGCTCGAAAAACTTTTGCTGCTGCTGCTGCTTAATTGCATGTGTTTGTAAATAACCTATCCGATAAGGTTATATTACAAATAGGTTAAGAATAACCTGTGTTAGATCAATAGAATGCATCCTGATCGAGCTTAACGCTTGTGAGAATGTTGATTTTTGCAACTAAAGGTTATTTTAGGACACCGTCATTGCTGCTTTGATAGTGTTGCTTTGCCTGTTTATTGAGATCAGTGCTGTTGAGTTTCCTTCTGTTTAATGCATTTGAATTGAAGCATGAACGCTTGTTATTTGTTGTAAGGGAAGCGCTCTGACTTGTTTATGGTTAAATGTGCATTGCATGAAGCTACTACCTGGTTGAGATATGCTAGGTGGTTTAGCGAACGCTGAGCGGACTAATCGAAGCTTATTTTGAGCACGGCAAATAAATTGCGGTTTCAAATTTGCAATTTGCATGTTTTACTGTGTAGCCCGAAATTCTGGGTGCAGTATTGTATAGTTGACAGCATAAGTGCTCTAGCTGCATGATTTTTTGACACGATCATTTTGTTGACTGCAAGTGTGCTGCTATGCCTTGTGTATTGTGCACAATGGCGATTTCCGCGTTACTGCTTCTAGACGTGGGTATAATTTTGCAAGGCATACATGCGGATATCCTTCACTCTGCACACAATCAACATGCATGTCATCAATGGATGATTTTTTGTAAACTTGCTTGCTGATATTTTTAGGAAGTTACAAGTCTCTTAGCATTTGTAAGTTTGTGCACTGCACCTTTATCACATGGCTTTGCTTCGGATCAGTCTACATAGCTGAGGCTGATATCTGGCGTGTCATTATGTATCAGTGACAGTTCTGCGTGATTTGTGATGGCATGGTAGACGTAAGTATTTTTTTTTTCAGGCGTTTTGAGGAACCGAAATGGTCTCTCAAATTTGTCCAGCGGTCTCCCAAAATCTGCAAATTTTTGTCGAAGCAGTTGAAAACTGCAATTTCATTTACAAATTCAAAAATTGGCGGTCTTTCGCAATTGCTTAGTGGTTCCTCAAGCCAAACCTTAAAAAAACACTGCTCGTAAGCATAAAAATAATGTTTTATGGTATGATTTAACATTAACTATGCAACAATTTTAATATAACCTATTCAAATTTTGTTGCTGTAAAACCCTATTTAAACACATTAGCAATGACTGAAAATCTGATCAATCAACTCTTGAAATTCTGCTGTATATTTTCCTGGTGTTTTGTGGAACAGCAAGGAGTTTTACACAAATAGGAGAGTAGAAAAGTTTTTTATGGGATTCTGTCTTCGGCTTAGCTGCTTTTGATTAATTATAGTGGCTTGGTGGTGTGTCACGATTCTGTTGAAAGTACAAAATTAACATCTTGTCATATATCCAAAAGCACTATTAAATATGCTGAAAGTAGTCTTTGTCATGGATTGCAGACAAAGATATGTTTTTTGTCTTAACTTATAAGAAAATCATACATATCGTGCTATTACGCAATGTACAGCACTATCATGACCTTTTAATTAAAAAGAAATTACTCATTGTCCTACAAGTAGCTACACTAGCTGAAATAGTTGTATATAAATTTACAACAAAGGCACGAACTTTTTTCTCTTTAGTTAGCCAGCGCATTTCACATTCGGCATAGCTTTCTCAAAATTCTCAGTACACTGAATTGTTCAAAACGGTACTTACTCGACGCTTGACATCTGAGCCCTTTATTACCTTGTAAGGTTTTATAAAAATACTTCACTGACCTTTATCTTTCCTAAAATAAACTATCCTATTGTGCTCATGCGTCCAGGTAGCCCATCTCAGAGAAGACTGACCTACAAACTTTTGAATTTACTTTTTTTTTTTGAAATTGAAATGCGTGTATTTTGTACAGCTACTAGGTTTAACCATATTGATAGATTTGAATCAAATAAAGCTTTAATTAAACTGCGAATTAGGCATGCAAACAAACAGTCTTTCATTATCGTGGCGTACGAGTTGTGTTGGTAAACATGCAAGCGTGGCTCAATGAGTCCTTTGCGGTGAAACGGCTTTCCAGTAATCGTCAAAGTTCTCCTTAGAGTTGCATTGCGATGCAACTGAATAGTTAGCTATTTCTGGAGCTTCATCGTAGTTAAGCGGTCGCTGCCTCTACGTGCCAAGGAAGAAACTCTTACGGAAATCCTGAAAGATTTGCACAGCCGCAGACATGCTAGTTTATGAAGTAAATTTGAATTTTTGCAGCAATTTTAGTTCGGGCTGGTACAAAACTTTGGCACATTATTCATAAGACCTTTTGCATTTTACAAAAATGGTCGTTTACTCTACAAACAACTGATCACTGACGTGGTAGTCGAAGTCACTGATCACAAATTGACATGAATATGGACATGTATTTTGTCACGTTTGTATGTTGTTTCCAAGTATAATTGCATTTAACAAAACTTACTTATTTGGTCACAATGTCGTATCTAGCAAAGTACTTACCCTCTTTTCGATCAATTTGTAGATTTGTCAAATTAGTAACCTGTTGTCGGTCGCTCACATGCATGTTATGTACAATGTACATATCCCATTAATATTGAAAATACCCCTCATGCTTCAATCCCCCTCATACTTGTGCGTCTTTCGAAATTCATTGGGTAGGCCTACCGTCAATTGGAGTAACTTTCCACGTTTTTTACAATTAAAAAAAAAAAATTTTGAAGTGTTAAATTTAATTCGGCAAATGTTGGTCGAATGGGAAATTGTCTGGTTGATCTTTTAGTTGGAACAACCATTTGGACAAAAAAACTTGTTATCATTATTTTTTTTAGATTTTTTATTTGTGCAAAGTTAGCCCGACATCGGGCTAACTATTTTAACTATGTTTAGAATTTTAACTATGTTTAGAAACAATTAATGGTGAAATTAATGCCTAATATTTAATAACATTGCATAGTTGTGTTGTTTAAACTGTCGTTGAACACGTACAGCATAAAATATAGTGAGTTTTACAATAATTTGTGATGCAATACCAGTAACTGAACAAGAAGCAAAACAGCAGACACCACTAATGTTTTAAGTGCCAACAATGTCTAATGCAGCATCTCTGCGTATTAGATACTGGATAAAACAAATGTAACTTAGCAGTTTAAGTGGCATTATAAGCGTCAGTCATTAGGCTGCACATACAGGCTATATCATATGGTACTGGTACTTTTTAGCAGACAGCACAACCGCCTCATAAACACTTTTTTTGAAAATTCAGTCTACTGGTATGTACTACAAACAAAAATGAGCAATTGCTATATAAGCAAGCCACAAAAATGTTTGAAAAACACCCAAAAAGCAATGCAATTTGAATAATACCAAAGAGTAATCAAGCTGTGGTTTCAATTTCATGTATATGTAATACTTTTCTTCTTCTGTAGATATGGTATTCCGCTCTTGACAACTTTTGTAACTCCTTTAATAACCTTTGAGAAAGTTGCATCCTAAAGTGGCCATGTGCAAAGTTACCCCAATTTTTTCAGTGAGTAAGTGGGAATTGAAAATTCAAAGCTCACATTTCTATTTTTGCTGCAGTGAGTTTTCACCAAAAAAACTTTTCCCTTTAATAAATTTGCTGGATATTGGCTGATTTTGGAGTGCATAGACTGCAGAATTGGCTCGGCAAGAAAAAGTTTGCAACAGAATAATTTTTCCCATTTTGATTACCAGCTAAAAAACAAAGTAAAATTGATGGTAGACTTGAAGTAACCTAGCAATTGTGTGGGTATTAACAGATGCCAATGGCACTTTACCTTTGTCAATATCTTGTTCGTAAACCTTTTCGCAACTCTTAAAAACTAATTACTGATTGGTGCAACGTTAAATAAGGGTTGCAAAGTTACCCCATTTGACGGTATGTTCCGATTTATATTAATGGCCTTGTTACTACTCACTTGAATTCGGCCTTAGAATTCTGATTGCATCAGCATTGTGGTTAAACGTCTCTACTTTTTTATGGAATTAGCGTTGATTTACCCCCGACAGACAGTAGTTACTCAATATCCAATTTGGTGTTGAACTTGATCGCAGTTTTTTCAATTGGTTAAAAGCACTATTGCTTTGTTCAACCGTACTGTACCACAATCAGTTCAGTACATGCCTTAGCTAATACTCCACAACTTGATATACAGTGGTACCGGTAATTGTCTCTTGTATTTTAGAAGTTGCTTGGCATCATTGTAGATGTGTTGTATGATCAGTACCGAGACTTGTGTTCTTATTATGGTCGTTTTTTTGCTTTTTATGTTCTACGTGTTTGCACAGCCAAGCCAGTAATGTGTGTGCAATGTGCATTACTGTATTGATTTTTGTGGAACCTATTAGACATCTCCCACAGAAAAGGCGCTTCTTATAAAGGTGGCAATATAATACGTTTTGTAGCAAACTTTTTCATTCCTATGTTTATCATCGATTTTGTTTTCGATGTTGTTTTACGAGTCGTAATAAATCAAAATCTTTGGTAGTCCGATTGAAAAGCATGGTAAAAAAGCTTAGTCCAAAACAGGATTGACTATATTGTTGTTTTGTTGGTAGAAATCGATATGTAGAAGTACTTTAGAGCGTTAACGACCCAATTACGGTAAGTTTTCCGTAACAATAAGGTTTAGCTTGTTTTGAAGGAGTGTTAAGAGAAGTTTTACGTCAAAAAAGAGCAGAGGCAAATACGTGGGCAATCAATTAAAACGTGGCAAAGTGGTTTCAAGCCTACAGGCGTTTTTTTTATAAACAGCTTGGGCTCTTTGTTGCTACCGTAAAACGTTAACACCCGGACTTAATTACTGAAACAAATGTAGTAAAGCATTAAAGTCAATTTTAACAAAAATAGTAGTAATTTAAATGAGTGTCACGACCAGTTTAATTGCCCACTACCTCAACACAACTTCTCGTTATCAGTCTAATGTTCAGCAACAAATCACTTGCTAATCTACCTCATGCACTTTTTTTCGGAAAGTTTGTGAGCATGGTTCGGTCTTCTTAGTCGACATTTACAATTGACGATGTGGTAAACCAGTCCCAAAAAATTATGGAAAAGAAGTGTTAATTTTCCCAGCAGGATGTAATTGACCAGCTGGACAGAACTATTGGCAAAAGTTTGCTCTTCTTAGCGTATTGAAAGGCTTATACGTTAAAAAAAATTTTTTCTTCACCACTTCACTCTGACATAGTTTTTATCGCCCGACGTGAAGTTGTACAGTTACTGCCTTGGGTTAGGGTATTGTTTTTTTAGTGCTTTAGCTACAACATTAAGTTTGAAGTGCACCGCAATATTTTTATTTGTGATGATGTGTATGTCCACATGGCCGTTTTTTGATGAAACTTAACTAGTATAGGCCTATATGGTTTCATTTATGCGGCACTTACATTTATGTGACTGTGAACTGCGAAGATCTCGTTTTGGTTTCAGCTTGTTGATCCGGAAATAGTTGACATAAAAATTGAGAAAGAAAACAAATTGATTAACTGTCAAGAACCTGCTAGTTAAAAAGTATCTCGTTCATAAAGTTTGTTTTGCTGCACTAGCATACACTGTTCGTCATTTCACTTCGCCCTGTGGTACCAACTTGAACTTACATTAGTTTAAATCAATATGCATGCCATTGCGTCACAATTTAGTTTTACATAAAATTTACATCACATATATGTGAAGATCTTTGTATAACGTTTGATGGCACCATGCATTTGTTATACGGGACTGCAGTTCTAAATTGCAGTTGCAGTAAAAAATCGGACGTTCGGGTGATGTGTGGGCATGGTTACTTCATTTTTTGATCGACCTCGTTGTGCGTTAATTGTATGCATCTATTCTCTAGCTAAAAGTATGTTTTTTTACGTTCATTTACTTTATTGCTCGAATGTTTGCTTTGGCCGACCAGAGCGAAGCCTTATCTCTCATCAATGATCGCGATAGAAATGAACTTTTCCGCGGTCATGGTTATCAATGAGCAACTTTAAATAAACAAGTTAAAGTGCAGGTTAATCTTTTACGAATATACGCGATGAGTTGTGGCTTTCATGGATAAAATTTTTGATTTTGCGGCAAAGCAGTTTACTGGGGACTTGCATCTAAAGCATTTTGTGCCCAATTATTTGTTTTATAAACAACTTTTGTCATGATTTACTTCTTTTTACAACCGCAATACTGTGCTGTTATGACCCAGGTGCCAAAATGTTTTCGTCGTTTATAGGGCTTGTAGTTCAAGAACCGAGCACATACTGTAGTGTATGTCTACCACTCCGAAGACCCCTTTTCAGGGGCTTTGTTCTTTTTCTCATTCTAGGTTGAAAAGGAGCCGTTTAGGTACTTTTAATTCAGCCATGTTATAAAAACTGCGACTGGCAGCGTTCTTTCTTTACGTCTGTCGTTGGTTAATGTTTTTTCTCTGATCAATTTTGGCTGAAAATTGTACTAACCAATGCTTACACCTATACCCTTTTATTATACCGATTTATATTGTATGATGCTGGTCATAAAATGCGGAAAATAATTGCAGTTCTACACCTGCAGGCTATAGCACACCGCTTTGGCGTCTCTCAAATTATCTCTTTGTCGCCAATAGTCTGCTAAGCTCTCGTTTACTCGAGAAAAGTCCACGAAAACGAAATCTGGCTTGATTGATTTGTATTTTTACGAATATGAATAATTACTATTAATAAGAAACAAAAGCAGTAAAAAGTCACAAAAATGCAACTCAAGTTGCCAACACGAAAATAATAAATTATCGCAATATGCCTGAGTTTTCCGGCCGTAGTGGGAATGGTTTTACTTCTTTTTAGGCCAGTCAGTAAGATACAACACGTTCACACACACCTGTGTTCACCTTCCTTTTTATATACCTCCCAAACAAAAAAGAAAAAATTGCAACTAAGATTCTGCATTTGGTCAGCATTAAAATGCTGATTGCAGACTAGTCTAACTCGCCATAAATAAATACAAGAAATTGTAATATAAATTAAAAAGTTACAAAACAACAGTGTTAAAGCAGCAAAATATAGAGCGTAAGCAGTGCTGAAACGTACAAGTCACAAATCCTCACAAAATACACACTTTAAGCAGTTATCTCACCCTGCTCGCGCAAAAGGTAAAACGTTTACGCTCCTAAACGAAGTTATACATCACTCCGGGCTACTGCGTGATGTAATGTCACAAAAACCAAACAGAAAAATGAAACCAGTCGTCAAACGAGTTCTCAAACACAGCTCTACGGATCGAATGCTCGTTACAGTTTGCACAAATGCTAATAAAATGATTTGTAAGACACCACCAGATAGTCATGTAAATATGAAATGTACCACATCACTGAGCCTTTGAATCAAAGCAGTTCGTTCTAATACAAAGAAGCAACAAAAACATTCAGTTTTCCGAAGTTGGTTGCATTGGCAATGAAATAGAGGCACTTAAAATAGCTGAGTTATTTAAAAGTCACAAAGTCATTTAAAAGCCACAAATTATACAACATAATTTTAGTATAATCTATGAAAATTCGTTTAAAAAAGTTAATTGATTACAACAGCTAAAACCTAGGCATAGCTGATATCAACATAAATACTGTTGGAGCCGTCTGATAAGCTTATACACCTTTTTGATCAGATTGCGAAAGACATCGGAAAATTGGAAGTCGCTGTACGCTCGGGGCGGCGGCACCGAATCCTGGTGGAGATCCAGTAATTGAATCTCTTTCTGAATCCGAAGAGGATTGCGAACTCGCAAAAACTCCATCATCATGCACAGACAAATCAGAAAACTGACTCTGTGCGAAATGAAATCCAGACTGTATTGGCGAAGCTTGGCGACCCTCGAAGGGCATAGACCCTGCCCGTACGGGCGACTGTGGAGTGGGGTTGAAGCTAAATAGTTGTGCATTGCCATTTTCTAATGATAAAGGAGAAATCACAGTTGCTTCGTTCGCACCAAAAATTAGTGAAGAGGTTTCCAATGGACTTTTTATTGGCGGTGAGTATGAATATCCGTTACCAATACGTGCTGGCTGAGATGCCAACTGCAGATTAATTGGTCTGCTGTTGCTGCTTCGTCTTGGTTGATTGATAGGCCCAGCGCCAGTCATTGAGGTAGCAACAGTTTGCAGAGAACTCTGTTGTTGCATTCCTACAGTTGTTTCATCTTGGTTGTGGATGAAATGACATCGAGGACCATACGGGCACAAACCGCTGGAGTGATAAGTACGACAAAGTTCGGTTTTGTATTTCGGATGACGCACCATGTGCCGCAGCTCGTGTTTTCCGTGAGCAAACTGGCATTTATCTCCGTATTTGCATTTTCCACTTTCTTCAAAAGGCCTGCATAGTTCAGTTTTATATCGACTAGTAACGGACTGGGGTTGCGCTTGAACCGATTCCATCACAGATTCGCCGTTAAGAATTGAAGAAGCGCCTTCGCTCATAGCCCGGTTTCTAAAGCGCTGATCCTCGGGAAGAGCTTCGAGAGCACCACAACCACCAATATTTATGCTGTTTAAATACCGTAGGTCAGAAAAGGAGGAAATCTGTGTTGTGACTGGTTTTGTTACAGTACTAAACATTGATGAAGAATGTCGACGGGAGATCGGTGGGCGCCCGATAGGATTGACCGACACGATAAGACCAGAAGACGGGATGTTTAGTTTATCATTTCCCGATGTATCATTTATTGTCGAAACATATTCGAAGTGAGGTTCGATTGTCGAAGTGCTTGGAATATTATTCTGCAAAATAAGAAACAAAATTGATATATTGAAAATTTAATCTCATTCAAAATATGCATGCATAGATAATAAACTTTTGGCCGTGAAACTTGGCAAAAAAAAACAAAAACGCCAAAATATTTTTCAAAAAGATTAAGTAAATTAGTCCTTTCAATGTTACACTAATGTGGATAAATGCTTTTAAAATACAAAAATATATGTAACTGAACTATAACTGCGAACAAAAAAAATTGCATTCCCACATTCTGCGCTCCCAAAAATTTTTATTGGGCCTTTTGATGCCCATTGATTTGCTTATGGATTTCTGCGCGGTGCTGTAGACGTCTGTGCGGTGCATTCCAGTAGATGAGAATTCAGTTAGTATTGCAATGTCGGTTAAGTCTTCGTGTTGCAGTAAAATTTGTGGTTCTCAAAACCATTATCTTTTCTGGGCGAAGTCTAGTTCGGAACTGAGTAAAAGCTGCTAGTAGCTGTAACATAAGTTATAGCTTACCGTATAATCTCTTTGATGAAAAGTTTCATTCACACACGAAGATACCAACATTGAGGGCATGTTTATCGTAGATGCCAACAGATCTATACTGCTAATATCGTTATCAATATCGTTTCACGTCACTGTCTGCCAATTAGGCTCAGCTTTTAGTCGAGTTGACGCGAATCCATAGGTTTATATACTCGCTGGGAACATGAAAAGAAAAAGGCAGTGCGCAGTATCCGAACGAAAAAAGGAGTTTGATGGTTTACGAACTTTACCGTAAAAAAAATTTTTTTTGCGAAGTTGTTTTTCCAAATGCAAATAAAATTTGAAAGAAGTTTAGCCCAAACCCCCAAATCAAGATGTGATAACTTACTCAAATTCAGCAATTAATTTGTTTTTTGATATTTGCTGTATTTATTTGTTGGAATAGCGCAACATTTCTTGTCTGTTATCGCATAATTTATCATTCATGACGTTGATACTCCCTATTACGCAAATTTCAAAACAATATGCATTATAACTTTTATAACTTTAAACATGATAATGACTTTGCATAGTTCAAAGGTAGCAAAAACTGATATAATGCTTCCATGTGGACATTCGTTAACATATTTTTTCAAAGGAAGCTGGAGTAAAACAGCATTGTTTTAGAAAATGTGTTTCACCCATTACAACATGCCCATTTTCATTAACAAGCATAACATAACTTAAACAATTACCCTGCAAATTTACATCTATTTAAAAATGACTGTAAAATCATGCTTTGGAGAAAAGATTAAAATAGCTCCTAGAGGGCGCACTTGTATCACCCAACGAGAAAGTTCTACTACGTCGTGCAAACAGTCTAGATGAGAATGTTTGCGTTTTCATTAAGGCTCGAGTTTTTTTAAATGCCAGCCGTTGAGCTTCACTTACCAAATTAAGATACTAATGGGTGTTCATCATGCCTTTATTGCCTTCTCCTTGCGTGTTAGCGTTTGTTTAGTTTTTGATTAAAAATTATATATAAAAAAAAATCTTTATTTTCACTGTTGATTTTGCATGCAACAAGAAAAATAATGTTGCAGCGAAGTGATGATCTGATTTTGAACTGTGTTCCAACTCTTCAACCATAAACCATTTATTCCAGAGCTTGATTCTTATTACTTAAACAAAGTAAATCTTGAAAACCAGAGCATTCAAGCGTGGCAAACAAGCAAAATTATATTATACATAAGCATAAAGCATAACGAATTAAAGCGAATTTACTGTGCTCTAAAACTAGCTGACCAAAACGGCTCCAAAATTGGTCCGTAAGCTGCTCAGTATGTGGGTTCGTGATCATTTTCTCATAAGCAACCTCTGTTATGTGATTGCAGTGGTTATTACGTATTATTGTAAAATATGATAGGAACAAGATCAGTGTGATGCATTTAATAAAGTCTTTAAAAATCGACGTTTATAGTTCCTTTGAAGTAATAAATTGGCTGGCATTGTGGCTATGGGGTGTTTTAGTAGCTTTTACCCTTTCAGGGCCGAGTATCTCTATGCTCAAATGTAACGGCTCGGGACCCATATTTATTTAATTTGCAGTGAACACACTTCGATGCATTAAGCCTTAAGGTTAGAAAGTATTTTATTACCGTTTTTTGGAGGCCCCTCTGTTGTGGTCCCTATAGGAGTTCTGTTGAAGGGGCGATTGGATTAAGTCTTTGTTTTGTTGGCCTATGGGTTATTACCGTAAAGCGAAACTATTGTTGTGGATTTAAATTGATTCGTCAATATCAGGCAAAAAGTTCAAGGTTTAAAACATCATCGTTCATCAGAATCCAGGTGCGAACAATTTGATGCTTTCATCAGCATCATCAATTGATTTTCGAAAATGAAGTATGTAATGTATTTGCTCAATTCATGCTGAATTATGACGAACACGCGCACTTGTGTTGGAGATATGTTCCAGTTTGTGTCACAATGAAATTGTAATTTTAAACACTTTCAATACTGTTCCTTAAATAACGATTACGCTACCAACAGTGCTATAGTGTTAAAATTTGTGGGACAATACCAGCCTTGTTTCTTTGATGCTACTTCTGTGGTCTTGCGCTTGTAGCTGCAGTCAAGACAAGGCAAGTTCATAAAAGCCTTTGCATTTTGAACTTTTGGTAAAGTTTTTGTACTAAATTTTAGTACGAACGTATAGGCTATACTTGCAAAGTCATACACTAAGCATCGGCGTATTTTGCTGTTAGATTGTCTTTAGAATTTTTTGAAGACCATGTTGGTCGACTTGGATTTTTTACTAACTAAGACTTTTTGTTAATGCTGACTTGGAATTTTTGATGGATAAATTCTACAGTAATTTAAACACGTAAAAAGGAAATGGAAAAACTGTCTCTTGCTGGGAAACGGAAAATTCAGATGTGATTGTAGTCATTGCAATACGTAGCGATGTGGTTAAATTTTGACATAGAAGTCAAGAAACGTTTTCCCTTTTAACAATATTTGAATCCTCGGAAGTTCGTCATACGTTTGGCAAAAATTCTTTTGCATTGTTTTTGAGTTCCTTTGTATGTCTACACTCATTGCTCAACTAAAAAAGCAAGGACGTACCGGGGACTTTATTTATGAATGTTAGGAAGTTCCCCTGATTTTTTTATATTTCTGATCTGTTTTGTTTTTCACCTGTTTTCAAAATTTTGACGCTCTGTTGGAGAGGTGCGAAGTTTCCTTACTGCTATATGCGTCGTTGATA
The DNA here is from genome assembly GCA_964006365.1 of Trididemnum miniatum. Classification (NCBI taxonomy): domain Eukaryota; kingdom Metazoa; phylum Chordata; class Ascidiacea; order Aplousobranchia; family Didemnidae; genus Trididemnum; species Trididemnum miniatum. The sequence continues at coordinate 10,769,645 of OZ023251.1, read as the reverse complement.
CATTGCTTGTTGCACCATAATCTACAAAAGATTCAAAAGTGCTAAGTATAGCGCTTCTGTTGAACTTCATAAAAATATTTTAAAAGCTTGTATGTGAAACCGAAAAGAAAAGACTTTCACCAATATTGCAACGTTGGGTAAAAGTAAAAACTTAGAAGTAAAAATAAAAAACTTATACGACTTAAAGTACAAAGTTTCTATAAGTCAAAACTCTCCTTTTTTAATTAGGCGGAAATACTGTACAACACTTCGTATGGGCGTAAAAATGACTTCCTTTGAGTTAGTCAATATTAATTTTGTCTTTCAGTTGCAAGTTTATGTATAAAAAGGCCAGTCTATTTTGGTACGTTATTGTTTGTATTTTAATGAGGACTTTTCTTACCCTGCAATTTGTTTTAAATTACCCGTAACATAGGTTAAGACCAGACTGGGTGTCTGAAATAAGGATTTCCGTAATTCACGTAGTTACAGATTGTAATCCCTATAATATGAGAGCCCATTAATTACAATATGTTTGCTTTTTTATGGAAGTTAGTTATAGCATACCTGAAGGTGCAATCAAAAACGAAATTCAATTTTTGTGGCTTGTCAAAAGAAGATGTCAGCAATCATGCATCATTGGTATCATTGATACAGACTTGGGTTTAACTATCCTGCCCCAATAACTGTGATTGAAGTTTTGATCAGTGTGGAATACCTCCAGGTCTATTGTCTTCCGTAACTCGTTCACTGGTCTGCGATCGTGCTTGCAGTGCATGTTGTTAGTGTTTACAGTCGCAGTTTAATTGGAAATGAGACACTAGACAGTATTAGGCTATCACCAGCAGTCGATCAATACGCAAATGGGTTCTCGGTCGTGGGCCACAACGTGATGAATAAGTCAAAGTTGACACTTTTGTAAAGCTTTTCGTAGTAATTGGCCGAAAGGAAATGGCACTGCATTCTTCCGGTTCTGTAATACTGTAACGTTGACTCTTTAAGGAAAAAAAAATTGCTGGCTACTGGCGCTTATGATAAGTGACTTCTGCAAAAATGCTCAGCAAAGCTTCAGTACTCATTCCCTATTTGCGACAAAAACGTGCACTCGCATTCAAATCCACGTTATTGATCTTTTTTGTCGCGAATAATGATCTCCATAAGTAATTAGTTTTGGACATGTTTGGATCTAGATCAATTTGCCTATGAAATAACATGGAGAAATTAATTGTACTCCAGCCCAAGCTTAAAGTCTATTTTGATATAGCATTATCATAGCGCTATTGAAGCTTTTTTGAGTCGTTGCCGTGATGAAATAAATCTGCCTCGAACAATTCCTAAATAACGGTTTAGTATTCTCGAAAGACATTAGAATGACATTGCTTGCTTTCACAGTTTGCCGTGGAAAGCCGTCCTATACCAGATTGTTGTGACAACAGTCATAAATATCCAGTCTTTTTGGCATCGTTCTTTACGTTTGACTTTACCGGCTTTTCCTATAGGTTATTGAACTGGAATTAGATAGAACATTGCTTTCTGTATTAAAAACGTGTCAAAGCCTGTATTATTAGTAACCAAAACAAAGATTATTGGGAAATTTCTATCAACAAATGGTCGAATTTCACTTAAATCCGATTCTGTGTGTTTTTCAAGTATTTTTGCTGCTACATCAAGCTCATTGTACCAATTAAACACTCAAACAACTTATTCGTCCTGTAGCTTGAAGATGGCGGCTATGCTACAAGTCTACAACCCTTTTTACACTTTATCGTTACACGATTTTCACACTGAAGTAGGTGCGAATTTGCAAAGATAATGTTTCACGTTTGGGATGCTTTTCATATCTTCCCCACTTTTCGAAATCTAGAAAGGAAAACCACAGGGAAGATTAGCTTTTCGAACGTTGTTTGTGTAGCTCTGGTGCACGGGCGTTGCCAGGGGGGAGGGGGCAATTGCCCCCCGCCCCCGAAAAATTTTCAGTTACCACTAGCCTACTTAAGTTATGTCAATCGCTGTCTCGGTGTAGGCAGACAAGGGTTTACCCAGGGGGGGCACCGTGCCATGACCCTACGTCCCTACCACCCTTTGACCATAGTAGGCAACAAAATTGACTATCATCAACAAAATTAAAACTTTTTGCATAAAGTGCAGTCTTAATTGTGTCTGACTGACGATGGTCCGTTGTAGCCTACTTGTCATTGCTAGAGTACCGGTAGGCCTATTTATCGTCACAAAACAAGCCCGATGGATTAACCACATGACTAAGATCCAAGTTTCTGTTACATGTTAAAGGTATTTTTGCAATAAATAAAGGGATAGGCTATTTTTTATATAAAGTGCGAAAAATTTCAGTTTTTTTTGTTGAAAAACCGCAAATATTCGTCAGCGGCTGGGGGCTTCGAATCAAAAAAGGGCATGCAGTGAGTGCAGTCACTATGGACAATTCAAAAATATTTTCGCAGCAGGAGCGTATTTGGGGGGGAGGGGCAGTGTGCCATGCCCCCCTTTTGACTCTGCCTTTTAGTAAAAAAAGAACAAAGTTAATGGTGCCAAGTGACTGAAATATGCCAGACTATTTTGATGGTTTATGTAGATTATGGCCAGGGACGGATCCAGGGGGTTAGGATGAGGAGTATGCGTCCTCCCACTAGACATTTTCAAAAATGTGTTTGATGTATACAATTTTTTCCATAGTTTCAAACCTCTTCAATGGCGGTAAGCCTTGTGCCTTTTTAAGCAAAATGTGCGAACAAAATTGCTCTCGAAAATGTGCCTTGAACAAAGAGCCCTGCTCTCGAAAATGTGCGAACAAAATATATCATATTTGGCGAAGCACTCAGAATTAGGGTCAAAAAATTTGAACAAAATTTGCGTGAAAATTTTACAAAAAGCACTAAAACAGCCATTGCAGCATGTACATTTTCAAAAAATTTTCGGAGTAGCATGCCCCAGGACCCCCCTAGAGCCTTTCTTGTTTCTCAATCAGCTTCAAATTAGTGCGGTTGCTTGAAAAAAATGTGAAAATTGTGCCCCCCCCCCTTTTAAATTCCTCGCTACGCCACTGTTTCGCAGTTTGTGTTTACAAGCAGAAGCTCGGCTAGAATAAGTGAAAGTAGGCTGCAGCCATGAATAGTTTGAGAAATTATGGACTGAAAGGTAGGTTTAGCACCTTGTTACAGGGCCAAAGGAGTGGGGCATGGCACCGTAGCGCCCCCTGCGTGCGCCTATGCCTCCAGACCTCCACCACTGGGACAAGCCTGTGAAGTTTTGCCCCCCCCCCGAAATTTTTGGCTGTCTACGCCACTGCTCTGGTGTAATAGATTTGTGACGACAAAATGAAATTACCTTACCAGTACTTTGAAAGTTGCTTAAACGTATAGCGCTTCGTAAACTCATTAACGATGCTCAATAGTAACTAGTAATATTTGCAATTGTTAACTCATTTTGATTTGATGCAAATGACGAAAATGTGTGCTGTTTGTCAGTCAATTAATCAACAAAATGATGATTATTTATTGGTAATTTTACATGACTATTACGATTACTTATTGCGTACATAGGAGATGAGATAATAAAATGTGAAAAAAATAAGCAAAAAATTGTGGAATATTTGCAACACAAGTATGTACCTCTTGACATTAAAAAACATTCGACGCATTTGGAAAAAACTGATAATTTTCTTGCACGATTTTTGGAAAATTCGTGTCTTCCCTTAAAGGTCCATGCAATACATATACGTCAATGTCGAGTGCATAGCATTGCACTTGTCTTTTTTCTGTTGCTTTTGCATTGGTAAATCCATGGGGATAATTGGAGTGCGAGACCCCTTAAATTTTTAATTTAACGTGTAAACACGTTGGTATTTCGATACTTTGGACGCACAATATTGCGAAACAAGCATTTACTCGACTTTTTGCTCCCCCCCACAAAAAAAAAAAAAGAATTTGGGGTTCATTACTGTTTAGTCATCTTTATTCTACTGTTTTCAAGTCTTTTTGTGCAAGTGATTTACGATTATGGTTTTGTTGTTTTGAGATTACAAGAAGCTTTTCGAATGACAAACCAGTTGTAAACTTTGCAGGTTAATTACCTCATTTTCAAGTTTTGTGATCCGTTAAAATAGGTCAGTGCATATCTAAAATGAAGCTTTGCAAAAAATGGGCTTTTTTGTTATTTATTACCTTGTAAATTAGACCCCATTTGCTCAAATGAGCAAGCAATAAAATGTTACGACAGCAAATGGTATTTATCAACGACGTCTTTAACTTTTAGCCGTTTCAAAGTGGTTCCGGAATTGTGTAATAGCTTTTTTTCTTAATTATTCGCCTATATTTATGAAGAGCGCTATCCCATATGGTCTTGAAAGAACTGTAAATTTTAAAATGTTGCAGCACTATTAATCGCATTTTATTGCCACTATTTGCCAACATACTCTCTTGTCTAGACATCAAATTAACTTTCTTCTGCCAAATATAAAGCTAAGCGATTTTCAATCACAAATATCTTTCAGCTGCTAGTAATTACAGCTTTTATTGCTCCAAACGAAGAAAAATTTTTGGTTCAAATTAATGACTTTGATTGGCGGAATACACTTCAAGTCTGGCATGAAAGAACCAGTATAAAAATTTTTCGAACGCCTGCAATCATGTTATGACTTCTAACTATGTGCATGTAATTTTATGATGTTTTGGTTCTAAGCACTCACTTTATTTTTGCTTTGTCTTTAGGCTTGTTATACAGTAAGCTAGTGATGTAACAATACCAAAATTTTGCCAAATTCCGAGACCGTTACCGAAAAAAATTACCGATACTGATCCGATACCGATCCGATTCCTATCTAATGTAATACCGGTACTTGACGTAACACTGAATTTATAAAAACTGTGACGCAATGTTGCTGCTTGTTAAAATTCACCATGCAAAGATAGGGGTCATAAAAGTATTTAGCTAAGGGTAGACTAATGCAACAAGGGTGTGGCATGGATCAAAGATTTTATATTATATAGAAATAATATCCATAATTCCTTGGCTATACTGCTTACAAGTATGTTTATAACTTCAGCCTACCATACACAAAATTGTATAGCCAATAAAATACAATTTTTAAAATCAAATCCTTTCTACTCGCTTTATTGATTTCTTGAATTAGCACAAAATATACCAATATTATTGCAAATTCCATAATTTTGAATTTCAGGTTGGTGATGTACCAAAGCAACCGATCTGAAAAAGTTAGCCTGAATACCACATGCTATTTGGGCTTACTTTTTCAGAATGTTTTTTTGCATATCACATAATCTTACTACATTGTTGACGCAAAAGCAACTCCAAGTTTTGCAATCCCAGTAGGCAAATATTGTTAATTTTAACCACTAAACTTCAACCAATAAATTTTGCTGATAGTCTTGTGTTACTAATTTTTTTAAATTAGTTTTGAATGTTTGTTGCTGGTTACTACCATTTTCATTGTCAAATCGGTTATAAAAGAATTGGTATCGGATCGGTAATTACAGGTATTTTTGACCGATCTGATACCGATGCAGATACCCCCAAAACACCGATTACCGATTCCGATTTATCGGTACATCACTACAGTAAACTATGAAAACGGAAAAACTGCTGCTGCTGTGATTCTACAGAACAACGCTAACGCAAATGGCGCAATATTTTCTAATCGAACGTCAGTTTCACTTGTGTAGTTGCCACCAATTATGATAACGTGTATTCCCGTTTGTTGTGCATTTCGGAGAACTGGGCTGTCAAAATTATTGTTTTTTTTTTATTCAGGACAAGTTTTAGTTGGTAATTTTGTGTGGTAGGTAAAATATTCAGAATCCCCGTTTGTTTATTATAAAGGCTTGATGGTTTAACATCAGTGGTACAAGCAAAACGAATATCTTTATAAGTTACGGTTTGTTCTATTCCAATGTTGTGTTCAGCATCCAAGATTCCTTAATACCCTATTTATTGTACACAAACTGCAGAAATTGTAATTTTTTGTGGATTCGTGAGTAAGATTTTAGGAAATTCCAATTTTGTTAAAAATTTAATATCCGCAGAGACTGCAGAGAATAAGTTCATTTCCTCTGAAGAGCTTTGTCATTAACTTTGAATATTATTTACTACACTTTGATATATGTAAGCTTGTCCTTTTAGGCTGTGGGGCAAGTTCAACTAGCTGTTTTATGTGCTTTAGCATTTATATTCTGATTTTTGACTGACATTAACATCGTTAAAGGCATTTGATTCATAGGTCGGTAGAGTTGCCCAAATATTGCAGGTGAAAGGTGAAACTTCTCTCATTTGTCGTTAACTGATCGGAATTAAAAGCAACTCACAATCATTAGTAGAAATTGCAGCAAAAATAGAACTCGTTTTTTTTGTGAGCCAAATACTTCATTATTTTCATTTCTTTGGCTTATTTCGGTTCTGCGAAAAAAGCTTTTCAAATGCTGCATATAAACACTTGGTCTTTATAAAACTCGTATTTACAATATACATATTGCGTGTCTCTGGATATACCGAGATTGGTCAAAATTGTGTAAACCTCGTGAATGTGAGAGCTTCGTCGCCATGTGACCTTAGTTCACACTGACGAAGCTTTGTTGTGGTTTCAAATCTCTCACGGGTTAAACTACACGACAACATTTTGAATAAAGAATGCTTTCTTTCGATTACATTTACGTTACAAGTCGAATCAACCAAACACGAGCTTCGCGCCTGGTTCACAGTAGGAAGAACTTGACATGTAGCTATTATCACATCAATTCATAACTTTTGCAAGCCTTTGCACAGCGATTTATATCATTCTTGAAGATTATACTGTTTGGAATCATTGACTCAACAAAATGACAAAATTTAACGAAGTGTTTGTGGTTTTGATCTGTCTTCTGCCGTTCATGGTGACAGGTGCACAGTGGCGTAGTTAGCAAAAATTTGGGGCAGAGGCGGGTTTGTATAATGGGAGGCCTTGTTTTTATCGGAGAAGGGAGGTAGGGGACAGTGCTCTGGTTTCTTTCCTCGGCTACTCCACTGATGCAGGTTTTCTTCACGAATAAACGTTTAGCAATCACCAGTACTAATTTTTCAAAAAGTTTCACTAGTGTTATCGTTGCGAAAGCCTTTCAATACTTGTTTGTTTTGGATTTACTACACGTCGATCTCTAAGAATTTATCAAAGGACTCAGTATTAGTGAATATTGACTTGACCATGGCCGTTGTGAAAACGAATGTGGCTTATTAATTAGAATTCTTGGAATATGACGTTAATGTATTCCCTTAGAGTATCAAGTTTCATACAGAAATTATTTATAAACGGTGAGGCTTTGTGAAATGTAGTAAAGTTGTCTTTGAAGGAACAAGCAAACATAACTTGTTAAAATCCATCTTTTCAGTGGAGACAGCACCTTTGATGCTATTGTTTGATAACATAATCGCTTAAATTAGTGAATAGTGTAGGGCTGTGTTATTTCTTGTATCAATAGCATAATCTTTTGTGTGTTGCGGCAAGGCTGTGGTTTAGGATTTGCTTAGGCATGGCTGAATTAAATTGGCCAGTTCGTGCCAAGTTGACGAGATGTCAGCTTGAAAACAATGGTTTTCTTGTTCGGGAGGGAAAATCTGTACGCACGTGACTCGATTGTTAGCACAGCAAGCGCTTTTAGTGTGCGGTCAGAAAAGCTCATCATGTGAAAACATACAAAGCTGAAAAGCCTTAATTCTAAGAAATCTGCAAAGCCAAGCATTTGCAACATAGGCAATGATCTGCATGTGCACTACTTATTTGGAAAATATTCAAAATTAGCAGTGTCTTATTTATATTTAGCAAACAAGTTGACGCCTTTGACGACTCTCTATTGGCTTATGATTAAATGAAATTCAAATTTACGTCATGGATGCTTTATTATGCAACTATGACTTAGCATTGCCCTGCAAATAATCATATTTTGTTGATGAAAAAGCTGACGGTAATGATGTATGACTTCGAACCAAGCATGTTTTTGGCAAGAAGTTTTCATGCTTAGTCGTGATTTTTCGATTGTATCTCTGCAAACAAGGACAGTGTCATCTCAACTCGTCCCTACTTAATCGTTTTGCGTGGACTTTCTGGTAGTGGCACATTTTACTCAAAATTTTGTTTTTGAGCTCTGATGTGCTGTCATAGAAGCATAGCCACGTATTATACTAATCAGTTTACATCCTAAGCTAAGCTTGCATGGATACGTGCTGTGAATATCATCGATTTAGAAGCTTCACTACTCTTGTTTTGGTCACGTTGCTTGCTATAAATCAAGCTAGAAAAATTTTCAATGGTGATAAACAGCTTGAATGAGTAAGCCGCACAAGCATTGATGCCAACGATTTCCTCTCCATAAAATTCTGTATAGATGTAAAAGTAAGAATATGAGGCTAGATTGTGGTATGATTCCCAGCTTAATGCACACACCACTTACTTCACACTTTCGAATGCATTCGGCAAGTTTTTTTGTAAAAATGTCACAAGCGCAACAAACAACGTTTCCGTCATCTGTGCTTGTGCAAAACAGGATGAATTGGAACATTCAGTGAAACGGAACATTGTATTTGCATTGAAGGGATTACTAACCTTGCTATTATGTTTCCTTTTATGGCTCCTATTGTGGTTGGTGGCCTTTTGCTATTTTAGCACCAACAGAGATGGTGCAACAGCGAGTCAGCAACCGCCAATCAATGAAACAGCGCAAAATTACTGTTTGCCAGTCTGCCAATAAATTACGTATCTTAGTTAGATATTGTTTCGTTATGGCTGTCTTAACTTATACAGTAGCATCTTTGACAAGCTTTGTTATACAGGCACTTCCGGCTTGCGAACGAGTTACGTTCCGTACGTTCGTTCGTATGTATAGGATGCCGTTAATAATGTAAAAATTGTACTCACTTTACCTACGAATCAATGCTCTTTCTTACGCCAAGTCAAATGGTGACAAAAAGAAACATGTTTTTCTACGCCAAGTCAAATGGTAACGAAAAAAAGCATGCTTTCATACGCCTAGTCAAATGGTAACCAAAAATGCATGCATTCCTACGCCAAGTCAAATGGTAACCAAAAATGCATGCTTTCCTGCGCCAAGTCAAATGGTAACAAAAAAGACAAGGTTCCTTACGCCAAGTCCAATGGTAACGAAAAAAAGCATGCTTTCATACGCCTAGTCAAATGGTAACCAAAAATGCATGCATTCCTACGCCAGGTCAAATGGTAACGGAAAAAAACATGCTTTCATACGCCAGGTCAGATAGTAACCAAAAATGCATGCTTTTCTGCGCCGAGTCAAATGGTAACAAAAAAGACAAAGTTCCTTACGCCAAGTCAAATGGTAACGAAAAAGCATGCTTTCCTACGCCAAGTCAAGTAGTAACACAAAACTATCTCGTTATGAGCGCCAACTGTAACCTAACAGACATCACGTGTTTTCCGACCAAACTACCTTTTTTTCTAATGGAATCCGAATAAGCGCCGGTTTTGCTGGTCTGTTCTGATTTGATCGGAAGTCTGTTCGGATTCCATTAGAAAAAAGGTAGTTTGGTCGGCAGGCACATGATGGCTGTTAGGTTACAGTTGGCTCTATGTTACAGTTGGCGATATGTTACAGTTGGCGCTGTGTTACTCAGAACGAGATAGTTTTGTGTTACCATTTGCCTTGGCGTAGGAATGCATGCTTTTTTTCGTTACCATTTGACTTGGCGTAGGAAAGCATGCTTTTTTTCGTTAGCATTTGACTTGGCGTAGAAAAACATGTTCTTTTACGTTACCATTTGACTTGGCGTGGAAAACCATACTTTTTTTTGTTACCATTTGACTTGGCGTTTGAAAGCATGCATTTTTGGTTACCATTTGACTTGGCGTATGAAAGCATGTTTTTTTTCGTTACCATGTGACTTGGCGTATGGAAGCATGCTTTTTTTCGTTACCATTTAACTTGGCGTAAAGAACTTTGTTTTTTTCGTTACCATTTGACTTGGCGAAGGAACCTTGTTTTTTTCGTTACCATTTGACTTGGCGCAAGAGAGAGCATTGATTTGTCCGTAAAGTGCGTACAATTTCTACTTACGAACGGCACCCCATACGTATGTTGAATTTGTTCGTATGTCGGTTTATATCCTCTGTACACTTCACAGCGATGTTATGCGGTGAAAAGTTCAATACCAATTCCTACCAAACATTCCTAAATCACATACGTAACACATTTAACTTGTTTTCTTATTGTATTGACACAAATACAGTATAAAATACCAACACAAAATACACTTACGTAGGTATGCAGTGAACGCAGTCGAGACTAGGGATGTGCCGAGTCGAGTCCGAGTATTGAGGCATTACTCGGCCGAGTCCGAGTATTAATTGATACTCGGCCGAGTATTAAAGCATTATCATTTTGACCTGTTTTTTGCTCTGTAGCCGAATTTGAGTCGAAATTAGACTTGTACGGACGTGATGACCTTTTTTTCGCTCTTCACCTGCTTTTGAGTTCATATTTTGGCGACGTAGATACCCGGACTTGGCCAAGTAATGTCGTGAATACTCGTTACTCGGCGAGTCCGAGTAATTTTCCTTGAGGCACATCCCTAGTCGAGACCACCGAATACTAACTAACGGTAAAAACTAACAAGATCTCGAATTCGGTGGCCTCGGTACAGTACGGTATGGTATGGAGTGATAACGCTCCGTCGAAAGAAGAAGCAGCACTCGACGAAGAAGGCAGCGAAGATGAAGGCATTGACTCCACGTTTTCTTGGACATTTTCCGCAGATGATGCTTTCTACTATTCATTGTGGTTTAATCGTGCTTCGCGTAATCGGCTAAGAGTAATAATGTGCAGTATATTTTTTCCGAAAAAAATTCTGCTGCTAAACTTTATACAGTACCGTAGCCTACAGTGCAGGAACGTGTACTGTAGCCTATCTTGCAGCACAGTAGCCTATTGTTTGGTGATAATAAGTCGCTTGCCGTAAATCTAATCAAATACAGCGGTACTATGCAGTTCTGTGTGACTTGGGTTGTAGCTAAAAGTCATATGTCGCACTAAATTGTGAATTCGAACTTGCAGAAAATTTTGTTCGTAACTACGGATGTTCGTAAGTCGATTGTTCGTAAGTCGGGGAGTGCCTGTATGTATTAAAAGCTATTAATCATGTCAAGAAGTAAAGACATGCGTGAGCTTTTTCCGTCATTTCTTATGGTTAGTGTCTCACACAACTGATCGCGTTTGAGTTGGCAATTTTAGTTGCGACAATTTCGTTGCTGTGCAACTTAAAAATTAGGATCTGTGTGCAAAATTAGGATCTGTGTGCAAACGCGCCTTGAAGCACTTTGTATGACTTTGCTTGCAGAATCTGAGCAATTTCTATCAAGGAATCAGTTGTTAGTCAATCTTTCGACTACCCACGCTTTCCCCCCAAATGAAATAATAGTAAAATTTGCTCATAGAAGTTGTCGATGCATCTGCTTTTCTACATGGCATAGCTATAGTATTTTGTGTTGCTTTGCATGTGCTGCGGAAGTCATTATCGCTGAAAAATGAATCTGCGATATAGCCTTTGTATGAGCTATTTGTATCTGAGGTTATGATACGAAAATTCATTGACATTTAAAGCATCGTTGAACTGGAATTCGAAATTTTTAATCACAGCCCAAATGAAGATAAATAATTGAATGCTTCCATTCATATGAACAGGGCATGCATTCTGCATTCACCATTCTTTTCCAGATCATTTTTTCCGCCGTATATAGAGAGAACGCTGGGGTGGTTCTCAGATTTTTTTTTGTGAGGAGTGGTAAAATTCAAGTAAATACAAAAAAAGGTACTGTGTTGTATTTTGGTACGTTTCGGAATATCGAAGTACTATCTGTTTATATATGTGTTCGGGAATTAAGGGTGGGGAGGTCAAGCCCGCTTAGTTTACTGAATTCGCCTATGAAATAGATATTCATCACCAAAGCCGGTATTTTTGTGGCATCTTGCGAAATCAAAAGAGATAGTATCTTGTGTCAGTGACCCAATTACAAGATATTATGGTTAAAGCCTTTACGTTACACAATGTTTAATTTTGTCTTTCATTTTTTTGCAATGCCGCTCATATATTTACTCAGTAAACCAAGACCATTGTCGTAAGACGCGTCAACGCTACATCTAATCTCAATGCTTGCTTTCTTAGTTGAGGCAATAAAATATTGCGGCAATATAACTGGCAACTTATTAACCAACTACGTCAAATTGTTCAAGCGTAATCAATTAGGTCAATAGATTTTTCCGTTCTTGCGCAAAGTCAAAACAAAGTGGGAGAAAATAACAAAATCTTTACTTGCACACACACCTCGCGATTGCCGATACATTAAATCGATGGCTCAAAGTGAAAAAGGAGAAATACCTATAAAAGCAAATTGCAAGCGCATTTCTCAAATCTGGCTTGAAGACGGAAAACATGAAAACCTTGCAGTGACGCAGATCTTGCTGATTCTGTTTAGATAACAAGACTTAATACGGTAATTTACTTCCGAAAAAAGCGAAAACGCTTTTGTTTGAATACAATATAAATGATATTTTGCTTTCAGTGTTTTTCTAAATAAAAAAAAAACAAACAAAAAAAAACGATGATTTGCAAATGACCGATCTTGAATATTTTAACACAGCAAACAGCATAATTATCAGTCTCATTTTACCATTAAGAGCACATCCATATTGTTTTGTTATTTCTGTTGGTGCTTTTCCTAGCATCAAAATAGATTTAGTGAAAAAGCAATCGGTAATGACAAACAGAAATGTTAGAATGTGCAGTAATGCGATTTCTCTAGTATAATTATGCTTACGTTAGTTGGAAATCCTATGACTTAAAGGCAGTATGGTGATACTAGCCTAAGATATTGCATAAGAACAATTGCCTGAAAGTTTTATCAAAAAAATTAAATTAGCTGATTCGTCTGCTAGTGCAATTGCATCTATTAAGCTTCCATCTTGTAGAAATTCTGCTTTTGCAGCTTACGGCATTTCGAATTTGCGGTTTGCATTCAAATGGCATATCTTATTGATATTTTTTGCTTATCCTTAAGCCCAAAGTATGAGATTAAATCTGGATTAAAAGATGACTCATGGCATGCTGTTAGACACGGCTTAATGGAGTTTTCGTCGGGTGAAAGTTTTTTTTTAGATGTTTACCCACCAATATTCCAATCCCGTAGTATGTTCCGTTTATGCATATATTTTCACAAAAAGTTAAATGCTACCTGAAGAATTAAGATACTTGGCACGATAATTAAATTTCGGCTTTTCATTATTTTCCGTCGCCTAAAAAACTTACGTAAATAATTAGACGTCTCGGCAGCTCTTTAAGACTATAAATGTTGATTGAAACAAAACTTATTGGGTGTACATCAAGTGGGCGCTAGCAGGTCTAACCGTACTTACGCCATAGGTTTGGTTTTTGGCAAAATTTTTGATTTTAGCCATCATGAACTCGCAAAAATTTATACTGTATTAACGACCGATAGATTTTTTCATACATGACCTCGTATAGAAGTTTGGCTGTTTACTGCTCTTGATAATTTGTATTTAAATTTTGAGTTGCTAATTGGCTGAAGTTAATTCATCAAACTTTCAATTAGATTATTTATTTTGGAAGTCGTTTTCGTCTTTAATCTTGTTTTTGCTAATTTGCAATGCTTTGCTTTTTGTAGTCACGTTAGAAACTTTTCTTAGACATTGTAAAACACAAATACATTTGTTGATAAATAAAAAATTAGACGAACGAATTGGATGGTTGAGTGAAAAGTACACAAAAGTATACAAATGTTACTTTTTCTTTCAAACAAAGCGTATTCTATGATTCATAATATGGTCAAATATTCAATTTCTTGACGCCACTGTTTCTACCTTGTTAAGGCAGGTCGGAGTAGCTCAGGAGTAGGCTGCACAATGCACACTGCAGTAAAGATCCTTAAATTTGGTTTAAAGACCTGTAAAGACTTTTTGCTTGCGGTACGTACCACCATATGGAGTTTATATACCACAATACATGGCCTAATATATCCTAAAAACGATGTATTTTTCGTTATACATTGTGCGCTATGGCTTAACTAGCTTTTTAATATGGACCCCCAGTCGATTTATTTGTCGTAATTTACGTTGTTATGCGTCTATGATGTCGGTATACGATGACAAATCTCTATATGTTTGTCTCAATGATCACAGTACTCTTTCTTCGTTTGTTTATTACAGCGAGTGTCTTCATTTAGCTTTAGGCTTTATACTAATACTCCAGGGCATTTTTGCAAAAAAAAAGGCTTAACCTGGAACTACGAGATAACAATTCAATTCTTTTACCAAGTTGATCCATTGATATTGCAGTAACACCAAAAAAAAGTTTAAGGTCGAACTCGATGGGGGGAACCCCCAAATTGGGGGGTTCATAATTGTCTGTGTGGTACACTGCTTCTAAAATCCAAAAAATAATTTACTATGAAATATAACATGTGAGGTGTCTATTGCTACATTATTTTACCCAAGAAGTCGAATGGCGATGTTATTTTTGCTCTCATGACCGTAGTTAACCGGTAATCAAGCGCGTATCTGCCTTTCTGCTTCTTCAAGTTAATGTTTTGTTGCTGTCAGTTACTTGTAAAGCTGATCGATACTCGACCATGTGATGCAGCTTTTTGTTAAGTTACACTGTAGTTAAAACAATTAGAAAGTGACAGATGATTCAGGAGAAAAATGTTCGATATGTAGAAAAGTCTTTAGTGAAGAACCTGAGAAAGTGACAGTTTGGTTATGTCAGAAACGGTCTGTTGACTACTGAATTATTACAGCAAAAACTACATTTTCAATTTCAGGTAATTCTGTTTTGAAAGCTGATGTTTCGGTTTGATATTTACTAAGTCTTACCGCTATATTAGGTTGGGACACAAGTGCACAGATCATGTAGAGAAAAATATATAAGCACAGCAAATAAAGAAGGAATAAGTACGCAGTGCGAAAGTAAAGAAAGGCTTGAAACAAGATCTGAATCCAAATGCAATGCAAAAGAACTCTGTTATAAAACTGATTGCTTCTTCTGTAAGAAAACTCTTCTTATACCTGTTAAAGACACTCTAGGTTGGTATAGCGCAAAGCATTATGTTGTTTCTAATAAGAAATAATGGTAAGTACTGTATAGATTTTTGCTACTTTCTTCCAAGTTTATTGTTTTAGAGAAAATGTTTATAAAAGATTTTACTTAAATTTGCGGAGTAACGAACGATTAAACGTCAAAAGCCATCATCACAACAATAGAAGTAATGTTTCTTTTGTTAAATCCAAGCGAGACTTCGATGAAACAGTCAGATTGATGCTTTAGGGTGAAAGTGATATTACCATTGCACATATCTATACGATTTTTCAAGGATCGATACATATCTGCTATTTTACTTGATGCAAGATAATTGTATGCAAATTATCTTTCAAAGCATTTTCCCGGAAAGTCAGTCGGCGTTGTTTTTGATAGTTGGACATCGACCAAAAACCATTGCCGTCATCGAAGGCAACCATTTTCATCACTAAGTATAGACATTGATTGAGATACGGACAAGCTGTGTAAGAAAGGTTTGTTTTTGTCTAACAACGAAAACAAGCAACATTTTATTAACTTACTCTCTAAAATGCACTTGAAGAAGCAGGTCATTTCGTTACAAACTGCATTGCAGATGCTGACGTTAGCATATTACAGAAGTCGGCCAAGAGAATAAAGCAATCTAACACTGTTGTAGTAGCAGATGACACAGACGTTCTGATATTGTTACTACCAGTGATGGGCACGATAAATCTTTTTGTACCAAAGCGATAATGATAATCCATAATTTCAAAAATGCTCTGGGCGATAATCGATAAATCTTAATTTCTTAAAGCGATATCGGTAGTTGATAAATTATCGCCGATAAATTTTTCCGATAAATGTTGGGGTAAATTTTCAAAGTGTTTGACGAAGTTTTTTTTGGTAAGTCAAATTGCAAAAACGTTTTGTGATTTTTCAACAAAAAAGAGCAGTTCACGGACTCTGCCGTGGCATTAAATAAAACAAAAAGAGATTTTTTTGAATTGCAAACAGACTTTGTAGACACCGTTTTAGGGATGTGCCATATAGCAAATTTGCCGGATACCGGATATCCGGTAAATCCGACTTACCGGATATCCTGTATCCGGCCGGATATCCGGTGCGTCACTATCCAGCCGGATACCGGATAGCACTGAATCGAAATTAATATATTGATGGTTTTTGTCCATTTTATCGTCTTGCTCGACTAGCGCGCCATGAAACCAATGCATGAAATCATGTGACACACTGGAAACTTCCAAAAGTATTGCGTTATTAGAAATGGATTTCATTACTCTATCTAAGTCGGCCGAATCGGCAACGTCGTCGAGCGGCAGGAGCCCAGTTGATATAATGACCATCTTTCTGATCGCTTTTGATTCAGTTTTAATCCACGACGCTACGTTTGTGTAGCAACACGTTTTCAACGCTGAGGTTTATTTTTTTGGTAAGAAGAACTGTGTTAAAAGTGTGAATTTTGGTCAAGAATGTGCCGAAAATCTGACGTTAAGTCGGTCGGCCGCCATGGGCGTCTATTCGGTGGGAGCAGGAGCCGTGTTTCCTCGCGTCTAATACCGAAGGGGGCGACATATATCTGGCCCCGGGGTATTTTCATTATTATATTAAAAGTTGACTGCATGCACATTGCACAGTAGCTAAAACAGTTGACAAAATTTTGCGCTCATGCTATGCATAAAGCGAGAAGAAAACTCTATCAAGCGCGTGACCTGCGTCAGTGGCGTGATTTTACGAGTAAAGTAATCTAGTTAACAATCACCACACATTGTGTTGGTTTTCGCGGTTTTGTGCTTGTGAGCAGTTTGTGATACCCATGGAAAAGCAAACTTCAAAAAAGATCAAATCTTCATTATGCTCGCGGTATTACGCCGAAGCATGCAACGAGTGACGGATATTTACCGGATACCGGATATGTATCCGGAATCCGGCACATCCCTACATCGTGTATTTTGCCATAGCGCCAATTCACTAATTGTGAACAGTGTGTGCAAATAGAATCGTTCATCGAAATAATTCATGAGCGATAACAAAATATATTACAAAAGTGATATCGGTAATCGATAAATCAAAACTGTTTTGAGCGATAACGATAATCGGTAATAAATTATCGCCGGTAAGTTATCTCGATAAATGCCCATCTCTCGTTACTACGTTACCTCAAAGATGTACATCATCTCAAAGATGTAATTATGCTCAGACCATCATCAAACACGTTTGTTAAAATTAACGAAATTATTGAATGCACACCTCGTAATGAGTTGAATCTCATTTTGCTTGTACACGAGGCATCAGGATGCGATACACTTTCTGCTCTATCAGGAATCGGGAAAACAAAGTTGATTAAAATGTTGGAAAAAGGTTTAGTTGAAGGGACACATCTTCATGTGTTTAGTACGACGATGAACAAAGCAGATTCCTCGATAAATTCATTGGAAGAGCAACGTTTGTAGTAAGTATCTCATAAATTTTAGTAATTTTAGTAATTAGTAACGAAAACAAGCTGTGCGACTTAAAGACCAACCTCCAACAACCAGTGCTGCTTTCCAGCATGTTTTGAGAATATATTTTCAAGTGAGCCAAAATGATCTTTCTCTTGCGTTTCATGCTCTGGCTTGATTAAGGAAACTCAATTTTGTAATACTTAAACTAAAAATATTATTTTAACAGGTTCAGTAGTGGTTGGGAAATGAAAAAGATCCACGATTTTACGGATGGGAGCTGAAAGGCACATCTTTTACACCATCTCTTAGTTACGATGAAATATGTCCAGAAACGCTGTTGAAAATATTTGTTGCTAATGTTCGAAAGAATGCCGATCAAATCACTGCAGCTGGAGAAAGATTGGAATCAAATGCACGGATTCGTGTTCTTGTAGTGACAGTTGTCAGAATGAGGAGAAAATTGATGGCGATGAACTATCAAGTGACGATGGTACAGAATAGGTATAGCGCAATCTTAGACTAGTATCGCAGTCTTCAGAGACAACTTTTGCAGCAGTTTGATGGTTCACGAAGAATTTGAAAATTACTACGGCTGTTGAAACATTAGTCATTGTATCTGGGTACGTCGGAGTGAAAGAAAAACAACAAACAACCAAACTATATTTCAAAACAGATTTCAGTACAGTAAAATGTGCAACATTATTGTCCGTACGGGTGAACTACTGCCTTGAGAGCAAAAATAACATCGCCATTCCACTTCTGGGGTAAAATAATGTAGGAATAGACACCTCACATGTTATAGTTCATAAATTATTTTTTGGATTTTGGAAGCAGTAGACCACGCAGACAATTATAAACCCCCGCATTTGGTGGGTCCTCCCATCGAGTTCAACCTTGAACTTTTTTTTGGTGTTGTTGTGATACCAGTAGACCAACTTGGCGAAGAAATTGAATTGTTATCTCGTAGTTCCAGGTTTTTGCAAAAATGCCCTGGACTATAATATGACCTGCTTGCGTGGTTGACGACACTACCAGTGTATTGCAAGTTGCTAAAGACATTAAGATTCAGAGCATGCCCTAACGTTGCATTCTGTACTTTGTTGTTGCCATGTGAAATTTGGGTACAATTTTTAGGCTTGGGCTCAGAATTGGGTTAGATTGCACAAGTACTACAGAGCCTCTCTTTACTAGCCCATATTTTGTTGTCACAATGAAAGACGTCAGATATGCCCAAAACTTTTCGACTGGCTGGAAGTCGTCAGAATGAAGTTTCTTCTTGGCTATCTGTAAGTTCTGTAACACCACGAGGCTGTATTTTACTGTTTGGGCTTTAAGTATATTTTTACTACATTTAGTTCTTCTCTGAACAGGATATGTCACTCTTTTTTTGTACTTTTGTACTAGACAGCATAATGAGACATTTACTCGGTCATAATTAATGATCAATCATGGGTAAGGTTGCTTTTATTTTGTATATTGTCGAAGAATTTCCATTCTTTTACCCTTTTACCACAAATTTTTGCTTTTGCAAAAACTACTATGGATTTAAATGAAATGCCATACCGGTATTTAGTGTCAAATTGTTTTTCGGCCTTAAAAAAGGCAATGATTGTAACCTTATGTACAAAAGGGCTGGAACCCTCAGTAGATCATGATGGTTTTCATTATGATGCTCATCAATAGTGACGTATCGGCCGAAAATTTTGGAGGGAAGACAATTTTGTTTTTACGAGCCAATTGCTCTTCTTGCTACACCCCTGCTCGTCAGTACTAGTTTTTAGACTAGTCAGCTCAAATTTAACCAAACTTTATTCACTTTTTCACACTGAGTGGTTCGTATATAGGTGTTTGTTGATTGGTTCTGTCCGATCTTGCTCATCGCCTAATTGGTTAGATTTCGGTTTTCATCACCTGGTGCAAACCTTCACTTACGTAGTCATCCTGTTTGCGTGCTCAGGTTGGGTGGGCTTAAGTAAAGGCCCACGTTTTTTTGCATCACAATAAAGTTTTTGATGTCATAATCACTTTTTTCAATTATGATATCAAATATTTGATTATGATGCCGAAAGCCCGTGGGCTTTTGGCCCACTTAAACTGGACATGTGGACGTGCTAATGACAAATCTGTCGAGATTTCAAAACTGTTTCAATAATTTTCGAAAGTTCTGTTTTTGAATCGCTGAAAAAAAATTTAGCAGCCGTGGTCCGTTGGCCGATAGTTAGTTCGCTGTGAACTAAAATTATGTTCAAGCATGGCACTCTGGGTAGTTGTCGCGGTCACAATGGCACCTTTAGAGTGGTCCCACGTTATTTGAAGTTCAACACTATACATTTTTTTGACTTGCGGTACCGTCCCTGAAATCTGAGTGTTTTCTCTGTATTTTTTTAGTTTTTCAAGAATTTTTTCTGTGTTTAATAATGACTTATATGGTGTCACGCGAGAAAGAACATTCCATGTTTGAGAAGGTCAAAAAAATCATTTGCACAATTAAAAAATAATTCATCCATCGGCTGACATTTTTCCATATGACTGAAACCATTTAATCACCATTATTCAATTTGGAAAACGGTCATTTTACCGTGTTGATGGTGTAATGTATCTGGACATGTTACTGTAATACTTTTTTGTGTTTTTGTCATGTATAGTACTTAAATGGTAATTAATTTTAATGGTGGAAAATGTATTATTATCCAATAATATTTCATGAATTAAACGATTGTTTCAAAATAATTATCTTTAAATCATAACAATAAGGCATAATTAAAAAGCATTTTGATGGTAGGATTTTCTCCGTCGTTTTAGATGATATCTATAAAAAGATTCATAATTCCTGCCTACGTAATTATAAAACATTAAAGCAGCTCGATTACTTCGTTTTAGTCTAAAATAATAAATTTTATATTGTTAAAGTGATTTTTTGTGCTATAGCTCCACAAAACATCTGCTAACTCAAAAATTTAATGACTTTAATTTAGCTTTGTGATGGTTAAATTATACATTTAAAAACACCATTACCTCACCTCTCATCAAATAAAAAAAAATTGACACGTTTGTGCCATAAATTAGTGTGTGTATTTTTAAAACTTGACATGAGGGCTTAATTTTTGCTTTTTGGAAAGGTGTTTGCTGGGCATCTTTTTCCTGTCAGTATTGAAAAATCATAATTTAAATTGTCTATAAGCTAGGCGATTTTGGTGATTTCGCTTCGACAAAAACGGTTTTACCTTGATATTGCTAAAAAAAGTTGTTTCCTTATCTGGTTGCATATTTTTTTTATAAATTGCAAAAGATTCGTGCCCCCGGTGTCTTGTGAGTTTGATTTATACGTTATTTGAAGTATTGGAAAAAGATGTGGCATAGACTACATAAAAAAACTGTTTCTTAAAAAAACTGCAGTTTCGAGCCTTTTAAGGCTAGAAACTAATGGCTTACAAATTATTAGTGTTGCAAGTGAAAATATAGGATGTATTTTGGCAATGCATGCGATTACCAAGTTTCGTATTGGATTCCTATAGTTTGCAGTAACCAAATAGTGGCTTGAAAAATCTATTTTTATTCAAAAGTTTTCAGTTTTAGAATACGCACTTGCCATGAAATGCATATGGCATATCACGCCGATACGAAACTAATTATGCTTGTTTCTTCCGCTTAAAATGCATAAAGAATCTGAACTGAATTGACGTGCTCAAAGCCTTGAAAAGGATTTAATTATAACTTTTTATCGTGTAAAGACTCAGTACAGATATTTTTGTCATAACCAAGACGCAAATGGCGACGTAATGGTACTGACAGACTAAACGAAACGGGGAAGGGATTTTTTGAATTAAGTTAATTACTGGGTGTAAGTTATTTTTTTCGATTACAGTGAAACCCTAGATAACATGCGATTGTTTAGTACCAGAACCCTTTCATCAACTTTCCTAGCACAAAAGCTATATCCAAAGTCGTTTATTTTTGCAAGGCTCACAGTTTGCTGAGGATCAATGGCCATGGTATGCTTGTTGTCCTTTATATTCTGTTCCTTATCATTTTTTTAACCCAAGAGAAAATCAGGCATACCACAAACTCATTACCATAGCGCTTAGGTAGCGCGGAAAATCGTGTTATTGAAGAGTTTCACAGCAGAATTTCTGAAACTGGTTGCTGCGGAGTTCTTCCCGTGAAATGCAAAAGCATTTAATATTATAGACTTATAAAGCAACTTACAGTATTCTTGTGGTGTTGCTATCCGTACCGTGAATGCTAGTTCATTAAAAACCGTATAACTTGGTATGCATTAGGCCAGGTGTGGGCAAAGTTGTTCCAAGAAAAAGCCGCTTGCGGAAAACCATAAACACCAGCGAGCCGCAAAATCAGTCTACATAAACAGCAATGAAAACACAATAATTGTTTGCCTATATCATGCCTTAATAATTTCCTCATTTTCAAGTTTCATTCTCGCTAACATGGTACAACGTTAATCGTTTTGTTGTTTCTTCCCTCTTTGTGTTCGTTTGTAGTTTAACTCCTATATTGCTGTGTTTTATTTATTTTGACCGAGAAGAAATAAGAGACACTACTACTACTACTACTACTTGACTAGCTAATCTCTGAAAACTTGGATGACAAGTTGTTAATGCTGTGCGAATTAATTCTTTCATCTGTCAAGGTTGCACGATGTTTTGATTTAAAACAGTTCATTACAAGGAATAAAGATTCACAACAATAAATAATTTTTGTCTTTTTTTTACTATTTTTGCTGTATTTTTTATCTGAATCTGTATTCTGTAGTAAGCACTCGTTTGGATAATTTTTTTATTTTGCAATAATGGCATAGAGCAGCATAGAATGACTTGTAGACCAATATTTGCACACTACATTTGTTTCTGGCCGAAATCGTGCTTTTGATTCTTTCGTCGGGTTCCGGTCGGGTTCGGACAGTGGGTGTCGGGTTCAGGCCGAGAAAACCCGTCCACGTCTAACTCTGGAGTCGTGCACTGGTCTTTTTGAGTTCCGGATATTTATTCTCTGGAACCTGTTGCCAGTACTCAATGGTAAAGTGGCATTGACCGAAATTTTTTAGAACCATATCTTCTTGCATATCAGTCAGTTCCATTTCTTGTGCGGACATGTTAATGACAAAAGGTTGGCGAACTGGACGGCCATAATCACTCCGTCAGTCTACAGTTAGTACTTCGTCTAGTGCCCAGTCTAGCTGACTAGCACCTTACGAAAGAACTCTCAAGACCGCGAGATATTTATGTATTTACGTAGGTAGCCTTGTGGCTATAAGCCCCTACAAAAACATAGCCTTACTTGTTTTATCGCTCTAAAATACATTAATAAATGGAAACAGTTTCAAACACGAGATAACATATTTTTAAAGTATAATCTTTTCTTGTTATGCAGTATGACGATTCAATACAAGAGCCACAAAGTTTATGTCGGAGAGCCACATGCGGCTCACGAGCCGCAGTATGCCCACCGTTACATTAGGTTATGTTGAATGCTGCAAAACCGTAAGCAGTGTACGCGATTAAGTAAGACGGAACAAGAAATCGAGAAGGTCTTGGCTTGAACATGTTGGTGATTTTTCTAATTAGCTAAATCGTTTGTAGGGTGTACTAATTCAGCTATGAATTTTGAAAAACAAGCTTTTGCTTCTAAGAATTTTGGATTGGTAGAAATGAGAATTTATATTAGTAATACCCTGATTAATTAAGTTGCAATAACACGACACTTTACTGACTAATAAATAAAATGTGATTAAGCGTCTTCATTGAGGCTAAATAAAACTTCAAGTGAAATGTTGCTTCAGTTTTTCCATACGCCTGTATATGCGATGTTTTGTGCTCATTAATTTTCGGTTTTACACAATTAAACTTTTATTACAAGATGGGACCAAATACTATGACAAAAATGCAATGAGTCATGCAATAAATTTTTAAAGAAGTCAACTCAAAGAAGCTCTTTGTTGATCGTAGGCTTTTTTCTTATGCTTGTCTGTAGTGGCTTTGCAAAAATTAGTGTGCTGTAGTATCCGCACATCTTTTTTGAAGATGTGACCGAAATGTGTGAAGGAGGCCAATAAGTTTGAAAATTTTTTCTTTGCAATGTACCGGTATTAACATATCTAGTTTGATGTAACAATACGAGATTGAGGTGCTTGCTGAATGGATTATATAGATATTCATTTGAGACGACGATGACGCCCAATGGCGATATTGTTTCACCAAACCGCCAAAAAGGCAGACTATAGCTCCTGTCATAAGCTACTAATTTATTCTTTGCGACTAGGTGATGAAGTGTGTCGTATTTCTTGTGTAAGCGTTGGCGACATGGCTCGAATATGTTGAATTTAAGGTGAGTTTACGTACACGAAAACCAAAAGTGGAGCTAAGCATTGCTCTTTTATAACGTCGTGCGTCTTGGTCCCACTTTGCTCCACTTGCTCAAAAAGCTGCGTGACATTATAAAAGAACAAACAGATAAAAGTTCTACTCCACTTCGGTTTTTCATGCTAAGCTTTTGTGATTATAGTTGACTTTAACAAATTGAACTAAGGCTCTTGAAAGCCATCTAAAACTACGACCATATTTTGCATTCAGATTTCAGATTCATTGTATTTTATCGCAAAACCGGGAATTATACAACGTCACAGTAACAATAGTAATAAATAAATAATTAAACATATCTAGTTCGAAGAAACAAGAAAAACAAAACAGAAATAAAAGGAAACAGTAAATGTACGCTATGAAGTATAAGTAAAATAACATAGAACATGGTGACAAATTCAATTACTACAGCGAAGCTGCGAAGTGACCGTCCAAGCCTCCAAGGGTCTTCAAGTCAAGCAGCCACGCTATCTGTAAGCATTCCTTCTAGCATTGGGTTATAATTCAAATAAATAATCTAATCTTCATTGTTTTTGCAGTATCACGTCGAAGGGTGTAGGGGGGTTATTTCCACGGCTTAACGCCGGCCAACACAGATGCGTAGAAACGTCGCAGCGGTGGCAAGTCATTGGTAGCATTGTGTCGAATTGACCGAATCGAACCCCAAACCTCTTTCGCTGATAGCAATATCGTACTATCACGCCAACCGGCTTCACGTGGGTGGTTATTAGCCATGAATTTTTTTCGATGAACTCGTGCGTTTCTTTTAAGGACTGGTCCTTGCAAGCACAAATGGGGGTCTAGAATTGGAGTCAATGTTGCTTTATTATAAACTTACGAACTATGTGGTAGAGCGAACGTAGCTTTGCGTAAGGGTTTTAAGTTTGGTTTTTAAGCTTATTTCAAGCACTCAGACTTTCCGGCACCAACCTTGGTTTCTTTATTATCTTTGTGGAAGCCAAGCGTCTTACACATTTTACGATTAGAAAAAACAGCATGTAAATAAAGAAAAAGAGCATAGAGCTAGGCTTAGAAATTGTGGTTGCCAGTTGCCACACGTCCTATAGTTTCAATAGGTTATTTTTCTTTTGCACAAGCTTGTAAATTCTTTGGTGAATTACAGAGACATGACAAGTTCGGTATTGACATGACAGCTAGAAATTGAATTGAGTGAAGATGCGGGATAATGAGCTTGGCTGTCATTTGATATCAATGATTTCCTTACACGTCACTCAAAAATAAAGATGATATATAATTTGTAACGCAACACCTTGAGCTCTTACAGTACACAAGCATTATTCTCAAAATATGGAAAAATTTAAAGTTTCTAAGCGCTTTCGAGGCAAGCATATATGACAGATTGGTACGTTGTAACCCTGCCGAAAGCTGTAATCACTACTCGAGTTTTTTTTAGCTTGGCATATTCAAGATTTGTTCAAATGCAACTTATTGTTCTGTGCTTGAGCCAAAAATTGCTTGCTCTATTTAAGGCTTTAACTGTAGATCTAGTTCAAGAAGGCGATCAAGTACTTTTCTTTAAATGATACCTCTTGGTAAAAGTAAGCCGGCTTAACGAAGAAAAAAAAATTTTGCTGTAAGTTCCTTTAGCTGTCAGACGCAAGGTCTACCTTTATCTTATAAATGCAAATGATAGGAAGAGTTACGAAATGCGATATTTGGAGGCATTGCCCCGTCACATAAGATTAAACTTCTTTTGCAGTGTCATTGTCATTATGTTATTTTCTTTTTGATCAGATGTTAAGCTGTTCGTTGAAGTTAGTTTCACCTAACTATGGCTTCTGAAATTCACTCTACTGATAGGTTTAATGAAAGCATGACATATCATTTGATGCATTCTATAACAGCGGAGAAACAATAGTTGGAAAGACCGCGACCGAATGAAGATTAATTGAGTGCAATCAAATTTCAATTGGGATTTGAATTTGCCTTCATGTGCTACGCAGGAATATGAGCTATTGGTTGTGCCAGTGTTTTCCAACCCTTTCTTTGCCACAACGCAAAATGCATCTATTGTTTTCCGGAATGGCTTTCGCGATCCACCTGAAACCTTCTAGTAAGTCGATGATTTATTTTCCTCTGCAATCAAAGGACCTTTAATTGCAAAATCCAACTCCTTCGCGGCCCGCTTTGAGGCGACATGCTATGGTTTCAGAAACACTGGGCTATGCTATGCACAATTGCACATTGCACACACACACAGGCACATGAGAACGATGAGAGACTTGCTCATTTATAGCTCAGCTCTTTCATAGAATAACATTGCGCTCGTATATTTATCTAGTGCAGATGGCAAGCATGATATACTAGGGAGTCCATGATGGTGATAACTAAATGCATCTCTCTAGAAACAAACAGATTTGCTGCTGTATTTCACGTTATTAACTAGTTAGCATCAGCTGAATAACTATGAAGCACTTCTCACCATTCCATGCTCAGTGCTATCAGTTTGATCACAAACACAGTTAATGGTTGTGAATTATGACTGGGTCTTGCATCTGTTCTTGTACCAGTACCTCATTTAGAATAGGTACTAATTTTGTAAAACAGTAAATCACGCTGTAACACTAAAAAACTTCGAGGCGAGACAGGCTGAAACTATAAATGATATCTAATTAAACCAAGGTTAGCGTTTGTACTGGACGATTACAGTAAATCTCTGCGCGACGGCTTTATGATAATATAAGATAAATGTATGTGTGTGTGTTGAAATAACTCTAGCCCAGAAGTACTTTTTTTGTTATAACAAAGGTTTTCTGAAGGCCATGCATTGAAAGCTTTTCTCGAGGAAATATTGCAAAAACTATTTATTATAAACATGGATTGCCAATAACACAATATTGTTATTGTGGTTGATGATGTTTTTTCATGAACGATAATCATAATTAGTTGATCCTAGACCGGTTTTTGTTTACACTCAACATAAATAATTTAATAAGCGTTTTTGCTTTTATAAATTACTTGACGAAGACGTCATCTAGTCAGAAAATAAGCTGCAGTAAATTTTTTCCAATTAAAATTCATTGTCTGTCAGTATTTTCTCCATAATTGGTAGCTGTTTTGAGCAGATAGTAAAGGGAAGAGTATATTAATAATGCAGTGTATGAAAACAACAGGCCTTCTGCTGCGGAACCATTACTGCGTCATAATAAATATTCCATGAGTGAAAAATTGCCCTAGTTACCGCAATAGAGGCATTATGGATTAGCTGTTTGGTAAACAACGACGTAATGATACCAGGAACGCAGCAGAATAAAGCTGCATTCGGGATATAGACTATACTATGCGTACAACACTTCATATTTCCATGATGTAATGAGCTGCTGCAAGAAAGCACTGTGGGTTAATTAGATTTTATTGTTGGTGTTTGAAACCGAATTGGACATTGCCCCATAATGTCGTAGAAAAAAAAAAAAGGAAACGTTTGTGGCTGTGTCCCCTCAGCTTGATCCGCCTAAACAGCCCCACCTCTCACACGCAGACAAAGAAATGTATATATGTATATCACACATTCACAGTTGCAGGGTAGATTTACGTAAAATACCAAGATTGGTTTTCTCATTAGCGTAAGATGCGGAAGCTTGTGGATAAACTTGTCTACGGACGCTTGAAAAACTGCGTAAAATTTTCATTAACATTTAACTTAATTAGATTGCCTTGTAAGCGCAGATATTTATGACAACATGGTCATCCGATAACAGATTGCATCATCGTTTTACCGCACTGATAAAAGATTTCGTAATCTTATCAACGCTACAAGATGTTCATTCACCTAATCATTTGCCTTATTCGGCGTTTTGGTTCATTTAGAAAGCGACGGTGAAAGCTAAACTCCTTCGCAAACGTGTCAACTTAGTGCCTTCAAAGGTCACTATTTCAACGCTACCCAATATAACGCGAAATCACCGACATATTTGTTACAATTTTAGTTTATGTGCTATCGGCTAACCCATGTACATAGGCCAACGTAGCGTTGTTTATCCTCCAGTCAACAAACTAAGTTAACCACAGAGCGGGACAGCGCTGTTTCGGGCTATTAGGCCTCATCGGCCGCCCTCAGGTTTCCAATGCTAAGTTACGTTTAGTAGTGACGTATTTGTAGTGCTTGCTGGTCTTGCCAAATATGACCTGATTTTCTGATGCAAAGTTGGATTCTGTGAAAGCCAGCGAACATGTTGAGAATTTCATCGTCATAAAAGTTTTTTATCCAAAGTTAAAGTTTTCTTTAATCTTTAAGTTAGTTTCAGTCTTCGCGAATCGACGAAGCCGCTCGACATTGGCGAAACACATGCTCTGGACTCGGTGTCTAGCGTTGCTACGCAAAGACAGAGAGTTTGCTTTTATTCATCTTGCAAGACTCGTTCATTTTACCGTTTATACGTTTCCGATTTGATTTGTTCGTCAATTTTAAGTGAGTCCTGGTTTTCAAACGTGTAAGGAACTGTAAGCAAAAGTGCTTTCCTTACAATTCAGCTGCAAATCGCCCGAATAGGGAGACAGTCGATTGAGCCATCCTCTGTTTACCAATCTCGACCCAATTGAGCTGAGCGAAAGATATTGTGCCAAGCTGGCGTCACTGTGTTTGGTATTTAGGCTGATTGATTTTCTTGATTCTGTATGTTCAGCATGAAATTGTGGCTAAAAATAAGGAACTTTTTTTCCTTTGTATATTTTATGTCGGACATTTTGTTGAATTAGGTCTGCGTTCAGTAAACACTTTTACGTCATTATAATGGCGAAATTTCAACTTCACCGACGGATTGTTCACTAGGGTGGAGCGAAAAAAAATTTTGTTCAAGTTTTTTTCACAATAGCGCGGAAAACTTGCTTACGGGTAAATATACTTGCCACGCAAAATTTGAAGAAATTTATCAAACGTCTTCAGGTGCCCCCGCTGTGTGAAAAATTCGCTGCGAAATCAGCATGTTGAGCTATGTTTTATAATGGCTGGCTTGCTTTAGAGCTTGTTAATGAGAAAAACTGTCGGTTTTAATTTTGTTATTCGCTTAAATATGTAACTGGCATTGTAGTGTAATAAATGCGTAGTAATAAAGACCTGCCAGTGGGAGTTTCGTGGGATAAAACTGAAAACATTTCAAAGATTTCGCTAAAAGCAAAACAAGCACCAGATCTAGTGCACGTTAAGTAGTTACAGTCAAGCAGGCAGCAAAGAATATTGGTGTGTACCGTAGTTTATTAGTGAGCTGTGAGTTACCAAAGGTCATAGTTGCTCCATTTAGCAAATTTCAAATGTTTTTTGCAGATCAGCAATAGCGTCAATAATCACGATTACAATGATACTACAAGGACCAGGATCCTTTAAGTGCAGTGAAATAATATCCTAAAAATGACGAAAACAAGGAATTCAGTATCCTGTGTTGCTTTTGGCCCTCCCTGTAAATTACCCGGAAATATGCTTCCTACCAACGAAGACACCCTTAAGTATTACAATTTAGTGAAATTCCAACTGAGAGAAGCATCAAACGGAAAAGACCCGTCGCATTCGGAGATATCATCAAAAGTGACTGTAGAAATCGTAGCCTTATGGGAAAAAGCATCTCTACCTGTTGTGTCCCACGATTGAGTAAGGGCAATGCTAAAAACGTACCACCAAAAGTACAGAAATCTCCTGAAACAGTATCAAACCCGCAAAGAAGAAGATAGTTACAAAGCCAAATTATTAGCATTTAAGCAAGAAGCCATGAAGTTGTTTGCCATTTGCACCTGCAAATGCACTGGAGAATTTTGCAAATGCTCAAAATCAAGAAAAATCCCAGCAAAAGAAATAGCGTTTTTACATGATCAGAGAGGTGTTCGCAAAATGATTTTAGGAAGAATTGATGCAGTCGAAACTGCTGTACTGCGAAAACGGCTCCAGCGTAACGAGGCTTTCAAACGAAGGTATACCTCACCTTCTTGCTCTAGTGGTAATACATCTTCGCAACCTTCCATTGCAGCTGCAAATGCTGAGAGCATCGATACCAATAACTGTAATACGGGCTCCAATAAGTCTACATGTTTTAGTGATGGTGAATGGCAAGGAGAAAGCAATAGTCTACAGAAGAAGAAGCAAATGCGTGTGGCCTTGCCAACATTGGATGCCGCATGTGACAGGCATGGAGTTTCCGATCGAGCTGCAGCTACTCTTGCAACTGCTGTGTTGCAAGACATGCAAATTGTCCATAAAGGTGACACAACCAAAGTGATTGATAGGAGTAAAGTAAGAAGAGAACGGCACGAAAAACGCGGGGATCAGGCAACAAAAAGTAACGCAACTTTTTGTGGCTTGTATTTTGATGGAAGAAATGACCGAACCATAGTACAAAATAAAATGGATGATGGCAAGTTTCACCGACAAACTATTACGGAGGAGCATGTTTCCATCGTTTTGGAGCCAGGGTCCTCCTATTTCACTCACGTTTCTCCAACTAATGGCGCCACTGAAAGTATAGCTCGAGCAATACTTAAGTGTTTGGAGACCAAATACGTGGATATGGTTCAAATTCAAGCGATTGATGCGGCGAACAGTTGTAAATACCGGAGTGAAAAAGAGAGTAAATCGTTTGTTGGAAACGAGTTTGAACAGACCATTGCAGTGGCTTGCATGCCAACTTCACACGAATGAATTGCTACTGCGCCATTTATTCGTTCACATTGACGGAGCTACATCTGGACCTCAGCATAAAGTAACAGGGCTTACATAAGTCCAATTCTGTGCAAAAATGGAAAAAATGCACCATTTTATGGGGCTTTGGGCCACTTTAAAAATGTAAAACTCCATACAACATTTACCTAATGCTACTCTTGCATAGTTAAAAAAACTTTTTAACGCTGTTGACAGCAGATGTGATATTAACAATATGCAGTTAGCAATATTTGCAATTGCATCAAAAATTAGCAAAAATTGCTAAATTTCAACTTCGCGGGGGCACCTGAAGAATATGAAATATTTGAAAAATTTTTGTACACTTTTATTAGTACTGTAACAAGACAAATTTTTACCACTATTGCGTTTGAAAACAAAATAAAAAAAATTTTTTGGTTTTTTTCACTCCACCCTATTGTTCACGCTTAAATCTATTTGTTATTTTAATCTGACACAGAACAAACTCCAACAATTACTTTCAGCAATTTAAACTTCGTTTGTTGTGATAAGCTAGTTTAATTTTGCAAAATCATCCATCATTTCTGCTGCACAGAAAAAAAAAGTTAAACTATTGGTGACTATTAATAACCATTGAAACAGCGATTTG
The DNA here is from genome assembly GCA_964006365.1 of Trididemnum miniatum. Classification (NCBI taxonomy): domain Eukaryota; kingdom Metazoa; phylum Chordata; class Ascidiacea; order Aplousobranchia; family Didemnidae; genus Trididemnum; species Trididemnum miniatum. The sequence goes on along the minus strand of OZ023251.1, from coordinate 10,738,466 downwards.
CGCACTTCCGAATTTTAAACCAGTCACTGTGATACATTTTGGTAGAAATTAGAGCCATATATGAAATGGCTCTGTAATTTTCCTCTAAGAAGAAAGAAAAAACTTAAGATCACATTTGGGCCTATAAATTGAATTTTGGTTGAGTTTTTGTAAAGTTATGCGTTTTTTTTGTTTTTTTTTTTTTCGTTTTAAGTTCATGGCGTTAAGGTTGAATTAAGCCAATGATTGCTAAAGCAAAGAAAACACATTAGTAAATCGTTCTTTGTTCAAGGTTTCTAGTTAATTTAATTTACAATAATTAAGCATCAAAGAAAATTTTTCTACCGACTACTTTGTGTTTGCGGCTTCGCTAACTTTCTTCTAGATGTTTTGTAAATGCTATTTTAGCAGCGATACAACTAGAGTAATCCTGACCGATCCCAATCAGCTAAAGCTGATTAGTGTTTGCTTCTTCGGAAAACTGAACATGATCACTTACATTGTCGAATAGTGGTGTTAACTTTTATGATATACTTTCTTCCCTTTAGCGCAAAAGAAAACTGGCGAAGCTGTAACCATTATTTTGGGCTGATTTTTTTTGAATGGCAATATCCTAGAATCTGATGATGAATTGCATCTTTATGAAACAAAAAATAATGCACTTAAAACTTGAACTCATTTTGAGAAATAGTCATGGCCGAAACTAGGCAATGTGGGGCCCCCTAAAATTTTTTTCTTGAATGGTGATACATAAGAGCGAGCCCCGAAGGGCGATGTCAAGCTAGGTAGATCTGGGGGCATGCCCCCCCAAAAAATTTTGCGGAATTTGACCTTATTTTGGAGGCTTTTTGTGCGTTTTGAGCCTTTAAAATTCCTCAGTTTTAACAAAGTTTTGTCGTCTGTTTTACTAGGTCCCTTCCAAACCCACTAAAATAATGCTGCAAGCAAACCCTGCTCTAACATCTCGCTACCTATGCGAAGAAAAAACGTTTTTAAGGCTTATTTATGCGCCTTTCACTTGAGGATGAGAGGCCCTTGGTATGCTACTAAACGTTTGTTTGCTAGTTTTGCGACTGCTATTTTTCGAAAAATTTGCAAGGCCCCCCCCCCATGGCTAAAAGCATAAATATGGTATGGGGGCCTCACATCGCGCGAGTTAAGACTAAAAGTATGTTGAATCTTAGAATAGGCTTATTTAAGGCACCTTTATCATACGTTGAGTAAATAGTACTACGTACTGACTATTTACGGGGCCCCCTTTTTGTGCGCCCCCCCCCGTTTGGGGGATTCAGGGGGCGTTAGTTTCGGCACTGGAAATAGCTATTGTCTTTCATTCATCATTGTTCAGCATTTTGCGTTGGGACTTGATTATCAAAAAACAGCTTTTATTCAAAGCAGAACTCGCTTGATTGATTTGTTTGATGAATAAGTTTTTTTGTTTAATGACTTTTCAGCTGAAGAAGGAAGTACCACGCTGGATTGAAATCTGATAATACGCTTCGCAATTTCATATCCTTTACTCTGAATCGTCATTTATTCAGTAGCTGCCTGTTAAAAACCCACTTGCTGGCTGTAAGTGTGATGGTATTGCCCACTAACAAAGCTCGGATCTTTTTGTGATTAGTGGCATCCAGAGAAGCCAGCGTAAAATTTAAGGGGAGGGTAATTACAGTTGGCCAAATACTACGCTATTTTACAAAAACGTTTTGAGCATGCTTCAGATTAAAGTTCGTCTGCAGTGTCTCGGTGCTCTCCTCGCTACACCACTGGTGGCCTTGGTAAAAGATCTTGTTTTCGATTCGCTGAGCCAAGCTCTTCTCCATCTATCATTATCATTTCAAACTTAAGCTTTCTGTCAGCGTAGCAAATCGAGCAGAGAATCGTGGAATTGGTATGAATGGCGTTTTTCTATGGCTGACTCTCGCCAAGACACTAATGCTGATTCATGAGTGATTTACTCAGGCAGAGTTAGTTAATCTCATGTTATGATAGGCATTAATGGACGGTTTGGTTTGTTTTTTATTTTTGATTTTGAGGAAGCTTTTTTTGGAAACTTTGGTAATGTGCCACTAAATTTATGTCTGCCTTAGAAATGGCAGGTTGTCAATTCTTATTGGCAAGAATTGTTGCTTTAATGGCTATCAACGAGCCAACGAGATTACAAAAACAAGCATAATGCGATTGTTTTGCTGACAAGGTCTTTCAAATGCTTGCTAATATTTTAATCATTGCTTATAAATGTTGATTTTGAGCTCAATAAACTGGTGGCACAACGAGGGAATTTCAAATTGTTTATTTTCAATTAACGCAATTTGTATTCATAAAACGAGAAATAGCGCAAATATCCAAAAACTGTCTGACCGTTTCGACTTCATAACAAAGAGCAGATCATCTCGCATTAAAAGATGTAGGCTACGGAATACACTATTCACAGCTCACGTTGACCAGTCTTTACGCCATTTAGTTTCATATATTTCGCTGTTAGTGTTACAAGGCAAACACTGCTTTGCCCATTACTCTATTTATTAACAATAGAAAATCGAGACACAAAATTATATAATAATTATGCAATTTTGTCGCTTTGTGTGATAAGTTCTTGGAATAATAGCAATTGTCTGCCAGTGTACAGAATCGTCTGCATATTTCTGATAGTTAAATTCGCGACATAAACAATAGTTAAGAAGTTTTTCTAAAGACGCATTTTGGGCAAACTTATGCAAATTTGCTAGACAAAGCAACCAGACAAGTTCGGCAGACATGCATCATGCAACGTTCCATTTCGAATAATGGTTCCCTTGCTTTTGTTAAATCTTCTGTCCAATTTTATGTGGTTCTTTTGAAAATTCGAAAGTCAAAAGTTTAAAACATTTCAAAATTATAGTCAGCTTTAAAAAAGATTTATTTTTAAAATAGTCTTCTTTTATTAACCGGAATCTTATGCAAATTTTAAAAGATTTAACTTGCAGCATTTTTGTTTGTTGTTTGGCATATCAGCTGCATGACATTGCTTTACAACGCAAAAGGAATTAGTTTTACGCTGTTTGCAATTTTAGGGATTGTACCTAGACGATGATTTCATGTTATTTATAGGTTATTTTATCTCTTTTTTGTTGAAATAATGGAATAATAGTTGAAATAATAGTTGAATTGATAGTTGAATAATTGTTGAAATAATAGTTTTAAGCCATTTGTTGACTATCTATGACTTATTTGCTTATAACTGTGCATTGAAAGAAATATTTTGGTACATAATTGTTACTACTTTGAGCAGTTGGGAAAACTGAGTTTTGGGTTTTAGCCTGGACCTTTGCGTATTTTTTTTTTCATTTAGTAGCGCTTGTTGGAAACCTGCAATTACTGCATTGTACATCAGAAGGCCATTTTTACAAAATCCATAGCATTTTTTAAAGAATGCACGTCACATATTTGTATAACATAACATGGGCAGAGACCATAACATGGGGCTTGAGAGCAATTTGTTGATCAGCCGCCACTGTATTCATCCAACAGTAGAATGAGTGATCATCGTCTTTGAGCAGATGACGAAGTTTACAAACAAGCAATAACACAAGAAAAATTCTAGCAAAAATGAGCAAGTTTTTAGTGAGGATTAGACAGGCACCCGCTGATGGTCGCCTGATACACCGAAGTAAGTTTTTGCATGTTGAAATTCTGCTATTTTGAAATGTGGATGGACCTTAACATCTTGACACAGATTTATTATTAACATTGTGCAGAAAACACAGCAGCCCAAACAATTTCTTGATGATCTTTGGCCACTGTTATCTCAACGTGGAAAAAGTTTATTAAATCCTCTTTTCTTGCTGATTCAACTGATCTTTAGCTCCATCTCGTCAACCGGATTATTACATTTGTTTATTTTTCTTATTTCGCGGCGACGTCTGCAGCCGATTACTCGTAATCTCTATACCCATGCCGGTTGTGACTTCGCTTTATGGTAAACACTATTAACCACACTGAGCAAGCTCTTGTCTTGTTCGATGTTTACAAGTTTTCTTGCTAAGTCACTTAAAGCTAGCTTCCACCACCCTTTTTTTTAAATTTTACTTTTTTATGGAAAAGAAATAAATATGTATGCAAAAATTTTGACATTCGGAGTACATTTGCGCAATAATTTGAGAAAAAACACACCTCTTAAAACATAATTATTTTCGTTACTGCTGTTAGATTTAATGTTCTTTATCATGAGATTGCTTAAGGCTAGTCGAATGTAACTGATTGGCCAATTACAAAAGCTTTTACGTACAATACGCGTTAGAGCTTATATAAGAATACTTCAGAAATTGCTTTGTGACATCATCATAACATCTAATCACAAAGTTGGATTAATGCTGGTTGAAGGTTTGATAAAGGAATTATGTATGTAATTGCTTTTGTAAAGTACTGCACTATCTGGAAAATTGGGTAACACCGAGAAAATATGATAAAATAGTTAGTCAAAATGACCGCAATGACAAATCATTTTGCTAAGAACGTTAGAATACACGCTTGCTAGCTTAGCAAACAATACATCGATTTAAAGGCAAAATTGGACTAAAATTGCATGTGACAATTTATAGCCCAAGATTGGTGTATATTATGCACAAAAGACTTGTTTTTTGAAATATTTAAGTTACTTGGTGGCAACGAACACTTCAGCAATACTATTCAGCGGCGTATCCGGGGGAGGGGGGGGGGCGCTGGGGTCGCACCCCCCTCCACTGAAATATAAGCTGATAGTTTTTTTTTTGGTCTTCACTTGATTTCGGGGGGTAAATTGCACGTCGAAAGACGTGAAGACCTTTGTTTTTGGTCTTCACCGATATTTCCAGTGGAAACAGGAAATTGCGGCCCCCCTTTTTCAAATTTCTGGGCACGCCCCTGCTATTAAAACATTGTACACTGAATACTGGTACCACGTACTTCGGAATAAGTCAACTAAACGCAATTTTGTCTGAGTTTGTGTCTTAAAATCTACATTACAAATGAGACCGTCGTACTCACTTATGAGTATGATGTATTTACTCGAAAACTATACATCTAATTAGATTCTCCGTGTCTGAAAATAAAAAAATAGCCTAATAACAACTATTATTCATACACACAAAAGAAAAATTTTGACTAGTTAAATTGCACTGTCATATTGCTCAGAATTGAAGTCTGAAATTTTAGTAGTACTTGGCAAGCCTTTGTTTTTTAGTTTTTTTTTTCCTAGTAACAAATTTTAATGAACTACTACTTCATTAAAAGACTCTTAATCAACACGAGACCAGCTTTTATACCATTATTAGTAATCACAAGTAGAACTTGCCAATTATGCCAAGCTATGTGAGGAGCTACGTAAATTTGACTGTTGCTTGTGGTACGAATTACCAACGATCGTGCTCCATATGCCATCATCATAGGTTTTTTATAGTTTAACGTGGCCTAGCCGTATTGCGCGTGAGATACAGATCCTTCGTGGCGGGTTCAGTTCGCGGTTTGGGTCTATTGCATTTGCCATGTATTTCGGGTGGCTGCTGACTCAAAGACCTTGGTCTCATTTTGCTGCACTGTTAAATTTTAATTCAATGCTATTGACATAACGTCAGTTTCATAATTAGGGAGAAGTTTAAAACTATGATCAATCACACCAGACACTGAACTTTTTAAAAGTTGCTGAGTTCAGAATGCTGGGCTTTAAAAATGTACAAAGGCAATGTCATTTATACTTATTCTTTAGTCCCTTGATAATAATGCAATAGGGGAACTTGACACTATTTGAACACCTTAGTGAAGAGCTTGAATGGAGAGAATCTGCCCTATGTGATCTTTTCTATAGCATGAAAGGATATTACACTCGTTGAAGTCAAAACAAAATTAAATTATTCGGTTAAAGGGTTGCCAACCTGCTGAATTTTGTGGAAAAAAAAACTCATTTTAAACTATAACGGTTACCACGATTTCAAGGTCGATAGGTTTGCTGCGTAATAAACGCAGTGTGAAAACCATGCAAAATTTTTTCGAGAAATGTTTGTTTTGGAATCATAGAAGGTTCAATGAGATTCAGTATCCTTACTGTTTGCTGACACAAACTGTTCACGTACTTAATTAAATTCATGTAGCATATCGTGAAAGCTTATTTCAGGACCTATTGTTTTTGCGGAATTTCGCGATATACGTAACAAGTGTTGTGTTTTAATTGTAAAGAGTCTGGGCACACAATGGACTAGAATGACGTCAATGGAAAAGTAATTTTCTCCGGCAAATTGATTGCTGTCGATATTGTTCCCTCATTCTATCGTATTAAAATGATAAAATCCGTGCAAAATAGAGGACCTATACGTTTTTGTATGTCCAACTACTTTGAACAGGTGTAAATATCATTTCACTGATGATTCTGCTTGCAAAATCAAATTAATCATCGCGAATCACAAACATATATTGTCTTTTCTGCTATTTTGATGATTGTTTTTTGTGATATGTTGTGGGCTCAACACTTCTAGCTTCTTTTTTCGTTTAATTAGTAGGCCTACTGTATTAGTCAATTTCCATTTGTTCTAACCGTTGAAACGGAAGAAGGAGCTAACCTAATAGTAATGATTTTTACTCCTCAAAGAATATTCTTAGCAAAAATTGTTTTATTTGATATCAAAATTGTAACAAAAACTTCAGAGATTCAGTTTTCTCATCATTCTAACTGGTGTAGGAAAATTTTAAATTTCGTGCTAATTTATGAGATGTGTTGAAAATTAATCTAATTAGGCTTACAACAAATATAAAGATTGTGTTATTCGATAGGTTTCTATTTTGAAAACTGCTCTACCTAATGTTTGATGAATTTACTATAATAGCAACGTTCATTTTGAGTCATCGTGTGGGTAGTACGTTGTAAAAGCTGATGACTTCAAGGATAATAGCTCTTTCCCAGATTGCTGATGTAATTATGGAGGCAGGTTTTGGAGAATTTCATCGAACCATTTTCTAAAGAAACAAAGCTTATAAATATTTCTTTAGTGTCATTTCTGTACAACATAGAGTTGTTCTCATATTGCCAGCCGCAAACTTAGATATGATTGCGATTTCGTCCTTCTGATTAAGACTGGTATATCTGGCTATTGATGCTGAATATTTTCAGTTTTTTTCGAGGAAGAACTAAATTCTATCTGTGTGTATATCTGCGTGTTTTTGTTTAGATTTGTCGAATTCTGCAATGATTTAACCCATAATTTCAGGCTACTGCAGGTGTATTTTTTTTGTTTTTTAATGAAATTGGTTAAAAATCACACAGATTTTTGACTAAAATGGAAAGTAATATTTTTAAAACAATTCACTTACCTACTGTATTTTTACTCGAGTCTAACATTTTCAGTAGCTTGCTGTGGTTAAGTCTGGATTAGTCAACGAGAACAAGACTTTTTACACTATAAAAAAGATTATAAATTTTGCAAACATTTGTTAAAACATACGGTTTTTTTGTGCGTGTCTTTTATTGGTTATGATTAACTCAATTTATCGCTGCCAAAAAATTCGCTTTGTATTCAGTACCTCGATTTGTTTTTTCAACAAATATTTTAAGCGTTAAAATCTCTATGTACGTACATAATCACTTATGGTGCAATATTGTCAAAAACTTTTAATAGCTTTCATATTTTTAGGTTTATTTTGATGTTTGCGTACATTTTTGGGTGTGCAATTTAAATTGCTTTTTGTGCACGACAGTATTGTTTGTTTTTAATTAACATTAGCGATTGTATGTGGTATTTTGTTGTAATAATAGGTCAAAACTAGTTGTTTGTTTCATAATAATGCCAACTATGACAGATCATATCTGGCTCTGTTTGGAGACTGGCACGAGATTAGACGAAGTAAAAACATACAAGTATTTTCACGTTTTTCGTTTTAATTACTACGTATTTGAGCGAATAAACTGCCATAATTTTTAGATTCTACATACCTTACTTTGAAGAACTTTCAACACAAAAGCTCAACCTCTTTGGCCAATTATATCTTTCCAATATCACCGTTTGAAACAAGTGCAGACAAGATACTATTTTTACTTTCTTGGTCTTTTATAAGTGCCTTTGAGGAAACACAAGACACTGCTTAATTAAAAGAGAAATTGTCACCTTTCCAATGCCTGCAGCTTTTTAATTTTTTAGATTTTTTTGTTTACGTGGGAGAGAAAAAAGAATCTTACTAATACGTCATCATGATTAAATAAAAGTTTCAATTTTGAAAAAAAAACCTAAATATTTGCAAATATCAAAATTTTTGCTGAGGTTCTAATTGTACTGTTGTTTTGCCTTTTTAAACTAAACACCTTTCACAAAATAAACAATCCTCAAAATACTAAATTTGTCAATATTGGACTAGGTTAAGTGTAAACCTATAATATTTATACTAATTAAACCGTCGTTCTGTAGATCAAAAGATATGTATTTCTCCATTGTTGCATCATTGTCGCTTTATGAGCAAACCAATTCTCTGTCATTTTGAGTTATTTTTTACAAGGTTGAAATAGCTGCAATTTATGCACAGAATTGAAAAAAAAACAAGCTGAAAGGAAAAAACGGAAGTCCTAACTTATGCAGTTTATGATTCTCTAAAATATTAATCATCTGAATTACAGCATAATGGGCATTATCGTCATTACGGTTAGCCATAGAGCATTTTATTGATAATATTGGTAATTTTTAAAATGAATGAGCTTGATAGATGAGGAACCGGTATGAAAAAAGGACATTTAAACATGAATCTATCCATCATTACAATAACCTGGTGCTGGATGTACCGGTAGGTTATTTGAATGTGCGAAAGCGATTAGGCTTTTGGTAATGTTTGTTTAGTTTCCAAAATACACATTTAAACGGTTTGATGATCATGTAACACGTGACATGATTATTTTGCGTTTATGTTGGAACGTTTTGCATGTGACGTCCACAAATGCCATTGTAATGCACAAGATTTTTAAGCCATGACGTTTGACTCTGTAAAATTTTCCTTGCTGCGGGCCAACCCGATTTGTTTACATGAATAAGTTATTGTTGCTGTTTCTACGTTGCATTTGCGAGAGAAAGAAAAACATAAACAAAAAAGTAAGGCGGTGAAATTAATCTAGAGAACCTACAACACACCTGCCTGGCTGTATAATAAATGACGCCCACAAATCGCCGTAAATCTTATTATGCAACGAAATCGTTTTTAATCATCATACAAATCTTTTTAGCGTCTTAAAGATATTTTGCATGATGAAAAAGCTCAACAATATTTTTCACGTATTTTATTGGCTACGACTTCAAAGTTATTTACATTACTGGAGGTTTAAATTTGTTTGAATTAAACTGAGGTGAAATCTCAAACTTTAAAGACTGAATAATAACTTTTTGCTGGATAAAATGCGGCTTTGTCCAAAGGCCAAGTCATCTCAATATTGTTTATGAAAGAACGTGTAAACACATGAACTAAAAAAATTGAGATCGCATAAACTATAACATTAAAACTTCGTTTATTCAACTTTATTCATCTTGGTTATGTAACTGCGTGAACTTGCATAAGAGCAAAGCTCCGCTCTGCTTCACTTTTAAACCTAGCATAAACCCGTTGATGGCTTTAGATAAGGTAAAACTGATGCAGAAGTCCGTAACGTTTAGCTTTCGCTTTTTTTGCAGTTATATCATTCTGATTACACAAACATACAATCAAAAGCATGTGATGTAAATCAGGTTATTTTGCAACAGAAAACACAATATAAGTCATTGTAACATGATAAGCAATTCTGCCCACTTTGTTTCAAAAATGGACTTGCTTAATTATTGTCACATGATTTTTACATTTTTCCTACTATCCTCTGCCAGAAAAAGTGTTATTTATCACTTCAAGTTGCTTTGAGTGCCAAGAACGCTAATTTCAAGACTGGGTTTAATACCTGGTAGAGCAATGCCAAAATTTTCATCTCAAATGACAAGAATGTATCAATATTCTTCCCGTTTTCTCATTTTTCTTATATTCTTGTATTTTTGCCTTATATCAAGTAGACTTAAAAGGTGCATGACGAGTTTGATTCACTGCTGAAACTGATCGTGCTTGACACGTACTCTGGTGTTTGGACTCAAAGAGCCCAAGCTCTCTCGCAGTTTGCTATACTGCATTGTTGAATTTTCGGTTCCTGAGTTATTTAATGTTATTGCTTTCAACACATTTTAATTGCGGAATATTTAGTGGTAGCTTTCGTGAATTTACTCTCACGTAGAATAATGCGGTGGTTTTTGCTTTTACATGAATTGTAACCGGATTAGTTGCGAATGTGAAAATGATTCAGATATTGTTAGTAAACACAAAAAAATCGTGATTTTCAGCTGCTATCTTAAGTTTTGGTGTGCAAAATTTGCTAACATGTTGTTGACGTTTTGACCAAAAATTATGCAAATCCAATTGAATTCAGAGTGATATGAATTGAAAAGCGTTAAATCAATGAATAGATATTCTTAGCAATGAAAAAGCTTCTCTAAAATAGGCAAAATTGCAAAGAAATTGGAAGTTTGCACCATCTGCTCTGCTGATGTTTGTATTCATAGTTTGTGCTATGCAAAAATCTTATTTCAGGGCGTTAGACGATTCCATTTCAAAACTGGCTTTTAGTGGATCCCGCCTGCCGATCTTATGTGGAGTAAACCTCTCAGTAAACCTATTGGTTGCATTTTTACGTTGTACGTTTTTCACTGATATGAAGCCACTGATGGAGTGTATGGATCCTTGCTTGTTCCTGTGCACGCTTATCGATGGAACAATTCCTGGTTTACTTGAAGTAATCGACTCTTTCGATTTACTTTGTTTTACCTGGTGTGTCGTTGATATTTTTGAGCGATTTTTTTCTCAGAAATGTGAGCGATCACTTAAAACGTTTTGTAGAAATAAAAAATCAAACCAAATCTTCATTATACTCGCGGTATTACGCCAAAGCGTATAACGAGTGGCGGGGCCCATCTCCGCGGCTTAGTGACTGGGCTACACAGCTCCGAAGAAACGTCGCAGCGGTGGCGAGCCGTTGGCGACACTGTGCCGATTTGACCGACCCGGGTTTTGGATCCCAGACCTCCCGCACCGATAGCGTGTACGTTAAGCAACTGAGCTAACGCGGCCGGTTGAAAATTGACCTGAAATTCATGCCTGAAGTTCAAACGTGATATACTGCTTACAGGTTTACCGAACTTAACACGTATCAGTAGTAGCCTACTCAATACTATTAGAGGCACTTGTAGCCTAATAGTGGACGTTTTGAGAAGACGTTTGAAGTTCGAGTTGCTTGGACGCAAGCGTGTTTTGTTTGCGAGAAGGGGAGGTGAGTGTCTGCAGTGTGCACCCTAGTGGTTAATATCGCAGTTCTATGGCTGGTGGCACCAGAAGAGTCTCTAAATCAGGGGTTCTTAACGTTTTTCTCCTTAAGTACCCGTGAGTCGTGAAACAATCAATCCGAACTCCATTAAGCTGACATCAAATTAATGGTCCTTAGTTTAATTTAAGACTTCATCATTCAGTACCAACATTGAGTAACAGTTAAAAAAACGTGGATTTCGCATTGTTGCATTGCAATGACGCAGATTCAGGCAAAATATACACACTTAAAACTCAGTTTCTCTGATATAGGATGTTAGCCTACACAATAACAATATGTGAAAACTTGACCTTATCCTAGCAGGGCGTAGCTAGAGGGGTATTGAGGCTTTGGCCCCCCTTTGGTTGACTATGAGCTTTTTGAGAAATCGATCACGAAGGGGCAATAAGCATCGGGCCTCTCCTTGTGTAAACCCGGTTCTGCCTCCCCCAATTTTTTTGTTGGCAACGCACATGCATCCAAGCACCCCCAGAGATTTTCTTGTGAACCCTCAGGGGTTGGCTAATCCCAGGTCAAAAACCACTGTTCTGAATAAATCATTTCAACTGTTGTTGTCGTGATCATAACTAATATTTTTAAATGAAACAAGTGCAATATGTGTACATCACAATGCAAATAGAAGTTCGTTTGTAAAAAAGACGCAATAGCTACGTCATTGAAATAAACAAGTTAATAATTGGTAAACTTTTTTGTTGTCTTTCTATGATTCATTAAATGTCTTGTTTACTTGTAATTGACCTAAGCTTGCGTAGATGTTTGGCTAACAAAAATAATAGGTATGTTTTTTTTCCTGTAAGCTGTTTTTTGTTTTATGGCAATGCCATGTTGCTGAGAAACTTTTGTGTGCATCTTGTGCAAAGTGTAAGCTCTTTTTGGCACATACATTGCCACGTTTTGCTTCTTCATTTGCTCCGATGAAAACGACTTCTTACTCGCATTTTCACACAGCAACATCCGTTTTTTTCCGTATTTTTAATTTCTTGATGATAAGCAGGATTGCTGCAAATTAGCTTTTTGTGCGGTTTAAACGAGAGTTGATACTCGTGCTTTCAAGTGCAAAACTAGCGATGTATACGTCAGGACGACAGTTTGTTTATCCTTTTTTACACTCCATACAAGCTCTTAATGAAAAAGTTTCCAAACTCTAAATGACTTTCAAATCCAATAGCATTTTTGCTTTTGCGATGCAGTTGTTTTTTCGTACGTTGCTGTGTTACAATAATTAAATAAAAACGAAGTGAATGCGCGTTCACGTACGTAGTAATGGTGGTAAGGTCAATTTTAATGGACGGGCTGTTTGGCTGTTTTTGATTATTCGCCGAATTTTTACTCGGTAGCTCCTAGGGCTGAAAATATTATATATGCTGCAACTTCCTCAACGTTCATAGCTTACTCAGGTTTACTGGTAAACATATTTTAATCATTTCTCTGAAAAGCCTTGGTTTGTTGTTTGATAGACAACAAAGAAGCTAAGGCGTTGGTATATTATTAAAGTCGTCGTTCAGCTGTGTTTTCATCATAAATGAAAATTCTCAATCTTCATTCTTTGGATGATTGTGTTTTTTTGCAATTAAGTTGTTGACATGTTGTAAAGTCATGCATGAAAAAGGATCAGAAAGGTTATCGCATCCAGATCATCATGTGTATTCTGAATCTTTGATTATTTCTGGGAAAGTTTTATTGACAAACATGACCTGTTTTTGTTTTTTCCTGTTTACCTCACGACAAACCTGCACTTTATGCCGTTGATCTTACCGAACAAAACATTATGATGCAAATACTACCTCGGTTAGATAATGTTTTGAATCAAAATTTTACTTTAAAACAGAATGACTAAGAACTGTATTTCACATTAAACCCTGTCTTAATTTTAGGAAAAGATGTTGTTTATTGGCAGTTGGGTGAAAATGCGTTATTTTAGAATGAAGCAAACCTTTCAGAAATATTCCCCAAACTGAAAAGTTTCGGTGGCTATAGCCCTTTTGTGATTCGACACGGCTTCATTATAGGTAACTTGGATACATTGCCTTGCTTTTATTAATGCTTTTGGCTTAGGCTTATTAAGTGTTGTGCACGCTAACATAAAGGTTAATATTCTACACTTAGACAAAAATTGGATTTGTGATTCATATTACATTGCATAAAGTAAAACTTTGGGCTTATGTTTTAGTTTTCGGATTACAGATAAAAACGTGGATGCACTTTACTCCTTTAGCAACTTGTGAATTTTCTTATGTTGTTGAACAAGTTGAGATTCAACGTCAGAATCCCTTGGCAATGAGGTTTTGTTTCTGCTATGATTGATGATTTTACTCGATTATGTACTCCTTCATCGCTCCTGTGGAATGTATGGTACACTGAAAATGATAAAAACATACTATTAATTTGGTAGTTACCGCAAAAAGTCTGATTTCAACTAGCTCAAGATGAAACCATTAGCCAAGGCTTTTGCTTAAAATGTTAGACATTGCTTTTGAAATCTTTGTTTTTCCAATGTCATTGCTGCAAAAGCAATGGGGTGCACTTTTTCGCTCTTTTTCTAGAAATCTTAATCACGATTTTTAAAAGAACTGATGACGGTAGAAAGACTTCGAATTTAAACCAGCTCTTCTGTATTATGCTGTTATATTACGCATTAAATTTTATTTCCTGTACCCTGCAGGCATGTAGTGATAACGTTTAAACCGCTTTTTCGATGTAGTATCATCAATATTACTTACAATTTGTTGACTTACTACTTATGATTGATTTTTGTTATTAACTTTTTTTGCAAAGCGTAAACAAGCCTTTCACCGTGATGGCTGCGCTTCTATGATTAATCTTATTTTACGTGGATACGTATAGATTTGAAGAAGATTAAAGTTAAAAATAGGCTCCTGCAGATACTGGAAAGTTTTTGAAACGTGCAAAGAGTCATGTTAATTAATAATATTATCACACCTTTCATAGACTGTCTTCCATCAATTTCAAAAGCGATGAGTCATGGTGTATTTTTGCCTGTGCATTGTTAACATTTCATTGCACCACCGTGTTTACATGTTTAAAATAATTGCTAGAGGCTACGGCACCCACCCAAGAACCATCTGCGCTTGAAATTGTAGGTTTTGGCTTGATACCTACAAAACATTTTTATAAAAAAAGTCGATATGAAATCAGACCTGCCTTGCCAAAAATGGATGCAATCTTTTAGATTAGCTGTTGATGCATAAAAGAAGACTTTTGTGACCCTGAATGAGGGTTTTAAATGATTTGGCCTACAATTCGTAGGTTTTAAGATACATATTTACCGGTACAAGTAAAAACGTTTGCCGAGGTTTATGACTTTGTATATTTTTACTAGTTGCACACAAATTTTTTTTTTCGGTTCTAAAGTACTTGAATGTATAGGCTAGGCCAAGGAGGTCCAATCTGCGGTCCGTGGGCCTCATTGCGGCTCACTTAATGTGTGGATGCGGTCCTCGTCCTCCGACTCATCACTTAATATGTGGATGCGGCCCACAATCGATCCATTGAAAAAAAATTTTAGAGTCTTATCTTTGCTCTGCACCGATAGTTTCAGAGAAAATAGGACGTCCGACGACGTGTTTTTGCTCGTAACCTATATCAGGGGTTCCCAAACTGGGGTACATGATCCCCCAGGAGTGCATTTCGACTTTTTAAGGGGTACATTAGGTTATGTTTTTTATTACCTGATGTTAATAATTAGGGTTAAGATTAAGGCCGCACCGATTGGAAGAGTTACAAAAAAAAGTCCTTACGTCTTCAGATGTCCTGTATACCCAGGGTTACCATTTCGTGCTTCCGTGTTTATTTTTGAATTTGTAGCGGAAAAAACAGGACTCTTTGGATGTTGAAGACCCTTTTTTTGGTTTTTACCGATTTTTCGTGGAAAAACAGACTCCGTGGACGTGAAGACCCTTTTTTTGGTCTTCACCGAATTTTGGTGGAAAAACAGGACTCTGTGGACGTGAAGACCTTTTTTTTTGGTCTTCACCGATTTTGGGGGTACACGAGCGAATCCATAAGCAGTCCAAGGGTACCGATGAACAGAAAGTTCGGGAAACCCTGACTTATATTATCTAAAAAAACAGGGCGTCTGAGGATGTGCAGACCTTTTTTTTCCTCTTCACTTAAATTTTCTGAGAAAACAAGGACGTGAAGACCTATTTTTGTTTTTTTGCTCTTCAAAAAAATTTTTTTTTAATTTTTTCACCGAAAAAATCTCTTGAATTTCTTAAAATTTCTTCATCGAAATTTTACAACACGACGTCTGAGATTCTGGTGGTTTTGCGACCCAGTTAATATTTCAGTTCGCAATGCGACCCATTTAACATAAAGCTTGGACATCCCAGGGCTAGGCTATAGTATTTTGGTCTACTGGAAATCGTCTGCGCGAAGAAGCCGGGTTTTGTCGCAATATGTTCTGATTTTGATGCAAGTAAGTCGTGCTCATCATTGCGCCATAATGCAAACGTGCCGCTCGATCTATTTGGTAATGGAAGTAATTAAGTTAATTTGTTCTTGTCAATGTATTTATTTGGCAAATGCTTACTTAAGTACACATTAAATGAAGAGAATAGTTATTGCGCCATAGAGTAATGTGCTTAGTAATTTCGACATTGATCTTATCGGGGGTGGCGGCGTACTCAGTAAAGCGACACAGTCTGCATTTTGAACTTCCTCTTATCGTGTTCATTAAGGGACCGGCCGGCTGGCGTAGTGGGTAAATACAGCGCTATCGGTGAGGCATGTCTTGGGTTCGATTCCCGGGCCGGTTACAACGGACACGTCGTCACTAACGGCTCGCCACCGCTGCGACGTTTCCTCGGAGCTGTGTTGCCCATGCGCTAAGTCGCGGAGATTGGTCCCGCCACTCGTTATAGTCGCCTCGGCGTAATGCTGTGGACAAAACCCAAATTTGATTTTATTTTTATTATAGCGCCTTTGTTTATGAAGGAGGATGTTTCTTGAGTTGGAACCGATGTTTTTGCCGAATTTAGACTGTCAGAGTGAACTCAAAAGGAGAACACTAGGCCTATACATACGTAGCTTAAACCTAAGCCGGGTAACCAGTTTAATATCGACATTTGATTGGTATAGAATGAATAATCTGCTGTTTTTTAACTATAGACATCTATAATGTTTAGTGATGCACGCCTTGGCTTTTTTCACTGGGCAGTATGTCCAGATGATTTGCTGGAGAGTTAAAAATTGTTTGTCACGGGTTCCATTCGTTGCTGATTGTCAGTTCAAAGTTTTAAACTCAGCAGAAATACCGAAAACAGCAGCGAAATAGTCTTCAGAGCTCTAGAATAACTGTTGCTATTATTGTAATGTCTTTGGTACTTCAAACTTGTTTGTTTTCTGGTGTGTCCTTAATATAACCCCTCTGAAAAATTGTAAAAAATTACTGACAGCATCGTGGATTGCGTTTAGTCCAACTAATGCTCGCTTAGTTGTGAATTAATCTCACTCCACGATTAGTATTAATTCATTGTCTCAATCAATTATATTTTTCGTAACTTTGTAGCTAAGGTTTAATCGAAAAAACACCGTAAAACCGATTAGTTTGAAGTACAGCTCATTATGTTAGCAGTAGCCACTGTTATAAGACTTCGAAGACGATTTTGCTTCTGTATTTGATTTTTAGAAACGGGAAATTGAAAAATGTCGCAATTGTTCAGTTAATTTACTGCGTATGTGCATTATATCAGATTTCGTGGCTAATGATGGCTGAAATAATGAGAAAAGTTTCCAAATTTTCAGAAAACTTTACATTGAACTCAGACTCGTACAAAAAAAATCAAAATTTATCGAAAAACTCTTTTAAATGTGATACTTTTGAGAACCAAAGAAATTAAGTGATGTCTTGACTCCATAAAGTCGCATGTCGTTAAAATAAATTCAACTTCCTTTGAAAAGCAATGAGAATATCTAGGATTTTCGTTTAATCCAAGCAATGATTTAGTTCAACATAGACTACATAATTGTCTATACATATATTTAAGGCTTATCTTATAGCTTATGTATTGTTTTCTTATCTTTTAACAGAATGATGTTTAATTTTACATTTTTATGTTTTAAATTTTTAGATTTGGAATGATTTTAAAATCTAAAAATAAAACTGAAGTAGCACAAAAAATTTGTCCCGACACAAATTGTAAATTTCAAAAAAAAAGTTTCTGTCGCCTGGTAAGATATTTTCAAGAATTAAATGGCAACACCTTTGAGTAGGTCATCTTGAAAAATTTTATTTTTCATTTCTTCGTCTAAAACAGGATTTCTTACGAACGTTGTCCAAAACTTATCATTAATATTTACCAAGATATTAATACACAGGATGTCTACATTTCCTTGTTTTTTACTACCTTCATAAAGCCATTGGGCTTGTGTCCAGTTAACATGATAATCTTTGAAGCAACATGCATTTTGATGATTCGGTTTTATATTTGATAGGATAATTTTTCCCACTCGAGATATAACATCCTTTTTTTTGAAATTTAGCCAACTTTATACCATATATTTTGCTTGTTGATTGATGTCTGTTGAATATGTGTTGTTCTCTTTAAACTGACTGTATAAGGAACTAGGATTTTTAATGATTGGGAAAAGCTAATGGAATATTTCAATAAATTTGTTATCTCGCTTTTTGATCGTTTTATTTGCAATAGTTCTCAAAATATTGCAATGGTTGTTCTAGCGCCTCAAAACTGAGTTATCAATGAAGCAGGTTATGGGTTTAATTCTAAATATGTCTGAAAATCACTTCCCAATGAGTTTAAATTGTTTTTATGATCTTTCAGCGTCGTTCTCTGGGTTGAGGTGGTCTCGCAGTTCATTAGTTGAAATAGTTTACGTAGTAAGTAAACAAAGGTTCACAAAATAAGTAAAAAACTTTGTTAAGAAAAGTTGTTTGTTTCGTTATGATACATGTTGCTGTCCCAACCCCTAAACATATTGTTCAATGGAGTTGGAAATAAAAAAAGTTTGAGTTCCGTTGGAAAAAAATTTCAGAAATACATACTGTTCTTTTTAAAGATACGCGGCAGCTTAAATATTTTGCGTAAGTGAAAATTTTATGCTAATTCGCACTTTTTTCGAATCTCCAGGGTATTTTTGAGTTCCAGTGATATTTTTCCTATGAAAGCTCAAGATGCAGTCGGTCTTACCGTCGTTTAAAGTTGGCCAAAATATTTGTTAAGCGGTTGAATTGAGGTTAATAATTTTCAAAGGCTTCTGATTCCACGCTTATCAGTTTGCCTAAGAGTTAAGTCACACAAAAATATGTTTGATTGGCGAAAATTTCTCGATAACGTTTGTTAAATCTTACGTCAAAAACAACTCATAGCACATCATCACGTGCCTTTATGAAATCAGCATCACGTGCTTGGAATATTTGGATGGGAAAATATTATATACATATTGTGTAGCAAATTATCACCTTAAATAGTATCTTTTTAATTTGTGCGGTCGCCGGCTGTTTGAGCGACAATGAAGTATAGGATTGCATCATTGTTTTAAACTCTATGTAAAGCGCTTGGCAATATTTTATATCAGTGATTTTTTGTGAAGTTGCTTGTAATAATACCAGACTTATTCTCTGTGGTGTTACTGACAGCCTAATTTAGCAAAATTCGCTCTGTTTTTCGAAATATAGCTTAGCATTTTCAAGAAAATACTGTCATTATTTTAGCACAGCTAGTATTTACATTCAGATTTCAATTACCACCAGCGTAAACTACTATTTCATTAATTTTTTACGGCTGCTAATGATTTTTCTCTTTTCGAATTTACGCATGCAGAAAAAATCTGTACTTATATTAGCTTATTTTCAAACTTTTGGCTTTATGACAATGGGATGCATTTTTTGAGTGCGTAATATTGCCCACAAGTTCCAAGAATCGTACACCAGGTGTTTATGTAAGACTGACATTCTTCTGGTCCAACCATCAAATTTTTTTTGCGGTTAAGAAAACATAAATAGTCGCAACCTCTTTGCACGTATGTGGTTCAGGTACAGTTAGGTTTGTATAGTAAGTAATATTACTAGAGGGGTGGAATATTTTATTTCAAAACACGATGTCGAATAAGCTAATTTTAATTCCTTGTCTTTTGGTATCGCCCTAATTGGCTTTCCACCAGAGCATCTACTCTTTGTCGCGTAGAATCGAGATACTTGGAGGCTCCAATTTGGCAGCTGACTTCGCTACCCCCCAAGGATAAGCGGATCTACAAAAGTAAAGTTACCTCCTTGTCTTTTTTCCCACACACAATCCTTGATTAATGCACATCACGATAGGCGTTAAGTGCAATGCCGGTGAGTTAAGATTGAGGATGTGTTTTTGTGTGAAGTAATTTGTAAAGCAGGAAAGTAAAAATTTACTAGTACGATGAGGAAAATTGCAAAGAAAGCTTGCATTGCGTTTTTCAAAGGGTTCACGACCAAAAAAAAATCTCGCTCTTCTGGCAAAAAATTTTCAGTGTTTTTGCACCTTTAAATCGTGATGATATCTATAGTTAATGTGGTATACTTCTTGAAGCCAACAGCCATCCACAGTATGTGCTTAATGCGATAGTTGTGGACAATAAATTTACTCTCGAGTATCAAGAAAAAAATTTCACTTGAAAAAAAAAAAGAAAAACAGCAATACAAAAACAGCAGACCTAAACTCGCAGAGATACTGCGAATGACCAGTTAAAGTCTACCAACCACAAAATACCTTGGCTCAACAAAGAACGAAGCTGTCACGCAGAATCTACGTGCATAGTTATATAACCAGGTCATTTCATTGATAAAAAAGGCTGCAAGTCAATTTTCTGGAAAAGCCTATGAATGGCTCTGAACAATGTAACGTTTCTCTAATTATGCTTTTAAAGTCAGCGTGAAGTCAGTTTTTTTACGCTTCGTTTTTCACAAGTCATCTCTGTAAATCTTGCTTTAGTTTTCTAAACAAATCTAAAGAGAATTGGTTCATATTTTGAACTTACACAAACTCAGCAAGTTTGTTGATTTAGATATTTAATATGCGACACCGACTGATGATGATCTGAGCAGTCAGAGCTTGCTCAAATTTCAATATTTATTTTGGATTATGAACTGATGTGGTAATAAACAGAAGGATCAGCAGACCGATTTTGGGCAAATATAAAAGTATTGTATAAATGCATTCATTTCACAGCAAGATTTTTCTATTTCTAAAGGAAAAACTCAATTTACTTGTGCAGACGTTTATTAGATTTTAAAAGGTTGCCTGATCAATGCTTATCAAGATAGTATATGGAAATAGCCCCATAAAGTTTAAGTTTTAGCTTTTACATCAGTTACTTGCAGTAAATTTGTATGCTGCCCGGGTGGAATGTGCATGCATAAAACTCTGTAATGCAATTTGTGATATGGACAATGGTAGCTGCCTTGCTTTTTGCAGGTTCAAGAGTGAATTTTTTCATTGTATATTGCATTCACTTGCCACGTTTGAAATCTGAAGTTTGAGCGATATTTTTGTTTCTTAAATTTGCATTTCTTTTGGCCTGCTGAATTGAATCGTTTTCTGTTGCTTGTCGTGGTCCTCTTTTTCGATTATTTTTTAGTGTTTTTGTGCGCTTTTTTCTGTTTAGAAACTTCTTTAGCACGAACATCGCTCAACTGTGGTGTATCTGTTGCTTTTGAAGAAGAAAAAATGGATAAAAATGGACGATACTGAAACTTCTGCAAAAGAGTCCATTGAATCTTAAGAGTCAAGTGATATGCTTCGGATAAGCACTTGATCTTTAATTACCTTTCGACAAGGCAGTTTCGACATTCAGACACAACTTCAGACAAATATTCGTCCTTGCGTTAAGTCTACGAACATAATACTGGAGGTTAAAAGGAAGCTTTCAAACTATCAAATCCAAGACATTAAGTGTAAAACAATAGTAAAAACGGCGCCAATGATACAGTTTTGAGCAAAAAAAGATGTACAGATGACAGGAGCATCACTGTTTCCCACCTATTCATTACTCAACTTGAATAACCTTTCAGTAATAATACAATTTAAGTTTTAAAATTATGAAATGCTGTGGTTCGTTTCAATAAAGACAAAATAATGCATTGCATTAAAGCAGTTTATCTCGTTTCAGTGCATGAAGATATTCCTGCGAATTTTATGCAAATTTATGCTTTAACATACCTTACTGCAGTTGCATAAAACGTTTGAGAACATTTTTTAAGCAATACTTGAGGCATGAGTTTTGTATATTAAATGTACTACTGCTGGAAGGCTACAGACGATATCCGACTGAAACTTGTTACATAGCATTTAATTTGATACTATCCTTCATTCTACTAAGGTTTATGACTCCCATACCCTATACATGCTAAACTTCTATAACCTAAATGTAGGCCCCTATATCCAAAAGTCTTACTGACAGCTTTATGGGACCTAAAGATTGAATCATCAAGCACCACTACTTAAAGCAGTATTACGTAAAAGTTATTTGTGACAGTTTTTGTTTTGCCAATGCTTGCGCACGCTTGTTTTTACCGAATAACAAAGGAGCTTATCTGTAAAATGCAAACACAGAATAAGACTAACCATGTGTCTTTTAACCTGCTCAGGTCTTAATATGCTCTAATTTGGTCGTGTTTGCACATGTGCACCCAGTAAGCCCAAATATGATACCAAATCACATGAACTGTATCGTAACCCGTATCATTGATACCATTTCATGCAGTCGATGACCTTGAAATGTCAGTGAACTTTTAACAAACGTGAATATAAAGACTACCTTGTTGTTGACGCTTCACCTGAAGAAAAAGCTTTATCTTATTACTACGATTAGACCCAGTGAGGTTATGTTTCAAAGCTGACTTGGAGTAAAAGATATGTTTACTCTTTACCATCGGATTTGAGTCATTCTCAGTTTCAAGATAGATGTTTTGCTGATCATAAATAGTAGTTTATTCTTACCAAAAAGTTATTTAAAGGTTCTCCGTTCATAGCCTGGTTGCTGCTTTCAGGTTATACACCCAAGTTGGGTGTAAGAACCTTAAAAATACTGAGGCTTTGGCTTGGGAGTAAGTGGCAGAAAAAAAATTACGGAAGGCGGCAAACTGCGATAAGATAAGGATTGCATATATTACAGCATTTTGTAAGAATGATTTAAGCCTACTTCGGACTAAGATTCGTTAAAAAATGGGTTACCTTCCCCGCTCCCTTGCTAGGGCCTGGCCCTGGGACGTTTATAAACTGCAAGCACACAGAGTGGTATATGTCGTCATCGTCACATTACTTTGTTTATGATGTTGTGATGCTTTTTTTTGATCGCGCGATCAGAACTTTTATCGAGAAGTTGATTTGAACTGGGTATGATTCTCGTGGAATTAGTAAGCAGCAGCGTAGCCAGTGGTGGGGGGACACCGGGGCACTGGCCTTCCCATTTTTGACGATCGCTAATCTGAGGTACGCCTAAAACATTCTTATAAATTACCACTATCGTTAGCTTATTGTGATTTATCCCCCTAATATTTTAGCTGGTTACGCCCCTGTTCGCAAGCCATTTTTTCAGATCTTTCAAATGTTGATGATATGTGTAGCCTATATTTCTACTCTTACCTTGTGACGAAAGTACATTTGAGACAATGGAATGGAATCATTATACCAAATGCGTTTTCAATTTTTTGGTCCAGGGGCAAGTCGCGAATATGTTGATAGATTAGTCGAGTTGAAGCTGTTATTGTAGTTAAGCAAAAAGTGTATAGTGTTTGTAAGCTTGTTAAGTCTTTTGGCGAACAATGACACTTGGGAGTGTTGTACAAAAGCGAACAGAAAGATTAGATTTAACGCGACGCTGAAGTGTTTGACCGGGACGAAGCCGCATAAAAACATTCAAAAATCAATCAATGACTTAATCTTCTAAAACTTGACAAAGGGTTTAGGGGGGCTTGAGGTCGCCACTGTAGGAGTGTCGTAAAGCTGACATTATGAAAGAAGAGACAAAGTTGGAGGCAAAGTAGAGGTAAGTGGTTACAAGTACCGGCACTGGAAGCTCTTCAAGATGAGGCAATTAAATGGAAGGGCCATCAACTGAGCACTGAAAGAGAAAAGGTCGATTTTCAAGCGCTAATTGCTGAATGAGATTTCACCAAGAGGTCAAGATTGTTTCCAAACGATTCTGCGCTAAAAGAAAAAGTTGTGAACAATAACCCAAGAACTGACTTCACCCTTTGTTAATGGAGATTTCGCCAGCACTTTTCGTATAAGAGCATGTTTGCCTTTGTTTAATTGGCCTGCTGCTTTTTTGTATTGTGATTTTTGTTGTTTTAAGCGTGTCGCAATATATTGGAGCGTCATCTTACTATGACAATGAACCTAGAGCTTGGTTTCAATTCTAACCAAAGCTTTGACGGTGCGTCTTTACATTGCAGTTGCCAGTTGAAGGTTCTTCAGTAAACAGCAAATTGAGAAGGCGTACATTCAACTAAAACTCTGAACTTACTTGTATTGCATACGTGTACATGCGTATTGCACAGTACTGGTAGGCTTTTTTATGTTGCCAAAATACACAATCAGTCTTTAATCCGCGTCATAACTTGGCGATAGTCAACAAACTATGCGTTTAATTCGTTTCACGGCTGGAATGGATCAGTTTCATGTGTACTTGTTGGATACTGCTGGCTAAAAGACCTTATAATCCCTCTTTGTGATTTTTATTACTGCACTGTTTCTTAGTTTATTAATCGTAAAGCAACGTTTATTCATGAATGTATAGTTAACAAAAGAAATCATATTTTGCGTAATGGTCGGCTATTTGTGCAATTGTCGTTGTTGTATGATATGTTTTCTACTGTGATTATATTCTGGAATTTTGCTCCGATTAGCCTGCCCTTGGATTTTGGAATTTCAATTTAATTTTCTGAAGGAAAGAAATGAGCAGTCGTCGACTTAATGAATTATTTATCGTATTTGTTAAATATAGGTGCACGAGGTTACGTAAGGGTAAAAAAACGTCACTTAAACGAATAGAAAAAATAGAATGTAATGCCCTTATCGATTCAAAATTCGTGTTTACTCAATGGCGGGAGAGAATTTGTTGATTTTAGCGTCGGCGGTGATGTCAATGCGCTTAGGTGCAATTAATTCAGCAGATTTTTCTTCTATTTTTGTGGCTTTTAAACAAAAAATTAATAAAGAAATAATTTTGACTTTCCTGAAGCAAGACTGTTGCTGTTGGCATATAGCGCCTGCAAACTTTTAGTAACCTTAAGCTAAAAACAGCAAACTTAATTCCCTGATGACTGCAAGAAAAGCGAAACCATTTATGGTATTGTTTCATAGTTTATCTCTTGTAAGTTGTTATTATATTTTGTGATTTTACCATTAGGCATTAAACTGCTTCATACGCAAGCGTACAGGCTATGACTATCTTTGCTACAGCTGATCCACATTAAAAATATACATACAAAATTTTACATATACCTGAAGCGTCGTGTGAGACACAACGTTCAGTTTCGGAATCAAACTAGGAGCCAACAATTTCACTATTAACGTCGGCGCCCTGACCAATACAATGGCAGCTTGGTCAATTGTAATTAGTTGCTCTTCCCAAAACGCTGCGGGGGGTATTGGAAAGATTATTGCGATACACGGTGTTAGTGTTTAACACTTTTGTTGTTAGTTACCGCTGCTATTATTTTGTTATCACTACAGACCGCGCACTCATAACCTAAATATAGCTTCTATCGTTTTACAAGCTTTAGTAAAATACAGCAGGTTATGCACCTTTTTAAAATATAGTGACGATTCTAAAAATATTGCTTTATTTATGTTGACTTAACCAGTGTGAAGTTGCCTGGTAAACACTGACTTGCATGTTCGTCCTTAGAAATGATTAGTCATCGAAAGTCCAGTGCCGGTAATGGTTATTTTTGGCCTACTCGTTCCTAAACCATTCGCGTAGGCGTTTAAATGTCACGGATGTTTGCTTACTAGCAAGAAAACACGATATCTACCTGATTTATTCTGTTCTTTGAGAGAAATTTTTGAAAACGAAATCACATAATAGAATTTTTTGGTTCAATTGGAACCGCCTCACTATCAGTTTAGTTGGAATTTCTTAATTTTGGTTTCGGAATTCCGGCGTTTTCTTTGCAGTTGCACAAATAAATTCAATGGTCACCCAAATCACATTAAAAGTAATTCATCATTCCATTTTTCACGGATTGGGGAAATCAAGCAGCTAAAATTAACATTATGGGCAACAACATATTGCGCTCTTTGAATTCGAACTGGTCATTCAATTTTTGAAAAGGGGTAGCTATCTTCCTATCAAGGTGCTCAGACAATCAACAAGTTTATTTATCAGGAGCGCAGTACGACCATACAACATTTTCACACATGATTTCATCAATGGAGGGTCAGAAAACAATCTCCTAATTGGGGACAGTGAAACGACCATACGGTCTACAAAGTCAACTGCACCAGTGATTTACTTACCATAACTAAGTAAAAAGAAAAAAGAGTAACAGAACACAACAAAAAGCACAAGGTAAAAAGCATTTACCCACCATTTGCTACTAACAAATTGCCTTCAACTATAAGCATCAGTGTTTTTAAACTATAAGCATCAGTTACGCCTTGTAAGACTTATTAGTGATCTTCTTTTACGTGTAAGCTTGAAATGGTCAGTTTACTTCGCTTATAATTGAAGGCAAATTGTTTATAACAAATGGTGGGTGAATTTCTCGCATTTGGAACTTGCTTCAAAATACCTGCCCATATAGAAAGTCAAAATTGAAATCTGAACAACTTTTGATTTCAGATATTTCGAATTATAAATAGCGATGAAATATTACAGTCGACCAAAAAATTGTTGCTTCTTTCTTACTGGGCGCACCGCGCGAATCCCGGATGGATATACGGTGCGTTATCGATGCACGTTATATCAATTTGTATTACTGTATTTTACTGACCATAAGGCGCATTGTCCATACATTGCTTTGACTCGTTTTTTTTTTTTTTTTCATACATAAGGCGCACCGGGCTATAAGACGCATCGATTTTTAAAGAGTATCGGGTTACCGATTAAAGCTTATTTGGTAGCCTACCGGTACTGGTTTTGAGTGTAGGCAATCAAGCATAAAGCGCTACCTGATTCATACATTAGGCGTACCGGCTTACAAGGCGCACGATCAATTTTTGAGAAAAAAAAAGGATTTTAAAGTGCGCCTTACAATAGTAAAGTACGGTAACTTAAAAAAGGTGAAGTGGATGTGTAACTAAGGTTGGCAAAGTGAAACCATTGGAGATTTTTTCTTATCATTACAATTTTTACATCACTGAAATCAAGGTTGCGTAGCCATAAGCTTATGGGATTGAGCAAAAATGTGTAAGCTTGAACTTGGCCGTTAAAAGCCTTTTTTCACTGAAAGCTTATTTGGGTTTGAATTGTAATCTAACTTTTAAATGTTTGGGAAGCTATTGTTTAAAATTGAACAATAGAAAAAATGCGTTTGTCCAGAAAGAAAAAGTATGGGAAAAAGCGCAACCTCCCTTTTTCTTGCTACTTTTTTCCATTTTTCATCCAATTTTCCACTCTTTTCTTTCCAAGCCGGTTATTACGCGTTAATGCGGTGCTCCTATGGCGTTTTCATAGCCCCGGAACTAAGCGCTGAAGAGCTGTCTATTATTATGAAGTTATGTGATGATAGGCCCAGTCTCTCGGTAAAACACATTATTATCGAAAACAGCGTTAAAAAAACGTTCGGCTTTGACTTTAAAACTTTCTTTTATGCGATTCTTCATATTGTTCTGCCTTTTTTATTAGTTTTGAAAGTTTTACCTGATCTTATGTAAGCAAATGCGGCTATGATTGTTGAAAAGCCGATAAGAAAAACCAACAAAGGTCCTTACGCGCTGTTTTTTTTTCGCAGTATAATCGTCTTTTGCTTAGTTGCATTACTTTTAGAGATTAATCACTAAAAGCTCGAATTCTTCTCGCGCAAATCCACCATAATGAAATATTTTGAAGTTGTTATTTTGTTGACCACGCTCACGTTTGTCAAATTAAAAAAACTTTACGGTCGGTCAAAACGACAAGTTAATTATATCGCGCTTCATATGCGCGAAAAAACTTGGCGTTCCAGCAACTAAAAAGGCTTTAATTAAGCAGCTGGTGATCTTGGTCTTAATCTGTCGATAACTAGCCCTCTAAGGTTGATTACAAAGCACTAAACTGAAAATTTCAAATGCGATTAGCTCCAGCCGTGAATCGAGCTCGTCAAGCTACATCTTCTAACAAGCAGTATACTTCTAGGTAATGTCGCTTCATGATGAGGTTTGATGTTTCCGATTTTTTAAAAGTATCGTTTGAACACGTTTCTCTTAGCAAAGCATACGCTGCACGTTAGCAAATCGATTGGTACCGTCGGTAGGGCTGATTGAAGATCGGACTTGTATTTTGTCAAAATTTCTTGAAAATAAAGGTTTTGTGGTAGTGGAATAAAAAGCTTTAGACGTTTTGGAATTGTAGTTTTTAAGGTGTGGGCTGGCTAAGCATAACCTACATAACAAACTTGCTGACGGTTCAGCGATGTGTAGCTGCTGCAACTATCTATGCAATAAAATAGGATTCGAATATGTTGTAGTTAAGAGCTGCGCGGTTTGCTTAGCCGAACTGCAAAAAATTGATTCAATAATCCAATTTTCAACTACCAGACCAGCACAAACGCTTTTTTCTAAAGCAATTACGATATACAGCCGAGCCAGATTAGATATTACAAAAGCCTTGTGGAATTTTGTTCAGATAGAATCCAGCACAGCTTAGAGCGAAAGAAGTGCTTTATTCTAGCTCCATCTGAACTTTTCAAGTTTTTAACTGTTTCATTCGCGAAATTGTACTTGGTAGTTTTATTTCAACATTTTTTGTGAATGTGAAAAATTTAAGCCAACTTTCGTTTTTAATTTACTATTTCGTAACTATGTAGTAACTTAGCGCCACCTTCCGAAAACTAATATTTTTGTGAATGTCTTTCATCAAAAAAACATTTTCTCCAATAACGTCTTTCGTCTACCACACACTCATCTTAAAGACAAATGTTGTTTCATTCGTAAAACATTCGCTGGTCGCATGCTTTGGTGAAATTAACGAAACGCGTTGGAGGGAAGGACAACAGATTGAAGAAAACGATTAGCTTCTGGCGTACCTATACTAGCATAATAATGTTCGTCTACGAAATTCTAGGAAGCGCCTCTTTTTCCTCGAGTACGCCCGTCACTGGTCATAAACATCACTTGATGGAAGAGAGCTTTCTCTTATATTTTAGTCACGCTTCTTTGTATGTTGCTTGAGTAATTAATGAAACATTTGAACAACTGTCATTGACCTAAATGCAAATTAAGCATTAGCTACAAGTTCTGAGAGCTGTAATTTTCATTGGCTCTTCTCACAAGTAAATTTTGATATGACTTAACAAGCAATTTTTAATGTTTTAAGTGTTTACAGCTGCATTAACAAGACGAATGTTCTGGAGAGGAGAAATTTAGTCAGTGCAATACTTTACGAACACTAAATTGAAATGGAGGGTATTTAGCTTGGACAGGAGAAACTTTTTCAAGGCAAAATCTTCTAGCCCTTTGCTTTTTCTTGCAATGACAACCGCATGGGTTTACTTAAAGAATAAAAAATTCATGGCATTTAAATTTGCGCTGTCATTATAAGTGGCGGAACCGGGGGGGCCTTGACCCCCACTTTTTTCAGGGGGGGGGCTAATTTACGCGTTCATTTCTACAATATTGCCTCTGCATGAATGTATTTGAAACTTAATAGGCCTACCATCGAAACTAAAACCCAGGAAAGAGCTTTAATCCAGACATGTCTTCTTTAAAATTTTGTTTTTGGGGTGGGGTAACAGAAACTAGAAGCAAGAACCGTGGGTCTGAAGCCCACATAAATTGGACATATGTCACATGTGGACTGGCTAAATATGGGTTGAAGGCATAGGGCCTGACTTACGTATAAGCTAAGCAGGCTGAAACCTAAGGCCTCAGAGAAAATGGGGAGCCCCATCACGAACAAGGAAGACCTTTTTTCTGTTCACCAATACTTTCAGTGGAAAGCAGAACATCTGAGGACGTGTATACCTTTTTTTTGCTCTTCACTATACCGATATTTTCAGTAAAAGCAACATCTGAGGACGTGAAGACCTTTTTTTTTGCTCTTCCAGTCAGTGTGATCAAATAGCCTAGAGCCTCTCATTGTCTAAATCCGGCTCTCAAGAGCGTATTTAGAGGGGGGCCATTGTGCCATGCCCCCCTCCTTTTGACTGTGCCTTTTAGTAAAAAAAAAACAATCAGTTACTAATGGTGCCAAGTGACTGAAGGTATGCTAGATTCTTGTGATGGTTTCTACAGCTTATGGCCAGGGACAAATCCAGAGGGTGCGATGAGAGGTATGCATCCTCTCACCAGTCACTTTCAAAAATGTTTTTGGTGCATACAAATTTACTATAATGTCGAACCTTGTCGATAGCTATAAGCCTTACGCCTTAAGCTCGCATAATTAAAATGTGCGAACAAATTGCATCATATTTGGCGAAGCATTCACAATTAGGGTCAAAAAATTTAAACACAGTTTGCC
Source organism: Trididemnum miniatum (assembly GCA_964006365.1). Classification (NCBI taxonomy): domain Eukaryota; kingdom Metazoa; phylum Chordata; class Ascidiacea; order Aplousobranchia; family Didemnidae; genus Trididemnum; species Trididemnum miniatum. The sequence goes on along the minus strand of OZ023251.1, from coordinate 10,708,498 downwards.
TGAAAGTTATTCAAAAGCACTAAAATAGCCATTACAGCATGTAAAATTTCCGGGGGAGCATGACCCCGGACCCCCCTAGAGCTTTTCTTGTTTCTTAATCAGCTTCAAATTAGTTCTGCCGAAGAAAAAAAACGCTGAAAAAAATGTGGAAATTATGCCTCCCCTTTCACAAAATTTCTCGCTACGCCACTGCCGGCCCTGGTTGTAGGCGAAAAATATCTGACCATTGGTTTTGGGCCCCCCCACTTTAAAAATGCTTCCACCTTCGCTGGCTCTCATGAGTTATCGGTCGGAGAGTTTTTTTGTCTTTGCAGTCACTTGTCACGTTCAACTAAAACAGTTTAAAAACTGAAGGAGAAATCATGCGTCAGCAACTCCTGCGTGCGTGAAAATAGCTACAAACGACCTTCCAAAGGTATTCGCGTCAAATAGAGGCTGATTGAGCGTTAAGTGTCTAAAAGGCATTTTATCCGCAGATCCATGTTGATGTAAAAAACATCTTTTTGGCGCGCATTTTTTAGACGTGACTTTTTCGGTGCCAGATTTTTTAGGTTCTTAAAAGCACATCTTGGTAACAACATTTGAGGTGAAAGGTAAAGTCATGGTTAATGTAAAAGCTTTTAAGTTGCTCCATAAAGATTGTGCCCTGATGTAAAATACCCCACTCATATGCTAGGTGATCTTGCACAATTTTCATGTTTCACCTAACATTTAAGTAACATTACAAAGGAAGTTGTCCTTGCAGATACCTAATTTCCGCGCATGGCTGTTAGACACGTTTTGTAGTGGCATTTCAAGAACAGGATGATAGTGCTTAAAAGTAAATGCAAAGCAGTCCTTTAACCACTCTGATAAACAATCACAGAATAACAACCGTTGCTCTCAAATTAATGACAGTCATTAGGGTGTTTTTAGAGAAGATACGCTTAGACGAAAAGAGCTTCATCACGAGAATTTTCGTTTTTTTTTTTTTTTTTTTTGAGGCCTAACTCTGCAGAGTTGAGAGAACGTACATGCTTTCTCATTCTTAAAAGGTTTTGTATACTTTCAAACCCGTTTACCAGTTTGATTTCGACATGTTTATTTCTCGATAATTTATTTCCTTCGCGTTATACAATTTCGCAGAAACATAAGCTTAATGAAAACATGTATTGTACAAGCAACTACTTGGACGTGGGGCCCTTTTAAAAGCAGTTGAAGGAGCGGGCGCAATTTTCTACGTAGGCGTACCACATTGTTAGGTTGAGTATTAAGTGTTCGCATTCGTCATTTTGTGACATAAGTAGAATTTACAAAAAAAGGTAATTGGGGATTCACAAAACAAGTTTATATTGAAGCAGAGGAATAACCTTGCTAAAACACAGAAGCCAGAGATTCGAAGCACCAACCCATAAAAACCCTTTATTTCTCTGCCGGACGAACAATTAACTTGGTCAGTTGAGTACAAACTGCACTTTTTTAAAATGTTTATAAATTACGGAGAGGACACGGTAAAAAAAAATTAGATGAGCTAACTCTCTCACAGGTTTTTTCATTTTGCGTCAACATTTTCTTTCTGCAGTATCGATAATACTCCCTTAAGTACTCTTGTTCTCATACTTTTCTCCATCGCTTTTGCCATTAATCACTTTGCTGAACTTTGAAAGTTAGGTTAATTGCGCTATTAAAGATAATCATGTTTTCTCACGGGAAACGCTTTGTTTATTTTGATTGTTTAGTATTAAAAAACAAAGTCGGGCTGGTATAAAAGCTCGACTGCAACCATGGAAACCAAATCAAGGAAATAAAAGTTAGTTTCAATACGAAGTCTACTTCACTCCCAAGTGTAGTTTAAAGTGAAAATCCTTTACATATGCTTGAATAGTCAACGAGCTTACCTCTAAAGCACATTTCCAAATTTGAAATAATACTGCATAGTGCGTACTAGTTAAGTAGGCTGTGTGTCTGACTTGGAGCCAGGCCCGTAGCAGAAATTTTTTTCAGGGAGGGCCCGTTGGGGCCCACATTTTTATTTTATATATGACGTCAAACACTACGACAATGTAGTAGTAAGCTAACGTAATTTTATCATGCGATACATGAACTGTACACGTGTACAGCTTATTGGCTTCTCTGTCCGGTTTATGCGCTCGGTATTTTAAACGTAAATAAGTTTCTGAAGATGAACACTACAACAATAGTTTTGCTTGTATTACGTGCACAGAGGCGCCCACAGGAATATAGCTGGAAAGATGGCAACTATAAGTCTGACATTTTATCTCAAGAAAAACTCTGTTGCTGCAACACTAACCACAGTATAGTAACCTTTAGGATCAAGGTTGCCAACTTTTTGACAAAACTACATATACCAAATTAACTGTGAAAATATACCACAAAAATTATGCTAAACTCGCGATTTTCTTGCGCAAGTAGATTTTCTTCTCTTTAGGTATCAATTCAATCTTTCTTTTATTTCTGACCGGCAAATGGCAATAAAAAGATAACGTCAGGAAATATGCCCCAGAAAAGGAGCGTGCAACAAAACGAATAAACGTTAAAACAAGCATAGTTAGACGAACTATACTTGGTTGCAAAACCGGGTAAGGTAAGCAAGAAGTCCTTACATTTAAGATTCCTGACCAATCTTCTACCTAGCGGTTTTTTCGGTGCTCCTTTCCAAACATATTTGTATGAGGACGTATTTGTATTATAAAGCTGATCTTTAGGCCTATGTTTTTTGCTGTTTTTTTCTTGTGCCTTACCGTTTATCTTGATTTTGTTAGGATAAATAAATTGCTACTACTAATACCGTTATTCAATTGCACAAGTAATTAGCCTACGTTGACTGTATATTCCCTCTACGCAAGACTTCTATTACATCTACTGCAGCTATGACTAAATTTTTTCTTCTTCCATCACAAAGAATTTTGTGATTTCAAAAACACGATTCCTTTCAAAGCTACGAGTCCAAGCATAATCGAGGACTCAAATGCTGACTGGCTGAAGAAGAGTTGCGATGATGTGGTTTTTGTGTTTTACCCCCGATAGACTGAGCTTAAGCATATTTTCAAAATGTACCGGAAATATAGGCTACCAAACCAAAACTTTATTTTCCAAATAGCCAAAAAATATACCAGATTTTTTGAATCTGGTATACCAGTTAGCAACGCCGTTTACGATTGAAATGAAAATTGCAGTAAAAATTTGGCTCAAAAACAGGTTCCTCTGCGGAGTTCCTACTTCCAACCGCACTTTTTTGCTCTGGCGCAAAGCCTTGGCCACGCGTTTATCGCCATCATTGTTACATTATAGGCCTACTAGCGCTACTTTCGACTCGTAAAACAAAGTTAATGTATCTATAATTTCGTAATTTTTTTCAGAAAAATTTGCAAATTTTTTGCCAAGTTACAGAGGGGGCCCAAGGTTTTTCAGGGGGGGCTGCCCCCCCTGTGCCCCCCCGTAGCTACGGGCCTGCTTGGAGCTAGTAAAATCGTAAATGCCTTGCCACTTTTAACAATTAATGACCTGAAATAAATACAGTTGCTTCTCTCTCCTGATATTTGACTGCATATTAATACGTTACGTTGTCATTGTCATACAGCAAGGCACTTCAACATTGCTACACCGATTGATGCTTTGATTTTATGATACAGTGGAGTGGTTCTGTAGTTTGTTTTAAGTCTATGCGTTCTTAGATTATAATTTCATCTCTACTAATTTTTTTCATAAGGTTATTGCTTCAATTAATTTTTTTTTTTTGGTACACTGACGAAGCCATGATTTTGGGGACGGTGGGCGGGCTGTCTCTTTTTCCCTTGTCTCTGCACACTTGGCCAAGCAGATATTTTTACAATGTTTACTGAGAACAGCATTTATACTGCTTTCTTAAAAAAATTGTCCAACAAAAAAAACTGTTTATAGTTGCTGACTTGATTAGCAATCAGCAAAATCTTTGTGTGGTGCTTAGATTTTGATTTGTCGTACTTACAGTAAGCAAACCAGAATATCTTAAAGCTTAAGACTAAGTTATTATCCCTTTAAGTCATGATAAACGTGCACCTGGCCAATACATCATTCATGATTACTAGGAGTTAAATGTATTAGGCGAAAACATGAAAAATCTATATAACTTTCTAAATTTGATTAAGTGCTTGTCGAATCCTTACCGTTTTGTTTAGAGTTGGTGCTGTTACACGTTTAAATTCTTATTCAATTGAAGATGATCGAATTAAGTGAATAACTTTTGAAAAAACTAAATGCATCTCATGTGTCTTGAGCATCGCGTAGAAGTGAAAAGGCATTGCCTGTACACAAAAACGCATCGCTAAAACTTCAGGGACGATGTTGCATAACTATCTCAAATATTTCGACTATAACAAGTCTCGTCAGCCTTGCTACGCTTAGCCAATCCAGGCTAAACTCATTCCACACTGTAAAGACTCTTTTTTGCATTGCTTTACCTGGACATCTCGACTTCATCTCTTTTCTAGGTTGTGCCCTATTTTTAGCAGGCGACTGGACTATTTTTAGTAGGCTTGTTACAGTCGAAACATTAGTTTGTCCCTTGCAAATTTCTTATCTTAAATATAAAAGTTGTTCGTTTGAATATTTTCTTTTTAATTTGACCTGTGCATTAATTTTTCGTTACAGTAGTTAATAAACAAACTTTGTTAAGTCTTTATTCTATACGCAAATCGTGCAATTATGACCCAGATTGACATACAAGCGTGCATTAAAAGACCCCGTGTATGTGTTAGGGTCACGTATGTTGGGCAACATTTGAAAAAGCTAGTCATGCACGCCACCGCAGTTCCATACAAGATGAGTACTGTGCTCTTTAATGCTCTTGTAATACTCGATTTTCAACCTGGATTCTGCCAGTACAATCCAGGGATTTCGCTAGTATACGTTCAAACCCGAAAATCTATTGCACATTTTATTTTATTCTAAATAATATGTAAATTTGCACCACTACGCATAATCTTAACAGATATATTTTACTGCGGATAAATCTGAACATGAAAATTTTTATTTATTAATCCAACGCTTTTTTTGCATAAAATTGAACTATCGTGCAAGGGTGCGTTTGTCTCTGGATTTTTTCAATAGGGTTCCGCTCCTTCAAAAAAGTTGAAAGCCACTGCTCTATTTTCATCATCTAGACACGAACGGAATTTCACTTCAAATAAAATTTTTGATATAATCGATGTGAATTAACAGATCGCTTTAGTGGACTTTATTTTGGATTAGTGTTATTTGCAGTTTTCTCGTTAAAAAAATGTTAAAATCACTTAGCGTGGTGTCATTAGCGTTATAACGTTTTACAAAAGTTTCTGATAAAATTTTGTGGTCATTTTTGCTTTTCGAGCACTCGATTCGCCTCCAGACGGTGCTTTATTAGGCATTGTGCTTGCCTCCAGCCATATCAACGCCATCCTTAATGATGATAAACCGTATCACATCGGCGATGAAATAACACTACAAACAAAAAACTGTTGATACGATTACATTATTTTTTCATTTGCGTATAAGCTCAAATAGATAAGCTTAAATATTGCCAACCTCAACACAAGATTTGTTACACTAAATTTTTCGTATAAGCACGAAGAAGGACATGACATTATGGATTTTCTTAGCTTTTGCTCAATGGAGACTGCGAAGATTTGCAGCTACAAAATTTTTTCATCTCATTTATTTGTTTACACAAATTTCTTGCTGAATTTAAGGCGTTGTTTGACGATAATCTACTGTGGTATAAACAAAACTACCAAAAAAATAAAGAAAAAGACAAAAATAAGTCTACATATGTTTCTCTGACGTTAATCCAGCTTTTGTCTATAACTGCGTGTTTTAAAAAGTTTTAAAGAATCTTACAAGTTATTTTTAGTTGTTCATCTATTGCAGTGGTTCCCAACCAGGGGTCCACGAACCCCCGAGGGGTCCGTGAAAAGCTTGCTGGGGGTCCGCGAGTGCATTAAAATTCGACGAAATTAATCAGCAATAACTGACTCAATAAATGTTATGTTGATGTAGGCACAAGCAGAAACTTGTACGCACGAAAATACAGTAATGTACCCAGTGGCGTAGCCAGCCAAAAATTTCGGGGGGGGGGGCAAAACTTCATTGACTTGTCCCAGTGGTGAAGGTCTGGAAACATAGGCGCACGCAGGGGAGGCTACTGTGTCATGCCTCCCTCTCTTTGGCCCTGTAATAAGGTGCTAAACCTAACTGTCAGTCTATAATTTCTCAAACTAGGCTTATGGTGGTTGCAGCCTCCTTTCACTTATTTTAGCCAAGCTTCTGCTTGGCGTAGCGAGAAATTCTAATAGGAAGCAAAGCCCCCAGCCGTTGACGAATATTTGCGGTTTTTCAAATAGAAAACATGCAATTTTTTTGCACTTTTTATCAAAAAATATGCTTTCATTTATTGCAAAAAAATACCTTCAACATGTAATAGAAACTTGGATTTTGGTTATCTGGTTAATCCATTCGCCTTGTTCAATGATAAATACTATAGCAATGAAAAGCAACGACAAGTACAACGGACCATTGTCAGTCGGACACGATTAAGACCTCACTGTATGCAAAAAAAATTATTTTTGTTGATCACATTATGGTCAAAGGGTGGTAGGGACGTAGGGCTATGGCACGGTGCCCCCCTGGGTGAGCCCTTGCCTGTAGCTTCCTGTCTACACCGAGACGAGAGAATGATATAACTTAAGTAGGCTGGTGGTAACTGAAAATATTTCGGGGGGGGAAAGCAATTGCCCCCTTTGCCCCCTCCTGGCTACACCCCTGAATGTACCGGTAGTGCATTCGGCTGAATTGTTCAATGTTTAAATTGGTGCAAAAAAGACAACTACAGGTTTCTCATAAAATTGCATTAGTGCACCTGTATGATACTCTTCGAAGTTACTTTTCTGATGATTCATGAATGTAATGAGTTATAAACTTATATTTATGCAATTGTTGTTTAATCAAAAGCGCATTATTGCATTTAAAGTTTCTTAGCATTTGCAAAAGTAAGCGTGGTTTACCAAACCATTGGTTTAAGTTTGATCATAAAAACGTGGGATCCATAAGCTTGATAACTACTGAAAAGAGGTCCGTGACTAAAAAAAGGTTGGGAACCACTGATCTATTGCGTATGCAACGCAGCCCACTTGGCACACTTGGCCATTTTTCGCGACCGTAAAGTCCATAAGTTTTATGCTTTGTGTTTCAGGGTATTGCTATCAAAAACTTATTTAAAACGTAGGCTTTTAGGTCAAGAAGGAGTGTGCCTAGGTATATGCGTATGATCAAATCAAAACTTCTGGTCAATCCATTTTGTTTGGTGATGTTGCTCATGCTTTTTCAGCAAAAAACTAAGGTTCCAATCCTTTGTCGACTGCTTGCATGGTGGTACAAAAGATTTGCTACGTTTGTAGTTGTGATGCTCTAATGAAGTAAAGGAATCAGCACTGATAAGTCGTGTGTGTTTATGTTGCTTTCGAGCATAAAATACTGTTGATGTCAATTGTGCACTCATCAAAATGTTAATTATTTGTCTGAAAAATACACCAGTTCATTCTTACTTTCATTTTATTATTGTTCGTTAAAACATTATTATATGAAAATGATATGCATTCTCTACACAATGACATGCGTGCTTTGATTTCTTCGGCCCTTGGGACTAGTTCGTTATTTTAGCTCATCACAACTCTGTTATTATTCGACGACTAGCCTAATCAAATTTGGGCTGCTCAAAACTCATTTTCAAAATAGCTCCATCTCTTTTCTCCTGTAGTTTGATATTTTCGCCTGTCTCGAAGCATATCAATTATTAGTGTCCAAAATATCTGTCTCTAATATTCAAATTAGCTTCTTTATAATTCGTTGTATTGCTCAGTTTTGCCGCAAAATGAACTCATAGTGTTTTGCTGCAGTTACATCATGGACCCTGGTGATTCCACATTTCAGGAACTGAAAATGACCTCAATATTGATTAAATTGATTGGAAAGAATTTATTAAGTGCACTTAATTCATGCAGGACACTTGGAAATTACAAATTTTTTCCGAGAAAATCTGCTTGTCGAAAATTAGGCAATGGCATAGGAGTTTCGTTTTACTTACTGAAAGGCTAATCTCTTTGTCTGTAAGGTAGCTTCGCTTACTTAACAAAACGAACATTCATTACTACCCAAAATTAAAACAAAAATTTATACTCTAAAAAGTCAATCAAGGAATTCAATATTGTCTTAGCGCTATTGTGCTTGAAAGTAACCGACCAACATTGAATGGATTGCACTACAGGATGCAACGAAAGAGCAAATAATGCTCACGTGGTTTGTTGCACTAAATCTCTGCCGGATCCAGGAAGCCAAGGGGCTCAAGCCCCACCCCAAATTTTTAGTGATACGTACTTATGCATTAGTACTACGATACTTCTTGACCCTCGGAACTGCAAGATAAGTTTTTTAATTCATGCCCGCCTTCCCCTTTAGAATACTCCTGAATTCTTTCGTGTAAAAGATGAAATCTTGATCTTGCTTACCATATATGCATAATACTAGTCGCTTGGTCTAAAGTGGTTCAAAGTACGAAACATCAGTGGTAAAAGTAGCCTAAGTCCCGGGTGTGATATGCTGTGTGTCTGAAGCATTGACAAAAGTATTCCCAACCTGGGTAGGTCACAACCAAATTGTCCACTAACTTACAGGGGTGGTATTTAGCCGAGGGAAGGTACAACAAGCCAAAGATTACAGATATTATTGAAGCATACTTCAGATTGGAATTGGTCAAAAAGAGAGATTACTTCCCCGGTGCCCCTAGCTATCCCACTGTTCCCAACAGCAGTTACTCCAAATAGCAACACCAACCAAAGAGGAAATAGATTTAGAAATACAAGGAATTAAACTTTTTATAGTGTTTTCTGTCAATGTGATCGATTCTGGTTTAATTAGCGGTCGAACCAGATCAAAGTCATTTTCTCTTTAATGAAAAAAACGAATACAAAGTTTGATAATGGTCTACAAATACATATAATCATAACTAAACGGCACCTGTCAACTACAAGCATACATGGTACAAAATATAACCGTTTCCTACTATTACAGACGTGATTTTGAGAACTAGTAATCAATGAAAAACATATTCAGCTGAAAAATTCCCTAGTTTTAAATTTATCAATGGCAGGTTAGTCAATGGTAATCAAGAGACGATAATCACAATTTGCTGACTACTGGTCAGCTTAAATACTCAAAACTAAGATGACCTATATATCAGGTCTTAAAAGGCAATTTGCTTGCAGTTAACCTGTTTCTTTCGATTTCGTCAAGGCCATTATTAGAAAATTTTGGATATTTTTCGTTATTCTGTTAAGGTCATTTGTTATACTTTACGTTAATGAACGAAAGAAAGTTGAATAGCTTGGTTCATAGTCTATGTAAAAAGGTGGTTCCTGCTGAGGTTTGGGGCTTGTAAAGTTACTTCAATAGGCCCATAAACCCCAATATGGTATGAATCAGGCCTATGCTGTGTGATCGTTTAATATTGCTTGTTTCATACTGAAAAGATCCACAGGTTTTATTAGTGTTTTAGGGGCTCCAAAAGGATAAGATACACTGCTCCAAGCAAAGAAGTAAAGTAAGTAAGAGGATTAAAATCACAATACTACGAAAACACCCTTGATTACCTTTTTTTGCTGATAATATCTTGTTTACAAACTCGAGAAATTCCGCAAAAACAGAAGATAATCACGGTGTTTATTTTCCTTGTTTGGTGGATTATGATAGGCTGTAGCGATGTCAATATGCTGTGTAGTCTGTGTTTAATTAGTCAAATCAGGTGTGACTGAGGCAAAATGAAAAAACTATGCTAACCCAATCAGCTTCTGCTATTTTGATAACACACTTAGAAAGAAAAAAGTTTGTAGTATCAGTTTTCGAAGAAACCCTTTTTTCAACCGATTTTCCCTTTTTCCTCCGTGTTTAACACTCAGTAGTCTGAGGGCTTCAATTGCGTACTTCACAAATAGAAGATTTTAACCAATTGTATTGATTGTACTTACACCATCGTCCACGCAAGTGGTCAAGCAACGTGCTGTGCCGTCGCAAGCATGTTTTTTCGTTTATACAGCATCATCTTTTAATTACAACATCAGTGGTAATTAAAAATTGCATAACAGTCGACTCACTATCACGAAAACTCATCGGTGACCTTTTTTAAAGTTTCCCCACCCCTCTTGAGAAACGGGGTAAATTTAAACATGGGGTTAATGACGTAAAACTTTACCTGTAATAGACTTCTTCGCAGGCTTTTCTTGGTACAACTCGTTTTTTACACTCATTTTCGTGTGTTGATGATACTGCGTTTGGTAGAATTTTGTAGATAACAAACGTAATTTTCACAGCTATAAAACAGACATGTGCAATAGAAGCTGGTTATTGCAAAGTGAGCTTGCGCTCTTCCAAGTCGGCCGCCTTCCAAAACTGTGTCAAATTCATTCCGCTCTAGCCATGAGTCAAACTCATCACCCAGAACCGTGGAGTTAAGACCCAAGCAGTAGTACATGCTGCAGCAATGAGCGGGGCTGAATCGCTGGCAGCACTGGGTTGCCAATTACGATTGTTGCTTTTTTTGTGAAACTATCAATCCAGTCCCCGAGTCGCCAAGTGCTTTTAAAACATCAGCAATCGTTACGCAGTGTCTAGAGGTGAATACAATGTTGCGAGTTTGATCAGCGTTCCTTTACAATTAACAAAAATCAAATCTTCATTATACTCGCGTTATTACGCCGAATTATTACTACACTCTCGGAATATCTCCTGACCTGGCGACTGAAGCTTAGCCACACTAAAACGGTGACGGCGGCCTTTCACCTCCACAATCGAGAGGCTAAGCGTGAGCTTAAGGTCTGTAACATCGGTAAGATTTTACCTTTCTGCCCAGTTCCCACTTATCTTAGGATCAAACTGGACAGATCGTTCACATATCGTCCTCACCTGGAAGCATTGCGCAAGAAGTTATGTGCTCGCGTCTCACTGTTGAGGCGACTTGTGGGAACAGGTTGGGGTGCTAGCGCCAAAACATTACGCACAGCTGCCTTGTCTCTGGTCTACTCGACTGCCGAGTACTGCGCACCAGTCTGGTGCAGCAGCGTGCACATACGGCTTATCGACAGTGTATTAAATGACGCCTTGCGCATTGTCACTGGGTGCCTGCGTCCCACTCCATCGGTCTACTTTCCGGTTCTTTCAGGCATCCCGCCAGCTGAGCTTCGCCGCCAAGGAGCGACACTCTCCCTAGCCAACCGCAGCTCCCTGGACCCTGACCACATTTTACATGGCCAGTTTCATGAGTCACAGGACGTATGTAGGGAGAGATTGAAATCTAGACGCTCATTTGTACCTGCTGCTCGGAAATTACTAGACAGTCTTTCTGAGATGGACGTCCGTGCAGCCCAGTGGACGAACACGAAATGGGACATGGAGTACTCTGCCAACGCATTGTCACTCCACGCTTTCATTCCCAAGGCTAGCTCCAGACCCTTGGGTATGGGTCTGCCGAGGGCAGCCTGGGTCAAGCTCAACCGTCTGCGTTCTGGTGTTGGACGTTTCTGTTCGTCCATGTACGAATGGGGTCTCGCTCCTCTAGCGAATCGTGAGTGTGGTGCCAGTGAACAAACCGCAGATCACATCATCTCACAGTGTTCCATACATCGGGCACCCCGAGGTATGTTTGGTCTAATGGTTTTGGATGACGAAACAAGATGCTGGCTGAAGTCCCTTACAGTCAGCATCTGACCCAAGCAGTTTGGTGGCCAGGGTGGTAAAAGGATAAACCCTCGGCCTTGGTCCTTCCATATGTCTTGGAAGAGATGCCCCGCCAAACGACGACGACGATTACGCCGAAGCGTGTAACGAGTCGCGTGTAACTACTTAGCGTCTGGACAACACATTTCCGCGGAAAGGTCGCAGCGGTAGAGAGCCGTTGGCGAATTTGATTTGGCCGTCCCTGGAATCGAACCATGACCTTCCGCACCGCTAGTGATGATTTTGGCCGCTACGACAATGCACACAACTAAATGCAGCAATGATGGTGAAAGACATCGAAGGATTTGCAGTCATTTATACCTATGTTTGGTGATTGTTTGCCTCAATTTGTTTGCTTTAAGAGACACTCAATCATTCTTTTAGGCATTATTTGCAATGAAATTTAAAAAGGAACACAAGTAAGCTTAATTTTCCGATTATTTTAGTATGAAACTCCACTTTTTGACGATACTTATCTAATTTATGTTTTTTAGGAAGTAATTAAATTTTCCGATATAATTAATATGGTTAAAAACTTAAAATACTGGATTGCGCCGGTGTAAATCCAGTCATTAGGTTTTCAAGAATTCAAAATTTGTTCAGCATTATTGTACGACAGCGACACCTAACGCATCCACTATTTTATGAAGCTGTAAAATCATTTATTTTCATCGCAACAATGCTCTGTTTTGTCTCTATGTATTTTCTAACCGACTGTCTTTTCTCTAATTTTTTGTGGTTGGCGTTCTTCCTATATTTTTGCCAGCTGATCTGTATTTCAAAAAGTAGATTTAAGATACACTTTCAACTATAGAAGTTTTTTGAAGCGTAGTAGTGGGCGGTAGCCCAATATGGGAAGGGAAGATACCATTTGATAATGTTTAAAATTATGTAGTTCAGGACTGTCTCTTCTGTCATGATATGGTTGCTAAGATTGGAAGATATCTCCAGATGTAGAAAGCAAAGTTTGCAGATTGTAACGGCAGATTCTACTGCACATTGGTTATTACATTAAGATGTACAATTTTCGAAAAGACGCGTTTTTAGAGGCAAAGTCATCTCAAGCCTTCATTTAATGGTCGTACTCCAATAAAGTTTGTCCTTAAAATGTCGGTCCAAGGCAAAACAATTCGAGTTGTGGGAAAAGCAAGATTAAATAGACCTGCAAAACTTGATTGGAATGAAAAGTTTCAAACAAAATGCCAATAAAATTGACCAATTCTACGCTTTTGTTTGAAGGCATATCTTATTGGAAGAAGTCACTTTGTACGACATTTTGATCGAAAATTTGTTTTGAAAGACGGCTTGTAGTGGGAATTCATTGAGATGGAAATAATTTCGAATATTTTTATTTCCATAAAATTTTGATTTTTTTTTGCTACAAACCGCGATGCTGTAAAAATTAGATAACTGGTCGCCACTCGCTCCGCGCTGACTGAATCGTGGTTGAAAAAAAAAAACATGTTAAAAGCTGGCTACCTACTCGGTTAAAAACAAATCATGAGCGTTTCTTAATATTATGTGACTAAGCAATGATAATAAGGTCATAATGCGTAATTATTATGTCATATAACATCTATACCTTCAACAATAACGAAATTATTTTCAATAACAAAATTCCCATTGGAAACGGAAGAACTCTCCGCGTACTTAAGCAAGCAAAGCTATAAACACACGTCATGATTACGTCATTTTATTTATGACGATGTTATCGTTGTTTTGTCACGTGATAATGACTCTTTCTCGTTGAAGAACGTTTTCCTGGAGTTGGGAAACGCCCGCAAATTACACGCTTTCATTGTTACAGCTACCGGCTATGCTCTGATTCATTTACGTATTATCAGATTAGATGGCAGGATAGTGCGATCAAACCCATTCAACGCACGACGTCGATGCGTCATTTCTGACGCATGCATTTACTAAAACAAAAACTCTTCCAAAAAGTTATTTTTTTAGCCTTGTTTTATATAGAAAACACTAGACAGGTGCGACGAAATTACGGTACTTTCTACATTGGGAAGATCCCGTAACCCTCAGCTATGGGATCTCTGCTATGTAGTGAGTGTAAACAATGACAGGTAGAGATGATTTTATGAAATAAATGAAATGTTGTGTGGTTTTATGGCGCTGTATACCTACTAAGGTCCTTTAGCGCCAGGACTAAATTTTGTCAAGAATTCACTGACGTATTATTATTCTCTGTTCATTTCATCCTCCGCGCTACGCTTAATTGCTGAGCGTTTAGCAAGTGTAACAGCAGATACCAGTTTTAAAGTCTTTGGTTTGACCCGACTGAGAATAAAACCCAGTCTACTAGCTTCCAAGGCGAACGCTCATAACCACTAGGCCATGGCGCTGGTGAATTTTAGTTTCGACTGAACCGATTTACACCGAAGGTTGCAAACAATTCTACATAATAATTGTGCCACTCCGACGAAACTCCTCGAGCTGAAATGTTTGAAACGCATACAAGTTGTGAACGAAAGTGTATAATAAGTAAACAAAAACAGTTTATTGATGACAAGCGTTTAGATAAAATTACCTGAATGGTAATACATAATAAATGCACGCGCGCTAGCATTATTTGTATGCAAGCTATATCGCTTTTATTGCTAGCTGGATCGCTGTCAGCGACACGGCCTAGCGGTATCGCGCGCAGGTGACAAATTCTACGTGACTGGTTCGATTCGCGGCTGAAGCCGATAGCATGTGACATAATTATATAACGGGTGGCTGCTGACTCGAAGAGCGCAAGCTCCTTTCGCAGTCTCCCTCAGTTACCGTTGAAATTTCAGTTCAATATAATTTGAAAACAACATCGGTTATTTATTTACGTGTTACAAAGTGCAGGTAGACAAGGCCCATCTTATCACACCTAGTAGTAGTAGTACATATATTTGTCGATAAAACATAAAATATCACCTGCTAGGCTTGTTTCAAGCTGCGGCGATTCGTTTCGCGTAAAATTCAATATCTAATCAGCGCAAAGTAGAGCAAAGTGCACGTAGCGGCAAGAACTGATACAAAATAGAGAAAACAACTGAGGAACGCTACTCGTTGAAAATTTGTGTAAACCCGCTTTAACAACTCTGGTTTGATTAGTGGAACACACATAATGGCTTCCGGCAAATAATGCAAAGTTGAAAAACAAAATAAGTTTGTGTTAGTTAAATGTTTAGCACAAAAAAAGGCCTATTTTTAGTTGCTTGTGATATATCACCATAACATTTGGTTTTAAAACATGCTGCAAATAATGTTAAGCTGGTTATTGGCACGTTGCGGTCGATATTTGTGGTCTCTTTTTTCCCTCATGTGTATAATCCCGTGTTATTTTGATAAAACATCCACAACTTTTGCTGATAGATGACGTTTAAAAGGTGTTACGAATGATATTAAGCAGTAAGCTTGGGCGTGGGCAATTTTGCTAATCTTTTGAGAAAAGGTTTGTTTACTCAGAGTCTTCACTATATATATTTCAAAATCTTTGTTTTGATTCAAGTATTTTGCTAAGGTATAGTTCATCCATGTTCCTTTCGCTGTTCCAACAAGGTTAAATCCTTAGTTTACATTTCAAAATAGAACCTCAATTACATGTTCTTAAGTTTTCTTTTCAAGATTACTCAATTCATTGAAGGCTGAATTTTTATTTATATTTTCGACGCCATTTTAAAGCTAGGTAAGTCAAAACCTAGTGGCTATTTGCTTTGACTAGTTTTTCATTGTTTAGCTTATTTTCGGTAAAAAGTTGGAGAAAATCTTTTGGAAAATTTATCCCATCACTTTTGCATTAAATCTTGTTCTCGCGGTATTACGCCGAAGCGTGGAAAGCATGGCGGAGCCCATCACCGATAGCGATGTTTTTAACCACTACCCCAACCGTGTAAAATTGTGGAAAATCCACAACCTAATTTTTATTCAAATCACTTTGACATTTAAGCACTAATTTTAGACCACATTGAATTGTAATACGCAAAAATAATAGGTGCAGAATTTTTTGCGATAAATTTTTGAATTGAAGCTGAAAAATATCGATAAGCGCTAATCTCAGCCATTTAGCATATTTGTGTCAGCAATACGGCGCATTAGTGCATGGCTGCAAATTATGCAAAGCAATACGCAGCTCGACAGGATCCTTTTCTCAAGATGAAAGACAAGTCATTTCATGAAAAAGCGTCTTCACATTTTATGTAAACATATTTTTAAAACTTTGCAAGCTTTTAAAAAATTGGAGACGTTTTGTCATAAACACGTGACTTAATCCACCAATCAGATGTCAGATAGTTGACATTTTACTTCGTGTTTGTGTACAGGAGCACGTCACCAAATAAACAATTTTGCGTTGTGGGCTTACATGTTTAGTCAACTGATGACTAATATTTAAAATCTGAAGCGTTTATTTATGGGCAAATCTTAATAAAACGCCCCAGTCTGACCAGTTAATGTGACTTCTCAAAATTTCTTTAGTGCTGTTATAGTGAACTAAATTAACAACTCAATTTTCAGTTGAAAATAAAAAAGTAAACAGGCTAAAGTAGTTGATGCTTATAATGACTTTCAAATTACAGATCAGTAGCCACTGGCTTAGAAAATTGTCCTCTAATAGCAGTAATAAACTCTCGTGGCCTATTACAGCGCGAGTTTATACTCATGGCTCTAATAGTGAATTAATGAGACTTGGCTTTTATTATTACATCACATTCTGTACTATGACTCCGTAAAATCCTCATAAAGCAAATCTAATTTGATGTGGTTCGTCTGTTTCTTCTCTTTTCGTGGTAAGATACACACTCAGCGAGCTGACAAATGTTTTAACCCTTATAACTGGAGTTTTCCGAGTTTAAATCGGGCCCAATATTTGGTGTTTTTAAACCAAAAAAAGCCTTCGCCTGGCGTGCATACCAAATTTGCATGATAATCAACGACTGTTTTTAAACCTAAACCCTAGCGCGACAAAAAACACGTACCCAGTAGCGTATTTAGGGGGGAGGGGACATTGAGTCATGGCCCTCCCTTTTAATTCCGTCTTTTAGTAAAAAAGAACAAAGTTGATGGTGCCAAGTGACTGAAATATGCCAGACTCTTGTGATGGTTTCTGTAGCTTATGGCCAGGGGCGGATCTAGGGGGTAGGATGAGGGGTATGCATACCCCACCAGCTATTTTCAAAAATGTTTTTGATGTATACAATTTTTCCATAATTTCGATCCTCTTCGATAGCGAAGCCTTAAGCACGCATAATCGAAAATGTGCGAACAAAATGCGTCGTACTTGGTGAAGCACACAGAATTAGGGCCAAAAATTTAAACAAAATATGAGTGAAATTATTCAAAAAGCACTAAAATAGCCATTACAGCACGTAAATTTTCAAAAATTTTCCGGGGGAGCATGTCCCCGGACCCCCCTAGAGCCTTTCTTGCTTCCCAATCAGTTTCAACTTTGTTCTGCCGAAAAAAAATACGCTTGAAAAAAAATGTAGAAACTATGGATTCAAAATTTCTCGCTACGCCACTGCACGTACCACTTCAACCTTATACGTCCGAATTACGCAAGTGAAAAAAAAAACGTTGCCAGTTACTGTTTTTTAGCACCATTACCAAACACAAAAAGATGATGATAATACAGTAATGTAGGTCAGGGTCCATAACGTGCTTTCGGGGAGCTCGTAAATGCAAATGCGGTATAAATTATATTATACTTGTATCAGTGACGCAGTCGGTGAAGGAGGTACTGGCTCTTCACTTTTTGACCTACGAAAACTTTTTCTTTAGAGAGATCGAACATTAAGGACGAATGAAATCGAGGCCTCTCATTGTCGCAATCCGGCTCTGCCTTCCCCGTAAGTTCTTGCTGGCTACGCCCTTGCATTGTACAGCTATTTAATATTGGCTAGTACGATTTGTTTCTTATGAAGGGGTTCTAAGGTTTCATTGGAATATTTCGCGGTCCAAAAAAGGAGAGCCACCGATTTACGCTGTGATCTTTTGAAGAACAGACACTTCGGTGCTTTCTGGTATGGACCTAGACGACAACAAGCAGTGGCGTGACCAAGGGGGGAGGGGAGGGGAGGGCGATTGCCCCCCCTGTAAAATTGTACATAAAAGTTATATTTTTCACGTTTTCCTCCAAGCTTACCAGATCAATGAAGTTACGAAAGAAAAAGTTTTTGATTTCCTCTGTGTAACAGTGTGTAAACTATGCGAGCGCAGGTTTCCCGCTGTAAGTGATAAAAATAGTGGAAATCGCCACTGCCGCGCTACGGGGAGTTGTCAACGTCGTTTTGTTGCGGATTTATCTATTTACCGCTGTCGGTCTGATATTGCCTTACTTTTCTTTCAATACAATTCTACAATCATTACAACAACAATTGTTGCAATAATAGCAGATTCAGTCAGAACGGTATTAGTGACTGCATTCCAAGCCAGCGCGTTACATTATGACGTCATTACTTATGATGTCATTAAACTGTTGCCCCCCCTTGAACAAGGCTTGCCCCCTTGTTGTCCCCCCTGTAAAATGAACCTGGTTACGCCACTGGACAACAGATACTTCGGTGCTTTCTGGTATGGACGTAGACGACATGAGTAAGTGTAACTTTGAAACATCATTGACTTAGTTACGTTATCAGGAACTTTATGTTGCCTGATTTGTAAATAGTAACAGTGATTGATCACAAGACTCCATCGTATGCGTATAGACAGTGACAGGCGCAAGATGTAATAAATGGAACTTCACATAAAAATACAAAGCTATCTTGAATGGAACTTGAAATTCGAGAACCTCAAGTTCCAACAAATGTATGCCACAGATTTATAAATTATTGTTGAAAAAAACTTTAGTTCCTTTTCAACTTTCATTTTAGATCGCGAAATATGCAAACGGATTAAAGCTGATTTTTATTTATGATGTTCACCAGTACTTCCTTTTAAAAGACTTAGATTGCTAAACTTTTACATGCGGAGTTTATTTTTATCTGTGAAGTTGATAAACAAGCAATTTGTAGATTAGTAATGCAGCTTTTATAGTTCAAACTCGGTTCGTTTTTATACAAAGAAAGGCTTACGCCAAGAGGAACCATTCAATATATCATATGAACGGTTAGAGAACTGAATACTCGACTATCGACTCAGACTCGAGTGAGCGTGGCATGGATGCCTCCGGTTTTTTCAATTGTTTTGGCTTCTTATCAAGTACTCCTACAATCTTGCATGTTATTTGCGCTTTGTAACTGGAGAAAATGATTGCAGAGTGGGCAAAGAAAATTATTTTCTGGCTTGAAAAGCGTTTTTTCACTCTTGCGTAAGCTCTGCTCTGTTTTAAAAGTTGGCTATCGTGTATCTTGACAATGCAATTGCACTTGTCCCGTAAAAAAAGATGTTGAAACATTGTTGCTATAGGTACCACCTGTGGTGACAAATTTTAAGGAGCATAAACGAATAAAAACCATAAAATGAGTCTGGCATGTTTCAGTCACTTAGCAGTATTTGTTCTTTGTTATTGAAAAGTAAAGTCAAGGGGGGGGGGAGGCATGGTACAATCTCCCCTTCTTCGAAATACGCTCTTGAGTACCACACAATGGTAAAACTTCAAAGCATTTTTTGGGGAGAATAATCTTTAACTAATGAAATTTTTTAGATTATTTCAACTAAAAGCGCGCCAGATCACAAAAAAATTGAATTGCTTTTCTCTCATCTGTTTTTTTTCAAATTATCCGAAACCCTTCGGTCAGACACATTATTAAAGAAAAGGCTTTAAGTTTGGATTGCTAAGCTTAGCTAGATAAAAATGGGTGGCTGAAAATGTAGCATCTGGTGTCGATCAAACACGGAAATTTTTTCGATAAACAACTAGAATTTTGCTAGCTGAAATGTGGTAACGTTTGATCTTAAAAATTTTCAAAATTGGCTGATTACATTATCAACTCACTAAGAAACAAAAGCTGCAGCGAATTTTTGCGTTATGTTTTCAGTTAGCCTTCACCAACACTGGTTTCAGTCAACGGCATCTACGAGATTTTGCCTCATAGCGCATTGCTAAAATTATTTGCGTCTGCAATATCGATCAAGATATTTTCGAAAGTGGTTAACATAATGCGGACTTCAGGCAAAGCCCTCCCCCCTCAAATGCTTTTGTAGATAATTGCATCCATTTGAAAATCAATGCATTGTGCGAAGTAGTACATGAAAAAAGAAATGACGAAACACTTTTATAGAATCAGCTACTTTTCGGAGTGTTGTGAGTTCGTTCAAATGGAAACTCGGTCAAATCCCATGAAAAACTGTTAAATAATAGAGTTTTGCCAATGGCTTACCACCGCTGCAGCACTTTACGCACGTACCTGTTTCACATCGGTGATAAATTATTGTGCCAATTGCTCGTTATTATGTGTATTGTTGTTTGCAAGCATAAACTGAGTGTATGTCTGATAAGTAGCGAAGATAGCAAAGGAAGAACACGAAATCACTCGATTACATGCACCTTCGTTCTTACACTCTGGGCTTAGTCTACGTTAAGCCATGCCACCTTCTTTTTTTCTGACTCAGTCCTGTTTTACTGTAGGAAGGCACAAAGCACTAACGAATGAAGATTTATCTATAAAGCAGTTTTGGCTCTCTTATGACAATGTATATCCAAACTTATCTTCTTGAGTGTTTCTTAAAAGGAGTGAAGTAGCGTTTTCTTTCCAACTTAAGCGTTCGTTTATTTGGCGTTTTCTATTTTTTTGTTGATCTTATGCGTCAGTTTATTGCTTAAGAATGAAGTACCTTGGGAAAAAATATACGAAGGAACGATCGGGGTGCCTCAAAAAAGTGCGCAGTCATATAAATCCAGGCTAATACACACTGATTGAAAGTAAAGTAGGATTATTCTTTCTTGGTTTGTTCGAACCTACAAAAGCTTATATCACTTTGTCGTAAAAGCAAATTTGCTCGGACGAGCTTTTGTGAATTGATTGTGTATACAGCTTACCAGCTGGTTGGCGCCACCGCATGGATATCCATTCTCAATTGGCTTTTCCTTATTAATAGCGTAGTGATTGTGAGTCATTAGTTCACGCGAGTCCAGATTTAGACCCTATCTGAACCCGATTGGCTTTGCCTAGTTTATGGTATCTTCTTTCAATTTACATATGTCACCAACGAGCGGTTTTAAGTAAACATTCCCAAAAGACCATTTCTGCCTCTCCCTTCCTGCTAGCTATCGCAGCTGTTGTAGCTTGGACCGTAAACAATTCCATTAACCGGTGATGGATCTAGAAAGATATTATCCAGCGCAAAATGCATTCAGAGATTCATTGAATTCGGCAACCAAATTCTTTGTGTTTCACACCGTCACTCATTTCAAATTAATTATCAGATTACAATCTATCATTTTCTTAATAATAATAATTCTATGAATACTGGTCGCTGCAAGACAACATTAATAAATGTGGTTTGGCATCTTATATTGCGTGATGGTGATACTTGCACGTGTGTTAAATAGGTCAGTCGAGAAATAGAACACCTCGTGAAATTAAGCTACAGGAGAAAGTGCATTTAAGTTCATCGTTTCAAGTGTTTTTGTTGACTGGGACGAGGTGTTAATTACATTTCTCCAGCAGGTTTCAAATAATACGTGATCAAATTTAACTTTTTGCATGCTACTATCAACTTATATTGTCAATTTAATTGAAAATCGGCGCTTCTCAAACTTTGGGTCGCAACGCCTAGCTTCTATTTGTTACATGGTGAAGATAGTTTTGTTAACATGACGTTGCATGTAAGTATTGTTTTTCAAACGGATCGCACAGCGACAAAGTTTGAAATGGTTTGCTTTAGACAATTTTGGATCATCAACAAAGTCAAATCATCATTATACTCGCAGTACTACGAGGAAGCGAATGGCGGGGCCCATCTCCGTGGCCTGAACAACGGCGCTTTGAAGAAACGATGACGAGCCGTTGGCGACGCTGTGTCCAATTTCACCGGCCCGAGAATCGAGGCCAAGACTTTCCGTGCAAAATTTTCCTTCTGTGTGTTCTTATAAAGGCAACACCAGTCCTGAAGTCAAGTGTCGGAGTTAAAGATTTCTTTAACTCCGTGGCTTTTTTTCAGCTCCATTCCAATTCTTTTCTTCTGTTTAACTCCTTACTACACTTTTATTGCGAGATAAAAAGCAATATTTCGAGCTCAGACTTGTTGGACTTAGTTTGAAGTGTTATGATGAACAATGCGCACATCTTAAGGTCTGCTTCACAACATTAACACAATTGAAGAATTGTGTTGATTCCTTAACCTATCTTTTACTTGAATGGAGGACCATATAGCCTAGCACACATCATTGACACTCAAGGTTTTAACAATCTGAAAAGCAAAGGTTTCGGTCGATAGAGTTGTGATGAGCTAAAGAAAGGCTGCAGCCAACCAATTCTTAGGGTACGATTCACTCGATAAAGAGGGAAAACTAGCGCTGAACCAGAGTAGGGACTTGATTGCTGGAGAGTGAAGCGAGGGAGAATACTGTTCAAAGTACCTATTTCGAGTGGCTGGGTTGTAATTTGTTTGAACTTAAGTCTAGGCTGATGCCACTTCAGTAAGTTGAGAATAACGGCTCATTAGCGACTTCTAGCGGATGCAGCAAATTGCCTATGCGTTTACTTCAGACTGAGTAACTAGAAAACGTTTGATGAAATAGTTCAATGGTTCGGTTAAAAATCGTATCCTTTATGTTTGGGTTGTGGCCAATCAATTGTAATGGTAGGGTAACTCATCAAAATTAGCTTTGTGGTGTTGTACGCCTCAAAAATGTGCTGCAGCAGAAAGAGAGAAATTGTGAGCAAAAGGCTTCGATAAAGTTGCGGAGAAGTACCGGTGATTAGAACGCATATGGTTTTAGTGCGGAAAAGTTTGCTTTTAGGCTTATATTGCTTTAGTACGAGTGTATGTAAGCGAGGATTGTAAGGTTTGCAGATCAGCTGTTGGGATTGTTACAATCATTATCGTTAGTGGGTCTCTAGACTTGCTAGATTGCCGCTTTTAGTTAAGGCTTAGTCCACAGTTACCCGGTGAACATGTCCAATTTTAGTTGTCTTTAGGCCCGCGATTCTTGGTTCTAGTTTCTGCATCATATTCAATTTATTGATGTCACAATCACTTTTTTTAACTAAGAAGACAACAAGAAATTAATTGTGAAGCAAAAACTAGAACCAAGTTACGAGGGCCTAAAGCCCACTATTGAACATGCGGACAGAGTAAGTCACTTCAATCAGAGCCAGTTTGGTCAAATGAGATGGTTTAAAGTTTTCTGGAGACCTCAAATTGTCAACTGTCCACGAAAAAACTTCATCAAATCGTAAGGTTAGTTGAATTTGCGGCAACCTGACATTTTGTAAGTCTAAATAAGCGTTTGGCTGTTGCTGTGAACCTGTTAAGCACTATGAAACTAGGTCAGATGGGCATAGTTGGACTTTCAGCTGTAGCGTTTACAGTAGGTCCAGATTTGAGTCGCTGAAAACTTGCCCTCATGTTGCCACTGCATATGACCCATAGTTTTTGAGCGGCATGTATTGTGTGTGTATGTATAAAGACTTTGGAAGCAGTTATTTTCTCTCCTGCGTGAGTCTACTGCTGGTTATCTCTGAGGGCATGAACCCATAGACTTGACTACTTATGTTTTGACCTGACTGCCCTTTCATTTTGGAGACCATAACTAGGGACTAGTACTACCTAGTTATAATCATGAGTCAATTTGTACTCTCATTTCTGGGTTCAAGCAATGACCAGTCGGCTAGTTCAGAGCCCAACTACTTTTTAAAATTTTTTTAATTTTAAAGATAAAGATATCGGTACTTTTCAAGTTTTTCTGTTTGCAGGTTTAGGGCCTATGTTACTGTAGAGCTGTTAGCAGTTACTTGTATCTCCTTGATATGTTCAAATATTACCGAGTCGCACAATCCGAAAGTCTACTCAAGAAAACTATTAACAAGTTTTTAGAACTGAGAAAGGATGTTACACTTAAGCTCAAGCAACTTAAAAGTATAATTGGTAAGTACACTTACAGTCATACAAAACTGTTTTATGGATACGTGCTTAAAAAAATTCGAGACGCTTTCTCAATTTCTTTTTTATTTAAAATTTTGTTGGAATACCAGATATGCTCAACATCTTGATTCGTCCATAAAGACTTATGATGTTTTAGCGCTTATGGTGCGGTTACACCTGAGGCCGATTGCTTTACCTCTGCAATCGATGCAATTAGAAGCGAATCGTAACGGAATCGAAAATACAAACCGTGACGAATAAATTAGTGTAAAAAAGCAACAAAGTTTCTGGTTTTGTGTAAATCAATTTTGAAACATAACCGCTCGATTAGCCGGATAAAGACGCGAAACAATGGATTTTCACAATTTATTTTGCTTATGTGAAGACAAAATTGGTCAGTTTTTCAGAAAATGATTCAAAAAATAAATGACACTCAATCTCATGACAGCTGCTGTTTCGACCTTGTTAGGTCGAACCAGAAGAAATGAGAGTAGCCTGGACTAAAGATCCAAATATTTAATTTAAGGACCTCCAAAGATTTTTTGATGCAAACATTTTCAATCGAGCAACGAATACCTGTACAGCTGTACCTAACTGGCATGACAACTGTTTAACTGCGCAATGTACAACACCTGTATTTCGACTTTCCAAGTCTCGAGATTGCGGCATGCTCACAAACATATCCATAGTTTTTTTTTTTGTCTTAAAAAATAACAACATTGTCTATTTGTGGTGCTTTAGCAATTGAGCAATTTTCTTTTAGAGATGAGCTCCGACAAAGATGTTCACACGTTCTTTCGCGAACGTTATTCAATCATTTATTTTGTTTTTTTCGAAAACTTTCTTATTGTTGAAGCGAACCTAAAATCGAAAGGAGGTGAGAATGGCTGTTTTTTTCATTGAGAAAATGAGAATAGTTTTATTTGCACTTGCCAAGACTTTCACCGGCCGGTGGCCGAAACTGGTAACGACATCGCTGTCAGCGTGGGAGATTTGAAGTTCGATTACACCTTTTTTGCTTTGCCAGCGAGCCGTTGTTGCACGTCTATGATAGCTGTTTTTAAATTCTTGTTATTTTATTTTTCTGCGCGCGTCAATTATAAGTCTTATAATTTGGATGAAATAAATCAATGAACTTCTCAACCAAAACTAGTCCATTTAAACAAAACGAGTTGAAACTACTCTTTGGTTTCCTTGTAAGGAACTGAGACCTGCCACAAATTTCTTACTGTAGTTATCGCTTTACTGCAGTACATATTTGGACCTACCCGCGCTGCTTACTTCCAAAAATGCTTTTAATTGCCGAAGTATTAGGAAATTCTGTATGAAGATATGATTCAATGTTTTTGTTTTCCAGGTCAGCGATCTCAAAGAGACGAATTGGATAGCCTGATAAATTTGCTGGAGGTAATTTTGTTTGGTGTGCTAAGTATTTTTCACACAATTATTAAAAGCTGATCATTTTGCTGCTTGTTCTTAACTATGTTTCGTCTCAAAGCCTCGTTGGTAACAGTTCTGCCTGCTTTAAGCGACTCCCTCGTTTTTCATTGAGGGAGCTGTCTTGGCGGAGACAATTTGGTTTTTCATATTTATATCCTCGTAAAACGCAAAGGATCGCCAAGGCGTATTTGCTTATAAGAGGCTTCGGCTTCTGTGAGTTGATTGGTTGCTTGCTTTTAGTGATTTTTTAAATCAGCTGAGCCAGCGTTTTGTAAACCTGGGGCGCGTGCTACGACAGGGGAAAGAGTAAATATTATCACGTCATTCAAAAAACGATTCAAGACTCTTTGTTCTCTTTGGAGATCGACCAACCAGTAACCCCAAAAATTTGCGGCTGTAGAGACGTCATGTGATTTGCGATGTGTAATGGGAGGCGTGGTAACACATAGTTTGGAAACCGCTCAGCTAAACAGATAAGAATTATGCTAATTATCAACTATGAGTCTACTGACCAGCTTAAAATAAACCAACTATCTTTTCGGTTGGTTTACTACTTTTGTTCTTCTTGTCAGTTAATCTTCATTCATCTTCCTCACCTTCTTTACAGAAGATGGCAATATCGTAGCATCTGTAAGTCATAGTTCAAAATCTTAACGATTATTATGACGTTTTGTTTTTCCTTGATTACGTTTTTGTTTCGTTGAATCTAATTCACACTGCCTGCTACTTGCAGCTTGTTTCACTGTCAATGTACAACTACAGATAATAAATAAATAACTGAGGTTATTTTCAAATTATATTGAACTGAAAATTCAACAGTAATTGAGGGAGACTGCGAAGTGAGCTTGCGCTCTTCGAGTCAGCAGCAACCCGTTATATATGTCAAATGCGATCGGCTACAGCCGCGAATCGAACCCGTCACGTAGGATGTGTCACCTGCGCGCGATACCGCTATGCCATGTCGCTGACTTTGTAAGTCCGCTATTTATCAGAAGATTGCATCCATGCGTGGAAATAGTGTTAAGTTTTTTGGGTATTTGCGTTCCTTGTTTCCTTGATTTTTTCCTTGGGTAAAGCCTACCCCAATATGTGAGTCATGTGAGCTAATTCTTAAAGCTCAATAACGAAGCTAGGCTAGAAATCGAACCACAGCTTTCTGATCATTGCCATTGGAAAAAGGGCGTTTAGACGTTGTCTTTTGCAATGCTTTAAGGTTAGTTTTTTGCTGCTTAATGAGGTACCGTGTAGCTTTAAATCGATTTCACTTTTGGGATAAGATCTAACAGCGCAATCAAATTCGCATCTCTGGATTGCAAGTAGAGCGCCTAGCCGTCTGTGTTACGCTTCCAGATTTTGTGCTCAAGATCTGTCATATTAAAAACATTAGTTTTAAATCGTTTTAAGTTAATGGAAAAATAATGGCAAAAGTTTTCTTAAAAAAAATGTAGTGTTTAATAATTAAACTGCCAAAATATGGTGTAGATTTTGTAAGCGCTGTTTTGGCTTATATGTTAAGCAGCCCTTTAAATAATCTTTGGAGGAACATTGCAGATACTGTGATGCAGAAACTACTTCATCCTCAAAATTCGTACAAGGTAAGGACCTTCTACCAACGTTGTAGAATGCTTCGCTGCAGCACTTAATGATCAGCTTGCGTTTTTTGACAGCACTTTTCTGCAGGGCCTACGTCAGATATGTTCAAAGTCCGGCCCCGGGGCCAAATGCTGCCCGTGGTCAATTTTCATCCGGCCCGCAGCCTCCGTCATAAAATCAATAACGTCTGGCCCGCATGTAAAATTAACACATAGGGCGACAGCGCTGTTACCTGCGTGTGCTATAAGCAAGGGTGGAAACCTGGCTACTTGGCGTTAGGGTGTCAGTTTCGGTTTCGGTGTGTTAAAACCCAGATGTCAGGTTTCAGTTTAGGTTTGGTTTCACGGCTGTTGAAAACTCGGTTCCAGTTTCGGTTTCAGTTTTGCTTACGCGCAGCTTCGGTTTCTGGGTTTTAGTTTCGGTTTAAGTTTCATCCAAGAAAGTTAGTTTACTGTGAATACGGATTATTTAAATCCTCTACTTTATGGCGTTTTTGTTTTATTACGATGATAAGTAGCAGCTCAGATGGCCGAATGAGGAGAGGAATTGCTTCAGAAGTCGTCAACTTGGGTATGATTCCGAGTCCGGTGAAACCAAAGACTCAAAAATTAGTATTCACAGCTTCTCTATTTGACGCTCAGCGTTAAAGGAACTTTGCTGGTAAGGATGGTGATGACAATTTTTAAATCCCAAAACCTTAGAAAATTTTGGGCAGGTTTTAGTTTCAGTTTCGGTTTTGACGTTTCAAGAAAAAACGGTTTTGGTTCAAGTTTAGGTTTTCAAAATTTTGGCTAAGTAGGTGTCAGTTTCAGTTTGGGTTTCCAAAATTTCCTTTAAAACCGGGTTTTCAGGTTTCGGTTAAGGTTTGAGTTTCCACCCTTGGTTATAAGTGCTGTCATCTGTACCTTTTAAACTTCAAAATGGGACTATTCTACTTCAAAATGGAAATAGTCGACTTCAAAACTTCTTTTCAACTGTTACAAAAAAGTCAACTAAAGTGTTAACAAAAGTGAATTTAAGTGAATATTCAATTTCAATGTCAATTCAATTTTGATGTGCATGTTTCAAATGAACCAAAACACATTCTTTAACATAGCTGAAACTAAAATAAAAAAACAAATGTGAAACACATAATGGCTTGCTGAAATTTATTGCTGTTATACGTATGGAACGTTCGCCAAGATTAATTGGCCCCCAACATTTTTAGCACTCCAAATCTGGCCCCTTTTTGCAAAAAGTTTGGACACCCCTGGCCTACATGCACCAAAATGTCATTTTTCGCCAAATTGACGGTGTTGCAGTAGGTTAATTTTGGGTGCATGTTTTTGTTATTCCTGTCTTGGAGGCTAATTCTCTTTACAAAATCTGTGTGGATACGCCCTTATAGTAGAACGTTTTGTATCTAAAATAAAAAATCCCCATGAAATATTGTGGTTACAGCTTGCATTACGGTCTTTGTTTAACGCTTTTTAAATGTCTAGGTTCGGAAGGATGGTATACATTTGTTACTGTTATGGCTTGCTGCGTTGAATGAGAATGCTTTTTCCGATGCTATATCGATGTATGCAAATCTTGTGCCCGGACTTAAGCTCTCCAATGGCTCGAAAACGCCTAATGTCAGCCCCCGAAGTCATTCTAAAGACATAAGTAAGTGACAGAAAATTCGGTTTTTCCGTCGATGCGCACCAGGCGGCAACTAGAGGCGCGACACGTGACAATTTTTTATTGCTCGTTTTATTTTACTGAGCAAACCTGCTACTTTTTGTATTATTTTGTTTATTCTTTTTTTATTTCAAGCCACTTAATTGCAGCTTAGGATTTTTGTGGTAGTGAAGTACATGCATCATGGAGACGACCTAGTTGAGCATCGAACCCGCGAAGCCAGCTTCGGAGCCCAATGCACCAACCACTCGGTCAACTCCATGTGCGCAAACTTGCTACTTTTACATTGTAATCGTTCTCGCGTTGCCGCGCGTCGCCTATCGATAAAAGCTCCTTCTGTTGCAATACGAAAGGAAATGAGTAGTGTTTGGTGCGTTTACTGCTTAGACATTGCTGACTCCTTTTTATAGTTAACATTTCTGCGCTTGAAGTAACCGTCCTACTTCGCTCTCAAGCAAGTGAGAAAAGCCCGGAAAATCAAATTCAGTTCTTCATTGACACGATCTTAGAATGTATGGTACTAAAAGTAAGTAAAAGATACCAGTACGGGACAGCAGGTGTACTCTTCTAAGCGCATTTTAACCCTGACAACATGTCCGGATTTCGTAGACTTTGGGCCCGCTTTTCGTGGTTTTCATTTCTGCACCATAATCAATTTTTTGATGTCATATTTTAAGTGGCCTAAAGCCCACAAAAATTACCCTTAATTGTGTAGGCCGTTCTCAAGTTGAGACCCATTACAAAGATTAATCATGAATGATCTAACGCTGTTAGTGGACATACAAGACAAACAACACACATTCGCTTAACCCTTCGCGTTCACCGCTTGTGTCGAGCGCCTGACTGCGAAGACCATTTTTAAGGCTTTTGTGTGACCTGGCCTGGGATTAGACTCAATCTCCCGGCTGCCAAGAGTATGGTCTTAACCTTTACACCAAAGACTTACGCAAAAAAAAACTTTTAGAAAACTTTTGCATGTCTGATTTCATTCCACTTATACTGCCTCTGTTTGCTTCCTCTAGAAAAGTTTGCCCACCCCTGCGCTAAAAGAATTGTTTTGAATAGTTGTGCAAGAATACATACAAATACTTAAGCGCTTTAACGCACTGAGGTCAAAGATACACACGATTGATTTTTGATTTGAGTGCCGTATCATTTTCCATTCAGTGGCATTTTTATCCTCTTGTCACAGAAAAGCAAGCAACACATGGAGTAAAGTGGTTATCCTTGAGTAAATTACTCTTATCTGGCCTGTAGGCTTAGTGGTAACGACATTGCTATCGGTGCGGGAAATCTAAGGTTTGATTCTTGGACTGGTTAAATTGGACACGGTGTTGCCTACAGCTCATCACAGCTACGACGTTTCTTTACAGCTAAGTTACCCAGGCGCTCAGCCGTGAAGATGGACCCTTCCACTCGTTAGATGCTTCGGCGTAACGCTGCGAGTACAAGAAAGATTTTTTTTAAATTTAGCCTTGTTGATTGATAGCAAAGCCAATTTTTAGATTCGTGCTGACAAATGGCAGGTAAAGCAAGGACCCGACATAAAATCATTCGAGGTTTTGTGGGATTTATTTACTTCGCACTACATTCGTAAAGTTTTTCCTGATTTTAATTTCACATCCAATCTCTTTGTACCATACGTAGGTAAGTTCAATTGTATGAAAGGTAAGTTCAATATCATGGCTAAATCTGATCGTACTTGACACATAGTCCGTGTAACAATGTCAACGCGATAATTCTTTAAGATGAAGATTTGGTAGGACATATAATAACGACACAAGAAAAGGGAAGAGGCAACAAAACGATAAAAGTTATAGCGTGTAGGTAAAAGAAAAGGAGTTTAAAGACATTGTTATAACATCCTCAAGAGGCTGCCTCAAAGAGCACAAATTCCTTTCAAAATTTCCGGTTGTTTCCGTAGTTTTGAAATGCGGTTTTGTGTAGTGAATCTTTCAACGGTCCAAAAGCTAGACAAACATTTGTGAAACAGAAACGACAGTTTTCCCATACTACTGCAAACTGCATTGCATTACGATAATTTTAGATCTTTATTTTGCCACTGCGAAGACACTGGACAATACTTTAGATAATGTCCCTACAGACTTTCAATTGGTTGCTGCTAAAGCCAGTGTAATAAAATGGATTATAGCATTCGCATCGCCACTTGAAGGAGAGAAACAAGATAGTCAGTAAGTAGAAATATGAACTAATGTGGTGGTTGTAAGCAGCAGCCATAGTGGTGGAATTCAGCTACTTCGCACCGATTCTGTATTACGTGCAGCGTCTCACGGAATTTTATTAGATTAACTCCAGCATTACTGTTTGTAGTCTTGCACTTTTAGTTGAAACAGAACCGGCTAAAAATATCACTTTTGTAGTAGAAGCAGCTCAAATGGTCGAGTAGAGTAATAGAAGCCTGTTCCTTTGTGCCGTGTTTCGGATTTGATTCCGAATCGGGTCAAACCAATGACTGTATGATTGGTATGCAAAGCTTCCCTGCTTGACGTTTGCCGTTTAGAGAACTGTGTGGAAAACAAGCCGGTAAGTTTACTTGTTTTGCCGTTTGGAAAGGCACTTAGCGGGATTCACGTGACCGGCAACTCCTGAACGAGTTCGTTATAGCGCTTTGATCGTTTTCTCGTGATAGGAGAATAATATGAAAATAAACACAAAATTACGAAAGCAGCGAAACAGTGAAAGGTAAAGCAACTGCATTTGCGCAGGTGATGGTCACTGCAGTACATAACCAAAAAACTTTACACTTTCTCTTTGCCTAAAGTGCCGCAAACCTCAAGTAGCACTACAATGGAAAATTAGTTGTAGCGTGCGATTAGTAACCGTATAACTTAAGGTTCAATTCCAGTCGACATGTACTGGTTTTACTCATAGCTCGTCTTCTAAGCGCTCAATATCAATAGTAATGCGTAGTAATAAATGTTTTGTTCAATTTTTGACTCTGTGTATATTTTTAAGGAAGCAAATGCAGGTTTTTCAACTGCTCGGTCTAGACTAAATACGACTTACCTGCCGCTTTTTCCTCTTGTAACGGTCTCCCACCAATAAGCAAATAGACTATAATTACAAAGTTATGTACGGTTGTTTTTGGCGACATCGATTGTTAAGCTGTGGTTGTAAGCTTGTACAAATTAATTTACAGGAGCACGGGAAGAAGAGTGTCCCTAAACTCACCATATGCAAATTTGCATAGCAGGTATTTTTACGTAAATGGAATAATTTTTACTACAGCTTACAGCTTACTAAGCTTTTCCGCTGGTCTATTGAGTCGCAAGTTTGTGAGCCAACGAATGGTTAAATAAATAGACAACTGAGGTTCTTTTCAAATTGTATTGAAATGAAAATTCAACAGTGATGGAGGGAGACTGCGAAGTGAGCTTGCGCCCTTCGAGTGAGCAGCCACCCGTTATATATGTCAAATGCAATCGGCTTCAGCCGCGAATCGAACCCGTCACGTAGGATGTGTCACCTGCGCGCGGTACCGCTGTGTCATGTCGCTGACGACTAGACATTAACAAACCGACTATTTTCGTTTGGGAGGTTAAGCTGGATCACATCCTTTTTGCTGAGTTGTATTTCCAACTTTTAATGTGCTTGTTTCCTCTCTCTATTATCTGCAGTGCAATATAATCAGGCAAAGATTATTATCTATTCTTATATTGATTGTTTAAGCCACGACAATGGTACAACAGTTACTTGAGAATAGCTTTGAAAAAAGCTGTTTTCGCGTGAGACTTCAAAAAACCCTCTGTCATAACTCTTTATCAGAGTAGCTTTGAAAAAAGCTGTTTGTCCCAGAAGCTTTTCATGACGCAGTCGTCAGTGGGTAATCGCGTCAAAGTGAGAAGTAGTAACATAGGCACACTGTGCCGATAGTAACTTAAATTTGGATAAATAAATATTAAACTTTTTAAAATCGATTTCAAGATTACACTAAATGGAAACACTGTTGATCTCATTAGCATATTACCGCAGCACTTTAATTTTCCGCTGCACTTTAGCTAAACGTCGCTGCTATTTATTAAACGTTGCTACTATTTATTAAATGTCGCTGCTGTTTGTTAAATATCACTCCTATATTTATTAAATGTCGCCGCTATTTGATAAATATCGCTGATATTTATTAAATGTCGTTACACTTTGGCTGTTATTGTATTTTTCGAAGCGTTTTAGCGGCAGTTCAATTCACTTTAACTAAATAGCTGTGTAACTGTGTAAGTGTTGCTGAAAATTCGTACAAAATTTGCTAAATCGCTTTTTTCCCAACGGCGCCCCATGCCAGAATGTTTATCACAGAATTTTTTTCACAACGGCGCCCCATACCCGAATGTTTATTGCACGCTTAACCTAACCTAGGTTGCACACGTTACAACGTGTGCAACCTAACCTAGGTTGTAACCTAGGTTAGGTTGCACACGTTGTAACGTGTGCAACCTAGGTTAGGTTGCACACGTTACAACGTGTGCAACCTAACCGAGCGTGCAAGCGAAAACAACCCGCTCCAGAATGTGACTCAGCAATTGGACAACACTTATTAGAAAGCGACCAGTGTGCTGCCAATTACAAGGATGATCAATTCTCTTTTCTGAACACTGCTCGCAGTCCGTTTCATCTCAGTCTGCTCAAAGCCAACTACAAAGTGCTGCGACCTAATATATGCAAACAGAAAGAGTTTGTCTATAGTCTTAAACTGTTCAAGTATAATTTGGGTTCGCACGACTTGTCTAATCAGAACTGCGCGTGACTTTCCCGCGTTCGATTGGATTCGCCAATGTTACTACCGCTTCGCTGCCGTCCGAAACTGATATTGATGAATCGCCAGACCTTGCTTTCTCGTTCTCACTTCACTTCAACGCTATTACCCACTGACGAGTACGTCATGAAAAGCTTCTGGGACAAACAGCTTTTTTCAAGGCTACTCTAATGAAGAGTTATGACAGAGGGTTTCTTGAAGCCTCACGCGAAAACAGCTTTTTTCGAAACTATTCTCAAGTTCTGTACCGCCAATTAATTATGCGACAGTTACTCTCTAAGTAAAAGTAGCAGGGCTTGGCGTGGTTGGTAAACAGGAATACAAAACCAACAAGGTGCGAAAAAAATTGTCGCGTTGCCGCCTGCCGTTTATCATTGACGCCGTTCATCGTTGACGCACTTCTTGACTTTGTAGCTCAGTGCGCGACGATGAGTACCTGACAATTGGTAGTGAAGCGATTAAAGTTGAATCAAGTGACAGCATTTCGTACCACAGTATTGTATCGGATTCTGGTTTGGAGGTATAAGTTGAGAAGTCTGTGTTACTGAAATTAAGATTTCTATTCATCAGCGCGGCCCAAAACTTGGGATCATTAACGACCCACTGATTGCATGGTTATTGGTTTGATTATGTATACTAACTGGCCTTAACGTTATGTGTACGTGGAGTCGCACGTTACTTACCAGACTTTTTCTGATGAGTCCTTAAACGTCAAAACCTGTAGACGGATCTGTTTTAGAGCGCCGCTTGTGATCAGTTGGCTGCTATTCGTCTAAAAAATTTCAGAAAATTCTTGTGTTGTAGATTTACAGTTCTGTGAGTCTCACAAGCTTGGAGGATGTTCTGTTTGCTTGCACAGCAGAGGAATTGCGATCGGTGCAAGCTATGTTATTTTCAAGTAGAAAAAATGTCAATTTAATTCAAGAAGTCTTTCGTTTGGTGAGTACAGCAAATTTAGCAGCATGTAAAAATAACTCAACATCTAACACAAATGTATGCTCAATTGCAGTGCCTGCCATATCCCCCGCTGTTTCACAAGCAAACGGCTTTCGCAGAAAAAGATTTTGCAGGTTCTTGTTTGTGGTGTAGTTACAAAGCACAAGCAAAAAATCCTTCCCAGGCATATTTGTCTCTATAAGTAAACGTCGGTCAGACCAACTGCACTAGTAAAACCATCTCCTGTTTTGGTCGTCCTTGAATAATAATCGAGTTTGAATTTTTTTTATTCCGGATGCCACCATTGTAAAGTGATGGTTCAATTCTTACCTAAGCTTCGCTTTTTGGAAATTATTTGATGCCAAATCTGCTTGGTGAATTTGAACTTGTACAAAATTGAGAGAATAAGGAGGTACATTCTTGTGAAGACAGTTGTAACATTGGCAGTGCCGACGCACATGGAGTTGGCCGAGTGGTTGGTGCATGGGGCTCCGAAGCTGGCTTTGCGGGTTCGATGCTCAACTAAGTCATGTCCATGACGCATGTAGTTGACTACCACAAAAATCCTAAGCTGCAATTAAGTGGCTTGAAATAACAAAATAGATAAAAAAAAACAAAAAACATTGGCAGTGCCGTAATCAGATTAGTCTTTCCGTCGCTTTCTTTTAGGAGAAGAACGGAGATTTTCATAGAAATTGTTGTTCGTGGTCATTTTAGCTAAAGTGGACTTCCAATCGTTTTCTTTTTTTAAGGCTTTCAGATTGCCCATGAGTGAGGCACCCACAATTACAAAAGTTATTCAAGTTTATAGATCTTGGATTCAGGTATGTGCCTTTTATCGCAATTTGTATCACCTTGCATCTAACAAAACTTTAGATATCATAAGCCGGTGTCCCAGCAGCGACCATGTTGCGTCTTCAGATAAGACGTGTCACGACCCTTTGGCCTTTCAATGAAACCTTAACTCTGCAGTGGTAGGTCCTGAGTACTTTTAAGAGGGATTAAAAATTAAGAAATCTTTACTTTCGAACTTTGGGTATTTAAAAGTATCAATATATTATTTGCATAATCAAAAATTTAAGGAAGGGGGAAATTAAACCCCCTTAACCTACCTGGATCTTCTTATCAACTTTTTCCCAACTCTCCTATATAATCCGTTAGTGTAAAAAAGTATCAGAGTCGAGTAAGTATCAACCAATTTTGGAATTTAGCAAGTATATCTGGCTAGCATATTTTTGCGTTAGTATCAGAGTTGTTTATGCTTTCGCCTTTTGTTTCAGTGTTGTGTTTTCTGTAACTTCTGTTTTTCATTATCAACACATGTTCTTAGGCCAAAGATCCTCCTATTTTCATGCAGTATCCCAAGTGTACTCATCTTTCGGTATGTTTATGTCTTCCGTTACGTTTTCATCAGCACTAAGTAATTACACATTTTGCGTGTATTTAATCAGGTATTTGTAAAATGCATCCAAATACAGAAAGTGGTTAAATCCAAATCAAATCTTCATTATCTTCGCGATATTACGTCGAAGCGTGTAACTAATCTCGGGGTCAGCTCTGCGGCTTAGCACCCAGGCCACACAGGTCCGAAGAAAACATCGCAGCGGTGGGCGAGCCGTTGGCACTTGACAGCACTATGTTCGATTTGTCCGACCGGGACCTGTGATAGAATCGAAGACTTTCCACGCAAGGAGCGACGCCTTTAACCGGCCGGTTATTTTTCGATTAGATTTTAAGTATTAAGTTATGCTGCTAAAGCTAAAACCCTGTGATTTCAGGATGCTGATCACAAAGTCTGGTTGGAATCCCACCCAAGTTTTGTTCTTGAATGCCTTAACATAATAGATGATTTTTGCTTGGCGTTGGTGCCAAGTCTGAGTTACAGATCTTACGTGACGGGTGCGATTTACGGTTGAAGCATGTCGCATTTGGCGTATATATCTGCTGCTAACTCGAGTGCAAGCTCACTTTGCGGTCCCCCTCAATTACTATCAAGTTTTTCTGTTCAACATCTTGAAAATAAAAGTCATGATTTATTGGTGAAGTTTAGAACAACATTATTTACAAATCCAGCAATAGGGTACATTGGAGCGGTACAACACTGTTTTGGGTATTTGCCCTCATCAGCCACACTCAGGTAAAAGATAGTTTTATCCTCTGGTATGATTGGCCTTGCGAGAGTCAATCACTCCTCCGTATTTATATACCCTGGGAAATTTAACCTTTGTGGTGCGTTACAAAAAATAGATGCTGATTGAGGTTATTTTTAAATTATATTGAACTGATAATTCAGCAGTAATTGAGGGAGACTGCGATCGAAGTGAGCTTGTGCTTGCTCTTCGCGTCAGCGACCACTTGGTAATTACGTCAAGTGCGATCGGCTCCAGCGGCAAAGCGAACCCAATCTGTCACCTACGCGCGGTACCGCTAGGTCATGTCGTTGACATGTACTACAATAAAACGACGTCATCCTTCCTGGCTTGCTGAAACGATATTCAACCCTCCGACCCGACACGTGGAAGTCGTGATGACTTCCATTTTAGCAGACCAGGAAGGACGACGTTGTTTTACTATTTTTTACAAAGCTCTTACGTTTCTACGTTTAGCCTAGCGTTCTGACCACACCCTTGGTTAGTGCAACAAAAAGATTTACCCGATCCGATTCCAGGCTTCCTGTACCAAAGCTCTCAATTCCTCGATCTTCGGGAAGCGGATTTAAACAAATTAAAGAAACAGCGTCGCCTTTTTCGGTAAAACAGTCAAAAAAAATGTTTTTGCTTTTATTAATCATTTTAAGATAGGGCGAAAATTCCACATTAAACAATAAAATTGAATAGCTGGCATATATTTACTGTGCGCAATTTAAAACATAAAAAAACAGCCAAAAACTCTAACAAATCTAACAAACAGTCAATTCAAGACCACATTTGGTTGTTTGAGTTTGTGGCTGTTTTTTTATGTTTTAAATTGCGCTGACTAATCATTTTGCAGATGCATGATGTTTTTCTCTACGGAAGCAAGAAAACAAGTGAACTAAATTTTAATTATAAGCTTTTTTTCCTTAATCGACAATTTAAAGTTTTAAAAAATCATGCATTATATTCGCAGTATTACGCCGAAGCGTGTAACGAATGGTGGGGTCCATCTCCACAGCTCAGCGCGAACCAACACAGCTCCGAAGAAACGTCGCAGCGGTGGCGAGCCGTTGGCGACACTGTACCCAATTTGACCAGCCCGATAATCGAACCCCAGATCTACGGCACCGATACCGATGTCTTTTATCAACTGTGCTGACTGGTCGTTTATTTCACTTTTCATTGCGTTAATCCAGGCTTTTCACGATGTTTTTTTGCTTTAGGTATGTGCTGGTCCTGAGAGCACTTATCAATTCTTTATAAGCAGCTCTGCATTTGTGTTTGTTTCAAATTACTCTGTCAACGATGACCACGATCGACGTGCGCAGGTGATTGCTAGTTTCGTAGTTTTTATATTTAGTAGAATAGGCTACATGTTGTCTTCCTACCACGAGAAAGCGATCAAAGCGCTACAACGAGCTCGCTTAAGAATCACCTGCCAAAATTGAAGAATCCCGTTTAGTGTTTTTCTCAACGGCACCTCAGCATTCAACGAATAAACTTGCCAGTTTGTCTTCCACGCAGTTCCTTAAATGCGTAACGCCAAGGAGGGAAGTTGTGAATGCCAATTTTAAAGTCATTGCTTGACCCAACTCGGAATCGAACTTGAGTGCACTGCTTCACAGGTACACGCTACGTTTACGCGGTCATCTATGCTGTTTTGCATCTGTTTTTGAGTGTGCTATTTTTCTGTGCAGTTTTGCTACTACGTTGTTCGTAACATAATGCTTATGCTCTACGCGTTGATATCTAAGAGATATTTAGGTAGGCCATGTAAGACTGCAAATGAAAACTCTAAGAACAAGTCCTACAACTAATTTTACGGTTTTTATCGCTCATCAGGTTGAACCTAAGACTTTGAGATTGAAAGTAGAATTCTCGGCCATCGGCTTGCCCTACAGGGTTTAGAATGCTACTTCAGCCATATGCATACCCAAGCCCCTGCAAATGCAGTCCGCAGCATTGATGTCACAGCCACACCGCCATTGTTCTCATGGTATTACAGATCGACATTTGCAAG
This sequence comes from Trididemnum miniatum, assembly GCA_964006365.1. Lineage (NCBI taxonomy): Eukaryota > Metazoa > Chordata > Ascidiacea > Aplousobranchia > Didemnidae > Trididemnum > Trididemnum miniatum. The sequence goes on along the minus strand of OZ023251.1, from coordinate 10,670,151 downwards.
AAAGTGCTCAGTGTATATCGATACATGATTGCCAATTTAAACTTATCTGAGGAAGCATGGATACATTTTCTTCGAGTTTTTCTCTATATTACCAGAAGAATGATGGATCAAGTCCCAAAACCTGGCGCTATCCAAACAAAATCTCCTTCACTATCCAAGAAATTAGCTGAGTCCGTCTTTCAGGTTGGTTTGAAGCAGTTTTAGTATATTTCAAGCTCTTTACATGACACTTTTCTAAAAAAAACGCGTATGACTTGACAATGACAGTGCAAATAGGATACTGCAAAATGTTGGAACTAGGTGACAAAGCAGACGGCAAGGCGCCAACTTTATTTAAAAAAAAATCAAATCTTCATTATACTTGCGATATTACGCCGAAGCGTGTAACACTAACGAGTGGCGAGGCACATCTCCGCTGCTTAATTCTGGGCAACATAGCTCCGAAACGGTGTCGAGCCGTTGGAGACACTGTGTCCGATTTAACCAACCCTGGAATCGAACCCCAGACCTCCAGCGTCGATATTTTTAACCACGTCGACAAGCAAATTATCTTTACAATCTCTACAAGTACTGCGCTTTATGTGCCCCCGAAATCCCATTTTACGGAGAACGAATATTGCAGCATTAGATCTTTTGTTGCAGACGCTAATCGTTTCTTGGATCAAAGCGAATCTTTGCATTTCGGTTTCAAAGAGCTTATGGGATGAATTGGTTGATTTGTTATCAACGCATTGTAATTGGGAAGAATTGATCGTCGAATGGTCGGTGAGTGGAAAAATGATGTTGCGTGGTGTAACTCTGAGGTGTTTTAAGGAACCAAAACAGTCTACATAATGGTAACCCTGTTTAAATTATATTATGGGCTTTCGCAACCTCGGTAATGATGGTGTGAAATTAGAATGAGTTTTTAAGTTTTAATTCTAATCCAATTCTGCAATAACCTGTGGTCAAGATCACAAGATACTATCATAATGAAAACGGTAGTGTTGAAATGGAAAAAAATTGAGAATGTGCTAAAAGTGATAGCACTGTTAGGGCACTTTACAAATAATTGTTCTTTTTTTTCAGAAAAATATGGAAATCGTCACCAAGATTTTATCCAGGCGGGTCTACCACCTTGAACTAACTGATCTTCCTCTTGACCGACTCACTGAGCAGAAATCGAAGCGTCGACGGGGAGAAGAGTAGGCAAAAATTAGTGATAATTTGTGAAAAGTTATATAGTTTTTGGCTTGATCTTGCCAAAGATTGTAGTCGGTACAAACGTCCCTGAATTCTGATGAGATTTTATAAGTTGCAACAGTCTAATTAGTTGCTACAGTACTGCAATTTTGAAAGCAATGTATAAGCTATTAGGTAGTAATCATAATGGACCTCATTAGATTACTTGCATCTGACCTATGCTTTTGTTTTTTGCACATCATATTTCATAACGTTGTGGGGCAGAAGTTATGTATTGTTCTGTACATTAGGAATCATTTTTTATCAGTTCTTATTTACAAATGTAATGCTTACAAGTTGCAACCTGGGTGTTTGCAACCATGCCCACTCTTGTATTATGTTAACTCCTTTCTCCTACCTACTTGCCATAACGTTATTCGTTTTGTTTCCTGTTCCCTTTTGTACCGCGTTATATTTCCTTATCTTATCGTATTCTTTATTGTGTTGACGCTGCGAAAATAAAAGACACTGCTACACTACTTCTACTACTACAAGAAACCAATTTGCGGAAAACAATGGTATTTTTAAGCATCTCTGTGTACCTATAAAAATACTGAATTAAAGGCCAGGAACTTAACTATTTTTTGTCAAGTTGTGATGATCAGTTTTTGGCAAAAAGTTTAAAATTTGCGAGCCACTCTCTTTCAATCGGCAAAAACTGTTAATCTCTGTTCTTTTTTAGACCTGGTGTTAATTCAAAAGGCAAGAAACTATCGATCTATGAACAGGTTTACAACCGCGGAGTACGACGTTCGTCGATTGTGGGCTTACTAGGTAATGCTTATGCTATGCCAAGCGAATCAAACGAAGTATATGGCGAATTCAATGATCCAAATTCAGGTAATTGTGGGTCATTGCAGTTAAGGTTATCTATGGGTACGCTTACATCGCTGGCATAGGGGGCTTGGGGTTCTGTCGCAGATTAAACTTGGAACGGGGGGCAGGGCCATCGCGATTTTAGGCTTAGGTGGGTCCGTGTTTGGAAAAGTAGTGTGTTTTTGCGAATAAAAAATTTTTGTTGTCAAGTGGTGCTGATGTGTGACCACATAATAAAGAAACAAAGGGGAGAAATAATGAAAATGCTCGTAGATGTGCTCTTTTCTACCCCTTCCATAGAATGAAGGCATTATATAAAAACAAGTCTTTGTTATACTGGCGAAATTATGCTGAAGCGAGTGGCGGGGTCCATCTCCGCGACCTAGCGCCTGGTTAACACAGTTTCAAAGAAACGGTGCAGTAGTAACGAACTGTGTGCAACACTGTCCGATTTGACCGGCCCGGGAATCGAACGCAGGACCTCCCGCACTGTCAGCGGTGTTTGTAACCACTACGCCAACTGGCCATGATCATTCTTACTCAGCGCTAGAGAAACTGAGCGGCCGGAGGTAAAAAAAGTGAGCGAAGATGGCTCTTGACACTGACTAAAAAGGAAGTAAGCAAGCAGAATGTGCGAACAGGCTAAAGGATGTAGTATTTCGATTGAAGTTATTTTTGTCGCACAATTGGTCAGAAATCATACCTGGGACAGCTTTTCAAAATATCTCGGACATTCAAATCATTTTTTGGGCGAGGATCTTAGCGCTGAATTTCTGAAGCGGTAAATTAATGTTTGTTATATTTCTGCAGGAACTCCATCCCCTGAAAATAGCTTTTTGCATAAACTAGAAATCCCTGATCTTCATTTTACTCACAATGAAGAGAGGCCGTCTGGTGTTTCCAACAGCCTTTACGACCTTAATAATTATGGTAAGGTGGACCAAACGATCGTTTGCTTCTCTTGTCGGGTTCGGGGAGGATAAAGGTGCTCGAGCTCCCCTAGATTTTTAGTCATACATATTAGTGCATTAATACTTCGACACTTTTAGGCGCGTAAAACTACAAGATAAGCCTTTTTAGCCTCCCCATAAGAAATTCTTAGCTTCCTCCTTAACAATTCTGGATCCGCTCCTGGCTTTGCTAACCAGTAGATTTGAAAATTTGGTCTGAAGTTGACAGATTCGTAGTTCCATACTGGTCAAAGTTACGCCAAAAATTAAAATTTGTGATCCCATAAGTACTAATGGTGTACCAAATCTTAACTAACGATTGTTCGCAAGAGTGATATTCGTAAATAAGTCCAACTTATGTGATTTCAGGTAAAACTGTCGCACAAATTGCGCCCACCGGAAATTCAAGCGTCACTCCTGCTAATTTAGAAAATGTCTTCATTCAAATTCCGGAAGAAAAAGGCCAGTATTTTTAAACAAGCTTTTTAGAACAGTCAATGTCACTTTTGCAAACAGATCTGCCTGCTTTCAGCACAATTTGATAAATAACTGAGGTTATATTTGAATTATATGGAGCTGAAACTTGATCAGTGAATGATGAAGACTGCAAAGTGAGCTTGCGCTCTTCGAGCTTGCAGCATCCGGCTTTTATGTAAATGCGATCGGTTCCAACCGCGAATCAAACCCTCAGGTCGTATTTGTGACCTGCGCGCTGTAGCGCTAGCCAATGTCGCATTGTCGCTGATAGTAAATCTTAATGCTCACGTAAAAAATCTCCAGTGCGCCGAAAGCAGTGTGGCTGCTAGCCAAAGAATCATTTCTATGCAAGCTACCACCACATTTTGATGACACTTTAGCTTTGTAAACATGGTTGAATTCATTGCTTACGAATCGCCTTTGTCGCTATTCAACGACATGGCGACAAAAATGAAGTAATCAGTGTCAAATGCATAAAGATCATCGACCTGGTCGTAAGAGACGAAGCAGTGAGAAGTCTTACAGTACTACTGTGCTCGGTGCTTCTTCCTCAAATGATAGCGAAGATGGTTTTGAAGCGTTGGCTAGTCGAAGGCTCCTGAAATCGGTAAGGTTGAGTATGATTTGGTTGCTTAAAGCACGCTTTGTTCACGTATTTTTCTTTGGCAAATGGCCGGTTGGATAAAACGTCCGTCTCTGGAGCAGTAGATTTGGGGTTCGATACTGCGTCGGGTCGAACCGTTAACTTTAAAATTGGCATTCATTGCTTCTCTGTTTGACGCTCAGCATTAAAGGGACAGTATGGAGAACAAGCCGGCAAGTTTGCTTATCGTGCCCTTGGGAAAGGCACTTACGGAATTACCCTACCGTAGAGATTCCGGAGCGAACTCGTTATAGCGCCTCTGTCGCTTTCTTGTAACAGAAAGATAAAAACATATGCTCTTAAAACCTCATCAAGACATTGATGTCGCGTTCTGTAACATAGCCTGGAGCATCTTCCGACCGGGAAAGCGGCGAATTCATTGCAGACGATGATAAATGGTCCGACCCAGGTAAGTTTTTCTGCCCAAACTAAGCCATGAGGTTTTCTGTAACTTTTCGGTTTTAATCCGTGATATGTTGTTACACGCTTTCGTGTTACCGAAGTTTTGCTACGTTTTTTTGAGCTAAAGCTGATGCAACTTTATCAGCCAGTTTTAGCATTGCGGAATAAAAAAGATGCAGCTAAAATTCTGGTAATTAACCATAACTGTCTGATGCAAAGGAGCTACAGTATTAGATATTTCTATGGCAAGTAAAAATATATTAAGAATATAATTTCGATGTCGGCGTTTGTCGACCATGTAGCCTGTTTCAGGTTAAATGTAAAGTATACCATTCTAGTTATTGCACAAACCCGTGCAGAAGCTATAGCAGTTTTGATGCGCAGCCAGCTACTAATATAGTCAAATTAATCATTCAATATTATTTAATTTGACTTGGGTACTTGAGTAGCCCTGAAGGATAAAATAAAAAAGCGTAGAAAAAATATAAGTAACTTTTTTACTTAGTGTTTAAATCTTTGTAGGTATAATATGGTATATGCATTGCATAGCGTATGTTCTTGGATATGTCAAGGCGCGTACCCACATATCGGTTTTCGCAAGCAAGCACAAAGCTCTAACCTAATTTTATTCGTGCCGATGTGGTGTATCAATGGGCCCCAAACACTTACATATCATTTTTGTGATTTGTGAAGCGCGGTGAAGCTATTCGTAATCTTTTCTAATCTCCTTGTTATATCATAACGATTGAAAAAAAATGTGCAGAACATTGAATACGTATATACGAGAAATTCGGATCCTCTGGCAGACGATGGCCGAGTAGTTAAGGCCATGTCTACGGTAAAAGCTCGCCGCAACCATTATGCTCGTGACTTGTCACTTGTCGTTGCGGACGTTGGTTCGAATCCCACTGGATGACGTTTGATTTATCCTAAGATCTTGGTGGGTTAGATTCAAACTCGATTTATTGATTGAAATTCTTTACAAAAAAATTTAGTTACGATTGTTTAATCAGAAAATGAACCTAGTTCCACCTTTTTTGCAGAGAGACTGTTTGATCTTGCTATTCTTTCAGCTAAGATGAGGCGTGAGACTGCTTTGTTTTGTTTAATATTAAGCTTATTGCTAGAATGAAATTTTTAAGCCACTTAAGTGGCCGGCAGCAGTGCTGCATACAGTAGTTGAAATAGTACAACTTGAAATTTGTTTCTGGTTATGTCGAGCGAACTTGATGTTGCATTGAGAATTTGGAGATGCCCATAATTGTTTCAAATATGCTAGTGGTGGAATTAATAAATAACTGAGGTTATTTTTTTCAATTATTGAATTGAAGATTTAACAGTAATTATGGAAAATTGTGAGGACTAAGCTTACTCTCTTTGAATCAGCAGCCACTCAGTTCGCATGCCAAATTCGAGCGGCTTCAGCCGTGAATCGAACCCGTCACGGTTTTAAACTCGTTTAACACACTCTTCGACGAAATATGCCTCTTGTACCGATTCGCAAAAGTGCCATGTAGACGAATGTATGATCGGATAAGGCTTCAGGTTGTTTCGAAATGGTACCTAGTTGTCGAGCCATTGCAGGGGTCCATGGCGACTAAAGATTCGAAAATATTTGCTTGACTAACCAACTTATTACTTGTGCAGACCATTTTTGTCGATCCCGCAACCAACTAGCCTCGTCCTCCACCCTTCCCTACCATCTCTACGAAGATGGTCAAGAAAAGAAGTAAGAGACCCAATGCTCGCGTTGCATGCTGAAGCTTTTTTCTTTTTCCACTTGTTGCAAAAGATCCAGGTTCTTGTAAATTTCAACTTGAGTTGTCGTTCCCGCGGCATGCCAAAGTTAAGCAGGCTTACAAAGATAGAATAGTTGCATTGCGATGATAAGTTTTAGTTTTTTTTAAATGAATACTCATATAGTTTAAACAATTAATGACGCATACGCGAAGGGAAGACAAAAACGCTATTTGCCCCCTCCCCTCCCTCGAAACACGTTAAAAGGCTTTTTCACTCAGATCATCTTTTGTGTTCTCGACGTGTTAAAACTTCTTACTCCGCCGAAGAAATTTCTGCGCGAACCTTCACCAGATACGTCATGATACGTCCCTTTACAGCTCAGATGGCCGAATGATGGAGCTCTTGACTCTGGTTTGATTCCGAGTCAGGTCAAACCATTGATTTTAAAATTGGTATTCACAGCTTCCCTGCTTGATGCTCAGCATTGCGGGGACAGGCGGGAGAGTGGGTAGGACAAGCCGGCAAGTTTACTCGTTGTACCGTTCGGAAAGGCACTTAACGGGATTTTCCCAAATTTGAGTAATAGACCGGTGGACGGCACTTTCTAAGCTGGCTCGTTACAGCGCTTTGATCGCTTTCTCGTGATTGGAGGTTAAATAAGCCATGAAACTAAATAAAAAAAATAAAACGTATTTGACGAACCTTACTTTTACAGGGAAAAATTTGCTCTTGTCTCCCAATCTGACCAAGCTATCTCTTATCATTATAGTATGAGGCATAGCCCTAGTCTACCCTCCCATACTAGTGATTCTAACATTTCCACTGATGAAGTCGAAGGTCCGATAGGGAGCGACTCGGAAGCTATTTTACCGGAAATTCCCGAAGAAGAAGAGGAAGTATCGTTCAAATCTTTTTGCCATCTTCCTGCTTCTGTGCATTCTTCACCAGGTAGCTCGCCAAGTTTAGATGTCGATTCCGATTGCCGGTCAGGCCATACTGACAATTTTTTAGCATTTGTATCTTTTTCCTTGTGCTAGTTGCTTTGTCCACGTGTCAAGTTTAACTGGGCCAAAAGTGTATTATGCTTTATGCATCACCATTGAATTTTTCTTACCATAATCACTTTTTTCAAGTATGACATCAAAAATTTGATTATGATGCACAATGACCGTATTTTTTGTCCCACTTAAATTGAACAAGTGGACACAGTAAATAGAAAAAACCTTGCTGATTAGCGAACCTGTTACGCTTTGTTCCGAAACCCAGTATGCATTACTCTCATTTTAATTTTTTGAGCTGCAAGCAATTGCCTGAGTCTTATATTGAAATATTTTATTACTCAAAGATTTAGTTGTCATCGAACCCGCAGCATCAAGTTTTGGAGTACTGTGTTTTGACCCCGGAAAGTTGACATCGAAAAATTTAGGGCTGGGGTGGTGGCAGATCCGAATTTAGACAATGAGAGGCCTATCAATCTCCAAAAAATAGTCTTCGCACGTCACAAAGGGTGGCGGTGTCCCAATTTACCCAGCCTGGCTACGCCACTTTTCTAATCACTCGGCCGACTCCTCGAGTCCTCGTGCGCTTTGTTACGCTCCATGTAATAGCAGTTTAAGATTTCCATTAGTAAATATTTTGATGCGTGCATCATGGAAGGTTACTTATAGTTGAGCGTGAACTCAGTTTCGGATTCCAATGCGCCAACCACTGTGAAAACTCCACTGGCCTCTCATTTTAATTTATTTAGCTGTGAGTCGACACCATAGCGCCCCCTCGATGGTGATCAGTGGTGATGAGCGGTGGCCACCAGTGGTCGTTGTTGTATTGTGGCGCCGACTTTTGGGAGTGTTGGGTGATGTGAACGCAATAGAGGATGCTCGCCTCCACGAAATGGTCTTCCAGTATCTTGTTGAATTGTTAGATATTTTTCTCAAGGTAAGACAATTGTTTGCCAAAATTGCAACTTCTGATCAATTTGCCACCAACTTAATGCTCTTATGTAGCGTCTTGCTTATAGCCGGTGATTGTGGTTCTATTTCTGGTAAAATAATATTAAAAACGGAAAAATGGCGAATGATGCCGGTGCTGTAAAAACAGACTTTTTTTCGTTGACCTTGATAAAACTGTATCGTTTGAACTCTACAATGTTTTTGATACTCGTGGGAGTGGGCCAAAGTTTGTGGTCACTAGGTTACTAGACCTAAGTCTACTGTAGATCGCTAGGCTAGTTTAATGAGTTGAATTTGAAAATCGCTGAAATAAAATTACCGGTAACTGCTTGCAAACGCTAAAATATAATTACGTGAGCAAAATAACGCTAGGTGGAGTTAAGGATGCACGATCATTTAATTTTAACGGGGGCGAAGTTTGTTTATCGTGCATGTCAGCTGGTAAGTAACAAACAGAACTAAACCTGCCAATAAAAAAATGTATTAAGCTTTGCCCTGCTAGGGCTGCAAGCACCATTTTCACAGAAACTCAGTTTCAACTATTACTGCAGTTAGAAAGGAGTGTACTATAATAGTATGATTACAATTCACAAGCAAGCAATTGAATTTTGTAATGTTTTATTGATTTCATGGTTTTGGGATTCAAAACCACTATAATCCGCGGAAACGTTTATATGTTTTGCCTATAATTGCCGATCTTTTCTCATTTTGCGTATTGATTTTACGCAATCTGCCGCACATATTCGTGAATCTCATACAACTGCAATTGCTATACAATAACTGCAGCAGTTTTTTTTTGCGGTAGGAAATGTATATCGTTGAAGAAGCATTTTTCGCTTGTTTTAAAGCATACCAAGTGAAATAATAGGCATTGGTGCTTGTAGGTTCATTTTATAGAGCCAATTTTGATTATCAGCGAGTTTGCTTAGCTCTGAAAAGGTTTTGGTTGATAAAAATTTAATTTTAATGATTTTTATTCCTTTTTTATAATTATAAGAGGTTAAAGGATTTGCTAAATGATTAGCAGTTTTTCGTTTTAGTGTCCAAAATACTAGTATGTAGAGTTTCATAGCCGTTTTTCAGTAATGATAGATAATTGGCTAATCGACGTAAAATTGACGTTTTACGTACACATTTAAACACAATGTAGTGATGTTTAGTAGCTAAGTAACGCAATGTTAGGGTCGGTGCCAGGCGCCATCGTTTGAAAATATAAATTTGAAATTTAATGATTAATCCATTTTTGCAGCACATAAGCTGTAAATTTATCAGCTACTTGGATTGCAAACAGCGTTATAGGACTTATGAAAATTTGCATGTCAAAAAATAGTGTATTTAAAGCTTTGAATTTGTCTTAAGTTTCAATGTGACAGTCGCAGATGCAGCTAACCAAAATATGATCGTAAAGACCGACTTTCATCTTCTCGCAGAAATAGCTGCACGTTTTTCGTAAATTGATGAATGAATATTTGTCTATGCGACCCGTTCTACTAAATAGAGGTCGTAACTACAAAGAAATCTCAGTGATTAACTGCAAATAATGCGCAATGAACTGTCGAAACAGTTAAAAGAGGTCAAAAATTTATTGCTCTTTTGTCAGCTTATGCAGTTTAGAACTAAAAATTGTTGAAAAATTATGAACTTTTATGAATTTCTTAACCACCTCCCCTTAAAACTAACTTTAGGACAAATATTTCGACATATATACGAGCTATGGATCGAGTCACACGATGTTAGTTGATAGTCGCAGAAAAGGAAGTTAATTCTGCAATCAGCTCTGCGCTGCTATTGAGAAAAATTTTGGCAAAACCTGTGCTGTTAAAGCGTAATCAAAGCGACCATAATCGGTGTGTAGAACATCGATTTTTTTGCCAAGCTATAGGCCTATTTCTGCTTTCTCGGATAATGCTTCTTGATGATTACTTTCTACTTTGTGAAACAGAAGAAAGCAGTAAATTGAAGGAACAAAAGCATGAAAGTTTCACGACCATGAAAAAATGCGCCCATCTTCCCCACTTTCGACTGGTTTTATCAAAAAGTCTCTATCGCATTTGTGCAGTTACATAAAAAAATTATGAAATGACTTAATAACCACGTCTGGGATACTTGGTAGCAAGTAGATGATTTTTGTCAGACTTCTCACTGGGTTGGTGACTAAACAATTTCAGGTGTACCCAAACATTACCTCATAATTAGAAACGCAAATACATGTATTTATTAGGAAACTTAAAGACTCGTCTTTGACAACGAGCCTACAGCGATAGATAAATATCAAAATCGCCATTACAAAGACGTCGTAAAATGCGTTTAGCGTTGATAGCTCTTTATATGATGACGATATAATGGTTATGAAGCTATAAGAACTTTACAATTTACTTAAATTATGAGTTCTTGTGGCAATTTGATAGTTTTGTTTAATAGGCTTGTAGTTAACGACATATCAATTTAACTCGACCTGGTAGTTCAGACCAGAATCCTATTGTTGCGGTGAATGCTTAATATGCTTGCGAAATCAGTGATATTGATAAACATAGCATAGTAGGCGCATCTGTAATGTGTATCCTATGAGGACGGTATGAACACAAAAGCCGTGATAAGGAACTAGGTTATTGTTCAGAGAAATACCGAAAACAGACAAGAATGAGTGTTAGAAATCGAGAATTCTAGGTCTGGGTTCGAATCTATCTTTAGCCGGACTTACAGCGGCTCACCAATATTTCTATTTTTTTAATAAAAAGAAGTTTTATGAGCATTTGCATAGTGATAAATGTACCATACCAAGATGGCACTGCCTTTGCTATGTTTTCTTGCATTAGGTTGCCTAGCCACTTATCAAACTGAGCTCTCTCGGCAATCTCGTGGCTATTTTCAGAAAGAGTCATTGACATATGACGCGATATCTGTGTGGAGTCAAACCCAATTCCAACTAAATTGAAAGTTTATTAGGATAAAGCAGAGTGACGCTCTACCTGATAATAAAGTTGCAACGACCGACGTGGAAAGTATGCGGTTGGAATGCACGAGCGTCATACGCATTTGCGCGCGTGTCTACGCTGTCTAATTGAGATCGTGAAAACAGATCAAAATCTGATAACAAACTTTATCTTTCACTAAATTGTCTCGTGCGTCCATGAATTCATTGCATTTTTGCATATATATTTCGTAGATTTAGTTTGTAAGCGACTTTTTTATCCCCAAAATGAAGAAACGTTTTAAATCTATGCTGAAGAACTCCAATCCATCTTTGAACACGATCGATGAAAATTTTAAGGCAAAGCCGGCAAGTAATATCAATGTTTCAGCCACAGCGAGCAGAAACATTCCGATGAAGCCCCCAATTGTCAAATCAATCAGCGACCAGGGATTTTCCAGACCTGAGCCTTCCAGCCAGCATGAAGACATCAGAAGAAAATACAAATCTACCACTGATGCTCCAGCTGCATGTAGCTTGGAAATTGGAAGCCCTGAGAAAACAGACGGTGAAGACTTCAGCGGATTTACTGAGGAAGCGATGGATGTATTTGATTCTCAGCTTGACTCCAAGCAATCTCCAACTTCCGGAGTCCTGCGGCCTTCATCAGTTCCGTTTGCATCCGGTTTTCCGTGGTTATCTAGAAACAACAGGGCCTCCATTGCTCGCCGCGAAGCGAATGTTATTATCGATCATGTACGCAAGGTTTCATGTACTTGTGCGGATTTTTACGCCTTTGCAGTCAATTTTCAGTAAAGAAACGTTAAAATAGATAACACAATAAGGCTACTGAAGTTCTGAGAGCTGAGAAACATGTTTTATATTTGGACGAAAAAGACGCTGTGCTTTTTGCTGCACCAAAACGTTTATTTTAAAACGCAATTTCTGACAATTTAGAACAGCAGTAACAAATTTCTGGCCTGGCCTGGAAATTTTCACAGTAGAATATGAAAAAATCTCATTTTTTAACATAGAAGACTCTTTTCGCGAAGGCTAACCGTTAAAATGTTTCCAATTAACCGCGTATTTTCCAGCAATTAAAAATATACGAGCCTGAATGAATGGAAAACGTGCTGCACATAATTTTCTATGCGTTTCTAAATCTTGTTACATCTAGTGATTGTTTATACAGCGACTGAAATCTCATGAAACAACTGTAATCAATGTTTCTTACCTTATTATGGCTTTCAGAGGAAATTCTGCAAACGAAACGGCCAAAATGTCTTGCTCTTAAACTCAAACTGATTTCTCAAACCTCCTAAATTTCTTTGGTGTAACTTTAGCTTATGCGATACCGTTTAACAAGTCCATAGCTCCCGAAACATGCGAGAAGTATTTGTGTACGTACTGTATCTAAACCTTGAACTTATTATTACTTTTATGTTTTCTAGCTTCTTTTTTGATTACTGGAACTATTATTGCTTTCACTCTACCACTTCACAATTTCTAACTTAACTCAATTCAGTTGCTGTATTCATCTCATTAAACAACACTAATCCCCCGAGTCTGTGTTATTTATAGTCGCTGTAAATACAAAGTCTTACTCAGTTTATTTACAGATGCGACAGAACATCGGTATCGCGCTAGTTGCTAGCACACCTGGTGTACCAGTGACTGCAGCTTCTGTGCCCGAAGAGCAAGAATTAGTTCCTCCCATGCAAATGCTGACGCCTTGGGCTTTTAAGGTATGTCTTACTGCATATGTCTACGTTAGTTCAAGCTGTTTAACGCTTGATTTTTAACAAACTACCTCCAGGGTATTACTTGTACTTTTTTTAAAAACCAGTCAAATGCTTTTGCCGAAAACCACGATGCAAAGCCCTGTTTAAATATCGAACCTGGGGCGAGTAAACTTTAAATATATAGCAAACCTTTGAACCTCTGACGCTCTATCCAGTATAAGATATTAGTTGTTACCTTTCCCATAATCGACAAGGCATACCTGTGAGGAAATTATTTTAATGTTAGGCCAGCTGTTATACTGTGCAAGCGTTGGACAACCTAGAAATTAATTTAAAGACATTTTTTGCTTGGTTTGCATAGAAATTAATTTAAAGACATGGTTTGCGTGGAAAACATGGAAAACATCCCATGTTTTCTTTTTTCCACCTTCTTTAAGGTAGTAGCTGTTTATAAATACTGAAAACGCTTTAATAGCTACGTTGCAATTGGTAATTACCGGCAGCTTTATAGTCGTTTTTGCGTGATGTCTTACGCACCGGGGCCTGTACAACGTGACTATGCTAAGGCATTTAAAAGCACTTATAATCACTAGCTTCCTGTGATGAAAGTTCTGATAGCAAGGAACATTTTGCTGAATAGATAGGTCAAGACATACTTAAGACTGTAAAAATGGTCATCGTAGCTGGTGGGGAAACTGAAATTGAAAAGCAGTAGGCCTACAATTAAATGCTGTCAGATTGAAGCTGATTAGTCTTATCCTAGATCTTATTTATAAGGCGAAACAAAACAAACTAATTGCTACTTCGTTTTATTCAAACCAAAAGCTAGTTTATTCAAAAATTTAAGTCCTTTATAAGTCGATGATTTTGTACTTGTGCGTCGTTTGGGCTGTCATTTATTGCAATCTATAACAATAAGCTACTGAAATGAAATAAAACAAGTAGTAAGAATGCTATAAGTTGAAACAGTGTTTACTCTCTGCAAAACGTTTAATTAATGTAACTGATGATGACTGTTGTATCTGTCTAGTCAAAATGTCAGGGGATGCAGAACAAAGCATTTTTGATGCGTCTTTCAGAATTTGTAGAGAAGACGTGTTATTTTGTATTGTAGCCAGCCAAAGACGATTTTTTTTTAGGTTTTTTCATAAGATAAGTATACGAAGCAGGTCAAAAGTTGTAGCACATGAAAATAAAGTAATAAGGCACAAGCTAAGTTTGGCAAATTATGCCATTGCTCATGTTTTACCAAACCCTGCGATTTGTTACTTATTAAAATACATCTGTTATTCGTATTTATGCTACTCTGTGTGAAATATGTATATTATTCTGCTGCACCCGTCGAAATATAGCATTTTATAGTGTTTAAACTCCAGTATAGTGTATGTGAGTCAACCTATTGGTTAGATGTGTGTTTATCTACGCTTGTTTAACATGAATTTTGATGGATATTGAAATGTAGAAACAATTCCATGTATTTACTTTGCTTTTTATTACTACTCGACGTCATCGAATCGAAAACTGGCAACCGCTCAACCCAGTTTCCAAATACTGAGCCAAAACATGTCTAGTGAATACCTATTTGCAGCGTTGCTTTTTTTCAGTAACTGAAAGTATTTTCCGTTTAGCATGTCTAATTTTACATGTAGTTTAGAAGATGGTACAGAAGTAGGAAAAAGTTGAATCGCAGTTGCAGATGTAGTCTCCTAAACCTAATCAGTTATGTTAAGTATAAGGTCTATATAAAGACTCTGCGACTATTCAGTACTAGTAAACATGGACATGGAATTTTTATGTGTAGTGATTTTATCTTACGGTATAAGCTCCAGCTACTGATAGTTATCGAGCACTTTGACAGAGGAGGTGGGCCTTGCGTTTCCTAAAGATTCTGCGAGCTGACTTGTCTAGAATCTCTTTGCACACGAATAAAAGGTGTTATAGATCACTATATCAGTCCATACCATACCAAGGAAGTAGTCGAGTGAGTTTGTAAAGAACATTATGTGCGGAGAACAAGTTTTTAGAGAAGGAAACGTTTTTAAGTAGTACAATTTAGAACTTGTTAACGTGGAGAACGCAAGGGTGTTTCAAAAGATTTACGAATACTGCACCAATGTACTTCGGCTATTCAATAGAAGCCATTACAAATTTTTTTATGTATAAGATGGTTGATGGTTTTGGAGAAGGTCTTTGGCGACCGCTACCCAAAAGGTTAAGAAACACTAATCCAATTGCTTGTTATTTCAAATCAAAATCAAATATATATATATTTTTAAGCCACATAATTGCAGCTTGGGTTTTTACATGAGTGAATTATATACATGATAGAAGATGGCCTAGCTGAGCGTCGAACTCGCGAAACCAGTGATGATAGAAGATGACCTAGCTGAGCGTCGAACTCGCGAAACCAGTTCCGGAGCCCTACGCACCAACCACTCGGCCAACTCCATGTGCGCAGATCAAAATTAAATCTTCAGTGCACTCGTGGTGTTACGCAAAAGCACGCTACAAGTGGCGCGGTCCATCTCCGCAACTTAACGCCGGGCCAACACAGTTCCGATGAAACGTCGCAGCGGTGGCGAGCCGTTGGCAACGCTGTGTTCCATTTGACCGGGCGGGTGATTGAACCCAAGATCTACCCGCGCCGATAGCGATGTATTTAATCATTATGCCAATCGGCTCGTATTTGCTTGCTATTTGTAAAACAAAAATGCATTAGCAGTAAACCACATTAACGTTTAACCGTTGATATTTTCGAGCTGTTTCGGTGCATGCAGTTGCAGATAATTGAAGTGCATCTTTTAATATTTCGCAGTTTTTACTGATTGATTGTAGCTTATGCTGTGAGCTTGCGTACAAGTTTTTAATGTACTGAGTGCAAACCTCTTGAGTTAAATGGAGTCCAGGCGCTTTAGTTTTGCAGTAAGTGTGTCTTGAAAAGCACTTTCAGTTGATTAACTAATGCTTAGTTTGTGAAAAGTTTTTTTAATGGCTTTGACGTGTGCTACCGTGGTTGGGTTTATAGTTTTTTTAACCGACTTGTTGAATTAAACATTTTTAGAAACTCTTTTAAAATATTTTATATGCTCTAAAATAAAGTAAAATCACTCAATCATAAGTCACTACAGCTTGTTTCGCCGTTGTCGGCTCTTCAGGTGGTTATCTCATTCAAATAGAATTGTTTAAATCTGATTATTAATATCTCACTCAAATAAAAGATAATTCTATTTGAATAAGATCACAACCTGAAGAGCCGATAACGGCGAAGCAGACTGAATTGGTTTAATGATTTAGCGGCTTTACTTTTTTTATAATTTAAACTCTAGCTATTGACAGTTTTCGGGCACTCTGCCAGAGGAAGTTGAACCTTGCTTTAACGTGAATTTGATATGTTAAATATCTACATGTTGTTAGCAACTGAAGAGCAACGAGTTTTATATTTCTAATATGTAAAAATGAGGTAAACAATTGCACCAACGGTTGCATGAGCTGGGAGCTCTTTTCCGCCCGACTTAGGTCTCCTCTGACGCACGTTAAAAACCGCTATCCTTCAAATGCTATAAAAATCACCCCTTTTCGTGGGAAACCTTCTTTTACGCGCTCCCCCCTTAGAATGTTTCTGCGTACGCCCATGTTTGCTAGTGTTTACAAATTTCATCAGCATGTAAATACTAATGTGAATGTAACAAATGCTCCACTTGTGCAGCAAATTCAAAATGGTTTTAAAATTTTTCATGTGTCTGAAATTCACGTACAATTTCCGCTTTAAAAATCAAATGACGATGGATGCAACGATTTTTGTTTAATCAAGCGTAAAGCCATGCTGCCACGCAGTGGCGGATCCAGAATCTTATTGGGGGTAAGAATAAAAATTTTTTGCAATTTTACAAGTACTAAGTTTTGAAGTACCAATGCATTGGGGGAATTTTTAGCCTCCCCTCCCCCGTTTGATCCGTCAATGCCTGGTCGCATAATAAAGGCTATGTGATTATACTCTGGATGCTTTGTAACAGCTAATATTTATTTAGGCTGCTATGGGTCTTCCTGACTCCCATCGAGACGGCAAATTACACGCTTTTTATCTGTTATGCAAAGTTACTATACAACGAGACCACGATATGCCACTTGAGCAAGAACATTTGGCCCAATTTTACACGGTCCTACATGAAGTCTTGCACTCGAAAGATGAGGTAATTACAAGCCGGTACTGTTCTATTTTTCGATTTTTGATATGTTGTTCGCAAAATTAACACGACTATAAAAACGCGATTTAGAATTCATTTTTAGAACAAATTTTTAGCCTTTATCTGAATAGAT
Organism: Trididemnum miniatum; assembly: GCA_964006365.1. Taxonomy (NCBI): domain Eukaryota; kingdom Metazoa; phylum Chordata; class Ascidiacea; order Aplousobranchia; family Didemnidae; genus Trididemnum; species Trididemnum miniatum. Next base: position 10,652,983 of record OZ023251.1, on the reverse strand, counting down.
TTCATGTTTGTTGTATCGATGTTTTAGTATTGTCTGTTATTTTTCGAAGAATGCGATATTGTTTTCTCAATTTTTAACCTTTTAGGGTGTGGTTAACAAAGTAGTGGGAAATTGCAGCGATTTTTTTTCTTGTGGTCTACCTGGTTGTACCTTACTTTTGTTGGATTTCATCAAGGCTTGTCGAACTGTGTGCTTGTCCACAAATACTCAAGTAAGTACCAGTTTCTTGGCCTGTCAAGTCAAACGTTAGTTGTGCAACTGGAAGACTGGGTTCGAAACGCATTCGAGTAATATCATAGACTTTAATAGTTATCTATTGTAAAAATGGTAAATATGAATTACTTGATTGCAAAATTGATTAGTCGTGGTGCTGCCAGACAGTAGCTGCTAAAAAGTATCAAAAACACCTTTTTCGTTCTTTGAGTAACTTACTGCATACGAAGTACGGCGTGTTGGGACGTTTAAAGAGTTTTTTAAAAGCCTTTGCTAAGTATAGGTTACTGTAGTTAAGCTGTGTTCTTGATAAGTGTTTTCAGCTTCACACTAGACGTTGTATTCTTACATTATCGAACGTTTAACTGAGAAATAGCCGTGATGGCATTCTTAAAGTTTCAATGTGCTCGATAACCGACCAGTTAATTCAATTGTTACGACATTGATATCGGTGCTGGAGGTCTGGGGTTTCAGTCCCAGGCCGGTCAAATAGGACACAGTGTCGTCAACGGCTCGCCACTGATGCGACGTCTCTTCAGAGCTGTGTTGGCCAGGCGCTAAGCCGCGGAGATGGCCCCGTCACTCGTTACACGGTTCGGCGTAGTAATGCGAGTGTGATGAAGATTTGATTTTTTTTTTGACGTGCTCGATCAAATTAAGTCAGCTGTAGTAATGCACAATTGGAATTTTTACTACGTTTTTAGGCACCGAAAGTTGAAGCTCAGATCATTTTGGGTTCGGTCATACTATTTCCTTCAGTTTATCCTCACATTCCTGTTATCGGCCCTAAATCCTCGGAACTAGCAGTTGAAGTTCGGGACAATCTAAAAGTGAGTTCGACTCTGCTGCGTTGTTATTAATTCAAATCAGAGATACGAGCTTTTAAGCTTTTTGATCGAGTTCACTGATTTTTACTGAGTTGTTGTTAAGCTCAAGCGATCCAAATCGAGCTTAGGCTTATCTCGAAAAGATCGAATTCTGTAAGTTCGTGTTTCCAGCCCTGGTATGATAGACGTACTTCGAGAGTACGAGAACACGTGGTACCAGTTTTTTGGATTGTCTTGCTTGACCTTTTACCCTAATCTGCCCTATTTAGGAGCACGTTTTTTTAATGCCCATTTATTGTGGTGCCGATTTGTTCTACATCCACCTATCTATAAAAACATCCACTCAGCTTAGTGTACACTGACTTTACAGTGTTGAAAGACATTTGAGGATAAAGTATGAGAAAGTCCGTCTAACAACATCCGATATATTCGACTTTCGTGCTTGACGTTCAACATGAAAAGGGCCAGTGCGAAAAGCAAGCCTGCAGGTTTACTTATTGCTCGTTGGGAAAGGCACTTAGTGGGATTATCCCATCTATGAGTGGTAGATAGATCGCCGCATACTCGTAAGTGAGCTCGTTATAGCGCTTCCGTCCCGTTCTATTGACAGATAGATAAAAATGCTGCTGATACTTAATACAAAGATCGTAAGAGTCTCGAGCGTTTTCAAGAAACGAACGTTAAGTTCACCTTAAAAGCCAAAAAAATGAAACGCTGAAGTAGGAATTAGAATCTAGCTTCTAACACATGGTTTTATTTATAGGAGAGTATTATAAAGTCAATCTTGTATGCTTGCAAAAACGAAACCAATACTGAAGCTCGGTGTGTAGCGCTCGCTTGCTCCGGCTTGTGGTTGTTTGATGAGCTCACTTCCGTCCACGTGAAACACAAAAATATCAGCGATGCCATCAATGACTTGATCGTGTCATTAAAAGTGAGTTAGTAACCGCAAAATACTGACTTAATTTCTACCAGTACTGATATGCGCAATCTAGTTTTTAAAACTTTCGTTCACAAAGCGCGCGAATAGCGACTCTTGAATTTTATATTTTCTAGTTTCAGTTTTTTACTGGCGATATGAGTTCGAAACAATAAGATGAAAATGCTTGAAATGTTTTGTTGTTTCAAGCACCGTCTACTTTGCACTTTGACACTGGGGTTTTACTCCCTGTCTGTTCAAAAGGGTAAAAATGTCAAAAACAGGATTCGCAGCTTTCTGATTGGCTCTATGTACACTGTGCAGGCGAGAAGGATGGAGAGTTACGTGCATAAGTGCTTTTGTGGTGCGTCCTACTTTAACATCGTTCAATCAGTTTTCATTGGTACTATGAATCAAAACTTAAAAGCAATGTGTGCTACCAGCATCCCCTGCCCGTACCTTTCTTTATCTCTAAGGACAGGAATGTGCGCTGAATTTTTCTGAAGAGGCACTTGAACTACATTTTTTTCTGGTAGAATCTGAACGATAAAAATGGTTTAAGGAGAATTGAGGAGCACTCACGCGTGGAGCCCATCCCCTCTAGCCTACGCCACTACCTGTAAGCTTTTACTTGTTTCAGAGCGATAACTACGTGGTAGCCAACACAGCTTGCTCTCAACTACGACTATTATCACACTGTTCCAAACAAATTCGACTACTTTTGCCAGCAATGCCAGGCAAAATAATTGAGGTATCTAACGATAATTTTTTTGTCTATTGAACTGAAAATTCAACAGTAACTGAGGGAGATTGCGAAGGGAGCTTGCGCTTTTCGATTCAGCTGCCACCCGGTGTATATGTCAAATGGCATCGGCTCCAGCCGTGAATCGAATCTGTCAGGTAAGATCTGTAACCAGTACCGCTTGGCTTGCCTATGTTTTTGTAGGAATACAATGACTAGAGTTTTGATTGGAGTTTATTTAGATTCTATCTCTCACTCTATGGTCTCTTATTCAAAAGTTGGAGATAACTCGCTCGGATCTGGGTCGACAGGTAAGGAAAACTAACCTGGTTGCGTCAATAGCATCTAGATAATTTATTACATACCGGCCGTTTGGCTCAGTAGTAAAGACATTGCTAGCGGCGCGGAAGGCTTAGGGTTCAATTCCCGGCCTGGTTAAATTGGACACTGTCGTCAACAGCTCCCCACCGCTGCGACGTTTTTGTGTTGTCCAGGCGCTAAGCTGCGGAGATGAGCCCCGCCATTCGTATCACGCTTCGGCGTAATGCCGCGAGTGTCAAGAAAATTTGATTTTAATTTATCACATCATTCCTGATTTATGCTATCAAAAGTGGAGCTATTTTGATTGAATATGTGTATTGTTTATCAAATACGAAGAATTCTGCACACAAGAAATTATCTTTTTCTACTACCACTACATGAAGAAAAATTTTTGTAGTTGATCATATCTCATCTGTTTGGAATATTGGAATGGTGCATGGCTGTCCCTCTATCGTTACTGGTCGATACATTAGCAACAAATAGTGAAAAGCAACTTATACGCAGAGTGTTTAAGGTAAATCTTTGGTAACGTTTTATTATAGCATCGTTTTTACGAAAGTGGTTGCCACTGGTCTGCGCCAGGCGATAATGCGACGCAGCAGGGGTTTACACGTTCGATAAAGAGTGAGTTAAAAACAAGAATGGTGCGAAAAAAACGGCCGGGTAGTTCAGTTGTTAAGCACACGCTATCGGTGCAGGAGGTCTGGGGTTTGATTTCCGGGTCGGTCATTTCGGCACAGTGTCGCCAACGGCTAGTCACAGTTGCAACGTTTCTTCGGGGCTGGGTTGCCCAGGCGTTTAGTCGGGGAGATGGGCCCCACCACTCGTTGCAAGCTTGGGCATAATTCTGCGAGTGTGATCAATGATTTGATTGGATTTGGTGCGGAAATTACGTTGTATGTCGCGTATCATTAAATGCTGCTTATAATGTAGGAAATTTTACCGCTAAGCGATCCGTATTCACAATTATTATACACTATACGAATAGAGTTCTGAATACTGAACTGGTTTTAATTTCTTTTTTGCTCATTTTTGTAGCTTTTATGATCAACCAACTTGTGTTGAAGTAATAGTAAAAATGAAATTATCAGGGATCGAATAGTACAAGGATTTTGGGCTGGCTAGCTTAGTTTTTAAGCACACGCTAATGGTGCGGAAAATTTGGGATTCGATTCTTGAGCTGTCATACACAGCGTCACCAGCTCGCCACCGCTGCGACGTTTCTTGGGAGATGTGTTGTCCAGGCGCTAACTCGCAAAGAAGAGCTCGCCACTCGTTACACGCTTCGTCGTAACGCTGCGAGTATGATGAAGGTTTGATTTTGATTTGAAAAAAACAAAAATTTGGGTTATTTCTTTTTTTACCCTACTTTCAGCTGGAATTTTGATTCATACATTTCTTACAACCCATACAAGGAAACTACTGATCGTTAGGTCATAAAATTTCAATCCGTTATTCATTCCACTTTGTTACTAATTGCAGGCAATTCAATCCGCTACTTTAATCAAATACATTACAAGTAAAACCAGTTCCTCACCGGAAGCAACTGCGCAAAATTTCGAGGCCAATGTTCCGCTTGATCAATTACGAGAGACCGGTGGTTCCGCCGGCCAAAACAAAACTAAAAGCAGCAAGAAAAATGGTGAGATAGTAAAACTGATGCATGGATATTAGTGCTGCTGAACATTTTTTTGAGTTTTGTGACTTAAAGACTGGCACAATAATCTTGCATGAAGCAATTCTGTATAAAGCTTATTTTGAGCACATTATTCAAGTTTTTGTATCAAAAAAAATTCTTCGATTTAAATGACACACGACCTGCTGGTTGGGTTTGTGGTTAGAACATGGCTATTGGGACTGGAAATCTCGGATTTGATTCCCGGGCTGGTCAAATTGGACTTAGTTTCGACACGCCACTGCTACGACGTTTCTGCGTAGTACCGCGAGGATACTGAAGATTTGATTTTTAAACAGGCTATCGAGGGTTTTTTTCTTCTGTTTTTTTTTTCGAACTATTCAATCTCTGATTTTCCGATATTCTGTAACATTGTTAGTAGATTCGAACAACATCATCAAATTAACTGCGAACATGGTATTAAAACATTTAATGAACTACCTTGGACACTTTCCCTTGCCACGTGGCACTTCCATACTGTCATCAATCGTCAGCGAGAACCATGATATATCAGAGCGAAGTGTAGATGAGCTCACACCAGCTCTCTTTCATTCTCCTCAAGTCCAGGTAAGTAAATTTTAGCTCTGCTGCATGAAAATAAATGCTTGAATGCACAACTGCAGACAGTGAACATTGTTTAATTCGACCTTTCAGGTCTCATTAGTGTAGTTGGTGTGACCGACATTTACTCAAGGCAACAGTGATGTAGTTAAGACCATCACCTACAAGACCAAGACCTTGTAAATTTTTCAAGACCAAGACCTTTAATTTTTTTCAAGACCAAGACCATAAAAATGGGATGAGAATTAAGAGTTTATCACTTATTATCGCTATTTTTCTATAACAACAAAAAAAATCGGGCAAAATATATACAGAATATTAAAAGAAATAAGAACAACACAATCACATACACGTTGTTGGACACTTTTTCTAGCTGTGCAGGATCACTTAAATTTTTACTAGATGCTTTTTAGTTCTTTCGGTCTTAAGACCAAACTAAATGGTCAAGACCAAGACCGCAAATGGTCAAGACCAAGACCGTCTTGGCCAAGACCAAGACCTTAAAAAAATGATCTTAAGACCGGTAAGACCTGCGTCACTGCAAGGCCATCTGTACCTGAGAAGGATCTTTGCTTGTGGTTTGTAGCTATACCGGCTACAAGAACCTGCAAAAAACATCTCTGCCAAACCCCCTCGCCCATGAAAAAGCGAAGGGCACGGCAAACAATGTGTTGGCGCATACAGACCAGAAAACAAAGCACTCATTTTAAGGTCACAATTTGTAACACGAACACAATTTGTGAGACATTTGTGTTATTGTGCATACATGCACTTTTGCATTTGTGTTACAAAGGCTTGAATATCTTGACTGAGATTATTTTTAAATTGATTAACTGAAAACTCAATTGCAGTTGTTGGAAGTGTGAAGTGAGCTTGGACTCTTCTTGCAGTTGTCGGAAGTGTGAAGTGAGCTTGGACTTTTCGAGTCAATAGCCACCCGAAATAAAGGTGAAATACAAACAACTCCTGCCGTGAATCGAACCCGTCTCAAAGGATCTGTAACCTATACGCTGCTGGGCCAAGTCGCTGACATACAGGAATTCCTAAGTACTTTTACTGTTCGTGGAATTCCTAATTACTTTTATTTTTTAGTTTATGGTGTTCAATGACATGTGCTTGATGTCGGTCGTGGAAATGCCGTCAGAGGTAGGAGTATTTCTTTAAGTAGATTATTTAAATTGATTGCCGAGATAGTTTTGACGATGTTACAAGTGTTTTAGATTTTGTGTGAACGGTTCGACTTTTGTGCAGTTGGTCTGGGATGCTTCTTAGATGTTATTTTCCGCAAAATTTGTCAGTAAACTTTTTGGAAAACAAACTAATAAATTTTAAAGCAGTTTTCTAACGTTAGCTTGAAGCAGGCATGAAAAACAGAGTAGTTTTCTTCTCTGCTGGGAGGCATTAGATACTGTTTCGGTTTTTTGACGTGACTCGCCTGGAACTGAATCCAGTTTAAACTTACCAATTACACATAATTTCATACTTATCAGCTAAAATTTGTAATTTTTTGCGTATTTTCGAAAGCCTTCGTGCTCAAACTGCGCTCTTCGGTAAGTGGCTTACATTTTGACAACGCTGCGAGTCACTATGCGTCGATCCAATTTCCAACTGATACCCCTGGACACTATTCCAAACGTGTTGTTTTAGGATGACAAGCCAGGTGGAGGTCCCACTGCAGGAATGACTACTCCAAAACGATGTGTCCGCTTTATCGTCCGAGATGCTGGAGGAAAATATTGCTGGGACTCCTCCATTCTCCATGGCCCTCCCAATGTAACAGATCTTAACGCCCCAGGTCCGCATGCGCTACAACTCGTATTGGATATATTGGCAGTTCGATAATAGTTTTGTTGCTACTACCACTAGTTCGTCGTGGTTTTGTCAAAACTTTTTTTGCGCAGTGTTAACTGCTTTACACTTGCGTACGCAGGGAACCACTCTGCCCCCTTCATTTTCTTTGATACACTTTAAAGGCTTTGTGGCTCAGTTTCTAATGAAAAATTGTGCCTCAGTGTCGCAAAATTTCCTCTCAGAAAATTTTGCCTGCGCTTCTGAAAATAAAATTAGCGACAAATAATCTTTTTCATTTCCAAACAGATTTATATGCTTGATAGAATAATGGTTGTCGGAGTGGTTTCAGACATGGCTATGGGTGCAGGAGGTCATGAGTTCGGTTCGCGGGCCGATCTCGTTGGACACCATGTCACTAACGGCTCGCCACTGCTGTGATGTTTTTCGGAGCTGTGCTGCCCAGGCACCAACATGCGAAGACGGGCCCCGCCACTTGAGCATACTTCGGCGTATTGTCGCGAGTATAATAAAAGTTAGATCTTTTATAATTATTCTTTTTTCAGTTGTGTGCAAACCGTCGTCGGATTTGGATCAAGCCAAATGTGACGCCGCTAAAAGAATTAGTAACAGTTACAAGAGTTATGCCCAGGCAGAAGAGAAAAAGAGATGGCTGTGGGTGCAGGAGGTCATGAGTTCGGTTCGCGGGCCGATCTCGTTGGACACCATGTCACTAACGGCTCGCCACTGCTGTGATGTTTTTCGGAGCTGTGCTGCCCAGGCACCAACATGCGAAGACGGGCCCCGCCACTTGAGCATACTTCGGCGTATTGTCGCGAGTATAATAAAAGTTAGATCTTTTATAATTATTCTTTTTTCAGTTGTGTGCAAACCGTCGTCGGATTTGGATCAAGCCAAATGTGACGCCGCTAAAAGAATTAGTAACAGTTACAAGAGTTATGCCCAGGCAGAAGAGAAAAAAATACACACGGTTGAACATCAACCTATTCCGCAGTACGGGGACAACATTGGCGATAAAAGTTCCGAAAAATTAGATCAGGTTTGGGCATTATTTTGGCTCATGATAATTACATGCCTTTCATCAGGCTGCATAGAATTTTGTTTGACAAACTAAACGGCAAAAATAATTACTTTTAAGAAGGAATAATAAAGCCAAAGTAATTCATGAAATTCGATTTTATTTGTGGCCTTTGCTTGTAATTACAGTACTTTGTCTTTGTTTTTGATTTTGATTTTTCATTCTATATTTACTGTATTAATTACGGTCTGTTTCGCTTTGTTACTCTTCAGGAATTGTTTTTCAAATACAGTAGAACCTGAATGAGATTCTAAATCATTGAACTGGTTTTTAAAGCCATGAGTTTTTACTTGAGGTTTAATGCCTTACTTTGGAATACAATAATTATAGGGCGAAAATAGCATAAGGAGGAAACACAACAAGCCGCAGTTAATTACTGCGTCTCTGGTTTCCTTCTCACTGTCTTACCTGTTGTTCCAGTTGCTTCAATATCTTGGTTCCTCAAGTCCTGAAATCCAAAATCCGATAGGATTCCCTCTTAACGTTCCAGCTTCTCTACCTCCTTGTCTGGATCACAAACTAGAAAAAGATGTTATTGATCTTCTACTTTCACATCATCAAAGCTTGCAAAATTTCGTGGCTGAGACAGCGTGTAAGGAAAGGTAAATATTTGTTTGTTTGATGGTCCGTTAGTGCATCGGGAAACAACGTTCGTTTGAAGCTGGAAGACTTTCCTTCTTCAATCGGGTCATACTTCAGACTTTGCCCAGAAAAGAGTGTCTATAAAACTGTTCAACACTGGTCCAAGGAAGGGTTAAAAGCCGTCGCAGAACTCGATGGCGAGATTACGTTGAAGATCTTACTTGGTCTGGCCTTGGCAATCCACCAGAGCATCTACCCTTTGTCGCGGAGGATCGAGATGCTTGGAGGCTTCAACTCGAGCAGCTGCCCCCGCAACCCCCCAGGGATAAGCGGCTCTAGAAAAGTAAGTAAAACAATTGCAGCTTCCTGGCAAGGTGCTCGACACAAACCGTAAGTGCGAAGGATTGATATCTCAACTATCCTTTCTCAGGAAGAGTTCAGTAATTGTAATTCACCGACATGATTAATGGCCTGCGTATTGCATAAGCGTAGTGGTTAAAGACACCGGTATCTGCATGGGAGGTCTTGGGTTCGATTCCCGGGCCAGTCAAATCGGACACAGTGTCGCCCACGGCTCGCCACTGTTGCGACATTTCTTCGGAGCTATGTTACCCAGACGCTTACCCTTGGAGATGGGCCCCGCGACTCGTTACACGCTTCGGCGTATTACCGCGAGTGCAATGGAAATGTGTTTTATGTGTATTTTTGTTGTGCATTGTAGGCGTTTAAGGCATCCGCTGTCACTACTCCATGCCTTTTTACTGCAATAAGTTCGTAAAACTCAGTTGTGGCAAAATTGAAGTTGCTGCAAACATAAGCGTCGTTTGCTCTGTATGTCACTTCGTATTGGTTTAATTTCATGTGTTTTGTGTGTTGTTGGACCAACATAAACTTCAGTTTTGTTTTTTTTTTAATTTGCAGCAGCCAGTGGACTATGAAGCAACCCCAGGCCCCTGCTACTGTGACGTCACCCTTCTATTACGCACGATTACTTTGCACCGAATTCGGGTTTTTGTCACGTGACAGTCGACAGCGTCTTCACCTTTTGAAGAAAAATGAACGTCTATTAAGGGAATTAAAAAATCTCGACGCTGGAAACTGGTTAGCTATAGCCTAGTTACTAGTTAGCATGCGGTTGAAAACCCGATTTAAATTTACCGAATCGGCGTTTGGCGTACGTAGTTGTTAAAGATATCGCTATCGATATATACGGTAGGTCTATAGTTCAATTCCCGGTCTGGTCAAATCGGACACACTGTCGCCAACCTCTCGCCACCGCTGCGACGTTTCTTCGGAGCTGCGTTGCCCAGGCGCTGAGCCTCAGAGATGGCCCTGCCACTCGTTACACGCTTCGGCGTAATACGGCGAGTGTAATAAAGATGCGGCTTTCATTTGCAAGTTCGTTTACCGACACGCGGCTACGCGACAGCGACTACAATGTTAACAAAACAAATAAGGTTCGACGGAAAATTGCTGCACTCCGCCTTGCCGCGTATCGATAAGCGCGCCTGTAGATTAAGCTCACGAGTTTGTAATTGAAGTTAGTTAAGTTTGAGTACTAAGACCACTTCTTGGCTGTATGACTTTGGCTTCTTTTCGTAGCTGCTTAGTTAATGCCCTTCGTTTAATTATTGCCTAATCGTCAATTCATTACCAGCATTCATTCATGTGGGCTTGGCCATGTTAGTACTGTACAGCTTTGGCATGCTGAGAGCCACTACGACGTGAATGGTCTATTTAGCAGCTGTAACAAATAAATAAGCTGTTAAAAGTGTGTCTTTGAGTTCTTGGAAAAGCAAGCCTGGCTTGTTTTCAAATAGAGTCAAGCTTTATATCTTATGCGGACCAGTGTCAGTTGCAACTTGTAAAGTTTCCCATCTTAGGTTAATGCAGTGACGACTGCAAAAGAGAGCGGTACTGACAAACGAAAGAGACAATTTTAAGACATCGCTGTCGGCTCGCGAGGTCTGGGGTTCGAATCTGAGTCGACCAAATCAGACACATTGTCGCCAACGGCTCGCCACCGCTATCATGTGTCTTCGTAGCTATGTTGCTCAGACGCTAAGCAGCGGAGATGGACCCCGCCACTCGTTACACTTTTTTGCGTAACACCGCGAGTGAATGAAGAATTAATTTCAAAATGTTTTTCAGTCGCGAGACCCACAAGGTGGCAGTATTTTACATTGCAAATGGCCAAGAAGACAAAATGTCAATTTTGTCTAACACTGGAGGCAGTAAAGATTACGAAGGATTTGTTTCAGGGCTTGGATGGGAGGTGAGTCAGTTGCCTATTATACAAAATAATCAATCGGTTGCTCCGTAAAACTTTCTCTCAGATAAAATACTTTGTTTTAACCATGCACTCACGCTGAACTAGGTTTCTCAATGTGTTTAAAAATTTTTTGTGTGTTTTACCATGACATCACATTTGCAGCATCAAATAAACGCAAAAAAACATTAATTTTGCATTAAGTTATTGGGAAAGCTGCGACAGGATTTATAACGTTGGCTGCCAATTCATTTTTTAGATCTTTTCTCATTAATTTTAATTGCGTTCAGAAGTAATTAGCCAAAATATATGTTTTCAAAATACAAAAAATGTGCTGGGCTGTAATCAAGCGAACGGATTTTGACGACACTATAGACCGAAAGTGTGTTGGGTTTCACATCAATTGATTTAAAACTCCAATCTTTAATTGTTTTTCCGTAGTTGAAACATCATTAGAAGCATTTTTATCTTCTTATTATGAGGAAGCCATGAAGGCTCTATAACGAGCTCGCTTAGGAGTTGCCGACCATCTATCTACCACTTAACGATGGGAAAGTCTTGCTAAGTGCCTTCCTCAACGACACTAGAAACTTGCCGGGTTTTTTTTTCACACTATCCCTTTAATGCTAAGCATCAAGCGGGCAGCTGTGAATACTAGTTTGCAAATCATTAGTTCACCCGACTCGTCATCGAACCCCAAATCTGATGCCTCAGAGGCAGACACTCCATTATCACTTTAGAGTGGATTTTTTATGAGCCTGTGGTAGATACGAAGTTATTTGCAGCAAGTTTGGCAAGGCTGCTCTGAACTTTGCTTGCCTTGAAATCAAAGCCGGGTTTCTTGCACCAGTTGGATCAAATACCCAAGTTCGTTTTCTCACAATTTGAGATATCGCGCTTCATCATTGCTTTTAAATGTGCTTAAATTACCCTTCACAAAGCACGCGACACTTGCATAATGCATGATTACGTGTGCCTATAATTGCTAGCAATAAACAATATCTTATTGCAAGCGCAGAGATCCATATGGTCTCATAAGTGGTGTTAATGAGGCCAAACTACGCTTCATGTGTCAAATTATGACCGAAGAGCACTACGGTTTGTTTTCAACACTGGTTTAATTTTTAGCCAATGGCTGATAAATTATTCCTTATTTTTTAAACATGCGGTTAGGAATTAATTCCATAAAAATTTCCAATTTGCAAATATAGATGATTATTTTCTGCCGCAAAAAAGCGATAGAAGAATCGTGTTGTATTAACCTATATGATGCATTAAAGCTTCCCTCTTGTGGCAAAATTTCGTAGATTGTAAGTTGTGTTTCAAAGAAGTGATTTTCATGAACCGTCTTGTTCGAAGAAGCAAAAAGATAACTGGGGTTGGAATTGAACCATCGACCTTGCCATTTGTTATTAGAACGATGCTGTGACTCAGTGGTTTTCAATCTTTTCTGGTTTAGGGCCACTATTCGGAAATCAAATTTTCTGTCCGTATTTCATTCGCAGTGGTTACAGCTGGCGGCTGGTCATAACTGGTTGGTTATCGTTAACTGGTTAATAAACCTTGCGCTTGTGGCCCCCTAGTTAAGGTCTCGTGGCCCCCTGGAGGGGGGGGGCAATGGTTTCTAGTTGAGAACCCCTGCTCTAACTCTTCAAAATTACCAATGTAAAGTTGTACAATCTTCCTTCAGCGGCAAAGACTAAATGTCTCCCGTCTATATGTTTCCCAGCAAGAGCACAAACTTTGATTCCCAGTAAAGTTAACATCATGCAATGCTGTTAAGGTTGTGTTGCTGCCACAATATCATCACTTCCCACACTTCGCTACCAAGTCGCACACTTTTGTACTCGCACTTGTCAGCGACATGGCCTAGCGGCACCGCGCGCAGGTGACAGATCCTACGTGACGGGTTTGATTCGCGGCTGGAGCCGATCGCATTTGACAAATATAACGGGTGGCTGCTGACTCGAAGAGCGCAAGCTCACTTCGCAGTCTCCCTCAATTACTGTTGAATTTTTTGTTCAATATAATTTGAAAACAACCTCACTTATTATACTTTTTATTTTATTTTTGTTCAGGTTGATTTAGCTCGCCATTGTGGCTTCCGTGGCAAGTTACAAAGTGACGGTAGCACAGGTACTAGTTGTCCTTATTACGCAACCTCGACTCTGGAAGTCATATTTCACGTCGCAACTAGATTTCCATCCGCTGATGAAAATGCCAGAAATGTTAAAGTAAGAATAATTTTGTTTTTTGTGAAGTTGATGATAAAAAATATTCTCTTATTTAAGCTAGCTGATGTTTGCTTTACGGCACGCGAGATTGCGCGTGCATTGACTTCGAACGAGGTTTTGTGCAAATTATGAAAACAATCTTGAAAATCGAACCCACGATCACAAATTTAATCTTGATTTCTTGCTAGATCCGCCATCTTGGAAACGATGAAGTCCATATTGTATGGAGTGAGCACCACAGAGATTACCGACGAGGAATTATTCCGACCGAATTCGGAGATGTTCTTATCGTAATTTATCCGATCCGACACGGGTTGTACAAGATCCAAATTATGAAGAAAGACGAAGTGAGTTTTTTTTCTTTGTAAATTTTGTTGAAAAAAGTCAAATCGTTATACCCGCGGTTTTACGCTGAAGCGTGAAACGAGTGGCAGGGCCCATTTCCGCGGCTTGGCGCATGGGCAACACTGCTCCAAAGAAACATCGCAGTGGTGACGAGCCGTTGGCGACGCTGTGTCTGATTTGACCGACCCGGGATTCGAACCCCAGACCACCCACGCCGATACCAATGTCTTAACAACTGGGCTAAACAATCGATATGGTCTCCCCAATTATACTTCCGAGACAAGAGGGCGTAAAACCGCTTGACTGAGACTCAGTTTTTGTGGGCTTGCCCTCAAAGGTGGAATCAAAAACTGAGGAAAATAGATGTTGGGCCTAACAAAGGAGCGTTTTGTAGGACTACAGTCTTGCTGAGGCCAGAATGTAATTTTTGCTCGTTACAAGGTCAAAATTGATTGATAGCTGTGGCAGTGAAACATGCAACAATGCAACACAGTTGATTGCCGTTTCCCTATGCCGTGCTTCTTGCCGGCAGTTTCAAAGTTTTTGCTATCAAGCTACCAGAATGAAACCAGAGTCGCAACCGCTCCATGCGAGCGATGTACCAAACTTTGCGTTAATGCTTTAAAGTAAGAACAAGCAGCGAACGATTTTTCTTCAATTTTTTTGTAAAAAGTACCGGTACCTAATATTCTATGTTCCAGATCCCCTACTTTGGTCCTTTGTTTGATGGGGCGGTTGTTCATGGTCGAATTCTTCCAGTTCTGGTCAGAGAGACAGCGATCAATGCCGGGAGAGCAAAGCGGTCACTAATCAATCTATTTCAATCATTGTATCTTTTCTCTTTCACTTTAAAAGCAAAAACGTAAAATCATTGCATCGTTCTTATCTAAGTTTTGCTCAAATTTCAAGGCAATAACGTTTGCCAGGGCAATATCTCTTCCTGCTTGATTCAAAACTGCATGAACTAGATTTGAGAGGGAAAATATACTGAAAATGTAAGAACAGGAACACTGAGGCTAGAATTTGTGCAATGCGTCGTCAGCAACATGGCCTAGCGGTGCCGCACGCAGGTTCCAATTCCTCCGTGGCGCGTTCGATTCACGGCTGGAGCCGATCGCATTGGACAATTTGTTGGTGGCTGCTTGGTGCTCACTCGGACGGGGCAAACTCACTTCGCAGTCTCCCACAATTACTGTTGGATTTTCAGTTCAATATCATCTGACAAAAACCTTTTTTTCGTTTGTGTTTTAGTTAGTTTATTCCCGGCTAGTTAAAATCAAGAGGAAACTTAGGAGATGACTATTGCTGTTATGACATCCTTAACTTTTGATCCAGTTATGAAGAAAGACATCGATATTTGAATCAAATTATAACTCAGTACAAGGACAATATGACCTTTGAAGATTATTGCAGCAATCTCTACAATCCAAATATCACAAACCCGAGACGCTCTTCTTTGCCTAAGAAGCCTAGACCTGCTAAGATGTCATTCTCTATTAATTCAAATAATTCAAGCAATCGTTCTTCCTCTCCCTTTCCAATCATTCAGCCTCCTTCTCCAATCGGTAAGATAATTTTTAGTACCTTTGTAAGACATTATATGCAAGTTACTTTAGTTTTTTTGCGTTTGACATTAGTTTTTTCAGGTGCTAAAGCGGTTAGAGCTGAGAGATTGCTGTTAGCATTACCACGTCAGCAATTGGTTTTGTGAGATCTCTTCGAATCACGACTTCTTTTGGTTTTAGTTGCAACTTTTTGTTCAGATTGTACGGTGTATTGGCCAATATAGCCTCTTAGGAGTGGCCGACCACTTGAAGCTAGGGTACTCCCCGTCACGTGTCTGGTAGAACAATTTATCACCCTGACCACATGCTCAGTTCAAGTAGTTCCGAAAATCATAATTACGTTCTTCATGTCATAATTCAAAAACGTGATTATGACATCAACAATTTAATTGTGAAGCAGAAAACCCATGGGATTTTGTAACCACTTGAACTAGGTATGTGGTCAGAAAAGTGTCTCTACAGTTGAACGTCCAGTGAATAACAATCATCAGTCACTGGTTTGACCCGAATCGGAATCAAACCCAGAGTCTAACGCTTTAGAGGCAGTCATTCTTTTCTCTGGGTCACTTCATTAACAAGATTTGCCTGGATAAGTCGCAAGCTTACTTGTTTAGGCACTCCTCAGACTCCACAACCTACTGTTATGATAACACGAGCTTCACAAGATTCAGGATCAGTGGATCTGGAAAAAAAACGGATTTTAACCGATCAAAGTATTTACCAAGGATCCATCTACGGTGTTACCGAGTCTTCCGTATCTGATGACGTCAACACAGTAACTACGTCACGATACAGCTCTTCATCACGTGATCAGTTTAGTCCAGTTTTGAGTGTTGCAAGTGTGGAGTAAAATTTCATAAATTTAATCACTGCACTTTGTTGTCAGATTTTGGGATTGCATAATGACTTCTACAGAAACAAACTTCGTTGTAACTAGGACTAAAATCTGTCTCTTGAAATTATTTTCTTTTTAAGCAGAGTTTATTGAAGTTAAATGGGTCGCAATTTCAAGTTGTATTAAATACTAATAAACGAGCAAAAACCAATTGAAATATGTTCAAAAAAAAAATGGACGTTTTAGTAAAAATACAGTCCCATTGAATGAGGTTAACAAAGGTCATTGGTTACTGTATTTAACCGTCGCCACTTTTTTAATATATTTCGATTTGTTTTGGCTTTTTTATTTATAATTAAGCTTTCAAAAATTCCTATCAAGCATGCTCTAAGTGTTATTGTTTACACTTTTAGCTGTTGGCATTGCCACTCTAAATTTTTTAGTACATGTCTCAGTGTAGTTGCGGGCATGATTCAGAGATAAAAGTTTTGGGCCTGGTAATACAAGGCCTCGTTTCAAAACGACATAAGAAACATCGTCAGCATTTTTCACAAAAAAGATTTGACACTTGAGTTTTTTTTGCCCCAAATATAATTCTTCTTCAAAGGTTATTGAGATACTGACTCAACGACATCTTATCCTCATATATGCAAAAAAGTTCGCTTTTTTATCCTCACGATGTCACCAAATCTTTAAGCGAAGTTTAAGTACGTTTGCAAGCATTTGTGACCTCCCTGACTAGTAGTGTAACAAGCTACGATTAACTGTGTTTTTGTCTGTTGTTTTGTGCTGAATGTTATGCAGTACGCTGAACATGAAATGTGTGTTTTTCCATCTTTAATATATACTTGGAAATCCATGATTGGCAATGCGTAAGAATAAAAAAAAAGATGTGTTTAGATATATCACATTACCTTCAATATTAGTTCCAACTATGTATTTATTCAACGTTCTGTTTTAAGCAAATACTAGAGACCCAAAATAAACATGCAAAATACCATTTCATTAGGTTTTGTTGATTCTAGGGACCAGATTTTTAGTTTTGGAACCCAAATCTGTTTGCTCTCTGAGGTTACAAACAAATAAACGAAAATTTAAGGTGTTGGATCTGTTGTTTTTTTTTCGCTTATTTATTATTGTTTGTTTATTAATTTGTTTCGTTTTTAAATTTAAGATCTATGAATGCTATTTTTACTAATAAAATGCGCCAGTTAATTCTTATAGCGGTATAGCCTGATCAAAATCTCTCTTGGGCTGAAAAAAATTAGATACATATGGAAGAGCCAGCGTAGCGATGTACATCACTGAGTGCCTTGCTGTAAACATCAGAGTGTGGACTGCCCAATGACCACTTTGGTAGGCTAACTTCGGTTAGCCTTGTATTAATTACAAAGAACAAATTAGGGAGCGCCCAGGTTCCCAAGTTTGGTAGGCTTTTGGTCAAGATAGACTCCTCTGCATCGATTCCGTGATAATGATACGTCACTTAAATCCTCGAAGCGAGAATATCTTGCCTAATATCTTGCCAAGGATAAGCAAGATATTCTCGCTTCGAGGATTTAAGTGACGTATCATTATCACGGAATCGATGCAGAAGAGTCTATCTTGACCAAAAGCCTACCAAACTTGGGAACCTGGGCGCTACCTAATTTGTTCTTTGCTGTAAACAGTAATTTTTGCTTTTTTTTGCAGTCCAATCTTAATTCCAAGGATTGCTAATGGCTGCATCAACATTTGATCCTTATATAACCACACATAATGTTCTTATTATCAAAAAGTAAATAGTTATATCTTTAAGCTAATTAGATTTTATCGATTTTGGTACTTAACGTAATTTCTTGAGCAATTAGGCAAGGATTGGTGTTTGTTACGTCGCCAAATCAAGTCGAAGACGCGGAATCGAACCCAGGTCTAGGAGTTTTCTGTGTTTAAAAGTTCGAAACTGATATTGTTCTACTTAGAACTCCTGTTATTGGCCGAGCAAAATTTAGACTAAATGTTTAAAATGCTGTATACTCACATAGCGTTAACCTGTACTATACTGGTGTATAAACGAGAGATATCATGATAGGCCTTAAAAGACTTAAAAACCAATATTCTACGGCTAGTTTCGCGGTTTGACCGCTTATCAGGTAGATTCGAGTTCAATCTTCATCATACTGATACATGGTTAAAGTTTCTGGCCCTATATACCGAACCCTTAAAAAGTTACCGATTGTTCATAGGTAAAATTACCGAATAAATCCTTTTTTAAAACTATGGTTTGACTATTGCTAATTAATTGTAAAAAATTGTAGCTATGTACGTAGGCAACGAATTATGCTGCAAATGTTATGGCTTTAGTGTATGCATAACTTTGCAGAAGCTTGCAGATATTATGTTTGTTCATTTCTACTTCATTGGTTTTTTAAAGGAGAAAAGTTGTTGCAGCGACGCTACTTTTAGCGTCAGTGCTGCAAATAACTTCTGTTAAGCAGTAATAAGCACTTCTCGATTGCAAGTTAACGCTATATTTGGTACAACGTGAAGACGGTGCCAGTGGCGACGATACGGTAGGGAAATTTTATCCGTTCGTTTAAGTACGGACAAGAGAAATATCTACGGAACGTCACTAAACCGCGGATATTTTTACGTTTTTCGTGGAAATCAGATTAAAAACTTGGATGCCGCGGCTTTACTGACGCAAAAACCAAGCAAGAAAACCTCGAGGTAAAAATAGGAAATTCCAGCAGACAACCACGCCGTGTTTGCAAAGGATGTCGCCAGTAAATATACAACTTCATCATGCGTGATTAAGTTGGAATAAACGTATTATAATTAAATTGTCTAGTGTTTCGGACACTTGCGTGTTTTAATACACATCATAGCCCACATGAAAATTCTCTTTGTAGGCAGTAATGGGCACGATAAATCTTTCTGTTTCCAA
The DNA here is from genome assembly GCA_964006365.1 of Trididemnum miniatum. Classification (NCBI taxonomy): domain Eukaryota; kingdom Metazoa; phylum Chordata; class Ascidiacea; order Aplousobranchia; family Didemnidae; genus Trididemnum; species Trididemnum miniatum. Next base: position 10,634,082 of record OZ023251.1, on the reverse strand, counting down.
AGCGATAATAATCGATAATTTCAAAAAAGCTCTGGGCGAACCGATAATCGATAACTCGGAATTTCTTAAAGCGATATCGGTAATTGATAAATTTTTCAGATAAATGTTGCGGTAAATTTTCAATGAGTTGGACGAATTTTTTTTATAAAGGAAATTGCAGAAAATTTTTTTCCAGATTTTGCAAGAAAGGGAGCAGCTCACTGACTCTGCTGTGGCATTAAACAAAACAACGAAAGATATTTTTTTAATTGCCACAAGACTTTATGGACACCTTGTATTTTTTCCATAGCGCTAACTCACTAATTTTGAACACTGTGTTCATAAAGAATCGTTTATCGCGATAATTTATCGGCGATAACAAAATACAGCATATAACAATAGCGGTATCGGTAATCGATAAATGAAAACTGTTTAAAAAGATATCGATAATAAATTATCGCCGATTAATAATCTCGTTAAATGCCCATATCTGTGTTATAGGCTAGTTACAAGCCTCAGATTTATCTCGGGCCTGTAAAGAAAGGACAAAGGATGCGTGCTTTCCTACCCAAGAGCTCAAACCGTTGCTACTTATTATGTGTAATTGCGAAGCTGGGTTTAATAATGCGACTACTGACAATTTTGCTTGATTTTCACAATGAAAGGTAAAATAGAGAAGCGATATTTGCCGTTATTGCTGCCTTTTCTTTAATTTCTTCTGTTCCTACCTGTCGCGTTATTGAAACTTGCTAGAGATTCAACCTTTAATTCTAAGAACAAAAATGTTATCTATCCCAGAGAACGACGTGAGAGTATCAGTATTATATCCAATGGTCTTTGGAAATCTTGCAATCTACCACTTTCAATAAAAAAACAAACCACCCTTAATATATAACAAAATTATACATTAAGCAACTTAGAAAATATTCCTCTCAGAGCAATACAAATCACTCAGAAATCTCCGCTAACACTCACTCAAAATAACCCGCTGAATACGGTAAGCAGCAACAGGGACGTACTAAGCACATCTAATACTCGTCTCACTGCAATAACAAATTTCCGCCCTTGTAGAAAATTTGCGATTCCAGATAGTACCTCATTGTTACGTAATTACGACACAACAGTAGAAGCTAGAAGTCTCCATAAGTAAACAACGCCATAGATCGCAGAAGGTCGATTATGACGTCATAGAGAAGATGAAAAAATGGTCTAGGACTAGGTAAGAAGTTTCTAGGTTCCAGTACATCAAATAATTTTCATCAAAACCTGCGATAAACAACGAAAGTTCTGGATTTTATCATGTCTCTCGTCACGTGTTGCGATTAATTCACACACCAAATGACTATAACTACAGAACCAGCTCAAATTAGGCAAGTAAGACGGTTTTATCCAGGGAGTCGAACCGTTTAATTTTTCAGGTTCGGTTTGGGTTCAACAGCGATTTCAAATTTCGGCTCAGTTCCGGTTAAGGTTCAGATAAATTGAAACGCTCCGGTTTGGGTTCGCTCCAGTAAAAAATATTTCAAAACCGGTTGATAAAGTTCCGGTTCAGGTTCGCAGTAAAAAATGGTATAATTCTAGCAACACAATTTAAAAAATGAAACGTACAAAGCAATTTTTCTTCGCATTGACAGGCCAATATAAAATACTTGTAGTAAAGCCAATTTCGAGACAATTAAATTGTTACTATGCTCTGACTCCGGCGGCCTATACTTTGATAAAGAAATATATCTTTACATTGACGGGCCAATGTAGGCCTACTGCTTGTAGTGCTGTGCAAGTACCGTATTTCTTTGAACATAAGCCGCCTTCAAAGTGACGCGTGTGACCTCACGAAGCAAACCGCTTTTTCAATCGGTTTGGTTAAGGTTCGCTAGTACTCACATTATTTGGTTCAGTTCCGGTTCGCTCTTCGCGATTTTGAAAAATACGGTTCGGTTAAGGTTCGACAAAAATAGTGCAAAACCGGTTTATAAAACTCCGGTTCGGGTTCGGTTCGACTCCCTGGTTTTATCTCGGATTATAAACTCAAAATATATCACATGATTAATAACGTGACACTACCATTTGACTACTTTAGTAAACCTCAAAGATGAATGTATTTTCTGAAGGTTTAGAATTTAGACTACTTGCTGATCTTGAAAATAGCTTATCTTTTTGTCGAAACGTTTACATAATGATTAGCCAACTTCAGTTTTTCCGATTAATTGTTGGTTTTTGGGTAAAAAAAGCAGATTCATTAATTTCTTGCTTTTTATGAGCAAATATTTACGTTACAAAATGATAAGCTTGTATAGAAAGCACACTTTTCATAAAACTTTCAAAAAAATTTGAATACTAACCACAATCTCTGCTGTGTAAACTAAACAAGTAGTTTCTCGCAACAGATTAAACTAATTTTTAAGAGATTAGGCTACCTTTCGTTATATAAAAACAAAAAATCTAAGTTAGCTACGCAACACAGCTATGTAAAACAGCTACGCAAAAACGTCTAAAAATCGGACGATTTAAAACTGGATTTTCTGTAGTAAAACTTAAATATAGTCGGAATTAATTTTTATGATAACAGCAGTACGTAGGCGTGTATTTGGTTATTTCTTACTTTACACGTTTTTTAACAAGCTTTGTTCAAACACCTTCTCCTACGGTTGCATCGGTCAAATAAGAAATCTCCAAGCACCGGGATATTGGTACCTCGCGTAGGCGTTTAGATATGTAGGCCAATCTTAATTCCATCTATTACGATCTGAACTTTTTAGTAGCAGTTGATAACGTGACATCAAAGCCTGGTTACCGCTCTTGCCTTGCACGCGATTACATGCAAGAACAGTGCGCTTGTAACACTGGCCCGCATCTAGAAAGAGTGCGGTAGGCATTTCTCCCCTCTGCCAAAAATTTTGCCTTATCCCCTCAGCATTTTAAGACAGACAAGATAGTTTTTGAGTCTGTTTTTGCGCGACACTGGTCGTACACTACAGTTTGAGTGAACATGTGTTTATTGCATCCAATAGTTAATAGTTTTTGTTGTTTGTGACAGCCTCAATCGAAAATGTTAAAGACTTTTTAGCTGAGTTACCCATGCCTCGTCTGTCAACAACTTCCAACAATCCAGTCGAGACAGCGTATTATTACCTAATAACCAGTGATGGAATTCAAAATTTTAAGAACAGGTTCTCTTTTGTATCGTACTTATCAACAACAGGTTCCCTCAGAAAGGTCTAATGTCTGTAAAAAAAAGCTAGAACGGGTTCGCTGGTTATCCTGACATTCCAAGAACGGGTTCGCGCGAACCCCCTGAATCCCATCACTGCTACTAACCATTTATTATCCTGATGGTATTTACAACAGACTTACCGGTAGGCTACATGAAGTACGATGGAAGCAGAATAACTAACCCATGTCAATTCTTGCGATAGATAAGTCTGTATCTAGAATAACAGATGTTTTATGGCGTTAATGGCAGAGTCCACAAGATAAGTGGAACTAGCATCTGCGTTTTGCGTGAACGTTTAACGACTGCGTTGCGTGTATACGCGGTTTCGATTTCGTCCAAATATTGCTTCTTCGAATTACGTGAGATACGTTTTTTTCTACGCATTTTTGCGGTTTTCTGCAAATTACTTTTTTTTGCTGCTGCGAGTTTTGCTCATATAAAACCAGGAAGCAAAAAATTTGCACCTCAGTTTGGACAGCGTTAAGATAAGGTCAGAGATGGTAGAAACAGAAGTGCTTTCCCCAGACTCTGGATTGGGTGGACCTAGTCCCTGTGCATCTGTCAGTGTAGAATTTGCATTAGAAGACCGGCCAGCATCTGAAAAAACTGGAAAAGAACAACTTATTACATCCGACTTTGAAAAAATGTACACAGAACCGCCCACGCGTGAAGAATATGGTCAGAATGTAAATTCCAAAATATATCCAAAGTTTGGCTCCTTGAAAAACGCTAGTCGTAATGGAAATAACAGTGTTTTAAACCGTTTTACTGATTGCCAGAAAGTTGCACAAACTTTGGACGAGAGACAGAGAAATACAAAACGCCGTAGAAGAGGGGGAAAGGATGCAACTGTGGATGCTGATGAAAAATCACCAGTGCTGGGTGAGTGTTTATTGCGCAAAACTTTGACAGTCACAGTGATTTGAGTCAATCTGTTGGCTGTCCGTGAACAGAGGAAAACATTTTCAAGCAGCATTTATATCAAACGCGCCATCACGTAATTTTGAATCAAAAACTTTTCATTTTTAGGAATAAAAATTCTACCAGCAACGACAATCAAGAATTTTAATGATATTGATTTTCTTCGAGCAAGCTGTGTTGACGCCGGTAAGTTGATGAAACACTAGTTACATAATTATAGCCTATATTATGTAAGTTAAAATTTCGCTCGTAAGTAAGGTAACTATGTAACCGCACCGTGTAACCAATTAATCATCGTCCACTTTTGTAAGCTAAATTGCTTTCTAATGCCATGAAGTGACAACTAAAATTAAAAACACCCTCTGAGTTTTATCGCCATGGATGAAGCAACTCAAAACTTTTTTATGTAGCATACTGCAATTCACTGAGCAAAAGCCTAATTATTGTACATTATTTTTTTTTTACCTAAGTTCAAAGACAGAGACAAAACTTTATAATTAAAAAATGCATGGGCCTACTTAGCAAACTTGTTGTGAAGACGGTGGTGGACATAAAATTTTTCTTCATTTAGCACAGATGCTTTGAAATTTTTGGGTTAATTTTTTCACTATTAGCCATAAGCAGCTTGACTGTTACAAGGCCATTGAAATTTTGATTAAAATTATTTTTCCGAATTTTCATTATATCATTAACGACAGATTTGATTTTCAGTAACTGAAAGTAAAGGATTTATTTGTCGTCTTTGCTTTCAACCGCACGAGGACGCCCTTTCACTAGCTGCACACAAATGTGCTCGAATCGTCAACGAACGATATGTGTGCCCAGAATGCGACAAAGTTTTTGGCTGTCCCGCCAATTTAGCTTCTCATCGAAGATGGCACAAACCGAAAGGTGAGAAACAGAAGAACAGTTTGGAAGCAAACGTTTTTAGTCTACTGGAGCAAGGACGTATGCAGAATTATTTTTTCGGTGAAATCATGATTTTTTTCACAGGGCCATGACTAGCAAGTCTTCCTCTAGTTCCCCTGTGCCAACACCTGTGCTCTATCATGGTACCTTATTAATTTAAAAAGCATAGCTGAAGAAAAAAAAAACTTGCATCGGATCTTAACATTTTCACCATTTATTTAATGGACTTTGTATTGATTAAGGATAAACAATACTTCTTGCTTTTACCCCATTCTTTTAAGCTGCGCCCCTGATCCAAATCAAACGCATTTGATTCATAATGCAGCCTATCTTTCAATGACGTTTTTCAAGTTCACTCGCATTTGTTATCATGTATTAAATCTTTTTTTGGAACAAACAGGATGATGTTCATCGAATCTGGAAAGACAAAACATTTATCAATGGACTACGCTTGTAAGGCTTAAAATTCGATTCCATGCAGTGTGTGTCATACTAAGAATTTAGAAAATTTTACTGAAAAGGAAGAGAGGACAAAATGCTTTCTTTCATTTCAAAACATCAACACTGGGCATGAGCGTATTGATACTCTCAGTGGCGTAGCGAAAAATTTTAAAAGGGGAGAGGGGAATGAACTACGGAATCCATCAAAAGAGTCGGGCATAATTCAGTCGTTTAGTACCGCTTCTTTTTTTGCAGAAAGACCAAGCTAAAGTGGGGAGAATGGTACAATGCTCCACTAGATGGACTTCTGAGTACTTACTTAACGTTTAATAAGGATCCGATTAGGTTCTCTCAAAATAAAAATCGCATCCCTAAGAATCAGAAAAAACTATGAAGAAAAATAATTCTTTGAAAACTGGGTCAGTATTTTCCTCTGTCCACATGTCTATTTATGAGTTCCGAAAGCCCCGGGCTTTCTAAAATTCTACTTTACAATTAAATTTTTGATGTCATAATTACTTTTTCAGTTATGACATCAAAAATTGGGTTGCGATGCAGAAAGCTTTTAGAGCTTTTGGCCCACTTTAGACATGTGGACTAGGTAATTGGGTCCCTGCAGGCTATCTTGGGCAATTAAATTTTGCTTGAAAAAAGACTGCTGTGACGTTGAGTGTTTCCAACTTGTTTCACGAGATGTGCTCTAACCATGGCTATAACCATAAGCTCACTAATCGTTTTCATTTTGCTGAAATGATACAAAGTTATTAGAATCTTCTCCTCAGCTTAAAAGTACATGTATTTTTACTACCGTTGGTTTAATTTTATTCCATGAGCTAGACATGAGTCTCCAAAACCGAATAAAAGCTACGACAAACTCACGCAAAACACGACTATTTTAGAATCTTGTACTGCATGCTTGGCTATAATTAACCAGATTATTAAATATTATTAGACTAAGGAAGAAACTAAATAAATTTTTGGTTCTAAATTAAAATTCTCCCACAAAACTTGACTTCCAAAACAACTACGTGGTTAACATATCAACAACTTTTGTGCGTATGCTAAAATAATGCAACAAAGTTACAAAACTAGGAAGCAAGGCAGTGGTTTGGCAAAAATTTCACCGCCTATATCTCAGCTTATGGCTTTGATTTAGGCATTCTTTGAAAATTTGAAAAAGTTGGCCTGTTAGCAATTGATCCTGGAGTAAATGTGTAAACTTTATGCAGGACTAAAGTAGCCTAAAAAAATCTAAAACTCAAATTTTTCGCAATTTTTTCAAAAATTTACTAGCATCTGCGTGTTATGAGTTAACAGCGACCATTTTTGTTGTGTAATATCTTGCAGCACAGTCTCCTATCGAAACTGTGGCAGAAAAAGTTTAAGCGATGCGGTGTCGAATTTGACTGACTAGTACTGAAATTTTTTTCGAGATTTACGATTGTTTTATATTTTTACCGCTCGGTTGGCATAGTGGTTGAAGACACCTCTATTGCTGCGGAAGGTCTGGAGTTCGATTACCAGGCCGGTCAAATCTGACGCGGTGTCGCCAGCGGCTTGCCACCGCTTTATATTTCTTCGGAGCTGTGCTACCCTGGCGTTAAGCCGCCAAGTTAGGCCCCTTCACTTGTTACACGCTTCGGCGTAATGCCGCAAGTATAATGAAGATTTGATTTGACTTACTACGTTAAAGTTACTAGTTAATGCTTTTGATTACCTTGATAAAAAATTACGAAAACATTACTTAAGCATGCAAAAAAACACCATGCATTTGCCCAAAACCGGCGCTAGAGCAGTCGACTTAGGGGGGCCAAGCGTTTATCAGGGGGGGCCAAAATTTGAAATTAAGCACAAAAGCCGCTGTCTTCAAAAGAGAAAGCTTGTTAATTGGGGGGGAGGGCAAGCATGTCGATTGGGGGGGCCAGGCCCCCCTGGCTCCCCCTTAGCGCCGGCCCTGCATTTGCCTGAAGCATTTATTTGTGACTTTTCTATTGAAAAGTCTTCAGTAGCGCAGTGAAGCAATATCTTCAGTATACTAAGCGCAGTGAAGCAATACATGCATAATTTTTGTGGCAGGGTGTTTAATAGCTGATCTTAATTGCCCGGCTTTAGGATCGAACCCCAGCTACTGCTTTCAAATATTTGCATACACTTCTGGCCGGTTGGAGTGCTGGTTAAAAAGATTGCTATTGGTGTAAAAGGTCTAGGATTCGATTCCCGGACCGGTCAAATCGGACACAGTGTCGCCAACGGCTCGTCACTGCTGCGTCATTTCTTCGAAGACGTCTTACCCAATATCCAGCGCTAAGTGCGGAGATGGGCCACGTCTCTCCTTACACACTTTGTTATAATACCGCGAGTGTGATGCTTTCTCCATAATTTTTCCTGATCTACCACTCGATTTTCGTTTCCACGTCTTAAAGGATTAAAGTGTACTGTAAGTTATCGCCCGTCACCAGACAAGGTTTAATTAATCGTGCTACTTGACCTTTCCACTCATGACGTTACTGAGACAACGTTTCGTAACTGCCGTAGGTGCTAAATTCGCAGTATGGTGGATTCAGAAACATCGAAATGCAAATGAATTGAAATTATAATAAAATTTTAGAGGCGTTTGAGCCCTTTTGCGCCTTGGATCCTCCAACGAGAGTCATGTGTGTAGCAAATGCCTGTTGCACGGGAATAGCCGAGAAATACGGGAAGGGTCGACATGAGATTTTCCAATTGTGATAACTTGGCTATTACTACCTATGCTTTCAAGCAAAACTTCGAAATACTGGGGGCCTTGGTGAGACCCAAATAGAGCAAAAGTTTTGCTCCTCTCCCCCTATTACTTCAGGAGCCAATTGCTTACTAACGTCTACAGATGAAATAGTATGATTTGTTTTATATTTTTGTAGATATGCAAATTAAAACTACGATGGAGAGTAAGCTTATTGATGCTGATGATGATGAGAGTGCTGCAGCCGGAACATCTAGAAAAGTCGAAAAAGAAAAATTGTCGGTTGATGCAAAGAAAATGGAAAGCGAAGAAAAATTAAAATCTGAACTTGGGCAAAGATTGGAAACACAGAGCCCGAAACAAACTTTTCAAAAGGCAATTTTTCCTTGTCCTTACTGCAAGCGAAGATTTCGCCGTAACTCAAATCGACGAAAGCATGCTCAGATTAAGCATGGGATGAATATTGCTCAAACAGAAGAAAAGAAAAGTTTGAAAAAAGTTGAGGGTAAAAAGCTTCCCAGTTTACATAGTAACACCGTGACGCAAAAAGTTGACGACCCTTGCAGTTCAACACAAATACGAAGCTCGAACTCTCAGTTCTGTTCTAAAGAGCCAGGCACTGCATTTCGCAGCCCACTTATCAGTTCATTATCATGGCCTCAACATTCCAAAACAACTGTTTATAGTTCCCCCCTTTCATTCGAACCCCCAACACAAGATGTAAAAATTAGTTTAGATCTAGACCAACCGCTCGATTTAAGCATGAAAAAACCGCGTGAAGAAAGACTTAATCACAGCATTGACGAAATAATGAAAAATGAAAACCAATCAACTGCTCGTCGACATTGTCTCCCTTATCAACCAATATTACAATTTCCACTGCCTCCTGTATTACATCGTGTTAATCCTTCTGCGTGTTATGCTACAGTCTCAGTTAGGCCCAACACAGTGGTCCCAGAAACTTTTACAGGTGGATTTTGTACCCCAAACCCCTATTTTTCCTACTCCTATCAAGGTACCCATGCACCTAGTAGACCTAGAAGATAGCAAGGGAAAAAAGTCAAAACATTTTTTCATTTTTAGCGTTTTTTTAACGTGATCTCAAAAATGCACTTAGTACTATATGATGCTGTGGTGGATTTGACGTGCTTTGAGTTTTGATTTGACGGCGGTCAGGGGGGTGTATCAAATAATGGTTTGTGTCTGTGCTTTTTAACTTGCAACTTGAACCAGAAATGAGGGCAAAAAGCAACTAAAAGTACACTAAATGGTATTTCGGACGATTTTGTATTTTAATGGGAAACTTGTTTTGAGTATGATGAAATAGTTTTTTAGGGGGTTTAGGTAAAGTTATGGGAGTTTAAGTTCACCTCTAAATTTTTAATTACACCTATCAACAGATTGGTATACCTCTACGCTTCTGGACTTAACACAATGCAAAATAAACGTTTACTCGATTTTCATTCCATCTTCTAAAAAAGTTTAACTATATCCCCCAGAGTCCAAGGCTTGATAAGAGAAAGCTCACGTAGAAAATAGCGTTCAAAGTGTCCCTGGAAAATAAATTTTTTGTATCTGGGCAGCCTTCGTCTGCTCGCGCTGGTGAACGCAGTGCGCAGCCAATGAATGAAATTGTGCTAACTTATACGGACCCACCGGTTAAGAAGTGCTGGCTTACACCACCATCACTCTCGTCCGGAAAGCGAAAATCTTATGTCATTTGCGGCTCAAGTACCGCGATGGAAGTACGGTTAAATTGAAGTGCTGACATGCATGCTAAATGCTTTGTTTTAACGTTATCAAAAATCTTGTTATTGCATATAAGATTTGAGTATTGAACAGAGAAGATGTACAATTTATCTAGCTATTTTGAAAGACCATGAGCAACCGCTAGTTTTAGCTTCAGAATGCAATGAATATGCAACAAAAATAGCTTGAGGAGAAACAACAAAGCTGCAGTCATTCGTAAAACTGGACGTTTGGACAACAATTCAGCTGTCAACGTGAGCAGTGCATGCACGGCAGTGCAAAACTCTATCTATATAGTCGAAATGTCTAGTTTTACGAATTACTGCGGTTTTTTTTCCCTTCTAGTTTCCGCTTATCTCGTGAGATTACGTCTTTCGTGATTATTACATCCTCGTTCATCCTTACTGTTCTTTTTTTCAAGCAATAAAAGTTTTCGTTTCTATAACGTTTGTGATTTTTTAAAAACTTTAATTTACAAACAAGTTATTACATAGTCAGAAAACGCAAGTTTGAATTTAAATTAGTAGCAGTTAAAACCAAGTTTGTATCTGTTTACAAAATTTGTTTTCACCAAAGAAAACATTATGCTTAGAAATTCTTTATACGTAAACCAAGCGTCGTTTTCTAACCTAAGATGTCAAATCTTCACGTAAACAAACTAGTTAAGTCATCCCTGTTCTAACTCTTCTGCAACATAATACTTTGTGTAAATTGAAGATTTGGTTGGCGTTTATAAAGCTAATTTGCATAATGGAATATGTTAGAAGGAATTGCGCAGGATATTCGCTCATAAGCGGTTTTTGTTTTGCGAGTTACCAATTTTCCATTTCATCATGAGAAAATTTGTGACAGGAACGTTTGCAGAAATTCTAAGGGGCACGGAGAAGAAGTTTTCCCACGCAAGGGTACGGTACATTTGTAGACTCAGAGCGATAAAGACTTTGAAACATCGAAAAAAGAGTGAGGGGAGGCACACTTAACCCCTTTTTGCGCACGCCAATGTGTAATAAAACATTTAAAGCTTAAAGCACCAAAAGCATAAAAGAAGTTCGAAACACAATACCGTAAATATGGGACGAAAATAGCAATAAATATAGAGGAAAAATTAAGCTACTGTAAATCTCAAAACTGGACGTTTCGACAATATAAATTCAGCTGTAACGTGTAATCACCGGTAGTGTAAGTAAGGCAATACAAAACTCAAAAAACAATACAAGTTACAACGCCATCTACACGTTTCAATTCCAACTAGGCCGTATAACGTGATGTTGGAATTGTAAATTCTAGTTCTTTCAGTTTGTACTGTCTTGCTTTTTGCTTAGGCCTACACTGCAGCTGATGATGACAGCTGAATCTACGTTGTCGAAACCCTCAGTTTTGAAATTCACTGTGACTTTATTTTTCTTCCATAAAAGAAGTTGCTCTACCTTTTTACCTTTAATACCTTTTTACGTTTTTCAAAACATTTGATTTCATCAAAGAAGTCAGAAGCGAATCCACAGTTTTTTGGAGCACAGGGAGTTGAGAGTAAACAAATGATGTTTGACTCGAATACCTTACGGTCCCTTCGCAGCCTTCCTGTTGCTGTTTTCAGATTATTTTTTGTTTTTTTCTGTAAATGTAAAATTGTTATTTGCAGCAACGAAATAAACAAGCTTGATTGATGTTTGCAGTTATGTGCGTCATGAAATATCCAAATACTAATATATTAGTATTTAGTAGGCCTATGTCGTAACAAAAATGTAGGGGTAGGTTGACCCCTATTAGCCCCTATGGATCCGCCAATGTAGGTTGGAATGCTAAATTCTAACTACATAATCGAAAATGTTATCAGTAAGATCAAGCCTATGACCCACTCGAGACCTTGGTGTTTTTCAAAAATAGGCATTGTTTTATTCGATTGCAATGTTACCTTTCAAGTTTTATTTTTCCAAGTGAGGTATATGCATCATACAAAGTGGCCTTATCAGGTGTCAAGCTTGCGATAAGTAATTTCCGAGTCCGATATCAGAAAGGAAGTTTAATTTAGAAACCCGCTACTTAAACTACAGCTCAGCTGCGACATTTCGTGGAGCAGCAAGTGACAAATAAATCGCAATTACTTGGCTGGAATAATTGTGATTTTTGGCAAGAATGACCGAGCATGATTAATTCATTTTGCGATTGCGCTGCTCTGGATAAAGCGTTTTTTTAGTCTTGCCAGTTGTGCCTGCGTAAAGCAGAAACGTGATAAGTGCTGTGAGCGTCAGTCCACAATTCAAATTGAGCATGGCAGACGTACATTACAGTGTAAAAACAGTGAAATAATAAGGACGCAGCTGCACCAAAAATGCCTAAGAAAAGCTAAAAACAAAAGGTTGCAAGTTTAAGCCTGAATTTTGTAGGTGATTCATTATAAAAAATTGAAGTCATGAAACCGAAAACCTGGTTTAATTCCCAGGCCAGTCAGTTTAGATCAGCCTAAAGTCATCCCGCCGACGTCGCAGCAGTTGGTTTGATATCTCGCGATTACAGACTCAGCTTTTTGATCAGCTATAGCCAGTTAACCCCAGAGTACGCAAGGGGAGCTTCTTTGCTCTTCTCAGGCCTCATCCAATACACGTTAAAAGTCTAATCACTCAGATTCTTGTTGAAAAAATTGTGCCTTAATACGCAAAAGCTTTCGCGCGAGAGAGGGTCCGGTAAAACTCCTTTACAGACCTTACCTTTCCTCAGAAAGTTTGTGCCTTGTCTTCTTCCAGTAGAGCTGCCGTTTTTTGAAGAACAACGGATTTTTTATCCAACGTTGTCAAAATTTGCATGCCAATAAGTTTGACTGAATTGCATAATCGTTAACGTATCATCAAGTTTTTTTAAGTGACTGACATAATGAACGAAAGTTGTTATTTAATAAATAAAATCCGATGCAGACGTTTTTCAGCGGTTTTGGCGAAAGTGAGAATTGCAAGTCCAAGACTAATAATTTGCGTACTAGTTAAAATTTAACGTGGTTTTTGTGCCAAAAAAACTTGATAAAGCGTTCGTGCGTCCGCTGCCAGGAGTAGATTTTGTAATTTGCCTGAGATATTGACGGTTTTTCTAGACCTGCAAAGTTTTGACATTTTAAATCGTTTAACCAGGACTGCTGGCTCTTGCTTTTAGGCCCGTTTCCACCTTTTCGGTTCCTATTAAGGGTATCGCTTTCGTTTGAAGATCATCTTTAAACCAGACGGTTTTTGCCGTTACTTTTTTCTGAAAACGTAATAATTTTTATCCATAAATTTCTAAAACGCTATGCACCTCCTCTTTTTTCCGGTAAAGTTTTGAGGGCCTCTGTAGTCTGAAGTAGCCTTGCATGAGAAACAAGACTGGCAGAAAAGATATGACTTTGGAGGTTTCGCTTCGAACATTTTTATTTTTATTTAGTTGCATATTTATCCTCCTATCACGAGAAAGCGATCGATGCGCTATACGAGCTCGCTTAGGAGTTGCCGGCCATATGTCTACCACACCAAGATGGGGGAATTCCGCTAAGTGCCTTTCCCAACGGCACAACAAGTAAACTTGCCGGCTTGTTCTCCACACTGTCCCTTCAATGCTGAACGTCAAGCAGGGAAGCTATGAATACATATGTTGAAGTCATTGGTTTGACCCGACTCGGAATCAAACCCGAGTCTACAGCTCAAGAGACAGGCGCTCCATACCACTCGGCCATCTGAGCTGTTAATTACAATTGCGAAATCTGTTTTTGTAGGTAAAGGTTAAGGTTTGCTTCACCTTCTTCGAAAATTAAAAGGTTAAACTGTCTGGTGGTTAATTACAGCTTAAATTTCTTCATAACTGCAACTGCTTTGGACCCAAATCAAGCTTGTATAGATTTCAACTGTGCTTTTTTCACCAAATCACACCGAAATTTTTGCTTCAGCTTTCCGTTGCTTTTACCAAGAAAAACTAAGCTTTGCTAAGACGTTGGGCTGCATGCTGGCCTTGAAATTGGAGTATCGCTTATCAGGCGTTAATTGTCATTTTTGCTAAGCGGTAACTTCTCAAGACTGAGGATAATACTAGAGAAAAAGTGTCTTGTCGGAGTATTAAATCCAACAGTGCATTTTTAATTAAACTTTTTGAAACTCTGGAGTTAGTGACAAAATTACCCAGCTGCTGTGTGTTTCCATATGCGGAAGCATCGTCCCAATACCACGTATGTAATGCTTAGCATCTTAACACAGGCCTACTACTTTTAACCGGTCAAAAAATATTTTCTCAAATTTTGAACTATTTAAATTTATTTGTTTCTAAAGATGAGAACTGGAGGCCTTTCATCAATAGAGATATGACCGGAAACGATGAGAGGGCAGGAACAAAAAGTAGATGGTAATAAGGTACAATAAGCCTATTAAATAAGCTGCCGGTACTATTTCCTGCAGATAATCGCAAATTGATGTGTCTTAACATTCAATGTTATTAATGTTATTACTTTGAGAAAAACGTATTAATTTTTAATTTATTTCCTATATTGGTCTCAAAACCTGTGGACGAGACGTCCCATAAGGATAGCCCGTCCTTTAAAAAGGAAAGTTTTACCAGACATATTGCCAGTAATAAGGCTGTGGTTTTATCTCTTAATGTGAATGTATATAGGCTTATCAGAGAGAGCGAGAAAGAATTTCCAGCGAGCTTAATTATTTGAAAATATAATGCTTTATTTATAGCTTTATCTGTTGAATGCTCACAGCTTATTGAAACTAAAAAAAAGGCAGATTAGTAGTGTCAGACACTTAGTAGCCTACTTCGTACGACACATATTCCGTGTAGACGCTCATAGTTTGTACAATGATCTCGTGTGAAAATCGCCGAGTTTACAATTCGTGTTACATCTTGTTTGGAATCCCTGAGCTAGACGATGTTTTACCGGATGTGAGAAAAAAATTTTTGGAAGCAAATCAAGAACGCAAACGTTTAACGATTGATGAATTGTTACAGGTCAGCTCGGGAGAAGGTGTTAAGTTTCAGTTTAAATTGCACTTTGTGACTTCAAGCATAATTTGGATCTGGTTTTAAGCTATAACTTTTTTATAAATTGTTGATGCCTACATTAAGCCTTTTTACATGACTCTTTTTCTTTCTAATCGGTTGCACACTTTCGTATGATGTTGCGAATTTGACAGTTTTTTTTTAAGTTACTGAAAGTGTTTTAGTTTACGCCTGAAAGTTCTAAAGTTTCGAGCAATATAAGTTTTATTTGAGGTAGTTTGTTAGTTTTTCTGAAATAGCTGCACAAACATGTTCAGGCTATGTCCATACGGTTGGAAGATGTGTCATGTGTACTATAGCATTGATAGCATTATGGGTCTGGCCTATACTGTAGAAATTTGGCAGAAGAGGATTTATTGTGAGTTTTTTTTTTGACTGAAATTTTTATTAATGAAAACCTTAGTTGCACATGTCAGCGATAGCTTTCTTGTTGAAAGCATATCTGATGATTAGTAAATGCTTCAACATTTCATATTTCAGTCGTTAAATGTTTTTCAATTAACATGACAGTTATAATCATTTTACAAGATTCGTTTAATGTCGGCGGTTTTGATTTCGTAATGAAGTCATACCTCACAAATATACTAACTTATATAAAGACTCGGTGGACTTAGCTACACAAGAACTGTGAGGTCTATACATGTGATTTTAAGTACAGTATGCGCTAAAAATAGCATCACGCTTTGATGTAAATGGTGGAAGTAGGCCTTCTGCATTCACAAACGAAAGTCTTGGTAGCTGATAAATCACAGTTCAGCATCATGGTCATAACTTTAAAGCATAAATTGCGAAGTTAGGTGTGGCTTTACGGAGCGTGGTACAAACTGAGAGGCAATAGAAGCCGCTACACATACCCTTCGAAAAAAACAGGAAGACCAATGGTGAAAAATCGAAGCTAGTTTAACTCTCTTAGAACTATCTGGCCATGAGAAAACTATCAAGCTGAACGGAGGCGAGGGCTTAAAGTTAAAAGCAGTTGTTGTTAACGATAAGTAATAGGACCAGTACCGCGATCAAACAATGGCGTGTAAAAGATGGAAAAAATCTATGGTTTTTCTGGCTCTATCATATTTGGAACCAGTTCTTAATTGTAATAAATTACTAAATAAGCCCTAACCAGCCCTACGAGCAAAATATCAAATTATCATCTTGCACACATTCGCATTTTATCAATCTCTTGCCAGAGTCTGCCATACCTGCAACAAAACTAACACTTTAGATGCAAATTTAGATGCATTTCGTGCTCACGGTAGTTTTTGAAAGAACATCGTTGAGCAAAGATTTTACCATTTCCTGACATGTCAACACGTTTTAAAATGCTAAAGTTGGAGATGTTGATCATAACCGTTGCAAGGGTTAAGTCGTGATTAGCTAAGCTATATTCTAATGAGTTTGTCTAAGCAAACCAAAGATGTTGCCGCATTAATTCTCTTGCACTCGTGCCCCGGTATATGAAAGGTAGTTCTTCATTTTTTTAAATTGCGGTTTTCTGCATTCGTGCATTCCCAGTTTAGAATTTTGCTTTTTCGCGTAGGCCTACTTGCTCATGTTCAGGCCCTTGTCCTGCTTAGGTGCTCAATTATGCCCAGGGCTAAAAGTTTCTTTGAAGAAGCGTTAACAGCGAAAACTTTTCAGTAAGCAGAGCCAGTAGCGGATCCAGAAAGTTTTGGTGTGGGGGTGTAATCTTGAATTAGATTGAATGTTAACTAAATGCAAAGACGTTAAGACGTTTATACCCGGAAACGGGCGTAAATAAGTCTTTTGAAAATGTTTCACTTTCATATCAGAGGCGTATTCGGAAATTTTTCAGGTAGGGGGCATCAAATTACGTCCCTTTTTCAAGCCTATTTTTTTTGGCAGAGTTAATTTCAAGCTACTTAAGTAACAAAAACGACTCAAGGGAGTCCGGGGGCAAGCTTCCCTGGAAAATTTTTGAAAATTTACGTACTGTAATAGCCATTTTAGTGCTTTTTGCACAATTTTCAGGCAAAATTTTTTTATAGTTTTGGCCCCTAATTTTGAGTGCTTCATCAAATATGACGCATTTTGTTGTACTGCAAGCTCAATTTCGATTATGCGTGCTTAAGGCGACTCAGGCATATTGTTATGAAGAGGTTCGCAATTATGGAAAAATTTTATTCACTCAAAGCACTGTTGAAAATGGCTGGTTGGGGGGATGCATCCCCCACATCCCCTTCTGGATCTGCCCATAGGCAGAGCCGGATTTAGGCAATAAGAGGCTAGTTTTCATTTGCCCCTAGAGATCGATCTCTAATAAAGCCTTCATGCATCAAAATGGGGGCAGGGCCTCGGTGCCCCCTTTTGGGTACGCCTATGTAGGTGGTTTACTTTGTACCAAATCAAATGTGTAACTTCATATCATAAAAGGAAAAAATTCGTGATTTACTTCAGCGAATAAATAATTCCTAGATAATACAAAATTTTGAAATTATTGTTTGTCGGAATTTACTGGAAGCTTGATGTGTGGTATTATAGCAAAAACGATGTGACAAGATTATTTTTTATCCTACTGTAACACTTTTTTCAGCACGAAATCAACTGTATTTACGCACATAGCACTCTTGGCAAAATACCAGGATATTTAAAGCTCGCATTGCTGAAATTTCGTCGACTTATTAATAAAGCATTTCGTTTAGATCGCAGATGCTTAACAGTTTTGCTAGGCTGTGTAAATAGTTGTTGATTTGGGCTGAAACACACTGAAAATATGGCTAGTTACTCCCCGTATCGTATACCGTTTTGCATGAACTTCGAACTACCGAATGGAAACCGTAGTTACCACAATGACAGGTCGGAAAGTTCTGGGGAAGCAACTACAATGAGTGTTTTCGAAACAACTCGGGCAAAGATCAACGAAGCTTCGGTCTGGGAAACTCTGCCCCAAAGCTGTCGTACTGCGACCACAGTTGTAGCTGCCATAGGTGGCGCTTTGCTCATTTTTGGGATTATTTTCAATATTTTACTCATCGCAACAACATTTGCAACAAAACCGAAACCACTAACAAGAAAAAACGATGCCGCTGCAGTGAAACGAAGAAAAGCATTTAAAAGTTCGTTGATGGTAAGTAATTTTATGTCGAATTACAGCTGAAATGTATAGCTGCTATATTGCACTGCTTTTTGCAGTTTAGAATCAGTCTCATCAGTTTGGTGATAATCAAACGGCACTTAGCTAAACAAAACTATGTAGCCTACTATAGCCTTCCCTTAATGTACAATCAGTCTCAAAAAGTGAAGAGTCCTGGAAACGTCTGTGTTGTTTTCTTTCATGATGAAAAATTCAATCGTTCGCTCCTACCCTCCTAGCCACTGTCTGCGCTTCAAATGCGGTGCATAACGGTACATGTTGCATTAAGCTGTAACTGGCTACCACGAAAATAACTGTAAAAGTACCATAATTTTGTGGTGTATTATATATCAAGTTACATGTTTATCCTCCTGTCACAAGAAAGCGATCAAAGCGCTTTAACGAGCTCGTTAAGGAGTTGCCGGTCATCTGTCTACCACACCAAAACGGAGAAATTCTGCTAAGTGCCTTTCCCTACGGCACAACAAGTAAACTTGCTGATTTCTTCTCCACACTGTCGCTTTGAAGCTGAGCGTCAAGCAGGGAGCTGTAAATACCAATTTTAAAGTCATTGCCCGACTCAGAATCAAACCCGAGTCTACAGCTCCAAAGGCGGACGCTCTTAACGCTCGGTCATAATGCAGCTTTTACATTTGTTACAGGTCTCGGGACTGTTTCGAATATCCTTAGCAATATCTCTTATATTAGCCAACGGATTGCTGCTCCCATTTATTGGACTTACTGCTTATGAACTTTTGTCATCTATCGTTGGAAGCGATCCTCCAAGGGAAAAAAGTCTTTTCGAAAAGAATAAAGAAGTTTCTTGTGCTGTTTTCCATATAGCTTTATCAGCAGCTGTTTTTTCGATGCTGGGATCCGTCATTGAACGATGGATCACTATCAATGGATTAGATCCCACATATTACTTGGAAAAGACAAACAATATGGTAAGCACAGGTGTCCTCTCTCCAAAAAAACACCGGAGAACGTCCAGAGACTCTGATTCCAAACCTTCATCTACTAACTCTTTTCGAAAGCCATTTGCTGCTATCTTTTTGCTTCTCTCGTGGTCTGCCAGCATTGCATTTGGTATGTTGTTAGTCCTCTATGGAAAAGTTCGTTTTCTGTTGTTTGGTGAATTTCTTAATGTGAATGATCGCTCGAAATTGTTTCAGTTTGCGAGTCTCTTGCAAATTCCCCATGAAAATATGATTGTAGTATCTGTTTTTTACGTTGCTTTTCTTTTCGTTCCCTTACTGTTGTTAATTTTATCATCAGCTATTACTTTATGTTGTCTGCTGAAAATCCAATCTAATGCAAAAAAAATCGAAAGTTACGGAGAGGCGAAAGTTCGAAGTGCATCGTCGCAAAAACCAACCGATGTGCCATTAAATCACAAACTTCTACAGATTACAAGGTCCACCTCTCGTTCTGAGAGAGACCTAGAGGGCAGACGGCCTAGCACTCGTACGAATGGAACAAATGACAGACGTTCCAGTTCTCGGACAGAGAGAGATGAAAGAAACTCGACATCAATTGCTGAGTATTCTCATAAGATGGAACACGAACGCCAGGTGACTTTAAATTGCCAAGAAACCGCACTAAATGGGATCCAAACTGATAGTATCCAAGTGTGTAGTGACCCAGTGCCTGAATCCAGTCAAGCTACAAACGCTCCTCTTCCACCAGAATGGCTCAAGTTTTCGTCTCTAACTCGGGTTCGATATTCGGACAACTCAGCCATTCAGGTTGTGGACTTGGCCAGCTCATCCGTCTCAGTATCAATAGATAGTGCAAGATGTTATTTTGGAGAAACAAATGAAACCAGGTCTATTTTAATTGCATTTTCCACAATGTCCCTTTTTCTCTTACCTCTTTGTGCTCTCATAGCAATCGATGTATTTGCAGGCAAGAACAGCATCTTTCAGGGACAATCATATGAAAATATCCGAGCTGCAAATGAATTTTTTAGCACTGACATTGCATCCAGTTTAGGAGCTGGCTTTGTCGCTCTCTATCTTTTAGGAGGTTGGCTACCCTTTTTTCTTTTTTATGGGACATCAGATTTGTTTAAAAAAGGGGCCCAAAGAATTTGTTGTTCAAAAGACATTAAAGGTGAAAACGAGATTCTTCACCGTCAAAACTCGTCTTATTCCAACTTTGCACCGGGTTCATCTCAAAGGAATTCAAAACGATTAAGAAACGGATCGACAGAAGAAACTCGCAATGGGAAACCGTCACAACATCCCAGATGGTCTGCCAAACGCATCAGATCATTGGACGTGGAAGGATGGCGGCCAGAAGAACGCAGACCATGCGACTCAATGCATGAAAACAATTTGGACATCGATGAAAGGTTTGAGCTGGATAATGATGATGAATGAATTATAGCTTCATTTTGAATCACGTAAGTTTTCCTACCGGTGTTATTGCTCCTCATGAAATCAAGCACCGAGCACTAATGTAAAGCATTGCTAGTGTTGTGTACTTCCAGTATGCGAAAGACTCAAAGTTAATTGGTAACTTTACAACTTCGAGTTTGCTGCTTCAATTTTTTTGATTTAAGGTACATCAAACATTTTCAGGATTTGCTAGTGGCCGATAAGCTGTTGTATTTATGCCACGGAATAACAATAGCGTGTCATATAACGATTTAGATAAACAAAGCAACCATAAGTATTTATGCTTTGTGTTAAAAAGAAGCATATTTTATGTCGCTGGTGTAACATAAGAACGCATAAACTTTGCAAAACCATGCCGTCAAATACCTTCTCAAGTGTTTTTATCTTTTATTTGCAACACTGATATTCGAGTTTTGAAGTGACAACACGATCCTCTTCACACAGGTCTGAATAAATACTAGCAAACCTATATTTATGCTGGTTTGCGAAGTGTTTTTTTGTTTATTGTTTACAGAAAGCGAACAGACGCAACGGAGTCACCGTATCATTGCCTGTAAAATAATGTTTCTCCTCCTCAATATTTTGTACCAGAAATAGAAAGTTGTATTTGTAAAGGCATTTTTATTTCCTCCTTGACTTACAACAGAGCTACTTTACTTAGCCCTAAAGTATTGAAAGCACAAGATCGGCAATAAATACTGAAATACGTTTTTTAATGCATTAAGTTAGTGTGTTGCATTTGTCAGAGCATGTTCATAGCTAGATATCATTCAGCTATGTTTGTTTGCTGTAAATGTAATGAGAATTTGATTAACATATTCTAATAATTTTCAGCCATGATAGTACAATTAAGAATATAAAACGCTACAACCTGTTTTGTTTTTAGTTGAAAAAAACTGAAATAAATCACAGCAGTTTGCCAAAGACGCTCGTCGGCAGAATAATTTTTAAGAAGGGGTCAATCATGATTTTTTCCGAAGGGGGGGGGCATAGTTAGCAAAAATCCCAACTTAACTCATATAAAGATACGCTTATTTCTCACGAGGGGTGTACCTTTTTTTCTCTGCCGACGACGCCCATTATTTTCCTTCTATAAGAAATTGACCAAACGCTTTTGTTCGTAAACATACAGTGCATGTTCACTTACGGATCCTTTTCTTGCCAGCGCCTATTTATATCTACACCGGAAATGACATCAGCATTGATTATTTTTCAATGAGTTATACGTGTTTGGACATTTTTAATTGAACCACAGTCGTAAGAAAATTGACTTGCAGTGAAAAACAGCCGAAACACTCAAAATGCATCAAAATGTAACTGATGAATATTGTCAGTTTTAGATTTTTTAATAAAAAATTAAAAAGTCGTAGCGAAAAGCCACGACATTTTTGTGACCTAACAATCTACTTTTAACTCTTAGTGAAAGATGTTATATCTTCGTCAAATTGTCACAAAACGAAACTTTGTATGCCTATGAATAAATAATTATTTGTACATTTTTTAAAAATTTGTATGCGAAATGTTTTTATTTACCGGAAAGGTGAGCCATTTCTTTAATGCAAAGTAACTCGTATCCTTAACTGTAATTGTGTTGGCGTTGTGTCAAAATTTCAGGGCGAAGTAATAACCAATTGGTCGCCGGCCTAAAACTTTGTTTTTCTAACTTCTTTGCTGCAGTCTTGTCTCTCAATATTGCTCTTCGCTACAGCAGCTTTCATGGCGAATTAATCACCAATTGGTCGCCGGCCTGAAACTTTGTTTTTCTAACTTGTTTGCTGGTGTCTTGTCTCTCAATATTGCTCTTGGCTACTGCAGCTGCAGCAAGCTGCTCGTATTCACTGAAAACTTACTTTATAGTTTTGTAAGAATCAAAATATGCTTATCGCAGTTTTGAGCTCTAGTTTCTAAAAATTTCAAACCACCGATACATCTTTATGCATATAGCATGACCAGAAGGTTGGGGGGATTTGATCCACCATAGTCCTCCCAGATCCGTAAAGAAGTTTGATGGTTATTTATAGAACGTTGCAACTTTGCAGTTTTAACCTAGTAAGTGCACGTAGTTCAAGACTAAAACTGAACTAAAAATAAGTAAGTTTTGCGGAAAGAGCTGCAAATTCCAGTAAATAGTGTTTGTTCTTGAAAATCAAAAGTATTTCAGCGTGGAGTTGCTTTTCAAACGTCAACTGTTGTTGTTCCAGCATTTATCTAGCAGTAACGTATAGTTCTAATAATCTTTTTACGAGCTACATCGGTAGTTACGCAACACCGCAGTAATGATATACATTATCTATTGATATGTACCGGTACATGTGATACTTTTAACGTCGTAGAGGTTCATTCTTGCCGCAAACATGACTACATGACTTTGTTTAACATGACTCAATATTGTTGCTGTTTTGCGATACATGACAATGACAGTAACGATTCAACGATAAAGTGTCTTTTTGATGATGTGATTTACAGTAGTGGACGATGTTTGTATGAAGTTAGTAAACGTTGTACATGTGGTTGCTTTGAAAAATCCATTCGAGTAAAACTTCAGCACAAACAGCTAAAATAATCTACATGCAAATTCTTAACTTTCCGACTGAATTTGCACTGCTGTCATCATCGGTATATTTTACTTGGGATACGAGCAGTGTATGCCAATGATAGAAACAACTGGCTTAACATTGCCTTAACCCTTTAAGGGATAATGTAACATATGTGTTACATACATTCTATTCAATATTTCGACATAATACTCTAACATTCTTGCAACTCTCGAACTTTTTATGAAATTTAAAATGTGCAAATTACCAGAATATAAATCAAAAATGGCAACACCAGTGTTTTTCTTTTCAAAATTTAGTTGAGTGTCGAAGAGGAATTTCTGGTGAGGAAAGGTTGATTTTTAATGATAAACTGCTCAACCGGTATTGGGAAATTTTTTCGCAGATGGGGTGAAATAGTCTTAGAATATCTTAGAAAAGCTAGTCTAGCCCAAATCAGATGCTGTGCTTGGTTAGGCTGGGCTATTTTTAGGTTTTACTAGCTGTGTAACATATATGTTACACGGATCCTTAGAGGTAATTTTTCTAAATAGTAAACAGTGTGCTTGTTGGGTAGATTAGCTATGCAAATAGAGTATTTTTGTTAAATCATAATGAACAATGCATTGCAGCGAAAAGTAATCTTTCACTTTGGGGTAGCTAGACTATTCTTAATGGCAATTTGGTACCTGTAGGTATTGTATATACAGTGGCCTGGTGGTATAGTTGTGAATATGTTATCATATGTAGCCTCACGAATGACCTGGAGCTGGTCCAACGAGAAAGTAGGTTACCTATCCCAACTTGTCTGCTCAACTTTAGTGGGTTTGTTTGTCTAAAGATTCAAGTTGTTTCTTGTTTTATTCAGAAAAGTATTATATACCGGTATTATATACCAGATGCAAATTATGCACCAGCAAAAAGAAGACATCACTTACAAACAATAAGTGCTTGCAATGTAACGTGCATCTTTGTTACGTAAATGATAGAAACTGTTTTCAATTGTATCATGAAGGTTTTTGAGTGCTTTGACAGTATTAGTGGCATGAGAAATGTGATTTGAATTGTTGATAATTATTTGCCGATTACAATTTGTTACTGTACCAATGTATGATGCAATAAGTAACTAGTAAGTGACTGCAATTTTGTAGGTGGCTGCGATTTAGCTTCTCATGTGAGCGATTTTTGAGGTGCAGGTATAGAAATATATGAAAGTTCAATTCCTTGTAGTTTGTATGAAATTTCATCGATTGTTGAGAGTCTCCTAAAGTGCTGATACGTTGCTAAATGTTTCACAATTCATTTTTAAATGTTCGAAATGTAAATTATAGCATAATAACTAGTCGAACATGGGGAATTCCCTAAGATATCAGCGCCACCTAGTGATAATACATTTGCAAAATGAACCCTTAACTTTAATTCCTCTGCCATGGACTTTATACAACGTGTGGCCTTGTATTTAAACAACTTGGTTCAAATGCAAAAGTTATTACCCCTAAGGGACAATGTAACACATATGTTACATGCTATAAAATAATAAACAAACAAGAAAAAAAAATTTTTTTTTTTTAAATGGTAATAAAAACATATTTCACGCCCTACGAAACCATTGTAGCTCAAAAATTTTGTAAACTGAAGTTCTGTCCTTTAAAGGGTTAAAATCTAAAATTAAGAGCGAAACCATTTTTAATTTGATGTGTACGTGTTTATAATATATTTGTGGGTAAACATAGATTTAATTTTGTTGAATTTGGGCAAATGTTTCTTATTTGGTCTGCAGCATATACAGTTACTCAGTGCTAGGGAGAAAAGAAATATAATTTTCTAAAGCCAGCGCAGATGCGAACTCGCTACAGCGATAGAAAGTCGCTGGCAGCACTCTTCTTACTCAACCGAAATTCGAACTCTCCCTCCGAAACAGTGGCGTACGCGCGGGGGGGGGGGGGGGGGTTGGGGGTCAAATTCCCTCCCATTGACGATTGAAAAAATAAATAAAAACTACTCTTTTTGGAACGATCCGCGTTTTTTCATACAGAGATTTCCGAAATTGCTGTCATGTTTTTCTGTGCTGTCCAACGTGCTTATTAATCTCGAGAAACTTTCATTGTGATGCAACAATTCCGGTAGTCAAACTTTTTTGGTGGGCTGCGCTTGAACCTACGACTAACTCAAATGCGAGCCTGAACAAAGTCAATGGGTGTTGTTAAAGCTGGAGTCGTGTTGTAATGTCATAAACCCATTGTTCTAAGGGCTATCATGACTGGACAACACAACGTTCCAGCGCAGAAGGTATTCTTAGAAGAGAATGGATGCAACGCAGGCAGATGTTCCGCTTGCGATGTCGTAATTTTGAGTTAACCAAACCAGTCAGTTGGGGTTAACCAAAGACATTGCTATCGGCGCTGGAGGTTTTCGGTTCAATTTGTGGGCCGGTATCGGCCGTTAGCTTAGTGGTTAAGCGCACAGATTATCGGTGCGGAAAGTCTGGGGCTTGATTCCCTGGCTGGTCAAATCGGCACAGTGATGCCAACGGCTTGCCACCACTGCAACGTTTCTGTGTTCGCCAGACGCTGAGTCGCGGAGATAGGGCCCCAGTGGCGTAGCCGTGTATGCAAGGGAGGAGGGCCGGTAGTCAACCCCCCCCCCCCCCCTTGTCGATTGCAGAAAAAAAAACTTTCTTAATTTTGAAATGAACCGACTTTTTTTCGTGCGGGGCTTGCCGAAATTGCTATCATGTTTTTTCTTTTCGGTCCAACTTTCTAATTTAACCTCGAGGAACTTTCATTACGATGCGTCGGATGCGATGTGCAACAATGCCGATAGTCCAACTTTTCTGATGTGTTTTGCTTGAACTACATTTTTGTCATTGATGCTGCTGTGAAGCAGTTGGTAAGTAGGAGTTTCCTTAAATACGGTGTCTCTGCAGTAGCTTTGGCTACATACAAAATTTTTTTTTTAAACCAAATCTTCACTGTACTCGTTTCATTAAACTCGCTGTAGTACCGAAGCATGGTCCGACCCCACGTCTTAGCGCTTGGGCAACACAGGTCCGAAGAAACGTCACTGCGGTGGCGAGCCGTTGGCTACACTGTCCGATTTGACCGGCCTGGTAATTGAACCCCAAATCTTCCGCATGGATAAAGATATCTTTAAAACTACGCTATAACAACCCGGTTTGATGAAAAATTATTATAAACGATAAAAATCTAAATTGACACTGCCAATGACGTCACATTGTGATGGCGTAGATGTGACGTCAATAAAATCCCTCTTATTGAAAAATCCTGCGTACGCCACTGCTCCGAAACGCCAAACGGTCTTAACCATTCGTTCAATTCAATAAATAACTTAATTGTAGCCGATATACAGGTAGTCTTGGTAATAATGATTGTTTGCGACACGGAGCAATGCAAGCACGACATGGCCGGGTGTACTCTCACGCCTAGTGCACGAAAAAGGGTAACCGGCTATCATTATTTTTGTCCATTAGACTCAACAGGTGCACAACTACGATAGCTAAAAGCTACTGTAGCTCTAACTAAACGAACGAAAATCGAAGCTTATATACAGTTTGCTAATCAAAAGGGCGCGGCACGACAGAAAGCGCTCGAGGTCCAGAACTTAAGTACTGTCGCGAAATAGGAAATGGTATTACTTCGCTGACAGGACGATTGATAAGAATTGTATGGCAAACCGTAGGAATTAATTCGTTCTTAGATCTGACCTCACGAAAAAACCAAAACATTCTTCACCAAACGAATATAATAATCGACACAACTTAACTCACTTAGCTACGGTACTCACCGTACTACTTTTCAATAAACACAAGCACTACTGCTCGCTTCAGTAACACCATACAACAAGGGCTATACCCTTCAGCATGCAAAAAAATTGCTTACTCTACGCTCATTAAATCTACACTCGAATGATTACGCTCGAAAATTCACGCCTATATATACTCTAAATTAGCGCTGTTTCGGGCTATTAGCTCTCATTAGCCGCCCTCAGGTACGATACAATCATCTTCCAGAACGAATGATCCTGCCAGGATCACTCATCCCTTCGGATACATATATCTTAAAGAATTTAACTTTTGTGGTATGTATCCACTCGTGTGGTTACGTCACCATACGTATCCACTTTATTTAAGATATATTTATCCGAAGGGATGAGTGATCCTGGCAAGATCATTCGTTGTGGAAGATGAATGTATCGTACCTGAGGGCGACTGATGAGGGCTAATAGCCCGAAACAGCGCTGTCCCGCTTTACGGTACGTTTGACTGGAGTGCTTTGCACTGTTGGCGATGGAGAGCTGATATTAGCCTCCGACCCAACAAGAGGAAGTCGTTATGACTTCCCGCCAGTAGGCCAGGAAGGACATTGCTTTTTTAGTTAAAAAGAAACAAGAAGAGAAATCACATGACATGCAAAACTCACACCAAACTACGGTAAACACGATTGTGACGTCAAGAGAAATCATATGACGTGTAAAAATTCACACCAAACCACAGTAAACACAATTGTGACGTCACAAGCACAAATTTTGATCCAGTGAAATTACGTAACGGAGAAATCTGTCCAGAATATTCACGAAACAATTACGTCAGTAGACAATTATGACTTCACAATCCAACCTTACGAAACAATCCCACGAATGAAACTTCGGAAAACAATGCATTGGTCAAGAACCTTTTTGTAGACAAAGCATTTAAAACAAAACCATAAATAAACAGTTATATCGTTACACTCCTCCCTTGTTAAGAATATTATCCTACGGAAAATATAATACTCACACAAAAGAAAACGATATCACTTATTTACATAATTACTTCACACAACAAATTTTAAACACTGCACAAATTAACAATTTTCAGAATCAACCACTAAACGGCTTGAATAGTCCGCTACAACATTGTCTTTGCCAGGAATGTCCTTCACGGTATCGTCATACCCCTGTAGTGCCAATGCCCATCGCATAATTCAATCGTTTCGAAACTTGGCATCCTTTAGAAATGTGAGGGGTTGATGGTCAGTCTGTAAAACGAATGGCTTACCGGCCAGACACACATGAAATTTTGATACTCCTCACACAATGGCCAAACACTCCTTCTCGATGGTGGAATACTTCCGCTCTGCAGATGTCAGCTTCTTGCTTCCGCACGCGATTGAAAAAAATCTTCCTTTGTGTTCCTGCATAAGGCAGCCCCAAGTCCAAAGTTCGAGGCATCGGTACGCAAAATACAAGTCTTGTTGTGATTCGGCAGACGCAGAATGGGCCTACGTACCAGGCTTTCGCGTACGGTCACAAATGCCTTTTCTTGAGCATCTTCACATCTCACCCTTTCCGGCAGTCCCTTTTTTTGTCGAGTCCCTTAGTGGCGCCACAATTGCCGCGAATGATGGCATGTGGTCGCGATAATAGTTGGAAAGATCCAAGAACGATCGAACCTCCTTTTTTGTTGTGGGTCTCTTCGCACTGCGTATCTTTTCCAAGTTCTACTCGTTGATGGAAATGCAATTTTCTCCGATGGAATGTCCCAAAAACTCGACAGATTTCGAGCCAAATACGCACTTCGTCTGATCTTCTAGCTCCAGGCCAACTAAGCCTGCTTGTCTTAGTTTTTCCAAAAGTTTATCAAGCACCCGCAGATGAGTAGCCCAGTCCTTTGTGTAGACAATCAGATCGTCTATATAGCACTCGACATTGTCCATGTCTTGAAGTAGCTTCCTCATGCCACGAACCAACGTTGCTCCAGAGTTCTTCATTTCAAACGGCATACGCAGGAACTCATAACAGCCATCCGGGGTCACGAACGCGGTCTTGTGTATATCCTCCTCAGCGACCGGTATTTGCCGGTATCCTTCACTCAGATCTATTGTCGAATAATATTGGCACTTTCCTAACTTTCCAAACAAGTCCTCGGCCGTAGTCATTGGCGCTGGATCTGCGACCGTAACTAGGTTGAGCTTTCGATATTCAATGCACATCCTGTTAGAACCATCTTTCTTCTTGACAACAACCAGCGGAGAAGCATAGGGCGAGCTTGATTCCCTCACGATTCCGGTATCCATCATGTTTTTTATCTCCTTCCGAATCTCACCTCTCTTGGCATAAGGCAAAGGATAAGGCTAGCACCTAATCGCGCGATCGTCGGTAAGATTAATCTTGTGTTCAATCACGCTGGCCTTTCCTGGGATTTCCGTAAAGATTTCCTCATACCTTCTTAGAACTTCCGTAACTTCGTTCTGCTGTTCACCATTTAAGTCTGCTCCAACGCACACATCGTGGATGCTTTCCTTCGATTGGAACGTCACCAGCCCCAGCAAGTCCTCCTCATTAACACTGACCTCCTCAGCAACATCCCTCTTTAACCCTACCAAATTTGTCCCAACTTGCCCAGCTGCAGCCGCCTGAGAATGGCCCCCTGGACACCACCGCAGCCCACCTGGGTTTCCCCCCGAGGCTCCCCTGGAATATCCCTCCGCCCAGGCGTTGCAGTCTCTTCAATCCTCTTCTCATACGAGACTACATACCCCTTCCTGGTCTCAGTTCCTTTCAATTGTTTTAACTTTTGCAAGATGGGGTCTTCCTCCTGCATCTTGATGAGATCTTTCTTGTTAATCGACATCTTATCCGTCACTGCTTTCATCTGAAGTGGTTTGGGGTCCTTGCAACTCCGTGCTAGCGCTCTTGTAGCCACCGCCGTCACCACTCCCCATTCTGGATTTGGATCGTCTGATCTTCTAGCTCCAGGCACGTTCCCAATGATTAAGTCAAAGAGGGGGTCCTGCAAGCACAAGGCTTCAACAGTTCCAACGTAGAATGGTGTGTCCACTTCTACTTTAGCTATGGGAACTCGCTTAAGCATGCAATCCACTGTCTTGATATGTCCCACCTTTCCGGTAAAATCCGCTTCATCCACCAACTCTCTTCTAATAATTACTCCACTGCATCCAGTATCTCGCAACACCTCCACTTTCTTACCTCCAACCTTGCTCGACAACACAGGTAAGTTATCTTTAATTTCCGCCGTACACGCACTATTAAGCACGTTGATCTTTTCTCCAGACTTCAGTTCTAGCGTCTCCATCCCCAATCCGGCTTTTTTTTCGTCACTTCTCCGTGGCCTTTGCATCGCGCATGCAACTCGTTGAGCTTGGGTCGAATTCCCCCCGGGACCACGCCCCCCCACTCTGGATTCAGGTTGAGAGCGGTGTAATGCTGTTTTGCACTCATGAGCTTCATGTCCCATTACCCCACATTGAAAGCAATAAGATCGGCGGCCATGACCAAACGGCTCATTCCGTGACGTTGATGCTTTGCTCGGGCACTCCACTGCTCTATGGCCTCTGCCATCACTGCGTCTTTATGAGTTCTAGGTAAACTGGTCTTCACATTCTGCTTTGTCACCGGCGCTTTGGTGGACAACTTCTTCCCGTGGGCATTTAGGTACTGCTCCGCCAGCTTTGCCAACTCGTCCAAATCCTTAGGACTCATCTCCTTCGAGAACACCGATACATCCTTAGGGCAGGAGTTTGTAAACTGCTCCCTCATCATCAACTTCGACACCCCCTTAAAAGTTTTGTCCCCACCGGCTAGTTCGACCCATCTATCGAAGTAGTTGGAGATTCTTGCAATGAACTGACTAGGAGATTCCTGTACCTCCGGCTTAGCTCCTCGGAATCTTTCACGGTAACCCTGTTCCGTAAAGTCATACTTCTGTAGAAGAGCCTTGTGTAGCTTATCATAATCCCTTGCTTGTTCGTCTGACAATCCGAAGTAGACATCCTATGCTCGGCCTGAAAGTAATGAGCTTAGACGAGTAGCTCAGTCAGATGGTTCCCAGCCTGCAACAGTGACATATCTCTCAAAGTGAAGCAGGTAGCTATCCAGATTATCCTTTCCGTCCACAAAACCAGGAAGCACTGGAGCTTTAGTTCTTGCAACCGCCTTCTGAGAAGCTTGACTTAATGCCGCCTGTTGGTCTTCCGATGAAGCACTCCTTTGTCCATTCAATCTCTCGCTGTCTAATCGCAATTTTTCCATCTCCAGCTTGTGTTTTCTCTCCGTTTCCTGTTCCGCTGCCTCGGCAGCCAATATCCTTTCCTCGGCTTCGACAGCCAATTTCCTTTCCTCGGCAGCCAATCTCCTTTCCTCGGCAGCCAATTTCCGTTCCTCGGCTTCGGCAGCCAATTTCCGTTCCTCGGCTTCTGCCGCCAATTTCAATTTCCGTACTTCATTCTCTTGTATCATTTTCCATCCCTGGGTCAAGAACTTCGTCTTCTCCTTTCCTTCAAGACCGATTTCTTCTGCCTGCCGTTTCAAATCTTCCAACGTGATAAACCCGCTTTCAGTTGCCATGACAATCCGCTAAATATCAACCGAACAAAGAAAAATGATCCCGGACGAGCCCCTCAAATTGTCGCGAAATAGGAAATGGTATTACTTCGCTGACAGGACGATTGATATGAATTGTATGACCAACCGTAGGAATTAATTCGTTCTTAGATCTGACCTCACGAAAAAACCAAAACATTCTTCACCAAACGAATATAATAATCGACA
Source organism: Trididemnum miniatum (assembly GCA_964006365.1). Lineage (NCBI taxonomy): Eukaryota > Metazoa > Chordata > Ascidiacea > Aplousobranchia > Didemnidae > Trididemnum > Trididemnum miniatum. The sequence goes on along the minus strand of OZ023251.1, from coordinate 10,602,542 downwards.
CAACTTAACTCACTTAGCTACGGTACTCACCGTACTACTTTTCAATAAACACAAGCACCACTGCTCGCTTCAGTAACACCATACAACAAGGGCTATACCCTTCAGCATGCAACAAAATTGCTTACTCTACGCTCATTAAATCTACACTCGAATGATTACGCTCGAAAATTCACGCCTATATATACTCTAAATTCAGTTTCGAGAAAGTTCTACGGCATTCTGAAAAAGGAACAAGAAGAGAAATCACATGACATGCAAAACTCACACCAAACTACGGTAAACACGATTGTGACGTCAAGAGAAATCATATGACGTGTAAAAATTCACACCAAACCACAGTAAACACAATTGTGACGTCACAAGCACAAATTTTGATCCAGTGAAATTACGTAACGGAGAAATCTGTCCAGAATATTCACGAAACAATTACGTCAGTAGAAATTATGACTTCATAATGCAACCTTACGAAACAATCCCACAAATAAAACTTTGGAAAACAACGCATCGGTCTAGAACAGTGGTTTTCAACCAGTGGGCCATGGAAACATTTTGAGGTGGGCCACAGAACTTTTTAAAAAATTGCTAGATTTATTGAAAAATTGTGTTTCATTTGTGTCACTATGGTTAAGTTTACACTTTTGTATTCGTTTAGTAGTTTTGACGGTAGTAACAATGAATGACGACGCTGTTTTTTGCTACAGAGAGATAATTTTCATTCCAATTATTCAATGAATAGTGTGTAGTTTTGTGGAAAGATTGTAAAACTAATCTAGGCGATTTTCGTAATAGAACTTATTTCTCGTTGTGTTGGTGGCGTGATGCAACCAATGCCTTCTATCGCGTGATGTATGGACTTAGATTTTATGCGGCTACAACTGCAGTGTGGTTCTCAAAGCAAGCCACTTGGCTCCCTAAGGTGGAATTTGCAAGTTGAAGGGATAAATAGGGGCGGATCCAGGGGAATGTGGGGGATGCATTCCCTCCCACCAGCCATCTTCCACAATGCTTTCGATAAATAAAAATTTGCTATAATTTTGAACCTCTTCATAAAAATATGCCTGAGTCGCCTTAAGCAAGCATGATCGAAACTGGGCGAAAATGCATCATATTTGGTAAAGTACTCAAAATCAGGGGCCAAAACTATACACAAAATTTGCCTGAAAATTGCTCAAAAAGCACTAAAATGGCCATTACAGTATGCAAATTTTCAGGGGAGCATGCCCCCAGACCCCCTGGAGTCGTTTTTGTTACTTAAGTTGCTTGAACTCAACTTTGCTGGAAAAAACTACGCTTGAAAAAGTGACGAAATTTGATACCCCTTCCTTGAAAAATTTTCTAAATACGCCCCTGATATGAAACATTTTAAAAAGGCTTATTCACGCCCGTTTCCGGGACTAAACGTCTGAACGTCTTTGTATTTAGCTAACATTCAACCTAATTCAAAATTACATCCCCCCCATCAAAACTTTCTGGACCCGCTCCTGAGGATGAATACTTTTCATTATACTCGCCGTATTACGCCGAAGCGTGTAACGAGTGGCGGGGCCCATCTCCGCCGCTTAGCGCCTGCGCAACACAGCTCCGAAGAAATTTCACGAGCCATTGGCGACACTGCGCCGATTTAACCGGCCCGGGAATCGAATCCCCGACCTCCCGTACCGATGGCGTGCGCTTAACGACTGAGCTAACTGGCCGGTTGAATACTTCTTTCGGAAGGATAAAAAGTTAATGGGCCACAGAACTTTTGTGCAACAAAAAATGAGCCACGAAAGAAAAAAGGTTGAGAACCGCTGGTCTAGAACCTTTTTGCAGACAAAGCATTTAAAAACAAAACCATAAAAAAACAGTTATATTGTTACAAGTACAAAATCCAAGATTACGTTAACCGCAGAAGTACGGCGAAGCAAAGAGCGCTCGTGGGTGAGAACACAATTAGCGAAGACAACGAAGCATCATGCGCTTGTGAAAATGCAAATTTAGTTTACTGCAGAAATCGAAGTCGAAATTGTTTACGAAGCGCGATAGAAACTCGTGAATAGGTGCAAAAGAATAACTAGGGAAGCAATATACGAAGCCGAAGAATACATTATTTTTAACAACTACGGTATTAAGTATAAACCAAGAACTAAAGTTCGTAACAAAGGTCAAAAAATGCGCGGAATAATCGAAAACCAGCAAAGCTCATGTTTCATTTTAATGGCATGAACGTATGGAAACAGAAAGGCACAAGAACCTCCTATAAAAGTAGGTTAAGCCCAGTGAGGCGAAGCAAGGTGGTCTCACTGTTTTTGACCGACATTACCATGGCGTTTCAACCGCTGACGGCATTAACCAACGTGGCCACCAATAGTCTAATGCACGAGAAACTCATCAAGCGAATAGCTAGTGGCGTAGCCAGCTCCAAATTTGGGGGGGAGACAAAACTTCATAGGCTTGTGCAGTGGCGCACTCCGGATTTGGCAAAGGGGGGCAGAGCCCCCAGCCGCCACGGATTTTTAGGGTTTTTTTCAGAAAAACACTCATTTTAGCGTATTTTTTTGTCGAAAGAGGACACACGGGTACCTCCTAGTGGTCATAATCCGCCCTGCTTGCGTTGTTAGTAGACTTACGTTATAGCATATTAGTATCTTTGTTTGCAGGCTAGTGGGAACTGAAAATATTTCGGGGGGGGGGGGGGGCAATTGCTCCCCCTGGCTACGTCCCTGCGAATAGCTGTGGACTCAAGTGGCAGAGAATAAACATTGTACTCTGAATTAGACAACACAGCAAAGGTCTCAACAAGGAAGGCGGCGAGTGGTGCATTGTCCCACATTCTCGAAAGATGCTCACCTCCTCTCTTTCCAGGGAGCTGGTCATAATGCTTGTTTGCGACACCGAGCAATGCAAGCACGACATGAGCCGGGTGTACACTAACGCCTAGTGCACGAAAAAGGGTGACCGGTTATCTTTTTTTTTTCGTCCTTCCAGACTCATCAGGTGCACAACTACGAGAGCCAAAGCTGGCTCTAACTAAACTAACAAAAATCGAAGCTTATATACAGTTTGCTAATCTTGGTAATTATTGAGCGCATTGAAATATAGAAATAGCATCTTCGCAACGTCTGCTGTCAAAACTGCTTCTGTAATTTTACTTGCGCTATTTGGCTTTCTCCTTGGATGCTTATATATTGTCAATACATGAATTGATTGTTTAACTTTTCTCCAGATATTGCCTTAATACCAAAGGAAATGAAAACTTTGATAAAAATTGATCAGATGTGCAGTAAGTTTTACGCAGAGACTGAAATTTTTCAAAAACCTTAATGAACAGATATCTGCATTTAGAAGTTAGACGATCAGGCTTCAAAATGGGGTACGAAATAACCGCTTTCTCTTTCCTGTTTGCAATCTTGGGCTGGGCAATCTTGGGCTCTCGGACGCCTAAATGCGCTTTAAAACTATACTGATAGACTTTTTTTTATCCAGCGCAAATAAAGATAACGAATTTACTTTAAAAAATAAGAGCTAATAAAGACCACGAGACTCGGAAAATCAAAAGACAAACAATGGGAAATCAGAAACATCCTAAAGCTAGTGCCTGGTGACTTGGCCAAAGATGGATGCTTCCCAGTTTCTTGGGAGTAAAAATAACAAAGAGCGATTTCGTTTTCATTATAATGTGAAGCTCATCAGGTGATGTAGGCCAGTTAAAATTACCAATATTTTTGTGCAAAGACCTGTTGATAAATATAAGCATTACGCAACTAAAAACACGCGTTAGATTTAGCTTAGAAAGCTACACATGTTACAGCTCCGTAAGTCTTGTTAAAACCTATTATCAAGAACTCCTAAACTTTCGAATTACGATCCACTTATCATGTCAGTATTCTGTAGGTCAATCGCTCGAACCGCGATGACGCGTGACTTTTAATGGCGGCTAAGTGCTTTAGCACAAATGCTTCGACCTCTTGGCTGCTTGCAGGCTAAGTAGGATACTACAGTTTTGGAAAGTATGGCTTAGCTGTTACAGGAATAACAGTAGTAGAGGTCTAGAAGATCATTAACTCTAAGTGGACGACGTAGAAAAATATCTACCGTTTTAACAAGGTAAAACGAGCAAATACCGATAGGTCCTGAGTGTAACAGATATGGTGTGTAAACAATATCAATTTATGCCGACACTGCAGCATTTGTAGTAGTAGTAGTTTATTTTATTTAACGACCAGAAAAACACCTAACAAAAACAAGCAACAAAAACAATGGCCGAAAAACAGGTTACAGCGACAAAACGATATACGTTGAAACGTGCAGGAGTTAAAAAATAAACACAACTTTGTTGTAGCACCATTGCTTGTCGCCCCGTTTGGTGACAAAAATTATATCGGATTACCTTCCGAGTGATTTTACCTCTGCGAATATTCCTTGGTTTGTTCAATCATAGTTCAATACAGGCTAGCTTTTCATTTATTTTATTCTCGGTTTGGTTTCTATCAGCAAGAGTGAATACTTAGGAGCACTTCCTGGGATAGCAAAAAGACAGACACTCAGGGGCGGATCCAGGGGGTATGCAGGGGATGCATTCCCGCACCAGTCATTTTTAACAATATTTTGAATGAATACAATTTTTTCATCATTTCGAACCTCTTCGATAACAATGATCCTTACGCCGGCACGCATAAATGGAAAATGAGCGAACAAAATGCATCATATTTGGTAAAGGACTCAGAGTTAGGAGGAAAAAAGTTACACAAAATTTCCATAAAAATTGTTCAAAAAGCACTCAAAATGGCCACTACAGTATGTAACATTTCAAAAACTTTCCAGGAGAGCATGCCCCCGGACCCCTTAGAGCTACTTTTGCTTCTCAATTTGTTTCAGATTGACAACTCTTACGGAAAAAACAGAACAGAATTTTATTCGTTGCTCATACAAAGCATTAATAACCATACGAATAACTGACGCAACTTTGAAAAAAAAGGAGCCACACATTGCAGGGATGTCCAACCTTTTTATTTAATGGGCCGCATTGCAAACTGAAATATTTAACTGGGCCGCAAAACCACCGGAATTGCTCAATACAATGGAAAAATTACTTGGATCGCAATCTGCAGCGTTTTTAGCTTGAAGAACACCTCGTTGTTTTTGCAGGAAACGAAAAATTGCTACTGTAATCAGAGGCTCACCCAGATTCTGATAAAGCAGAGGCGTGCCCAGAAATTTGAAAAGGGGGGGGGCCGCAATTTTCGACGTCCAATTTACCGCCCTAAATCAAGTGCAGACTAAAAAAAAAAGGTCTTCACTTCTTTCGTCGTCCAATTTACCGTCCGAAATTAAGTGAAGACCAAAACAAAAATTGGGTCTTCACTTCTTTCGACGTCTTATATTTCAACGAAGGGGGGGGGGAACCCCAGCGGCCCCCCTGGATACGCCCCTGGATAAAGGGATGGGGATGCAACTGGGGACCTGGGGGCGTAAACCCCAGCCCCCGAAAGAATTTTTTGCGATTTTCACGCAAAAAACACTTATTTTCGCACACTGTCTTATCGAAAGAGGTCATACCGGTACTTGCAAGCGAGTGCGGTCACTGGACATTGCGGAATACAAAAATAAATCAGTAGCCGATGCTTGATGTCTGAGAGCAGAAGTTTGACCAAAATAAACGAAAGGAGGCTGCAACCATTATTATTATTTCGAGTAATTGTAAACTAAAAGTTAGATTTCAGCAGCTTATTACAAACTTCTTAAACACTAGAGCCAAGGGGGCATGGCACGGTGGCCCCCCTGCTTAAACCTAATGATTGTAATCCGAAAATTGACGCATGACAGCCTAATGCCCAACGTCGACTTTTTGAAAATCGACGGCGCATCGGCTGGCGTCAACGAAAAGTTGAAGGCGTCAATTGGCACTGTCAAGTTAGCGGCGTCAGCGCATACCACTGCTAATAACAATTTCAAAAACGTTAATTTAGTTTCAGGGACATGGCTTTTACTCAAAGACATGACAACCGCGGTAGTGTAGCCACGTCTAAAACATTAAAGTAATTTTATGAGCAAACGGTGCATTTTAGGAGAAACCAAAAAATTTTCAAGATGATAACATGTCTTATAATTAAGATTTCTACAAACGTGTTCTCTATGAAAGATACTATACGACACACCATACAGTTACAATAGCTATCAAAAGATTTTGCAAAGTAATTCAGGCCCAAGCAGTGTTTCAAATCGAAAAAAGTGCAGGGTTACAAGTTGCAACAGATTTGATCACCGTCATAGAAAGCGCTTCCAAATATGAGCTGGCTATTATTGTGAAAAGGTTATTAGGCTAACCCTGGGTTTTTCAACATTTTTTTGCTCATGGCCCACTAAAATGATAAAATATGACGGTGGCCCAACAACTTTTACTGATAAACACAAAGTGAACACGATGACATGATTAGGGAATGCTAATGTTGCTTTCTAGTCAAGCTGTGTGGCCCACTGAAAACAGTGGCATGACCCTCTGCCGGGCCATGGCCCATAGGTTGAAAACGTTTGGGCTACCCAATGTCTTAAAATTGTTTATGTTAATTATTTTATTTATTACATATTAAGTAGTTTGGTTAAACTACATGAAGGCTCTTGCGCTCACTGCTTGATAAATTTGCGAAAAAATTTTTTTCACTGGAGTCGTTAGTGGGCCGCATCCAAACATTGAATGGGCTGCAGGTTGGACATCCCTGGGCTATTGCGAAAGAGCCATAGGTCTTCAAGTCAAGCAGCAGCCCTTTTATTGCAATTATTGAATAGCCCATAAAAACATCAAAAGCCTTGGTTATGCAGAGAATGGAATATTTTTTCGATTATAAGTTAGTTGTATAGGCCTTAATCAGTTAATCACAATACTGTAGTGTCAAATGAAGCAATAGCAATAACATACAGGAGCGTATTTAGAGAAGGGGTGGGGAGTATTGATCCATGTTTTATTGTTCCATGCCCCTCCTCTTGACTCGGCCTTTTAGTAAAAAAAACAAAATTAATGGTGCCAAGATTGAAATATGCCAGCAGACTCTTTTAATGGTTTCTGTAGCTTATGGCCAGGGGTGGATCCAGGGGGGTAGGATGAGGAGTATGCGTCCTCCCACCAGCCATTTAAAAAAATGTTTTTGATGCATACAATTTTTTCATAATTTCGAACCCCTTCGATTGCAATAAGCCTTATGCTTTAAGCACGCATAATCGAAAATGTGCGAACAAAATGCTTCATATTTGGCGAAATACTCAGAAGTAGGACCAAAAAATTTAAACAAAATTTGCCTGAAAATTATTCAAAAAACACTAAAATAGCCATTACAACATGTAAATTTTCAAACTTTTTTTGGGGTAGCATGCCCCCGGACTCCCCTACAAGTTTTATTTTTTTTCAATCAGCTCCTTCAACTTTGTTCGACCGAAACAAAATAAGCTTGAAAAAAATGTGACAATTATGGCCCCTCTCCTTTTGAAATTTCTCGCTACGCCACTCTGATAACATAGCAAGCAAATTATTCATAATTGCAAATAAGGTAATATTTGTAAGAATTTTGGAAATTTCGATACGTAGAATGTTGTTTGATGCTTTGAGGAATAGAATTCCTTATCTTAACATTTAGGTATTTAAACGAACGTTGTGTTCTATTAGTTGAATAGAGAGTCAAAAGTACTCGGGCGTAACCACGTAGGGGCAAAGGGGATCAGTTGACCCCCCCTGAAAAGATAACACGAATTTTAAAATGTCAAGAAACGTTCAAAAACGAGTAGTATGACATGATGAGTGTGGGAGGGGAGTCAGCTGCGTACAGTAGACCTGTTGGCACTACCAGGCAATCTCACAAGTCACAACTCAATAGGGCGGTACACAAACGAAAAATGTCGAAACAGCAGGTATTAAAGAGAGGTGCAGATACTGTTATAAACTTTTTAGAAATATACAACAGCTATGAGGTTTTGTGGAACACGATCCAAGAAAATTATTTCAAAAAGAATGCAAGGGTGCTCAATTTAGGAAAACTGTTCCCTAAACTTCAAAATGCCGGACCGGAATTTCAAATTCCCTATGAAAAAACTTTAAAAGGAAAATTCAAAAGTATTAAAACTGTTACTGAATTGAACCCAACAAAATTAAACGATAAAAAAATAAACTATCTAATCTCTTATTCACTTCCTTTTCTTTTTAAAATAAAATTCTTTTATCCCCTGACTAATTTCGACACATGCTAGCCCTAAGTGAACGTCCGCATACGGACTTTGCTATTAACCTGTTTAAAAACTTTCGCTGCCCTGAGGTTTGCTGTAGGAACAATTACCAGTTTCTACCGGTATTCGCTAGCTGCGAATGCATTATTTCATTCGCTTTGTGTGACCAGCATTCGCAGCTAATATGAGCCAGCTAATATGAGAAGCAAGTAAAAGCAGCTAATAAATTAGCCTAGTGTGACTTCCGCTTTAGCTATAAGGCAACGCATACATTTTGAGTTTTGACCTCCCTGGCCAAAATCCTGGTGACGCTCATGGTCAAGTATAAGGACTGGTTTGTCTTGGAGTTACGTGTAGTGTAGGAAAATACTTCAGCAGAATACGTAAAGTAGTGTTTAAATCTATCAGGCATTTTGTTATAAATAAAAAGATATATACATTAATTTGGCAATTTCAAAGATAAATGAATCATCTCATAGCTCTAATATTCGCAATTTCTCGTATTGAGCTGATATTTTGGTGTACTTTGTTTTAGTAACAGCTCGAACTGCTTTATTCTGTAATCTCTTTGTTTTGGTTAAATGTGTTTTGTATGTTGCACACCAAAGTGGCAGTGCGTATAGCAATTGTGAATGCATGAGGGAATAATATAAGTTCAGTAACGCTTCTTGTAGAAGGACATGACTTAGTTTTGTTAAAATTCCAACAGAACGAGCCAATTTTTTTTCAAAAAACGAAATATGAGATTGAAATTTAAGTTTACTGTCAATTATAATTCGTAAGTATCATGTGGTTTCTGTGGTCAGGACCGGATTAAGGGTTTCTGAGGCCTGGGGCTATTTGATAGTCAGGGGCCTGTTTTGTCCCCGTCAGTCCTAGACCTGCTGAAATATGTAACCTACATACCAGTATTAAACACATTCAAAAAACAAATTTTCTGAACCTATTTTGCACGTACAAAGCTTTAGAAGATGTCATACCGCAGAGCCCCAATTTCCGCAAATACGCTTTCTATTTGTTGTTTTGTAAGTGATTCTACAATTAGTTTTCCCCAAGCCATGCAAAGTTTGCGTCAACCTCCTTCACAGCCTGTATTTCAGGGATGGCAAACCACTGACCCGCGGATCACCTAGTGACCCACTTGTAGTTTCAAAAATATTACGAAGAAAACGGTAACGAACATTAACGTAGTGAAGAAAAGCTTATCTTTCCATACTGCGGCATTGAAGACGGGAAGCTGGGTATTTTTGAGGTGAAGATCCTTTTTTTTGTTCTTTGCACAGATTTCGGAAGAACTTGGGTTCAAGCCCCTCGTTAATATGATTACATCCACAACCCACGTTTTTTCTTGTTTCGGTCTACGACCTTAAATTTGATCCACCAATTAAAAAGGTTTGCCATCCCTGCTCTATTTCGTATCCTAACGTCACTTTACGAAAATTCGTACGGCATTTTGTGTGAAACCATAAGTCTATGGTGAAACCATCTTTAGTTTACGCTGCTGTCTATGAATTATGCAACGAAATAATCATAAATTAATGACTCGCTAAAACGACGACATTTCTTCGGAGCTGCGTTGCCCTGCAGGCTCTATGTCACGTAGATGGACCCCCGCTACATGTATCACCCTTCAGCGTAATCTTGAGTTAATGAAGATTTAGATCAGGGTTGGGGAACCTGCGGCCCGCTTAAGTTTTGAATGTGGCCCGCGTCAGAACTTTAATTGTTAAGTGTACAACAAAATGGTGGAATATAAAACATTAAGATTTCTTAAAAACTGCGTCACATTTAACTACATGCTATATATTTATAGCATAAAAAACGCGCAAAAGTCTCTGATTTTACGAAAAAAAACAGCTCAGCATGAATGTTGTTAAATTTGCGACGAAATATTGTGCCTTTTTAAAGCGAAATTTAACAATTAAAAGTAAATGTGGCCCGCTGAAAATATTATGCAATCAATGTGGCCCGCTGTGCTTTACCGGTTCTGCACCCCTGATTTAGATTGATTTCCTTCTAGTTACAGGATAGAACGTTACATCACACACTGTAACCGATAGTATTTGATTGTGATTTGTTTCAAAATTTACACAGCAATGAACATTCATATCAATCATCATTTTATTTATTCAGTTTGAATTCTGTTTCGAAAACCGTTAAATTCGTTGTACAATATGCTGCAGAACGATCATATTGCGTCGGAATGTTTTTATATACATTGTTTGGCATTTTTTTGCTTCCTGCAATTTTGACCCAAAACATAGAGAGATTTGATTTTTTAGGAGGGGCTGGAATAATTTCAAAGCTGGCTTCTGGACCCTGTTTCCTGCTCTGATGAATGCCTCAGCCGTTGGGCTGGTAACGCAATACTGGTCCGAATCTCGCAACGTAAAGTATGTCCAAATCTCACAAACTCGTAATCAGTCTTCTTGGATTTCGTTTACTTGCCGCAGATCTTGTGATTTAAATTCAAGAGTAAAATCGTTGAAACTTTTGGCGTTGATACAATCTTGAATCACTCACTTAGCCCTAACCTAAACTGGATAGATTAGGCCTATAAAGATTGGTAATTCGTATTCCACTTTAAAATAAAATAGTTGATTGATGAAAAAATCACTTAGTTGTTCATAATAAGTTGTAATCGAGAGGCCTATTTTGGTCGGTATGCCTGGGGCTGCAGCCCCATCAGCCCCCGCTTTAATCCGGCCCTGTCTGTGGTGTTGATCATTTCGCTGTTGTAAGTATCAGCGTAACTTGTGGACTGCTACAATTATTTTGTAGCTCTGGTGAAATTAAAAACGCTAGAGTTTTTTTAGGATTTACGGTCAAACTGTTTGCAATCATCCAACGTGATAAAATACGAGAAAGTTCGCTATTGGTTACACTTTCCACGTCAGCAAAGTTTTTTCCATCAATCAGTAACGCAGTAAGCCTATCGTCAGCAAAAAATCTGGGGTCAGTTTTTAAACAATTTGGAAGATCGTTTATGTAAATCAGAAATAAAAGGGTACCAAAATAAGAACCCTGTGATACTCCGCATTCAATGTTTTCTGTAAAAAAATTTATATTATTGAAAGAAACATACTGCTTACGATTATCCAAATATGAACTCAGCATACAATTTGCAATTCCACGAATGCCATCATGATCCAATTTTTTGATAAGTTTATCATGGGAAACTGAATCGAAAGCTTTTTTGATATCAAAGAACGCAAGAGCAGAGCATTGTTTATTGTAGATATTGTCCAGGCAACTGGATATCAGATCAAGAATTGGGTGTAGAATAGTAGTAGTAGTAGTAGGATTTTTTTATTTTTAACCATAAAACAACGCCATCATCAACACAAAAAACAGCTTGGTTAAAAATAAGGAAACAGCGACAAAACGTTATACGTTGAACATGCTCAAGATAAAAACATAGAACTAAAGCGTTTAAAAAAAAAAATTAGCACGGTCGCTGCACCTAAAAAAACAACACGAAAACAGAAAATAAAAAACAAAACATAGAATGGTTGTGTTTGAAGCCAAATTGTGTAGGTGTAATGGTGTTGTTACGCTCTAGAAAGGGAATCATTCTGTCAAACTTTATTCTTTCAAATATTTTGGATGGAGACGTCAAAAGTGAAATTGGTATATAGTTACCGAGCTGATCACCACACACATTTTTATACACGGATACAACCTTAGCAATTTTTAATTTATCAGGAAAGATACCCAGAAGTAGAAATTGATTGAGGATGGATGATAGAGGAAGAGCAAGCGTACTGACAGCAATCTGAAGAAAATAGGGAGGTACAGTATATCATCGTGACCATTGGCTTTGTTAATCTTGAGTAGGTTAATATGTCTAAATATTTCAGCAGGTGTTGTGGGATACAGGTACAAAGAAGAAGGACACGAGTGCTTCGAATAGGATAGATATGCATTGTCGTGGTCAACATTAAATTTATTAATTAGAGTTTGGCCAATCCTAGCAAAATGTTCATTAAAATGCTTCAGCAATAAGTAAAGGATCAGATAGGGACATACTGTTATCACTTATAGTTGTTGGTGTTTGAGCTTTTGGTTATGCTGGTAGAAGGGTACGTAAAGTGTCCCAGGTTTTCTGGGGATTATGCTCATGCACATCAAACTGGGTCTTATAAAATAATTTTTTATCCAGAGTTTTTATTCTGGTTACAGTGTTACAGTAAGATTTATAAAACTTCCGCTCATCAGTCGAACCATTTATAAGTTTTATGCATTTTTTGTTTTCTTTTTATAGATTTCAGCAAGCCCTTTGTGATCCACGGTTTATTCCGCAATCGAGTTTGTTTTCTAGTTAATTTTTTTAGTGGCGCATGGTTTTCAATCGTTGTAGTAATCAAAGAATAAAAGTCTTCAAACATCCTATTAATGTTGGTGGCAGTTGCAGTTGGTATCTTAAGCATAAATTCGTCGAGTTTTATTTGTAGATCTTTCAGCAGAGATTGTAGATAAGTCCCGAGTAAATTTTACATTAGAACAATATTTATTTTTATCCATTTTAGGAGAAATTGAAACCATTACTGGATAATGATCAGTTAAGTCATGCTCAACTATTCCTGGTACAATTGTAAATCGATCTTTATTCGTTAGAATATGATCTAGAATCGTTGCTGATGAAGGCGTAATTGTCAATTACTGAAGCAATACCATAAGAAAATAGCATGTTTGTATAATCAGACCCAGAGTTAGATATTTGTCGCGGAAATGTGTTGATATTTTTATCTCCAAGAATAAAAAAGTGCTTACTCGTATCGTTCAGCTTCATAAGCATTAAATTCAAACAATCTAAGAGATTTTGCACATAGGTGATTGGGTGACGGTATATGGTTCCAATAATGAAGATACTTTTCGTAATGGGGCAGGTAATTTTGATCCAAATATCCTCACATCCAGCAAAATTGATAGTGCAGTCTAACTCATCGTATGTCAGAGACTCATAAATTTACACACCTACACCACCAGCGTTAGTTTGGGAATAGTTATGTAGAAACAAATAGCCAGGGAGTGAAATGTTTGTCAGTGGCTTGCCTTTAATTTTTGTTTCACTTAATGAAATAATATGGGGTTTAGTATTAAAATTGGAAAGAAATTTACTCATGTCATCGTAATTTTTATTGTAATGAACATATATTGAAATTACTACGCTTAACAAATGTCAAAATTTGGTGTGTCCCCCCTAAAAAATTCTGAATACGCCCCTGACTTGAAACATTTTCAAAGGGTTTATTTACGCCTTTTTCCAAGTCTAAACGTTTAACGTATTTGCATTTAGTAAACATTCAACCTAATTCAAAACTGCATCCCCCACCAAAATTTTCTGGATTCGCTCCTGCAGACATTCGTTCAAATAGAAGTGGTTCTGTATAAGTTCTTCACTGCCCCGATCTAAAGTTAAGTGCTTAACAATTAACGATGATTAAAAATAACAGGAAACGGCTAAAAGCTTAAAGTAGGGGGCGGGGGTAACGACATTTGACTTTTTTAATGTTTTTGGTGGAAGTTGGAGAACTTTATGGCCACTGCAACATGCGAACAATTTGACAAAAAAAAAAATTAACTACGTCTTGTGTTGTAGGGCCTTTTAAAAAACAGCCAATTTGCGTGGTAAAAGTATCGCGGCATGCCTCGTATTTGGTGACTATGACGTAACAATGCTAATTGAGATGTTGCATTCACTGAAAAATCGTCTTTCTTCGATTAAAAAATCTCTTCTTGAAAGCGGCCTTTCTTTGAAGCTGTGCACAAAAAGCAATTTATGCTTTGCAGTTGGAAAAATGGGTTCGGTACTCGCTTGAGTCATGCCAAAGACTCAAAAAATTGTATCCACAGCTGCCCCGCTTAGCGCTCAGCACCAGGGTTAGTGCACTGTGGAGGATGAAATAGAAACGATCAACTGCAAATTTGTCGTATCATAAATTAATTAGTCTTAGCGCTGCGAAACCCTAGCAATTAAAAAGCGCCAAAAAACAACCTAACATTTCATTTTGTAGCGTTGAGTTGTCAGCGTTTTTATCGTTGTCGGTCCAGCTAGAAAGTTCATCGGTAGCGGATTTACTTATTTGTGCAGCGTTAGGTATGTGATAAATACGGTAGGCCTACCATATTTTTACTGCGCAAAAGGAGGACAGGTCTTTTGAAGGTCATCACGTCCGCAGATGCCCAATTTTCTGCCCAAAATCAAGTGAAGAGCAAAAAAAAAGGTCGTCGCGTGGTCGTAGTTTGAGCTGGAACTTCCCAAAATTTTCGTGTAGCAATGATTTGACATGTTTTTGCTGTTTAAAATGCCAAAAAGGAGAACATTTGGGCATTTTTTAGCGTCCTCGGAGGACAAATTATTTTTTGGAAAAAAGGAGGACGTATGGTAAGCCTAGCGTAAATAAATACTTTGCAGTAGATTGGTTTACTTTAGCCAGTGGATATTGGATAGTTATTGCATTAATGCTTGTACAGATATTCTGTGAATTTGTTCGAGATAATTTTGACCAGGTAGACCAACATCAGTATTTCAACTATGTTTCGAACTTTGTATTTCAACTGCGCGTCGCCGGTTCAATTATTCGTGTTGTTACTGTAGATTTCAGTAATTAATCTAGCAAGCTTACCTTGTCTAAGGCAATATTCTTCTTCACGTGATCGCGGTTGTTAAGCTTCTTTAAATACCTCAGATGGATTTTTGCTGCGGCCCTGCCGGATGTATTTACTGACCTATTGGTCTCTGTCTATTGCCAAAGTTATTGTCGTTTATTGAATGAGAAACACTGGCTATTGCCTCTAACCTATTGCCGCAAATATTCTGCATTCTGTAATGCAGTATTCTATATGTCACGGTCCTTGGTGGTCGGTTCTCACTCCGTTCAAGCTTACTGTGAAAATACACTGCATCACCTTAAAAATTGTCAGCGACATGGCCTAGCAGCAACGCGCGCAGGTGACAGATCCTACGTGACGGGTTCGATTTGCGGCTGGAGCCGGTCGCATTTGGCATATATACCGGGTGGCTGCTGACTCGAAGAGCGCAAGCTCACTTCGCAGTCTCCTTCAATCACTGTTGAATTTTCAGTTCAATATAATTTGAAAATGACCTCGGTTATATTATTATTAGGCTAAATTATTGGTAAGAAGTTGTTTGTCTTAGCCGCAGTTTCCTAATTTTCATATGTTAGAAACAGCTGAGAATTGAGCTTCAACATATTTTGAAATCCATCCAGCGACGCGTGTATATAAACTTCCTGCAGAGTGCAGAACACAGTCAGGCCATCGCGGCTGAAAGTTTGTGTAGGCATGACTCAAAATGACCACTCAAAATGACAACATGCTCACAATAAGTAGTAGTACCGGCAGTGATGGGAACGATAAACCTTTCTGTACTAAAGCGATAACGATAATCGATAATTTCAAAAATGCTCTGGGCGATACCGATAATCGATAAATCTCAATTTATTAAAGCGATATCGGTAATCGATAAATTATCGTCGATAAATTTTTTCGATAAATGTTGCGGTAAACTTTTAATGTGTTTGACGAAGTTTTTTTTCTTGTAAGTCAAATCGCAAAAGTATTTTTCCAGATTTTTCAAGAAAAGAAAGCAGTTCACGGACTCTGTCGTGGGATTAAACACAACAAAGAGAGATTTTTTAAATTACATCAAGACTTTATCGACGCCGTTAACTTTGCTATAGCGCCAACTCCCTAACTTTGAACACTGTGTGCATAAAGAATCGTTTATCGCAATAATTTATCGGCGATAACAAAATATATTACAGAAGCGATATCGGTAATCGATAAAACCAAGCTCTTTTGAACGATAATCGGTAAAAAATTATCGCCGATAACCAGTGATGGGATTCAAAATTTTAAGAACAGGTTCTCTTTTGTATCGTACTTACTAACAACAGGTTCCTTCATAAAGGTATAATGTCTGTAAAAAAAGCAAGAACGGGTTCGCTGATTATCCTGACATTCCAAGAAAGGGTTCGCGCGAACCTGTGCGAACCCCCTGAATCCCATCACTGCCGATAACTATCGCCAATAAGTTATCTCGATAAATGCCCATCTCTGAGTACTTGTAGTAGTCGTGGGCTAGTAGTTTATTTTATTTAACGACCAGAAAAACACCAAACAAAAACAAGGAACAAAAAAGTAGGGTGGCCATACGTCCCGTTTTTGCCGGGAGAGTCCCGTTTTTAGGCCGTGGTTCCAGTGTCCCACCCTGTTTACCAATTTGTCCCCAAATTTTTGATTCAAAATTCCGTACCGCACTGTTACGTACGGCATTTTTGCGAGTTACGAAATTAGGGTATGGTATGTTTTTAGAGGAATGTGGTCAGTGGCTATTCTAGCCCTTAAAAAGTGGGGGACCACTTTGGAGCCTTGAAAGATTGAGGTGGGGCCGCCGAAAAGTGTGGTTGAGAGAAAAGAGTAAGTTCGCAAGTTGGCAAAGAGGTTTGCAACCAAACTTGAACAGCAAGCATATTGCACAATTGCAATATGACACGCTATGGGCAATATACATTTATTATTGACGTTCACCACAACATAAAATGGCAAAATGGTTGTAACGATATAACTGTTTAATATGTTTTGTTTTAAATGCTTTGTATACTGTAGTAGGTTCTACACCGATGCGTTGTTTTCCAAAGTTTTATTCGTGGTATTGATTCGTAAGGTTGCATTATAAAGTCATAATTTCTACTGACGTAATTGTTTCGTGGATATTTTGGACAGATCTTTCCATTACGTCATTTCACTTGGGTCAAAATTTGTGCTTGTGACGTCACAATTGTGTTTACTGTGGTTTGGTGTGAAGTTTTGAATGTCACATGATTTTTCTTTGACGTCACAATCGTGTTTACTGTGGTTGGTGTGAGTTTTGCATGTCATGTGATTTCTCTTCTTGTTTGTTTGTGAGAATGTCGTAGAACGTTCTCGAAACTGAATTTAGAGTGTAAATAGGCTTGAATTTTCGAGCGTAATTATTCGAGTGTAGATTTAGTGTGCGTAGAGTAAGCAATATTATTGTATGCTGAAGGGTATCGCCCTTGTTGTATAGTGTTACACAAGTGAGCAGTGGTGCTTGTGTTCATTGAAAAGTAGTACGGTGAGTACTGTAGCTAAGTGAGTTAAGTTGGGTCGATTATTATATTCGTTTGGTGAAGAATGTTTTGGTTTTTTCGTGAGGTCAGATCTAAGAACGAATTAATTCCTACGGTTTGTCATACAATTCATATCAATCGTCCTGTCAGCGAAGTAATACCATTTCCTATTTCGCGACAATGGTCATAGCGTCTGTTTCTGAAGCGGTAGACTTAAGGTCTGACTCCATGACAAGTCGAACTGATTGCCTGGCCTAAAAAATTAGTATTCACAGTTTTCCAGCTATACGTTCGACTCCAACAATAAAGGAATAATATCGACAAAAAGCCGGCAAGTTTGCTTGTTAAAACACTCTTGGAAAAAGCACTTAACGCAATTCCTCTATCTTTAAGTGCAAACAGGTAAAGAATCCCTACATTCTACCTATCGTGGTGGCCCAGTGTGACTATAGACATGCTAAAAGAGCGTCGGGATCAAACGCATAACTACAAGACATGGACAAAAGTAAACATCTGTAGCTCAAACCTAAAAGGTAGAACAAAAGAGGAATAGGTTTACTACACCACTTGATATCTCTGTTAAATATTGTATATTCAAGTAGTTGCCTGCACTTGTGTTGTTCTACGCTGCTCACTATAAATGCTGAAAGGTTCGTCTTTTCTCCACCCGAGTTTTGAACTCGAGTATTTGTTTTTTCTTAGTACTAAATCACGTGATGATCATACCCTGTTCTCTTCGGCAATGTATGAGTAATCACGCACTGCAACTAGGCAATTACTGCAAATTGTTGTACATGCGGTCTGACTGCACTAAGTTCTACCGAATCTGTGCCACTTTTGAGTTTACGTCTCAACTTTAGCAGTGAAGCTGTTTAGGAGGCTGTATATTTTAATTACCAGTAATGCAGTGTTTTTATGAAGTTGAAGTTAGAGAATAGGTACAATTTGATTAAAATGTTATTTCTTTTAGCTTGTAGAAATTTTAATTGAAGTGTAAAAAGCCTCCGATTTGAAGTGTTTTAATAGATGCTAAGCGTCCAGTGTATTTTAACGTTGAAATTGGAAATTCGCAGCGACGCACAAATGAATCCTGACTCAAAACAGTTAAGGTAATGTTTTTTCTTTTTGAGCGTATTTAGCGTTTTGGGGAGTTGTTTATTTGAATGTTTGTGTATTTACAAACCGTTTATGAGATAAAACCGAATCAACGAGAAGACTTTCGTGCTTGACTTGGGACCTTATAAGTTCAAAGGAGTGTCTTGTTAATCGAAAGGCAATAAACGCGTTTCAACTGGAAAAAGAGAAGGAATAGTTGAGACTAAAGTCGTCAGAGGACGTCCTGTGTTGGGGTCAAGGACTTAAAAGCAGTCCAAGGTTGACCGTAGGCAACAATCCCCCCACACGAAAAAACATAATACCAAAAAAAATAAATTAAAGAAGTAAAAGGTAAATGAACGAACAATAACTGAAAACAAAAAGTAATGTAAAACTTACTAATCGATAGCTTTAAGCACTCAGCCACTCAACCAATCATTCAACCAGATGGCTCTCAATAATTTACTGTAACTTAATCCTCCGATTATCATGTCTACTGTCAAATTCATCAACAAAATTATCAAGGTTGATACTCTCAGCTCGCGTACTTTCAAATAACAGCAGTGTTGCTTAATTTTTCGTCGCTCTTAGAATTTCTCAGAGATGTTTTTACCAATTTTATTTTTGAAAAATTCTTTCCCACGAAGCGCTGGGGACAGGAAGTGTTACTGCTATCAATAATAACTTGTACAAGCATTCAAATGCAGTCATGTAAGATAATAATAATGACAAATATTGTATTAAAGTTGTGGGATGTTGTGGCTCTTTCATTGCGAGTTCTTTAAGTAAAGGAAGTTGATGTTTCAAATCATCTTGATTCACTGAATAGGCAATAGCAAATGAATTTAACTGTTGATCTATGTAGTTCTTTATTCCTCTTAACCGATCAGATGGCCGAGTGGTATAGAGCGTCTGCTTCTGGACCGGTAGACTAGGGGTTCGATTCCGAGTCGGATCAAACCAATGACTTTAAAATTGGTATTCACAGCTTCCCTGCTTGACGTTCAGCATTTAAGAGACAGTGTGGAGAACAAGCCGGCAAGTTTACTTGTTGTGCCGTTGGGAAAGGCACTTAACGGGATTCCCCCATCTTAGTGTGGTAGACAGATGGCCGGCAACTCCTAAGCGAGCTCGTACAGCGCTTCGTCGCTTTCTCGTGATAGGAGGATAAATATGCCAATAACAATTAAAAAAAATTAAAAAACCCATTACTAACAGCTTCTTCGATCTGCACTGGCTGCTTTATGACTTAAGGTCTGTTTACACTAAATGCG
Organism: Trididemnum miniatum; assembly: GCA_964006365.1. NCBI lineage: Eukaryota > Metazoa > Chordata > Ascidiacea > Aplousobranchia > Didemnidae > Trididemnum > Trididemnum miniatum. The sequence goes on along the minus strand of OZ023251.1, from coordinate 10,582,864 downwards.
ATTTCAGTCCGATTTGCTGTCGTACGAAGTTTCATCAGATTTTTGACGTAAGCAGTTGACGAAAATGTTTTTCACACAATTCAAACCCAAACAGTTTTGCTTCCTACCAGTTGTTTTGGGAAGCCCCCAAAGATTGTATTCTAGAATGCCGCGGATAGTGACGTAGCCTTACGTCATAACCTCTAATAGTTTCGTAACCTACGTCACTGTACGTACGAAAAATTTCATCGTATTCTGTGTAAACACACCTTTAGCCGCTAGTGATATCGATTTTACGATTTATTTTAGAGTATAGGGTTAGGCCTACCATATTTTCACTATGCAAAAGGAGGACAGATTCTTTGAGGGTCATCGTGTCCGCATATGTCCATCTCTCTGCGCAAATACAAGGTAAGACCGAAAAAAAGGTCATCACGTCCGTAGGCCGTAGTTTGCCCTGTAACTTTCCAAACGTTTTTGTGGAAGAATGATTTGACATGTTTTCACTGTTCATAATGCCGAACGAAAAGAAGGACAATTGTCCATCTTTTGGCGTCCTCAGAGGACAATTTTTTTTTGGTCAAAAAGAACGACGTATGGTAACCCTATTTTAGACGGAACTGTGTTATGCAATAAAAGCATTAGTTTACACTATTGAAAAGCGAAGACAAGACCGAAGGAAACTATGCAAGTTTCACGTAGCCTAGTAAACTAAGAAGCAAAGACAACGAATGTACTTACTCTCAGGTTGGGCAAACGATTAATATGTTTTCATACTCTGGGGGTTCATCATAGGCAATATGTTTTCATCATAGGCAACCTGGGGGTCAAGCAAAAATCTGGGGGGCCATGGTCCTCTTTCCCCCCACCTTAAAATCGCCACTAAATTGTAGTAAGGAAAATATTTCCGTGCCGTTCCGTAGTAACCCCTTGATGCCAAGAGATACAATGCATTGAAGTGCGCGCTGTGCGTACGTACAATTTTGTAGTAGTAAAACCACAACGTTACGTCGTAGTGACCAAATAGGACGTTAGACGGTTTTTCGTGTAGTTAAGTTAACAATGATACGCTGAAAATGGAACATAAAATGGCTCACAAGATGAAAAGGAGCGATGATTTTGTAAAAGTTTTTGTTGAAAATGCAATCCAGTGCAGTCAATTTTTTTTGTTTATCAACAGTTTTTTAGGACTGCCCTTCAAAAACACTTACAACTGAAGCATACACACGGCTAGTATGATGAAATGCGCCAGATTTGCGTTTTCCATTTTTTTGAATTTTTCTTGCTGTCCGTCTGGTCTGACTAAATCAGTGACGTAAGTTGTTTTGACTGGAGTCAGGCTAAAGTTTCGCGAGTTCGTGACGATTGATATTGAGTGTGTGACATAGGCTGATAGGCAAACAAAATTTTAAGGTAGACTATCCTTGTACAAGTTTCAAGAAACTCTGAGAAGTGACAGTGCTGCGTTAATGCTAGTCTAGACACAAGTTGACCGAGCATAACAGCAGTTATCAGTGTCAAAAGTCTGTAAGTTGTCATTTTTTCCAGGCCGGTTAATGCAGGTGCAGTTACCAGTAGTCTTGCAGGTTAGTTAGTTAGTTTACTCTTATTGTCTTAATCACCAGTTTTTAGTTTATCAAATAGTAATTATAAACAAAGGAATACCGTACTGTATATAATGATATTGCAGGTTAACAGACTATGATATTGCAAAGGAATCTGGGAATAGTAATTATAAGCAAAGGAATACTGTATAAAAAAAAAAAAAAAAAAGATATTGCAGGTTAACAGACTAATTGGTATGATGCTCGACTGCTTGAGATACTGGTAGTGGTACAGGGTACCTGCAGGGTTGCCTAAAATTGATTCAAATCAACAGGGGGGTTTAATTAAAAGGAAGCAACTATTTCACCAGAAATTCCGGTTACTGAAGTTCGAAAATCGTGGTTTGCAGAACCAGAAACATCCCCTTACGGTTCCCCTACTGTGAGAGTCACACTACAGGAACCAAAAACGATTACGCAACTATGATTTTTCAAACTTCGGTAACTGGAATTTTCGGTGAAATAGACACTTCCTAATTAAAAATTAATTGTAATTGTAATTGATATTTGGTTGCAATGTATATTGTTTACTTTTTGTTCATCAAATGCATTGAAGCCTTTAGTTTTTTAAATGAGTATCGAATATGGCCTTGTCTCTACTTTTTTTCGGCTTTATTGATATTGGATAGTTGATTTTTTTTGTCCAGATTACTGGTACTTTATCTCACTTAGGAAATTTAAAGTCATTGTCGGAAAGTCATTACGGTAGCTTTTTTTGCTGACATAATTTTTTTGTGCCAAAACCTTGACTAAAAATAAAACAGAGTTGCCTGGTTGCTAGAGTACCGTAAAGTTTTTTCGCACCTATAGTCCCAGTTGCACGCAATGTTTGCTGCTTGTCTATAAGTTATCAGTGCGGCATAACCATTAGCAAATTCTGAAAAGGCATACCGCATACCGCTAAACTGTGAAGGCTCCACCGGTTAAGACTATACCAGTAGGTAGCTAGGCCTTGTATTGCACTATGAGAGCAAATGGGAGGTTTTGCTCCTATAGAGGGAGCTTGAAGGAATAATCAAATAAACCTAAGGTTGCCAACTGTGACAAGTTTCAATAAAGGACATAGATTGTTGTCATCATTTATTTTGTAACTTGCAGGCAAGTACAATATAAAAACAATGAAATCAAAATTATATACAAACTGAAAAGAATATATTAAAAATATATTCATATGTTTTAACTTTTATTTAATGTTTATTTAACATTGACTCAAACAAACTCTAATTTTGCAGTTGCATAAGTTTTTAATTCTTAAAGTTATATTTCTTCTGACTTTTTGCTGACTTCAGTAATTGTGGATCACGTTTTATTTTTTCCGAAAATTCACGACACGTGTCTTTAAAGTTAAAGTATATGAAAAGCTCACTTTTCATTAGTTTTATGGAGCATCTGTTCCTTTCATTGCGCCATTTAGATAACATTATACTAAAAATGTGTTCACAATAAGCTGAGGTTCCAGGAATTGAAAGCACAAATGAAACTATTTTGAAAACATTAACACACTTAAGGTTAACACTTTTCAAGATTAAGTGCCATTTACTGCTTGTTGTTTTGCATTCTTTAAACAGTTCAGTGCTTTGAATCATGCCAAAACTTAACTTTTTATTTTTGCCAAAACTTAACTTTTTATTTTGAAAACTTTTTATTCCTATTTTTACACTTGTTGAAGTTTATTTACATCAATTAGTACAACACCAATAAATTAATTAGTTGGAAATAAAGGACAATTAGCGTCTTTTCTAAATGCTAAAAAGGACATGGACTGAAAAGCTTAATTAAAGGATTGACCTTTGAAATAAAGGACGGTTGGCAACCCTAAATAAACCATAGAGACAAATGTTATAGTCACGTAACCTTAGCCACTACCTTTAAGAATTGAGAGATTACAAGACTTTGTGTACCAGTTGCACTGTACCTGTGTACTATACCAGGAAACATTCAATTCAATATTATGAGCATATTGGTAGGCCTACCAGTACAGTACAGGTATCTTTTATGCTAGACTAGTAATCATTGACTTGTTGTAAGTTTTCTGACCCTGCGTATCAGTAATGCATACCGGTAACTTTTTTTATTTATATTTATTGAATTAACACACAATGGTGCTAGGTTAACACACAGGCACACTGACATGCGAGGAAAAAACAAAATAAAGCAGCAAATAATTAACAGAAAAGTAAAATCAGTAAACAAGTGAAGCAATAGTGTGTAAATCATAATGTTTCAATTTGGTCTTAAAGATAGACAGATTAGAAGCGGAAACTACAACATCAGGAAGCCGATTCCAAGTACAGTATATCCTCGCATATAAGCCTATCTCGCATATAAGCCGACTCTAGAAAACAACCTTGAAATGGTAAATTTATAAATATCCGCATATAAGCCGACCCTACAAATCATAACACGCATATCTACAAATCATATCATAACAAAAGGTTGTGGAGTAGAATTACGGTAAACAAAATGATAACTATTATTGCTATGTTATCTCAAAATCCTTTAAATTCATCATCATTATCACTTTCAGACTACCCAAAGTGATTGGTTGGCCATACCATGTGATTGCTTGCAGGTTTTTATGCTCGTCAGTTTACTGCAGAACAAGTACAGTGCTCAGTGGAATTTAAAAAATTTTACCGATCGGAGTTATGCGCATATAAGCCGGCCCTTTAGTTTGGCAACATTTTTATTGAGTTTTAAACTTGGCTTATATGTGAGGATATACAGTACTAACTATACGATTAAAGTAAAATTGACGAAATTGGCCACGACTGGCATTATGAAAAAGTGACTGAACTGTAAAATTGTGTCGACGCAAACTATAATCACAAGTTTGCTGCATAAATTGTTAAGACTAGGACTGTAAAAGAAAGGTGATACCTGATGCTACACCAGTAATCATGAAAAGGGGTTTTGTGTCTTCTTAAATAATTGTTGGTACCGGTAATGCCTTTTTAGTTTTATTAATCTGTGCAGCATAACAGTTTATTATCTTTGTCTGTAAATGCAGTTTTTGTACATTTGGCCAGTACAATGTATGTAACATCATAAATTGTATTGGCGTAGTCTAGGTAAAATTTAGGGAGTAAAAGTTGTGACGTCAAAATAAAACATGAACAACGCTGCCATAGTGAAAGAAGGTTGGTTGCTCAAAAGAGGTGAGTGATTAACAAGTGTGTTGTGTTGTTTTTTGATATTCACTGACGTCGTGAATTACCAGTACCAGTTTCTTAATTCTATGTAAAGCAGTAAAGTTGCATCACTAGACAAGCACACTTACCAACACTATTCCCTTTAAGGCAGAGGTGGGCAAGCTTTTCACACAAAGGGCCAGATTTGGGAAAATTGTTGAAGTCGCAGGCCACACGCTGATTGGAAAACGAGGTGAAAAGCCTATTTTTTTTTTTTTTTGAGATCACGGTCTACATACGAACGTGATCTTCAAAATTTATCTATTCTCTTCTTTTACTGAGGCCTGCAATTGCCTTGTTAAGTGTCATACCACTAAACACCCTCATTTTATCTGTGGTGATTTTAATCTTCATCATTTTATCTGTGGTGATTTTAATCTTCCTAACATCGACTGGTCTGTTCCGGTAAGTCTTGGTGGTCTCACATCTGATTTTTTCATTTGGTTATGCAGACGTCTTAATCTGATGCAAGTTACACAAGAGCATACTTGCAATACCAGTCACATTCTTGACCTGCTTCTTTGTGATGTTTTTTCATCCTCTAAGCTTTTGTTTCATGAAATCTGCCCTTTTCTTGCCCGCACCTGTGATCACTCTGGCTTGTTGTTTGGAGTTAATTTGGTTGCTTCTACTGCTTCACATACAGCTGCCCCTTAACCTGATTTCAAAAATGCCTGCTATTATACCATATGTACCAAACTCTTTGCCATTGATTGGAGCTTCGTCATATCTTCTTGCAATGACAATGTGCAAACTCTATATGATACTCTTATACGTCACCTACACTTAGTCATTGATCATTATGTCCCACTCAAAAAATCTTCAAATATTTCTAAACGTCCACTTCAGATACGTAAGCTACTTACAGAGAAAAAGAAGCTCTACCCTCTACGCAAGATTAATTCGTTAACTAAAGAAAACTACAATAGAATTTCCAAAAACTATGACCAAGCTGTTTCACATTGGTGTGATAAAATTAAAAGTTCCATTTGCGAAAACCCCAATCTGTCTAAATTTTATGGCCTTGCAAATCGCAAGCTCAAAGGTAACTTTACTCTTCCCTACCTTAAAACCGAATCAGGTAGCTCTGTTCAAGATGATGAAGATAAGGCTAACCTATTAAATGCCACCTTCCATAAAGCCTTCTGATATGATTATGGCCACAAGCTTAGGCTCAACAGTACTTCTTCACAATTCACTTTATCTGACCTTGACATAACTGCTGAAAAAGTCTCTCGAGCTATGCTCCGACTCCCTAATAAGCTTTCTCGATCTTCTGATGGCATTTCAGCTTTTTTCTGGAAAAGATTTTAATTTCCTATTCTCCAAGTTATTCTTTTTCTCTTCAATCTCACTTTTTTTCTCAAGGAATTATTCCCCATCAATGGAAGTCTGCCATTGTTGCTATCTTTAAAAAAGGATCCAAGTATTCTCCTACAAACTATCACCCCATTTCTTTAACTTGTGTGCTTTGTCGCTTGTTTGAATATATTATGTCTGAATCTCTGTTACGCTACTTCATGAGTCACAATCTTCTTAGTCCTTACCAATTTGGATTTCTGCCTGGTCGCTCTTCTTGTTCTCAACTTCTCAGTGCTATCAACCATTGGTTTACTTCTTTCGATGATCATGAATCTATTCACATTGTTTACACCGATATCGCTAAAGCCTTTGACACTGTCAGCCATACCAAACTTCTTTCTGTCCTTTCTTCCATGGGTGTCTCCGGTAAAGTTCTTAGCTGGACCAAATGTTTTCTCTATGACCGCGTTCAGTGTGTTTGTGGCACAATCATTTTTCATCCTACTTACCTGTCCTTAGGGTGGAGTTCCCCAAGGCAGCATACTTGGTCCTTTGCTGTTTGTTGCTTATATTGATGAAGGTGTTAAAATATCGAACTTGCATGGCACTAGTAATGGTATGTATCTTTATGCTGATGATGCCAAACTCTTTAGCAATAATATTGACAACCTTCAATCGGCATTAAATAGACTTTCTGCTTGGCTCTATTCTCGTCAACTAAACCTTGCTCCTGCTAAGTGTGAGCATTTGCATCAAGGGTGGAAACTCAAACCTTAACCGAAACCTGAAAACCCGATTTTGAAGGAAATTTTGGAAACCCAAACTGAAACTGACACCTACTTAGCCAAAATTTTGCAAACCTAAACTTAAATCAAAACCGTTTTTTTTTTGAAACGTTAACACCGAAGCTGAAACTAAAACCTGTTCAAAATTTTCTAAGGTTTTGGGTTTTAAAAATTGTCATCACCATCCTTACCAGCACAGTTCCTTTAACGCTGAGCGTCAAATAGAAAAGCTGTGAATACTAATTTTTGAGTCTTTGATTTTACCGGACTCGAAATCATACCCAAGTCGACAACTTCTGAAGCAATTGCTCTCCTCACTCGGCCATCTGAGCTGCTACTTATCATCGCAATAAAACAAAAACACCAAGAAGTAAAGGATTTAAATAATCCGTATTCACAGTAAAATAACTTTTTTGGATGAAACTTAAACCGAAACTAAAACCCAGAAACCGAAGCTGCGCGTAAGCAAAACTGAAACCGATTGTTCAACAGCCGTGAAACGAAACCTAAACTGAAACTTGACATTTGGGTTTCAACACGTCGAAACTGTAACTGACACCCTAACGGCAAGTAGCCGGGTTTCCACCCTTGATTTGCATATTTCTCGCTCTAATAATTCTTTGGACCACAGTTTTCAAGTTTGTTCTCACAGTATTAATACAGTCAAAACTGTTAAAGATTTCGGTGTTCTTATTTCCTATAATCTTAAATGGTCTCAACATATCCATCACATTCATTCTACTGCTTCTGTGTGTGCTTATCAGATCTTGCGTGTTTTTTCTTCTGAAAATGTTTGGACCCTGCTTAAAGCTTTTATTACTTATGTTCGCCCCAAATTGGAATATAATTCTCCAGTTTGGAATCTTTATCTTAAAAAAGACACACTCCTTCTGGAATCTGTACAAAAAAGTTAACCCGTAATGTGTTTTTACGCTGCAATATTCCATTTCGCTCGTATGCTGATCGACTAGATAAATTAGGAATTAAGTCTCTGGAGTATCGTAGATTACAATTTGATATTATGCTTATGTTTAAAATTTATCACAGGCTTTCTGACTTACACTTTGACACTTATTTTGAACACTGTGATAGAAAGTATAACTTTCGTTCTCATAACTTTAAAATTAAATCCAAAGTTTGCACCAATATTGAACAATTTCGTAATTTCTTTTTCATTCGTATGATTAATGTTTGGAATAAATTACCTTATGACTTAGTTTCTGCGCCCAATATTGTTATATTCAGAAACCGTTTGAAAAACTTCAACCTTTATTCTATTGCTTCTCTTACTTTTTCAGTTACTGCTTTTCTTTATTTATATTTGTTATTGTTTACAGTTATTTATAGGTTTACTTTTTTGTAGTTGTATTTTTGTTGTGTTATTTTTCCTCACTTGTTAGTGTGCTTTGGCTTGTGACCAAGCACCATTGTGTTGTATCTTAAATTAAATTAAACAAAAGGTTTTCACCTCGTTTTTTATTCCTATTTTGCACCGTTGAGGCTTCTTGTTTTAAACATCACTGCCATCCATGATCTCTAAAGAAAAAAAAAAGTCTTGCTCAATTCAAGGTGGTAGTTTAAGTTTGCGTAAGTGCCGGTGGGCCAGAATAAAAGGACTGGTGGGCCGGATTTGGCTCGCGGGCCGAAGTTTGCCCATGTCTGCTTTAAGGTGTGAAATTTGAGAAAAATGAAAATTTGGGGCAAAATTTTTCAGTAAGCTTGCTGACTGGAATAGTTATTTTGGCCGAATTTGAATCAAAGTGTTCAATATTTTGGTACAAAGCGAAAATTTCATATACTGTATATATATATGCTCCAGACGCTCAACTTTGAAGCAAAAATTGGATCAAACTTTCCTTAAACTTGATAAATGTTTAGGCAAAATTTTTATTAAAATTAATGGTTGGGCAAATTCTCACTCGCTAAAACCTTTGAGGAAACAGTGCTTACCAACATTCTTTTCTGTTCATGGTACTGTAGGGCACAAATAACATGCCACAAAAGTATAGAGGTCCATGACCGGCAAGATTGTCGTGATTTTTGTAACTGTGGTCTTTAATTAGATGGAACAGTTACATAATGTTACGTAGAAACAGGGTTAAATTTTTGCGATGTCAGTGGCAGTTGTTTTCTTATATTCTTTGGTTATTTTAGATGTGTTGAAGGTCTTTTATCAATCACAGTTAGTCAATTAGTATGTTTAGCTTTTGCCAACCAAGCAATATACTAATAGATCATAAGTTTTTGAAATTGACTATCGTTTATAGGCTATTTAATAAGCTAATCTGGTAGTTTTGTGGAGTAATGCTTTTAGGTGAATACATAAAAAACTGGCGAAAACGTTATTTCATCTTGAGAAGTGATGGATCATTTTTGGGCTACAAGGATAAACCCAGCGATGATAATCACCAAGATCCTTTAAATAACTTCAGTGTTTTAAGTGAGTGAATAATGCAGTGCTGAGACAATTACTTTAGCTTGATACAGCCAACCAATGAGAAGAGTTCTTATTTTAAATGTTTTTTGGGTTGTTATGTGAAAGAATCTGCTGTCGTTTTTCTCATTTATGGTGTATTTTTCTTAAGACTGATTAAACTTAAGAGGGCTTGCGTATCATGTTGTATTATGGAAAAAACAGACGTCTATAGTTGATTGAGCAGGTTTAGAATAATATTTTTCTCTTCTGTGTTAAAGGCTAAGTATAGCTTTTGCTTTACCTCACATGTTTTCTAAAATCCCACCTTGCTTGAAACAGATTCGAAAAGAATTAACGCTAGTATGTGAATGGGTGAAAATAATAACTTTTAATACATCATGGTCTAGTAGTACTACGGGCAGGTGACAGATCCTACGTGGCGAGTTCGATTCGCGGCTGGAGCCGATCGCGTTTGGCATGTTTACCAGGTGGCTGCTGGCTCAAAGAGCGCAAGCTCACTTTGCAGTCTCCTCCAGTTACTATTGAATTATCAGTTCAATATAATTTGAAAATAACTTTAGATATTTTATCATTATTGTGTTTATTATTATTATTATCATTTTTGAAATGAGTAGAGAATTCCCTGTTAATATGGGGTTGAGTTCTAACTGAAATTGCCCTAGATGTATAGTCTGCCTTTCCTCGACCAATTGATGATACCTGACTGCGTGATTGTAGCCGAAAATTGGATGAATATTCAGCATGTTTTAAAAGTATTAGTGGTGTTAATATGATATTGCTTATTCTGTCTGCTATTTGCATGGTTGAGCGTTGTTGTACTGTGTTTTTAGAAAGTCAGGTTATGCGAAAAGAGCAGCAACGAGAAAATTTGTTTGTGTTTGTTGTGCGATGCTTGCAATGGACGACAATTATTGAAAGAACTTTTACTGCCACAGCACAGCAGGACAGGTAAGTTGAAAAATGAAAATAGTAAGTTTGACAAGAGGAAAAACAAAGCCTAGTTAATATGCTTTTGTATTCTTGTGGTCTGGCGAATTTCTGTCAATTGCTTATTGTTGCATTTATTGCTTTTGTGATATGAAGGCTGTAAGGTAAATTTCTTCATCACAAACTGACGTTATAACAATGTCATTTTGCTATAACGCTATCATTTCAATAGCAGTACGATGTATCAGTTTTGTTATATATTTCCAACAGTGAAATCTTCCAACGTACAGTACTAGGTGCGGATTGTCATGATGCGGTTTTCTACAAGCAAAGTAAAAGCGGTGTAAGCAAAAGTGGTAACAAGCTACGCAAAAGGAAAGAAAACAGATACGTACCAGAATAGTTTGCACACCACGAACAACTCAACAAATTCGAACTTAATACTGCACTGTACTTATCATTATAAACCTAATGCATTTTAATCTAAATTATAAACATATCGTAGGAACTACTAGGTAGAAGTATCACACTAATACACATAACTAAGAAAAACTGAATTCAGCGTAAGCTATAACCTAAACTCTAGTAAAGACTAAACACTGTAGAAATTATAACTGAGCAAACTGTGCGGTAGGAAATACTAAAGTGACTAGCACTCGCTCAAAGAGACAAATCCACGCTTGTAACAGGCGTAGAGCTACAAAGCAATAAATTGCACTTGTTAAAGGCGAAGATGCAGAACCGGCAATCGAGCTTGTGGCAAAGTCGCAATTGCGAAACCGAAGCAAAAAAGGCGATACTAGAAGTAGAAAACCAAAAGGTGTAGTCACTTAAATTCAAACCATTAAGCATGTAATATATCTAACAAGTTTTGTGAAAAGGTTTGCACGAACTGGGGTAGTCGACATGAAAAATGCATAGAACTGAATATTGTGGAATTGATGATGATTTTTTCCCCATTTAAGATTCTGTATAATTTGTTGTGATAGAGTGCACGAATTGCGTAAATGAATTGCTTTTTTCAAGCATGAATAATAATTCATTTCTCATTTTCATCACTTTTCATGCTTTAGTTTTAGGGGATGACATTGTCTTCGCTTTCAAACTCCGGCAGGAAGTCAGGTTCCATTGCATATTTTTTTTTAGTTTTTGAAATTGTAAGTCACTGGGCCTTCTCGCCACATTCATTTCAAGCATTTGTTGTTGTTATTTCTGGGTGTTGGAACCATGCCCACTCTTGCATTCTATTAACTCCCGACTCCTCTCTCCTACCTGCATGCTATAACGATTATCGTTTCGTTGCCTCTTCCCTTTGGAACCGCGTTATGTTTCCTTAATCTTTTCGTATTCTTTATTGTGTTGGCGGTGCGGAAATAGCCGATAGGTACTACACTACTATATTTGGAAAAATGGTAAGAATTATCGCTGCTGAAAAGTTTATCCAAAGTTCAATCAACAACTAGATGCAGGGAACAGACATGTTAATTACGCCTATGCATTGGTCAGTTGTGATTTTGCAACTTTTTAGTTGTCGAACATAACTGATTGTTGAAACCTGAAACTTTCATCAAAAAAGTTCTAATTTTGTTCCTAGTCGTGACTTATGTCGTCATGTAAACGCATGATGTCATAGCTACGTATATTTTGTCTGTTTTTCACTTAATGTAAGGTTTTGACTGTCAGTTATGATGTTTTTGATTTAATTTATTTTACTATCGAAACCAGTATATTCCGCTTGCATTGTTAATATTTCATGTAAATTCATAATCCTTGTCGTAATTTTAGAGAAGAATGGATTCGGGCCATTGAAGGAGTTAGCGACCAGTTGCAGAGAACTCCTGAGGCCAAAAGACAAATAGAAGAAGAAGGAAAAAATAAATCACACAAAGTAGTGAGTGAACCTAGGCCTATACCTCCTCGTACGTGTTACTTACCTTAAGGTTGCTTTGCTTATTTGAGTGACTAGACAATTCGGTGGTACAACCATAAAACTGCTGCAATGTCGAATCCCTTTATAGGACTTGCCTCGGAATAGAACGCAATTTTCGGTTTGAGATGAGCAAACAGTCGCTAAGGTGTCAGCTATTAGAATTTATATCAAATGTGCTGGTGCGGCTTTTGAAATTTCGCGTTGTTCTATGTAAATTATGTTTTTCCATGTATCCTTGTTTTTCAGCAAATCTTTTAAACTTTTATTTTCCGTGTATAGACATTGTCGGACTTTGAATTTCTCGAAGTTTTGGGAAAAGGGACGTTTGGCAAAGTTATTCTTGTAAAAGAAAAGAAAACCAATGAGTTTCATGCGATGAAAATTCTTAAAAAAGAAGTCATCGTTCAAAAGGTTCGTTTTTCGCTTTTGTATCTTTTTCTTGTCAAAGTTTTTCTTGTGCGTAGTGTTGCAAACTGTAGTATCACTAAAAAGTCATAGCGTTTGAAGCATTGAGTTTGCATGAACTTTTTCGGCTCTCTTTGTTCTGTTTCGTTTTCAGATTTAGTTGGTATGCAATGCAAATACAGGACCTTGTTTTGATTTTAGCCGGCTTGAGTATCGAAAATACCACGATTCTGATTTTGAAATAAGATTTTGTGCTTTGTTTCTCCTCCTCTGACTTTCTAGAACAAAGTTACGACTCCCATAACTTTGACAACGTTATTCCTACTTTATCTTGCACTGTATTGATATGTGGAAGATGTTATTGTGACACATGGGGAGTAAGAAGTATATTTTATTTGATTTTGCATCACTAGTGATTATTTCAAGCTGTGTGGCTGAGCATAATGCTCTTAAATTGCAGGTTAACTCAATTTTAAAATCTAAGATTGCTCAAGTTTTATTCAGGTGTACGAACGTTCTGTGTCCTTTGTATACCATTAGTTTCGTAACCAACTACGGACTCACCAGGTTTATGTTTTCGCTTACTCATAAATTATTTTAAAACTTTCATTCTGTTACTGTTTATAAAATCAGCTACGTCGAAACGCAATAGAAATTAAGCAAACCAAAAATAAGTTGTGTTGTTGCAAAATTTAAAATTTTTTGTAGTGTATAATAATATTGTGAAGTAATATATTGCTGTATGCATGACTAAAGTCTACTTGACTGCATGATTCTATAGCTATGTATTGTGTAATCAGTAATTTTGAATTCAATTTTAAAATGATAAAGCGGTATATGCATAATCACGACAGGCTTGTGCTATGCCAACAAAGTTACCACGTACTTCACACGAGTCTGCATGGTCATAATTCGTTAAATTTTTAATTGCGGAATGCTATGTAGCCATAGGCTACAATATCTTAAATTTGGTCAAGCTTTTATTTATATGATTTTTGACTGTGAAAGCATGCGTGGCATTTAAACTGCTCGCACAGGTGCGCTGCTATACAGTTTGTTTTTTTTATTCCCAAAATTTAGTTGTAGCTTTGTAGCGCCATAGAGAAATAACTTTACTATCTATCTGTCAGAATTTTTTTGACAATACCTTCTGCGGGTCTCCGCAATATGTGAGGGAGAGCCTAGCGTAGCAACTTTGTACCAATTTTCTATACCAAATACTGAGCCGGGGCTGGTATAAATTAAACCGCTTCATACTACAATGGATGGTTTACTTTGAAGCTAACGGGAATTCCCCCAAAACGTCATGCCAATAATGCAAACGTGCTCTTACCCCAACCCAATGCGTGTCTCAATACGCGATGACGTGTTGGGGAATTCCTGTCCGTGCTTTAAAGTGAACCATCCATTGTGAGATAAGGCGGTTAAAAACGATTAGCCCCACCCTTGACTCTAAAAATGAAATGACTCTGTACTCGACAGTTCTTCGTGGGACAATTTGTCCCTTCTCTCAACCCGAACACGAACCTGAACTTTAAACCAAACCCCAACCGGAATTTTAAAACCTTGTATTAACACCTGGCCGATCACGCCGAAAAGTTTGTCCCAAGCTTACTGGGCTGAATGCGCTTAGCATTAAGATAAATATTTTCGATGATATTAATGAGTGTTCTTTGATTAGGATGAAGTCACTCATACCTTGACGGAAAACCGGGTGTTGCAACAGACCAGGCATCCTTTTCTCACAGTGAGTAGAACTTAAGGATTTTTATCATAAACAATGCCACTACTTTGCAAATTTGGCGTGAAAATTGCCGATCTGATAAGAGCTATAACATCTTAACCCGGCTTGTGTATACAAGGCCATGTCAAAAATATTTTGAACTCGTGTACTTGAGATTAGATCTTCATGAAATAATTTAGATTTTTAAAGGTTTTTAATGCTGTGTTGGTTGTATTTTCCATATTGCAAGGAAGCGACGACAGCGCTGCGGCGAGTTTGCTACGCAATTGTCGACCACTCGCCGGGAGAATCCTCGCAAACTATGTTTTTTAGGACACACTCTGGAATTTACTGGCTTGTTGCCCTCACGGGCTCATTACTGAACGATAGGAAAGAAGCTGTAATACCAATGTTTTAGATTTTTGGTTTAATCCTACTCGGAGTCCAACGCGAAAACAGATTTTATCCGATTTTCGTTTCAGCAGTTCGCTTGAAATGATTCTTTTGTTTTTCAGTCTCTCAAATATTCCTTCCAGACAGCAGATTATTTGTGTTTTGTTATGGAATATGTCAATGGCGGAGAGGTTTGTTTTATTGATTATATAAATTACTTTCAATTTGGGTCTGACATGAGCAATTTTTTCACTTGTTTGTCCTTATGGTCTGCAGCGTGGCGCAGTGAATTGGTTCATAGCGCCTACAATAATCTTATTGATCACTGGTGTGTGGTTCGATTCTTACCCAAGCTTTGTTGTTGCGCCCTTGGACAAAATGTATCAATATCCTCTCTAAAACAACATGGTAATGGAAGAACTGTTAAGTAGGGTGTTTCATTTTTAAACTTTTTTTTTTTAAATTTCTTTTGGATAGTGATTTTCTAATGCCAAATGAGCCAACTTCAGAATTGGTAAAAAAATTTTTGAAAATTTTTCACGTTTTAGCTCCCCTCACCTCCCATTTTTATAACGAGGGGGTCCAATTTACGAAATTGCTGTAACTCTGGGCAGGATTATCACATCAAGCTGATATTGGTTCAAACGAACCAGAATAGGCAAGTGTATATCCATTTTCAAGAGGAACAATGAATCTAACTTCCTTATTTTTCGAGTTATTAACAAAAATGTGAATTTTTGCTTTATTTTGTTAAATTTTTTTCCTATTTTTCTAAATAAAGATTCAAATTTACACAATTACCTCATGTTTTTTCAAAACAATTACAAGCAATGAACAACATCAACTCAAATTTAACTTAAACAACTAAGCCAGAGTTTTTCAACCTATGGGTCATGGCCCAAATATGAGCCATGGCACTGTTTTAAATGGGCCACAGAGCTTGATTAGAAAGCAAGGTTAGCTACCCTAATGATGCTGTTACGCTTATTTTATGTCTTTAATAAAAGTAAATGGGCCACGGCCATATTTTATCATTTTATTGGGCCATGAGGAAAAAAGGTGGAAAAACCCTGAATTACACTGTCACTCATTTCATCAAGTTTACTTAAAATAGTAAGCATGGTAATATAGCCTTTCATCTTGTGGTCAATATCGTCCGAATGTGTTAGCTTTTTTTTTGGTTAGTACGTCCTTCATTTGTCCAATCAGCCTTTCACAGCAAGTACTGTAGTTCCGAAAAGCTTTCCAGTCATTGTTACTTCCTTTGGTTAGGCATGGTGATGATCTTGATAAAGCATTAAAAAATGCTGTAAGTGGACGATTTGACCGTAGCAGCTTTTTCGATTGTCCATAGCAGCTATTCGAGATAAGTCCATTTCCGCTTGCAAAACTCCAAGTGCGGCTGTTCTGGGGTTCATCCAAGTGGAAGCATGATCTATGAAACACTTTTTGGCTGGTAATGCCGTAGAAGCTTTCAAGTAATCTGGTATGTTCAAAACAACTCCCTATTCCATTGCAATAGGCTTGAAAAAATCTCAAAAAATGAGGGGACGTATGCATCAACAATAAACTGGACAACTTGGTCTAATGAAGCTTGTTGCTCAGATCTTAATTCGTGTATGTCAAATAGCTTAAGGCGAAGGTATCCACCGGCTGTAGTCAACCACCTGGCATGGCCAATAATCGCTGTTCCCTGTAAGTTTTTAGCAAGTGCGAATTTGCCCACATATAAATTTAAACAAAAAATTTGCCCAAAAATTTAAAGGTTTAATGAGAGTTTGATCCAATTTTTGCATCAAAATCGAGTTTCTAGAGTACATAACACAATTTAAATAATATATGACTTGGTTCAACTTAGGCCAAAAATCACCATTCCAGTCAGCAAGTTTGAAGAAAAATTTGAAAACTTTTGCCGAAAATTTCTTGTTTTTCTCAAATTTCGCACCTTCAAGGGAACAGTGCCAATAGCTTCCTGTCCAAAAAAAAAATTTTTCATATTGCATCTTCCCAATACTTTTTCTAGAATGTTCCAGACTGTGGAGCTAAAACAAGTGTGTATGTGATTAGCTTGGACAGAGTTTCATAACACTATCTCTCTAGCCTTTGTGTTTAATGCTTAAGTGGCCAACTTGAGTGTTTTAAGTTTCAGACTTAAATTTATTCCTGTTGGAATAAGAAAGCAACAATCAGACAAAAAGGCTTCTGCTTTAACTAAAACTACTGTAGTTTCCAAAATTCGGTTGCAAACTTGCAACTCACAATTTTTTTGAAAAAATAATAATATTTCATTCTGGAACTGAATGCAACTGTATTGTGACTCGCAGCGCAATAATTGTGACGTAGACAAATAGATGCATTGATGAATGGACATCCATTTAATCACTTTTCTCATCTGTAAACTAATTCCTGAAACATGTAACATCTTGGAAATTTTTCATCAAAAATTAGCCTTTATTCTTATTGTATATGCTAAAAAAAGCACTGAAAATTGCTCAAAATTAACGAAATTGCTTACATTTCCCAATCTAAAAGAGTTAGACCTGTAGTTCCTCTAGAAGTTGGGTGTAAACTTGCCTATCCCGGTTTGTTTGATGCCAATATCAGCAATATACGATAATCCTGGCTTAAGTAATAGCATTTTTATGAATTTGACCCCCCTCGGCCCAAAAATGGGGGGTGTGGGGAGCTAAAACGCAAAAATTTTTCCAAAAAATTTTCAACATTCATCTAGTTACTTCGTTTGGCAGTAGAAAATCACTATGCAAAGAAAACTTTTTTTCGAGCGAAACGCCCTACTGTTAAGTACCTTTCCGAAAAGACGCAACAAGTAAATTGCCGGCTTGTTCTCCGCACTGTCTCTCTTAGTGCTGAGCGTCAAGCAGGAAGTCCGTAAATGCTAATTTTTGAGTCATTAGTTTTACCCGACTGGGAATCGAATACAGAGTCTTCTATTTCAGGGGCTGGCCGTTTGATACGTCAATGCTCAAACGTTGTTTATGTAATCAAAATAACTGTGCTCTAAAATACCGATGCTTTTGTATTGAAGTATGAATTGATGAATTACTTTGTTTAAAATAGGTGTTGCATTGTTTAGATATTCTTTCATCTCTCAAGAGAAAGGGTCTTTTCTGAAGACCGAGCCCGATTTTACGGTGCTGAAATTGTTCTTGCTATTGATTATCTTCACAAACAAGAAGTTATTTACAGAGATTTAAAGGTAGATCAATACAATTCGACGTGGTGTACACATTTTCTTTGTGGTTGTAGAATAAATGGTATCAAATAATGTATTGGCGAAACTTGCAATTGAATATTTAGTAGAATTCAAGTGCCGTAGCGTTTGATTTGTCGAATTTTTAAGTACGGAGTCGTACACATTGGTAGGTAGTGGGATTTTAGTTAACTGAAAACACTATTTCAGCGCCCATTGTTACTCAGTGCTCTGAACAATTTATTTTAGTGAGTTTGTCTTTGGTAGGCTTGATGTATGGCATTTTAAATCTTTGGTTTGTTTAGTATAACACAGGTAGAACGCTGTGTGAACTCTGTAAGAATCTAGGAACTGATTATATTGAGATAAAATCTGTAAATGTGATGCTGATTTGAAATTTTCAGCATTTGAAATAACGATAACGTATTAGTGGTCAAAGGCGCCACTATCAACGCCGGGGGTCTGTGGTTCGAGTCCCGGGCTGGTAAAATCAGACACAGTTAGCCTGTTTCAGTGTCCACTCAAAACGTGTGCTTTCTAAATGTGGGCCGAAGTTAAAGTGGGCTTTAAAGCCCACTTTTTCCAAAAGCCCTTGCTTATTAAGACCAGCTCTTTACTTGCCTTGCATTCAAAAAAACCCACGATTTGATTGAAATTAGCCCCTATAAAGCTTGAATCCACCTGACTAGAACAAAGCTTGCGGGCCAAAAGCCCACGATTTTTGGACATGGAAACAGGCTAAGTGTCGCCAACACTGTGGCATTTCTTTGGAGCTGTGTTGCCCAGACGCTCCGTCGCGGAGATGGAGCTCGCCACTCGTTACTCTCTTCGGTGTACTACCGCGAGTATAAAGAAGATTTGATTTGAAATGGCGATCGTCGAATAGTAATATGTGTGTTTGAAAGATAAAATAGCTTTGTTCATGAAGCAAAATTCATGTTCTCAATTGGTAGCGCAACCATTTTTTCAATCTACCAACTCCTCGCGCTTTGTTACGGATCAAAGCTATGCGATCTGTAGACACGACAGGTGAAGCGCGCTTGTAATAGAAACAAATATAGGGCTTCGCGTGGTTGATACGCAGTAATAACAAATATAGAAGTGAAACAATTATCGCATTGTCACATGTTGTTTGAGGCTGCTTGAGACTTAATTATTTATCAATTTTCCTTAGCTTGAAAATTTACTCCTGGACAGCGAAGGCCACATAAAGATTACAGATTTTGGTTTGTGTAAGGAAGAAATCCGCTACGGATCCACCACGAGGACGTTTTGTGGAACGCCAGAGTACTTAGCGCCTGAAGTAAGTGATTTCATAGCGTAATTTCTGCGTATACGCTCAGATGGCCGAGTGAATAGCGTGTTCTCTGAAGCTGTGGTCTCGGGTTTGATTCAGAGTCATATCAAACCAATGACTTGAAATTTGGTATTCACAGCTTCCCTGCTTGACGCTCAGCAGTCAGCACTAAAGAAACAATGCGGAGAACAAAACCGTCAAGTTTTTTTGTGCCATTTGGAAAGGCACTTACCGGGATTTTCCCATCTTAAAGTGGTATACAGGTGGCCGGCAACTCGTAAGCGAGCTCGTTATGGCATTTGTTTGGCCCGTATTGACAACATGTAAAGAAATTATTGACACCACAGTACATTAGTAGTGATGAAGTCATCCGTTGTTGTACCCGTACCGGTGATAAAAAAAAAATTAGTTCCTCATTTTACTTACTATGCAAGCGTCACAAAGTGAAAATTCAGCAGTAATTGAGAGAGACTGCGAAGTAAGCTTACACTCTTACGAGTCAGCAGCCACCGGTATTCAGCAGCCACCGGTATATGGTCAAATGCAATTGGCTCTGGCTGTGAAACGAACCCGTTATGAGTGATCTGTAACCTGAGCGCGGTGCCGCTAACCATGTCGCTGACGATGGATTTTTGCCTAGGTTCTTGAAGACAATGATTATGGACGCTCTGTGGACTGGTGGGGTTTGGGTGTGGTCATGTATGAAATGATGTGTGGTCGACTGCCCTTCTATAACCGGGATCACGATATTTTATTTGAACTGATTCTTATGGACGATCTGCGATTTCCTCAAGGACTCTCACGGGATGCAAGAAGCGTTCTTTCAGATTTGCTAAAGAAAAATCCTTCAAAAAGGTGAAAGATGTAGCTACGTGTCACAAAAGTAACTACCTGTCAACTCATCCGTTCCTTATTTTAAACTCTAAACTTGGTATTCGCAGCTTCCTTGCTTGACGCTCAGCATGAAAAGAACAGGCTCTTACCAGTTTTTTTTCATCCTGGAGTGGCTGGCAAATGGCCACCGACCCCCCTCCCAGTGAGGATATAGATGCAAACTAAAAAAATGTGTTTCGCCCTTGTATGTTGGAAGTTTCAGCTTGACCAGACTGGCCGTGGGACGATTTTGCGTTATGATAAGGTTTGGGGACTCTGGTAGATTTAGTTAGGGGTTAGTGTGTCATCGCCGAGTGGTCGCGCATTTATTTTGGAATGGTTGTGGAAAAAGACAGGGTTCGGTCGTAATAAATAAAAAAATTACGTTTACAACGGGCACCAGGCGCATGATATAGTGGGTAGTATAGGCCTACTGGTTTGCGACTCATAAGATCCAGGATTCTATGCTTCTCTAGGTTTAGCATTGTTTTGATCCCATTCGGCTTTTGAACCAAAGTTTGACAAAATTTTTTCAAAACCATTCAAAAATATGCCACCTTATAGTCCAGACATGGAAATATCTTATTTACGAAATTCCCGATAATTTGCCTCAGTTGATATCTCTGTCAGCGCATGGTTTAGCGGTGCCGCTGGCAGGTTACAGTTCCTTGCGACGGGTTTGATTCACGGCTGGAGCCGATCGCACGTGACATATATACCGGGTGGCTGCTGACTCGAAGGGGGCAAGCTCACTTCAACAACAGTGACCAAGCTCACGTACTAGAAATCGTCGCCACACCCTGATTGTTGCTGTGTAATGTTCAAGAAGTATCTTCCCAGGATGATAGGTTGATGGGTTGTCTACGACAATCAAAAGATAGCATTGATATTATGTTTGCATGAAACCAGTTTATTTCTAGACTCGGAAGCTCGCTTGCTGATGCACAGGAGGTAATGGCTCATAAATTTTTCAGTTGTGTAAATTGGAAAGATATGCTGGAGAGAAAGGTAAGTCGCTGAATGGAGGACGGTTTGGGTTAAATAAAGTAACTGGTTAGATGTTCCTTCTATGCAATCATAGCATAATCGCAGTAGTTTTTTTTTCCTTTTTTTTTTTTGGAGATTTTGCAAGGTATAAGACTTAATAAAGTTTTAGTTCAGTTTTTAAGGTTCAATTCTCCATATTTATGATTTTAAGCCATATTTTTAACAGATTGCGCCTCCGTTCAAACCACAAGTGACATCGGTTACCGACACGAGGTATTTCGACAAGGAATTTACAGCGCAACCAGTTCAACTCACTCCACCCGACCAGTGTAAGTTTTCTAAAAATCCGGAATTATTTGAAGAGGTGGAAAAGTCCCAAAAATTTGTGCAGTCCTACTACGATCTTTCTGCTAAACTGTCCCGTAGAAAGGTCTCGATTGCCTGCACCCTTCGTCGTTTTTTTTTTTGCATAGTCCTAATTGTCTGTCCGGCCGACATTTGGTCAGTCGTTTGTGGAACCTACAGACCCGGTGTTGAAAGGTTTTCAATTCCCGGTTAAGGCAGAAGGATTGCAGTCAGACTAGATAAAAATCATTGCTGTATTTTGCTCATTCTCAGAGATGTTCTGTGAAAATAATTAAATACAACCTAGGTTTGTGGTGCATTGTTATCTTACCTGATTTCAATCCTGGTGCCTAACTGGGCAGAAGGTCTCTCTTCGAGTCTTGATCCTCAACTTTGTGGTTGTGGCGTATCGCCGATAAAAAATAGAATGATTTGATTTTCTTTCATTGAAATGCAACAGTGTTCAACCGATTGTCTTTGCAGCTTCTTCTATTGATGACCAAACGAAGCCCCATTTTCAATCTTTCTCCTATTCGTCCAGCGGCGGATATCTTCGGAGATGAGCGAAAAAGTTCGGATAAGATCGGAATGTATCGTAAAGACTACGCTATTATTACTTTCTGCACTTGTTGTAACATATATTGTTGGTCATTGCGTGAAACTCGTAGTTGTTCGTTCATTCTTTGGTGCTTACGCATAATTGGTGTATAACTTGTATATACTTTCTGTAAGCAAATTCTATTTCTATTGACGCTGGCATACCCCGGACATGAGAACAGATTGAAATAGGTTAGGCGGAGAAAATCGCCTCTTGTATTTTTTGCCAAAAAGTCTCGAAAAGCATTCATTCAAAATTTTAAGATATTTTTGGACTTGAAATAATACCATTGGGTGCTCTTCCTCATTGTTTGTAAAGCACACTGGTACTGGTGCTAAAGGCGTAAGAAACCTATGTATGTTTTACATTAAGTTTTATTATTGTATGTTGCTGCAATTTTTATGTGAGTTTCACTGCTTCGTTGCCGCAACTCTTATTTTGTATCTTGCATTTTTGATCATCCGCTTTTGAAACACCCATAACAGCTTAATAAAAATAAAAAGTTGTAGACTACTAAAATATCTTGTGATATCGCCAAAATATAATCTTTTATCAAGCGTGTAGGTTTAATAAAGCTCATATTGCATCGCCTGTAGCCTTCCACAGTTCAAAAAATTGGAAAACATTCGGGTTATGCCAAGTTGGCAAAATTGGCCAAAATATGAATTTTTCATCCCTTGCGAAATTTCAAAAAATTTGAGGTTACGTTAATTTCGCAAAATTGGCCAAAATATTAAGCCTTGTCAAATTTTCAGAAACCGAAAATACTGAGGTGATGTTAATATTGCGAAGTTGGCCGAAATAGGAATTTTTACTAAGCCTATGGCCTCGGAGAATTTTAAAATATCGAAAATATAAAGGTTATAATTTTGCAAAATATGTCGGCCAAAATATGAATTTTAATCAGGCCTTGCAAAATCGAAAAGATTGAAGTTATGTTAATTTTCGAAAACTTCTCACCTCTAGAGCTACTTTCATCGTTTTCCTTTATCTGAAGATCACTGCAGTATCATTATTATGCCGGCAGTTGTTCCGACAGCGCAAAGATTGGCCCATTCCGATTCGTAAAAATCGTGGAAACTGACGCCTCTTCTTTCCGCCCCAAAATCCATGTACATAAGCACTGCCATTAGAACGAATTGAATAACGAAAGACTTGAAATTCGTGCCCAATTTGCATTTGTGTATAGTTCTGAAACTGAAGAGCAATCGCACGAATCTAACTGAAGCTACGGTTTCCCTTTTTACCGGATGTTAAACTTCCCGGGAAACGGAAAATTTTCAAAAAACTCTCCGGGATCCCGAAAATCCTCGGAATTCCCGGGAAAATTTCCCGAGCTTGATTATTATGCTTTTTTTCTGGTTTTTACGCATTTCAGATCTCATTTTTGGCATTTTGTTATGTTGTTTTGACAAACTTAGCCTGAACTTTTCAATTTTTTCGAGAAGATGAAAAAAAGATTTCGATCTCACAAGCATTTCCTCTTCAAAAAATTTGCGAATTTAAAAAAAATTATTTTTAGTAAGCAAAAAAAACTTCAATTTGCAGTAACGCATTTTATATGTCGGAATGATAGATATCAGTACCATTGATATCCTTGCTAAAGCAACAAATTTCCCGGGATCCCGACATTAATTTCCCGGAAATGGGAAATTCAAAAATGCCAAATTTCCCGTCCCGACTTCCCGGGAGGAAACACTAACAAGACATGAATTCCAGTCGAGGAAATCTTCGTATATTCAACATTCTGCATGTAGGCCTAGCCGATTTTATTAGTAGGCCTACTGTAATATTGGACTGTTTGCTAGCTATGGGCCTCCTATATAAATTTAACACGATTGACCCTTCAGTAAAACCTTCTGGCCACGGCTTTAAATCAAGGCACTTCCTCGAAGCTGCGTGAGAGATTTACGTCAGTTTTTCTACTTTCTATAATAGTAATTAATCATTATAAACAATTAGAAATTGTAACAACTTGTGGATTCTGTGGCAATCTGCCCCAATGCCGTGCATGATGTGGTTGTAGAGAGGATCTCCGGTACTGTTTTTAAAACTCAACTGGTCAACGCTCATTATTATCAAAATTACCGGAATCACTCTTTTCATTATTCAGTTTGTAAGAAAATAATTCGTCTTAAGTGGACATCATGAGTCTTATTCGAATAGAATTGGTGACGTAAATGTGAAACAAAAATAGGAATTATTTTCTCATCAAGTATTTACGAAAAATGCGCTAAAAAAGTTAGTAGCATGCAAAATAAATGACCTTCCCCGTTTTTCAGTTTTGTCGGTTAATTGGTTGCCAGCGGAAAATTCAGGGAAGAAGCAAAACAGGCTAGACAAAAGATTCCAAAAATTACCGTACCTAAAAAGAGTGTTTTAAACGTATTTCATATTAGGCAGTGCCACGAAACCCCTCAATCACCTCCCGTTGCAACTCCGCTGGTTGGTTTTTATACCTAAAAACATTATTAACTTATCAAGGCTTATTTCTCAGAAACAAACCAATCAAAGCGTGTTGACTCGATAAATAAATTACTGAAAAAATCCTGACTGAGTCTTCAAAATTTGATTGACCTTTCACCTTAAGTTGTTGTTTGATTTATGCAGTGCATGATTTACTAGCTGCGTTCTTTACTCGTGCAGTGCCTGGGTAAGTTGTAACGTCAAAAACGTGCCAAATGCGTCACTCATTTGAGCGTAGAGGCAGTATGAAGGCAGTGCGTGCTTTTAAACGAGCGGATAACAGGGCGGAAAGCATTACGAAGGCAGCAGGAAGAAAGGAAAAGCTTCAGAAACAGCTAACTTTATGATTAAATTTGTCTGAAATTTTAATTTTAGAAGAGAATTTTTAAAAACTAGTAACATGCAAGTTTTAGTCCAATATTTAGTGCAAGTTCAGCGAAACAAATAACACTAAAAATTACTTAACTAGCAGCAAGGTTATAATGCCACAACACACAACTAGTAAGTTGCTGCTCTACATAGCCTGCGGAAGTCATGCATACAACCATTACGTTCAGGAAACAGTATATATGTCTAGATATATAAGAGAAACATTTCGCATTTTCAAACAAACTGCAAATAATATTTGTCAAAAAACGGTTTGAATTTACTCCAAAATATCTATTTGGTTAATCTTTTAATAAAAAAGTGTTAATTAATTGTTACAACGAGAAGTTTTTTCTGATAAATTCCAGCAATTTACTTGCATCCTATTTTAAAACTTAACCTACAAGTGCTACAACAACCCACCAAGCAGATAGATAGATTTATCTACAACAACCCACCAAGTTGTGAAAAGTTTCGCAGAAAAATTTTTCTGAAGACAAAACTTAATACTATTTTGAAGCAACTTAAATTATCCGTTCAATGCAAAAGTTACATCGTTTTTCAATACTGAAAAATGTTAACGATATATACGCTGATGAGGCTTAGGCAGTCGAAACAGCGCGCATTGTTTAAACAAATATCAAGATATTTACGGCTCAAAAAATTGGTAAACAAAAGCAGAGTAACAGCGACTAAAAACAATGTAGTCGATTTACGAAACACCTGTATATAAAATTCTTTCCATGTATGTTATGACAGTTATTTACCAAAGCAAAATTATCCAAAACTTCGGAAAAATTTCAAGACTCTTTTCCAACTAACCAGCAGTAGCTGAATGAAACGCCTAGTGAATGCGCAGTAACTTGCGCACATGCATTTTCATTGCAAACTAAGTGATCCGCCATTTTGTTTTCATTGAAAAGATGTATTTGTGTGCGCTGTAGATTAAAATCAGAACTCCTTACAAAAATTAAAAAAATAGCCTATGATTAAATTTTATAAGCTCTTCAAAAAATATCCTCAGACTTATCTCAATCTACAGCGGCCTAGAATGACTGCTGGTTCATACCTTCAAAAAACAACACGAAGTTTAACAGACAGGAGCAAAAAAACTGCCTCAGTATTATTTTTATTATTAAGGGGCGGTGGTGCCACTTAGACTAACTAGGCTCGATCTTCTCTGGCACATTATGTAGGCCATTATTTAGGCCCATCACAAGTTTCACCGCTTTTTTGTTTGTGTGGATTAACTAAGCAATGAAGCAAAATGGTCAAAAATATCCCATTTAAGAAAGTCAGCCGGTTATACTGCTATTTTAAAAAATCAAATTATCGGAGAAATAGGCCTAGGGTAGGTAAAAAGGATTTTGAAACCCAAATTATGCGAAGCAAAATCTTGAAAAAGATTCTTTACCTAAGTTTTCTCATTTCTCTGTATAACCTATAAAATTTTCAACAAACTTCGTAGAAACAAATAGATTAACAAGGGTTTGAAATCTAAGGAAATAACCTACTGGTATATCAAACAATCATATTTACGGTGCAGGCACAACCAAGCGTTGAAAATAAACTTATCCAAATATAGCACATTCGAAGCATAACGAAGAAAAAACGCTTGATGTAAAATTGAGTAGAACCTATCGGATAAAAATAACCAAAAAATGTTTTTTATCAGACAACCAGATTAAATGAGGCAATCAACGAAGGGGGCCTATCAGCTTCAAACTCATGATGTTTTGTAAAATACCGGTATGAGAAAAAGATTTTTAAACACAAGAGCATTATGAGCTCCACAACATTGTTTACTTCCTTTGTAGTAGACTGGTAGTTGCAACCGGTAAACGTGGCATACAAGAACTTCCGCAGTAAAGAGCACTGCTTCTAATCAAGTCGGACGTCACGCCATCACAAAATTTGAACAGTTACGAGCAAGTTTGCTGGCTGAGCTCACAGCTGTTACAAGGATTAAACTACCTGATCACCGGCTCAATTTGGGTGTGTGGGGCCACTTGGAAAAAACGAAGTTGTTTTCTACCACCACTTAAATAGAAACCTTTCTTGCATCTCAATGTAAGCGAGCGCATTTCCATGTTAGTAATAAGACAGTCTGTTATTTCTTGATTCGCAAACATGGGCCTTTTTTGCTAAACTTGCTAAATGAATGCTCTTTAACAAAACTGTGAAGCTACAGACATTGGATACTCAACACAGACATTACCCGGCTTCAATTTTTTCTGTGGAAACATTACTACGATCTATTGTGTAAACCGCTTCTAAATCGAGAACAAAACAGCGAGGACGGGATTAGAACGCGCAACCTTAAAGTATAAATTTCACGCGGGTGCAACAACTATCATGTACAATTTGAAATGAAGCAAGTTAATGAAACATATTACTGCAAGGTTTCCAATTTTTTGCCCTCTACCTAATGCGTTACAGCGACGCTGCATACTACAACGTGCTGTGCATTTAGGATTTCAAAGATATAAAAAAATTCTTATCTGATTGGAATTTAGGAAAAGTTACGCAATGACATTCAGAATAATAAAACTTTTTCACAACTTAGTTAAAGTGCCCTGCTTTGGTGTACTGGGTTCGATATCTAAGCGAGTAAGAACAGCGCTGCCAGCAACTCGTCATTGCTGCAATGATGTTCGTAGCTATATGTTGTATGAGTATTAAGACGCTGGAAAATGTAAAAACTTAAACTCATGATCCTCACCAAGGTATCATGTAGGTTAAATAATGACAATAAATTCAATGAGAAAGCGAAGAAGCGACAAGATAGGTTAAGTACGATCAAAAAAACTCAAATTTTTTAGTTCTCCATATTTATGAATTAGTAGCCTTCTTCCATAGTTCGAAACCCACACAGCTACAAAACACGCATCTTTTATTCTTACCCCTCAAAAATGTCCGAATTTGCCCCTGATGGGAACGCTGCTTACTTTCCCTTTCAGAAAGTTGTATTCGTTAATCCACCCAACAGAGTATCGCAAACGTCACATCCATTGCACAAAATCAAAACTTGGTTGTATTTGAACCCCGATCACGCGTTTCTAGCTTTTTTTAGTAGAAGAAGTGTCAAGAGTGGTTGATCTCATACTAACGCCTTCGGCGATGCCATGCATTTTACGAAACTCTGCATTAGGGGAAATTCGTCAAAAAACTACGTGATTTTTTGCTGTTTTAAACCGGAAGTTAAAAAAACTTTGAGATTTGCATACGCCTTAATGGGGTATTTTACAACAATTTAAGCATAACGCCTCGTGAAACGAAAAACACTGCGTTGTAAATTCAGTTTCGCAAATGCAAAAAGTATTTAAAACCCGATGCTGTAAATCTCTGATCGCATTCCCTTGTGTAGAAATCAAAAATTTGCTTTACAGTTTATCAGAAATGACAGAATTCAGTTGGTCAGTATTGTTGTGATTTAGAAATCGTCTCATTAATGATTGTACAAGATAGAGCAGCCTGCTACAAGTTATGGCTTTTTCCTAGTCCTGCTCAAACAAATTTAACTGCAGCACCTTCTGTGCACATTTTGTACTGAATGGCTTGTGGAAAATGGGAATGTTTGTAGGGTGCAACTCTTTTTGTGTACTAACTGTATTTTATCGAAAGGATGAGTGTAATTACAACTTGATTTTTATGTTTAGATAAATTGTAGATACACCATTGATTTGCAAGAGAAAAAATTGACAGAAACGACGAAAACTGTTCGCAAAGTTTGGTGAAGATTAACCAAAAGACTTCAAGGTATGAGAAAACTATAGTTGTATTTGTGTATGTTTTAGCAAACGGTTTGTATAGGCACGATAGATGCACAAAAATTTGGTATTAAAACACAGTAAATACACTCTGTCACTTGAATTCCACAACGTGTTAGCAATGTTGTTATCCAATCTCCTCTCAGTCATAAAAATAATCGTGATATTGACATTATTTTTACTTAAACCGATCTTACATTTGGCAATTTGGGTTCAACTGCTTACAGCGTATTTGGTATGACGTCTATGCTTTGCGTTAAAGATATTGCTATCTACTGGTTCGAAGCTTGGGTGCTAGAAAAACATCGTAGACACCCTATACCCACTTTTCGAAGGGGCCAAACTTTCAACCCTGCCCTGCTCACAAGTCTAGCATATAGAAACCCCAAATTAGTATCTGAGGGTGCCGCGTCATAAGAGAAACATAAAGCAACTCATCTGGTACATACTTACCCTGTCCACATGTCCGCGTGCCCAGTTTAAGGGGATTTCTGCATCACAATCAATTTTTTAATATCATAATCACTTGTTTTGACATTAAAAATTGGCTATGATACGGATATAAACAAATAACTGAGGTTATTTTCAAATCATATTGAACTAAGAATTATTCAACAGGAATTGAGGGAGACTGCGAAGCGATCTTGCGCTCTTCGAGTCAACAGCCACCCGTTATATATGTCAAATGCAATCGGCTTCAGTCGCGAATCGAACCCGTCACGTAGGATCTGTCACCTGCGCGCGATACAGCTAGGTCATGTCACTGACTCTCCTTGGACCTTCGGAACCACTTCCCATAACCTGGACATGCGGACAGGGTAACTGAATCAATAAACCTCACCAATGACTTGCAGTGTGCTGGGTTTTATTCCTACCCGGGTATTGGGGAAACCTTTGTGTGGCATCCATGAGGGCTTAGCACACAGTAAAGGGTGATAGGATTAGGGGTTGCACGTTTTGCATTGGCGTTCAATCATTCTTGATTGATATGGTAACAAACAGTAACTAAAAACTTGCCTGAGTGTCAATCCCCTTCACCTATGCCTCTATTTTTCAGCAACAAACCAATTTTTTGATTAAGCAACTTCCTAATTCTCAAAATTGGAAGTCTTAATTACAATCGTGACTAGAAACGCACGTTGATATTTCATTCTCGTGAGAAACTGCTTTCTGCGTGAGAAATACAAAGCAACCTACTAAAAAGTAAAAAAAATTAGCAAAATTTATTGGTTTTCGCGACCAATTGATTTACACTAGTTAAGACTGATTTGATGACGTTTTTTGGCAAAACGTTTGGATTACTAACACGTCAACTGCTTCAACACGCATTTCTTTAACGTGGTTTTTCAAGGGCTTGACGCAGCGATAAGACTTTTCGCTTTTTACGCGTAATTTGTTCCATAAATCGTGACCAGTAACAACGTCAGATAGCTAATATTTCATTGACAAAATCACTGCAGTACTTGTTCCAATCTTGTTTGAAGTGTTTGGAGAGTCAAGAGATTTAAATGAGAAAATAAACAGATATCATTATTAGTAGCTAATTTTGTGTAAGTCACGTTAACTTGTGAATCTATTGAAAATTGAAAGAAACAAAAATCCAAACTTGTCAAAAATTTTCAAAGTGTTTTACACCCCACTATCTTTTATGGTTAATTGTGCAATGCACAGATATCTGAAATGTCAGTTTTACGACTAATACTGTCAATTTCATAATTTTTGATGAGATTTAAGCGTGAGTCAATTAATAAAGTTATACTCTTGCTTCTTCAAATAGCTGTTTCATAAAAATCGGTCAGTAAAAAATCAATGTGGATAAGGATGAGGCTTTAACCATACAATCACGGCCATTGTACCAACGAAAAAACTTTGCCCACGTCGCTTATTAGTAACTAAAAATAACGAATGTTTATGCATTACATAACTTTATTCGCCAACTTCCTATCTGTGCGATTTCCGTTCTTACAAAAAAAATCCGGTACAACTATAAATAGCCTAGCCGCCTAAAAATCCCCATTATCAAGAGCAAAAGTATTTACATCAGAAACTTACAGCGTATAATTGAAATGAAAACTTATAGACTTCCAACTAGTTTTGACATTATTAGTCAATAGCTCGAGCCTGCCCAGCATTTTTGGAATTTTTTCGAATTAATATTCAACATAAACTGTTTGTGAGCCCGTTCGGAAAACACCTCCTGGCCAAGCGTAGTTTCGAAAACAGCGATATACTCTGTTTCATCATACGGTAACTGGAAATTTGATCTAAATTATCGCTTATCCTATAAAAGTACGGCATTGTTGATGAATTGTTTTTTCGATGCGCTGAAACGTTATGCAATCAACGCACCAGCCTTTCTAAGGTGCTGAAATTAGTTCTAGCACCGTAGTCGCATGGCCAAGTAGTACCAGGCGAATGTAACAAATCCTTCCTGAGGAGTTCGATTTACGGCTGGAGCAGATCGCAATTGACGTGCAAACCGGATGATTGCTGACTGGATAAGCGCAAGCTCACTTAGCAGTATTTTAAATTACTGTTGAATTTTCAGTTCAATGCATCATTTTGATGTAGCCTTAGTGCCAAGTCTAACGAACAGTTTTTTTTTTTGACCTCCCATTGTT
This sequence comes from Trididemnum miniatum, assembly GCA_964006365.1. Taxonomy (NCBI): domain Eukaryota; kingdom Metazoa; phylum Chordata; class Ascidiacea; order Aplousobranchia; family Didemnidae; genus Trididemnum; species Trididemnum miniatum. The sequence goes on along the minus strand of OZ023251.1, from coordinate 10,551,654 downwards.
CGCTGTTACACAGCACAGAATATCTACCCAAAATCGCGACTACGAAACTCGATTGGGACTTGATCATGGGAGGGTCCAGGGAAGGTCAAAGAGGCTTAACAGCCTCCCCCCTCTTATTTCAGTTATACTTGTGAATATCTTAGTATTTCGACATTTTCAGGCCCGCAAACCTGCGAGATAAACATTTATCAATTCTTGGCCCACCTTGAAAAATTTTGGAGTCCGCCCCTGCTAGATCTAACTTTCAGAAATTAAAGCAGTCGCAAAGCAACGCTTCAGGTTTCCAACAATTGCTTTGAGGCATGGTTCAGTTTTCACCAAGTATGTTGACAAGTTATCAAGGAAGTTCTACAACAATGGCTTGAGATCGTCAAATGATATCCATTGATAACCAAGCACTAAATCATTATTTTACTTCGCATTCAAAGTTCTATTTATCGTGCAAGCGCTTCATTGTCTTCGTAAAAGCAAAACTTCCCTTTTCTGCCAGTTTGTGAACATAAAATACGCCATCGAATGGCAGTCATTGCGTAGAACCTGTTCGAGGCTTCGATTAAATTAAAACTTCAACCTTTTTACGTAGGCACGGTCACACTCTCTAACTCTAAACTACGAAAGCAGGACCAGACTGTACATTTGAAAAAACTGAAGAGATTGTACAAGCAAACGATCGATTCAGAACATTCATTTTCCATAAAACCACTTGATCAAAAGTTCTTTAGCTGGTCAATTTGCTCATGTACCACTGTAACGATTTTATTGTAAGCACCAAACAGGGGAGCTCGCAAAGATTTTTTGAAGGGCACTGAAAGAAGATGTAATACAAAAAAATTAAAATTTTTTGAGGTCAATCGAAGCTTTTACGGCTTTTTAACGTGTACCGAAGGAGGCGAGCGTATGACCCCCCCTGCGTACGCCACCGGCACCAAACGTCCTGCCTAGTGGTAAGGTTCAACTAGTGGGACAAGTATAAACAGCAACGCTGTCCTGTTTGCCCATCAATAAAATTCCCAGAGACGGTTCAATAGCACCGGTACGAACCCGCTCAATCCCACAACTCGTCCTGCCCACTCTGACCTTGGTTGAAATCAATGCTCCGTCGGTACGCCAGAACTATCGCTTTCCTGCAAAACTCTACTTGCACCGTAACTAAAAATCTGGTTCTAGAAGAAACGAAAAGCTAATATTAACTGCAATTACGAGCAAAGACAGTGAAATTTTACCTGCATAATCCAGTCGAAAATCTAGTTTTTCCGAGACTCGAAAATGTGACCACCAAACTAACATTTTTGCTTCTCAAAAGTAAACCCTCAAGCATTTTCAATCAGCGGAAAATGCATTTTTTACATTTTTGCCACAAATTTTAAGTGCGAAAAGCGTGCAGGAGCACAGAAATCGACCAATTAAATTGCTTTCTTGCATCAGCATGTTTATCCGGCAGAGAAACGAGACCAAGCGATGAGTTTATTGACTACGTTTCGAATACCGGACGCAAAATAATTTTTATCGAATAGACAAACGGTAGAATAGTTTATGTTGGAACATTAAGTCTGCCTTTCAATCACAGGACCTTTTGGGGAATTCTGTACGTCATAGTTTAGAGGAGTAGACATATTGTGAAAGTAAAAAAAAGCTTTTTTTTGCTGTAAGAGCTTTATGAGAAAGCACGAATTGGAATGATGTTAAAAACAATTGCAGCGATTGCGATATCAGTGAATTGCAACATATGCGCATTTTAGCTTATCGTGTAACTAATACGAAATATGCAACACTAGAGTTTCAACATGACGACGTAAGTCAGACACAAAACCTGCAAAAATTCGTTAGCTCACGTCATCAAAAGCAGGGGCGTGGTAAGCAAACAATTGAGGAAGGCCGGGGTCGAGTTTAGCCAATGAGATGCTCTGTTTTCATTCGCCCTATTTGATCGATTTCTGAAAAGTTTGTTGTACTTCAAAATGGGGGAAGACAGCGCTCCTGCGCCCCCGTACCCTCGATTCAGCAACTGATTGAAGACTGACACGACACGCATTGCTATCTGCCGACGGCTAGCACTTTTTCGACCTCTCACGTCCTATCAGTTGCGCTGCACAATTTCTCTATTGCTCTTGCTATACGTATACAGCTTAAACACCGCACTGGTATATTCTAGAATCTAGATCAACTAAAAGTAATTAATTATCCCAAATTAAGTTAAAATCAAAAGTGAGTTGCGACTAGTCAATGTGAATGCGATAATTAAAAAATTTTTAAATCTCTTTTAAATAAACGTAAGAAAATTGACAAAGATCTAGTTTTAAATCAAGGTTTAATCACACTGTCATCAAAATCAAATTTATCTCGGTAATATTGTCTTTTAACCATAGTCAGGAGTAGATATGGGATTTTATAGGAGCAGAGGTAAGAGCCAGGTAGGCCCAAAAGCAAACTTCTCGCACTTGTGTGCGTCTAGAAGACATAGAAGCACGCTGAAGTGCAGTCAGGGGGGCAACGTGGCATTCGCCACTTTTGTGAGGCTGCCAAACATGAAGTATGGTTAAAGCATTCTTATAAAATTTACCGTAATTTTGGTAAACTTCGGTCAGCTGTAATTCCCCTCACCAAACAAAAAAACTTTTCCCTGGCTACCCCTCCGGAAGTACCCATCCATTCATAAGTATAAAACTTAGGGGTTCTTCAGCCACCATCATAACGGTACTAGAAGAAAATGGGTGCTGCGGTCTGATGAATAAAATCTAGCCCACGCGTCGAGATGCTTCAACATGAAGATGAAATCGTGCAAACATCGTTATCGGTTTACCTATGCGCAGATAGGTATTAATTCAAAGGCAAGAAGGCGTTTTGTAAAGCAGTTAAATGAAGTTGTGTTTGCAGAAAATGGTCTGCGCGTGGAAATATTGTGCATTCGCGTGGTTTTCGACGGTGCCAGCGTCTTGAATTGGCAATTTATCAAAGCTTTGCTGCAGCATATTGAAACGAAGCGCTGTTAACACCACAGCACGATATATACTCCAGCCTGGTAAACAGGCCAAAACGCTTGCAAGTTTTGTGAGTGGTGGATGGCCGGAAACTCGTCATTTCCGAGAATTGCTCTACCACTGCTCTTTTTGGAGCACTTTTTTGTTTCTTTTATATGCGCATAAAATAAAAGAGCTCTCTCGTTTCACAACACATTTGCGCTAACGCTAGTTCGTTACTCTTTGCAGCAGTTTTCATGCAAGGCCTCGTTAAAAGTCGTTATTTGACGCGTTTCATTCAACTTCGCAAAATAGCTGTAAAAAATACTGAGCAGTAATAAACTAAGCACGTTTATCTTAAGAATAAACCTGGCTCCATTTTAAGTAAATCGAGGAACAAATTTGACAACTTCATCACAAGCTTTTCACGTCTATATTGATGCCAAATTGGCTGGAACTGGAAGGGCTTTTCATTAACCTTTCATACAACTAGTTGGCCAAATAAACGTACCGCTAACCCTGTAATGCTACAGGAAATTTTTAGTCGTATGTGTTAATACAGTAGTGCTTCAATACTTTTACACCTAAAGCCTTTCTAGACCAGGGGTCGGCAACTTTTAACACTGAAAGAGCCATTTGAATCCAGTTTCCAGAAGAAAAAAACTTACTGGTAGCCGTTAACACTTTTTGACGAATAAAATAGGGAAAAGACGCATTTATCCAAAAAAAAGGTACATAGGCATACGCTTATTCGGGATTTGACTACTCTTTTGAAGATGGGCTATAAAGAAAATACTGTTTGTTGCTTTTTTAACCTGCCTTTACACTTTGTATAAACAACTATACTGTGTTGCGTGTGAAATCCACGAAGTGCTACGAAGAAAATTACATTTTCTAAATTAAATTAAAAATTCTCTGAGCGGCAATTTAAGGAGAAAAGAGCCGCAGGCTGCCGACTCCTGTTTTAGACCAACAAAACTTCAAGATAAACATTTTCCAACCCCTCAACGTCCCCCCTCCCCTAAAAACAGCTGCACCACCCTAGCCTTGAAGTGAAATACTGGATATTTGTATTGTTTTGGCTTTATTTAAGTCCTTACTGAATAAACATTCAATGAATCATTTTTCCACAACCTACCGCTGCGATGTTGACTAAGCACTACACGGTAGAGTTAGTTAAGCAATAAGCTCACCATTGACTAGAGTTTTTGGTAACCAGTGACCTTACCACCCCCAAGTACAAAGCACGGAACGACTTTCTAGTATGTTTGGTGACATCAATAAAGCAACCAACTCCCGTACTGAAACTGCTAATACATGCAAAATCAAGGGGTAACGCAGAAATTTTCCGAGGGGGGAGTGTAAAATATATTTACTACGAAAGGCGCAATTTTTGTACGAGAATCGGAGTCTAAACAATTTTTAACTAGTACCGGTATCGAAAGAGGCCTGGGGGTGGGGGTGTATAGAAGCCTTTTTGCTTACTCTCCGGGCAAAATTGTGGCAGTAACATATCAAAATTTCTGTAACACCCAAACACGATCACAAATAGTGCAGAAGTTTTAACAATTTTACAATCGCCCACGTTGGCCACCAAAATTGCTATTTGATGCTATTTTTTACACCAACAACCTGACGTAGCAGTCAGCATCAAATATGCTAAGACCAGGTGGTAGGCGTAAAAAATACGAAAGAGAATTCCTGACAAACGATTTGAATTTTCGATCATTTTAACACCATTTTACTTGAGTTACAACTGACTGCCGCTTAAGTTTTCTTTAGAGCTTTCTGATAGCTTATAGCGAAATGCAAAACGTCGGTTCGACTCCTAGTAGGTCAAAATGCACGATGTTGCCCGTTCGGGGGCCAAGGCTGCTGGAATTGGCTACTGCGCCGCTTGGGAGCCATCCTACGAAGTAAAGAGTGTAAGATTTAGTACTCTTTGGGGTATTTTGACGCAAAGCGTAGTAATTATGTTTTTCCGTTTTTCTAAGTAGTGTTGTTCCGCATTGCGGAAGGACACTTACCAATTTAGTATATGAGCAGTAACTTGTCAGTAACTGTTGTAAAATCATGCGTTTTATCTCTAAAAATACACCAACCGAAATGCATTTCACGTAGAAGCTTATGCTAACACGATTTAGTTTTCAGGCTTGATCTTGCTGGATCGCTGTAATGGCCTACTTTGTAGTAGCAAATAGTTGATGTGCGACTGGGTATTTTGCAGCTCGGTAACCGCGTAAAAATAATATTTTTCTATACCCAAGGTCACATCAGATCCTCATTATACTCGCGGTATTACGCCGAAGCGCGTATAACTAGTGGCAGGGTCCATCTCCGCTACTTTGCGTCTAGGTATCAAAGTTCCGCAGAAGTATCGCAGGCCGTTGGCGACACTGTGTTCGATATGACCGGTCCGATAATTGAACCCAAACCTCCCGGATAGCAATGTCTTAATTTAACCATTGCGGCGCAAACGTACAGAATACTCTTTTGTCGATATTTTATTGGCATAGCGTGGTTCATGAGTAAGGCTGTCGTTGCAAACGATTTGATTAGGCAGTTGCCACTCTCATTCCTTCGCAGGATTTATTAGCTTACGATAGAAAATAAATCACAAAATATCGATAGAAAATAAATCATAAAAAAAGAAGGAACGACAGAATGCGTAAAACAGGAAGAGTATAAAATTGTAGATTAGCCTTTCGACCTGTAATTAGTCTGATTGCCTAGGCTATGTTAGGCTTGATCGTTTGTTTTTTGTTTTTTTTGTCAAACAACGCTTGTCGCGACGCCAAGTGTTTTTAAATCAGTAAAATCAAATGACAAACTGTTCAGCCTACTACTGTACTATATTGAAGCAGCTTATGATACCACAGCCGACAAGGCGCTAATTGCTACGCTGATATTAAAAGTTGACTGTACCGAAACTTGGCTGAATTTGGGTAGTTTTTCAAGCATGACAGCAGCGCATCCAGACAAAAAATTAATTACTTTTTTAACATTTTGCGACTTGCATACAGACTTATTCAGCTGCAAGCCCTATTATGCAATGAACAATATTGGCTTTACGCAGCCGTTTACTAATGCATCCTCACCCCATGCAGTAATCATATACACAAAAGGTTGGATTGAGTGTTTATGTATGCTTGTTGTTTACGCGTTTAGCTACATCATAATGAACTTTATCAAGTACATAATGACAAATTTGTTCATGCAAAGCCGACTTTAATATTTTTTGGGTCATTCGTTCTCACTGTTGTTGCAATTTTGTCCATTTATGAGCGCAGTCTCTGGGCTGCAAGAGGGCTTTATTGAATTTGTGACTTTACAAAACAGGCCAAGCGCCTACTTTATAATGGGTACGAGCGGTCTGGCAGTCGCGGTGACCCAATCCAAACAGCGACTATCAAACAACACCCCCCTAAAGACATAAGCCTTAACCCTACCTAAGGCCAAGCGACTGGGCATGCCAGGGCCAGTAATTGATGGCTGGTACGAAATCCTTAAAACCAGGTTACCAATCGAATAGTACTAGTAGTAGTGTCTTTTATTTCTGCACCGTCGAAATAAAGAGAACCCACCAAAATAAAATTTCAACTATAAACGGACACAGAAAAGGAAAGAAGGAACAAAACGATCCACGTTGTAAAGTAACATGCTAGCGAGAATGAAACTTAAAGAAGAGGGAATTAGTAGGCATGGTCGCAATACCCGATGTAGTGATAGTAAAGACTGCATATCTGGCTCCAGTGAATTTTTAATGTAAGACTAGTTTTTAATCTAAATTAACTACTTTGGAGACTAGCTTGCCAAAGTATTTCCTATTTCAAATTTTATTTGATCCAATTCTAAGAGTATCTGCATTTTTTGATTAAATTCGTGTTTCGGAATAATAAAATCACTAAAAGATAAGAAATAAACAGCGACGGTCCACCCCTGATGATGTCAGAAAAGTTTCTGTGTCTTGAATAAAAGCCTACCAGACTTGATCCTGGGGGCTCCTTACCTGGTACTTTGTTTTATTGAAGGGAAGCTGAATTTTGTCGGTCATGGTTGGCCGGTTGGCACAGTGGTACCGACATCGCTATCGGTGCGGGAGGTCGAGGGTTCGATTCCCTGGCTGATCAAATCGGACACAGTGTTGCCAACGGCTCGCCACCGCTGCGACGTTTCTTTTGTGTTGCCCAGGTCCTAAGCTGCGGAGATGGGCCCGCTAACTCACGCTTCGGCGCATTACTGCGAGCATATAAACAACGAAGATCTGATTTGACGATTGTATGATAATAATGATTTTAGCAAACGGTACAGTTGGGAGTTGATTAGCAATTTTATTACAAACAATACAGCCAAGATACAGCTAAAAGTACTTGGGCGGACGTTTCGGCTCACATCTGGTGCCATTGTCAACGCTAAAAATAATAATGTTTATAATAATGATTTTATTTTTTATAGTTTCACGACATATCGGTTCGAAATCAGCAAGCCGTCGGAAAAACAAGCCGTACTAACTTTGGGTCTTGTAAGACCCCACAATTATGTTGAGGTGAGGAACTGAGTACAAAGTTTTCAGTCAAACCTAACTTCAGCGGCATGCGACTGGCGGCAATCAGAACATAAGGAGTCGTAACAGAGCTTGACGTGAACCGTAGTATTAGAAAAATCGTCGGCCATCGCATTGCCACTTGCAGCGTAACGGTAATGTAATCAACATAGATAACTTAAAGAGGCAAAATGTTAAACGCAGGTGGTGCGTGCTATGATTGCATGTGTTTCAAGGCATTTGCGCTACCAATTAAAAATGACCCATCTACTTAACAGATGACTCAAGAAAAAAGCAAAGCTGCTGACTACAGTTGTGCTGGCTGTTCACAAAGTCACGACAATCTGTTGTCTTATCATTACAATCCTTGTATAGCGCTGCATGCACGAATCACGTAATTTGACGTCAGCATTTACTAAAGCATGATGCGTTAAGAGTCAATAAATATCGTGTAGTTTTGTCAAGAACTCGATCCTGCGTCACGAACACAAAGTAGACGTGTTCCGAGTGAAGATTAGTGTTCATTTGAAATCAGGACTAGAGTAACCAGAGGCGGTTCAGCAAAATTTTTAGAAGGGGTTAAAATCGAAAGATTGCTAATCTCGCCGACGAAAAACTGGTGAATTAATATATACAACTAAAATTTAAAGAGGACTTGAGCTCCCTAGACCCCCCTGGATCTGCTAATGATAACTGTCCATTTCATATTACGTAAATTACTTCGGATTTTACACTTTCAGTACAAAGGCTTATTGCTCATTTGTGTTTTTTGTTTCTGTTTGCTAACTTGTATTTTTTTCAGTGTTAACACAGCTCCAGAAGATTTTTCCTTAAAACCTCCCTCAGTTGCTTCCGAAATCACATCCACAGTTGATGTAAAAGAAAAGAAAGAAACAATAAACGCCACTGTAAACGGGGGATTCAATTTAACTTCTAACAAACCAGCTGCAGATTTGCGATTTATGTACTCCCAAAAAAAATCTGAAAGTCCCAAACCACCCATGTTTGGAAACAACGCTGACCCATACATCGGGTCCGGGCTGGACAACGATACCTCTAACGATGAGCCAACTCCACCTAAGCAAAGAAAATACGACCATCCAAGCGCACAGCAACCTATGCCATTTGTGCCAACAACAGCTCAATCTAATAACCTAGCAGTCACCTCTTTTACTTCGTATTTAAACGCTAATGGTCCTCAGTCATTACCGGCTGACAGCTCAAGTGAAGCCCTAACCCGAAATCGTCCGGGAAGTGGACCACCAGGCAAATACAACCCAGAAGCCCTTTTGCCAACCACCGGATATCGACCAAGCAGCGCAAATATTTTCACAAATACAAACCGCGGTCACACATCCGATATAGGGGTTTCGTTTGTTCACCAAAGCTCTAACGTCCTACCAAGTTCAAAAATTCCTACCCCACCTTCTTCTTCCCCCCAAAATGCTTCTCCTGCTGAGAGACCCCCAAGCAGTGCGATGGTACATCCTGGAACTGATTATACCTCCTCGACTTCTTTCAAGCCTCTCACTGCCAACAATTCCAATCAAAATCATCCTCCACAAATATACTCACAGCAGACCCCATCACCACATTCATATCGACAAGGACCAAGCCCACCGCTGCCAGGTTAGTTATGTAGCAGTCTAGTACTGTAGGTGCACTTTACGGTCTACCACGAGAAAGCAAGGGTTGCACTCCACCGAGCTCGCTTGGGAGTAACCAGCCACAGGAGTGTAATCAGGGGAGGGAGTGCACGCCCCTCCTTTTTACGTATAAATGCCTTTTTATGAAATTTAGATCTGACCTCGAACCCTAATTTTTCCTGGCAACACCCCTGGTCAGCCTCCTGTCTGCCATTCAAAGATGGGAATATGAGTAGGCCTAATATGTTTTTCCTACGTACAAATTGAAGTAAACCTGTTGGTATTATTATCCACACTGCCTCTTTGATGCTAGAGGTCAAGCTGGAAAGATATGGACAGCCTACTAACAAAAAAGGGGAATAAAACCTAAACCCAACTTTTTTCAAAAACTCAACTACAGGCCTTTACTCTCGGTTGTCAAACTCAATGTTTCGCCAGTTATCATAAGGCTTCGAGAAAATTTTTAGTAAGAAAAGGAACTTCGTAAAGACAACATTGTGTAAAAATTAATGACCAGTTTCTTTACTTAGTCAAGTAATACAAAATGTAAAAGAACCAACAATTAATCCAACTCTGAAGTGGAGGCAATTAACAGCAAGTGCCTGCCTTATTAATATAATATAAATGCCGGATGCGTTCTTGAAAAAGAAAAAAACGCTATGCAGTGTGCAGACGTGGTCCATCTGTTGCAATTTCAGTTAAGATCGATTAAACACTGTTGTTGGGCATGGCATGCAAGACACAATCATAACAATATTATGACTGACCCCAGTGGCGTACGCAGGATTTTTCAATGAGGGGGGTTTCAGTGACGTCACATCGTGATGACGTGAAGATACTACATTACAATTACAGTAGTTTAGAGGTATTAAAGTGCATCGTATTGTAATGTTTCCAGCCTAAATTGCAGTTAACCATGATTAAGCTATATAATGCCATAACTGAGGAAACAACAAAGATATTTCATTCACACTTTTGCTTAATGCTTTGCGTTTCATTTAAAGAGAGAAAAGGTTTCACAGAAACTCAAGATGTCAGGCCGTGGTTAAAAATTTTCTGAAAAAATTTTAGTTGAAATCATTTTTGGGCCATAGGAAGGTTAATTGACTAAAGTATAGGCTGGCTAGCTGTCGCAACGTCACAAACAGGGTGCACCCAGGGGGTAAAACAAGCAATTCCTTCTCTCCAAAAAAGCTTTTTTCAAGAACCAACATTAATATAAACAACGCATATAGGCTAAACCTTGTTGTAAACAGTCAATACACGGTACACTCATTATGAAGGGGACAATTTCTCGCTTGAAATTTGAAAAGTGAAGATATTGGAGCATAAGAAAAAACTGCCATCCCTACCAAAATGTTTTTAACTAAAATAAATTATGCTCAAGAGGAATCCCTAATCATCCGATTAAAGTCAAAAACAGCGTCGATATTATCTAAGCATATTTTGTCAAATCACAGCGTCGATATCAGATGCTTTCAAACACATAATCGAGGTGTCCATGGGAAACGAAGAACTCTAGCTCCTGAGATAGTTAGCTTACGGTACGAAAAAACAATGTTGTCTTTCCTCTCGTTCCGCCCCTAGGCCTCTTCAAATCTTTCGTTGGTCTATGGTCGTCTTTGGCAGTATTTTTATTTTACTTTTGGCACTTAGAGCAGTGTCAATTTAGTTTTTTATATTTTAATAAAATTTCTCAAAAAAACGGGCGATTATAGCGTAGTGTTAAAAGATTTCGCTATCGATGCGGAAGGTTTGGGACTCAATTCCCAGGCCGGTCAAATCAGACACAGTGTAGCCAACGGCTCGCAACCGCTGCGACGTTTCTTTGGAGCTGCGTTGCCCAGGCGCTAAGCCGCGGGGTCGGGCCCTGCCACTCGCTACCACGTTTCGGTACAACAACGAATTTAATAAAACGGGTATAATCAAGATTTGATTTGATTTAAAAAAAAAAAATTTGTGTGCAGCCATAGTTACTGCAGATACGCCGCATTTAAGGAAACTTCTATTTCTTAATTGTTTCAACAGCAACATCAATGACAAAAATGCACTTCAAGCAAAACACAACAGAAAAGTTGGACTACCGGGTACCGGTATTGTAGCATTGCATCGTAATCAGTGCTCGAGTTGTAAAAACACTTACAGGGGGATGGTACAACTTTTCCCGCAGACCTAAGGAGGGATTATCATTGTACTTGTAAGGGAATGGTTTACGCTAAAATGTTTTGGGGGATGGTGTTGTTTGGGATGAAAACATGATAGCAATTTCGGCAAGCTACGCATGAAGAAAAGTCGGTTCGTTTTAAAAAAGAAATCGTTTCATTTTTTTTGCAATTGTCAAGGGGAAGGGGAGTGCTGACTCCCGACCACTGCGAACGTCACTGGAGCCCATCTCTTAGCGCTTGGGTAACACAGAAACGTCGCAGCGGTGGCGAGCCGTTGGCGACACTGTGCCGATTTGACCATACCGGGAATCGAACCCCAGACCTTCCGCACCGACAACCTGTGCACTTAACAACTGAGCTAACGGCCGGTACCGGCCCAAAAATCGAACCCAAAACCTCCCGCGCGGATGGCGATGTGTTTAACCACTACGCCAACTGGCCGGTTTGGCTCAAAATTATGACACCGCAAACGGAATATCTGCATGCGTTGCAACCGTTCTCTTCCAAGAATACCTTCTGCGCTGAAACGTTGTCTTGTCCAGCCATAGCCGTTGAGAACAATATCTTTATGACATCACAACAGCATTCCAACCTGAATGCCCATTGACCTGGTCCAGGCTTGGATTTTGAGCCAGCCATTGGTTTAAGCGCTACACACCAGAAAAGTTTGACTACCGGTATTATTGCATCACAATGAAAATTTCTCGAGATTATATAGGCAATTTGATACAGCACAAAAAAACACAATCTCTGTATGAAAAAACGCTAATTGGTCCAAAAAAAGCGGTTTTTAATTTTTTCCAATTGTCAATGGGGGGGTTTTGACCCCCTAAACCCCCTCCCCCCCGTGCGTACGCCTCTGACTGACCCTTCGCACTTTTAGGTTGCAACGAGCGCTTGGTCCAAAAGTTTCGAAAGCCTTTTTTAAAGTGTTTAGAATGTACAACCTCACCACAGCAACACCAGTCCCTCGGCAGTTATGCAGAGATTTCTAACCAAATCACCAAAAATAAAGCAGCGGCTAAGCATCGCGCAAAAGATACTAATTACTCAAGTTTATCCTAGTCGGAGAAATAGTAAAAACATTCCGATGCTGTATTTAACGGCATTGGCAGCTCTTCTGCTGAACGCTCAACTGTAACAATCGTGTTGAGAAAAGTGCGTTATTTTGTTTAAATTTACGTTGAGTGTGTTTCGCGTTCACGAATGCTAACAGTCAAAATACTCAATGGTGAATCAACGAAAGCTTCTCAGGATAAAATCTAATAAATAAACAAAAATATGAAGCCACCTCAACCCTGTCCTAAAGAAAAGAACACGCGAAGCTTATTAAATGCTAGACTACATATCACTAACCACTTTTACTGACGATTGGTAGGAACTGCAAGTCCATATGATTACAATGGAAACTTCAGAAAACGACCAACATCATCTATTGACAGCGACACACAAAACAGACCCCCAGCAGTAGGAGGAGGCCCAACAGGGTCAACAGATCAAAGCAATGAAGATGGCGAACCATCAAAGCGAGTTATAGTTCCAGCAGGTAAGAAGATTATACGTCGAATACCGTCGAGTTTAAACGATTGTCTAAAGCAAAAACTTTTCGAAGAACTTTTTGGCTGCATACGATAATCGCAGATAAAATTTGAAGAGAGTGAGATACCTATGCATCAAGGACCTAGCTGAGCATCCAACCTGCAAATCCAGCTCGGGGCCCAATGTTCTTGCTCATTTTTTTTTATTTCAAGCTATTTAATGGCGGCTTGGGATTGTTGTGGTAGTGAAGTGCATGTATCATGGAAATGATCTAGTTGAGCATCGAACCCGCGAAGCCAGCTTCGGAGCTCAATGCACCAACCGCTCGGCCAACTCCATATGCGCTCTTTTTTTGCTCAGCGAAGTTATATTAATTTTGGTTGTTACAGCAACACCTTGCGATTAATAATTAATGCTTTTTTAGCAACCACTTCGTACATGTCCTTTCTCTTGCTGCTCGTTGAGCTTAAATAATACACCAAAGCATAATTTTGTAACCTAAAATATCCAGCATTCAACAAACAAACTGCATACGATCTCAATATACAGGGGATAACATGTTTTTAAATGGCTAACAATACGCTAAGGAAGGCAGTAACACTTATATCAGTAACGTTTTTATTGGTAACTATTTCTGTCGCAGCAATAGACTGAACAATAAAGCCTTTTATAAATATCTATAAAACGTCTTTATTTCCCTTCTGATATGTGTTAAGGTGGGTTTACATGAATACCCAAAGCAGTACTAAGTTTGATTTGTTTTTTACAATGTCATGCTGCTTAATTTTGCTCAAATACGCACTTGCTTCAATTTCGGCTCCGCACCACTTTGCTCCACTTGCGTCAACTTTTTACGCAAACTGACGCAAGTACTTTATCTCTACTCCATATCTGAATCGCTTCAACAAAATTTTGATCCCTACAACTTCGATTCGCTTTGCTCCACTTTTTTCAACTTCTTTCAGCTCCTCTCCGCTTGTGTGTTGTTTTTTTCGTGTGAGCCAAGAGCTCTCAAGCTGTCACGTGGTTGCTTCAGGGTGTCCGTACACCAAAATGTAAATAGGTCTACTGCAACGATATCTACCTGCGAGATTATTTCATATTGGGGGCTATATACTACTTTAAGGGTACGCAGTTCTAAAAAGTTTTAGAAACCTTAGTGCGATCCAACTTTATCATGAAGTACATCACTTATGTTAGCTGCAAATTTTGTCTTTTTCCTAAAATAAACAATTTATCGATGGCGCGTTAAACTAGATAAACATGTTATTTAGATCCGATGATTTGGACTCAAGAACACGTGCAGGAGTGGGTGGAATGGACGATTGCAGAATACAGTTTAAGCGGGGTTAATGTATCTGCGTTTGCAAACCTAGATGGTCGAGCTTTGTGTGCTATGACAAAAGATGATTTTTACCGAATAGCAATTCCAAAAAACGCCGAAGTTTTTGTAAGCCATCTCACTTATCTAAGACGTAAGTCAATGAAAGCATCGCATTAAATCATTATTTTCTGTTCGATCATGAAATATTTTAACGCATGTTTGTTTTTTATCACGCCCATCAAAAATCATGTCGAGAATTCAGTCTTTTGGTGAAACGACTTCAGCCTGCTATCAGTTTTGTTAAACGTAGTAAGAATTAGCTTGCGTAGCATCTAATTCTGGTGCCTTGATTTGGATTTTTGGCAAGTTTTGCCCTGATTTAATTTGGTTTTGTTTACTTCTCCGAGCCAGATTTTGATTTCGGACACATTTCTCGCTTTTGCATTTCAAACGTGAAGTCAAAACTGCCACAAAAATGACACCTATTTTTTTTAAGTGAAAATCAACAGATATGTACTGACTTGTGTTGAAATGGTTTTGATTGTTTTGTAGAGTTCTGCATGAACTTTATTTTGATTTTAAGCTGTGACACTCTTTTATTTCGCTTTATTTTTTCGTTTTGCGTTTTTATTTTAGTGAGTATTTCATTGCTTTTGTTATGCGTTGACATTTTAGTTTTGTTTACTAATTGCCTGATTGTTTTTATTAAAGTTTCTGCCATTATACTTATGCTTTATTTGTTTGAATAAATTTCACAAGCGCAAGCTTTGATATTACGAATACACAAGCAAAACATACCCTAAAATTAAACATGTCCGCAATAAAGTGCCTAATGAAAATACAAAGCAAATCGTGCCTAATTGGCACATGTAATAACACTCATGCCGTTTAAATGTTACATTGCTTGTAATCGCCATTTCTGTTCGTAATATCCGCAGAAACAAGTAATTTTTTGTGTTAAGCTTCAGTTTTATGAGCGTAGAACCAATCTACAACTGAATTAAATCCTCGAATCAGTCGCAGAACATCCAGCCGAAGTTGTAGGCCTACATGCCGAAGTCATTGACAATAGTAGGCTACCGCTTGTCTACGTCAAGTCGAATCTCCTGCTTGCTGCCTCCAAGTTAGGCTATCCGCACAAGCAAGGTCTGCTGAGCAGCTTCCTTCAAATCGCAAGTCAAGTTTTAGTGGAGTGCTTGAAGCATAGTGCAGAGCAGAAGGTACATTTTGATGTGAATGAAATCTTGTAAAAACGTGCTGAAAACAAAAAATGCTGAAAAACGCTTCATCGCAATTCAACTGTAGGAAGCCTACGTAACTGATTGAGCCTGGTGGAACGACTAGCATTTAGTTTTGTTGATTTAAAGTTTAAGTTTTAGTAGCTACAATAAGTTCACAAAATCTCAATAGTTTTTAACAAGTTAGAAGTCCATCAGCAGATGAGGAGGGTGCCGGACAGGTTGAAGCACCCTTAAATTCAAGGTTAAGCCTTTAGACAAATTGAGTGGTTGGTACTTCGATATTTCTAGAAGACATGAAAAACTGCGACACGAGTACCCTATCTTTGATTTGCAGCCTCCTTCCACCTTAAACATCCAGCATTTTCCTGGAAGTCCTGCCCGAGTTTGCTTAATTCGATTACACTTAACTTTAGAGTCTACCAAATCAATGGAGCAGAACTTAATATTTCAGATCATACCCCTCGACCAACGCTTCCAAATCTTAGTTCAGATGACGTAGAGAATATCATTCATAGCGATGAATATACAAACAAAAATCAAGCTGTTCCTCACACTAGATCCGGCTACTCTGGAACCGCATATTCTGAAAGTGCTTCATCAGGTAAGACAAGCCAATTTGAAAAATTTTCACGTAGTAGAAACTGAGAAGTACGAACAACAATGATTCGCCCGCACCAGAAGCAACACATAACGTAAAACATTAATTTTGGGGGGGGGCTGCAATCTGTACTAAATTTTAGGCGCCATCCTTAAGTTTTGTTTTCTAGGTATATAATTTTATATGACTGATTGGCATCCTACTCTTTTTAATCTCAGCACCAACTTTGGTGCTGAGATGGAGAAAGAGGGGCAAATGTCCTAGCACCCACGCGAGCTTAAAAATCCAATTTTTTACATATTTTAGAGGATTTTTAGGCTAAAGAGCTGTTTTTGCTCCGGAACATAAAAATCGTCTCAGCGTCCGTGCTGAGTGCTGAAATGGCTAGGGTTAACACCTTTTTAGCGTTGATGTTATTTTTAACGTTGATGTTATTGTTTGTGATTGTTTAACATCGTGGGCTTTCAGATGCATGAAAATAAACTGGTTGTTAGTCTTTGTTGTGATTTCACCCTGTACTAAACCAAGGTTCCTACCGAAATGCGTTCAACCATTTCGCCAATACACACAACAGGACCCTGTGATGTGAAACAAAACATGCATGTGACAATCCCAATCATGTTCTGTAGGAAACCGCGTCAACTCCACTCCATCGAGTTCTCAGTCTAATGTAGATCCTTACCAACTGTTTGGACCGACGAGCGCGCGCTTGTGCAACCCGGGAAGTGGCCAGATACAGCTTTGGCAGTTTCTTCTGGAATTGCTCAGTGACCAAAGCAATGCAAAGAGCATTACATGGGAGGGAACAAATGGGGAATTCAAAATGGTCGACCCAGATGACGTAGCAAGACGTTGGGGAGAGAGAAAAAGCAAACCAAATATGAACTACGATAAACTTAGCCGAGCTCTCAGGTAAGCAGCTGAACCAACGACATAAATCTGATATTGTTAACACACGCTCTCCATAGTTTTTCGGTAATTGCAAACCCTAGAGTAACTTGTTTTTTCACTGCAAATCCGTTTTACGCCAACACACCGCGGAAACGACTCAGGTCAAACTCATGATATGAAAATAGCCTCTAACAGCATTAGGTCCATGTCTGTAACTCTGTTGTCAAGCACACATGATGATAAACAAACAATGCTGGCAAACTATGCACAAAGGAGGAAGATTTAGCTCAAGGTATACCAAATAATTTCCTGAACTTTTTTCAGCTAAATCGCCGCTACCATGGTCGTCACTCAATTCGTGGCAAATTCATAAACATAATGACGTTTTTTACCTACAACCAATTAGCTCAGTTGTTAAGCCCACGCTGTTGGTGCGGTAGGTTGACGGATCGATTCCCGGGCCGGTCAAATCGGACACAGTGTCGCCAATAGCTTGCCACCGATGCAACGTTTCTTCGGAGCGGTGTCACCAAGGCGCTAAATCGCGGAGATGGGCTTCTCGTGACGTGTGCCACCACTCGCTACACACGTAGACGTAATACCGCGAGTTTAATGAAAATTTGATTTTAAACTTCTGTGCAACATGCTTCCGGCACGACAAAAACACTGCCCGAAGACTTGGGACAGCTTGGTCCGTGAAAAAATCTTAGACAGCAGTCACTAACGATTCTTTGTTTTTTAGATATTACTATGACAAAAACATCATGACCAAAGTACATGGAAAACGCTACGCTTACAAGTTCGACTTCCCCGGCCTGGCTGCATCCTTGCAGCCCCAACCAGACCAGTCCTCTTATTCATTCCAAGACTACAAACACCCAATGTATCGACCGGACGCAGTGTTTTCGAGACCAGGAAACCATCCTTATCCTTCCAGTGGACCAACTTACACCACACACAGCCAGAGACATACTCAAGCATCGTCGTCCACTTCAAGATCTTCGCCATACCACACTCAAGGGGGACAAGGGGGGGCCCAATACCCCTGGCCATCAGACGTGCCAAACTATGCCTCTATTCAAACGTTGCATGCTGCTCAATCAAACCAATCACTGCCGCCAACTTCCTTTTACAACTGATATTTCTTCTTACAGCGCCGAATACACGCTTTGTGATCGGAAAAGAGCGTTGAAAAAATTCAGCTGCATGCTGGAAAAGCGGTAGCTGCAGTTGATAATGATAATGTTGTTTTGTGAACATTTTGCCAAGTAATGAGTAGCCAAGGCTGTTGCGAACGTAAATTGTTTCGGCAAAAAAATGTGCACCTGCAAATGAATAGGCCTATGTGGTTCGTGGCATGCAGCAAACCTGCTTGTGTCTCGCGCTTTTCAGAAAGAGTTGAGGAAAAATAATTGATCAAGGTTTACTTTACAAGAACAAGTTTTTTGAAGAAACTACCGTTTAGAACTTAACTACAATTCACCACTGTCAGCATAGCAAATACACAAAGACAGACAAACAACTATATGTGGAATAATGCTTTCCCATCCAATGTAGCCTACGAATTTAAAAACGTAATGTTTTGGTTGTCTATTTGTCTGTTAGTGATTTTAGTTGTAATGGTCTTCGCAAAATCGTGACATTTTTAAAAAATCTGTTTTCCTCTTTTCAATTCATGTAGATCATGATGCGAATTTCTCACAAATTATGCATTTTTATGTTTCGTGGTTGTGCCTTTTTAACGTTTAAATGTCAGCTTACCATCTGCATCTTTTATGCAGGGCGTATCTAAATGCATACATGTGCCTCTTTGCCAAAGACAAAACGATACGTATTCCTTACTTAATTCAACGCAAAAACTGATCCTGAAAATTTTTTGCTGCTCAGTTAAATATCACAGCTTTCTAATTGGAAACTGTACTGTACTACACTCGCTACCAACATAACTTTCAAGAGGTGCAAAATTCAGTTCCTATTTGAAACTAAATATACAAATACAATAAGCCCTTAACTTTTAAAAGTGCCATAGCAATGGCTACAGCCAAAATGAAACAACTTATCTTTCCCTGTCTAAGTTAAAATGTGTAGGGGTGTAATTTGGAGGGTTAGTCCTTGCTGGAACTTAATTGCTTTTTGCAATTTTTGCACATAAAATTAATATGACCAATGTTTGGTCCCCTAAAAATATTACGCCCTCCGCTTTTTTCTTTGGTTACGCCCCTGAGTTTGGAATTTATACGGCTTGAAACTGGTGCTGGTTACAATATTGAATTTAGTGTGCTTTTCGCGTTCGAACTTTTACAATTTTTCTCAAATTTGTAAAAGATTTCCCAAAATGTGAAGGCTTTATTTCTTGTTGACAGTTGTAACTTGAAGTCGTACATCAAGAGTTTGTAAACAATAAACGTTTGTGCTGTGTATGCAGAAATAGCTGAAGCCGGGGCTGTGAACTCAAACTCGCTCATTTTGCTAAAAAAAGTTAATTTAGTTTTGAACTTGACCCAAAGTCGACTAAAGGACGAAGTTGGCGTGAACTCTGTCAAATTTGCTGAACTCGAAAATTTAAAAACTTGAATTTGAACTTGCAAATTTTTGTGAACTCTATCGAAAACGCTTAGAGTTAGTTCGCAGCCCTGGTAGGAAGAGCTTAGCCGAGGCAGGCTTACTGAGCACTAAGGCAAAAAATTCCAGACATGGCAATTTCTTTGAGGTTCAAAAGCACTGGATAAGGCAATGAAATGTTGTGTGGTTTTATGGCACTTTATAACTACGAAGGTCCTTTAGCGCCATGACTAAATTCTGTCAAGAATTTACTGACGTATATTCATTCTGTTCATTTCATCCTCTGCGCTACACTTAATTGCTGAGCGTTTAGCAAGTGTAACAGCAGATACCAGTTTTAAAGTCTTTGGTTTGACCCGACTGAGAATAGAACCCATTCTACCAGCCTCCAAGGCGAACGCTCTTAACCACTAGACCAGCAGCACAGAATGCTTGAGGATTAGCCTAATTATGATTAGACCCCAGCGGTAGTTTATGCCATGGCGTCTCTTTCTTAAAGTTTCTAGAAAACTTATTAGTAAATCGCTTAAATATCATTTATTTAGGTTTAGTTTACCGACGCATGTTCCAACTTGAGTGAGTTGTGAAATAGTAATTTTTCAACTAGGTACTAAAATGGTTCCAACGTTCTTCTACTTTTCCGCAAACTATTCATCCAATGTTATCAAATCTACACTATACTAGAGGTATTACGTTGAACAAGTGGCGGGCTCCATCTCTGTGGCTTGGCGCCAGGGCAACACAGCTACGATGAAACGTCGCAGCGGTGGCGAGCCGTGAGTGATGCTGTGTTTGATTTGACCGACCTGGGATTCGAACCCAAGACCTCCCGCACCAATTGCAACGTCTTAACCGAACTAACCATCCGATGCAATTATTTTCTGAAAAACTCAACCAAATCTGCAATTTCTAACCCTTGGCTCGCGCTAAGTCAAGAACAAGCTGATAAAAAACTTGCATACTCAGAAATGTATTGCAGACGCTACTAGTCAAACAGTACTAGGTACTCGAACATTATCGGTATTTTTGAAGCGTTCTTAACTATCATCACACTATCTTAATAAAAAACAAATGAAATATCAGCATAACCAACTTCAGCAGGAATATATTTGCTGACGAGGGCTAAAAGCCCAAAACAGCACTGTGCCGCTCTATGTAACTTCCTACAAATTGCCGTAAGCTACATGGATTTGCACATCAACTACGAGTTTGCGTAGCGCAATAATCAAGAAACACAAATTGAAAATTCTATATAAAAAGCACTGCAAAAGCCTTGGCATGAAAATTCGTTGCAAATTTTTGATTGACGTTGTTTAGAAGCAAGATTTGAATATTAATATTGACAAAACATGCAACTGAGCTCAATTTACTAAAAACTTTAAATTTCAATCAGCAAATTTTCAAGGTTCGTCAAAGTATTGTGTATCCTCTAAATTTTCGTAACGATCCATTCATGGCGAAACAAGATGTTAGGGTCTCATGGTTATCATGTGCTGGACCCAGGACGTCGCTCTAAATCCTATTATCAACCATTTCTTTGATTATTGGTTGATTTACTGCTTTAACTATCAACTTATCAGAGCATCTGTACTTGGCACTCCACGCGCGTCAATCACATTCAAAAAGAAGGGTTGGGATTTTATTTTACGTCATATTTGAGACTAACTGCATTAATGGGGTGTACGTGGAAGCCGATTGAAACAACTAACGACACAGTTAACCCCAAAAGTGGGCGACAAAAAGCACGAGCCAAAAATTTCTGCCAATTTAAGCACATGTATCGAAAAAAGAACATTAAAAAAACATCAGCTTCTCGGTTCTTGGGACTTAATAGAATATTTGTTACAATTTTAATGCTAGTTCACACAATGGTTGTAAAGCACCATAATAATCGACATTAAACCAAGCAGGTAGGTTACATCATGCCAGGAGGTACAAAATTGGAAGGACGAAGTCCATACTTGGCAGCGATATTAGATTGAGCAATAGCAGCAGCTTGCAGAGAATACAAATGAGATAGTTCCATCTCAGTCTTAGCAAACTCTATTGATACATCGAAGTGTTTCTTAGCTTCATCCAAGTTTCCTCTGCATATTTGATAGAAAATAAAATCTTCATTGTACCGGCGATATTACGACGAAGCTTGTAACGTATGGCGAGGCCATCTCCGCGGCTTAGCGCCAGCCGAAGAAATGTCGCAGCGGGGAAGAGCTGTTAATTTTTTCCTCTGTTAAGAACTAGCCAAGTCGAGATAATTATCGTTAAGGAACGCTGCAACATAGCTAGGGTGGGAATTGAACCACCAACCTGGCAACCACGGCTCGACAAGTGATTCATAATATGGGTGAATCTCAATTTACCTTGCTATCTCGTCCATTGCAAGCAAAAATACAAAATAAGAGAGTTAGGATTTCGCACAAATCAAGAGCAAATAAAACAAACATGGGTCAAAAACAGCCTAAAGGAGAACTGAAGAACAAAATTATTTTTCACGAAAGGTATTAAAAAATACGACGAATTCAAAAATAATATCAAAGTTTTTAAATGTTTTTAGTTAACGAAAAATTGGCGTTTGAAGTTATAAGACGATGAGATATAAGTGTACATTTTAAGCACTGACGCGTGCAAAAGTTATGGCTGCAATATCCGACCTTTGGTCAGACAAAGAGATTTCGATTGACGAACATTGCAGCTGCAACTTTTGCACGCGTCAATGCGTAAAATGTACACTTATATCTCATCGTCTTTCAACTTCGAACGCCGATTTTTTCGTTAACTAAAAGCATTTAAAAACTTTTAATGCCATTTTCGAATTCCTCGCATTTTTTAATACCTTTCGTAAAAAACAATTTCGTACTTCAGTTCCCATTTAAGGAGGAAAAAAACAGTAATTCTTAAAACTGGACGTTTCGACAACATAGATTTAGCTGTCAACATCCACAGCTCAAGCAAGGAAGCACAAAATTGAAAGTTAGTTTTTGGACTGCCTTGCTTACACTGCTGATAATGACAGCTAAATCTACGTTGTCGAAACGTCCAGTGTTAAAAATGACTGTGAATTTTTTTTTCCTTGAACAAAATGAAGTGGTTTGCACGCTTGCACAGTTTTGCTGTTAATTCAAAACATAAGGAGTATCCAACCTTTGAACTTCAATCGTTCCCATCGTCTCGTGAGCGAAATCACATTTTTCGTCAATTTCAAGTGCTTCACCAATCAGCTTGACAGCTCGGTCAAGATCTTGCTTCCATTGGAGAGCTAGCAAGCTGAAAGATGAAAAATTTCCAGGAAAGGAATTCCATATGGATAGCAGTCGTGCAAGCAATTAAGCATCCTTCCTCACTTGCAAATTTACAGATACAAGAGCAATAAACCTTATTACTGAAATTAAACTGACTCGTATTACAAAAAAATTGCCATGTCTATCAAGCTTAAAGCTATAAAATAATGAAGTTTCTAAATCTTTTTTTTCGCCTCATTTCAACAACGAACAAATACATAAATCAAGCAAGTTGGAAGTAGTCAATGAGAATTTAAATTTGAATCGATACTGGATTAAATAATTCAACCCAAAATCAATGGCGAAGTCCTCTACTACGTACACTGTACAGTTTATCGATTTAACATTGAAAAACATTTATCTTAATACCACTTTATGAAAAAGTGCTTAATTTAGCACAAAGACTCCTTTCGGGGCGTTTTATCATACCACGTCCACAGATGTAAATTGACACAAGTGAAAAAAGCAACATTGCACCCAGTGCCGTAGCAGCTCAACTTTGGGCCCCCCCCAAAAACCCTTTCAAGTCCCCAATACTTAGCTTTCGATATGAATTGTTTTAGGTTTTTCCAGGGGTAACAACTCAGTTTCTCACCACAATGCGAATACTGTGGTAAAATTAAAACATATAACGCGTTATCACTGTGTAAAAATAAAAGGTGTAATTTTAAGACAAGTTTGTTACACCCAATTCATTTTCCATTAAAATCGTTTAGCTCAGGGTTTTTCTACCTTTTTCTGCTCATGGCCCACTAAAATGATAAAATATGATGGTGGCCCAATAACTTTTGCTAAAAGGTACAAAGTCAACGTGATGGCATGATTAGGGAATGCTGATGTCGCTCTCTAGTCAAGCTCTGTGGCTTACTGTTGGGCCATGGCCAATAGGTTGAAAACCTCCGGTCTAGCTAGAGCGCACTTTTTCGTACACAGATGTTCTTTCGGCAGCATCATAATCTGGAGATCGGGCGCATTAACTTTCGATTGACAACATGGCCAGCGAAGAACCAATCGGATGGCCGAGTGGATAGAGCGTGTGCTTCTGAGCCTGAAGGAGTGAATAGACTGAGGGTTTGATCACTAGTCAAGTCAAACCAATGACTTAAAAATTGGTATTCACAGCTTTCCAACTAGACATTCAGCATTAAAGGGATAGTGTTAAGAAAGCCGTCAAGTTTGCTTGTGCCGTTGGGAAAAACACTTAACGAGATTTCCCCATATAAGTGCGGTAGGTAGACAGATGGCCGGCAACTCCTAAGGGAGCTCGTGTAGTACCCCATTGCTTTCTGTGATAGGTGGATAAAAATGCCAACAAATGGAAAGAAAAAAGATAGTCTGCTGTTTGCCATATTAGATGTAATAAACGTTTTAATAAATTTCAGTTTTCTGAAGCTTTGTTCAGCACTGGTAACAGTAACAACGCATTTTGTAAACTCGAGAAACAAGGCAAGCGAGCACTTACAGGTATTACTATTGAATTAAAAGTTCAACGGTGTTGAAGGGAGACTGCCAAACGAGCTTGTGTCGTTCTAATCAGCAACCATCTGATATAATATCAAATGCAATAGACTCCAGCCGTGAATCGAACCCGTCGCAAAGAATCTGAACCTGCGTGCGGTATTGCCAGATCATATTGCTGACAATGGCTGTTCATGCACGAAGCTGCTGGGTGTAAACAGCAATGCAAAGACAGAAGCGACATCACATGTCAGCTTAAAACTTTCTAGTATCGACATAATAGCCTGGTCCACCAGTTGTTTTAAAAAAGTTTGCTTTGAATCTCTTCCTCAGAAGCTGTACGATGTAGATTTGCATCGTGACTAAACATTCTCTTTTTCTATTTTCATTCTCTTTTTTTTTTACTTTTTGATTGAGGAAGACCGGACCAATGTCCAATTCCTGCGCTATTTCAAAAGCACACTTTTTCAAACTAGCAAATCCTTTTTCAATGGACTTTTGTATTCGATGTCAGATTGTGGTTGCTGACACAAAAATAGGGTAGGATTGAATTTAAGTTACCGATCGGATGGCCGAGTGGATAGAGCATCTGCTTCTAGATTGGTGGACTCCGGGATTCAATTCCGGGTCCGGTCAAACCAATGACTTGAAAATTGGTATTCACAGCTTTTTTGGTTGACGTTCAGCATAATGGATAGCGCGAAACAAGCGGCAAGTTCGCTTGTTGTGCTGTTGGGAAAGGCACTAAACGGGATTACCCCATCTAGGTGTGGTAGACCGATGGTCGGCAACTCCTAAGCGAGCTCGTATAGCGCCCCGTCGCTTTTTCATGATAGGAGAATAAAATTGCGAATAAATAAAAAATAAATAGATAAAATTTTAAATCTGCTCACAAGGTGTTAATGAATTTGAATTTAATTTTTTCAAGAGGAATGAATTTGAATTTAAGCTTTGAAAAATAATTGCATCCAACTCTGCACCGGCCTCCTTTTTCAAGTCCTACGCGCACTCTTACACACAGTGTATTGTTTATGACATCATTATGCAGTTTATGACGCTATTTGAAAGTAAACGATAGCGAAAAATTTTAAAACTGAAATATATAGAATCTGAGCGCAAAAAATCCCATTCAACGCGATTCGCCAAGCAAAACTTTGTTTTTGAATTAATGCAACTTCGGGTCCTTCAAGACAATTTGGGGCCCCTTTTGGCAGTGTGGGCCCCCCCAATTGGGGGGTTTGGGGGGCGGCTGCTACGGCTCTGATTGCACCCACTACAAAGCCAGCTCCAAGGCACACGCATAAAACTATGAGTAGGGCAGGGAAAGTCAAAAACATTTTTGCAAAAAAATGAGTCCTTTCAGGCCTACTGACATTTTTGCAAAAAAATGAGTCCTTTCAGGCCTACTGAAGGGAAGTCATAACGACTGATAAGAGCTATATAATAGCTCCAAACAGCGCAGTCCCGTTCTATGGAAATTTACTTTGTGTCCAAAAACTAACTAACTTCAGCAAAATCATTGAAAAACTAGTATCTGGTATTCAATTTTTTAATCATAAAAGAACATTAATTTTTCACATGTTATATCCTAGTTCTATCGAAGTCATGCAGGTGATTCAAGAATATTTCGCAGCAGGGGACGTAGGTGTAGAAAATCGGTGAAGGTGAGGGCCTAAGAGGAATTTCTCATATTAAGACACAATTTTTTACAAGAGTCAGGGGAACAGTGCATTTTATCCTTACTTGCATATTTATCCCACTATTACGAGAAAGCTATAAAAGCGCTATCACGAGCTCGCTTAGGAATTTCCGGCCACCTGTCTACCACACCAAGATGGGGAAATCCAGCTAAGTGCCTTTTCCCAGCACCACAACAAGTAAACTTGCCGGCTTGTTCTCCACACTGTCCCTCAAAAGCTGAGCGTCAAGCAGGGAAGCTGTGGATACCAATTTTATTAGTCATTGGTTTGACCCAAGTCACAGCTCCAGAGGCGGACGCTCTTATGAACTGCAAATAAAAAAAAGTTTTTCAGGAGTTACTGGGCACCGAAAAGGGGGGTGCGGGGGCAACCGGGGCAGTATTGCCTGATTGACTAAAAATCGCAATCACATTATTTTTCCCACTGTGACGAAGAATGAGATCAGGAGTTTAGAGCTTGTGGTTACATTAAATAAGATTCTTATATTTTTAAGCTAATTAAAACCCACAAAAAAGTAGGCGGCAAGTCATTTAGGTTTTTAATGCAAGTTAGATTACAAAAGAATCTTCTTCAGAACTTGATTTCATTTTTGTTAGTGTTAAACGTTACCATATTAATACCAGCGAACTATTCACCCTCTGTGTACATAAAGCGTTGCATTGTCTGGTTCAATCTTAATTGCTTCTTGGAAAAGTTGGTCAGCTTTCTCATAATTTCCTTTGTCCGTTTGAGCCTGAATAAAAAGCAAAAGCTTGTGCAGTTGATACTTCGCTCCTTATAGGCGTGTACCGACACTGATGTTCAACATCGGAAAAAACGATCTATCGGCCGACGTGAAGTAACAATACCGCACCTGAAATCCGAGCATTCAACCGCGCCCATTAAATAATCTTTTCAAACACGAGTTTGTACGTTTTTTGCTCCTTGAGCCTTGAACCAGTTTTACTATCTAATAAATAAGCCAATAAATTGTATTTAGTTGCATATTTATTCTCCTATCACGAGAAAGTGATCAAAGCGGTAATAACAAGCTCGCTTAGGAGTTGCCGGTCACCTCATTAAGATGGGGGAATCCAGCTAAGTGCCTTTCCCAATGGCACAAGTAAAGTTGTCGGCTAATTCTTCACACCGTCCCTTCCATGCAGAACGTCAAGCAGGGAAGCTGTGAATACCAATTTTGAAATCATTGGTTTGAGCCGACAAGTCCGCAACTCTCAAGGCGAACGCAACAACCACTCGGCCATTTGAGCTTTCTAGAAATAATTCTAGAAATAATTTTTCATCTGTGGTTTTTCTTATCCTTGTTTAGATTTTTCAAAGTATAACACCCGATAACTTGTTAAGCACTGCACTATCTATTATTACTTGAAAATAAGCACAGCACAAGCGAAAGAAATGAAAAGGGAAATAAAATCAGGGAACAACATAACAAAAACTTCAGTCACACAAAATCAAACAAAAGTTCAAGCATATCATTAATTGATGTTTCGCTATTTGGGATGTGTCCCCTACAACAGGTGTACGATAAAATAAGTGTAGCGGACTTTTAAATATCAACTTTGCATTGCGCAAAGAGAACGTTCCACAGCTAGAACATACATAGCAGTTTATTTTATCATGCGAATAAAGTGTATTATAAAGAGTACGCTTCTTATGAACTCTTTATAGCCACGTTCAAGCTAAGTCATATTATACACTGGTGTGTCCTTACTTGCTTAAAACATAAATTGCTGATTTTGCGAAAGGTCATGAAATGTCAGTAACATCGGTCGATGTTGAGAAAAGCACATACATCGGCATTGGTAACAGCGGTAAAAACCGGCATCGGTATATCACTAGTTCTTTATGCAAATTTTTACGTATTCCAATAGTTTTCTCATAAAAGCTAAGAGAATCTACCTAAACGCTTTTACAAAACTGGGGTAGTTGAGTAGTAACTGTAAAGCTAGTGGCTAACCCAAATAGTGGCTAATTATGATTCTAAAAAGCTGTAGTAGCTGCAGGTGGCAGCATCAACAGCAGCGAATTAGAAAAGACAAAGGGCCCACCTTAGATCTCTTATATTTTGCTTATAGCTAGTTCACTGATTAAATTTCAAGTGTAACACTGTAGATATAGGTAATTCTTGCTATTGCACACAGGTAGAAAAAATTGAAATTACACCTTTTAGCAAGAAAGAGTGGCTAGCCGCTTATCGATGCAAGTTTACACATGAGACCCTTACTGGCTAGTAAAATCTTAACGGTTCCACAAGCATAACCTGTTTTTTTTTATTTAAATTAAAGTCACACTAACCTGGGCGTATAAACCATAAGTTTCTGAACAAGTGGGATATTTTTTAAGAATAGCTTCAAATTGGTTCATTGTTCTTTCAATTTCATAATCGTTTTTCACACTCACGGCTTGTCTATAAACACACAAAAACTTTACGAAAGAAAAGCGCACCATAAAAATCAAATTTTTATTATGCTCGCGTACAACGAGTGGCAGGCTGGTGGAAAGCGTCTCCGTGGCTTAGCGCCTTGGCAACACAGCTCTGAAGAAACGTCGCAGCGGTGGCGAGCCGTTGGCGACACTATGCCAGATTTGACCAGCCTGGGTATCGCACCCCAGATATCCCGCACCGACATCCGAAACCATTACAATAACCGGCCGGGTTCAACCAGTTTGAGATTGTTTTTTTAACGAAGGCAAATTCGAAACCTGAATTCAAGCCATAAAAAATCGATACAAAAATCATGTATTTTACGAAACATATTTTTGTCCGTCATTGGAACCAGCAAAAAGTGGAGGAATTGGTGTTGAAAGCCTTGATTCGGTACGTCTATAATGCGTAAAGAATTACCAGCTTATTTTTCGGTAAAAACTTCACAATCACGAAAAAAGAGCTGTCCGCGAGCAAAATTTGCACACGCCAAATATGGAGAAGTGATCCTTACCTGTACTTGGTGTAACATCTTTGTGCATGAGCCATCGCAAAATCAGGTTTAAGTTTAATGCATTTATCAAAATCCGCCAACGCTGCTTCTGCTTTGTCGAGCAAAATGTTCAACTGCAAAGTAAAAAGCAAATACTAGTGATGCTTTTCAAAGCTACAGCGCTTAGGCAGCGTTAAATTACGTTCTCAAAGTTTCAGGTGCAATACCACATTGCTCTAGTAGAGTTTTGATCACAGCATGGTTTTGTGTTTTAAACATCGACCGTTCGTCACTAAGACTTACAGATAACTTTACTCTACAGTCAGCTGAAATTGAAAAACCACTGATTTTAGCTTGTTCCAGCAATCCTGCTTACGATTACGAAACTGCTGACTTGCGTCAAACAAAACAGATGAGAAGTGCGAAAGTTTAGCCTTTTAACTTCATAAGTGTAACAATTCAAAGAAGCGAAAAACACAAATTAAAACCGGACAAACTTTAAAAATTACTCTTCAAAATTACTTTCTTCGTTATATTCCAGCTATTATTCCACAGGACTACCTTGATACTACATTGCTAATTAAAAATTAGCAATTGAATTACAAATAACTCAACCAAGAAACAGTTTCGGCTCATTTCTGGTGCCATTGTTAACGCTACAAGCCTACACTGATGTTATTTGTAATTAAATAGCTTGCCAAACTCCGACCCACCTGGCCACGATGATGGTAAACATCACAATTTTCCGGATCAATGTCACTTGCCAGTGTGAAGTCCGATTCAGCCCCTTGTGTGTTTTGCTGTTGCATGCTCATGCTTCCTCGTTTTATTAACGCATTTGCTCTCAACTGAAATAAGTTCAAGACATTAAAGTTAGAAGTAAAGAGCATTAAGCACCAAAATTACAAATACAAATTCAAAGAAACTCTTTTAAGCAAAGCACATCATTGCGAAGTTATGAAAACCACATAAATTCAGCATAGCAAGGTAACGTAAGGCTTAACGTATACTCTGACAGTGAAGCAGATAGCTAAAAAATAAAAGAGACTGCTAAAAGGATTTTGCGCTATTCTAGTCGAAAACATAATATTGATCTAGGGCTAGGGCCTAGAATCAAAGTCGTCTAGCAGGTTTTTCAACGCTAGATCATATCACAAAAGATGAAATCAAAAGAATAAATAAAAGCCTTGACAATGAAATAAAAGATCATCCATACCTTTGCTTTGGCATCTTTGTTGTTTATCACCTCATTTAGATCAAGGAGCGCATCCTTGGAGTTTCCAGTAAGTAAGTAAAAGGTACCTCGCAACAGCAGTGCTTCCATTCTGTAATTTGGTTGATCTGGAAATGATAGATCACTCTTTAGTATGTACACTTTTACGTTTTAACAACCGCTCAGACGCTCAGTAGCTGCAAATTAATAACCGTTACCACTGTATCGGCGATCCGTAGCAACAACAGTTGAGAGCTCGATGACTTAGCCAGAGCCAACAATCAATTTGCTCAGATCAATTTCACTTAAAATCTCAACAGCCCGTTTCTCGCTAAGCGCGGTCTTTAGTAGGTATCTTCTTCATATAGGATTCTATTTGAATCAGATACCTGCTGAAGACCGCTTCGCGAGAAACAAGCTGTTACGGTTTTAAATAAATTGATCTGAGCAAATTAACAACCGTTACCATGCATTTAAATACATTTAAAACAACATTGCAAGCCAATTACTCTCTGTGTACGACCTTAGCATTGCGCTTCCTTGGACCAGCCAAAAATTAAATCCACGTGTTAATTATTTTATCTTCATCTTACCACTACAAGTAAACGATGAAGACGCCACTTAGACGAAAAATGACGTGCCTTATTTTCTAATTTTTCCAGTAAAATTTGGCTTTTTAGAATGAGTTTCTGTTGACAATTCGTCATGCAAGATTATTATTTCGACGATAAAAAAAGTTTCGTTAGCCTCGTTGCGCACGGCCAATCCATGCTAGCCTCATTCCGATTGCTAGCCGGTAAGTGTCAACCTAATGAGCTATGGGCAGATGTGAACCTTTTGCAAGGACTGGCTAGATTATTTTGCTTTGTAACGGATTTGATTTTAGACCGAGAAAATCTTGCAGTAAAAGCATTACCCTATTGTGCGTAGCAAGGCTGACGAGACCTCTTATAGCCGAAACATTAAGGTTATTATTGTAAAGCATCTTCCTTATTGAAAGCACAAAAACATTTGAATAAGAGCTCAATCACGAACTTCATTCATGGCCGTCACAGAACCGATAATTCATCTCATGGTACAACGCGGCATACAATTTTGCAGTACGTAGTGAAATCATAAGACATATTGCTACGTAAAACTACATTACCTTCTTTATCAACTTCAGCTTTATCGCCTGCTTCTTTACAAGCAGCTAATTCTTGCGTACACTCCCTCATTATTCCGTCATATTCACATTTTTCCATTAAAATTTTCGCTCGAATGTAACCACTGAAAAACAAACATGAAACATTCAATTTTATTGGAAACACTTACAGCGTAATAGTTAAAGATATCGCTATGAAGGCGTAAGGTCTCGGGTTCTACTCTCGGCCAGGACAAATTGAACACAGTGTCGCCAACGGCTCGCCACCGCTGCGATGCCTCTTCGTCGCCAAGGCGTTAGTCGCGGAGATGGTCCCCACCACTCGTTACACGCATCGGAGTAATAATATTGCGAGCATAATGAAGAATGAAAATTTGACTTTAATTTTTTTGAACTCACCTAGATGCAGATAACTTTCTTAATTCATCAGTGAGAAGGTCCGATATGACGTCATCAGTAAAACTGGAGAAATATTGCTTCACAAATAATTTTGATGGCATCACAGGGGTTCGATTCTGCGGCAAAAAAAGCAAAATACAAGCATAGCTTTGCTTTGAAACAACACACATAACAAAGCCAAGCTGTATCACACGCAGGTTACAGATCTGTCGTGACAGGTTCGATTCACGGCTAGAGCCAATTGTACTTGACACTGTGGCTATTGACTTGAAAAGTGCAAAATCACTTCGCAATCTCCCTCAACTGCTGCTGAATTTTTAGTCTAATAATTGGACAATGACCTCAGTTAATTTTAAGGCAAAATCCTTTGAACCTTACTTTATATTTTGCTGTCGCTTTTTCTTTTCCAATTTCCTTCAGAATTGAATCAGCATATATCATAGTAGTTGGGTTTTGAAAGCCCTCCAAAATACACACAGTTGTAATATCTGCAACACAATTTAAGCAAGGTTAAGATGACAATTACATATGCTCGCCTACAGAAATTATAACTCGAGAAACATTGCTAGCCGGTAAGTTTCTACTGTATTTGCTTGAACCCGACATTTCGGCGCGAGACATTTAGGCGCGAGGACATTTGGGCGCAAGACATTTGGGCGCGAAATGCGTTGCAGCGCACTTTTTACAATCATCTTTCACTTTTTTCTAAAAAATTTTATTAACAACATTTTTACAAAAATTTTATATCTGCAACCGTGCTGGTAAGTGTTTTAAAATTTTTTTTTCTAATTTCTTAATTACGACAAGTGATAAGCGAACGAACCAATTGATGTATATTTACGAATGCAAGATATTTTTCGTTTGCGCCGATGCTTTTTATTTGCTTAACTTAAGCTACTTAATTGCTGCAGGAAACAAGCGAGTCAACAGATAGATATAGATTTGCGAAAACTTAAGTAACAAAAAATAATGCTTAGTCAAGGTCAAGTTACCGATTGTGGGCAAAGTTTTACACGATTTTAATTAATGCACAATTTGGAGGACATTGCGATAGTTAGGTGCAATTCGACAGAAAGAATAAGCGAAATTGATGTATATTTACGGAAACTTAAGCAAGAAAAACTATATAATGTGTAGTCAAGGTTAAAGTAACCGATAGGCAAAGACTTATTTCTGTGTTTATTTAATTGCGTAATTCGAAGAATTTTGCGTTAATTATTTTGTGTAATAAAAAACAAACGAAGGTTTTGGATTTATGCAAGATATTTTTTGTTTGCGCCGATGTTTTTATTTACTTAACCTAAGCTACTTAATTGCTGCAGGAAACAAGCGAACCAAGTATGAGATGTATGTTTACGGAAACTTCAGCCAGAAAAAGTAATGCGTACTCAAGGTTAAGTTACCGATAAGCAAAGACTCATTTCTATGTTTAATTATTTACATGATTCGAAGGACTTCGCGATAATTATTTTGATTCGCTTGTTTCCAGCAACAATTAAGTAGCTGAGGTTAGGTAAATAAAAACATCGGCGCAAACAAAAAATATCTTGCATAAATCCAAAACCTTTATTTGTTCTTTATTGCACAAAATAATTATGACTATCGCAAAGACCTCTGAATTACACAATTAATTATATAAACATAGAAATACGTCTTTGCTAATCGGTAATTTATTTGACCTTGACCTCGCATTAGTTTTTTCTACGATTTCGAAAGTAGGCTTATACACCAATAGGTTCGTTTGCTTAATACTTGTCGTAATTAAGAAATTAGAAAAAGTTAAAACACTAACACGGTTGCAAATACAAAATTTTTGTAAAAATGGTGTTCATAAAATTTTTTGAAAATGGTAGAAAAATAATTGTGAAAAGTGCGCTACAACGCATTAAGCGCCCAAATGTCTTGCGCCCAAATGTCTGCTCCCAAATGTCTCGCGCCCAAATGTCGTAGACCGATATTTGCTTTCCTGGAGGCGCAAGCAAACCTTTTACAAGGAAAGTCGATTATTTTGCTCCGCTACGGATTCGAACGCAGATCGAGAAAATCTTCCAGTAAACGCTTTAACCTAATCCAGGGGTTCTCAACCGTGACTCTCCGCTCCCCAAGGGGCTACAGAGTGTTCTCTGGGGAGGCTCGAGCGCTGAGTAAACACATTTTCATTTCCAGAACGGGACTATAAAAATACGCTCAAGGGACCACGGTCTTTTAGTGCCACAGACTTGGGGGCCAGGACTCAGAAAAGGTTGAGAATCACTGACCTAATCAGTCACAGTCATACAGCAAAAAAACCGCTAAAAACAGTCTTATATCATTAGCAAACAGACCAAGCGCTTAGCAAACTGATTACATTTACAGCAAACGTTGTCACACCTTCCAAGCTGTTTTCCCTTTGATCCAATTTCTCGTAAGCCTTAGCTCGTCTGTGCAAAGCTTTGACATATTTCTGATTCAATTCTATCGCTGCACTGCATTCTCTGACGACCCCAGTCCAGTTTTTCTAAAACATGTAAGTAAGATTATAACCTATTTTGCTCGACGAATATGCATGTCAAAAAAAAAAGAAATTGACTGGTTGTTCAAAATCAGTCTATAGCATTGTTGTAAGTAAATTCCACAAGTAATTTAATATCGAAAGCTTCCAAAGTGAGTCGAAGTTTAGAGCCAGGCTTTGTGATTACTGAGACTGGACAAACGAATTTCGCTAAGGCAAAGAAACAGTATGAATACCCAACCTATATTAGCAGTTTTTTATTTGCGAATCGATGCTCTCATAACATCAAACTTTTTGATTTGCTGGTCACACCTTCAACCGCAGAACTACAAAAAAAGCAAACTTACCAGTTTCTCCAAAGCTGCAGCTTTATTTTGATGATATGTCGATTTCTCTTGCTTTTTATCATCCGGACAAGCTGTGATAGCCTCAGAATATTTTTCTATCGCTTCCTGGTACTGTCCTTCTTTAAACAATCGATTACCGTCGTTCTTAAGGGCCTGTGCTTCTTGAAGTTTACTCTGAAAAGAGAAGTTTACCTTAGCATCTAAGACGGTGGGATAAATTGATCGAAATTTTGTTTCCTGCCTTGAAATAAAATGACAAATCCACCATGCAACGAATGATTACAGACCCAAATACTTGCGGAGTAATGATCGGTTTGCCAGTAAACTTTTGTTGAATCTCAAACTATCTGCTCGTATCATTCTATTTTGTAGAAGCGATACTAAATCACGACATTTCGCAACATTTTCTACAGTATACTTGTATCTTTTAAACAAAGCTGAGCAATATAAAGTCAATCAATAGTTTTTTAACTAAAAGAACAGTTGATAACACTTGCACGGTAAAGTGCAATCACACTGACCAAGACGTCTCAATGCTGATGAGACATTTTTTATTTGTTTTATTGTTACGCCATGACGCAACATATGTGATGTAACAATAAAACAAACCAAAAAGTTCTCGAAGACTTTGAGAAGTCTTAGTGTGACTGCGCCTTAATGGAAAATTTTGACGCATTTAAATCACGCTATATGCAGTGTAGGCTAATAAATACACGAATCAAATCTTCAAAATTTTTATTATATGAAACTTACAACAGTTTTCGGAGGTTCGGACTCCTTTGGTTTGCTTTGCTCTTTCGGAACCTGAACCAGTGTCTTCTGTGGGTATGAACTGCCCTCTGGTTCGAATCTTTCAGTTTTTGACTTTGATGACGTTGGATCTTTTTCTGACTTAGAAGTGCGAGAGCGAGAGTAATAGCAATAACCCCCGACACCCACAACGACTGCAGGTATACCGACTGCAAGAGCAATTTTCCAGGATGGCCATGATGACTCCGATGATACTTGATCGGACATTAGATCCTAATAGAATTTACACACATAAAAATGGCAACCCTACTCTTTTCATAAAAACCTACAAATCAAGTTTCAAAAATTGTGTAAGCGACCACACGTTTAGCTTTCATGTGACATTGCAACGAAATAGAGCATATATTGTTCAACGCGAACTGCTATTGCTTAAAACACGAAAATTTCATAACAACTGAGTTGCAACAAGCATTTGCAATACAAATAAATACCTACCAATCATTTTGTGCCACTCGCAAATTAGCTATGACTTAGAACGAGAATTTTACGCAGAGATAAGGTGACACCACAGTGTCGGAATGTGTAGACAAAAAAACACGCAGACTTCATTCAAAAATAGCATATTTGGAATTACTTTACAAGATATGGCTATATTCAATGTAAATTTGCCTAGTCTATGTTCTAATTTGACACCTTTAATGAACATTCTTTACAAATATCTTAAATCACGGTAGTCTGGCAAAGCAAAATAAACTCAATTTTATACAAATTATAAACGAACCTTCACACATTTCAATAAATGTAAAAACTTATATAGTAATTGGTTCACTACATAAAACGCAGTAAATACTCCCCCAAGGAAGGCTAATTCACAACTACTGTGTTACTTTTCCTACAACTCTTAATTCGCAAAGTCACGAAAGTACGTAAAAGCCACTAAATGAAGTTGAAAAAACGAGGCAATTGAATCCATACAACAAACTATCCATCTATACAAAATTTTGAAACGACTCAAATGAAAATTTCAACTGTTTTTTTCATTAAATTTAACTCAAAACCATTTAGTTCATATAATGAGCAAAGTTAGGTGGCAGCAAATTAACATTTTAAAGTCTTTGCTTTGACTTTCCAAGTATCATAGTTAGCCTGCAAAGCTAATGCTTAAGAGTGTCAAAAATGATAGTTAATAAAATTAACGCAAGCTGAAGTATGGAACGCAAAAAGAAAATATAGACTTAACAAAAGACAGGACTAATCAAGCACTATCACATTAAGTACTGCTATGTACACGCATCAAAATCAAAATGAAAGCCGCAAACTCCACTTTGTCTTAATCACCATCTACACAACAACATTGCACTGAAAATAAACAAGAATAAGTTTCATATGCTAGCAATTAAATTTTACGAAAAAATACACTGAGTTTCGGACGCAGTCTTACACCAACAAATATTTTGTTAAACTACTTCTAGTTTCTCGCCAAAAAACTATGACAGCCAGTACAATGTAATTTTACAAAAAAACGAACCATAATCACAAATTTAAGAGACAAAGAATTGTCACTATGAAGTTGAAATTTAAGCTTGCTGGCATTAATAAAACTGGCCATCATATATGAAATCTAGGCTAGCACCACAAATGCATAAAATAATGACCATGACATCGTTTGGCATTAATTTCATCAATAATTAAACAAGCGTCAAAAAAATTTCACCAAATCGAAAGCAATTTATTTACAGGCATACTCACATACCTCAGTGAACACAAAAAATTGCAAATTCATAAAGCTTTAGTACACATATATTTTCAAGCACTAATATTTTTTCAAAATCTATTGATGACGAAAAAACCTAACCAGCCATTTAACAACCTCAGTCCAATTACTTGACTTTTGCAAACACGAAAAGCAAGCACTAAAAGATACCGCTATCTCTAATTGTTGGCACCACTGGCAGCAAGGTATGACTGCAAATAATACTCTACAAACAAGGATTATGGTACAAAGTAGACAGCAACGAAAAAAATAGCAATAATGCCAACACTTTAAGCAAAAAAAAAGCAACAAATAAGCAATATTACAAATTTCATACAGCTCAAAGTTTCACTCTGGATTAATTATCTAGTGTTGAGAGATCAGGATCTATTTGTGTTCTACTGTCCAAAGAAAAAGCAGGAATTCTTACATCAAACTGTTCCCCATCTTCTCTTTCGAAACGAAAAGTGCCCCAAATATTTCCAGAAGTCGTGGGCAAGGAAAAAGGCTTTATTGCAATTTGAAAAGCAGGATTTTCACAATTAAAAATTGGCTCTCTACCCATTATACCAAGACCTCTTCGAGTGCCTACAGTGCCATTTGTGATTGTACGCCAGTATGTTTCCCTCAGCTGAGCATTTATTCCGCTCAAATTCTCAACTCGAATACAGTATCTCCACCAATATTCTGCAGGTCGGATTCTTGAGTGAGGTTCATCAGCTCCAAGATAAAATGGCATAGCTGTGACACGTATGTGCTCCGTGGTTTCCCTGTATACATTAAGCAATTCAAGGCACATGTGATACTTTTTTTGCCAAGAGTGGAACATTTCTGTCGTTTGAAATGTATGTTTTTTGCTATGACTAACGAAGAACTTGTCGAAAAAATTATGTTGGATTGGTATCTCTTCACATGAGGTGTAGGGAATAATATCTTCATGCGAAACATAATCGACACCAACAACTGAATGTAACAAAGGCTTCACATCTGTTCTTGAACTGCTATTAAACATTAATGTAACAGCTTCACAAGAATGGCAGTCCAACTGCATACTATCTCTTGTATCAACTAGCACTTGATAATAAGTTTCTAATTTTGGAGCACCTTTTTTCGTAGGAGTGCTGTCATCTTGCTGTTTTATTGCATTTGTAACATCTCGATTTCTCTCATGCATACGAACAGTCCATGAATGCAAAATAATGCCACGATAAGCAAACACCTTGTGAAAAAATGTTTGACCAATATTGTAGTTCGCATCAGCTTTGCATTGATCTAGCACTCCAATATGTTGCAGTTTCGGCTTGTTGGAATACCTCCGAAAACATTGAGTTTTTCTTGCAGCTCCCAAAAAGTGTTTTTGAGGCAGGAAAGAAGCTGCTAAATTCAGCATGTGAGAAAGCTTTTTCATAATCCAAAATATTTAAAAAACTTAATTTTCAAAACATATTATAATCTAAATACAAGATTACCAATACATAATATAATTCTACATAATTATCAAGATAACAACTGAACTGTCTGGCATTCCACTATATATTTCGTAGGCCATGTTTGAACAGTGTGGGCTTTTGTTGTCGTTCATACATGGAAGATGTTCTTGATAATACAGCAACACATGCAAGTAGCGCTATTAGACCAGTCATTTATTAATTTTCATATCAATTAAGTGCGTATCGATTGGCTTATTACACCACATACTAGGCAACTTGGGCACTGGGCAGGCATTCTGCATAGAATACAATATAAACACACTAGCTAGCGGTACTGGTAGGCCTACAGCCTATGTCATGGTTTATGGAAATTCTGGGTGCTGGCACCAGTAGGAGGCAGACAGGCACAAAGAAACTTTGATCTAGTAGCTAAAAGCTACCGTACTTTCTATTGTTTTGTGTCTTCACACACCTGCTGTACTATTTACACTTTATTTATCTAAACCCTGGGCTGGGCTCAATCCAGCATGCTTTTTTTATTCCTTTGGTTGAAACTGTTGTGCCTGTGGTCAAAGCATTTGCATTGCAGTTAATTATCAGATTATCTTCCGTCTTATAAGTGTAGGCACAGTTCGTAATTTTAAAGCAATCTCAAGGAACGCCCTGACGGTGTTTTGCAACTGATCTTGTGATTTGTTTTCTTATGGCAGCTCGCACGGTTTATTTACTCCGGTTATATCTTTTGAGTTATGGTTCTAACCAAAATTTACTTTACTTTTGAGTTGCGGTTTAAACCTCAGTTTTATTACAGGTGAAGCCTGGATTGCCTACTATTTTGTCCATTATATTCCAAGTTTTTATTTTCAAAAGTTACACTATATTTTGGAAGAATTCCCTTGTTGTCAGAGCATTTGGAAATAACTTTAAGATATATATAAGTTTAGAGTGGAAGCTTCTCTAATAAGACCTTTGGATTTCCTTCTGGCTCTTATTTTGCTTTGGGTTCTGCAATGGGTACCTCTAATTATGTCCTGCAGGCACTGCATGGCACTGTAGGTATACTCACAATCATCTGTAAGCACTTATGCAGAATTAAAAAAAACTGCTACCGTATTGTATGTACTGACTGACTGATTGCACCGTAATTTAGCAACAAAAAAATAAACCTGTCCCTGTACCATTACCTTCACTTTTAACAGTACCAGCACTTTCATGGGGGTTTTAGTATACTACTAAACACCACACAGAACCACAAGAGACTTTTAGTGCACCCAAGTAAGTGTTAAGTTTTGAGTGTACCCGGGTAAGTGGTAAGTTCGTCACTACAAGGAAGTTGGAAACACACAAAAAAAGCAAAAAACCACAGGGAATTAGCATTTCTGGCTCTGCGACTTTTTACAAAAAGTGGCCCAACCAGCCAACAGTTTATTATTCATGACATTCTTACATCTGAACTACCAGTACAGTAACTGTGGTGCATACTGGTATCTTACAGTCTATGGTACAATGTATGCCTCAATGCCTGATAACCTGCTCACTTAGCTGCTTCGGTCTACCACTTACAAGTAAGTTTTATGTGTGTTATGTGTTAATAAGCCCATTTACGTGGTCTGTTATAAAGCGCTTTGTGACGTGGGCCAATTCTATTTGCTTTTCAATTCGCTGCGACTACTTGTTTACACGCAGTTTGCAGTCCGCAAATGACTGATAGGACTAATAGGCATAAAAGCAGTAATGGGGAAGAATGGGGGAGTATAGAGAATTTGAGGGAGTATGGATGGTGGGGAATGGGTAATTTTTGGTAGTTGGGGAAGTTGAGTCAAGTATGGGGGAAATATGGAAGAAGTGGGGAAATGTGTTGGGACAGTGGAGGGAGGTAAGGGAAGGTGTGGAAGATGTGTTGGGGGTGTGGGGAAGTATGGATAGGTGTGGGGTATGGGGAGTGGGTGTGTGGAAGTACGAGGTGTGGCTAAAAAGAAACGGGACTGACGTTACAGATTGCGAAACACAATTAATCATTGGGAATAAACACTTTCACAGTGTGGCGTAACATGTGTTCACTACTTAGCACCTGTTTTGACGCAACATCGCAATCATTTTTGCTTTTACAGAGCAATAGGAGAATGTGATTAACTACTTGTTGAAAAAAATTGCAAAATGACGATTGAGCAAAGAATCAACATTCAGTTTTGTGTCAAACTTGAAAAACTATGATAGAAACTCTGAAGATGTTGCGTGATGTTTATGGAGATTCTTCCATGTCCATCACCAGAGTTTTTCAATGGCACAAACAATTTGTGGAAGACAGAGAGTATGGAAGATGATCCAAAGTCAGGGAGACTTTGGACTTCCACGACTGATGCCAACATTGAAAAGGTTCTGCTACAAATCGCTTGCGACATTGAAAAACTCTTGTTATAAACATGGAAGAATCTCCATAAACATCACGCAACATCTTCAGAGTTTCTATCATAGTTTTTCAAGTTTGACACAAAACTGAATGTTGATTCTTTGCTCAATCGTCATTTTGCAATTTTTTTCAACAAGTAGTTAATCACATTCTCCTATTGCTCTGTAAAAGCAAAAATGATTGCGATGTTGCGTCAAAACAGGTGCTAAGTAGTGAACACATGTTACGCCACACTGTGAAAGTGTTTATTCCCAATGATTAATTGTGTTTCGCAATCTGTAACGTCAGTCCCGTTTCTTTTTAGCCACACCTCGTATGTTTGGGGCGTGGGAAAATGTGTTCGGGGTGTGGGGAGAGGTGTGGAAAGGGTGTTGGGGTGGGGGCCAAGGATGTGGGAAAGTATGGGGAGGTGTGGGGTACGGGGAATAGGTGTGTGGAAGTGTGTTTGGGGTGTGGGAAAGTGTGTTTAGGATGTGGGGAGAGGTGTGGAAAGGGTGTTGGGGTGGGGGCAAAGGGTGTTGGGTGGGAAAAGGGTGTGGGGAGTAGGTATGTGGAAGTGTGTTTGGGGTGTGGGAAAATGTGCTTGGGGGGGTAGAAGTGTGGAAAGGATGTTGGGTTGGGGTTGGGAAAAGGGGAGGTGGGGGGTGCGGGAAAGTGTGGGAAGGATGGTGTCACGACCTAGGACCCCAACTCTCCTGACCCCACCCCAAACTCTCCCCATCCCAACCCCCCCTCGATCCAACCCTCCCGACCAAACCCCTCGACCCCGACCCCAATTTCCCCGACCTCAACCCCCGACTCCCTCAACCCCAACCTCAACTCCCGACCCCAATCTCAACTCCCGACCCCAACCCCCCCGACCCAAACTCCCCGGACCTGCGTTTTCTGGCCGCAACGCGCATTTTCGCTATTAGTAAATTGCGGGTTGAATGCACGCTTTGTAGAATATCTGGAAGAAACTAAATTGGAATTTTTCCAAACTTGATCGCAATCCAATGCGTCTTAAACTACACCTACTGCACAAAAGAACGTTCGGTTTTTGTCGTCTGTGACGAAGTAACAGCAAAGTTACGAAACTCACTCACAAACTTGATTTTCCCGCATATTTTGGTGTTTCCCGCCAAACGAATGGCACTGCCAAACGCGCTTAAAAATTTTGTTCATATTCTATTAAGTTGGTGAGAAATGAATTTTCTAGAAGATGAAAAAGGAAAGAGCATTGAAAGTAATGTCGTTCAAAAGTTATGTAATGAAACGCGCAATACAATGAATTTAAGTTTTGCGCGCACTACCTCAATTGACTATACATCAGTATTAAACCACATTTTTAGTTTTTGAAAAACAGAGTTTTGTTGCTTCTGGGTACATTCTTGTTGCTTCTGGGTACATTGTTTTGTTGCTTCTGGGTACATTCTTCATATCCACTAATTGTAGAATGTCTTGTCTTTGCATTTCATTTTTGGTGATAATCTCTCCAAAATTGCTGCCAAACTTGACGGTATGTTTAGCTGCATCATTGATAACCTTGAAAAAGGTTTCAATAGGCTTTAATTGAACAAAAGAATGATCGTCACCCCAAGTGCTTGCTGGCTTGCACAAAAATGTTGCTTCAATTCCTACCAGCTTGAAGATTAACCAAGATTCACCAGTTACAAAACTTGATAAGGTGCTGCCTTCATAAACTCGTGATAGGTCAGGCTTTCCCATTTGAACTGGGCAGTATGGGTTTTGTAATAATGCTCTAGCTAAGTCTGATTTCATATCTTCCTCAACCAGGTCAGAAAACAGAGCAAGCAAGATATGTCGTGGTGACAAGTACCAAGTATGCATATCAAGTTTTTTAATGCAAACAGATGAGAGGGCTGGATCTCAAACTGCTCTTCGCTTTAAATCTATCCAAAGCATTAACATCAGAAAAGAAACATCTGTTGACACTGAAACGGCAAACCAGTAATACGAGTAAATATATACATGGAAAAAAGCAAGATCTGTTACACCGTGTTGCTGTGTAGCACCCATATTATAGAGTGCATCTTGAAAATGATACTTGTTGGTGATGCACTCTATAATATAGGTGCTACACAGCAACACGGTGTAACAGGTCTTGCTTTTTTCATGGTACATATTTACTCATATCACTGGTTTGCCATTCCAGTGTCAGCAGATGTTCCTTTTCTGAAATTAATGCTTTGGATAGATTTAAAGCGAAGAGCAGTTTGAGATCCAGCCCTCTCATCTGTTTGCATTAAAAAACTTGATATGCATACTTGGTACTTGTCACCACGACATATCTTGCTTGCTCTGTTTTCTGACCTGGTTGAGGAAGATATGAAATCAGACTTAGCTAGAGCATTATTACAAAACCCATACTGCCCAGTTCAAATGGGAAAGCCTGACCTATCACAAGTTTATGAAGGCAGCACCTTATCAAGTTTTGTAACTGGTGAATCCTGGTTAATCTTCAAGCTGGTAGGAATTGAAGCAACATTTTTGTGCAAGCCAGCAAGCACTTGGGGTGACGATCATTCTTTTGTTCAATTAAAGCCTATTGAAACCTTTTTCAAGGTTATCAATAATGCAGCTGAACATGCTATCAAATTTGGCAGCAATTTTGAAGAGGTTATTTTCCATCAATGGAAGTCTGCCATTGTTGTTCCTATCTTTAAAAAAGGATCCAAGAATTCTCCTACAAACTATCGCCCCATTTCTTTAACTTGTGTGCTTTGTCGCCTTTTTGAATATATTATGTCTGAATCTCTGTTACACCACTTCATGAGTCACAAATTTTCTTAGTCCTTACCAATTTAGATTTCTGCCTGATCGCTTTTATTGTTCTCAACTTCTCAGTGCTATCAACCATTGGTTTACTTCTTTCGATAATTATAAATCTATTCACATTGTTTACACCGATATTGCTAAAGCCTTTGACACTGTCAGCCGTACCAAACTTCTTTCTGTCCTTTCTTCCATGGGTGTCTCCGGTAAAGTTCTTACCTGGATCAAATGTTTTCTCTATGACTGCGTTTGGTGTGTGTTTGTGTCAACAATCATTTTTCATCCTACTTACCTGTCCTTAGTGGAGTTCCCAAGGTAGCATACTTGGTCCTTTGCTGTTTGTTGCTTATATTGATGAAGGTGATAAAATATCCAACTTACATGGCACTAGTAATGGTATGTATCTTTATGCTGATGATGCTAAACTCTTTAGCAATAATATTGACAACCTTCAATTGGCATTAAATAGACTTTCTGCTTGGCTCTGTTCTCGTCAACTAAACCTTGCTCCTGCTAAGTGTAAGCATTTGCATATTTCTCGCTCTAATAATTCTTTGGACCACAGTTTTCAAGTTTGTTCTCACAGTATTAATACAGTCAAAACTGTTAAGGATCTCGGTGTTCTTATTTCCTATAATCTTAAATGGTCTAAACATATCCATTACATTCATTCTACTGCTTCTGTGTGTGCTTATCAGATCTAGCGTGCTTTTTCTTCTAAAAACGTTTGGACCTTGCTTAAAGCTTTTACTACTTATGTTTGCCCCAAATTGGAA
Source organism: Trididemnum miniatum (assembly GCA_964006365.1). Classification (NCBI taxonomy): domain Eukaryota; kingdom Metazoa; phylum Chordata; class Ascidiacea; order Aplousobranchia; family Didemnidae; genus Trididemnum; species Trididemnum miniatum. Next base: position 10,507,346 of record OZ023251.1, on the reverse strand, counting down.
TACAATTCTCCAGTTTGGAATCCATATCTTAAAAAAGACACACTCCTGGATTCTGTACAAAAAAAGTTTACCCGTAATGTGTTTTTACGCTGCAATATTCCATTTCGCTCGTATGCTGATCGACTAGATAAATTAGGAATTAAGTCTCTGGAGTATCGCAGATTACAATTCGATATTATTCTTACGTTTAAAATTTATCACAAGCTTTCTGACTTAAACTTTGACAATTATTTTGAACACTGTGATAGAAAGTATAACTTCCGTTCTCATAACTTTAAAATTAAATCCAAATTTTTGCACCAATATTGAACAATTTCGTAATTTCTTCTTCATTCGTATGATTAATGTTCGGAATAAACTACCTCACGACTTAGTTTCCGCCCCCAATATTGTTATATTCAGAAACCGTTTGAAAAACTTTAACCTTTATTCTATTGCTTCTCTTACTTTTTGAATTATTTGTGTTGCACAGTTGCTGCTTTTCTTTGTTTATATTTTGCTATTCTTTAGAGTTATTTATAGGTTTGCCTTATTTATTTGTAGTTGTATTTTTGTTGTGTCATTTTTCCTCACTTGTTAGTGTGCTTTGGCTTGTGACCAAGCACTATTGTGTTGTACCTTAAATAAAATTAAAAATGAAATGCAAAGACAAGACATTCTACAAGTGGAACTGAACCGAAGAATGTACCCAGAAGCAACAAAACTCTGTTTTTCAAAAACTAAACACGTGGTTTAATACTGATGTAACTTTGTGATTTGCTGTTTCAATGGCGATGCTGAATGTTTTGCTACAGCATTATCATGTAGTGTATGGTTTGTTATGATATTCCAGTCTGTTTCAATTTTTCATTGCACTAGCATAAAAAAAGAAGCTCAAGCATGGCATCACACGCCTACCGGTATATAACACGTCTTGATTTATTCATTGTATTTTTAGAATTTAAATGACACAACAGCATGCAACATTCTGTCACAATTGCATGCACCACAGGATGAAAAATGTCGCAAAATTACTCATGCATGATATTTCTGCTATATGCAATGTAAAAATGACCAATAGAAATAAAACTATAAAATACACTGTTTGTAGTCTTTGCCTGTTTGCAGGGCAGTGTAGCAATTTTCTCAATGCAAAATCAAACTAAACAATTCATTTGCAACATCTATGCCTGTCTTAGAGTGAAAAACGTCACAAAATCAGTCATGCATAACCTCATAAAAAATATTCAATTGAAGCTATCATGGAAACTACTGGCCCAATTTCAAATAAAAGTTTTTAAATTCTTAAGCGATATGAGCTTGTTTTAGACAACAAAAAAAGTGAAATGGGATTTAGAAAACCAGTTAACTGCAATTTTACACAATTTTTGCAAAAATGGGCTTCAAAAAAGACAGTGTTACTCTGTGGATGATTATCCAAACTAAATTTTAAGCACATTTTCGAATTCAGCGCCAAAAACTACATCAGAAAAATCACAGAATGACTGAATATTAGAGAAGCATCCTATCTGCCTATGGGGGATCTGGGCGGCAGTGTTCCCTCCCAGGTGCGAAAATTGAGACATTTTGGGCAAAATTTTTCAATTTTAGCACATTGTCATAATGATTAAAAAGCAAATTATAATAGTTGAAAGTGCTAAGTTTTTTTGCGTCAAATGAAAATGTTTTACCATAGAAACTCATATCTTAAACAAAAATTATTCCAGATCTAGAATTACACCCTTTAAATGTTTGGGCAAATTTTTAGTGACTTTCATATGTGGGCAGAATCGCCCTAGCTAAAATCTTAGAGGGAACACTGCTGGGCGATCTACGTTTACTCTATATCTACCTAGCCAGTGCCATAACACAGGACCTGCATGGCCACACAGTGCCTGCAGTGCCATGCAGTATCATGCAGTGATAATAGTACTGTTCTGCAACACTGTGTCTACGTTTGAGAAGAATGATAAAATTGATAGAAATGCCTGTACTAACAGCTAACCCTCCACTTTCTATTGTTTACATTCATTAGTCCAGGGTCTATTGTCCATATACAGCTGCAAGCTAAGTACCGGCACGGTATTGTTTAAGTAGCCAAGAACCAGCATAAATATTGGGATCAATTCCGGTGCATCTTGTCAAGTCTACCTGTCCTCACAAATGCCAAAAACCTGCTAAGGTCATAGTCAACCTATCTGCTTGTTTTTTTGTTGTGACAACTGCAGAAAGTATGATGGACGAACTGTTGCATTACCCATACTGCTGCATTCCAATACAACAATGCATGATGTAACCATAACTGTCTAATTGCTATTTAGGCCTACATACAATATTTAACCAAATATTTCAATTCCTACCCTCTCTAGCTTTTTGCTAAAACTTCTCACTAGTCTAATCTAGAAACGCTAGCACTGAAGTCTGAAACCATATAGCTGCATAGCGCTGAAACAGTCAGTACAGCAGCACAATGAGAACATGCCTGAATACTGAATAGCTTACCTTAAAACACGCATGAACCAAGCAACTGGAGCAGTTTTGTCCAATTAACACTCCATGATCCCAAATCGAAGAGTAATTACGTTGCAATGGTCTAACCAGAGTTTTCTTTATCAGGTCTGACCCAAGGTAGAGAAAGCCAGAAAGGGTCTCGTATGGATTGAGCAACACCACCGCATTTATTTTTTTATGTAGGCCTAGCCCACAAGCTCTTTTTTCTTGGGCTAAAAGTCCGCTTTTTTTTTTTTTTTTTCAATAAGATGATGTTTTTTTCGATTAGATGATTACAATGATGAAATTCACTCATTCATTTATGTTCGAAAATGGCAATTATATAACAATAACGTAACAAAAGGTACACAGTAACAATTGGCTCTTTCCAGTGAGAGGCTGCGAAAGACCATATGTCCTTGGATTACAAGGAAGGCAAGGCGCGGTCGCCAAGTCTGATGTCTCAATTGTAGTAATTTTTTTTTCTGTGCATGTCTGTATGTTTTTCGTTTAAGTGTTGCCTTTAAAGTGGTTGTTTTGCTTACATGTCAGCTAACTTAATGACTTTATAGTCTTTTTCGCTATCTAACTTCAATAACTTGATAGTCTTTTTCGCCATTGTCAGCGACATGGCCTAGCGGTACCGCGCGCAGGTGACAGATCCTACGTGACGGGTTCGATTCGCGGCTGGAGCCGATCGCATTTGACAAATTAACGGGTGGCTGCTGACTCGAAGAGCGCAAGTTCATTTTCGCAGTCTCCCTCAATTACTGTTGAATTTTTAGTTTTCAGTTCAAATAAACTGAGCTGAATCGAACTCTCACTTAACTATACTGACTAAGCAGAGCGCACTTTTTACACACGAGCGTTTGGCTCACAAATAATGAAAATTTTAAATGACATAGACAAGGTTAATGTGGGAGCATGGCGGAAGTGAGATTTCTATTTAAAATATATTGGTTAAGTTATTTAACCTTAAATAAGTCAAGGTCATTGAAATACTGGGCGACTACCATGAATCCATTGATTGAAGAATGAAGCTGCCTGTGACGGATAAAGCAGTTTTATTTGATCCGTTTGTCATGGTGCCAATTTTTTCAATTCTAGAATCTAGAGTACAAAGTTCACTTTCGTGCTAGACATCGTCAGATGATAATGAAAGTGTAACCCTAATCTATGGTGTGACATTGTAAAAAACAGATGCATTATGAGTTGGAATAAATCTCTTTTTCCGCGTAGTTTCTTTTTCAAGGTACAGAGAGACTGTGGTAATAGTAACGGCTTGTGCTAGGTGACAAAGTTAGATTAGCTAAGGGGTATCGTACTATGCCAGTATCCAGCATACATTATCCAGGCCAGAATTTCGAAGTGAGAAAATTATACCAGCCTACCCTAGCAGTTTAAGTAGACTACAGAATAGCAGATAGACTAACCTCAACTGGTTCATTCGAGTTTATGCCTGTAATTAGCATTCATCGTACTGTGTAATTTTACAGTATATATAGACACAGAGATACCAAAGCTACCGGTAGTTTACTGTTTTACAGTAAATGGCAACAGGTCAACACTGAAACTGTTGTTCTGTGTTACCTGGTTACAGTGTTAGTCTGATGTATGAAGACCTGTAAGCCTGGGCTGCCTGGCTATGGGGAAATTGGAGGTCAGCCGTCAGTTATGATGTCACAGTATACCGGTAGACTGTTCCCTCTAAGGTGCAAAATTTTGAGAAAAATGAGAAATTTTGAGCAATATCTTTTAATTTTTTATTCAGCTTGCCAACTGGAATTGTGATTTTCAGCCGAATTTGAATTAAAGTGTTCAGTATTTTGAAGCAAAGCAGACATGTGATACTCTAGAAACACAACTTCGAGGCATAAATTCGATAAATCTTCCATTAATCTCCCAAAAACTTTGGGCAAAATTTTTATCACAATTTCTATTTGGGCAAATTCGCACTTGCTAGAAACTTAGAGGGAACAGTGCCAGTAACTATTTCAATGGTCGTCATAAAACATTACCCAGTTATGGCATACAGTGCAGAGCTTTTTGACTCGTGCATATTGAGCTGTATGCTCTAGACTAGCTCGTGGCATTCTACCGTAGCTTTTTGCTTGGACTAGCCTAGTCTATTTCTATTCTGCTAGGCCTAGTCTACTAATGTATCGGCATTGGGGCTTGTATGAAGTAAGCCACCTCTTATAAAATGTTCACTTTGATGTGGGACTTCCCTGCTGACGTTGAGATGGTGCGTAATATGTCATCACATACCAGTAGTCTACACTCTATAGCCAGACAAAGCTCTTCATTTTTAAGCCGGCTTAGGTATACTACAAAGGATGGTTTACTTGGTGAGGGGTAGGCAAACTTTTCGCACAAAGGGCCGCATTGCAAAAAATTTTGAAGTCGAGAGCCGCACTGATTTGTAGAGCAAAATATAAAAGGTCGTCACGACCGCAGATGTCCTAATTTTCGCTCAAAATCAGGTGAAGAGCAAAGAAAAGGTTCTCTCATCTGCAAATATCCTAATTTTCGCTCAAAATCAGGTAAAGAGCAAAAAAAAGTCCTCACGTCTGCGCAGATGTCTTAATCTCCATTCTAAATCAAGTAAAGCGCAAGAAAAAGGTCCTCACATCCACAGATGTTTTAATTTTTTTTCAAACGTCTGCAAATGTCCTAATATTCCACTCAATATCAGGTAGAGATGGCACTGGCTGACTTTTTTTGCAACTTGGACTGCCCATGACCCAGAACTTCTTGCCCAGTGGCGGTAACCAACCTGGAAACTCATCCCAAAAACAATGCCCGGCCTGCCCAAAGCCCATTCTTTTATGAACGTTCAACCACATTTAACAGAAAAATCAAAAATGAAAAGGATGCCAAAAATCGGTAGCGATGCAATTAGAGACAAAAGATAGAACTCAGCTGTTAGCTGACCACTAAAAAAGACCGGTTAACAGCTCGTTTGCTGGTCTCTTAGTGGCCCATGCCGTTTCTACTCTACAGTAAGGATTAAAAAGCAAGGTTTATATTTCTGTAAGCGCCTGGAGGCCACATTTGCCCACCCCTGATTTACTTTAAAGCAACAAGCGGGAATTCCTCAATACGTCATCGCGTTGCAGGTGTCTGATTCAAGCAGATAAAATAATGTGACACTTGTAATCTCAGTCATAAACAGTTAAAAATTCGGCTGGACATAACAGCTTGCCACTCAACACTAGATGCAACGAAGAGATCGGAAAAAGCTATTGACAGTTGAACGACAGTAAAAAGACTGTGTTGTCACAAACGACAATGATGGGACAAAACTAGCAGCCTAGCTTTGCGTGAATCTGTGAAAATGACGCAACAGCGTAACCCAGACACACATTGGGTTAGGCTAAGAGCATGGCGCATGACATTTTGGGGAATTCCCATTAGCTTTAAAGAGCCACAGCCAGACACTTGCATTGTTATAACATTTAAAGCAGGAGTTCTCCGCTAACATCAGTGGGGAAGTCCCTCTTTTAAGTGGACAATTTATAAGAGGTGGCTTAATTCAAACAAGCCCCTGGCATTGCTGGTTTCATTTCATATTATTTTGGACCACCATAATACTTTTGTATGCTGACTCGACGACCCTCAGTGTTTCTTACTGTTATGGCCTTTCACATCTACGTTAAGTCACAATTCGTTGCTAAATTTTCCTGAATTGTATTATTTTTTTTGTAATCATAAATAAAGTAAAAATCAAATCAATTTTGCTCGAATTTGTAAGCAAGACTGACTAGATAATTAAAAAAGATGTCTGAGACTAAAAAAGGTGGTGTTTGGCGTGATTTTATTGGTGGTGGAGTAGGAGGACTATGCGCTGTTGTCAGTGGACATCCTCTTGATACAATTAAAGTAGGTATAATTGACATTTTTGATACATGTTCATTTTTTGTTAATTTCCCTGCTATTCTGCAGGTTCGATTACAGACGATGCCTGCCCCTGCTCCAGGACAAGCTCCAATGTTTACTGGAACTTGGGATTGCTTTGCAAAGACTGTCAAACACGAGGTGAAAGGCAATTCTGTTTTGTTTATAAATTTGTTTTTGTTTATCGTAATGATATTCTAATGACATTAGAATATTTGAAATATTGGCTATGTCTATCTTTGCTGATAGTAATTAATTTCATTTGTACTGATAAGATATGAGCTAATTTGATTTCACTCCTTTAACTCATCTTTGCGACTTTGCCTTAACGGTTCCTTTTAAAACTGAAACATGCACTCTTTTTCAAATAACCTTAGCCTTTAAATGATGGATTTCTCTAGTGCATTGCAAATTGTGTTGCAGATGTTTTAAACTGATAGTGCATCTATTTTTAGGGTTTTCGAGGATTGTACAAAGGAATGGGAGCTCCGATTGTTGGTGTTTCCCCTATCTTTGCTTTGAGTTTTTTTGGTTTTGGAACAGGAAAGGAGCTTATTTGTGCAGTTAAGACTGATAAAAATGCTCCTCTTTCGTAAGTCGTTAATTCTTTCATCTTTGTTTTGATGATCACAGTGGTCAACTCCTAACCAAGCTCATATCTGAACTAGGCTTGGTTGCTTTATCATGATAGGATAAAAATACACCTACGTTAGAAATGATTGATCATGCTTTGGCAGAATTCAAATTTTTAAATTCTATTGTTGATAAGCGTTGCTGCGAATATTTGATTATGATTTTATTTACTTGCAGACTTGGTGAACTTTTCATGGCCGGTGGTTTTTCTGGTATTCTTACCACAGTTATCATGGCACCTGGAGAACGAATTAAGTGTTTGCTGCAAATTCAAAAAGGAGCTGCAGAAAAGAAATACGATGGACCTGTAGACTGCGTTAAAAAGTTGTACAGAGAAGGTGGAATCAGAAGTATTTATCGAGGAACTGTTTTGACTTTGTGCAGAGGTAAGTTCCAGAAAATTTGGTGCATTTACTAGTAAGCTACTTCGGTTGTTCTTCAAAAATGTTTCAATACTTTTTTGGAATAATGCAATAAAAATTCAGAAAAATCAAATTTTCATTATACTCGCAGTATTATGCAGAAGCTTGTAACAAGTAACAAGGCCCGTCTCCGCAGCTTAGCGTCTGGACAGCACGACTCTGAAGAAACATCGCAGCGGTAGCAACATCGTGTCTGATTGGACCGGCTCGGTAATCGAACCCCAGACCTCCCACACTGATAGCAATGCGATTAACAAATGAGTAAACTGGCCAGTGTGATAAATATTTTAAAATTATTTGTTCAGATATCCCTGCTAGTGGAATGTACTTTGCCAGTTATGAATGGTTGAAAAATGCATTAACTCCTCCTGGTCGAGAGTAAGTGAATATACTATTATGGTTCTAACGAGAGATGGGCATTTATCGCGATAATTTTTTACCGATTATCGTTATCGCTCAAAATAGTTTTGATTTATCGATTACCGATATCGCCTTTGTAATATATTTCGTTATCGCCGATAAATTATTGCGATAAACGATTCTTTATGCACGCAGTAGTAAAGTTAGTGAGTTGACACATTGGAAACAATACAGTTTAAAATTACCTCTCTATGTTTTATTTAATGCCACGGCAGAGTCCGTGAACTGCTCTCTTTTGAAAAATCTAGAAAAACACTTTTGTGATTGGACTTACTAGAAAAAAACTTCGTTTAACACATTGAAAATTTACCGCAGCATTTATCGGAAAAATTTATCGGCGATAATTTATCGATTACCGATATCGCTTTAAAACATTGAGATTTATCGGTATCGCCCAGGGGTTTTTTGAAGTTATCGATTATCGTTATCGCTTTAGTACAGAACGGTTTATCGTGCCCATCACTGGTTCTAACCGTCAAAATAAAAATGATTGCAATAAATTTTTTTTTTTTTTTTATTTCAGTCCTTCCTCGTTGAGCATCGGAAGTGTTCTTTTCGCTGGTGGGATGGCTGGAATATTTAACTGGGCTGTTGCAATTCCTCCAGATGTGTTGAAGTCGAGGTTTCAAACAGGTAACATAGCGTTTTCACGGCCATTGCAAGTAATTATTCAAGGCGAAATTCTATAAAGTATTGCTTTGACCCTAGTGATCATTTCCATTTTAAACCAAGTTTAATCCAAGAGCATCAACGACAATCAACTCGTAGTAAAAAAGTGGTTAATTTTGTTGTTTATTAGCGCCTGAAGGGAAATTTAGCGGATTGCGGAATGTATTTCGTGATGTAATGAAAACTGATGGTATTAGAGGAATGTACAAAGGATTTGTGCCAGTTATGCTCAGAGCTTTTCCAGCTAATGCGGTAAGTAATCCTTTGATAATTAAGTTAACCATCTTTTAAACTCTAAATCGGTGTTTTAATGAATTGAGTTTGTTTCAAAACGCAGCCGAAACAAACTGTACTTCTATTGTATTAAACCTTAACTACTTCTATACATTTGCAGTGTTGTTTCCTTGGCTACGAAGCTGCTTTAAAAGTGTTAAATTACCTTATTCCGCCCTCCTGAAGAGAAGGATCGTGTCATAAAGAAATATATAATTGTGTTTTATGCAAATGCTTTTAATCTTTTCAATGTCTAATTATTTCTATGAAAATGAACTTTCGTATCATCCAAGCAAATGTCAATCAAGTGCTTCGTGGTTATGATTGACGTTACTATTTTTTGTTTTTTCTTACTTTATTATTGTTCGTCGAGGACTAGTGGTACCTAATACATGCTAGATTACAAACTGAGTTGATTGAGTCGGCCTCGCTCAGTGAAAATGGTGTTTTAATTTTTGTTACTATCGATACGATTATTGACACAAGACTGCGTACCAGCTTAGCTTGAGAAATGTACCACATGTTACTCGGCACAGCAAAAACACAATAGCGAAGATGCGCATAATGTCATTTGGTACTTACTCCACTAGTAACATACGCTGCCAACTGTAAAAAGTTCTGGTTTGTTCAATAGTATTTTATATTCACATTTTCTTTGGTACAAAGATAGCATTGGCACGATAATGTACCCAGTGCATAATGCACATCGGAACAAACTCTATTAACCAAGTGCTAGATTATATTATGTAAGCGTCTTCATCTTCGTCAAGTTTATCAGGAAAATCCTCTTCGCTTTTGTATTCTATTTCCCAAGGATTAACTATTTCAACGTTATCAACATATTCCGCAGAATCGCCTGGGTCTGATAACAAGAAAAGTCCCTGATCTGAAACCTTTTCTAATAATTCTTCCAAAGTCGGAGTTTCTAAGGTTAAGTCGTCAAATTCTGGACCCAAAATCCATAGCTTTTCTAATTCGTATCTGAAACATGGAAAGATTTTTTAATTTCGCGCAAGATCGATCATTAAAACTCCTCGTCACCGAAGAAGAGATAAATTTCGACGCTGTGGCTTGCTGCTCAAGTGGTATTTTACGTAGCAAAACTTCGAGTTTATTAAAAATTTTGATAACTACGTACAACTGCAGAGTAGACCTTAGAACTAAATAACACGAAACCAGCAACAATAAAAGATTTCACGTAGAAGATAATCAAGTTTATTTTTAAACTTACTTTTGTCGCACTTCTTCCAACATAAAATGTACCACAGCGCTTCCAAAGTCAATGCATTGCCAATCTTTTGATGTGCGTTTGCCTTCGATTAATCTGAACCGATCCTTATCGGATTTGCGTTGCTTGTACATTCGATTTAATGATTCCGCCATATACTGCAAACGAAGTTATTACCGTAACCAGACGTTGTTACAACACAGATTCAGCTCTGCGGGACAGGGCTATCTGGGTCACTGACTTGCTATTAAAGACAACTCAGGGTTAGGATATTTTACTTTTGGGGTAACGAATGCGAATTGCTAGCCGACATAGGCCTAATTATCACGTTCTTTATACGCTACCTATCGGTGGCTGCCAGAGTTCGATATGTCGACACGCCGAATAGTCGCGCGTATGCAGGGCAACATAACACTGTAATACAAGCCTTTTTCATCATTTGTGGCAAAACATCGAGATGCTTGAGAGTTTTAGCTTGAGGCAACCTCCTTCAGCTCTTTGTACAGCTACATTCATGTAGACGACTGCTGTAGCCAAGTTAAGTCCCTGACAACATTATGATTGCCATTCTTTGGCTAATTTTAATTTCACTCGGCCTAAAATTGAACGAAGCACTCTTTTGGACAAGGAGCAGGTGGTGACAACATATCGTGGAAACAAACGTCTTTTCCATGAGCTACCATCCTTTATGGTAAATAAATGTAACGTTATCCAACTTACTGCAAGATGTCTGTAAGAATTGGCAGTTACTACGATGAAATAATCCACATAATTTATAGATTTTGACAAATGAATCACCACTATATCGCGCGCGTTTTCGTCCATCAAAAATTGATATATTTCGTCAAGAGACAACACTGTCAAAAATGGTAAATTAAAAAGTTTTACACAAAAATTATATAGATTTGAAAACTAACGGTGCGCATTGCAAGCAACAACATAGGATATAGTAAAACCGATCAGATGGCCGAGTGGTATAGAGCGTCTGCTTCTAAATCGGTAGACTTGGGATTCGATTCCGAGTCGGGTCAAACCAATGACTTTAAAATTGGTATTTACAGCTTCCCTGCTTGACGCTCAGCATTTAATGGACAGTGTGGAGAAAGCCGGCAACTTTACTTGTTGTGCCGTTGGGAAAGGCACTTAGCGGGATTCCCCCATCTTAGTGTGGTAGACAGGTGGCCGGCAACTCCTAAGCGAGCTCGTACAGCGCTTTCTCGTGATAGGAGGATAAATATGCCAATAATAATAAAAAAAACGACGTCATCCTTCCTGGCCTGCTGAATGGGAAATCACTACGACGGTCAAAGGTTAGATCATCCTCCATCACCTACAGTTGCCAAACATGGAGGATGATATGGCCTCTGACCCAGCACGTAGAAGTCGTAATGACTTCGCATTCAGCAGGCCAAAAAGGACGACGTCGTTCGACTGTTGTACAAGCTGAGAAATTTTACTGGAGTGTTCCGTAGCTTCTGTTACGTACCACAAACGTTAAATCTGGAAGGGTAATTGGCTCACGTTAAGATCAATCCTTCTGAAGGATAAATGTACTTTCACCTGAGTGCGGGTGATGCAGTCTAATAGCCCGAAACATCCCTGTCTCGCTCTATGGTAACACAGGACATGTTAACACTTTGGACATTTCCGATTCATAACGGTACCTTGATTTAAATGAGAATCATACTCGGCATCTTCTACATTGGAATCTGAAGGAATACTATTAGGATCATTATTAGCTGTGTTTGTATCTGTGGAATAACATGGATAGGCAAAATTCAGCAAACTGCTTGTACATAATCGTTTGTTTGGTAATTGTTTTTGAATGAATGAAGAACGATTTTTGCAAAGTTTTTCTTGACAACAAAAATTACAATGATTTCTTGACAAAATTCTGGGAGCACATGTTGAAAAAAGTGAAAGATTCTGCGGGTTGAAGAGCAGGTTTGTCTTCAGAAGGCTAAAAAAAGATCTTCATTACAAAAATACATGTATAATGCAAGAAAAACTAAAAATATGGTCGACAAGTTACTACTGACCTGTGCTAAAACTTAATAAATTAATCAAATAAATATCTCACTTAAGGGAATGTTACAACAGAAAACTGAATGTCAAATCAACATACCAATTTGTAAACAAAGATTGATTCATGATTTGTCTGGATCAAAACAGTCAATTGTTTCAATTGCGAGATAAAGAAGATCCAACAACGAATTAACAGACACTCGTAACAATCTAGCTTCAGTTGCAGTCCAGTTTCTATCATAAACACACAATTGGTAAAAGAATAAAGGTGGAGATTTGAGAGAAAAGAGCAATGGTGCAAAGTGAGCTCATTGTCTGCATGATAACAACTACCGGTACAAAGTTACTAGTACATTTCACAGTGAATATTTGCAAAGCATTCTTGGATAAGATGCAGCCTGATGATTATTTCTAATTGAAAAGATCTAACAACAGCTAACAAAAAACGAAACCAAAAAAAATCTAAAACTCCGAAATTGATCTTGGTGGGCACTATGCAGTTCTGTGTAATGCCCTTCCAGTTTTTCATGACGCAAGATCTTAATTGAGAAAATCAATCTTTTGTTACAATCTTATACAACTAGCAAACAATTTAATTTAAACACGATTTTATACTGGTACTACTTTTAGATGCGATAACGGTACTTTTAGTTTTAGGGTTTGCAAGTTTGGTTAATGGTAATTTGGACAATCAGCCATGTGTTTGAAAACTTCCAGTAAATACTGCTTATCAAGAGCCTGATACAGAAAATTTTCTGCAAAAAAAAGCATTTTCACAATTTCTTATGCACTGAGCACATTTTCTTATATCGATACAAAAAATTATTGCGAGTAATTATCTCACATGAATTACCAGCAACTATCATATCTATCTGTAATTCACTTACATTTTCAGTATGTTTTCTTCAACTATAAACTCCTTGGAAACGTCAGATTTATTTGGTTCACTGTCAATTCTTAATGAATTACACACAATTTTAGCAAATTTTTTACTCAAAAGTGGAACGTGCAGACAGAATTTCCAAGGATTTCTTAATGGAACACTGTTATTTTGAACATTTGCCATTCAAAAGTATTGCACCAAATTTTTTTAACAGCTCAATCAATCACTTTTGCTTGAATTCTAAAAATTTATTGTTAAAAATCAATTTATCTAGAAACAAACACACCATCAGTCTGACTTCGACAAAAGAAATAGTAGTAGTAGTAGGATTTTTTATTTTTAACCATAAAACAACGCCATCATCATCACAACAAACAGCTTGGTTAAAAATAAGGAAACAGCGACAAAACATTATACGTTGAACATGCTCAAGATAAAAATATGGAACTAAAGCGTTTAAAAAAAGGCAGAGGCTAAGGTTACGTGACCGTAACATTTGTCTCTTTGATTATTTTATTATCCCTTCACGCTTCCCTGATTGTACGAGAGCGTGACGAAGTAATAAAATAAACTAAAGAGGCAAATGTTACGGGCCCGTAACTTTAGCCACTTCCTTAAAAAAAAATTAGCACGGTTGCTGCACCTAAGCACAAGAAATGGCAAAACAAGTTGCTTTTCACTGGCATTAGTTTAGGACAAGAATATTCAACACTGCTAAGTGATAAAACTAGGTACCTAATCTACTTGTCTCACATGAATTTTAATTTCAAATAACCGGTGCTAGTAGACACCTCAACTTTGGGTCTTAACAAATAAATTTGCCTTTGGGTTTTCAGGTAATTCAACAATGTAATTTAAATAGACATGAATAACAAGCTACCCAGCTACCGGTATGCTCTTTTCTTGGAATTCCTTAAAATGTCTTTAGTCCAACTTAATAACAATGCCTCAAGTAGATTTGATTTGATGTTAAGTAGATATGGAAACACTCCTGATTCAGTGATTGGACTAGTCTAGCCTATTCAGCCTAGATGAAAACATAGCGTACACTACCGTCACAGAACAGTAATTTGTTCGTTTGTTATGTGCGTGAATAAAAACAATAAAGGCGCATTAACAGCATTGGTTTTTTCTGCGCCTGGACTCATAGTAGTAAGAAAATGTTAATACAGTAGTAATACGAGACGCCAGGAGTAATAAATAATTGACAGGAAAACTCAACCTTTAAAAATGAAAAAGGAGCATCTGCAGCGACATTAGGCGCCTGGTATCGCTGCAGAGACTCGCCACAAGGAAAAATTAGCAAAAATATTTTGAAGTCTCGCATTAAAAACGGAAATTGTCGATATCTACATTATAACGACATAGCAAGGGCGCAACCAGGGGGGGGGGGCTAAGGGGGCTGAAGCCCCCCCCTTAGCATGTCAGATTCAATAAAAGAAAAAGAAGAAAATAATCGATTCTACAGTAATAAACATGTGCGAACAACCTCAACAATGTACTGCTACGCTATTCTAGTCTCGTTTCAGAATTGTGGCAGATCAGCATTACGACTTTCACAGTTACAGTAAATTATTAAAAACATAAAAGGATCGGCTTGTGATAATCGCGTTTGAACGGTGCATCGCTTGACCAATATCTACTTTTATAATTCCTTATGACGCAACAAAGTTTTATTTCAGTTACTTGCAGATTTGTAGATCATAATAAAACCAGACATTTTAGCTAGATTTCATTATTAGCAAGATAAAATTGCTGTTTCAATTACCGAATTACGTAGTGGTGAGATTCTAGATGTCCCTGGGTGAGATAAGCATATGGATAAATTTTTAGTCAAAACTGGTACCGGTAATAAAAAGCGAAAAGGTACGGAAGATGAGTTTGCGCCAGCAGGGAGTGTGCAGCGACTAAACACAGATGCAAGTTCATCTTCGCAGTCTTCAACTGCGATTAGGCCTACTGGAAATTGGTTTCCAAATGACATCGGTCAATATGTTAATAAAACTCTCTCAAATTCAGATAAAAGAACGATTCTTTTAAACTGTTGGACTCCACCTTTGTCATATACGTTTCCTTCACTGAAATTTGGAAAGCAACAACGCAGTTTTCAAAGACACTGGCTTGATGAATTCAAGTGGTTAGCTTACAGCGATGCATTGCAAGGTTCCTTATGTAAATGGTGTGTTGCATTTGCTTCTGAAACAGTCACAAGAAGTGCCCAGACACCAGGAGCGCTTGTTTCTATTCCTTATGCCAACTATAAAAAGGCAAAAGATTATTACCTCAAACATCAAAATTGCAAATATCATGAAATGGCTGCTACTTTGTTTGAAAATTTTGTTTTCACAACTCAGGATCCGGAAAATGATATTCAAAATATCCTTGTAAATTCTAGGCTCAAGACGATTGGCAATAATCGAAAACGACTACTTCACATAATAAGGTGCATCGAATTTTGTGGCCGACAAGAACTGCCTCTACGAGGTCATAGGGATTCCGGGCCCCTTACTTTAGATGCGCCTAATCATAATGAAGGTAATTTTAGAGCTGCTCTAAGGCTACGATTGGAATGTTTGGATAAGGAAACGGCTGATTTGTATTTTAATTCTCCTCGCAATGCAAGTTATTTGAGTTGGAAAGTCCAAAATGATATAATTTCGATAATGGGAAGCCAAATTCAGAACCAAATACTTTGTGATATAGCTGAGAACAAATATTTTGCGATTTTGGCCGATGAAACTTCTGATGAGAACCAAGAAGAGCAACTCAGTATATCTATTCGCTTTGTTAAAGACAATGCGATGTATGAAGAATTCATATGCTTCGTTGCCGTTTCGTCGACCACTGGCGAAAATCTGGCTTCTACTATTCTTTCGGAGCTAAGCAAACTAGGTCTTAATCTGGATCACTTAAGGGGTCAGGGCTACGACGGTGCAAGCAACATGAGTGGCAAGGTTTCTGGTGTTCAAGCTCGAGTTAAAGAGCTATATCCTCTCGCCATGTACACTCATTGTTCAAGTCATGTATTCAACTTGTCAATAAACAGTGGTTCAAAGTTGAGAATTATTGACAACACCTTATCTACAATTGGTGATGTTTGCACTTTTCTATCTTGTTCGCCGCATCGAGTTCATGCCTTGCAGGATAACATTACCACAGAAGTTCCAACCGCGAGCCACCAACGATTAAAACCCTTGTGTCCGACACGGTGGGTAGAGAGGCATGACTCCATCATTATTTTTTTAGAGCTCTTTCCGGCAATAGTGAAGACACTCAGAAAATTTCAAGAAATTTTCCGAGTTTCTGACAAAGCAACTTCTTTACTGAATAGTATTGAAAAGTGTAGCTTTGTGGTTGCTTGTTTCGTGCTTGAAAAATTTTCCGGATTATTCTTGCCATTATCAAAAATGTTGCAAAAAAAGGATTTGGACATATTCTCAGCCAATGAGCTAATTGAAAGCTTGATCAAGTCTCTCGAAGACGACCGCGCAGATGGTGATGTTTCATTCGGAAAAGTTTTCGAGAAAGTTCAGAACGTGTGCCAACTTCACGAAATTGCATTGATATGTCCTCGAAGAGCTACTGAACAAATATATCGGGAAAATTATTCAACGGATGACGTGGAGGTATATTACCGCCAATCAATATATGTGCCATATATCGACCATTTAATTATGCAAATGACTGAACGATTTGCAGATCAAAGAATCAGATGCCAAAATCTTTGGTGTTTGATTCCAAAATATATTGTGACACAAGCATCTGTAGAAACAGACTACTTGTTAGAGTTATACCAACAAGATATTGATAGTTCAGTTGTTACAGTTCCTGAAATCTCGCGATGGAGGGAAAAATGGAAGTATAAAGATGTCTCCACTCTTCCAGCTAATGCAGTTGAAGCTCTACGTGCATGCAATGTTGACGTTTTTCCCAACGTTCGAAAGTTGCTTATAATTTTAGCCACTCTACCTGTGACAAGCGCAACAAGTGAGCGTAGCTTTAGCACTTTGAGACGTTTGAAAACGTACTTGCGAAAGACAATGGGAGAAGAACGTTTAACTGGTCTAGCTTTGCTTGCAATTCACCATGCTCGATCCATCGACAAACAGGATGTTTTGAACGAATATGCAACAAGCGCCAATAGGCGTTCTGAGTTTGTTCTTTGAACTTGTTTTTAGGTCCATATTTATCCTCCTGTCACGGGAAAGCAACAGAGGCTCTACTTATTTAACGAAACCGTACCCGAAAGGTGTTTCCAGTGATATGACTTTTGAGTGTCCGATTGTGTCCTTAAATTCCTGTTACCGGTACGTTGTTTCGCTGCTTGTTAGAATTCACCGAGCAGAGATTGTCGCATATAGCGTCTTATCCAAGGACGAACAACGCGACAGAGGGTAGGAGTTAAATTAAATGGAGATCATTCAAACGCAATATCCACTTGACCGTGCTGCCGATTTTTTGAGCATAGATAAGAGATGAAGTCATTGGAGAGTTTTGTCGTTTTTGCAATGTTATTAAATTTTGTCGTTCGTTTATGCAGATACGTTGCTATAGTGAGAGTGCTAAAGGAAGAAAGCAAAATGGAGGGTTACATTGATTCATAATTTTTTAAGGGCACACTTTTGTTACATCTATGTTGTGCATCACAACCGTGGTATTGAGCATGCTTATATATATAGTAACATTCTTTTAATCAGATGCCAAAATCGTTGGTGTTTGATTCCAAAATATATTGTGACACAAGCATCTGTAGAAACAGACTACTTGTTAGAGTCACGGAAAAAGCAACATTCTTTTATTTACATTGATCGATTTTCAGTTCATATTTCTGCGGTTTGTTACTGTTTGGGAGGAAAAGACTATAGGACAGATATGCGGTGAGAAATTTAATCATCCTTGCGTATTAAAGTTACGGTAGTTCAAGATTTGCACAACCATTAAAAAGGCAGAATTTCTCCTACCTTCACCAACATATCTTGCACTTTCATACAAAGCAGTTGTTTTATTTAAAAATCTGGTCTCTTTCAACAATAAACTGAACTGTTTTGAGTCAAACATTCGGTTTCAAGGTTAAAGCTCCGTGACTACGCTCCGAACGTCACTGGGTAAGCTTTTAGAGCATTACCTAGAATCGCTATACAGTAGTTAAAGCTACACCGTGCCTCGTTTAATTATACAAATGCACCAATAGGCTATTGAATTTTTGCTTTGAAAAGTATATAGTTCAGCCCCCCCCTTAGCAAAATCCTGGTTGCGCCCTTGCGACATAGTACAACGTATTTAAAGTAAACTGTTGTAAAAAAAAATCTTAAGAATAGCTTTTTACCAAAAAGAAAAAACTTTCGTTTTTAAACCCGTTGCACTGAAGACAAAAAATTTCGTGAACAAAAAGCGCTTACAAAATCATTAGGACATTTTAAATAACTTTCTTGCAAGGTTTTATGAAAAGGCAAACACAATCAAAAGCATTCTTATTAGAGAGAAGAGTTTGGAGATCAAATTTTAAGCCTATGCTTTCTATATAATTTTTCCTAACAGTTCGGTAGAGCGAGTAAATTGGACATTGAAACAAAAAATGAGGAACAGATTTCGGGACTTGACAAACAGTGCATAAACCAGTTTGGTGACTTCCAATTCGATGTAAGTGATGGTTTAGCTGACAATGACCAGTTTGGAGCCGAAAAATGAAATTGTTTTGATGGTTTGATTTTGTATGAATGCGAGGAAATAGCCATTTGTATTGACCGCCCGTAGTTATAGAATGTATGTATTTCTGGCAGGGCCGTAGCCAGCCGGGGGCCAGGGGGGGCGCCGCCCCCCCTGGCAGAATTTTCGCCCCCCCCTGAGAAAATCGCGATTTTATCAGTAAAACAAAAAAATTATACTTTGATGCAATTTTTTTCTGTTGATCTTCGGCTAGGTGCGGGCGGATCCACAAATTCGATAACCGGGGGGGGGGGGGGGGGGAAATATTATTTTAATTTCTTTTGCAAATATTATAAATTGTTGACGTTTTGGGAGAGAACGATTGCCCAAGCCCCTCTTTCACTGAACCTTTTGGATCGGCATCCGCAGCTGTTTTAAAAACTGTTTTTCAAACCTATAACTTGCCTTTTTTGCTTGCGCTTTTTGCTCGCGATGTTCGATTATTACACAGCTCTGATTATTACGTCATAATTGAATTTACTTTGTTTTGATGAAGAGAAAGAACGGGTTTATTTTTGTTGCTCATTAAACGACACAGAACACAGCAAAACATGCAGCAGTGAGATTGTGAGACTGAGAAACAATAAAAAAAAAATCAGCAACAGGCAGCTGCTGCGAAGGGACCAACGGTCTTTGAGTCAAGCAACAGCCCTTAAAAAGTAATCTTAGTGAAGAGTTATTTTTATACACAAAATATTTGTTATTTACAGTATAATAGAGATGAGAGTCAGAGTTAGCGACAGAAAACAAAACGCTCAAATTTAAAATATCTGATTCTGAATGTAGCTATCCAAAAGAATTTTCTTGCAAGCATTTTTGTATCCATTATGCGATTGTTGTCTAAGAGTTTCTGTAATTCCAAAGTTTTGGACCTTATACTTATTTACGGACCTTCGAGCTCTGGTAGTAGAAAATCGCGGAAGAAGTAAATTATTCTTGGTGGAGTTTCGAGTGGAGAAAGTAGTATGCGAATTAGATGAATAAAAAAAATAATTTTCTGCTTCCCCTGGAAATAGTTTTGTTCTCCCCTGGCACTCGGGTCTGGCTACCCTCCTACGTTCCTACCCCTCTCTGGAGTTAAGCTTGAAAATGGGTCCCAACCAGAACATGAAGCCGATGTTTTGAAACACACTAGCTTGCTGGGTGCTTATATTTTCTACGCATGTAGCATTTACTGCTAAGAACTTTTTGAAACTCCAATACTTTACCAAAGCGTACAATAAACAACATAAATTGACTATATTAACACCTTGTATTTGAGAGGGCCTAATAGCCTTTTCTGAGGCCTGTAGGCGCACTGATTGCAAAATAACTAATTTGCTAATAGCCTCAAAACCTTAAAGCTCATTCAGAAAAGTAATTTTAAAAACAGAAAAAGCAATAGCTTTCAGGGCTTAGCCCCGGACCCCGCTGGGGGAGCTTACAACGCTCTTCCAGACCCCCAAGCTGAATAATTGATTATTTGATACAACTAAATCATCATGAACGTCTAGTGGCGTGTGCACGAGAAGAGTTCAACTCCCCCTTTGGCCATGAGACCAATGAAAAATAACTTTTGTATCGGTTTTATGCGATGATTTCTGCTTCTGGTCCTTTTGCTACCAGTATTATTGAATCAGTTACAAGTACTTTTTTTAATAAAAAGTACGTTAGAATGAAGTATTTTTTGCTTAAAATTCGAAAATTCCGTCAGCGGCTGGGGGTGTAGCCCAGTTAATTTTTCAGAAAACATCTTAGGATGGCTATATCGTTGAAAAAAAGGTCATTTTTTTCGCCCCCCCTCAGATTTGTTTCGCCCCCCCAAGCTGGTCCGGCTGGCTACGGCCCTGATTTCTGGTTCCATTTTTCGAAACAGTGATCACGAATAGTTGATTTGACTTCCGAATGAGATAATTTGGTCGCGATTTCCGTTGTTTGAACACCAGTTTCAGCTACAAGGTTGTTAGATCTAAAAACAGATTTTGTTAAGCAATTAGCGGTTTCATTCCCTAAGATTCCACTGTGACTAGGGACCCAAAGGAAGTGAATTGTCAAATTAGAAACAGATAGATAATGATGTAAAAGCAAAATTTTTGATAGTATATAGTGCTTACCAAAAGTCCTGGATTGGATCGCCTGTAAAACAGAACAAGAATCCTTTACAATTAAATTATTTTGGTGTCTGTTTATCGCTATCCACCACATTGCTGTCAGAATAGCGTAAAGCTCAGCAGTAAAGATAGAAGATGAATTATTGATGGCTACTGATTTTTTGGTGCCGGTTTCTGGAACGAAAAGAGCTGAGCTTGTCCCAAGATGGCTTTTAGATCCATCAGTAAACAGTAGAGTAAAATTATAATAATCAGTGTACACAATTTCTAAGAAAACAACGTTGATTAATGATGAAATATCATTTTTCCTGTAATTAAATAAAATATCATAATTAACAATTGGTTTATTGATCAACCAGGGAGGTGTATCTGAAACGAAATGCTTATCAGTTATAATCTCGGAGCTTTTAAAGAAATTCTTAGTTTGCATATTAAAAGAATTGAAGTTTGTGCGGTTTTCTGGCCATCTTTCCTGCCAACTGTCAAGTATAACAGGTGAGGTGGGGTGGTCTATAAAAGTAGAAAGGTGGGCTCAGTAATATAAGCATAGTTGATAAAACCTAATTTTTAGGGGCATTTCGTTGCAATAGTGTTGTAAGCAATCGCTTGGTGTGCTTCGCAGAGCACCAGCACATATTCGCAGACATTCGTGTTGAATAGTTTCGATTTGTTTTAGGGTGGAATCTGAGCAATTGAAATATATTTCCATTCCATATTCAATTATTGGTCGGATCAACGCCCTGTAAAGAGATAGGAGGTGTCCTTCGACATCCCCTAGTTTGATCCCTTTAGCATGCGCAGAATGTTTATGCGTTTGGAACACTTCTGAATATATCTTGCATGAGCAGAATAAAGCCCATTTTCCTGAAAGACAATACCTAGATATTTAAATTGTTTTTCCAGGGCCAAAGCTTGATCGTAAATTACAAGTGATATATTTTTGTTTTTTCGTGAAAAGTATTGCAGCTGACTTTTTGACTGATATCTTAAATCCATTTGTCTCACACCAGGTCTCAACCTTGTTTAATGATGTTTGGGTGAGTTTATTAAGATGTGGTATGTCAGTGCCCACTTCCCACAAGCATAAGTCATCAGCGAACAAAGCAGCTGACGAGTTGAAGCAGGAAGGCAAATCGTTGATCATGATGGCAAATAACAAAGGACTCAACACGCTACCTTGAGGTACGCCATTTTGTAAAACTTTGACTTGTGATGGCGTTGAGGAAACTCGGACCTGAAAGGTACGATTTGATAAGAAAGCTTTCAAGAAGTTAAACATAAAGCCTTGAACTCCACATTTTAGCAGTTTTAGTAGTAATGTATTTGTGTGTACTATGTCAAAGGCCTTTTCGATGTCAAGGAACACTGCAAGCACCGATCTTTGATTAGCTAATGCTTTGTATACTGTATCATGTAAATGTAAAAGGTGATCACTTGGTCTCCTGCGTTCGCGAAACCCAGACTGATGCTTATTTAAAATATATTTTTTTTCCAGATACCACCGGAGTCGTGTTGCAACCATTCTTTCCATTAACTTGCATACATGACTAGTAAGAGGTCTGCAGGATTGTGGCGAGTTGACAGGTTAATTAGGTTTGTGCAGTGGTATAACAGTAGAGTGAGTCCACTCCGGTGGAATTTCACCTGTAAACCATATTCTGTTAAATAAAAGTAATAGAATTTGCAAACAGTAAACAGGCATGTGTTTCAGCATTTCGCAATGTAGTTTGTCACGGGCAACTGCGCAATTGTTAGAATTTGCGAAAGCATCTTCCAGCTCAGTCATGTTGAAAGGAGTGTTAAACTCCATTTTCTGATAAGTACAGTTTATTATTTGTTGGTGTAACTGAGAAGAAACTGATTGAAAGTTTCTTTTTGAGTCCGTTTGAAAAGTTTTCATTGCTACTGATTTCCTGAAACTGATTTGCCAACATATTTGCTTTGTGTCGGTCACTGGTACTTGTAATACCGTTTTGTTGCAGAGATGGAAAATGCGATGAGTTTTGTTGCCTGCTAAATCTTCGAACGGTCGACCACACCTGGCCGAGTTTAGTGTTCAAAGAAATAGAGGAACAGCAATTTTGCCAGCAAGATTTTTTCCTCATTTAAGATTTTCTTTGCTTTAGCTCTTACTCGCTTAAAAATCAAAATATCAGTAGGATTTCGTGTCTTTAGCATGCGTTTTAATGCATGTTTTTTGTTGTTAATTGCAACTTGACATGCTTTATTCCACCACGGAACAGATAACTTACTATGTGGTTTGGTAGTGGGAATAGTTCTTTCTGCAATAGAAAATATGGTTGAGGTAAACCTGTAATAAAAAAGTTGAGTATCTGTCGAAAATAAATTCATAGTTATTTCAGCATTGCATAAGTGATAGAAAGATATCCAGTCAGCTCGACTTAAAGACCAGCGTGGAGACCAATGTGATGGTAGTGGGTCTGCAACTGAGTTTATTTTGACTAAAATCAGACAGTGATCGCTAACATCTTTGTCGGTTTAAAAAATCTTTGTCGGTTGAAAAAATCACCGGTAACCTCTACGTAACACTTGTGAGAGATCGCTGGAGAACACAGAGTTAGGTCAATTAGAGAGTAATTGATGCCTGCTGGACTTAAAGACATATGAGTTGGTTGATCGGTGTTCATGACAGAGTAATCATTTTGTTCAATAAAATCAAGCAGTCCATAACCATTTTGGTTTGCAGATCCTGCATCCCACATTTTGTGGAGAGCGTTGAAGTCACCGCAAATAATGACATGGCGAAATTTTGCAATAAACTGCAGAACGTTATTGTCAACATTTAAAATAACAATACCACTTACTTTAATAGCCATGGATTCCATGTCGTTATGAGAATTTAGGACAGTTATTTTAAGAGAAAAGTATGTTTTGCTTAATGCATATGCAAATACCACCTCCTCTTTTACCATTTGATCGATCTTTTCTAATGCATTTGTACCCTGGTAAAAAAAGAACGATATTTTTGTTCAAGTAAGTTTCCTGCAAACATAAAATATCTGGTAAGTTTGGTAAGTTGGCCGAATAGGATTTCAGCTCTGAAATTGTCTTCTGGATAGATCTGCAATTCCACTGTAAAATCTGAAGGGCAGCCATTAAATTATTGATTTAAGCTGCTCTATGTCAATGGGAATCCCCATTCGTTTTCCTGCCGATTCTGTAATGATTTCATAAATGTTAACATCTTTGTCGGTTTTTGTAGCCATGATTATTCTGTTAATAACCTCAGTTAAGAATGCAATAAAACAAATTGGATTACGGAACATAAAGTTATTGCAAAAGTCAATATCATCCATTGGCTGTGTTTGTATTTCACAATTTTGTTGAGCAGTTTCAACGGATTTGTTCACACTTTGTGACTGGTTTTTACTTGCACCGAATTTTGGAGCAATGTCATTTGATGACAAAAGTGCGTTGTTGTTGCGAACAGAGTTGTAACGATAAACGCTACTATTAGAATATTGTATGCTGTCACCGCTGCCTCGCGCTTTGTACTGCTTAGCAGCTTCAGCATACGTGAGCTATTTATCTGTTTGAATTTTAAGAACTTGAACCTCTTTTTGATATCTAGGACATTTTTTGCTGGCGGCACTATGGTTGCCGTTGCAGTTCACGCATTTCGCAATGGCGATTTGGCAAATTTCGATTTTGTGATCGCCGCCACACTTTGAGCAGCGTTCTTTGCCCCTGCAGTTTGTCGAAGTGTGGCCAAAGCGATTGCACTTGAAGCATCGCAATGACTTTGGAACATACTGTTTTACCGATAAGTTTAAATAATCAATGCGAACAAATGGCGGTAAAACATCGTTATCGAATTGCAATAACACAGTTTTGGTGTCATTGAAGACCGACTTGCCGTTAAGAACGGATTTTATTTGAAATCGTTTGACATACTTGACATGGTGTTCTTTCAAGCATATTAGCAGTTCGTTATTCGGAATGTCCAAAGGAACATTATATATCACTCCTTTGGCACAAGGGGGTGTTACTGAAGAAGATTTTATCGGAAACAAGATATTGTTATCTGAGAGACAATCAAGGTTAAGTAAAGTTTTGACTTGATTGCTGGTTTTACAATTAATGATTAAATTACCGTTACGAATAGGTTTACATGATTCGTATTGGCCAATTGATTTTCGCAAACACCTATCGATAGTGATAGGGTTGATAGAAGATAGAGGTCTATCATTCGAACTAGCCAACACTATCGGTTGTAGCTGTGTTGCAGCAGCTTTTTTCACCGACTTGGCATTAGATTGATCGTCACTGGAACTGTTGCTGGTATTTTTACGCGATTTTTGCTTTAAATTTTTGTTATTAGTAACGAGTGTAAAACTCTCATCACCTGTTTGCTCGCTCGATGACGAAGACATCGCTGAGTGGGGTTTAGCACCTAGCGAAGATATACCGGCACCGGTATATCAAAGAAGCAATGAAAATGACACCTTTTGGAAAATGAAGTGTTGCTAAATCAAATCCGATTGCTGTTGAATCGATTCCTTTTGTGACTTTTAATCCTTTAATGGGCTTGACGTGGTATTGTAGTCATTTTTTGGGTGGAGTACAAAACGTGGCCTAATTTTCGTAATTTATCTAGCATGACGGAAGGTGTCATTTTGACACCCATTGTACAGTTTTCACAAATTGTCAAATCTTTTTGTTATGCATTTGTCTATGACGTCTCTTCAATAACAGTTTTACTGTTTTATGTCAAAAATGAACTTGATAAGTTTGGTTAGCCAGTAGCATTTATTCCCTGTGTAGGCTACAGCTTAGTAAATGGCTCAAAAAGAAGGATCAGTTGAAAAGTTTTTGTCTACTGTGCGTGACATGTACCCGAAGGTATATCTGAAGTTGGGGATGAAGAAATCCTTGACGTAGAGTCAGACAATCAATAGCATAGATAAAAAGGCATACAAATTTTAAGAAATCAATGGCATGAAAATTTCAATAGGGCACATTTTGCATTACTTGGCGTAAGAACTTGGCATGCCTTTCGTGAAGAGTTCTACTATGTCAATCAGAAAGAGATGATGCTGGTGCAGATCGAAACTTCCAACAACCTCCATGTCCTCCAACGCGAAACTGCCAAGTCAAAGACTACTGAGCAATGCAATAAATTTTGCTGGCATATGCAATAAATGCAAAAATCCCTTTGTGGAAAATTCACTGCCAATATACAGCGAGTGTGCACAGCCTGCAATTAAACTACCACTGCTTGCGTATTGTGGTTCTAAATTATCGTGCGTCTTATAGCCGTTATACATAGCTTGTTTCTCTAGTTAGTGAGTAGTTTCTCCACGTTTGACCTGTTCGTGCTGTCATGCTAAAAAAAATTATAGAATATGTGAATTATGGGCTTCAAACTACAAGGGTGTCAAAATGACACCCTCCGTCGTTAAGGGTAAATCAAAATTTCAGTCTTTCTAGTGTTAAACCTGTCGTCCATCACTAGGCTATAGGTATTTACTTTATTCCCAGTTTGTTCCCAGCAATCCACTGTCCTGTGCCCATTCACGCGTTTGACAAGGCTGAAGGCTCCTGTACTGCGGTAAGCTGTTCGAACTCGGCAATAGAGATGGGCGAATAGTGTAATCATTCGTTAAAAAGTAACGGTTAACAAGAAGTAACGGATAGTAACAGATTCGTTTTGTCAAAATATCGATTCCGAATTGTATTCGTTTGCCATCTACAATACAAGATTGAAGATAGTCGAAATGAAAACCAGGCGAAATAAAAATACTGGTGTGAACCGATTTATGTCGCAGTTTTTCTTGCTTTTCATTTCATTGCAGAAGCAGCGGAACTATAAATACCGTGGTTGAATCTATGATGTCATCATTTCGGCATAGACTTATTGCGATCAAGGCAATAGGAATGTCTGCGCTACAGTCAAATCTCGATACCATGCCACTCCGCTTCTATGCCACTCTCGATATTATGCCGCTTTTGATCGTCCCAACGAAATTTAATAAAAAATAAAGTTACTATGCCATCCCTTAATCCAGGCCCATAGCCAGAAATTTTTTTCAGGGGGGGCCCGTAGGGGCCCACAGTTTCATTACATATATGACGTCAAACACCAACCTTTGACGTCAAACACCAACTTACCGAGCGATTTTTTCGGTACCCCTTTCCAAACATATTTGTGTGAGGATGTATTTGTATTATAAAGCTGATCTTTAAGCCTATGTTTTTCGCTGTTTTTTTTTTGTGTGCCTTACCATTTATTTTGCTTTTGTTAGGATAAATAAACTGCTGCTACTAATACCGTTTTACAATTGCACAAGTATTTAGCCTACGCTGGCTCTATATTCCTCTACGCAAGACTTTTATTACATCTACAGCAGCTATGACTAAATTTATCTTCTTCCGTCACAAAGAATTTTGTGATTTCATAAACACGATTCCTTTTAGAGCTACGAGTCGAAGCACAATCGAGGACTCCAATGCTAACTGGCTGAAGAAGAGTTGCGATAAAGTGGTTTTTGCGTTTTACCCCCGATAGACTGAGTTTAAAGCATATTTTCAAAATGTACCAAAAATATAGGCTACCAAACCAAAACTTTACCTACCAAATAGCCAAAAAATATACCAGGTTTTTCGAACCTGGTATACCAGTTGGCAACGCTGTTTACGATTGAAATAAAAACAGCAGTAAAAATTTGGCTCAAAAGCAGGTTCCTCTGCGCAGTAGCGTATTTAGGGGGGCCATGGCCCCCCCTTTTTGTCTCCGCCTTTTAGTAAAATAGAACAAAATTAATGGTGCCATTAAGTGACTGAAATATGCCAGACTCTTTTGATGGTTTCTGTAGCTTACGACCAGGGGCGGATCTAGGGGATAGGATGAGGGGTATGCATACTCCCACCAGCCATTTTCAAAAATGCTTTTGACAATTTTTCCATAATTTCGAACCTCTTCGATAGCGAAGCCTTAAGCACGCATAATCGAAAATGCGTCGTATTTGGTGAAGCACTCAGAATTAGAGTCAAAAATTTTTAACAAAATTTGCGAGAAAATTATTCAAAAAGCACTGAAATAGCCATTACAGCATGTAAATTTTCAAAATTTTCCGGAGGAGCATGCCCCCGGACCCCCTAGAGCCTTTCTTGCTTCTCAATCAGTTAATTCAACTTTGCTCTGCAGAAAAAATTTAACACTTGAAAAAAATGTAGAAATTATGCCCCCCCCCTTTTAAAATTTCTCGCTACGTCACTGCTTCCGCGGAGTTCCAACTTCCAACCGCACTTTTTTGCTCTGGCGCAAAACCATGGTCGCGCGTTTATTACCATCATTGTTATATTGTACTAGCGCTATTTTCGAATCGTAAAACAAAGTTTTTGATGTATCTAATATTTCGCAATTTTTTTCAGAAAAATTTGCAATTTTTTCGCGGAGTTACAGGGGGGCCCAAGTTTTTTCAGGGGGGCCTGGCCCCCCTTGTGCCCCCCCCCCCCGTAGTTAGGACTTGCCTTAATCTCGATACTATGCCACGTGAGATTTGTGAATGATTAGTAAAAAGAGCCTTATTTTTGACGAGTCAATGTATAACAGTATAGGCCTTAAGCCGCGTTTAGTTTTTGTACTGTGTTACATAACTACAGCACTTTCGAAGGCAAAATTTCGTTTCAAATCGATATTTTACCCAAAATGTTGACTCAGAAGCGCAAGCGAACTGACTTAAACCAAGCGAGAAAACGACTCCTACTTTTATTTTATAATGCTTATGACTGACAAGTCAACAAATTCCTTCACGCTTGCGTGGCAGACAAAAGAGAAAAAACAAAAAAGATTCGTTTGCCGCCAGTTTGATATTTTTTCACTTTTGTCTGCCTTGACGTTCACAAGCAGAGAGAAAATATCTGGTAGGCCTATTTGGTAATCATTATAGGATTCGAATACTTGGTAATCATTATAGGATTCGAATACTTGGTAATCATTATAGGATTCGAATACTTGGTAATCATTATAGGATTCGAATCTTATAATGATTACCAAGTACCAGATATTTTCTCTCTGCTTGTGAGCGTCAAGCCAGACAAAAGAGAAGAAATATTCGTTTGCGCCCGGTTTGATATTTTTTCTCTTTTGTGAGGCATGATGCTCACAAGCAAAGAAAATATCTGGTATTCGGTAATCATTATAGGATTCGAATACTTGGTAATCATGATAGGATTCGAATCTTATAATGATTACTAAGTACCAGATATTCTCTTTCTGCTCGTGATCGTCATGGCAGACAAAAGAGAAAAAATGTTCGTCGTCGGGTGGTATTTAATTGTTTTGATTTTGCTGCTCTTTTTAGATTCGAATACACTTTGATTCCTGATTACCTAAACGAATACAAGTAACGCATAAAAAGTATCGAATATCTTTTCTAAAGTAATCACTTGGAACCGTTACTCAAAAGTAACGGTTAAGCACATCTCTATGGCAGACTATAGAGAAAAAATACTCGTTTGCCGCGTGTTTGAAAATTGGAATCGTTTGTGAGTCGAATCATTAATGATTACCAAGTAACAAATATTTTTTCTCTGCTTGTGAGCGTCATGGCTGACAAAAGAGAAAAAAAATTCGTCGTTTCGTGGTATTTAATTGTTTTGATTCTGCTGCTCTTTTTAAATTCGAATAGATTTTGATTCGTGATTACTAGGGCTATCAGATTTTGACCTAACAATTTTAAAATTTTGTCCTAAAAAATTTAAAATTTTGACGTTGTTTTTGACATAAAAATTTTATCACAAAAAAAGCGACAACGTATTTAAGCAAGTAAAAATAATGCTGAATAATTTTTTATAAACGAAGTACAACGAAACTAACATAAACAACGAACAAAATAGCACAAAAATTGTTTCAATCAAATTAGTCCAAAGGTACAAAATAACTTTTTTTCGGTCCAAACAAGTTATAAAAAAGGTCCAAATTTCGCGAATTTGTACCCAAGATAGTCCAATCTGGCAACCATGCTTTCCTTCACTGTTTGACAGTGGTGGGCAAGTTACTTTTAAAAAGGAACTAGTTACAGTAACTTAGTTGCAGTGACAGTTACAAATTTAAAAAAGTAACTAGTCACAGTTACAGTCATACAGTAAGTTACAGTTACTTTTTTGCATGCCTCAAAACCAAAAAAAATATCAATTCTTAATATGTAAGCAAAATCAAAATTAAGAAGAACCCTATTTGTGAGCAAACGTTTTAGATAAGTGGTTCTAAACCCTTTTTCCCCCAGCGCCCCTTTTCAAAGGTTTCCTTAGTCTGCCGCCCACATGTCCTATATTCCACTAAAAAAACAGTGAAAAGCAAAAAAAGGGTCTGCACATCCGCAGGTGTCCTATATTTCATTAAAAAAATCAGTGAAGAGCGAAAAACAAAGGTTATCACATCACGTCCGCAGAAGTCTCTACTTTTGTTTTCCAGCCAGGACCGTCGAGAGAAAATCCGGGCCCCGGGGCAGAGATATGATGCGGGCCCCCTCGGTATCAAAATAGAATTCTCTAAAAAAGAAAAGGTCTTGACATCGCGCAGGCGTAGGCAGTGTGCGAAGTAGGAAATTTTTACTGGGGGGGATGATTTTGTTTACAATTTTGCTTGAATTCTGAACCCAAAAAACAAGACAGTGTTGCGAAAATGGTATTTATTGTTCATAGGGCAATGCAGTGGTGTAGCACGAAATTTTAAAGAAGGTGGAGAATTTTAAGGGGGATGAAATTTTAAAAAGAAGAACGATTTCTATACCATTTAAAAAAAATTCCACAATTTTTTTTCAAGCGTACTGGTAGTTTTTTTCAGCAGAGCAGCCTGAAGCAGATTGAAAAACAGAAAAACTTCAGGGGGGTCCGGGGGTATGCTCTCCCTGGAAATTTTTGAAATATTACATGCTGTAATGGCTATTTTAGTGCTTTTTGAACATTTTTCAGGCAAACTTTATTTAAATTTTTTGACCCTAATTCTGAGTACTTCACCAAATATGATGTATTTTGTTTGCACATTTTCAATTGTGCGTGCTTAAGGCTCCCTCATCCCATTCCTACCCCCCTGGATTTCCCCCTAGCCATAAGCTATAAAAACCATTAAAAGAGTCTGGCATATTTCAATTACTTGGCACCATTTGTTTTTTTTTTACTAAAAGGCAAAGTCAAGAGGGGAGAGGCCATGACACAATCCCCCCCTCCCTTCTGAATACGCTTCTGGGGCGATGTCATTGGTCAATGACCAAATTAAAACAGTGCTGGAGGGCGTACTGCGTGTTTGTATACCACCAGCATGATGAACAAAAATTATCAACGGTAGAATTTCGAAAACTTCATTAGCTTTGTTTTAGGCAGGTTTTTGTTTTATAAATGAAGCAAGGGGTTTCAGGGGAGAGCAGTAAGCTACCCCAGCGGAGCCCCAGAAGGTATAGGCTAGCATTTTCTTAATTCATACTCTCAATCTCAAATATGATATGAAAAAAGTTGGGGAACCGCTGCTTTAACATAGTCTTAGTGCTTTCACTAACGCTTATAAAAAACTGCTGACGTGTTGTAATGTTGATGAAAAATAAACTGTTCTGTAATAGGCGTACTAAAAAGGTTGTTCTTGATTAGTTTGCGAAGGAAACCATTAATGGCTACAGGATATGCTGGAAAGTATCACCGCAGTCCGTACCCACAAACAACACGAATAAATGACATTTAACTTCTTGCAGTACTTATCACTGGAAGGGGGGGGGGGACGTTTTGGCATCCCCCCCAGAAGAAATTTTTTTCTTTGCTGAGGGGACGACTATTTTTACTGGGAGAGACATGTCCCCCCCATCCCTCCCCCCCTACTTCGCACACTGGACGTAGGTCTTAACATAGCGAAGAAGTAATTTCTCCAGCATTTCTTCGCGTGTGTCCCTAAGGAAAAATTTTTTAAGAGTGGGGCCCCTCGACGGGCCCCTCAAAACATGACGGGCTCCGGTACTTTGTACCCCCTGCCCCCCTCTCACCAGCCCTGTTTCCAGCCCTAGGCTTGCAGGCCTATACAGATGTAACGAACACGGACAACTGACCGCCGCGACAACTGACCGCCAAAAACAGCTTCGTACGCTGTATCGTAGCGAAAACGCGCTTCGTGCGCTGTATAATTTGTCAAGGCTCGAAAACAGGTTCACAGCGGGGAGCAACGAGGCTCGAAAACAATCACAGCTTTGTGCACTGTATAATTTGACAAGACTATTACATCCCGGGAAAATTTTTCAATCAATTCCCATGTTTAAGTTAGGGTTAGAGATCGAAATTCGAAGCTTCAATTTTGAAGTTAGAGTTATAGGCTAGGCTAGGGTTAGGGTTCGGTTAGGTTAGGTTCAGTTAGGGTTAGGTTCGATTAGGTTCCGGTTAGGGCTAGGTTCGGTTAGGGTTAGGTTCGGTTAGTTAGAGTTAGGTTCGGTTAAAGTTAGGTTCGGGGGTTATAGTTATGCTCGGTCAGGGTTAGGTCAGGATTTGTTGTGGCTCCACGTGACGAAAGTTCTTGTTAATAAGTTTGGCGTTTTTGGCGGTCAGCTGTCGTGTACAGAGAGCACGTTAATATTGATGGTGACACAAAATATCTTTACACCTTCTGAATGTAACGCCCCCCATTGCGCCTCCTGAGTATTTTCGCCCCTCTAAAAATTAGCAGCGCCCACTAGGGGGCGGTACCGCCCAGGTTAAGAACTACTGTTGTAGACGAGGCAGAGCAGTGAAAAGCGTTGGATTTTTTGACTTTTATTAAAAAATAGAATTTTACAGAATCTCTACCGAATCTTGCATTAAGCTTACAATTTTTTCTCACTGTTTGTGTTTCTGTTGCTTCATGCGAGCGTCGAACGAAGCTTTTCAAAGTTGAAACTGTTAAGACATTACCTGCAATCAACAATGGGATTGGGACAATTACGACTTAGTTGTCTTGCGCTTTTGAGCATTGAACGTGAAGTACCACTAACTTTGACGTAGTCATCAATGATTTCACCAGTGTAAAAATAGAAGGGCTCGGTTTTAAATGCAATGTACACTATTATATTCTCCTCGTTCAGTCGGACAGCTTGTGAGCTTGGAGTAAGGGTGTCCAACTTTGTCGATTATCCAAACCAGCCCATAAACATGCTTGTATATAGGGCGATGTGATTTAGTACCAAATGCTTAGCTGTGATAACATAGGCTGGGCTAGTTTGTTTAATTACTACATCTACATCTTCATAACATGTAAAAAAGCTAATTTATGTTTATTTATTTCTTTTTGTGTTTAATGTTTATGAAAGCAAATCATCTGTGTGATCTAATGAAGCTTTTTAGGCTAACTATCCAGGGAGTAAAAACCAAAGTACCAGTATCGCTGTCAAAGAAAACAACCGATGGCAGGCCAAACACTTTTTTGAATCGTCGAATCTTTTTTCTCGGTTGTGGTCCCACTAATTCGATATACGAGTCATGAGGGTCTGTCTTAGCTAGAGAGAAATCTGTATTTGATAAAAATTGAAACTGCTCGTGTTGGTAAAACGAAGATCTATTTTTAGTCAGAGTCGTTTTTTGTTTTGTTCGTTTATTTCAATGTTTTCGCCCTAAGCTTTGCCTGGCGGTATTGCGCCGACGTAAGTAATGAATTGCAAGGTGCATATTGGCGGCATGGGTTTTGAGTAATACAGCCGGAGTGATAGGGATTCAGAACGTGAAGTCTTATTGTATAGCTGAGGTATGATTCCCGAGTTAATGATATTCGATAGAATGTGGCTGGTGGCCTGGTTCGACACCGCTAGCTCGTTTTGTTTTGTGGGTTTGATGCGGTGTTCCTGAGGTGTGAACCCGCGGAAATGGGCCCCCAAAACTTATATAAAATGCCCTTTGGCATAATATCGCGAGATATGCAATATGGCAGCATACTACTAGCCAGGAGCGTATTTAGGGGGGACCATTGCGCCATGCCCCCCTTTTTTGACTCCGCCTTTCAGTAAAATAGAACAAAATTAATGGTGCCAAATGACTGAAGTAGGCTACATGCCAGACTCTTTTGATGGTTTCTGTAGCTTATGGCCAGGGGCGGATCCAGGGGGGTAGGATGAGGTATATGCGTCCTCCCATTGGCCATTTTCAACAATGTTTTTGATGTATACTATTTTTCCACAATTTCGAATCTCTTTGATAGCAATAAGCCTTACACCTTAAGCGCGCATAATCGAAATGTGCGAACAAAATGCATCATATTTGGTGAAGTACTGAGAATTAGGGTGAAAAATTCAAACAAAAAAATTTGCCTAAAAATTATTCAAAAAGCACTAAAACAGCCATCGCAGTATGTAAATTTTCACAATTTTTTCGGGGGAGCATACCCCCGGACCCCCCTAGAGCCTTTCTTGTTTCTCAATCAGCTTCAAATCAGTTCTGCCGAAAAAATTACGCTTAAAATGTTGAAATTATGGTCCCCCCTTTCAAAATTTCTCGCTACGCCACTGGTACTAGTACTAATTAATTAGTCTATAATAACAAAACACAGCTTTTTTCAATTCGCCCCTACTTCGAGTTTTCAATGTCTGTCTTGCAATACAAAATTCGATGAGTAAAATGGCTTATGCCCTGCACTGGCCTCCAGCCTTTAAACGCTGAATAGTTTATTGCTCCTTGCAAGATGGGTGACACCATAAAGTTCCGCCCCGGGTATCACCATTCCTAGCAACGCCACTGACTAGGGGCATCGACTCCAACATGATAAGTTAATGCGATTTTTTAAAAGCTTTAAAATCAAGCTTTCACCGCAGGGCTCTGCTTGGCTAAAGTGCTACAAAGATACGAGACATGCAGCGAAGATGCAATTTTTAAATAGCAAATACAAAACTTAACATTAGATCGGTTTATTAAAAAAATGCATAAGAAAATTTTTGTCAAACGCATTAAATAAACTTTTACTTTAAAAATTAAAATAGGCTATAAACTCTTACTTTTTAACAAAAAAATACTTTGATAAAAGCTCAGCCTATAAACCTACGACTAACACAAACACAGCGATCTAAAACAAATAGAAGTTCATCAAAGCAATTAGAAGATATATCGACACAGTTTAGCACGGTGAGAGAAGTTTGGACATCCAACCGTACAAAGAATGTGATGAACCAAAACAACAACCGACAGAAAAAAATTCTACAACACTTTCAGTAGTTGACAAGGTTACAGAAAATGGTAGAGTTGATATCGGCTCATCCTGATTCAACAGAAGATTGATGATTTGATTGATCACATGAACCCATTCCTCTTCTAATTGAGGATCAACTTGGAGGGACTTTGCTCTCGATTTTCGCCGGGAAGCCTTTTCAGATGTAGCAGGAGCTTTTCGAGCAAAAAACTCCTCTGTTCTCTGTTAAAAAAAGGACCAATTACAAAACCAAGTTAGATCTAGCAATTAACTCGTTATTTTTGTTTCACGGAGTCATACACAAGCCCAAAATCAGATTTGATCTACAGGTAGCCAGCACAGGTTAACCTGGCCACCATCGTCAAACGGAAAACATCGGATATGGGATTATCATCATCAAGGTTACCAAAAAAACTGCCCTGGCTCATTCGCTATAATATTGTTTCGCGCAAACGTACGACATAAACGTTGATTTTTGCGTTTTTTCAGAAAAAATTACTTAAAAACCTAAACAAGCTTTGTAATTCTATTAAGGCTTGTATGTGACACTGGAAAAACTACCAACTGCTGACTTAGCCTAAACAACTTTGGTTTATCGCCACTGAACGTTTTCACAACATAGATAAAGGATTGAAGATTATCATCATCAGAAATGCTTGCAATTGGCGGTTTAAATAAGGTGGCTGTCTAAACTGACTGTTTCACGTACTTATTACTTTATGCTGCTTATAAGACTTAGCCTACCTTTTTAGTTGATGTGGCTTGCTGGGATACATTTTCCAGTATTTTTGAACTGACTGGAATGCGTCCGGATTCCGCGCTGCCATCTTTTCGATGGACACACCACAATAACTGGACCATGGACCGGTCATCTGACCAATGCCATTGTGCAACCACAAACGAGGTGTCTTCTGGCAAAGATTGGATTTGACAGGTCGCTTCGTAGGACGGGTGCCTGGTGAGAAAGTGGTGTAGAGCGGATAAACGGATCTGAATGTCTCCGCTTTTCAAAGTGCTTCGCACACTTGACGAACGACCTAAATATTTAAAAAATGAGATGACGTTTTTAAACATACATGCTAAACAGTAAACACATTATGGAAATTAGTATGTTACATATGCTGAAAAAGGTGGAAATTGCTACCTTACCCGAAGCATTCTCCACCAGAGGTCTTACGCGGGCAACAGTGCGTGGAGATAAAGAACATTGTAACTATAGTTGCATGCGGCAAACAACTTCGAGAATATTTTAACTGGGACAGTCTGTAGATTACTGATTGCACAACTGCAGCAAAGCGACCGCATAGCCAGAAATTTTTCGTTCAGAAGAATAGAATTTAATCATTTAAATCAGCTAATTTCAAGCAAGTTACAATGCATATCTACCTTCGTTTTGAGGTGACGTGCTGTTACTTTCAACATCGTTTTCCATGCCCAAACCAGGGAAGTTTTCCCGCGCATAAGCCGTCGAGAGGCGAGATTTCCTGTGAAATTAAAGTTAAACTTTACTAGAAACCTTCCCGTAGGCGTAGTAGTTACAAACATCTCGATCAGCGCGGGAGGTCTGGTGATCGAACCCCGAGCCGCTCAAACCAGACACAGTGTTGCCAACGACTCACCACCGCTGCGATGTTTCTTTTGGAGCTGTGTTGTCGCCACTCGTTATAAGCTTCAGCATAACACCGCGAGTAAACTTAATTTTGAAGTTTACTACAAAGAAATACAATAGCTTTAGCCCGCTTTAGGCTATCACTCAAATGGCTGTATTCATAGTTAAGAGAAAAGATACTTCGCACAGTTAGTCCAAGCCTATCAAATCAGCGGGGTTCGGCATTTCTAGCTAAGATTAAATAAGCAAAAACTAAATCAGCAAGTGCAAGCCAGAAGGATGAACGGCAGCCTCGCAGACTAAACTCTCCACGTGAGCAATTAACTAAAGAAATAAAAAAAATCATCTAAAACCTGAAGTGTTTAAAGAAAACTGTTGTTTGTTAGGACAAGCCTGACTGAATGCGAATGTATTAGACATGTCGGTACCTGTTCAGCTTGTCTTGAAGAGCAAGCGCTTAATGCGCAGTTTTCATCTGGCGATTCAGTTTCCAGACTATTTTTAAAAAGTTTTTCAAGAGGCGTTTTGTATCCTCTTTTTACAAGAAAGCAACGGAGGCGCCAACAAACTCGCAAAAACTTGTTCTCCTTTCATTCATACAGTACATGGGAGAATCGCAGTTAGGAGTTATTTAGTATTTATGCCATCATACTTCAATGCATTATCTTACCTTTGCAACAGGACATTGTACATAAAAATATGTATCCAGCTTATACTTGTTGACGTCATTTTTAATGACGAAACAATAGGGTCATATGTGTCGTCGCTGGTTGAAACAGTTTTGGGAAAAATACTATGATCTGTGGCCAGATCAACAACCAAAAAATCGGGAAGGGCAACTCTGTCATCAGTATTAAGAACAAGAGATGTGACCTAAAATAGAACCAAATAACAGTTGAATGTTTATTTAGTTGCATATTTATCCTCCTATCACAAGAAACCGATTAAAGCGCTATACCGAGCTCTCTGAAGAGTTGCCGGCCACTTGTTTACCATTCTAAGATAGGAGAATCCCGCTATGTGCCTTTCCCAACCGCACAACAAGTAAACTTGCCGGCTTGTTCTCCATACTGTCCCTTCAGTGTTGAGCGTCAAGCAAGGAAGCTGTAAATACCAATTTTGCAGTCATTGGTTTGACCCGCCCAAGTATCAAACCTGAGTCTACAGCTCCTACGACGGACGGTCTACCGGTCTATCCACTCGGCCATCTGATCAGTTAATTCCATCAAGTTCAAGTCGTTAAAACTGGATTCTGTTCCCCTTTAGGTTCGTTTAGACAAATTGTTAATTGGCCGGTACAAACATGGTTATGAACGACACAATTCACTACACTCTACAAAATATAATACGTCTCGCAGTCGGGGGCCTGGGTTCAAATTCGATCGATGCAAAAGCCAAAGTTTTACAAAACATGCAAGGCAATTTACTAACTTAACAGTCGGCACTTTAGCTGAGGGATGTAACAGAATAATTGTCAAAAACATCGTTTATTTCATTTGAACTGAGCTTTTTAGACAGTTTTTCAAATAATTGAAGTACCTTTGGGTCTCCGGGCAGAATGGACCGCTGACGAATTCCACACGCTCCAAAGTAGGCAGAACGTAATGCAAATGCTATTTGGTCTTGACTGTTCGTGACCTCTAGTGGCTGAGAAATCACCCCATAGTCCATGGAATGGCTTCGATTGGGTAAATTTAGTTCCGAATAATCTCCTTTCACTGCCGGAAAGGACGTTGTAGCTCGCTCGGCTATGCTCGGAACTGAAGCAACTCGGGTCTGTAAAAATATGGTATCTTAAATCAAACCTTCATTATACTCGCGGTACTACACGCCTAAACGTGTAACAAGCGGCGGGCCCCACCTCCACGGCTTAGCGCCAGGGTAACACAGCTCCGAAGAAACATCGCAACGGTGGCGAGCCGTTGACGCTACTGCGTCCAATTTGACCGGCCCGGGAATCGCATTCAAACCTCCCGTGCCAATAGCGATGTCTCTAACCACTACACCAACCGCTATTTACTTGTTACGAAAAAAAAAAGTACCTAATCGCTTTGACAAAATGCTTAAACCAGTCTAAATTAATCTTAGAAGAATGCAAGATCTGAACACAATAAAAATGGGACGAAAGTAAGAGGAAAAGTAAAGTCACAGTAAATCTCAAAACTGGACGTTTCGACAACATAGATTCAGCTGTCATCATCAGCAGTGTATGCAAGGCGGCACAAAACTGTAAGAACTAGAATTCCCAATTAGGAGCATTCCCATTCGGATAAATCCGACGTGTGCCGACACCTAACCATAAGAAAAGTTTCGTCAGCCTTGCTATGCGCGGCTAATCTAGACTAGACTGATTCCAAACTGTAAGGAGAGTCTGGAATGAGTCTATCCTGGATTGGCTGTGCAGAGCAGGGCTGACGAGGATTAAAGATTAACTTTCAGCTTAGTCCAATATAAACACAAGCGGATTTTTAAGGTAACACCAAATCATAAAGGATCTATTTTTTGTATTTACATTCAGTTTGCATATTTATCCTGCTATCACGAGAAAGAGATCAATGCGCTATAACGAGCTCGCTTACAAGTTGCCAGCCATCTGTCTACCACACCAAGATGGGGGAATCCCGCTAAGTGCCCTTCCCAACGGCACAACAAGTAAACTTGCCGGTTTGTTCTTCACACTGTCCCTTCAATGCTGAACGTCAAGTAGGGAAGTTGTGAATACCAATTTCAAAGTCATTGGTTTGACCCGACTCGGAATCAAACCGGAGTCTACATCTCCCGAGGCAGACGCTCTTACCACTCGGGCAACTGAGCAGTTAAACTCTAATACAAAGAACCGACAGGTTAGCTTAGTTGTTAAGACATCGCTATCGATGCGGGAGATTGGGGGTTCAAATCCTGGGTCGGTCAAATTGGACACAGAGTTGCCAACGGCTCACAACTAGTGATGTAAAAAAACGTTTTTTTTGCAGCTGTTTTTTGTGTTTTTTTTTATGCATTCCTACCTGATAAGTCTAAACAAGGTTGTTTTTAATGCAAAGCTTGGTAAGTAGCATGAAATCACGTTAACATATCGAACATGACAGTAGGTGGTAGAATGATATTGCTTAATTTTTATTTGTAGCGTAGATTAGTGTGAACCTTACCTAACGTTTACCAGTTAAGCCTGTTTTTCAATTTGCACGGTTCGGCTGCGCTAAATTTTGAGTTACGTAGCCCAAACACTAAGTGTAGAGTCAGGGCCGGCGCCAGGGGGGGAGCAGGAGGGCCTGGCACCCCCAATTTACATGCTTGCCCCCCCAATCAACAAGCTTGTACTCTTTTGAAGACAGCGGCTTTTGTGCTCAATTTTAAACTCTGCCCCCCCATTGATAAACGCTTGACCCCCCCCCAAGTCGACTGCTCTGCCGCCGGCTCTGTGTAGACTCTACCGGACGTATTGTTGGTTTTTATTTGAATCAAAGCACTATTTTGGCTGAAAGTTCAAAGTCAAAGAAAACTTTTTCTGGTTTAGTTACGATTATTTTAAGACACGAGAGTTTAGTAAAACATGACTGTCAGTGCAATTGACGCCAGTGCACTTACGATATAGTTGCATTATTGGGAAAAATGAATGTGGCAGTTAGTGTATTACAAAATAAGCAACTTTAGTTTGCATTCACTAAGGAATTTATTCTTGCATTTTCAATTTTCTTTGTGGCAGTTATGTGTTGCAACTTTATGCTTTATTTTTCAACCTTTGTTAAGTTAAACAATCGTTGAGGTTTTTGCAAGTTGTGTATACTTTCGTTGGAAGTGTGTCGTAGTGATAGTGAACCACCGCTACCGCATAGTGGAGTAGACGAAGATCTCCTAGAGTAAAAGGAGTTTTTTGTCGTCTAGCATAGCGATGCGATATATTTTTCTGCGGGGTATGGCTTCGTGGTGTTAACCTATAAAACCTAAGCCTGTAGAACTATGCACGAACACGGTACTTTCCGCTGTAAATTTGGTGAAAGGTTCTTTCAGTTACAAATTTAGGGGCAGAATTAAACGCCGCTCCATTCGCTACATCTTAGATCCATCTCTACGAAAAGGCCAAACAATAAACAGCTCGGTGGCCAATACAGATAATTAGGCTACTTCAGAATATATTAAAAAAAAAACAAGTTTTTTTTAAGCCATGTTTTTTTGCAAAAAAACACGTTGTTTAAAAAAAAAAACGAAAGCAAAAAAAACGCTTTACATCACTACTCACAACTGCTGCGTAGTCTCTTCGGAACAGTGTCGCGCAAGCGCTAAGCCACGGAGACGGGCTCCACGACTCGTTACACGCTGAGGCGTACTGCCGCAAGTATAATGAAGATTTGATTTTTTTTTACTAATATAAAGATTAATCGATTTCGTATTCTCAAACTTTGTGGTCTAATCACCTGATGATCAATGTTAAGCAGATGCAGTAAAGCAGTCTCCAAGTGAGCTTGTCTCATCATCGCCAAATCACTGGCGTTTTCTTCTGACAATGAAATAGCTTTTTTCAAA
Organism: Trididemnum miniatum; assembly: GCA_964006365.1. Taxonomy (NCBI): domain Eukaryota; kingdom Metazoa; phylum Chordata; class Ascidiacea; order Aplousobranchia; family Didemnidae; genus Trididemnum; species Trididemnum miniatum. Next base: position 10,466,355 of record OZ023251.1, on the reverse strand, counting down.
GCGTACATGGCGGGCTTGATTGGAATTATTTGCACTCCAAACAACAGTTTTTGAACCTGTTGAAAATAAAAACATTTGAAAAGTTGTCATTGCTGATGAAGAACCCTGCACAAATGTGTCAAAACGTCTTTTTCTCAAGACCATAAAAATATTTCAGCTGGGCAAAAAATAATTCAGCAACATAGATTACAGTGTTTTCAGTTTGTTGAGTTGAAAATTCAACTTTTATTGAGGGAGACTGCGAAGTGAGCTAGCGCTCTTCGAGTCGGCAGCAATCTGGATATTTTGTTGAACACGATCGGCTCCAGCCGCGAATCCAACCCGCCAACAAAGATCTGTAACCTACGCTCGGTACTGCTATAATAGCTTAACAAAATTAACGTTTCTTTAGTCTTTACCTTCCCAAGTTCAAGATTAATTTCAGCCAGTAGAAGCGGAGATGTACAAGCTGTGATGGTACATAATGAATCTGCTTGAGTCAGGATCTGAGAAACTACTGTATAATCTTGTCCAACTCTGTCTTCTTCCAACGTCTAAAAAAATCTGTTTCGTCAGTATTTGACCTCATCAAAGTAGTTTAGAGTCTAGCAGTTTATAGAGTTATTTATTTCCAGAAGAAATATCAAGAAAATGTTCAGATTTTCAACAAAATTGATGTAGCACATCCTAGGCGCTGGGTAAGTTAGAAAATTTGCATCACATTTGTTAAAATAAGTTGGAAAAGACTCTTGTTTCGATCATAAACGCTTTGACAAGGGTATAAATTGCTGCTCAGCTTAATACCGGTACTACACATTCTAGGGTAGAAAATTAACCAGTCATCTGCAGTATTTTAATTACTGGGAGTGGCAACCATGCCGACTTTTTCCTTTAACTCTGTTTTCCTCCTGCATGTTACAACGAACTGGTTATTTAATTTTTTTTTGAGGTTATTTTCAAATTATATTGAACAGAAAATTCAACCGTAATTGAGGGAGACTGCGAAGTGAGCTTGCGCTCTTCGAGTCAGCATTCACCCGTTATATACGTCAAATGCGATCGGCTCCAGCCGTGAATCGAACCCGTCACGCAGGATCTGTCACCTGCGCGCGGTACCGCTAGGCCATGTCGCTGACAGGCCGGTTAGCGTACAGGTTAAAAACTTTATTATCGGTGCGGAAGGTTTTGGGATTTGATTTCTAGGCCGGTCAAATCGGACAAAGTGGCATCAACCGCTCGCCACCGCTGCAATGTTTCTGCGGAGCTGTGCCGCCCAGAAGCTAAGCCGTGGATTGGAGATGGGCTGCGCCACTCGTTACACACTTCGACGGAATACCGTGAACATGATGAACATTTGATTTTTTTTTGACTTGATGTTATAACGTTCATCGTTTTGTTACCTCTTCCCTTTTCTTGCACCGTTTTAATATGTTTTCATACTATCGTGTTGTTTAATTCATTAAAGGCACGAAAATAAAAGCCATTACTACTACTACTTTGTCCAGGCGTTGCAAGAGCTGCTAAAACTAGAAAGTGCTTAAATTGTACTAAATTCATACCTGTAGTAGTGCCTGGCCTATTCTCAACTTGATTTGAGCAAGCAAGAGCATAGATGAGGTGAATATATTGATAGGAGGTTCCTCCAAAGTAGACAGGTCACTTCCCAGTTGAAAGTGACGAATTGTTTCCCCTTCTTGCATGGCCTTGAGGAGTAAAACCGTCTGTGCACTTCTGTACGACTGAAGGCTCTAAAATGTTTCCAAAATTACACTACAAGAACTGAAAAATTTCAAATTATAGTGAACCAAAAATTCAACAGTATTAGAGGAAAACTGCGAAGTGAGCTTGCGTACTTCGAGTCAGCAGCCGCACAGTATATACGGGAAATAAGACCGGCTCCAGCCCAGATTCGAACCGGTCACGTGGGATCTGTAATCTGCGCACGGTTTCGCTAGGCCATGTCGAATATTATCCATACCAACAATAAAACTTACTTCCGGTGAACTTGCAGAACCGGAAGCGATAGAAATGTCAGCCAGAAGAGTAGTGCTCTCGACCAGCGCCTGCACAGCCCTTGATGACAACTCCGCCTGTTCATCCAGGGATGTAGTAGCATCTTCTAGCATGTGCTTGCTTTCGCTGCTTGTTACCCCATCCAGACAAGCACCCTGTGACGTCACCATTGACGTAAGTAAGAGTTGATTACGCAGGAAAAGAAAATTCATTTAACTCTAAGCCTATCTCTTTTTCAATAAAATTACCATAAATAGAATCAACAAATTTAAAATTCCTTGTTATTGTGGAGACGCTTGGGGTTTTGGCCTTATGTGTGGTAGGCCTACGTTTGAAATAAGTTCAAAATTCAGTAAAAAAAGGAAAATTCGTTCATACCCTGAAAAAAATCTAATCATGGTGTAATGGTACCCTTATAAAAGGAATGAACAGCAATGGCCGCTACCTTTACCGAAGAACTCAGCCGCAAAAAACATTTTCCACAATGGTTGCTTCGTCAATACAAACCAATTGTTCTTCAGCATTTCTGCTTAAAGCAAATCAGAAGACTGCTACGCATTGCATTAGAGCTGTTTTCTCACCTGTATAAGATATAAAGCTTGCATTTCTACGTCGTTGCAGGCTTCAGCTTCAGCAAGACCTTCAGCGCAGTAGAGTTGGACTTGACTGTGATCTAATAATCCCGTGTTTTTTGGAAGACTTTTTTCAATCTACATCAAACAAAATTGCACCAATTATTTGATTGATCTGGCGGTCACAGCTTTTATAACAAACTGATGAAACTATTTAAACTAATGAGGTTTGTCATTATATTTTTATGATAATTGACTTAAGATGCTTATGTAAAGCAGCATCACCGCAAACAGCCTTACGCGCTTCACAATGGCTGCCAGTCATCTATCTTTCCATCAAAGATGAAGGAATCCCGCCAAAGTCCTCTCCCAGTGGCAAAGCAAACAAATTTGCCGCCCTGTTCTCCACACTGCCCTTTACTGCTGAGGGTCAAGCAGAGAAACTGTAAATACTAATTTTAAAATCATTGGTTTAACCCGACTCGGAATCAAACCCGAGTCTACCGCTCCAGAGGCAGACGCTCTTACCTCTTGGCCATTTAATGATTATGCTGTAAAACATTTAAAAGGCCTGCGTTCTTTTTTCATTTTATATTTTTTCAACGTTATAAGAAAGTTTAACCAAGCTGAATAAGTATGTCTCTATGAAACCTAAACGCAGAATCAGTATCGCCATTTCAAAACTCACATCAGAAAACCAAAACCTTTAGATAACCTGCCCTTCAACAGCGCGACGTGGTTTTTCGATTGTTATTGCAGTTACACGACGAACCCACAGCTCTCAAATTCTCGTCATCAACAAACCATGTACCTTTCCTAAGCCTTTCATTTGGCTTGTGAGAGCTTCGCACATTCGTAATCGGCAATCTAACCATAAACGAGAGTTCAAACGAGTTCGGTAAAACTGCTCCACCACCTGAAAATATTGTCAAAATGTCACATGGTGAACCGCTATATAAGTTAAAACAATAACACTCAACGATAGTGTTGTAAAATATGAGCCACTGGGCCTCAAGTTTACAATGTCAGCGCATGGCTTAGCGGCACCGCGATCAGATTACAGATCCTACTAGAAGGGTTCGATTCACGGCTGGAGCAGATCGCATTTTACATATTTACCGGGTGGCAGCTGACTGGAAGAGCGCAAGCTCATTGAATAAGTGAAAACGTTAAAATTAGCAAACTAGTATGTCACCATAAAAAATCAAATCTTCATTATACTCGCCGTATTAAACCGAATCGCGTTACAAGCGGCGGGATTCATCTCCAGGAGTCCACGGCTAAGCGCTTGGGCAACACAAAAACGTCGCAGCGGTGGCAAGCCGTTGACTACAGTGTTGGATTTAACCGTACAAGGAATCGAACCCAAGATCTACCGCGTCGATGTCTTTAACCAGAACGCCAAAATACCGGTCGCATGTTACCATCATAGGCAACCATAAAAGGAATAACAGCTCATACCGGGTAAAACTCGGCTTTCTTGTCATTGCTCTGCTGTTCATCCTCGTTGCTTTTTCTTCCCCTCATGGCCGATCGCGGTTTCTTTGGTTTCAAATCAACTTGTTCCGTGAATATAGAAGCATCTTGCAGAACCGACATAGCGTACATCGCTTTGGAAGCGCTCAAAGTTGATAGCTAAATATATTCGTGGTTATTAGCGGTTGCAATCAGTTTTTCAAAAAGTGATCGATGACGGAGTCGGAGCGTGTATCTCATGGTCATAGATACTGATTTGCAACTAAAAACTTTTTAATCGGTATAAATCTCTAAAAAATAATTGGAAACACTTTAAAAACTAATTTAAAATGGAGAAAACTGTCTACCGCAGTCGTACTAGCCACATCCCATGAAAACTAAAGAAACACCTCTTTCATCCCTCAAAAAGATTTCTTTTGGAGAAGAAAAGATAGGCAAGGTTATGGGCTCATACATATCGTGTCGTTCAATCCGTTAGAAAACATGATATAGCTCATAACTAAGCCATTTTTAAAGGGGGACTGATGTGCTGTAATAGCGGCTTTCCAGTGCTTAAAGGCATAGTTTTCTTCAGCTTTACTAAAGTAGGCAGGCCTACGTACACGGTGTAACCTCGACACATAACTGCAAAACTACGAGATTAATGTCGCACAAACCTGTCGCTGTTGTTGAATTTCAGAAATAACGAGAAGGCATTGGACAAAAAGCCACAATTCAGAGGCAAGCAAAGACTCAGCAGAGGACTCCAAAGGTTTGGCCAATGTAGTCACTAAATTGTCGGCCACAGCAAGTAACATGCCTAAACAAGTAAACTCTCTAAAAAAGCAGCAGCACTGTGTCTTTTATTTCCTCACCGTCAACGCAATAAAATATGATAAGATGAAGGAAATATACCAACGGTACAAGAAACGAGAAGAGGCAAAAAACGATTAACGTTATGGCATGTAGGTAGGTAAAAAGGAGTTAAAAAATAAGAGTAAGCATGGTTGCAACATTTAGCACTACTTTTTTTCCTGTGAAACGCATTTTTGTTAGACACTTGTCGTGTTCGTCGTATGGCGTGCCAGGAAAGCAATTTCAGCCATTTTATGTTCAAAATAAAGTTACAAACCTTTCAAAAGTTGCAAACCCATTGGCCGTTCTCTCATTGTAAAGAGCTTGCTGACATTCTTTGATGCTGATGCAGTCGAAAAGCTGCTTATAGTTGAGCGCGCATCGTCCGCTGTGTTGACTGACCGCCTTCGTTTGGTGCGAGAATTAGGAGTAAGAGATGCAGGTGGTTTTCTAAAAAATTTTTTATGGTTTTTCTACCTTAATAAAGGCTAAACAACGATCTGGTTAGCTATAAAGCCAATGTATCGAGTTTCCCAGAAAAAATGAATCACTTTTCGTTGAATTTTTCTCGGTGATTGTAATTCAAATTTTTTGAAATTTTATACACAGTAATCCAAGCGCATTTTTTAATCTTTCACGTAATATCTAAAAAATATGGTTGCAAATTATTCCAGTATTGCCGAATTTAAAATGTTGTTTCAAAAAATTCATTATCAGAGGAAATTTATGTGAGTAATAGTCTAATAAGCGCTTTGTTGCGAGCGCTTGGTGACATCATAACTCTGTTGACATTTTTTCAGAAGCCAGTTTCTTCATTTATTGTGTGAGCTATTCGACGTGCTAATAGTTGTTAAAGTACTAATAAAGAAGATGGAGGCCACATTGAGCATAGACTGAAATAAACCACTAATTGCTCCGAAACTCAATTTTTACAACATGATTTTTAATTTGGCAAGACTCGCATAATTAGCAACCAATTTTTAGACATTATGTAAAAGTGTAAAGAATATACTTGGATTACCGTGAATAGAATTTCACTAATTTTAAGTTTATAATCACAGAGAAAATTATTTACAAAACGTGGTTTATTTTTTCTGGGACACCCGATGCACGTAGGCACTACAGCGTAAACGCCATACTTCAGATTACTGCTAGTACTACAATATTTGATTAAGCTCAAAGGAAAGGTGTTTTCGCAACATAGTTAAAGCTGCTTTCAGCCCAGTCTAATCAAATACACGACATTACACATGCTTTATGAGTTAGTTTTCAATGATTAGAGGCGGATGTAAGATTTCTTTAAGGGAGCTATCCAAAAATCAGGCAATTTTTTGCAGCTAAAAGCGCCTAAATATACCGCCAATCTACTAACGTGCATTACCAAAAATTCAGGGAGGTTGGGTCCCTCAGCGCCCTGATCCCACCTAACATGATTCAAGACTAAGATTAACCCAAGACTTACCTGTAGGAGGTATCTGGCATCTCAGGAGATACGAATTGTAGGTCCTGCATGGTTGGTTTTTGAGGGATACAGTTGATACAAGAAGCAAGATGAACCAGTAAGTTTGCTTGGCACAAAGTAATCTCGCAAGTAAGATGAGAGCCGTATGCTTGGGAAAGTGAATAGGATAATCGTTTGCTCGCAATTACTTCCATAATCTGCACAAAAAATGAGTTGTGATTCAGAAAAGTGCAATTTTTCTTCAGCGCTTGACGCACCATTTGGCCCGAATGGTACAATAGATTGAGGTGATTTCACACCAATGAGTTTCGTCTTTTTCACACTCCTTTCATGAGAAAACAACGGAGGCGATATATATAAAACGAATCCAGACTCGCTTAAGAGTTGCCTTTGTTTCCAAGTCTTCCGATAAAGTTTTGCTTCTGACATATGAATCTGCAGCTTGTAAGATTCCACCTAGCAGAAACGATTATCGTTCGTGAATTATCTAATCCAAGGATGCAACAAGGAAGTTTGGAAGGGAGTTGAACCACCAACGTCGCGATTATGGCCGTCGTAACAGCAATGCTCCAAACCACGCCGCTACGCTGTCGACAAATCGCAAAGTCTACGTTCAACTTTGTGGTTTAGTAGAGAAAAGATCCATGAAACAAAATCTTAAATAGTTAAGCAACTGATGAACTACTAAAGGTCATGTTCAAAGCAACAAACCGAAAATAACAGTGCGTCGAGAGACATTTGGAAGAAAGATTAGTCTTTTTGAGACAGCAGCCAGCCATTATTTGTGAAATGTAACCGGCTCCAGCTTTGAATCGAACCCATCTCACTGAATCAGTCACCCAAGTACGGCATCGTTAAACCGTGTCGATTTTTAAGGTTATGGAGTAGACATTTCGACAAAATTTATGCAATTGCACTCACACTGCTTTTGGAACTATTTGCAAACCTTAAGATTATCTGGCTCATCAATAGGCTTCGAGACGTCGAATCTGGTAGCAAGAGGAAAAGTCTCAGCTGGTGCGTAAGCGACATCGGCGACATGAGGTAGTTTGGCACCGAAAAGTAGGTTCATCATCTCGGCGGAAGCTTCCTTGAACATCCGAAGTTCGGTAAGAGCTGTCAACTTCATGCACCGGCAGTATGCGGACCGCTCTTTGTCCCTACAGTTGAATTTTTTTGATACAAAAGAGGATTCTGCAGAGTTGGCATAAATTAAAATTAAATTAAATTCATGCAAGCCAGAAAGAACAGTTTTATTGCTACAAAAATATGCATTTTTTTATAGTTTACCCGATAAAATCTTTCACTAGCATCAACTGTATCGACGATCAGTAGTAAGAACAGTAGAGAGCTCGACGACATAACCAGAACCAACGATCAATTTGCTCAAATCAGTTTTATTTAAAACCTCAATATCTTGTTTCTCGCTAAGCGCGGTCTTCAAAAGATATCTTATTTGAATAAGATTTACTTGAATATCTTATTTAAATAAGATTTATTTGAATGAAATACCTCCTGAAGACCGCGCTTACCGAGAAACAGCATGTTGAGGTTTTATATAGATTTGATCTAAGCAAATTGATTACTAGAAGCAACAAATATTGCAATCGTACAACTTTTTTAGTTCAATGAATAATAATATTTCTAGGACGATTTTCAGATGAACGTATTTACCAAAAGTAGCATTTTTGTTTACCTTATGGACAGGCCTATATTACGTATATAGGTGTTCACTGTTTAGTGTTAGCAAACATGCTTACAAAAAAAAGTGAAAAGTAACAAGGGCTACCTGCAGACGAAAGTGGCCAAGTACTGGTACATTACAAGCGCAGGCAATGCTTGAAGATGGAACTTCATTCGTACGAGGAAATCCGAAAGCCAATGAAGAGATCCGATTAGTGACTGAACGTCTAATCGAAAATTGTCGGAAAAGAAATCGATTCCATACAGCAAACAATTCGCTAACAAGTGACTCGACGTTAGCGTAACCCTGGTGAAAAGAAATAAAATTGACAAAATGGCAGATTGGCGTGAAAGATAAGACATAGCTATCAGTGCAGGAGGGCTCGGGTTTGATTACCGGCCTGGAAAGATCGGACACAGTCTTGCCAACGGCTGGCCACCTACTTCTTCGGAGCTGTGTTGCCCAGACGCTAAGCCGTGGAGATGAGCCCCACCACTCGTTACACGCTTCGACGTAATACCACGAGTATAATGAAGATTAAAGTTTAGATCTTCTATATATAAACTGTCTGAAGCATAAAACTTCAGCAGATACGTCGTTAAGCGCAAATTCTGGGCTCGATACTTGGGCTAATAATATTTATCAAAGTCCTAAATCGCGACAGTGGGAGCCACAAACTCATGACAGACGATAGCACAGCAAGTAAATACAAAATAAAAATTTCTTTTTCAAACCAAAACTAATTTTCATTACTAAAGTGAAGAGTTTAAATTTTTTTCAATCATGGTTAGATTGACCAAAAAAGAAAGGGCAGCAGTTAACTCAAAATCTACATATTTAAGTGGAGTTGTCAGCAGCATGGGCTAGCGGTACCGCGCTCAGGCTACAGATCCTGCGTGACCGGTTCGATTCGCGGCTGGAGCCGATCGTATTTGACACATCTACTAAGAGGTTGCTGACTCAAAGGGCACAAGCTCGCTTCGCAGTCTCTCTCAACCACTGTTGAATTTTCCGTTTCATATAATTTAAAATAACCTCAGTCGTTTATTTATTTATTTTATCTGAAACAAATTTCCTACTTGTATTTGCTTTGACTGAGCAATGCAGTCTGGAAGCTCATGGGAAGGATTTCGTAACTTGCATAATCGATATCCGCACTCGGATGAGGCATGGAAGAACGGAAGATGGAGCGGATGAGCGCGGATGCAAGCAGTGCGCACTCCGTACGAACTCCTGTGTCAGGAGACGAAAATTCACCTGAAATATTTTAAAACTATGTAAAACAACAGTATTTCTTGCCTTGTAACCTTACTTGGTTGAGCAACCTCATCCGGAGTCCCTGACCTTGCATTGCGCAAAACTCATCACTTATCGCTCTACAATTTGAGCACTTTGAGCATCTTTTTGGTGCGTACCACAAGCAAAAAATCTTTACAGGAAGGTAAATAGTAATTTTTTATTACTTCCTCCAGCCTATTCTGATCGCCTCCGATAGAACCTACCCAGGTTATAACAGTGGCTGTCAAGAAACTGAGTAAAACAAATAATTGAAAAACAAGAAAACAAAAATAACTGAGAAAATAGTTAGGGTAACGAATGAATCATGTTATTTCGTATTAGTCAAAGTTTTGTTTCATAATTTCAGAAGTACCTGCTTCCATTTATTCTATAGACATCGTTGAATGGGAATGTGCTTCAATATCGGTAGAAGCGCTGGATCAAACTTATTTGCTAAGAAGTTATTTTAGTGGCCCGTGTGAGAAAATTATACCTCTGCACTGTAAAAAGGAAAACCTGTTTGGCAATTAGAGACTAGTGCTTCTATGGAAATCGCTTTAAAGTTATTTTCAATTGAGACAAACCACGTGCAGGTTTTGTCGGCCTAATACTATCAAAGGCAAGCACATACGTACAGCCTAACGTCCGTTAGCAGCAAGTGGAATGGATGTGAGACTCCTGGTACAAGCAAAGTTCAACCCACCTATTTTACAAGCCACGTTGACAGCGTGGAAACAGCCCCACAGTCCACATGTTGATAGCAGTTCAGCTGCTGCGTTATCCTCATCCTTTACAATGTTTCGCCATTGGTTCAGACTGTCCTTTGCTCTGAGGACCTAAAAATAGCCCAAAATTAGCCTACTATGTATCTAGCTACATGTTTTTGACACAGGTGCGACCAAAGAACCTCGAAAAACAAAGGTAGTTTTTTTTTTGAAAAACATTTCTGCTTTGTAGCATTTTTTAAAATATAGCACTTCATAGGCAAGCGGTAGGTCTAATTAAAGTTTTAGAACAAGAGAAAGACCATAACTTGAACCGACGTGTCAGACTGTAAGGAACGTTGACCCACTTTTTTTGAAGAATCAAATGGTCTAAGTATCCAGCAAGTATTTATTAAGAGTAAAGCTAGGCGCTACAGCAAGCCACTAGTTTTAGAAATTTCAAACACCAAATGCAACAATCATGCATTGTAATTTTAGGAACTCTTATTTGAGAATAATTACCTGATCAAGGGAGTGTTTCCACCATTTGAAAGCAGATTTCGTGTTTCCAAGATGAAAATACAAGTTTGCAAGCTCATTAGAAGCCTGGCTTACTAGGTCATGTTCTCCGTGAGATTCCAACAGCTCAATGGTGCTAAAAACGTATTGCATCATAACAATACAACGTTGAGGGTTTAATACAATTATGGTAAAGATCTGAGTAAATGCTCCAAGATAAACAGGAAAATGCAAGAACATAAAAACTTGAAAATTTTGAAATATGTAAAGCGGTAATTCTTAAAATTGGACGTTTCAACAACATAGATTCAGCTGCCATCATCAGTAGTTTTCTTCCTAAACCGCAATTTTTTGTAACTTATTGTTTATTATGCACTGTATCATTTGCGTACCACACCAAAATCGGTAGAGTAGCCTAATACGTCACTATTATTGCCGAATGAGCGTGTTTAACTGCGCCAAATACTATGCTGCAATAGCAACCTCTTGACTGCATACCGGTTATACGCTTGAAGAACAGTTGAACTTTGGGGAGAAGCAAGAATTTCTACGGAGTCTGTGGATGTGAAATCTATCTTGGTAAGATCCGGCGGAGCAGGTGGGTGGGATTCATCCGCTTTTAAAGAAAATTCAACGCAGGATCCGCTAATGGACTCCGTAAGCTTCCTAAAAATCATTTTAAATAAATGACAGAATTGCAAACAAATCAAATCTTCATTAAAGTCGCGCGGTATACGCCGAAGCGTGTAACGAGAGGCGGGACCCATTTCCGCGGCTTAGCAAAGAAACGTCGCAGCGGTGGCGACATTGTGTACGATTTTACCGGCCGGGGAATCGAACTCCAGACTTCCCGCACCAGGAATTACATGAGTATTAAAATCATCAATTGACGCTTAGCAATATCACCCATCGGCATCAACGTAAAATGAAGGTAATGGGTTTGATTTTAAGCCTGAGAAGAGAAAAAGGAATATTTACTTTGCTGTCGCGCTCCTTGCACTCTTCAATCTCTAATCCACAGTACACTAAAAATAATTTCTTACTTTCCGCTTCCTTTCTTGATGTAAGGAGCAGAGTTGTGCTGAGAAGCGAGATAAATGAGAAGAAGTCGACGTGAGTATTGCAAAGCTCTGCAAGTGTACTGAGAACCGTAGAAAGCTTGTTTCAATTTTTCCATACTAAAAAAATCAAATCCTCATTATAGTTGTAGTTGCAGCATTTGTTGTGCACTGTGCAGTTATAAACCCACCTGTGCTCGGCATCAAACGGAACACTAGACAGAGCAAGCGCTCTCTTTCCTCCTTCGTAAACATCATGAGAAGCCGGGTCAATAAATCCCCCAACATTCACAGAATGACTGGTATCTACGCCTTGTACTTTAAGGTTGTAACGCAAGTAATCCCTGAACAATGCAGATGCAAAATCAAACCTTCACTACACTAGAGGTATAACGTCGAAGCATGTAACGAATGGCGGGGCTCGTCTCCTCGACTTAGCGCCTGGGCAACACAGCTTTGAAGAAACGTCGCAGGAGGGCTAACCGAGGCAATACTGTATTCGATTTTACCGGACCAGGAATCGAATCCCAAACCTACGGCGCCCATACCAATTCTTGTAAGTAGCCTACCCTCATCAGAAAAAGTAAACTTAAACTACTCTGATTTTGAACATCAGAAAAATTCTCTACTCTGTTGCTGAACAACAAACAGGGAAGTAGTGAAAACCAATTTTGAAGTTAGAAGTTTGACCTGACTTGATATTAAACCTTAGTACGTCGTGTCATCGCTCCAATGGTACATCTTTTAAGTAGCATTAACACGATTACTCAATCTCATCAGAGCCACTGTTTTGGCGTAGTTGGGTCTCATCAAAGAAGCTCAGAGGCGTCAAACGTACAAAAATGGTAAAATTTCTGTTAAAGATTTTTTACTTGTGGTACCTACCATAAAGCAAAAATTTTCATTGCTGCTCAAGTGCTCAAATTGCAAAGCGATGAGCTTTGCGCAAGCATAATCACAATTATGTAGCTCTAATGATTCAACACCTACCTGTTTTCAACTTGTGATTTGTCTAGCTTCGTCGCCGCATCAACGAAATGAGCTTGTGGATGTGGAGCTCCAGAGAACTCGTGAATCCGCTCCGCGAGCTTTGCTTGTGCGTGGATCATAAGAGGAGAAATGACGTCATAATAGCAGTCATGCGTAACCTCAGTGAATCGCAAGCAAATGTCAATCAACTTTTCATATCTAGAAAATCAAATAAAAAAAATGAAAGCTTTATTGCACTCGCGGAATGACGTCCAAGTGAGTCGAGTGACGGGGGGCAATCTCTATGGCTTAGCGCCTGAGCAACACAGCAACGAAGAAACATCGCAGTGGTGACGAGCCGTTGGCGACACTGCGTCCGATTTGACCGGTCCGGGAATCGAACCTTAGATCTTCCGCATAAGCAAGAGAAATGCAAATTTAAAATAATAAGACTTCTAGAACATGAAACTTCGTATCAACGACAGTTTTTTTTTAAATAGCATTCTTCAAGCTTCAATTCTTCAAACAGCCAGCTACCCACCTGGTAGAATAATGTAATATTTGAATTGCTTGAAAGACAATTTTCTTGACAAGAAATAAATTCACAAATCCAACATCATCAAAATATTTATCAAACTTCAGAGACAAGCCTCCTTTTTTCTCCTTCTGTTCACCAACAACGCTGTTTACCAACCAGCCTTTGTCCCCCTCCCCACTGTCTATGGCCATAAGCATGTCCACCAGGAGATCAGCGGCTGTGGTCATGGGCAGACGAAGCATTTCACTACAACAAAATATTTTTAATATTATGAATTCCAAGATGGTGAAACATCAAATTGTTAAGAGCTAATTTGTCCTTTCATCGGCAAGATAATGAAAAAAAATATAAAATTCAACATAACAGGCCGGTTGGCTTAGAGTTAAAGCACATATCTATCAGCGCGGGAGGTTTTGAGTTCAATTCCCGCCCCGGTACAATCGGCACAGCGTCGCCAACGGCTCGCGACCACTGCGACGTTTCTTCGGAGTGGTGTTGCCCAGGTTCTAAGCCGCGGAGACGGACACTGCCACTCGTAACAACTTCGGCATGATGCTGTGAGTATAATGAAGATCTGAGTTTTGATGAAGTCCAACATCAGATGAATGCAGTTAAAACACCGTAACCTAATTGACTAGCTTTAAACTACAGTTTTTTTTTGCTTAAAGCTTTTGGTGAATTAACATCTTCCTTATTTGTTTCAGAAATCTTCCTACCGGCATTCCTTAATAGTGAAGTTTGGTTCTGTCCCATCACACGCAACTTGATAAGCCGCCATTGCAGTCGAGTAGAAAGAACTTGCAGTGTTTTGCAGCAAGGTCCAACATTTTCCTCTGTGTGCAAGTACCATTGCTCGTTGGAAGCATAGAAGAGACAGCTAGAGGAGATAAAAAAAGTAAAAGTTAAACTGAAGAGTAAATACCAGTTTTTGAGTCATTGGTTTGCCTCGATTAGGAATCGAACCCTGGTCTACCGTTTCAGAATTAGGCCATCTGATTTATCTGTCGCATTTTTAACCACTCATGGCAAAAAGATAAAAGAGTTTGGTTGAGCATTCTCTATGGATTAACTGCAAGCAGATTTGCGGCCGAGGGTTTATCCTTTTTACCACCCGAGGTTGGTGCTCCGTCTGGATTACTGTAACTCATTCTCGAGCAAGCAAAAACTTCCTACCTTAAGAGGGGGTAAAAAGACATCCAATTCAAGAGCAGCCCAGTTTTCTGGGTCAATCGTTTGTGACATAGCAGATGACAGAGACCTGGTGGGTTGAGTGCGTGGGGAGTCGGTCCGCTTGTCATCTTCAGAAATAGAAGGATTGTTCGGCTCCGAGACTACAAAAGTTGATAAATATGAGGTAAAGACAACAACCAGCGGGTGCTTGAAAGACACATTGCATAGCCCATTCAGGAAGGACATCATTTTTTACTCTCTGCACCTTGGTCACTGGGGAAATTTGACTGAAGTGTGACATAGCTACGCACTTCGCACTACAAAGATTAAGTTTTTTTGGGTAGATATATCTCGAGAGATGATTGTCCTGCTTAATTCTAGGAATGTCCAGCTTAACCTGAAAGATGATGTACTTTTCTAAGTGCGAATGATGAAAGCCAACCGCCCAAAACAACACTGTTCCATGATATGAAACTATTTTATTAAATTTTCAGCCTATTTCATATGAATTAAGATCAAATGAACGCTGTTAGCAGTAAGACTTGCAAATCATTGAATATTATGCGGATTAGATTGTGTCGTTCGTCTACAGCAAGAGATTACGGACACTACTTTAACAGTTTTTATCAATAAACCATAAAAAACCAAAACTTAAGCCTTCGGCTCCAAAGCTCCATACCACGATTTCCCGAGCGGGGATCTCGTACCCCTTGAGGGTACAATGCAGCATTTCAGGTGTGCGAGTAGTTTTGTTTTTTTAGTGAAAAGTGCTTTTATTTCAGTTAATTCATTGTCAATTTTTTCAGCACCATCGTGTTGCATGTGGTGTAAGGAGAGCGAAAACATATTAAAATATTATGAGGGTGCTAGACTATAAAAAAATTGGAAACTACTGCTATATATCATTACTGGAAAGGGAAAGCCCTATTATATGCATAGTTTTCTGTTCAATTAAAATATGCCTAAACTTACTAAACGTTGAAGAAATAGCTACATATGCCGCTTTTTCCAGGGGTCTTTCTACGTAATTCTTAGCTTGTTCTTTTGCCGCTAGCCCCACTTCCATTGCAGACCGCCCCTCATCCCATCCCACCACTAGAGCACCACTAGTGTTCAAAGACCACCATTCCTAAAAACAAATTACGTTCAATCAGCAGTGAATAAGGTAAAAAATAAAATCCCCATACCTGATCCAAAAACTCGAAATTACCGTACGTAGGTAACCTGAAACCTCTCGCAGCGTGCCGTTCTTTCACTTTCTCCATAAAGACTTGGAAATGCAGAAGAGCATTTAGCAAATTAAATTCACTTTTATGCACAATTTCGTCATTTAGAACCTGTAAGACGCAAGTATGGAAAAAATTTTGAAAAATCAGAGGCTTATAATTTTGCAGCTCAAGAGATTCTTAAAACGAAATCATGAAAGAATTGATTTTACATTTCAAGTTCAAAATAGACGAGGTTAAGTTTAGATGATCATTCTTACTAAAGGCACAAACTGAGAGATTAAAAAAAAAGAAAAATCGGTTCTCTCACTTTTCGAAATTTTCTTTTTTTCTGGAAGTTTCGATAATATTTTCCAAGCTGGTATCCTAGCGTGTGCATAGCATTTTTTCTTGCTACTTCAGCATGGTCATCACCACCTTTTTTGAACTTTGAAGACGCAAACTTCTTCTGTTTTTCGCTGTGGAAAACTCATAGTTAACAAAACCACCAAAATTCTTCCCAAAATATAGAAATTATAGGCGAAGATAACAAAGCAAAAGTTATAGCCGAATGTATGGGTAAGATATATCTAGCACTTTTGAATATCGCTGCAAAACAAAAAGTTTTTTTGTGGGTTTCTCCCTTCGTCGTCGTCGTCGACGACGACTGCTGTGACTCTTACAACTTAGGCAGCACAGACTTGATTAGCTTGGGAATTAAACTGAGTATATTCAAACAAAGCCTTACACTTTAGCCCGCATATTTGCTTCTTTTTTGCTTTTTTTCGAGTCCATTGCATATTCAGCCACAGCTGCTGCATATTTCTTCGTTTCATTTCCCTGCACAGCCACCCCTCCAGGCTGCTTTGAGACTACAGCTTGATTAACAGCTAAAGTCTCATTACGTCGATGCAAAGTGCTAATCACATCTTGGGAACACTCGACGGCGACTTCAAGATTCAAAGTTTTTACAGCTTTGCGAAGAACCTAAACACAAAGTCTTAAAACCGGGTAATTTAAGGCACGGACTTGACTACGATTCAAACGTACCAGATTGCGGATTTGGACTTCGAATGTTGGACCAGTATTCGAGTTTTGAAAGAAAAATGCAAGCTACACCTGATTATTTAGGAATTCGACTCGATTCTACTTAAACTTCAGATTTAGATTCAAGGTCACGGATTTGGACCGGATCAGGTTTTTTGAAAAGTTGAATCTGGAGATCTCAAACTGCAGCTGCGCTTAGTCGTCACATTCGTAGGGCCAGAACGAGCAAAAAAATGACGCGACAGACATAGGCCTACAAAAGTGTCTTTTTACAAAAAAATAATTAGAAACCAAACTTGACGCACTTAAAAATCGAACCCAAAATATCAGATCCAAAAAGCGAATGGGTACTAAATCAAAGAGAAACAAGATCAAGATCTCACTTACTATCACGAAAAACTCCAAGTATCGACTCCTGCGTTTGAATTTCACAACTTCTCGGAATCCAAACATTGTTTTCATCTTTGCTAGCTTCGTAATAACCAAATTAGCATCCTCCATTCCCGTTAACTCATCAGGAAGACGAGCTTCTTTAGCTACATCAGCAAGTCGCTCCTCCAGAGCACCCAACTCGGCAATATGTAGAGTCGATTTATCAGCAAGAGGTTCCACGGAGGCAGTTTTTTTGGCTCTACAGAGAAAGTTCGTAAACCAAAAGGATCAAATCTTCATTTCGGAGCATCATGCTTGGAACATCCCACCACATTTGGTAAAAAACATGTAGCCAGAATAACTACAACATTTTTTAATTTCTTGACGTTTTAATTTTACTTTTAACAAAACGATGAGTAACATCTTGATGTCAAGTAATTAAAAAATGCTTCAATTATTCTGGCTGCATGTTTTCTGCTAAATTTTCATTACATTCACAATATTACGGCAACAATAATAAACAACAAAACAAAAAATTTAAGCTAACTAAAGTATGGATAAAAAATTAATCATATTTTTCACCTTGATTTTTTGCCGGAAGTTTGTTCAGTAGACTGTTTCCGGCCCGGAAGTGCGACCGGGTCACCACGAAGAAGAGTCTTACCGGTGTCAATAATATTCACTGCAGCCCGACTATCACCATTTGTTTTAGCATACTGAAATATTCAAGAAAATTTCATCAAAACGAACAATAGGAAACGATGGATTTTGTCATTTTTATGAAGGGCTTTCGCGGCGATTGCTACAACCTGTCCACATGGCTAATTTTAGTGGGCTTTAGGCCCACCGTTCTTGGTTCTAGCTTGTGCATCATAATCAGAGTCTTGATACGGTAATCATTTTTTAATTATGACATCAAAGATTGAATATGATGCAGAAACTAAAACAAAAAACGGCTGGCCTAAAGCCCACTAATATTGGCCATGTAGACAGGTCATGTGTGTTTTTACGGAAGAGCGTATCATAGCATAATATTTATCAAATCCAGATATAAACAATCATGCAAACAAAAAACTCTCAATGTGTGAATCGAACCCACGACGGTTGGATTAATAGTTACCGTTGCTATGTAATTTGTCAACACCGCCACCATGTGGTTGAGTGAATCAGTAGCGTTGCCAGGTCGTTTCTGCTTCAACAAAATTCGTGTTTCCAAAATGGCGCATATGCAATGGATCGATATCTGTAAAAACAAGAGGCAAAATTATGTTAATGAAACAAAAATAATAAGATGGCCGCTTGCCGAAGTGATTAAAGACATCGATATCGGTGCGAGAGATCTGGGGTTCGATTCCCAGGCCGATCAAATCAGATACAGTGTTGCCAACGGCTCGGCACGGATGCGATGTTTCTTCGGAGCTGTGTTGCTCAGGCGTTAAGCTGCGGATATAATAATAATAAAGAAGTAATTTGTAAACCCCTTAAGATGAGCTTGAGGGTGTTAGGCCATACGACAAAGGGGTACTTGGTAGACAAAACAGGTAAGTGAAAAAAACAAGTAAATGAACGCAACAGTAAGAAAAGCATCAAAAAATAAATAAATAAAATACATCACACACCAAACGCCAAATTAAAGAAATGAGTTTTCAATCTACCCTTGAAAATACTGACAGAATCACGCTCTCTGATATACAGTGGTAGTGATAGAGCATTCCAGACTTTATATGAAGAAAAGGCAAATAATGCTTCCGATTCGACAAAATTAAGACTGATAATGCATTGTAATGAAGAAGAATCATTATATATTCCAAGATCATATGACGTTGTGTCCTTAACTCCTTATGCATGTTGTAAGGTAAAATAATGTCTCGTAAATATTGAGGAGCTAAACCATGTAAGAATTTAAATGTTATAAGTGCAATTTTAAAATAATTTTAAAATGAATAAAAGTTAAAAGAGCAATTTTAAAATCATTAAAATCAAAAATATGCACCCCGCCACTGGTTACATGCTTGGGCGTAATACTGCAAGTATAATAAAGATTTGATTTGAAACAACAAGAGTAGTTAGGATAAAAAGTTTACATTTTTGGAGGCGTTTTAAGTACTCGACTGGGTCAGTAAAAATAAAAATTTCGGGTTCCTAGAATCAAAAAATATATAAAGAAAAAAGCTTTCTATATTTTGGGATTTTGACAGATCTATTTTTGATCCCTACACATTTACGTTGGGTACGTTACCTTTTTTTTTTTTTTTTTAAACTGAAATTGATAAAAAAATTTGCAATAACCAGCTTTGTTATTTGATGCTCTCTAACTAAATCCGTTTATATAAGCATGAGATATTAAGGTAGGTCTTAAATAACGTACTAAATGAACAAAATGAAAACCAAACCTAGGACCAATTTTGCGGAAGACAGCTCATCAGATAGGCTCAGGTTTGAACCCAAAATCTTATGATTGAAAGTCAAGCTCTCTACCACTCGGCCATAGAGCTTACAGCGTTTCCAATGCAATTCGTTTGGCAAAATCTGAAATGTAAGCCTTTTATACGTAGCATTAGTAAGCTTACTTGAAGCACCGACAGAGCCATTATATTGGTTTGGATGAGTGGGGCAATCAGCCCATATGTTTGAACCACTGCTTGCAAAACCAATGACGTGTCGTTGAGCCAGCCAGCCATTTCCATGGCAACCAACATCCGCTCACATTCTTTTATGCGGGAGAGTTGGCCTAAACCATACAAGAATTTTTACTCCAGCAATTTTCAATCTATTCTGGAAAACACCACCAACATAGTCAAAATACCCCTAGCACCATGGCTGGTAAAAAGGGAAGCATGTAATTAGGTTTAAAAAGAAGTAAAGATGTTTATGACTTGGATTTTCAAAAGTATTTTTTTCATTTCAAACATAAAAAAAGAAAATGTATTCACGCTTCGATGCATGAAAGGCGAAGTAAGATAAAAAAAAATTTGTTTAAACTAGAAAGTTATTTACTTTATTCAAAACAGACCGGTTGGTGGAGTGGAGAAAGACAGTGTTATCGATGCAGGAGGTCGAAGATTTGATTTCCGGTCAGAACGAAATCAGTGTAGCTAACGGCTGGCCACCGCTGCGACGTTTGTTCGGAGCTGTGTTGCCCAGGCGCTAAGTCGCAGAGAGGAATCCTGCCACTCACTACACGCTTCGGCGCAATGCCGCGAGTGTAATAAAGAATTATTCTTGATTTGAATTTTATTGAAAATCGTTCAAATACTTTCAACTTACTGTTCAGCAAGGGTCCTTGCTCACAAAACTTGTCGCAGAAGAGTTCTTTTTCTCTTATATTCGTTTCTACGGCAACGAACACAGCTGTCAAGGCATGGTGCAACAGCACAGGAGAGCTCTCCATCGCCACCTCGCGATTCAAATGATGCACAGTGAACTCATAATCTTGACGTGCAGTGGTAGTCCAAGATATGCTAGGTGGGTCGCTAGGTGGAGCCACAAAAATATCCCACAATACAGAGCAAGCCTTTTTGGATACCTTGGGACAATTCAGTTTATGGCTGACCTGAAATTCAAAGAATTTCAATTAATGAATTTAACTTGAAACCAACCCTCTACGATCTCAGGCTGAATCAAACGCAAGCAGAAAAATCTGATTTGGAATGGGATTGGAACCCTCACCCGTACCTGAAATCTGTTAGTTTTTACTCAATAAATAGTTCAAGCAAGAACATTTTATATCGATTTCCAAACACAAGAATAACCGCTTCATTATAACAAAATTTCTTTTTCAAAAGGGTAAACTCCGTTCGTTTCGGTTCAAGCTAGTTTGAACTTAAAATTCAACATCATTTGAAGGAGACTGCGAAGTGAGCTTGCGCTCTTTGGAGTCCGCAGCCACCCGAATTATTTCGTCAATGCGATCGGCTCCAGCCCTAAATCGAACCCTAACTTGTGCGCAGTGACGCCAGGCCATGTCGCAATTTCAAATGAGCAGTAAGTAAACCTACTTATATCGCAACTGTTGAAATAAAACATATAGAATGTAAACGAGCTTTAAGATAAAAAACGAAAATTCTAAGCCATAAGCAAAAAACAACACAAAATTAAATCCTTACGTGCGCCAAATGGCCCCATGTAGCAAGACAAGACAGGGGGTGGGAGGCAACAATCGAATGACTGGTAATACCAACAGAGTTGCCAATCAGCTTTCCTTCGCTTGTGTACGCTGCCACTGCAAACACATAACGCTGGTTCCTCTTCAATCCACTTACTCGGAGCAAGCAATCCTTGCCAGAAGGTACTTCGTCTCCCGTACCTAATGAATAAGAAAACATGTATCTTTTTATTGTAACATGTGAGAACCGTTGGTAAGCACACTAAATGGCATAGTGTGTTATCCTAAGCAGCAGAAATAGCTACATCAACAAAATAAAAATGAAATCATATCTGAATCATTAGATTGATAAACAGCCCTGCAGTGAGGACAGACTTCGAAGTGAGCTTTGAGGCCGTAGCCACGCAAAAACCTCGGGCGAATGCGATCCAGCAATGAATCGAACCCGTCATTATGGATCTTGAACTTAAACGGGGCACCGCGAGCTTAATTTGCTAACAAGCTTCAAAAACTTTAGTTCAATCACGGGTAACTGAGGCTCACGATTCGTATTTGCGCCTTAAGGCATGATTTTTTACAATAATACCTTTTACGAATAAACTAAACCAAAAAATTGAACTCCAGTGAAACTTCTGGTTACCAGAATGTCGCATGTAACAAAAAAAAAATTGTCAAAAAGTAAGCCTACGAACCTGGCAGGTAGTAATCATTTAGTCTAACTTTGACATTTGGTCCAGCAGCTAATCGACCGAATATTTTGTACCATGAAACCTGAAAGAGATTCAAAATTTATTTAGAGGCTTTCATTTCGTAACAGAGTAATGTGATTGTTGATTTTCTTACACCAACTGTTTCTTACCCTGAATAATGAACTCTAGATTAGCTTACTGTTTGATTATGGTGTTATATATTTACTTGCGTCTAATTTGGAGCGATGCAGTGAGTTATGCAAATAGATTATTTATCTGTCTTATAATGAACTGCTGTGGCATTGGGCAATTTTCTTGGTGAGTGTTAAAGTTAAAAGTATTAATAATTACAACATTATTGGGCTCTTATCCTTGCACTACGCATGGTTCACCGCTTCTGCGATTGTAGATCTTTAGCAGGGGTAAAAAATGGTACCACAAACAGAAAAATCTTTCACGGTCGTTAAATTGATTTTGAGAAGCCTTAAAACTTTTCAAAACACGCGTGACAACACGTAACAAAATCGAAGCAATGGCTTTCAGAATGAGGAGAATAACTGCAAGATTATAACAGTTACTTAACCTTCATAATCCCTATAAGACTTTTCGGGATTATGCGAAAGTTCTCTGCTTCTAACTTAACAGTCTTTGACGCAACACGTACTTGCTCCTTCTCTGGGTCAAAAGGCGCAGGTTTAAAGGTCATGAAATTATCGGAGCGTGACAAGAGAATAGGAGGAGGAGGCAGATCGGAAGATCCTTCGCTGTGATAAGGATTATTCAACTTCATCCAACTTTCTTCAAAGATTCTAAAAGAACTGACACACTAAACAACAAAAAAATTTAACCCAAGCCTAAAAAGCAAGGCTTCGTTCATTCAAGCTATATTTGCGTTCTACCTACTATTACATAACAGCAGAACTTCATATTTTGGCCGAGTAACGGTAAGTAGCTGCTAAAATGGTGGCAAGTAGTTGGCAGCAGTTTGTTCGATTCATTTACCCAAAATTCGAACCCAAAGTTGAAACATGAAAAATCAAACCTTTATTATACTCGCGGTATTATGATGAAGCGTGTAACGGGGTCTTTCTCCGCATCTTAGCGGCTGGACAGTAGGCAACACATCTTCGAATAAACGTTACAGCGATGGCAAGCCCTTGGCAACACTGCGTCCGATTTTACCGGACCTGTAATCAAACCCAAGATCTCCTCCGCCAATAACGATGTCCTTAACCACAACGCCAGCTGGCCCGGCAAACTGATTTACTAACTTTTTTTCTTCTTCCTGCGCTTCTTCGATTGCCGCCATGGATTTTTCCAGAAGTTTTTCCACTTGAGAGCGGCTCATTTCCGGCTGATCGGCTTTCTCCATTAAGTAAATAGCTCTGCACAGCAACGATCCCCCGACACTTTCCTTGATTTTTTTCTCGCTCAAAACCGTCATTGGTTCTCTAAATGCATTTGAAACAATTAAAGCTACCGCACAAATTGACGTCCTTCCTGGCCTGTTGAATGGGATGTCATCACGACGTCTGTACCTTGATCATGGAATAGATTTGACAGGAGTGTGACGAAGCTGCCTATGCACTACAGAGGTTAAATGTTTTTGGGCACATAAATGTTGAGGGATGATCATCTTGCTTGCGGTTAGTCATTTTAAAGGATAAATGTACCAGGTACCTATTCCTCAGAACGGCTGATGAGGGCTAATAGGCTGAAACAGCGCTGCCCGCTTTATGATGATTAAAGTCACACTGAACAAATTTTTAACGTTATGAATTAAAAAGTAGAAACACACAAAAAAAAGGATTTTCCTTACCCTGTAGGAGCCGCCTTGCTTGGAGTCACTCTTGGAGTGCTGAAACGGCTACGAGCTGTGGCTAGTTTGGGCTCTTGTGGTTTTTCAACGAGTCGAAATGATATTCGGTAATAAACTACCAGCATCTCAATGATTAAATCACGGATGAATGCATTTGAAGTTGAAATTTTGCATTCAGCCAACTGTAACAAATTTTTCATACAATTTCCATTAAAAAAAATACAGTCGATACAAAACTTATGTAGGATTAGCATTGTGTCAGCTTTAACCGAACGGCGAATCGAACTCGTGCTATCGATTTAAAGCCACCAGATTTAATTCTACGTAACCCTACAGGTTTGATCATTTATAAAAATTTTTTTCAAAACGTTGAGCAGAAAATTTAAAAATGATCGATCGAGGGAAAGTGCAAAGTGAGTTTGGAATTTTCGAGACAGCAGCCACCCGAGTCATGTGTCAAATTTCATTGGCTCCAGCCATGAATCGATCCCGTCAAAAAGGATTTGCGACCTACGTGCTGTACTAGGTGATGTACAGACATAAAGTGAAAACTTTACTCAAATATACTTGATATCAATTACCTGTTCTGCCTTGTTCATCCACAAAATATCAGCGACGCTCTTACCATCATTTTTGACATCGTTAGAGCGCCCGGAAGATATCACCGTCAAGCCCGATTTTAACACATTCAGAGCTTTGGCAAGTTGAGCATTGGGTGTCAATTGAGTGGTTGAATAAACAGTCATTCTAGAAGAAGAGCCTCGAATTGCCGACGCCCGAGAACCTGTAAACGAGCAAAAAGATGTTTTTTCTACAATTTTTTTTTACCAGGACGTTTGTTTTTATAACCACAACCAAATTGCCAAAATATCACCGATAAACTAAACTAGGCGGATATTCACCACGATGTAGTGCGACAGAAGCGGAATTAGCTTTTATATAAGCATAATTGCATAAATAGTAATCGAGTTGACGGTTTAGAATTCGAGCAAGAATATTTTAACTAGTCATTCTATTTATGAACATTTGTATACTGTTACATAAAGTTTAATATGAGCCGGTAACAAAAAATATCAAAAATCAAATCTTTATTATACTCGCGGTATTACGCCAAAGCACGTAACGAGTGGCCAGGACCATATCCGCGTCCTAGCGCATGAGCAACACGTATCCGTAAACACGTCGCAGCGGTGGCAAGTCGTTGGCCATGCTGATTTGACTAGCCCAGGAATCGATCCCAAGACCTGCCGTGGCGAGAGCGATGTCTTGAGCCACTACGCAAAGCAGCCGGAAACGCTTTTGCACTATTACGCAATTTTCTCTTATTTTCAAATCAAACTTTTCGTTTCGTACAGCGTCGGACTGCGAACTCTGATTGTAGCTCGTTGCTTCGGATCGGATCGGGTTTTTATTACTACAAGTCGGATCGGATCGGGCTTTTACTACTACAAGTCAGATTGGATTTGGGGTCGAAAATATTGCATTCTGCTCATTTCTGCTAAAAAAACCCTTATTTTCCTCAGCTCATTGAAGAGGCTTACCAGGACTTTCAGTTGCTGCTACAGTCTCCAGCGAGGTAGCAAGTCGAAGACA
Organism: Trididemnum miniatum; assembly: GCA_964006365.1. Taxonomy (NCBI): domain Eukaryota; kingdom Metazoa; phylum Chordata; class Ascidiacea; order Aplousobranchia; family Didemnidae; genus Trididemnum; species Trididemnum miniatum. Next base: position 10,441,269 of record OZ023251.1, on the reverse strand, counting down.
CACTTCTGCTATTACAGTAGGATCCACCAACCCGACGTCACACCACAGCAGTGCAGTGTGGACCACAGTAAGAATATGCAACCACTAAAATGAATAATGTTGTTTTAGCTATTTTAAATCAAACGCTCAAATCTTCATTATACTAGCAGCATCGATCGTATCCAACAAATTAACAATGGGTGTAGCTTTTTCGGTGTCTTTTATATTTATTATTATACTTTATGGCTCAGCTCCGCTCAGCTCCGAAGAAACATCGCAGCGAGGACGGGCCGATGGCGACTTTGTGTCCTCTTTGACCGGCCCAGGAATCGTACCCACGACCTCCCGCGTAGAAAGCAATGTCTATCACTATCCAAACCAGACCGTTATTTACGATTTTTACTCTAAAATCATTAGTTAATGAGCTCTTACTCTGTCTGGGTCACCAGTTTTTAACAGGGCGTTTCCAAAATCTTTTTTGTTAGAAGCTGGAAGTTTGCCAAGAACTTTTTTGCATTTTTGCCAAAGTAATAACGTTGCATCCATAATCATATCTCTGAAACAAATAAGGTTTGTTGCTTAGCGCTTTGTGATCACTTAAGTCTGCAGCACCAAAAACAATTTGTTTCTCTGACTACATTTAATTTTACCACTAAATTTTCGGTATCAAATACTTAAAAGTCAAGTATTTGAAAAAGAAAACAGCAAAGTATCAAACCACGATGCTCTTGAAAAACCAGTTTAAAAACTTGAAAAATTCTGTGCGTTATAAATATATTTGTCTTAACCAATGGAAAGTTTTGAGACCAATTCTGGTTCTGGCCGGTTCGCACCGGATCAAGAGAAGCGCCTTACAAAATTTTATTAGATCAGCGAACCGGCAGCATTGCTGTTCAGTGTTCATACTTGTACCGTAAGTTGAAACAGAACTGGCCGAAAATATAACGTTTGTAATAGAATCAGCTGACAAAAACATTGAATCTCACCACTGCGTTTGGCATTGAGCTGTATTTCTAAAACAACTTCACGGGGTAGGGGATTTTGATAGATAATTACAAAACATAATCCAACAAACTCACCTATCAATGAGAATTTCTCCATCTAAACCTTGTGGTTTAAACATATCTGGATCGCTAATGCAGTAAAGGATTGTTTCCGCTAAATTCACCAAATCATCATGAATTTGCACAGAAGGACTTGGAACTGTCTGCATTCAAATAACGAAAATTATAAAACCAAAAAATAAAGCAAAGAAATAAAAATATGATTTCGATCTTTTCGTCAAAAAATGACACATCAGTAATATCTAGCATTGAATTAACACAAAAATGCTAACTTCTGATGAACTCGATAAGAAGTGAAGCAGACAATGGGGTTTACTTTTTTCTATTATTGAATAAAGTATAATAATAAACATAAAAGACACCGAAAAGGCTACACCCATTGTTAATTTGTTGGATACGATAAATTAATTGTAGCACCAATTTTGGTTTATTAAACTTAGCAAAAATATGGACATTTCGGCAAGCTGTAAACGCAGTCTGCATCAGGGAACACCAAACATATTTTTCTAGCTTAAAGAAAAAACGTTCATATTACCAGTGTCTGGACTGATGCAGTGTCCTCTCTTCCATTCAGAAGAGCTGACCCTCCTCTCTTTTTAGCGGACTGGACACGGGATACTCTTTGCATGACCAGCATCAATGCTAGGCACAACTCTGTCGCACTATGCCCGTCCCCAGGACTCTTGTCTGGATCTTCTCCAGATGATTTCTGCAAAGTATGTATAGCTGTAGCTAGTTGTTCTAACAATATTTTTGCATGTTCTGTCTTCACTCTAATCTTGATCAAGAAACCCAAGAAAATAGCGTAGGCTATTTAAGTAAAGGATCTTCACTCTAGAACAGGAGTACTTAACTCAAATGAGGATACGAGCCAAGTATTCGAAATAATGTTGTCACATCCCACGCAACTTTCGAATAATTGCTGCCTTTGTTGGTATTGTATATACGAACTTCTATTCAATACATACAAATAACATCAACCTTCAAAATACCAAAAAGTATTTACTAACACTCATTGTCATTTGACTTTATTTCGATATAAACCCGAGTTATCACGTTTTATTACTGACATAGAATTACTTTTCATCATACTGTTCGCGTGCCACGTTAGTGCTTATACCGTGCCACATTGGGCACGCGTGCCCTGTGTCCTGCATTTCTGCTCTAGAATACTCCAAGCTTTTCTGAGAAGCCTAGCGTTCTTACTTTAATGTAGATCAAGGTGCAATCCAGCATAGCATCAAATATTGTCCACATATCATAGCAGAATGCTAACTTGATGAAGCGTACAACGCTGCCCAACGTCACACCATCACGTCCTGCAGAGATTAGGTAATATTTTTAGACAGCTTCTCAGCCGAGTTTTTAAAGATGTTGGCAACTGGTTATAGAAGCGACATGGCCGAGCTGTGCCGCATGTAAGATAACGAACGCTCGTGACGGACTTGATTCACGGATGGATTTCATTGCCTTCGACACGACTTGGCCAAATTTTTGACTCAAAGAACGCAAAATTATTTACTAAGGAATTGAACCAGAGTCGGTTGGAATAATAGTCAAAGGCATCGCTATCGGCGAGGGAGATCTGGGGAGTGATTACCGGCTCCGTCGAATCGCACACAGTGCCCCCATCGGCTCGCCACCGCAGCGACGTTTCTTTGGAGCTGTGTTACCAGGCGCAAAGCCGCGGAGATGGGCCCCGTCACTCGTTGCACGCTTGCGCGTAATACCGCCAGTATAATGAAGATTAGATTTTAACATAGATATATCACATTCCCGCACATTCTATATCGGGTTACCTGCTTTTTAACTACATTTTCTACATCCCATCACTTAAATATTCTCAATTCCAACGGATAACTGCCTAATGTTACCTCAACTCTTCCGCAATTAAATTTCATTGGTAATACCGTAATACCACGCAATTCTTTACACTAAACGAAACAAACTACAGTGGCGTTATCCAGCAATTTCTGAAACAGAAATACGCAAGCGCTCTATACGCACTACCCAAAAACAGTAAATCTAGAGCAAGTTATATTTTACCTGCAGCAGCAAGCTCAATCAATGACATTTTATTTTGAATCCCCGCTAGAACGGAGTGATCTGCTCCACTGGCAATGGTATGGCCCGTTCCTCCACCACCTAAAGCGCCAGTGAATTCATTGAAGTCAATTTGCTAAATCTTTACTTGAATCGATAAAATTACCAGCTCACTGGTGACTTGGCGAAGTAATTAAAGGCATTGCTATCGGTGCGGGAGTCTTGGGTTCGATTCGCGGAATGGTCAAATCGGACACAGTGTCTCCAACGGCTCGCCACCGCTGCGTCGTTTCTTTGGAGCTGTGTAGCCCAGGCGCTAAGCCGCGGAGATGGACCTCGCTGCTCGTTACACGCTTCGGCGTAATACCGCGAGTATGATGAAGATTTGATTTCAGACAAATTACGCAAGAAACCTGCTATAATTTCCTTTCCAGCGATGAACAGTTCCGAAGCAACTTCAACCATTTCGCTTTCATTTGAATAAGGAGCATTATGAAAGGTTCTTCTGTGCGACGACGAAAGCGCTTCTAGAATCGCTAAAAACTGCGCAGCACTGCCTTCAAACATGTCTGAAAGCAGCTTTTCTGTCACACTTCGAGGCCACGACATCTAAAAAGTACAACTTCTGGATCGATTTTCAGGAAAGCAGTTTTCGAACGTAATAGATATCATCGAAGATCAGAGCAGGAAGGTGGAAGTATTGGTTCGTCAATCGCTTTCAATTCCTCACCTATCCCCACCGCTTCCACTATATCTACTAGCTTTGTTTGTCCGTAACCGACATTAAATGTAACCCTTGTTATATTTTTTACGTTCTTTTACGCAACTGAAATCGCATTTCATTTAATTTTAGAGTAATTTCAGCTATTAATATTTTTCTTCGAACTGAGTTCTGATTACATTGGTAAATGAACAAACTTTTTCGCCAGTCTATGAGTAGGCTACTTTTCCGGTCAAATAACTGGGTGGAAGCGGTGCAATTTTGCGCTTCCGCTTCCACAAAAAAAGGCCGCTTCCACATCCCTGAATGAAAAATGCCATACTGCGATGCAGAGTTACCCTAAAAGGTTAACCAACTACTTCAAGGATTCAATGACGAGATGGGTTTAATGCCGCCAAAGTTCGACGTTTGCTGGTTAACAGCTCAGGTCAAGTGGTAAGAGCGTCTGCTCTTGGAGCTATGGGTTTCATTCCCAGACGGATCAACTACGACTTTAAAATTGGTATTCACAGCTCCCTGCTTGACGCTTATAGCGTTAAAATGACCGTGTGGAGAAAAAGCCGGAAAGTTTACTTTTTGTGCCCTTTGGAAATGCACACAACGTGTTTACCTCTATCGTAGAGTGGTTGGCATTTGGCCGGCAACTCCTTAGTCAGCTCGTTATTGCGCTATGATCGCTTTCTCGAGACAGCAGGATAAACATGTAAATAAATACCATTCAATACAATACAAATATTTTACGTTGGCAAAATTAAAATTACCTGAGCCATGTCTTTCATTGTGGGTCTTACTTTTGGTCTCAATACACCTTTTTGCCTCCGTCGAGTTTCAAATACTGTTCTTTTGAAAACCATAGACGCCATTTTAGCAGTGGCCTGAAACGAAAGCCCACTAGTACTACGAAGTTGACTTTATTTGAAGAGGCAAAACCCAACGAAAATACACGGAAACTACAGCAATTTCTAAACTAGTCTGGTCGATTCAACTCGACTTCGCTCTGCTCGTTTGCAGAGATACATCAAGTACCAAGGAGTCAAAATATGAATGAAAATTCTCTCGGAAATTCAAAATACCTCCGTCATAATGCTTTAAAAAAATACTGGAAGTATCTTCTGCAGTTTTTTAAGTGAATTTATAAGCTACACACCGATCAAAGGTAAAGTCACAAAATAAACGTACGTACAGTAGCCTAATGAAATTACAGTATAAGGTGGTTGCTGACTCGAAAACCGCGAAGTCAATGCGCAGTCTCCCTGTGGTGTTGTTTTCATTTCCCGTAATGCTATAGCCCTAATAAATTCATTTGATCGATTGATTGATTGCTGGTGCCTTGTATGAATAACACATAGCTGATAAACCTTGATGTAACCAAGGAGTAGAAGCAGCGTGAATTCGGTACTAAAATGCTACCTGTCTGAAAATGCATTGAGTTTCAAGAGAGTAAGTGCTATCACTCAACCGTTCCAGCTCACTTAATTCCTGCAGCTTGCTGAGTCCTCTTCGGGCGAAATTCTAAAGAAGAATTTTTGAACAATCATTATTTCGGAAGTTCAAAAAAAAAAAAACTAAAATTTCATTATACTACGGTATTACGCCGAAGCGTGTAAAGAGTGGCGGGGTCCATATCTCCGCGGCTTAGCGCCTGCGCAACACAGCTCCGAAGAAACGTCGCAGCGGTGGCGAGCCGTTTGCGACACTGTGTTTGATTTGACCGGGCCGGCGATCGAACCCAGACCTACCGCGCCGATGGCGATGATTTTAACTACTACGCCAGCCGGCCGTTATTTTGGAAGTCTCATTCACAAAAAAAGTAAGGTCGTAACTACTGATGCAATAGAAGCCAGATAGAAGTGCTTTGAAATACGAATATCGAGATTTTAGAACATAAAATTACAACAAATTTATGCACTAAGGCAAAATTTTTTGTTTTTTGCGTTCGTTTGATCCAAACTTTTAGACTTATTTCTGAATCCGACTGGAAAAACCAGATTTACCACACTCATGTGCTTACCTCAGCGTGGTGTCCTGCTTTGCAATCGTAGTAAGCCAGGCAAACTCCGGAGTACAATGTGACTCTCCATTGCAAGTATTTCACACCGAGCAGCGGCACAATAGTTTCCATACACATGGCCGCCCACAACAAGTAGTCCACAGCCTGTGCATACAATGTTATATTTAGCCTATACACAGCTTATATTTGGCCTATCTATTTAGTCCACAATTTGAACGCAGACGGAAGATGATAGCCTTATAATTAATACAACCAACATCAGTTCTGCAAATTTTACAAGAAAATAATTTGAAGTATAAAACCTTTCGCATATAAAAAACTGAAGCAAGTCGAGTAAAATAGTTTGAATTTTTCTACATAATATCCAACAAGTTTTTACGCATCGGTACAGTCGCTGCTTTGTAATTTTTATTCCAACTGCCAACAGTTTAGTTCTGAAATTATCATATAGTTTTATGACCCCTAAAAAATTGATTACCAGAACTACCGGTACGCTCATAACGACAGTCATTTTCTCTTCAGCCAAAACACTTCTATCGTAGAAAAAAAGCTGTGAAAACTTTTGAAAACAAAAATTTTCGAATTATGTCAGTGTAATATAAAGAAGAGGCTCAGTGTCTACATGCAAATTCAAATATATATTATAGTCGCGGTAATACGCCTAAGCTTGAAACCAGGACCGGGGCCCACCTCTGCGGGTCAGCGCATAAGTAACATAGCGCAACATAGCTCCGAAAAAACGACGCAGCTGTGGCGAGCCGTTGGTGTCATTGCGTCCAATTTGAACGGCCCTAGAGCCGAATCCCAGACCTTCCGCACTGTTAGCGATGTCTTTAATCATTACATCAACCGGCCGAGTTTACATGTATTTTTAACGTAAAATGTACATACTTCTTTAATAAATCTCACCTTAACGGAATAATTTGCGGACATTAGCGACCTGCTAATTGAGTACATGATAATGGTGCAGTTGTAGACCATCCAACATAACGATTCGTTGACCATTAAACACTGCATCAATGTACGGAGACCTTTTAAGATCACAATACACTGAGGCACAGATTCCACGTCCAACAATCCAGAGTCACGTACGCAAAGAGAATAGTAATCAGAAATATACATTCCCTGAAAGAGAAAAAAAGGCATGACTTTTTAAGCTAATAAAAAAACTTGGAGCTAAGAGAATTGCTTAGTTCAGCTATCAAAAAAAAAAATATTATGATTTTATTCCAGAGTCCCAATTTGAAATTCGGTAGTTGATTCTTCAGAAGCCGCAGTCAATTTGTTCGATTTAAAAATTGGACTGATAAAGCACAATGATAATATCTCCTTTTTGCCATTCCTGCATTAGTTGAAAAAACAAAACTTTACTTCAACCAACAGTTAAATTGCTTATTTTAAGAGTTACATAGATTTTTTTCTCAGCATAGTTATGTACTCCAGCCCACAACGTATTAACCTTAACCATTTTGGGTAGGTTTTAAAACTACACTCTTTTGCGGAGCACAAGAAATTGAACTGCTAACATAAGATTACGAGTCTCCGACATTGATTTCAACCAACTGGCTGGTAAAGCACTACTGGCTGGAACCAACCTAGATCTAATCCCACTCGTACCAAATTTTGTACAGTACTTTCACAACATGATCTATTATTCTGAGTGATATTTATAAATTGAAGCCCTGATAATCAATCATTTATTTGCAACAGTTTTGTGGTCGAATATATAGAATTATAACAATTTATTAACAAACCACCGTTGGAGTTTGTTGACAAATGCAACCAAATTAATTGAATTATAATTTTGCTCTAGTCGACAAGATTATTGAGCACTTTTGTTTCGTTATGCAAGTGAATTTCGCACATCTTACTATAATCTTAACCACAAATCTAACCAATAAAGCTCTTGAAGTAATAATGTAATCTTCATTCGTTTCATCTGGTTTGAAAAAAGCATTTTTGTATGATACAGGATCTTCAAAGAAATCCGCGGGAACTTTTTCATATCGTGTTACAAGGTAACGTCTATAGCACTGTCGACTAGCAACATCATAAGCTCCAACATTCCTCAAAAAGTCTCCAACTTCAACTAATTTATTGTAGAAAAACAAAGCTGGAAAACGCGGCTCATATTTATTCCAAACTTCAAACAACCAATTTGATCTACAAATAAAACAAATTAAATAACTGATTGGCGGTACACAACTTAAGAATAGCTTTAAAAAAGTTGTTTTTGCATCAGGCTTTAGGTTTCAAGAAACGCTTTGTCATAACTCCTTTGTGTAGCTTTGAAAAAGCTGTGTGTCCAAATTAAAAACACTCATAATAAACATTGAAAAAATCACTTTACTGTTTGCCTGTAAGGTCATACTTGTGATAGCATGAGGGTAGTACACACTAAAATCTTATATCAAACAAACTTTTCCATTGTGGAGATAATTTTGATGCATTTCTGAATGGCTAAACTTTATTGTCCCAATCTATAATCACAAGCTTTAAATTTAAAATTATTTCTACATATAAACACTAATGCTGCAAAACCTTTTTAAGCAAAAAAATATACAACATTATACTCAACATAAACAGAAAAGTTCAGCAAATGTAACCAATGTGTATAATTGAACTTGCATTCCTGCAGCATACATCAAATAAGATGCAGCACAGACATATTTTACATTTAATTTAATATTCAGTTACCAATGAACAGCAATAAAAATTTTGTTTAACAAATATACTGAGGATGAAACATAGCTTTCTGATGTAACTTCTAAATTTTTAATGTCATGATGACTAATATGCTCCCATGTCTTGTGCTTGGATGAGCAGTGAACACTCTCATCTGGAGCCATCTGACCCTGCATATATAGGTTATCGCTCTGCGACTTGAGCACTTTGACTGGGGTGAGATTCTCTGCTTTGAACAACCAAAAAATAATCTTTAGAGGTTTCTTAATCTGAATTTTTGATTCTTCACCTCTAATTACTCTGAGCTTATCTGATGAGACCAACAAGGCTGAAACGGTGGCTGACAGGAAATTGACTTCATAAATTTTTTCAACCAATACGCTAAAATCAACAAGTTGCACCGAAATTTCCATTTAATGCACTGTGACAAACTTACCCTCTGGAACATGCTTCTCCACTTGGAGCGGATCCAGTTGCTTTCTTGGCAAAGTAAGCCATGATTTCTTTGAGCTCACGATTAAAAGCATTTACCACTGGATTTGAATCATCAATATTTCCATAATATGACGCATGTTGTGGCTTAATGCTTGATAAAGCAAAAGTAACCAGCGTTGATGCCATTTTTCAATGATAAAAAAGTTTAATGCAGCTTTCATAAAAGAACAAGCATTACACATATAGCATTTTTTAGGACTTTTTTCCAATCAAATACAAAGCAAGCAGCCTACAAGCAAGCAACGTAAACTAGTTTTCAAAATATACTGATTTGAGAAAATAAAATTCTATGTCATAAGCACTCTTTTCACCAAAACGTTTATGCATTTAAGCTCAAACTACAGAAATAGTTTTCAACAGAGACTAACAAGTTGCTTCAGCAGTTAGGGATTGGGCATTAGGCCTACAGTATTAGGCCTTTCTCAGTTTCTAGACCAGGAGTTCTCAACCGTGGGCCATGTGGCATTAACCACGGGGCCACAAGCACAAGGTTTACTAAGGCCAGCAGACCAGGGATGTGGAAGCAGAAGCTGGAAGCGCAAGCTGTCATATTTTAATGGAAGCGGAAGTGCAAAAAGTATGCCGCTTTCGCTTCCACATCATTTAAAAAAGCATGTTGTAAATAACTTATTAGATATTATTTCATTCAATTTACAGTATTAGACATTATTTTACAACACTAGATTCGCATGGATGCCAGATCTCATCATCATAGGCCATTACTCTTCGCTTGACTTTCAGATAATACTAACGTAGAATTGCTTTTTCTTTCAGCTTTCTCTAAATTTTGAAATAAAACAACTAATTTATCAATAGGCCTAGCGCTAAAAGCTATTGTTGACTCTTTTCCAATTATAATCACGACACAAAATAGATGGAGTGCTGTGTATCAAGATTTTTTTAATGAACGGAGTAAGTTTCATTGCACAGTTGCAGTATAAGACTCCCAGGATTGTGACTCAATCATTCTCAATCATTCCTTTACACTTTCGTTTGCTTTTTGCAAATTATCTTTAAAAAAACGCTCGCTAAAGTTTGACCAAGAGCTTTCAGCGTGTAAGAAAAAACATTACAGCTTACACCATTAGCTACCAACGTGCTGGTCGTATTTTACTAGCAAAATTTTGGTGAATCTGTTTGGAAGTAGAAGTGATAGGTGTGGAAGCAGAAGCTGTTTGCAAATATATTGCTTCCACATCCACGCAGCAGACCACTGTAGCTATGAATGAAATACTGACAAAAGTTTTCATTAAAGAGCAAGGGACCACTGGTGTTGAGAGTTTCTAGAAGGGGGCTCCAACCATAAAAGTTTGAGAACCACTACCCTAGAGTATCATTTGTCTGCATGGTCACACAAATTTTGCAGCTTAAATACCAAAAAAAAAAAACCGGCTATAATCCAATTCTCGATTATATTTTTCAATAGTATACAGGTTAAGTTTGCAACCTGATTAGCAACATGGCTAGGTATGGTACTGTACTGGTAGGCTACCACCGATTTTTTATTTCGGAATGCTCTTTTACAATTAATAACAATAATAATTAATGAACTCCTTAAGATGAGCCTGAGGGTGTCAGGCCATCTGACAAGGGGCAATTGGTAGACAAAACAGGTAAGTAAAAAAAAAACAGGTAAATGAATGCAACAGTGAAAAAAGCATCAAAAAAATCAACACGAAATAAATACCAGTACCGTATGTAAATAATATAAATAAACAAATAAAACACATCACACATCAAACGCCAAATTAATGAAATGAGTTTTCAATCTACTCTTGAAAGCAGAATCACTCTCTCCGATAATAGTGGCAGAGCATTCCAGAATTAATATGAACTGTGAACGAGGCATATTCTGAATTCTGCACCTCGCCAAAAAGTTTTTGAATTGAATTCTCTTAGCAGGCAATACGTACAATCGGCCAAACTTCCACTTTAAAATTCCAAATTGTACTCATTCAGCCCACCGCTGCCAGAAAATTTTAAATCTCTCAGACTGATAGCTTGTAACCTAGCCGTACCTGCTACTGGTGCTGCACAACAGGCTAAACCACAGAGGTTGAAGTTTTGAAGTTTACATTTCCTAGGTAACATAACTATTCATCCATAACATAGACACATGGCGACGCTCTTCTAAAGCTCTGAGTCGATACTCATCCGTGATATAGTTTTGATGTTTTGATTGCTTACAGCAGACATGGGCAAACTACGGCCCGCGCGCCAAATCCGGCCCGCCGGTCATTTTATTCTGGCCCGCCGGCACTTACACAAACTTAAACTCCCACCGTGAATTGAGAGGAAGACCTTTTTTTCTTTAAAAATCATGGATGGCAGTGATTTTCAACAAAATAAGCCTCAACGGTGCAAAATTGGAATAAAAAACGAGGTGAAAACCTTTCATGTTGGAAATCACATTCGTACGTGGACCGTGATCTCTAAAAAAAGTCTTCACCTTGTTTTCCAATCAGCGTGCGGCCCGCGGCTTCAACAATTTTTGCAAATCTGGCCCTTCGTGTGTAAAGCTTGCCCACCCCTGGCTTACAGCAACGAATGCCCCTAAAACATCAACGCTTTTCTGTTAATAATGTTCTTAATTGTGTGTATAAAGTAGCTATACGTCCAGTTTGATCTTAATTAAACGTCGTCGTTGTTTGGATAAGCTTGTTCAAAATGATGATGCGAAAATAAGATATATAAGATGTGTTTACACAGAATACGATACGACTATTCGTGCGTAAAGTGACGTATGCTATGAAACAGGGAGAGGTTGTGACGTAAATCTACGTCACTTTGTGCGGCATTTTAGAAAACAAACTTGAGGTGCTTTGCGAAACAATCAATAGAAAGAGAAATTGTTTGGGTTTGAATTATGTGAATATTTCCGCCAACTGCTTAATCAAAAATTGCGTAAAATTTCGTACGCCAAGTCCGATTAAAATCGCATTCAGTGTAAACAGACCTTTGTGCCATAACCAGAAGTGCACAGTGCCGAGCACAATTGTACCGGGGTACTTTTTTTTTGTACCGGTACCGTCGGTACTTTTTAAAATTTGTGCCCTTGTACCGGTAACGCGGTACTTTTTTGAAAGTACTCGGTATTTTTGAAGCTTTTTACTCCGTCCCACCAAAGCTTTTTACTCCGTAATGCGGAGTAGACTGAAGAAAAAGCTGCAGTCAGCCGGCCACGCAGAATGTATTATTATGTAAATCCCTATATGTACGCAACAGATGGCGCTCCGTGCGGTTGAAGCGATGTGGAGAGTGGATTAAAGAGGATGTTAACTTTGGAACAAATCTTGGGCAAAAGATATGGAGGGGCCTGCCCCCCCCACTTTTTTTACGGGGCAACCTTGGCAGGGCCCTAATTTTTGCGTTTATTTCTACAATAATACCTCTGCATGAATGTATTTGAAACTTAATTAGGTCTACCATCGAAATTGAAACCCAGCAAAGAGCTTAAATCCAGAGATGTTTTTTTCAATTTTGTTTGTGGGGTAGGGAAGAATATTTTTATAGCCGATATTCGTTGATCTGTCGTAAAAACGATAATTTTGGTCTTTGCTTCATCTGCGCTTGTTGTAGCATCACAGCATAAGCCCACTGTCCTAACGTTGCTCAAGTACGAAGTGACCCGCTGTCCCATACCTTCACCTTTACCTTTGCTGTTACACCATGGTGGCACCGGTGACACTAACCCCTTTACAGCTGCTATTCGCCTGCTGGAAACAGCGGGTGAGAAGAGATGAAAATGACGCAATAAAAACTTAGTATCCATAGAAGCATAAAAAATTACGTTTCTACGCTATTACCTACTAATACTGAATTAGTCATACCGGTACCTCGAAAAAGTGACATCCTCACCATCAGGCCTACACGCGCTATTTTTTTCACAACTCAAAGTCCAAGCCAGCAAATAATATGACGCGAGTATAAGTCCTAGGTAAACATTGCGAGTTCTTAAAAACTGGAATCGAGTCCTACTAAAGCTGGAATAACTGCAGAAAATGGAAGCGAAACTGAAACTACTGATACCTTCGCTACACTACAGAGCAGACGTTTTACTTCGTTGCTATTCCAATGGAATGACAAGGGCATTACTGCCCCCCGTTCCGGCACCCCTTGGGGGGGGGGCACGATGCCATGCCCCCCCCCCCCCCCTTGGCCCTGTAATAAAGTGCTAAAACCTTACTTTCAGTCTCTAATTTTTCAAACTAATAATGGTTGCAGCCTCTTTTCACTTATTTTTGTCAAGCTTCTGCTTTTAGACTAAAGCTGCCAAAATATTTTTGCATTGTTTATAGTGACTGCACTCACTGCATGCCCTTTTTCGAGAAAAAAGTGTGCTAAAATGAGTGTTTTTTGTGTGAAAACCGTAAAATTTGTTGGCGACTGGGGGCTGCGCCCCCAGACCCCCTTAGCATTCGGCGGCTGGGAGTGTAGCCCACCAGATCCCCACTGACATTTTTCAGTCACTTGGCACCATTAATTTTGTTCTTTTTTACTAAAAGGCAGAGCCAAAAGGGGGGGATGACGCAATGCCTCCCCCTAAATACGCTCCTGCTGCGAAAATATTTTTGAATTTTCCATAGTGACTACACTCACTGCACGACCTTTTTCGATGAAAAAGTATGCTAAAATTAGCGTTTTTTTGATGTGAAAACCGTAGCAATTCGTTGGCGGCTGGATGCGAAGCCCCCAGCCGATGACAAATATTTGCGGTTTTTCAACAAGAAAACAAGTAATTTTTTGCACTTTTGATTAAAAATGTAGGCCTAGTACCTTTATTCATTACAAAAATACCTTCAACATGTAACAGAACCTTGGATCTCGGTTTTCTGGTTAATCCATCCGGCTTGTTTGATGATGATAAATACTCTTGCAATGACAAGCAAAGACAAGTAGGCCTACAACGGACCATCGTCAGTCGGACGCAATTAAGACTGCACTTTATGCAAAAAGCTTTAATTTTGTTGATCACACTATGGTCAAAGAGTGGTAGGGCCGTGGCACGGTGCTCCCCTGGGTGAGCCCTTGCCTGTAGCTTCCTGCCTACACCAATACGAGCGAATGATGTAACTTAAGTAGGCTAGTGGTAACTGAAAATATTTCGGGGGGTAGGGCAATTGCCTCCTTTGCCCCCCTCTGGTTACGGCCCTAATTGTACTGTATACCCTACTATCTGCACTGACTTTGCAGACAGTCACTCAAAAAAAAGAAGCGTAAGCAACTGGATTTGCTGTGTAATTTTTTGTAATGCGAGGGGCAGGGCTAATTCTCGGGGAGATGGAAGCTTGTTAACCACCAATTTTCAAAATCGATAAAATAACCAGCTGTCATAAAATAAAACCGGTGGACTGTGCAAAATATCTATAACCTAGTTTTTTAATTTTTTTTTAATGTGTATAAATTTTTTAATTGATTTTGCTTTGCTGTGCAGTACTAACCCTAGCAATTCTTAAGCCAACAAAATTGCTTTTTCTAGTCAGAGAAAGCAATTAAAACGTTTCGATTCTATAACCAAAGTCTCGTCAGCCTTGCTACGCACAGCCAATCCAGGCTAAACTCATTCCAGACTGTAAAGACTCTGTTTTTGCATTGCTTTACCTGTACATCTCGACTTCATCTCTTTTCTAGGTTGTGCCCTATTTTTGGCAGGCGACTAACCCCAAACAACGATACCCAATGAAAGAACCTATAACCACTAACCCACAACCAAGTTACCGTTAGCCTAACTAGCCCACATCACTAGAAGCCCCCATGGTAACCCACTCATTTGCAGCTGCAGACGCGTTTCGACCTTATTATGGTCTCATCAGTGCAGCATAGCAACCTGTCCCTTGCAAGTTTCGATTCTAGTTTTACGCGTGGCGATGCGATTTAGAAGTTCTACTATTTCTCTACGCATCACCTTATGGGTGTAGGAAATAACGTTAATTGGAGTTGAGTTATTGATCATCCCGACTTTATCTTTTCGTATGCTCCAAAAAAGCTTACTGCTCTCGTTGTTTCCCTGACCGTATACGTGACGTAGGCCTACCGTGAAGCCTCTATTTGAGCGCCACACGGCCACAGCGCTCTATTTTGCAACCCTTCTCTTCTCCTATTGTGGCGTTCTATTAAAGGTGGTGTTCAGTTAGAGGATGGTGCTATGTTTTTTGACTAGCTGGTCAGAATTTTGGGAAGATAAATTTAATTAATGAAAAGAAAAAACTTTTAACAGAGTTAACATCTAACCTTTAAAGGAAAAAAAGATCAACCGTAAAACTGTTGACATGTAATCAGAAGTTCAACGCGGAAAATCAGGTGACACGTTCTTGTGCAGCCGTCCTCGTCATTTTCAACACCTTCTCCTGTAATGGAAAATTTTTGATGTCATGATTTAAAAAATTTGATTGTGATGCAGAAATTATAGAAGCAAGAAGCGTGGGTCTGATCTGAAGCCCACAGAGATAAGTTGGACATGTCACATGTGGACTAGCTAAATATGGGTTGCAGGCGAAGGAAATCTGGTCATTGCTTTTGCCGCCCCACTGTAGAAATGCTTCCACCATGGCTGGTTCGATTTTCGTCCCGGCTTCGCTTGTGACATGTGGTGAACAATCGGGTTCGTGAAGATAGGCAAATAGAATAGGAATGTAAGGTTCTGCTAGTGTTGGGTACATTACATAAATATGCACCCGGGGGTTATTGTTGCAGGATTCCAATTGCTACATAAAGTAGTGGTTGGTGCGAGATTTTAAGTTTGTGGTACCAATAAGCCAGCTAGCCAGTGCCGAAACTAGCGCCCCCCAAATCCCCCAACTGGGGGGGGGGGCGCACAAAAAGGGGGCCCCATAAAGAGTCAGTACGTAGTACTATTTACTCAACGTATGATAAAGGTGCCTTAAATAGGCCTATTCTAAGATTCAATACATTTTTTGTCTTAACTCGCGCGATGTGGGGCCCCCATACCATACATATTTATGCTTTTGGCCATGGGGGCCCCTGCAAATTTTTCGAAAAATAGCAGTCGCAAAACCAGCAAACAAACGTTTAGTAGCATACCAAGGGTCCCTCATCCTCAAGTGAAAGGAGCAAAAATAAGCCTTGAAAACGTTTTTTTCTTCGTATAGGTAGCAAAATGTTAGAGTAAGGTTTGCTTGCAGCACTATTTTAGTGGGTTTGGAAGGGACCTAGTAAAACAGACTATTAAACCTTTATAAACTGAGGAATTTTAAAGGCTCAAAATGCACAAAAAGCCTCCACAGTGAGGTCGAATTCCGCAAAATTTTCTGGGGGGGCATGCCCCCAGACCCCCCTAGCTTGCCATCGCCTCTTCGAGGCTCGCTCTTTTGCATCACCATCCAAGAAAATAATTTTAGGGGGTCCCGAAAGATGATTTTGGGGGGGAGGGCGCATTGCCTAGTTTCGGCCCTGCAGCTAGCGTTGCTACAGTACTTCCCTTGCTGTGAGTGACGATGGCTACGCAAAGAAGTGAAGAATTCCAAATCAAGGCAGAGAGTTGTCTATTGCTGGAATGAATGATGCATTGCAAGCCATCGGAGAACTCAGCTCGAAAAAGGGTTGTGTGATTGCAGGTCCATGCGTCAGAAGAAGGTTGCGTGTCCGTGCGTCGGGTTGTCAGTTGTCACCAATGTAGAAAAAGTCGGAAGAACGATAGTTTGTATTATGTGAAGCGCCAGTGGCGTAGCGAGAAATTTTAAAAGGGAGAGGCCATAATCTCTACATCTTTTCAAGCGTATTTTTTTTTTTGGCAAAACAAACTTGAAGCTGATTGAGTAGCAATAAAGACTCTAGGGGTGTCCGGGAGCATGCTCTACCGGAAATTTTTTGAAAGTTTACATGCTGTAATGGCTATTTCAGTGCTAATTGAATAATTTTCAGCCAAAGTTTGTTTAAACTTTTTGACCTTAATTCTGTGTGCTTTGCCAAATATGATGCATTTTGTTCGCACATTTTCGATTTTGCGTGCTCAAGGTGTAAGGCTTATCGCTTATCAAAGAGGTTCGAAATTATGGAAAAATTGCATACATCAAAAACATTGTTGAAAATGGCTGGTGGAGGATGCATACCCTTTCATCCCACCCCCCTGGACATAAGCTACAGAAACCATCAAAATAGTCTGGCATATTTCAGTCACTTGGCACCATTAATTTTGTTCTTTTTTACTAAAAGGCGGAGTCAAAAGGGGAGGGGTTATGCCCCCCCCCTAAATACGCTACTGTGAAGCAGGGAGTCGAACCGTTTAAAATATCGCTCCGGTTCAGGTTCAAGAAGTTTTGTTTTTAACAGTTCAATTCCGGTTCAAGTTCAACTTTTCAAAAATTTGGATTCAGGTTCGGTTCGGGTTCCGTTGCACCAAAATTTAAAGGTTCAGGTTCACTAAATCCAAATTCTAAAGGTTCAGGTTCGGGTTCACCGAAAAAAAGCGGTTTTTACCGGTTCGCGTTCACTTCAAAATCTTTAATTTGGCCAAAAACTAAATTAGGGTCTTATATCATTAAAATAACGAAATATAAATTGCATGCCCGAATCAATTAAGGTTACATAAAATTGTAAAAATTCATTAAATTTTGAAAAGCAGAAAGATTGTTGCAAAGGTTGGAATAGTTCAGTGCTTTATCGTTTTGATGATGTTGGTCGTCAGTACCAAATAAACATCAGCAAATAAAAAACCTGACTAGATTTAGTTGAGGTTATTGTAAAGTTACCGGAAGAACGAGAAAAAACTCCTAGTAAGCAGAAAGAATGTTACGCATCGCAGCACATGTCTCGAGATTTTTATTAATATTTTTTAAGAATCAGCTCAAGTTCAAACATTGTTACTAAACGATTTCTGTTCAGGTTTGTCCACAAAATATTATAAATTCGGGTTCACTTGCATAAAATTTTAAAGGTTCGGGTTCGGTTCAGGTTCAATGATCTCAAATTTAAACGGTTCTGGTTCGGTTTGGGTTCACCGAAAAAAAAAAGCGGTTTTTACCGGTTCAGGTTCGGGATCGACTCCCTGCTGTGAAGCGCTTCTGGCGCCCGGGCGTTATGATAGAGGATTGCGATTGCTACCGGTATATAAACTAATGCTTGGTGCGAGATTTTAAGTTGTGGTACCAATTAGCCAGCTAGCGTTGCTACAAGTGCACTGCACTCCTCTGGGCCAAGTTCTTTTTCGTCATTGCTTATAGTCCCATTAGTTCACCGGGCTTGCATGCTGTGTAAAACTGCACGCTGTGCTGTGTAAAACAAGTTTCTACTGTATTTACAATTTCGCATAGCATTAAATTTTGCACTTGGAACTGGGTTAGCATTTTGCGCGCAGTCTTGATTGTCTTCAACATCCAACTTACCAATGTCAACGACTGTACGTTTGTCTATCTGCTGATTGATGTGCTTATAAAAAAATGACTTGGAGTTAGGCTATGTGAATATCGATCGTTAAAATCTTTAGAGGCACAGATATGTAAAACAAACATTACAAAAGTACCGAGTCAGTACTTTTTGAAATTAGTACCGAGTAGCGATACCGTGGTACTTTGCAGGGTCAGTAACACGTACCGGTAGCGCGGTACTTTTAAAATATAACGTGGCCACCTTTGGCCATAACATAGCCCATATTTCATCAACTTGACAATTCGTTTAAAATAAATCTCGGGTGTGTTACAGCTAGGCAACGATGAAATTATTACAAACAGCAAGTTGCTTTTTACTCCCTTCATATTTTCCTGATAACGTGCACTCGCGCCTGAAATACCAAACTGTTAAGTCCAATTACAAGTTACGAACGGATTGAAGTCAATAAAGTCAAAATGTGAGGATCAAAATGTCAAAGGAATAATCCGAAGGAACCCTAGTATTGCCATTGTTAACATCCCAAAACGCATCATCAATAACCATTAGGTGCTACTGAAATTTCGGAGTAGGATTTTAAAGTGTTAAATCCGGATATCTCTGCTCTTCACCCACAATCATTCAAGTCAACCATAGGATTTCACACTTGATTGTAACCTAGAGTCAAATGCCCGATAAGAGTTTGATTTTCCATCGCAGATCGATCGCGTATCTAGCCAGTAAGCACCTTAAAATAGCTTGATTAATTCGACATCGCACTGAAATGATAGATTATTTATAAACGCAAATAGCACAATGCAGGCTGGCAGGCCAATATTTTGACCTGTTAAACCCCCTAATTTTTCAAGGTATAACTTATATTTAGTTTCAACACTAAACGGTAACAAATTTCTACATTCAGTTGATTATTTTTAAATTGAAATGAAGTACAGCGGGTTAACAACGACGCAATTGTAATCCAGCATAATTGCAGTTTTCAAATGGCTCCATATTCCCAATTAATGACTTGATTTCGTTGATTTTTGCCAAACTGGTACGAAAATTCAGTTCACAGTTTATAGATTAATACAAATTGCACCATAATGTAGAAAAAATGGACAACCTCATTTCGCAAAGGTGCAATTATTTTGAGGGTATAAGATTTATTACCGGTTTTTCAAATTTTTGATGGCTATGTACATAACAAACCTACTTAAAAAAATAAACACAACAGCAATAAATTTCAAGTTGTAAGTGTAAGATTTCTTTCTAACAGTCATTTTAACTCGACTGTCATCAGCATGCACAGAAAGTACAGATTGCACTCTTCAAAAGATCATAAAATAGCACAATGTAAAGTGCTTGGACCCATAAACTTGGTCTGTAACAAATTCGTCGAATTCAGCAAAAAAATATCACTATTTCACAAAACACAGCTGAAAAAAACAACAAAAAAACAACACTCTAAATTGGTCCTACAATGATTTTGTCCAATCTAAGATGAACTAAAATTAAAAATACACTCTGAAAATTGTTTTGCAAAATGTTTTTTAAGTCTTAATGAGTTCATGAAAAAGTTGTGTTTAAAAATTAAGGGATGACGTACAGAAGCACATTTTATTCAGCCAAGCGTGAAGCGCTATCCACAAATCAAAATAGAATTTAACGTTTCAATAAGCAAAAGCTCCTTTACCCAACTGTCTGATATCAAAAAAGTAGATTTATTATCATATCTTTGCGACAATTTTGATTTTGATGCATTTTAACCAATTTTACACAAAGCAAATTCAGCTTTCTTTATAGTATGCTGCACTTTATTGAAATTTTCTTGGAGAATAGAAAATATTTGAACTTTTTTCAAATTTATTGAGCTGCTAAGCATGCAATAATTTAATTATACATTGGTTATTTTAAGAAGGATACAAGCGATATATTTCATGTGACTGATGAGGTCAATTGATCGAACTTGTCGAAACGTCAATCAATCGCCGTAAAAATTCACAAATTTTCAATTTTTAACCTTGGCGCGATCCAAGAATTCAAACTTTTGCATACAAAAACCTAGGTTATACTTGTTGACATTTACTGGTCTTCTGTCGATCAACATGTAAACTAACAGTATAATGTGTAATATACAATAATAGGCAAACTGCCCGATTTCATTGCAAGAAAAAATAAAAAATGAAGAAACTTTTGCATCACATCATGAGAAGCTTGTAACTGAAATATTGCCAGCAAATGAACTAGGAAAATTTTTACGGCCTAACTTTTAAATTTGCGGTGCCAAATGACAAACTCACAAATTTAGCCAAGTGAAAATGAAAAAATGCTGTATGGAGACAGATTCTAAAAAATCATGAAAATGTTAGCCAAAAAATTAAATATTTACTGAAAAGTGTTTATTATTGAATACATATAATATTACAACATGTCTTTAATTCAATCAAGCTGCTGTTGCCATTCTTATAGCAGAATAAGTAACTTATTGCTGGCAAGTTTTGACCAACGTAAAGAAACAAAATTATGTCAACATATAAGTAGAAACGTAAACAAAAATTATGGGGATAAATAGACTCTGCACCAAGTTCACTGTACAGAAACGTCAAAATAAAAGATTCAAAATAATTGCACTGTAAATTCAAGTTTATTTCACCGGAAAACGATAATCAACGGTAATTTTTATGTTAAAGAAACCGGACAATTCCATATTAGCATGCTAACCCCCCTTTTCGCGCTAGTAATACCACTGAACTTTCATTACCGTACAGTTCTTAAAACTGCAAGTGACTATTCAGCAATAAGCTGCAAAGTTGCAGTTTTCCGTTGAAATAAACAATTTGGTCGCATAAAAGGCCGCAAAGCCAAAATCTTCACCTTCTACATATGAATGGCTTTGGCAGACCTATTCACGGCAAGAAAAAAAAATGAACATAAATAAGATCTTTTCAACCAATTTATCGCAAATATCATATCGGCACATAATCCAAACGAAGAATTATCAGATTTATTTTCATCAACAATATTTTAGCTTAAACCTCAAACCCTTCCTCTTGATTAGCCAAATTCTAACTGGGTGTCAAAATTTCAAGTCCAAGAAAAAGCACCTAGTGTTTGGTCTTCAAATTCCCATTTCAAGTCTAGTTCACAACGATTTGAGCTCAAAGCAGCTGTCACACTTCATGGACCTTGTGAAGAGTCAATGTTACGCCAGGGGAATCCCCGTTGGGGGCGATAAACGGTATAGTGTCACCCACTGATCGAGGGGCACGTTTTGCTTGGTTCCGTCGACTCGTTGACGTAAAAAAAGTCCCAAACACTGACGCGCGATGCCCTTCTTTTTGCGCTGAGCTTCCCGATTCACCTGGTTTGAGCAAATTGTCAGTATGACTATTGTTATTTTCGTTTAATGCAGGCATGCCAAATACTGATGAGGGACGTTTGGTGTTGAACACATTAAGAGGCGACAATCCTGCAATGTAAAAAATCGAAAAATTAATAATGGTTAAGCGCACTCGGTGCGACAGGTCTGGGGTTCGATTCCCGGGCCGGTTACATCAAAAACAGTTTCGCCAAAGACTCGCCACCGCTGCAATGTTTTTCGGAGCTATGTTGCCCAGGCACCAAGCTTCAGAAATGGACCCCGCCACTCGTTACACGCTTCGGCGTAATACCGCGAGTAAAATGAAGATTACATAAATTCTGTGATAGACAGGAACTAGTTGATTTATAAAATAATCTGCTCGCCACAACGCGACGAAAGGTTAACAATCGAGGTAATAAAATTGTACTGTTCAAAACATCTCTTCACAAATATACTTCGTATCCTAGTGTGCCATCAGCTCGTCAGTCAAACGACCGCAAAATGGACTTACGGGAAGCATTAAGGTTTTGCATTGAAGTAGATAGTTTCTTTGTATCAGCACTTAGCTTGTGAGATCCAACTTCAGACGGGGAATTGGACTGCGCTCGCTCCAGCTCGGCTGAAAAGTAAATTTCATTAAATAGAATTTAAAATTCTCTATTTCAAAATAAAAAAGGAGAATAAAGTTCTACATAGAAATCTTTTTGCACACAAACGCAGAAGAAAAAATGAGCATCAAACAGAAAAGCCAAGGATATAAAAAGCGCAAAAGTATTAATTAACAAGGAAGACTTAAATACCATGTTATATTTACAGAGTTGAAACAGTAAATACTAAGCTAAATAACACAGTGTGCACCGAGTGACTAAAAGTTTATAATTTCCATCTAAAGGCAAGCGCTTTGACGTTATCAAAGCTTTTTGACTGCGCCCGTTGCTAATATGATCGACCTTGGTTCATGCAGGACGTTAAATGAGGCACGACGTAGAATATTAGAACGCAAAACGTCAACCGAAGCGTAAAATAAGACGATACACCTTTGTATAGACAAAGGTAGAGCAATATGCTAGTACTCAAGATGTGTTTTAGCATACCTTGCTACAACTTTTGCAAAAGTGAATGCGCTTGAACCAAGCTGGAACGTCCTAAGCCATAAATCACTCGGCACTTTCGTATAACACGAAAGGACGCATTTCAGTACAAGATGGAAAAGCGTACAGCGCTAGTTAACATCCACTTAAAGAACAGCTACAAAAAAGTTAAATAGCTTTTTTGGGAAAATTTTCCTAACGAAGTTAAAAGCTGACTGAAACTTCGTCGAAAGAAAACTAAAGCGTAAACGTCGGCGAACTTTTAGCTGCATTCAGTTTCTGTCATGTCATTCATTAAGTAAAAATAAGTAACTGCGTGACTAAAAAGGCTATTTCTCTCTACGGTTCAGGTGAAAAACCAGCAATGTCGTTCGGTTTTTCTTAAATAATTTTCTTAAAATTTGGAAACAAAACCACAAGAACATAAAATTTCGATTTTTTAAACAATTTTATTAAGGAAAACCAGAGCAGGTGTAACAAAAACATTTTTGATTTTTACCAAAATCATTCCAGAATAACACTGAAAATGATTTTGGTAAATAAACGAAACGTTTTTTTCCATAGAATGTTTGTTTACTCCGGCTTTCTCAGTAAGAATAAAAAAGTTTTACGAAAAGCACTTCAAACAAGAGCATATGAGCAAAAAATTACTAAATTCTTCACAATTCATCATCAATGCAACTTTGCAATCGTCGCAACGTAACACATAACAATACTATATCACAGTGGCCTTCAACCTTTCTGATGGTGCCGAACCCCAATGAAACATTTTTAGAGGCTTGAGGAATCCCTATGCAAGAATTTAACACACTTATTTACTTCAACCCAGCTCAAATCGTAAACTTCCGGAGCCCCAGGCCTATACTAGCGAAACTCCGGTTGAAAAAGACGGCTATATGATGTTCAATGAGTTCACTGTACCTCCTATTCTTAACGTTTCCATGAGTTGAACTTCGGCGATGCTTTCTTTCACGTCGTTCACGAACCTCGTCTTGTCGCTTTCATTTGGTGCATTGAATGTAATAATCACTTTGTTATCCAAAGTGCTATGCAAACGTATGCCATGGGAATAATCTGTAATTATCGGACGTCAGTCAATGAATTGCTTACTTTTTTGGCTTCTAAAGGACTGACTAATAATCACAAACCGTAGACTGGTTTGTTATGACCAGATAAACATAGCTGAGATTATTTTAAATTATATTGAACCCAAAGTAATTGAGGGAGACTGCGAAATGAGCTTACGCTCTTTGAGGCAGCGGCCACCTGGGGTGTCATATGCAATCGACTCCAGCTGGGAATCGAACCCGTCAAGCAGTACTCCGGGGGCTAATGCCAGGCCTTGTCGCTGGCAGATCCGTTTCGATTCCGAGTCTGGTTAAAACAAATTTGCAAAATTGACATTTGGAGTTTCCCGGTTGACGCTCAGAATTAAAGGCCAGCCAGCTTAAAAGATTATAACTTAAATATGTTATTTTGAGAAACTTGCTTGTGTTTTGAACGCAAATTTTCGTTTTTAAACCGCAATGAAGAGCGATGTCTTTGTAGCCGTTTCCTTTAAGCGAAAGCAATTCAATTTGAATGGTTTTAATTGCTCAGTAAACGCCATATATGTGCAGCAATGGGAGCTAATAGGAACTAATGATGTCATTCAAAAGACTTAAAGCGAAGCAACTTTATTCAAGAAAGAGTGATATGAGTCATAGAGATTTTACTTCAAATCACAAACAAAGAAAAACGAAGTCTTCAAAAGTTGAAACTACGTAAATTCAAAACCTGGAAAGCGATATTGTTTGCATATCTTGATTTTAGACAGCCCGAAGAGGCTCAAAACTACCTGCTCAGTGCCTACTTAAAGGGACTAGGACTTTGGCCATGAGCAGATTGTGCACCTGATGAGTCCGGCAGGACGAAAAAGATGACTACCGATCAATCTGTTTTGGCACTAAAAACTTTAAAATGCCGTGCGCAGGTTACAGATCCTGCTTTACGGGTTCGATTCACAGCTGGAACCAATCGCATATGACACATATACAGGGTGATTGCTGATTCGAAGAGCGCGAGCTCAATTCGGAGTCGCTCTTAATCTGTTGAATTTTCAGTTCAATATAATTTGAAAATAACCTCAGTTATTAAGAAGAAATATAAAAATCTAAATATCTGCATATTACAGCATTACAGTAAAGATGAAGTATATAAAAGTTAAAGCTAACAGAAAGTAATTTCGTTAACCCTTCAAGACTCATAAGTTACAGGATACTGCTGTATTCACAAAGCCGATGCAATAAATTGACATGTCTTCATCGTACTAGACTACGATGCTACGTTCAGCTTCATTAGTAGTAATTAACGTTAATGGCAACAAAGGCAGACTAGTTGGAAAACATTAATTGCTATTTTGATTCAAAAATGGCTCAAAACAGAGCAGATTCAAAATCGATAAAGGTTATTAAAATTACTATAAAAAGACAGGCACGAAAATTCTGACTAACACAGGTTTTTCTGCAGTACCATCAATGCCGAGGTCCAAGCATGACAAATACGAAATATTTTTATCCCTCGACCGAGAATTGAACCTGCGTTTCTAGATAACCAAACCCGCATTTTTGCAGAAAACTACAAAAATCAGGAACACTTTGCCAGAACAAAATTTCAAACTTTTAACAAAAAGTTCATATAAAAATCAAAAATCTTCACTATAGTCGCGGCATCACGCAAAAGCGTGTAACGAGTGGCGGGGTCCATCTCCGCAGCTCATCGTCTGAGCAACAGCTCCGAAGAAAGATCGCAGCGGTAGCGAGCCGTTGGCGACACTAGGTCCGATTTGACCGGACCGGGAATCGAACCTCTTTCCGCGCTAATAGCGATGTCTTAAGCACAACGCCAATCAACTTCAACTTTTAACAAAAAGCGCATGAACTTTAGTCAAAGTTTAGCGCCAACTTCAAGGTAGTAGTAAAGTTTTGTCATCGATTGCACCGACGAATGATGTCATGTATGTGAAAATCGTGATATCAAGCTTACATGCACTGTCGAATAAATAACAGCCGAGCCCGTAGAGCGTAATGGATTGTTTGAAAGTATATGTTGTTCCCTGTTTTTTCTTTTGTAATAACTTGGTAACCTGCAAATATATGCATACATGAACAAACAAACCGAAAACTTTGTTTACTTAAACCAGCAATGCAAGCAAAAGTAAACGGGCAAACTTCAGCCTCTTTGTTAAGTGCTAACAAAATGGCCTAAAGCACAAAAATCTGCAATTCAAAGCAATATGCGCATATTTTAAATAACTTCCCGCGCAGGTGGCTGCAGTATTAAAGCCCCGTGAGTCAAAAGTGCTGAATAACGTTTAAAATTGCGTTTACGCAATACCACTTACGCAACGCAATATGGACCTCATAAAACAAAACCGTGACAAGATTTAGAAGGATGATTTTAAACAAGAAACAATTTTTCGACAAAACTTTTTTACACTCTTCCAAATTACTTACCAAAAAAGATTCTGTATAAAATTTTAACTTTCATATTCAAGGGCTTGAAAAAAACAAATCAAACCTGTTTTGTTTATGCTCGCAGTATTACGCCGAAGCGAGTAACGAGTGGCAGGGGCCATCTCCGCTGCTCATCGCATGGGCAACACAACTCCAAAGCAACGTAAAAGCGGTGATTTGACCGGTCCTATAATCGAACCCCTCTCTTCTTTTGCGGATGGTGGCGTTTCTAACCACTACGCCAAGCTTCCGGATATACTTATATCCGAGGGCTTTAACACTCAAATTAGTTTCGATGGAGCTACACAAGGATTGTGTTGCGTCAAATGATATTTGTAATTAGGTTTAGTTGTTAACACTGCGCGACTTACCAAAATAATGTCGTTGAACAAAAAAACTTCCCTTTGGTGCAGACCAACTTTCTGCGGTTTCGTAAGATCATGAACTTGATATAATCGACATCGAGATATCAGCCGACGGTGGGGAACAGAAAGAACTGGCTTTTTGCCAATTACACAATTTTCAACCTAAACAAAATTTCTTAACTGCGCCAGCTTTCCTTCTAAAGATAGTAGCAAGAATGAATTTGCCCAAATTTGAATATAAAATCTGCTATTATAATAGTAACAATAATAACACTACATTACTATAGCGGTTCTTTCCAGAAGGAAATTCAGATCAATACGCTTGGCAAAATAACACAAAACATAACAGTGGAAACAGTAGAATTAAACACTGTAGAATTAAATGTTATAGAATGAATTTGCAGTAAAATATTGCTCATAAATTTTAAGGGTCTGAGAAAAGTTTGACCCAGGTTTTTGTCATGAATGTGAGTTTACAGAGCACGTGATTTTGCATCCAACAATAAAAGCATTTGGATTAAATGTGACTAAAAATCATTATTCCAGTTGGTAACATCAAACAAAAATTGGAGCATTTTGGCTCACGATTTATCATTTTTTTCATTTTATTATTTCAAATCTTCGAGGAAACAGCCATTTGAATGGAAAAGTTGAACATGCTATGATGCAAACAAAGCATTAATGTTAACATTGGCTAAACATTTCAACCGTATTCATACAACTATCCTCATGTGTAACACCCCAGCTTAGCAGACAAACGCAGAGAAAGCTGCTATTAGCAACGACTGGGATGCTACAGGAAAAGCCACTAGCAAAACAACAGATCAAATTTTCATTATACTCGAGGTGCTACCCTGGAGCGTGTGACGATAGGCGGGGCCCATCTAAGCGGCTTAGCGCCTTGGCAATACATTTTTGAAATCCGAAGAAACATCGTAGCGGTGGCGAGCCGTTGGTGACGCTGTGTTGATATGACCGGTCTGGGAATCTAACCCAAGACCTGTCGTGCCGATAGCGATGCCTTCAACCATTACGCCAGCCAAACAGGTTCATTATAAAAGCCAATTTCCACGCTGCCAACCGAACTGGAGATTTCGCAAAATTTCTTATGAAAAAATCGGTAATTTGTAAAACAATTTTGGTTCTGGTCCAATTTTACATTTCATTCTTGTGTTTGAATCAGTCCATACCCTAAAAAATCTCTACAACGCTTAGACTAACTTCATTTACAATACAGCTGCTGCACGATCGTACCTTTAATACTTGCGAAAGATGGTCATCTTTGGTGATTAATTCCCGGGCTTTTATTCCATTGTATATATTTTTGAGCATATTTTCGTCTAAATCTTTACCATTGTCTACCCCTAAACACAAAATAGTGCACGCTCAAGACACCAATTAAGTAGAAACAGCTTCCTGGGCAATTAAAGTATGAACTCCACATAAGTCAACCGAAAACTAACATATCCTATTCGTTTATCACTTTCAAATTCAACAAAACATACTCTATTCGCCATAATTTAAGCGAAAAAAGATTCGAAATTGATTAGTAGATAGCATGACATTATTTGTAGATACAGGAAGATATTTTGCAAGCTACAACGCAACGGCGTTTTACTCTTAAGCAACGTCGTGACCAAGATCTGATGTTTAAATTTTTACCAACTGATCTGGTGCCTAATGAGCGCATTCTCAGTATGCGCCAGTTCTAGTAGTGTGAGTAATTAATTAATGGAAAAAAAAGAGCGCCATTTAGAGTGGGGCAACTTGGCGAGACCAACTCGCATTGAGACACCTTACGCAACCACTAACCCCTAAAGCTGAATCCCACCAGAGCTTCAAACAGAAGCTAAACCCTACAACCTTGTCGTAACGTCGACTAGGTCCGCGCAGAGTCGCTCACGCTAAAATGTTGCGTTTTGAGTAACCGATGGGAAATTCCAAGTACCGGTACATAGTAACAATCTATCAACAACTGACCTCTGAGGTTCCTGATGAAATCTTGTTCGGTCATTCTCTTTTCATGTTTCATATTTGGGGAGTGGAGGTCAGTGTTAAGCATGATGATGGCAAAGGCTAGCACAAATATTGAATCAGGAGTTTGCAACCTTGCAACTATAGATGGGTTGCACGTGCAGTAGCGCTGAGAAAAAGCCTAAAAAAAGACACACTATCAAACATGAGCAATGACATACTATGCTGCAAATCGAGAGGTGGCGAGTTTAAATACCAGAGCTAACATTTCGCTCATGTACGTTTTCAAAAGGTACTTGATGGTAATATTCTGCTGAGCTGCAACGATTTTTACCAGTTTCAGGAGCTAGAATTACAACAGGTCTCTCAAACGACTAAAAGAAGTAAAGAAAATAGCAATTAGACCATCGCCAACGAAAACAATTACTCCTAATTACTAAGAAAAGTTTGGGATAAACAGACGAACAATGCAATGCAATGATGCTAAGCGCTCAGTTTAGCAACGAAAAATACATCAAATACACAAACTATTTCAAGTGATCATGTGCAATGATTTTTTGATATTCCATTCAACTTTGCCTCAATACTACTGAATACATTGGCACTTGTCACACTTACAAGCGAAGCGATCTATGGAAATAAGAGACTTAGTGTACCTCAGTAAGTCTTTCAACTTTTTGTGCTTCTCCTTGTACTCGTATATCAGCTTGAAACATTCTCAGAGCTTCGTCTATTTCCATATCACTGAAGTTCATCAAGGTACAGACAGAACTGTTAAGTCAAATACACGCATAAATTTTAATACCAATGACAATACTTCAATCGGCTATGGCTCCAACAATAGTTTAAAACGATCAAAGCCAATA
The DNA here is from genome assembly GCA_964006365.1 of Trididemnum miniatum. Classification (NCBI taxonomy): domain Eukaryota; kingdom Metazoa; phylum Chordata; class Ascidiacea; order Aplousobranchia; family Didemnidae; genus Trididemnum; species Trididemnum miniatum. The sequence goes on along the minus strand of OZ023251.1, from coordinate 10,411,799 downwards.
GCGTGGCACCGCTTTTCCCAGGTGCACTGCGCAGCGCAGAGCAACACACGCAGAGTACATCCAAGTACCTTAAGAAGGAGTTAGTCTGCGTAGCAAAACTGCTGAAGCTCTTACACTGTTATTGGATTTAAACTTGGTTATTTCCCTCGGTATTCCACAATGCAGTTCGTCTACTTTAATAAAAAAAAATGAATGAACCAAAATGATTTCCAAATTTCAAGTCTCATTTGTAGAAGGAAAAATCCTACGAGATTAACGTCGAATGCAGGCAAGCCAAAAACTTCACGTCAAAACAAATTCTAACGTAATGCTCGCATCAAAAAGGAGTGTTTTATCACTTTTCTATAAATACCATAGCTAAACTTTATCATCATCATATTTTTTCTATTTTCAACAAAAATTGAAACAGTTATATACTGAAGATAGTAAAGAAAACAAGGGCAAAAATTATGGATATTACAAGTAAGAGGTTGCGAAAGACCACATTGTCCACTTCCAAGAAAGTGGCGTGATCGTCGAGTCTGCAACCTCTTAGAAAAATCGAGCAAGAACAGAAAAACATAAGCGCTATAATTTGAAAAATGAAAGAAATAGGCCTGAATTAGTGTACAAGGCTAGGCCTGAATTAGTGTACAAGGCGAAATAAATCGTATCAAACTTTATTGAAGCATAACAGTACAAAAAAAAAAAAAAAAAACAGGGCAGAGCGCATGATCAAAGATGAATAATAAATAAAAAAAAAAGAAACTGAATAAATTAAAATTGAGACAAAGGAATTGTAACGTAACGACAGAAACAAGGGCAGAGCACACGACCAAAGATGACTAATTAAAAAGTATTAAATAAATTAAATCAGGAAGAGTTATTTCATGCAAAGTGAAGTCCTTTGAGTTCATACGAGGTAGAGAGTGGCATGAACACTAAGCGCAAGCTCGCTGGATCAGGTATTTTTTGACGCTCCTGATAAAACTTGACTTCCTTCGACTGACTAGATTTTGGAGATGGTGTGGCATGGAATTCCAGGTTTTGGCAGCACCAATTTCTATAGGTCTTTTGGTTAATGCTTTGTTAGGGCGATGTATTGCAAAACAATTGTTGGTTGCATTACGGGTCTCGTAGTTATGTATAGCAGATACCGGCGCAAAAAATCAGAGAAACAAGTAAGTAATATATTGCCGATTCTAATTTCAAAGACTAGACGTTTATCGTTCACAGTGTGGTCGTCCTATGAAGTCGGCTGTTCAACATGTAAAATTGCAATTTCATTGCCTATTCTCAGTCTTTTCATTCAGAAAAGGTAAGTTGCACTATAGCGCTGCTTAAACTTAACAGGAAGAAGCAAGTACATCATAGTGACGCCAGTTTTCGACTGGTTCCATTCAAGTTCAAAGGTCACGCAGAAGAGATTCGTAAAGTTGGAAATCAAGTGTATTCGTTGAACAATTGTACTTAGGTTTTCAATACACATCAGCTGTAAAACTATCAGTTATTTAGCAACAACTTATGACGTAACACAGTCTAATTGCTACCTTCATAAACAAAGTAACTGTCCGTATATACAGAGGGGTCACTGATTTAGAAGCTAATAAACAAACTATTACGACCTACCAGGCTAATTCATTGTATTAAAAAGTGCTTTTCGTACCTACGTGCGTTAATCTCTAACTTAAGCCAAAACGCTATCACAACTAAAACAAAACAATATCAATTTTGAGGGCAGAAAACACATAGATTTAATTCAGAATACAGAAATATGAGAAGCAAACACTGTAGTTTAAGTAAGAAAAATTATGTCACAGCTATTTCTAAAATTGGACGTTTCGACCACGCATATTCAGTGATCATCGTCAGCAGAGTTTGCAAGGCAGCACAGTATACTGCTGATGATGGCAGCTGAATCTATGATGCGTAACCTTAAAGTCCTAAATTGTCGTCATCAAATGCGCAAAAGACGCAGCAAATTACGTAGAAAACCAATGCTAGCTCAAAGCAATCAAAACAAAAAGTGGAGTATTAAATACACACAATTGCCCAACAAATACGACTACCAGCATCCGGAATGTGTATTGGCATATTTTCTTTCAGATATTGTACAAAAATTTATTGATTTCCAACTAGGCACGAGGCGCTGCATACCAAAAATTTTTTCATTTTTATATTTGTGCATTCCGTAGCTTACCGTAGATAGCTTTTCTATTATTGACACAAGTTGAGCAGTGGCAAGTACTCAAGGCTGAACGCAATTCTAGCTTCCACTTGAGTGTACATAGGTACTTATTCAGCCGACGTACTTAAATTAAAGGTTTTGACTATAGCAGGTTTCATAACAAATGTACATCGGCTGCTACTTTTAAATGCAATATTGTGCAGCAGTAAAGAATTTGGATTGACTAGAAAGTCTCTTTCAATGGCTACAAAGTGAAATGCGATTGTAAAACCGTTTTTGAGAAATGTAAAGCACATTCTAAAAGCTATGTAAAGTATTCAGTCAATAGAAAAGAGAGGAAAAAAAACATTACCACGTTTCGAGGTTGTAAATCATGCCAACTCAATAGGTTGTCCAAAACTTGTCTATTACTGTCCGCTACCGTTACAAACCCAACATGGGCGTGTCGTAATTATCTATTTATAACGCAGAAATTGCTAGCAAACGAGCATGAAAAATTGACCAAAGTCAAATACTAAACTAGGTCAAGTTAAAAAAAGCGCAATACATACTCCAGCACTTCTTGATTGAAAACTTTCTGTGTGTTTCCGAGGTATTCTCCCACCATTTGACGACTTAATCCATTCCGGTTATATAAGAACCGCGCTACATCGGGCACAGAACTTCCAATAAATCCATTGTCAATCAAAAAACTTATGCCTCTGCTTGGTTTCCTAAAAAATTGCAAAATATAAAATATAACTGAGATTGTTTTGAAGTCATATCGAAAAATTCAACAAATGAAGGGAGACCGCGAGGTGAGCTTGCGCTCTTCGAGTCAGCAGCAACCCGGCAGGTATATATATGTTAACTGCAATCAGGTCCAACCGCAAATCGAGCCCGACACGTAGAATCTGTACCGCTATGCCATGTCGCTAACAAATGCTAATATGCGAAATTATCAGTAAGAGATGGTAGAGCCATGCATCGTTTTGCGACTCTGAATCAAAACAGGGAGTTCGATTTCACACCAGCCAGATACATCACAGAGCTGTCTGGGTGCTCAGCCATGAAAATGAGCATCGTAAACGCGTGACACGTGCAAGCAAAACTACTATGAAGGGTTGAATACAAACCGAAATCACACACAAGGCACAACGTTAATGTAACTGCTAAAACAACACGCGATATGGTTTGCTTGGTAAAACTTTATAGCGCAAAGTAAGAATCAAAACAATAAGGTTTTCAACTTACATGTTGAACAAGTTTAATCCAATTCGATAAAGTCTTCTTCTTTCAACATCATTCAAAATTTCAACATTCCAAGCACTCCGCACACTATTCTTACGAATATAATTAGTTGGAAGACCATCGCCAGAATTTGATAGCATTTCACTGTTGATACTTCCAGTATCGGAACTGCAAAACAAAGCAGCTCAGTACAATAAAACAATGATTGAGTGGACAATGTAGACCAAGAGCGGTGGGTATGAATTCTTTTGAAATTTATCTTGCAATATCAAAAGCTTCATTATACATGCAGCGTTACGCTGAAGCATGTAAAGAATAGCGGGGCCCATCGCCGTGGCTTAGCGCCTAGGCAACACAGCTTCGAACTCGGAAAAAACAGCGGCGGCGACACTCTGTACGATTTGACCGGCTCGGGAATCAAACCAAAACCTCCCGCGCAGATAGCTATGTCTAACCACTACGCTTGCACCACATGATCTTTTTTCACGTTATCGTATGCTAGACACTGCAACCAAACCAAATGTAGAATTTACTGCCAAGAGAAGGCGCAGACTAGGCGACCGCGCCTGGTCCAATCTGGGCCACGACCTATGGTCTTTCGCGCTCTCTCATCGAAGGTGCAAATGCATAAATGTGCTTTATAACATCATATTTATTTTATATTTGTTATCGCCTAGAGTGTGCTTGCTCTTCAAACAAAAATAAAAGAATGAATGAATGAAGGCGACTAAACTGTCGGTTTGGTTATAGCAAGGCAGTCCAAGAACTAGCAGCATTGCATGGCAGTGCGCAGGGTAAAAATTTCCACACATTACATAACCTAGCGTAAAGTAGTAACGACGCTAGGTAGTAATTTATGCAACAACTCTGCTAAGGAAATAATCAAAACCTGGCTTTGCCGTGCAACCAAAGTAACCAAATTCAGGTCAACTAAGAGCATAAGCGAAAAAAAATAAGCATATTTCCGAGAATAAACTCGTCTATTTCCCAAAATACTGCTTTGAAAATAACCACAAGTTTCATGAAGACGCACGAAATGATCAAGCCAGTTGAACTTGTGATCAACACTGCAGACTAAAACAGGCTCAAAAACAATAAATTATACAATTGATATAAAGTATGGTGGAAGTACAAGATCGTTCACTGAAAACACGCACAATTCGTAAAACACCATTTTCTAGATCTTACTGATCCAATAGTAAGATAATATACCATCAACTTTTACATTGTCTAAATACTTTTGTTTTGGGTTTAATAAACTGAATGTGATCGAAGACGAATGAAGTTAAACGTTATGCTTTTGTTTATCGAACTTATTTTCTGTCTCGTCATTTTGGGACCTCGTACATTGCTTTTTAACAGTACGCTTTTCAAAACAGAAAAAAATAAATATTAAATTTATTACCAAAATTAAAATGATCAGCTGTAGATTTTTTGAGTTATGAATACTCGAAACATCTCCCACTTATTGTAAAATTAGTCTAAAAACTGGCCAGGACAACACACATTTTCGTTGACTGAATTTAAAGCAGTTGCAGCAGTGAAAAAGGTTCAATTTTTGTGTTTAAACCCCGTCATAGGTTTCCAAGCCAAATACTCAATGCGCAATTATTTTTGTGAAACGCTTGTTTCGTTATTGAAACTGGGTTTGATTGTTACCAAACAAGCAAAACATATGAAATTCTAACAACAAATGCACAGGAAATCCAACAAAACAAAATCGTTTTTTTTTTTTTTTGATGACGAATTCTTGATGGAATAGCTTCTAACAACCATTTCATTTACGTAATCATATACTCGATTTGGATTACTGAGTAAATTTTATGAATTAAAAACAGCTAAATGACAATTCTAGAAAAATATTGCTACCGTTTTACGCATTAAAAACTAACGCGTTTCATTTAACACGAACTAATCTAATTTATGTGACATTACTATTCTTTTTTCAAAACAAAAAACTGTAGCAAATACTGCATTACGAACAATAAAATTTTTCTAAAATAAAAAGTAGCCTACTTAAAATTTATTCATTGAAAGCTCTATCAATATGCATAATTATGCTAATGATGAACTCAGTGCGTTTAAACTGCACAAATAAAATAACTTTAAAAGCCAAAAGAAATCGACCAAATAGGCCATAGAAAGCTTTCGTGTCTCAAAAAGTGACCGACCTAGTTTCGCTTATAAAAAAATATATTAAATACAACAGATTTGAGACAACTGCTTTTAAAGTCGCTGTTTAAAAACTTACTTTATTGTAGTTATATTACTGCATTGCCTCGCCAACACAGAAAACTTCACAAGACAGATTACCCATTAAGTTAAAAACCTTTAGGGCAGCCATAAAGTTAAAGCCATATACAATCCAGGTCTAACGACAATACGGAGAAGCTCACAGACTGACGTGGACAAGAAATAACTACGCTCGTTTTTAGAAGGCCTACTTATTACAGGTGATACTATCATCATTGAGTACGGTATACTTAAGATTCATAAAAAAAGTTCATTGCTCGATTGTGGATTAAATGACATTTTTTGTCTGGTTACAAAATGCTTTGATTGGAAATCAAATGAAAAAAAAAAAAAAAAACGATTTATCTTGGCGTAAAAAGTAGGAAATTGCGAACACTGGTTCAAGTTCTTGAGCAAAGCTTGAATAATAGTTTCCTAGTCCGTGCTGCATGCATATTTTTATCGCTGCACCAAGAAGCCAGTTGGCGCAGTGGGACATCACTATCGGCACGGGAGGTATTGGGTTTGATCCCGAGCCGGTCAAACCAGACACAGTGTCGCCAACGGCTCGCAACCGCTGCGACGTTGATTTGTCGCCGAGGCGCTAAGCCGTGTAGATGGGCCACGCCACTCGTTATACGCTTGCACGTAATATCGTGAGTACAATGAAGATTTGATTTAGATAAATGTTAATAATGGAAAAAGTTAAGGTGAGGTCGGTACGTTATGCGCAGCAAACTACGGCAGAAACTCTGCAACGTTTACAAGCTTAATTACATGTTAGCGTTACAGTACAATGTATCTAGCGTGAAGCTAAAACAAAATGCTAGGTTGAAATGGATTGCCCAGCACTGGAATTATCCATTACATGTTTCCGTCCAACACATTTCCTTCAGAAAAGATAACGCTTACATTTGGCAACTATGCATGTACAATTAATTTGTTCCAAGCCTCAACAAACCATACAAACTACTTTCGGTTTTAAGTTTTAAAACGATTTATCACATTTCATAAGCAAATTAGAAATAATTGTATGTTAATTATTAGTCGGGCAAACAGTTTCAATTTTGAAATACTACTTCATACCAAACACACAACGCGAATTTCATAATAAACTAGAAAGATTTCAACAACAAAAAGCTGCCGATCATCATCAGCACTTCAAGTATACCAATAATAATCCATATTATGAAGAAGCTTTTTGCGTAATCCTTACTGTGATCTCCCATTGCTTTAAAAAATTATATTATTTGGAATAGAATTTTACTTTACTTGTTTACATATATAATCAAAATACTTTTTTCCACCAAAATCAGTATTAGAGACCCTTAGGCAAAATAATTTAAAAAAATACCAACTAGATCTACAACCTAAATTGTTCATACCTTCTTAGGCTTTCGCCATCAGCATCCATATCGAAGCTGGATAAGCTCATCTCCGAGGGAGTTCGGTGATAGGCAGGGGAGAGTCGCCTCCCTCCCACGTCCCCATCGCTATTTCGAGATAGGAGAAGAGCTGGGTTGACAGACTGGGGGTGACATTCGTTTCCAGTAACTGAACTTGTAGTTTCATGTTCGGGAGTAGCGGGTAACGTGCTTCCAACTGAAACGGGTTCGTATCTACAAACACAATACATCAAAAACCTCTAAGCAATGCTGTAGCTTTATCGTGAAGACCTACAGAGATGCTAACACTAAGATTCCAAAGCTCTGTCTGCCTCAACACGTTATTATAGGTTTGTAGGTCATTGCTAAAAAAGCCAAAAAAAAACAACAATTGTTGTTTAATTGACATCAGATCAAAATATGCGCAGTCAACCCAGTTGTTAAGCACAAGCTATCGGTGCGGAAGGTCTGGGTTCAACTCTTGGGCTGATCAAATCGGCACAGTGTCGCTAACGGCTCGCCACCGCTGCGACGTTTCTTCGGAGCTGTGTTGCCCAAATGCTAAACCGCGAAGATGGGTCCCGCCACTCGTTACACACTTCGGCGTAAAAACGCGAACACAACGGAGATATGATTTTTTTAACTTAAAAATTTAAATTTTTTCGTTTTTTCTGCTGAGAATAAGTTAAAATTGATGTTGGTACAATCAAATCCCAGCCGTAAAGCGAAAAGTTTACATCAAACCATTGCTTTTTACAGGAATTGTAGTAACTGGCATTACATCATTTTTTGTGTAACTTCCAAAAAAACAAGTCTATAAAACACGTTCCAAAACATGGTCGTCATAGTACGGTAAGCACAATTCTTGTTTTCTTGTCGCTTACTACTTCGACTTGTCAAAAGCGACATAAAGCACATTTTTAACTACAAAAGAAATGTTGCAAAGCGTTTTTAGCCATATTTCACGTTATTGTGGTGAACAATAGCTTAACTCGGTCGAGAATTTCGACCAAAGCAGTTTTACTGTACACAAGAGGCGAGCTTATTCAAGCAGCTTACGGCAAATTAATTTCCTTTTTTTTTGCGATCAATGTCATAATAAAAACAAGTAGCATAAGTCATTAAAAACTGATACTTTGAACTGCGTAACGTCAAAAATTAACTGTTTGAGCAGTAAAATGAAATTGAAAGTAGTCAAAAACTTAGCACGAAGAACTAACGAAGACAAAGGAACAAACGTCTAAAAAAAGGAACAAGGGTTGTTAGTAAACAGTATGAAATTATAATAACTGTCTATACGTGGTGATGCAATTCTGTAAAGTCAAAATGGCTGGCTGCCTTCTCCAAAGACAAATAATAATTGTTTTGCCAAGATCTTTCTTACTACAAAATTTAGCTACTATTTCCTATTTAACGTATTTATTCGCACATTGTATATGACGCGCACCTTCAATTTTTGAATGAAAAGTGATATATTTTTTTTCTTTTTTCTTATCTAAGACTAAAAATCGAAAGTAACAACTGCTGTTGAAGACATATGGTTGTAACAAAACATTTATTTATAGCTGTCGAAAAAAACTAGTGTATAACGCGCACCCTTAATTTTCGACTGAAACTCAGTATAAAATTTTGAGCATTATACTCGATTAACTAGAGTAGTACTTACACGTGTCTTTTCTTTTTCCAGTTAGCTTTGTTATGATTAGTTACTGGCGTTATTAAATTCATTACTTCATTGTGCATGGGAGCACCAATGGTAGTAACTTCATCAGCAGTGCTAATCGTTTCTTCAATCACAGTATTATTTTGTAAGTCACAGTTGGTTTCTATTTGGTCTTTGCTAAGTTGTTTTTCTTCCAGCAATTCCTCAGTTTCTGTAAAGCTAGTCACTTGCTTCACTTCAGGAAAGGTCTGCTCCAATTCAATTCCAGAGTGGTTTTCGTTTCCATTTTCAACAATTTTTTTCTCTTCGTTTGTGTCTTGAGGTATTGAGTAGTTAAGTTTGTCGATAGTCAATCGTCGTGATTTCGATTTTCGTATTTTCTCAAAACTAACTTGCATTTGATATTTACGATAGGCTTGTTGGATCACTCTGGCAGCATGTTCGCACTTTTCGGCTCCACCATAATGTTTCTAAAGATCAAATAAACTGAAAAACGAAGCAGGTAGCGCAAGTCAATTGCAAAATGAATAATTCTATATACAGCAAAAACAATAGCTTCAAATGCAAATAATACATTATCTGCATAATATTCATAAATATTAATACCTTCATGCAAAGTATAAAGATGCGTTGATTTAAAGCATAGTGTGACGTCACTGCAAATATACATTAATTATAACCACATGTAGTGATTTCATCCGTATAATTAACAAGCTTCTGCCGTAACATTATGAACAGCACGATTACAGCACAACCTTTCCATATCATCAGCCATTGAAAACGCGCTCTACAGTGTATTGAGCACTTTGATCCAAACCAACCCGTTTGCAAATGTTTAAAACAGGGGTGGGGAAACGGCTAAGCGCAGCGAACCACATTCACTTTCAATTTTTAAATTACGCTTTCAAAATGCACAATTTTACGTAGCAAAATTACTAAACATTCATGGTGAGTTATTTTTTTACCGTACGATCAGAGACTTTTGCGCGGCTGTCACGTCACTAAAATTGCATGTAGTTAAATGTGAAGCGTTTTTTAATTCATGCTTTCTATTCTACCGGTGTGTTGTAAACTCAACAAGTTCTGACGCGGGCAACATTCATAACTTAAGCAGGCCACAGGTTTCCCACCCCTGGTTTACAGTGTCTGCTTAACAGGAAAACTGGGGGGAAGGGGTGGGGTTAACCTTTAAATCTCGATGAGAGCGTATCAAAAGCCAAAAAAGTAGTATTTCAGTTGTTTTGCTTTGTGTTAAGCATCAATATTTTTTGTTGTCTTTTTAATTCTTCTGAATTAGTGCTGTTTCGAATTTGTTCAAACTCCAAGATATTTTTTTGAAAAACTCCACAAATGACTATCACAAAGTGCATTGATGAAGTAATCAGGTAAAAAAGGATGTATAATAGGGTCATTCCATGCCAAACGTCCTGGACCCTTAAGCTTGACCCTCTTAGATTTTGCTCAAATTGTGACCAAGTGTTTTACACCATGATTGAGCTATATTTTGAAAATTTTTACTCAATATCTATTGTAGTTTTTGAAATACGGCTGTTTGAAATTGGGTATACCCAGAAACTGATGTACGCTCGGTCATTTTCGGCCATTTTTGAACTAGCTTATCTCCAATGTTAAAACCAGTAGGAAGTTCATTTTTGATATACTAACACACTTTTAGGTATATTGCATGAATTCAATGTCAAAATAGATCTGACTCTGTGCAAAATCAAAATATGGAGTTTCAAAGTATCACTATTTTGACCGGAAAGCAAAATTTGGAGCATTTTTGGAGAGCTGTAACTGCCATGTGAAACATAACATTGCTTCCATCTTTATCACAGTTACTCACCACCTACTAGTGTACAACTGCACCGAGTTTGAAAGCATTGGTTACTTTTATTTAAAAGTTATGGTAACTCATAATGTGCACCAGCAGCAAAATTGCTAAAAATACGCCATCTTGTGGCTCAAAAATGGCCCCGTCAGACACTGTTTTGAAAACAATTTTTTTTGCATGTCAAAGAGTCTTTCATAAGGAGCTCACATTCTCAGTTTCAACTTTGTTTCGCAACTGTTAAGGGGTGAGATGCAGTGTTAATACTCTCCTACTTTAGAAAAAATAGGGCAGGGGCTATGGTGCCGTTAACTGCAAAAAAACTAGTTTTTGAGTTCAAGAATGCATATATTTCTGATGTTGACCTGACTATGTTCCAACCTAACCCTAAACCAGGTGACCGTCCACCAAATACAATTGCCAAACGTTTCCCCAACCCAAACCTGAACCCCAAATCTTTATATCGGAGCCTAAATTCTGCATTGCAGAACCGTTTTTGCTGTGAAATAACGCTATACCATTAACAATAAAATTAACACTTCAAAAAACTGCCACTTTTTTACAAAGATGCTGTACATTTCTGAAGGCAGTGGCTGCCCCACCACAATTCGTCACAGACCCACACTTCAATGCACAATCACTCCCAGTGCTAGAAAAAGGCAAATTACTTCTGCTTGGAAGCACATATACCAAATACCACCGACTTTCTTTGTTTTTTGTATATACTGGAGCAGCGAAGCAGGAAGTATTGACAAGACAGGCCATTTATTTGAATGACTGAGTATTTCATAATCATAATGTTTTTTGAGTTGAATGTTTGGTGTTTATAACTATATATAAATACCGATGAGTAATAACTTGTAAGTTCTGTGCATTTATTGCATTTTATGCAACTTTAGAAAGGTAGCAGGTTGTTGGCTCAGGATGAGCTAGGGGTGCTTGTAGACATGTGCGCAACCCTTCAGTCCATTTATGTGCGCAGTTGTTTTGTGCGTTTGACTATGTTATAGTTGACAGCAGTGCTTGGCAAGCGTATATGTTTCTATATAGCGCAATGTGTAACCCATTTTTCTTTAGCCCTTTTGCAATATTTGCTGCATTTTAAGATGACATGTAGTAGTGGTGGTGGTGTCTTTTATTTACGCATTGTCATGAAAACGAAAAACAGTAGAATGAGGTGAAATCGGAACAATACGAGAAAAGGGAAGATACAACAAAACGATTAACCTTATGACATGCATGAAGGAAGGGAATAAGTTTGGGATTTAAGTGGAAGTATGCATGTTTGCAGCACTTTAAATATAAGACAAACGGAACAAGACATCAACTTCATGCAGGTACGTGACAACTTGATATGATAACCTGCTAAGTTCCAAAAACTGGAAGAAAATCAAGATCCTTGCTTTAGGGACAACAAAATGAATGATGATGATGTATAAGCTTGTCTTAATGGATGGCATAGCATATAACTACCAATTACTGACTCGTGAACTTGTGTCTGCAGTTAACTATTAGTATGTATCTTGTTATGTTTCAATAAGGTTTGCCTACAAACGCAGTGCAGTATTTTAGAATATCACAACAAGTAGAGTTTAATAATCCAAATGTTTCATCACATTCTGGAGTATGATGTCACATTGGGGAATTTTTAAAATCCAGCATTAATAAATAATTGGTGTGTAACTATGCTCATATAACTACTAGCCAATACAAGGGTGAGAGTCCGTGTAAAAGGGCTGAGGCTATAGTTTAGAATAAATTGAGGTTCAGCATCCCAATTAAATAGCTCTAGGAAAAACTGAAATAGCGTAAAGTAGCAATATCTTGGTAAAGATTTTACAGTGCATTTTTTTGTATTTTGTAAGTATAAAATTTGTTTCTTATATTTGCTTGAATTTGTGTCTTTGGTAGTAAACTAGTATTGAATACTGAGGAATCTGAATGCTGCAACTGAACTCGCACTATCGGAAAATCCTTTAATGAAGAGTGCCACAAAACATTTCATTGCAGAGATAGTGGAATAATACCAGTAGCAGACTTGCTACCAAAGGACAGAGAATTGTTGAAATGGCGAACAGGACTCATTTTGAACGGCGTTACAACTGCAAGGATTTTGAACAGCATGGATTTTGATTTTCTTCCAGTTTTTGGAACCAAGCAGGTCATCATACAGTCATATCAAGCTGTCACGTACCAGTATGAAGTTGATGTCTTGTTCCATTTGTTTTATATTTGGAGTGCTGCAAACATGCATACTTCCACTCAAATCCCAAACTTATTAGCGACATAAGTCAGCGACATGGCCTAGCGGTACCCCCCGCAGGTGACAGATCCTACGTGACGGGTTCGATTCGCGGCTGGAGCCGATCGCATTTGACATATTTAACGGGTGGCTGCTGACTCGAAGAGCGCAAGCTCACTTCGGGGTCTCCCTCAATTACTGTTGAATTTTCAGTTCAACAGAACTTGAAAATAACCTCAGTTATTTATTATTTGTTTATTTTATTATTATTCCCTTCCTTCATGCATGTCATAAGGTTATTCGTTTTGTTGCATCTTCTATTGTTCTTTTCTTGCATAATATTGTTGCGATTTCACCTTATAACTACCGTTTTTCGTTTTCATGACAATGACGAATTAAAAGACACCACTACCACTACTACATGTCATCTTAGAATGCAGCAAATATTGCAAAAGAGCCAAAGAAAAATGGGTTACACATTGTGCTATATAGAAACATATATGCTTGCCAAGCACTGCTGTCAACTATAATATAATAATTAATACTCTACCAATATTAATATCATAATCCAGTCCTTTTAGTCAAACGCACAAAACAACTGCGCACATAAATGGACTGAAGGGTTGCGCACATGTCTACAAGCACCCCTAGCTCATCCTGAGCCAACAACCTGCTACCTTTCTAAAGTTGCATAAAATGCAATAAATGCACAGAACTTACAAGTTATTACTCATCGGTATTTATATATAGTTATAAACACCAAACATTCAACTCAAAAAACATTATGATTATGAAATACTCAGTCATTCAAATAAATGGCCTGTCTTGTCAATACTTCCTGCTTCGCTGCTCCAGTATATACAAAAAACAAAGAAAGTCGGTGGTATTTGGTATATGTGCTTCCAAGCAGAAGTAATTTGCCTTTTTCTAGCACTGGGAGTGATTGTGCATTGAAGTGTGGGTCTGTGACGAATTGTGGTGGGGCAGCCACTGCCTTCAGAAATGTACAGCATCTTTGTAAAAAAGTGGCAGTTTTTTTGAAGTGTTAATTTTACTGTTAATGGTATAGCGTTATTTCACAGCAAAAACGGTTCTGCAATGCAGAATTTAGGCTCCGATATAAAGATTTGGGGTTCAGGTTTGGGTTGGGGAAACGTTTGGCAATTGTATTTGGTGGACGGTTACCTGGTTTAGGGTTAGGTTGGAACATAGTCAGGTCAACATCAGAAATATATGCATTCTTGAACTCAAAAACTAGTTTTTTTGCAGTTAACGGCACCATAGCCCCTGCCCTATTTTTTCTAAAGTAGGAGAGTATTAACACTGCATCTCACCCCTTAACAGTTGCGAAACAAAGTTGAAACTGAGAATGTGAGCTCCTTATGAAAGACTCTTTGACATGCAAAAAAAATTGTTTTCAAAACAGTGTCTGACGGGGCCATTTTTGAGCCACAAGATGGCGTATTTTTAGCAATTTTGCTGCTGGTGCACATTATGAGTTACCATAACTTTTAAATAAAAGTAACCAATGCTTTCAAACTCGGTGCAGTTGTACACTAGTAGGTGGTGAGTAACTGTGATAAAGATGGAAGCAATGTTATGTTTCACATGGCAGTTACAGCTCTCCAAAAATGCTCCAAATTTTGCTTTCCGGTCAAAATAGTGATACTTTGAAACTCCATATTTTGATTTTGCACAGAGTCAGATCTATTTTGACATTGAATTCATGCAATATACCTAAAAGTGTGTTAGTATATCAAAAATGAACTTCCTACTGGTTTTAACATTGGAGATAAGCTAGTTCAAAAATGGCCGAAAATGACTGAGCGTACATCAGTTTCTGGGTATACCCAATTTCAAACAGCCGTATTTCAAAAACTACAATAGATATTGGGCTAAAATTTTCAAAATGTAGCTCAATCATGATGTAAAACACTTGGTCACAATTTGAGCAAAATCTAAGTGGGTCGAGCTCGCACTTTGCAAAATATCAGGTCGTTTGGCATGGAATGACCCAATGTTATTACGATCTCATTCTTTTGTTAGATAAGGCAAAAATTTGTGACTAAATCATGATTACAACACAAGCATAGCTGGAAATCAAGAACTAGCAGCAAAATAAACTGCTACCAAATCTAAATGAAGAAACTTTCACAATAACTAACACTATTTTCTAAATTTCAACCGCACTTACCCTTAGAACTTCAAGTTGTTTATCGCGAATATCAGCACTGAGTTCATATCCATCGATTTTTCTAAGTCTCATATCTTGTTCTTCTAAATGATTGCGTTGAAAGCTTCCAGATCTTTCCAAGCTGGCAGACAGATCACGACGCTTTGACAACAAGCCATCAACTGCAAAAATTTGCGAATACCACCTTCTTAACAATCTCATTGTCATACAATATATGCAAAAACAACTCAACTTGTAACACCTTACAATAGGATACAAGAACTTTTGACTTGATCTATTAACAATGAAGCACAAGCATCAACAACTGCAAAACTTTCAATCCTACTAACTAAACAGTAACAATCACTAGACTGAAATCTCATCAAAGGCTGTGCAAGAATGCGTAAATCTGTGACATTACCAACCCATTTCACCAAAAACTTACTGCATTACCACAAATAAGTTATTAATAGCAACATTTTAAACCACTCATAACATAACATATTAGTGGAAAAAATACCGCTGCAATACAGAGAAACGAGATAACTTGAAATAGCATAATTATTTCTACATCCACGGTAATAAAATTCATTTTCTACTAAAATATCATTGTTTTAAGCAATTAAATTCTACCACTTGAGTAAAAAATTTAAGGCAAAGATGAGGCAATCAGGTGCGGTCAAATAGAAAAGATTTCATTTGATTTTCTACAGCAAAAACACATTTCATTTGATGAAAACCAACAACAAAAACGCACATTACCTGAACCATTTTCACTCTGGTGATCAGTACTTGTTTTCACGTGTTTATTCGATGAATTTCTGCATCTATGTCGCTTCTTGCTGCCATTGTTGGTCGCTCTAAAAACATAGCAACGTTTAAGGTGATACATTTTTTCGAAGTATTTTTTTAGAGAACATTTTTTTAGCTAGAATAAGACACATCTTTCAATTTTGGCGTATTTTTCAGCCCACCCCTCAAAATGTATTTAATCTTTCCAGAATGTAAGGGCTGGCTACTCTTTCGTTAGAAACTACGGTACTTAATAACTCTATGTCTTGTTTGTTCCATCATATTTTGGATCAAATAAATCCCATACATATTTTTACCAAGCTTCTCAAATCAAGTCTTTACACTCCGATTTTAAAAAACCTGATTTCCACAGTTTGGTAAAAACTGCATTGATGAGACTTGAAAACTCAAAATAAAAATGTTTTTCAAAAATTTCGACTGATTTACAACACCGCATCATAATAAAAAGAAATTACATTGTCGCATTTGTGGTAGATACATATAAATGTTTACAAGAGGCCGTTATTTTGCTTGTTTCTTTAGCAACTCATCTGCATGGAAGCAAATTTCCATTACCATGCAAAGTACCTTAGCACGCAAGAACGAGGAAGCAGAAGTAGAACAACAGACTTTGCTTGCCTTGATTAATTGGTTACAACTTCAAACAATAGTAAGTTTGTTTGAATTTATAAAAATAGGTTATATCATTCATCTATATTCACGCAAGATACACTTTAACTTTAAGTAATTATATGATTAACATTTTCTATATCCTACCTGACAAGCAGGTCTTGTCTCAAATTGTATAGCAAAAAAATGTAGCTATGGTGCTGCCAAATTTTTGTTGCAACACAATGCTATTAGGCCTACAGCAAAATTTTGTTGCGCAAATGTATATCGATACACATTAATTAACGCTTACAGTGTGATTGAGAAACTGTGTCTACTGCCAAGCTGAGGCACCCCAATGATTTTTTAAAAAATGCAATTTTGCTTTTAACCCTTATGATGCTGTGTAGCATTCTGACAAAATCTAAACAGCTGCAAGGTTATGTCATACAGGGAATTGCAATACTAGTAGTTGATAGGAAGCAGTAAAGTTTATTTTTCATGAAAAAAATAAATGTATAAAAGTTAACATGGACGAAAGCTTTTAATCGCAAATGAAGTTTATTTGAACAAGAATTTAAGTGCCTTGTTCTTCTATTTTTGAGCAACATAAACAAAATCAAACCAAATCTTCATTACACTAGTAATATTACGCCGTGTAACCAGTGGCAGGGCCAATCTATTAGGCTTAGTGCTTGAACAACACAGCTCGGAAGAAACGTCCCAGCTGCGGCAAGCTGTTGGTAACACTGCATCCAATTGGATCAACCAGGGAACTGAACCCTAAACCTACAGTACCAGTAGCAATGTTTTTAACCACAGCACCAACCAGCTGATCTAAGATGTATATATCTATAACTACCAGTAACTAAATTGATTTCACTATGCATTTTTTCAACAATTTTTGATTATGAAAGATTAAGCATACAAAGTGACAAGCAACGTTTTAATGTGAAACAAAGTATCTCCTTTTAATAACGACTACACTGTTCAAAATAAAACTTCTCACAATGTGCTTTCCAACTTTTCAAGTTTCTCGTGCAGCTCTTCATTTGCTTTAGTAAGATACTCGACTTCATGCTTTAAATTTGTGATTTGTGTTTGTTGTTGATAAATTGTCTTTTCTTGCTCATCAATGCAGTTTCGAAGTTGATTTAATAAATCTAAAGCTTTTCTTGATTTTAAAGATTCCATTATATCATGTAAAATAATTTTTTTTCATACAAACCATTGCTAGAACTTATTGTTGACTAGCTCATCGCTTATAGAACACTCAGCTTAAACTCACAAAAATTTAAAAACAATCCTGAAAAAAAGAAATGATTATGATTTACTACCACTGTTCCCTTTAACGTGCAAAATTTGAGCAAAATGAGAAGTTTTGGGCAAAATTTTTCAATTTTTTTTTTTTAGAAGCTTTCCCTCTGCTAAAGTAATTTTTGACTAAATTTGAATCAAAGTGTTGAACATTTTGGTGCAAAACAAAAGTTTCATGGTCTGGAAACTCAACTAGGAGGTAAAAATTGGATGAAACTTTTTAAACTTCCGAAAAATGTTTAGGCAAATTTCTTACTAAAATTTTTAATAGGGCAAAGTTGCATATTTGCTGAAAACTTAGAGGGTTCAACGTTTACAACAATCAGTTCCATTAACTTATTGGATCCCAACCAATGCGATCATCAGAAGATCTTAATCAAACAAAATGATTTTATGTAAATAAGATGATGGAATTTGAACTCAATGATCCTATTTGAATAAGATACCGTAGCCGTCACATTGGTATGAAAAGGTTCATTTGGATCAAACTAGGGTTTCCCTTTTCCCCCGATTTTCAACATGCAGGGAAACAGGAAATTTTCACAAATTTTTCCAGTAATCCCGGGATCCCGAAAATCTTCGAGATTCCCGGGAAAATTTCCTGAGCTTGGTTATTTGGCCATAAGAGGAGTGACAAAGACATTTTTGCTAAATTTCACCATTTCTAATCCAATTTTACACGTTTTTTAAAGTTGTTTTGACGAATTGAGTTCGAGTTTTTCACATTTTTCAACAAATTAAACAAACAATTTTTGATCTATCTAGTATTTGGTCGAAAAAACTTTTGGAAATTAAAAAAAAAATTTTCAACTGTACATGCACGCATTTTTACGTCGGAATGATAGATATCAGTACCACTGATACCCTTAAAATGAAAAAAATATTCCCGGGATCCTGACATAAATTTCCTGGGAAACGGGAAATTTCAAAACCCCAAATTCCCAGGAAATTTGCCGTCCCGACTTCCCAGGAGGAAACACTAAATCAAACAGATTGGCAAAACTGATGGTTGCAATTTTGCTTTCTCTGGCAAGACCATTAATATCTTTTCTTGGTAATGCAAGTCAGCATTTAACTTTGATAAGGAATTAAGACTTAGTAATTTTTTGTCACTTAAAATGCTTAGCAAGTATAAAAACCATGGTGATGCAGCTAACTCTACTTTGGTCTCAGCTTGTTTTTAGAGGCACAAGCAATGTTCTGGAGTTTGTTGCTTAGTCTTACTTGAACAGTCTAGCCCCAAAAGGGAGAAAGAGTAGGGTCAGTCATCAAGCATCAGCATAGATGTAACCTGTCTACATGTTCAATTGCAGTAGGCCAAAAGCTCACAAGCTTTCTCCATCATACCGGTAATCAAATTGTTGATGTCATGACTGAAAAAAGCAAATACATCAAAAATTTAATTATGATGCAGAAAGCCCATGAGATTTTTAATCCACTAAAATTGGACATGTGGACAGGGCAATGGCTGCACATCATTGCATAATGCAGTCAATGGTCGTTAAAATAATGTCAATGAATATATGAGGGAATCACACCCCCTACAATATAAGACCATAGTCAGAGGGCAATGCAATGGCAGTTGGTACTCCTCCCTTTCCACTTTGTGTTTCAGAAAAAAGAACAAATGTCGCTAAGAGACTGAAACTGCCACACTCTTTTGATGGCATGTGTAGCTTATGGCTTCTCTTTTTAAAATTTCTTGTTATGCCACCAGGCAAACTGGAGGCTTGTTTCAAAAAAAATGGCTATTGAACATCTTTACTCAGTTACTACTATTACCAATACAATATTTCTTGAAATTGACTATGGAAGAATTTACTGTGACTCTTTTTTGAACTCGTGGTTTAGACCATTTACTGCTTAGCTCCCCACCCCAAAATTTCTGGTTGGCTACTAAACCACAACTAGTTGTGAATATATTCATATATCGACAACATAAGATCCCCAAAAATATTGTTGTAGGCACGACCAGGTATAGCGAACAATAGGCCGTAAGTGACTTTTCTTGTTTCACGTTCTTCCGACATTTGGCGACGCCGAGTGACTAAGCTGTAAGGGTCAACCCTAATTAAGACCTCTTAAGCTTAACAACATAAAAACAAGAAAAGTCGCAAACGGCCATATGTTTAGCCAACTTGATCACTTCACCTGCAGCCTGACAAGACCCAACTGCATATGACACCCATACTAGCTGTATAATCCATAGCCCAGGCTATAGGCTTGCCTAACAATGCACCAGTACAGTACCATACTTCATAGGCAGATAAGGTTACGTGACCGTAACATTTGTCCTTTGGTTTATTTTATTATCCCTTCAGACTTACCCGGTTGTACGAGAGCGTGACGAAGTAATAAAATAAAGAGGCAAATGTTATGGTCACGCAACTTCAGCCACTTCCTACTTCATAATATGGCAAATTCAATCAATCTTGCAGCAATTGCGTATGACTAATGCATTGCTGATTAAATTTTTACACAACGTACCGGTAAGTTACAGTGCCGATAGGCCCAACTACTGACCTAGAGTATGGTAGTCTAAACCACTGCTACGCAAACTGTGGTACATGTGCCGGTATGACGATGCCAGTATGCAAGCAGCTCAGAGTTGACTGTCGGCACGAGGTCAGAAGGTAATTAAGTACAGAGTATGTTGAGCTGTTAAGTATTACCAGTATCAGTAACTTACATTGATGAGAGCAAGTTTTTGCATAGTGGTCAGAGTATTTTCTGCTTAAGTGCAACTTCACGTGGGCTGCTGGGGCTTGTTTGAATTAAGCCATGGTTTGGGGTTAGAGTTTGGAGTTAGGGTTTGGGGTTAGGCCCTAACCCCAACTCATAACTCACTAGCACCCCTAGCCATTCCTGTGCTTGTGAAATATTTGCCTGTTATAAGTTGCAGCTTAATTCAGACAAGCTCCGAGCTACAGAGGCTTTTGTGACCATTACTGATATGACATTTCATTACAGAGATTAAAATACAAGCATAAATTCTTGACTTTATTCAGTGTTTGTTTTACGGAGTATCTGAGCAGATTACCAGTATGGTTGCTGTTAGCAGGTTTATAAAATAACACTTGCTTTTGTCTACTTTTTCTCAATCAATTAATTCGTTTTTATTTCCGCACTCCATAACGTTAGAAACACACGTTCATTTGAGTTCAATAAGTGTTGGCAGAGCATGGAAAGGGCACACGTAGCAAAACGAGTAATCGTTGAAACATGCCCGTCAAAAGGACTAGGTATGGCTGCGTGACCCTAACAATGAAAATAAAAAACAATTGGACTTAACAACAAAAACACATGCACATAACGAACCAACACAGAAACAAAATTAATTACTTAGTTAGTTAAGCAACATGCCATAGCAAACAAGATTAATTTTGCAAATCTAAACTGGATTAACACCAAGATTTCAGCCCGCGACCCCAGCTATTGGGAGGCTAACAGGTTCTAAACTTTGCCCAGGGGTTACCCGGAGGGAGTTGTGAATGGGTACCCTCATTCATCCGCACTTGTTTAAAAGACAATTTTACAACCGGGTACAGTTTCTACTTATGTCCAGTTTCTACTAACATCATAATTTTTGTTTGAATAACACGACTGGTACAATGAATGACAAAAAGTGCACTGCCAGGTACGCTATCTTAAAAAGCTTGTGGAACACTGATTTCTGGTCTAGTTTAGACTATATGGAATCGGTACTAAAAACACAGTCAAGAGTTTCTAGATCGCTACCGGTACTCGTACTGATAGGCACTTTAACTTATACCACAGGTTAGGCTTGATATCTTGCCTCTTCTACACTAAAATTCCCTGACTACAACTTATAAACCAACTAGAGTAAACGTTAATCCACCAAATAGTATGGCACTACCACCTCTTTAGTCCATCATGGTAGACTACTGGTATTTGACCTGCAGTGGTGGGTTGTGTGCCTTCTGGGCAACAAATATATAATTTTGTTTTAAAAATGTCCTCTAGCGTAACTTAGCGGAAGAAATATTTAACATTTTTATTTGTTATTACACCAAACTAGAAACTACACCGTAGCACTGTGCATAATTATTCATCCTCCTAACACGAGAAAGCGATCAGTGCGCTATACGAGCTCGTTTAGGAGTTGCCAGCCATCTGTCTACCTCACCAAGATGGGAAAATCCCGCTAATTGCATTTCCCAACGGCATAACAAGCAAACTTGCCGGCTTGGTCTCCACACTGACCCTTTAATGCTGAGCGTCAAGCAGAGAAGGTGTGAATACCAATTTTAAAGTCATTGGTTTGACCGGACTCGAAATCAAACCCAAGCCTACAGCTCTTGAGGCGGACGCTCTTACCATTCGAGCATCTGATCTTATTCTTTTATCGGGCGGTTGACGCACAGATTCTACACCTAACAAGATTGCAGGCTGAGCGGTTTTACCTGCGCTTCTAGCCACTGGCTCCCCCTTTTTGACGAAACTTAACCTGGAGTTTGGTCAAAACATCGTAAGAAAAAGTAATTTTGGGGCTGTTGTAATTTGCCCCTTTTAACTTTCTGCTGGCTACGCTTTTGATAACCACCGGAGATGGACAATGGGTACCGCTTCCTTGTCATACAACCTACATGTTTTTTTTATAAGCATATAAAATCCAAGGGGTCAGGCTCGCGTATGCTCAGCTCGTTTTGAATTTTAAGCTCAAATATGCTTAGCGTATGCTTATTACTTACGAAATGCGAAGTCTGCCCTATCAGTTGATCTTTCGTAATAAAATGAAAACTAGGTTTCGTAGCCATGCCATGTATCACTCTCGTCTTGATACAGTCGCAGTTTCGTAGAAAAACTTTCTCGTCGCTCTATGCCCTAGTGCCCTATAATTAATTAAGCGTCAATGAAGTGGCTAGGTTGCATTGCACTCTTTTTCACAGCCTCTTGAAAGGAATGTTACAATATTTTAGTTCCCGCTCGCTCGATGATGTCATAATCTGTTTGTCTAAAGTTTGTACCGTAGCTGAATTTAAAAACAATAAACTGCAAATAACTTGACCCTTGTTTAAACTCTTGAGTAAGTTTTAAGCTTAATGACAGCTGGAAAGGCTGGCAATATGCTTAGCATATGCTTAATTTTTGGGGGAAAAACAGGCTCAGTATGCTTATAAACGTTACGCTTACAAAAAAAAAACAAGTACGGGAGGACTAAGGTTGGACTGCCGGGTCGGTCAAATCAAACACAGTGTCGCCAACGTCTCGCCACCACAGCGATAAATTTTTGGAGAGATGAGCCGGCCAATCGTTAGACGCTTCGGCCCGATGCAAGAGTATGAAGAAAAGATTAGATTATTTTTTGACATCTAAAAAATAGCCAAAAACCAAAGAGGTTTTACTTTTAACCTTACCCTAAGATGACATCAGATCAATTACTAGAGCTAAGCTTAATAGGGGAAGATCGGGCAAGTTGATACGGCAGGTAGGTTGATACCACGGTTGATACACACTAAATATTTTTTTCCGTGCACCGCAACAAAGCCCTTTTGATTACGTAACAATACCACTCAGCCATCTTGATTTCCATACAAAGTTTGGTCATTTGGTAGGCTAAGTTGAAGACGCTTTTAGCCTATGAGAATTTAAGTCAGTTTTTCGGCCAAAATGAATGTTTTGTAAAATTATAAAAAAATGCATTCGAGTTGCTAGTTTTTCAGCGAGGGAAGGCAAACAGTTTTCTTAGGTTAGTGAAGGAAGCCTAAGCTGTAACGTAAAAATTAATACGATTTAAGAAGTTAGGCATATGGACAAGAGAATTTCCAAAACTAGGAGAAAAATTCGCATTGGTCTGCAGCGGGCAAGTTGATACAGTTATACGGTGTATCAACTTACCCGCCCAAATTCCTGAAACAATTTTTTTCGAAATTTGTAAGCTCCGGGTCCAAAGTCTAATATGTGGTTCACCGATTTTTACCGCCACCGGTGGGCGCTATAGGTATCCTTATAATCAACAATGTTACTGGGTGCAGGCCAAATTGGTGAGCTTGCCAACTAATTACATAGTTGTTCTTTAGAATGGTTTATAAGTACAAAAAGAAAACAAACAGAGGTGATACTCCTGCTCCTGAATTTGCTGCAGCTGCTGCTGAAATGCAGAATGGCACATCGCTGCGAAAAGCTGCACGCAATCATAATATAGACAAGATGACATTGAAGTGATACATCAACAAACTAAAAAGCAACGAGTCATCCTCCATGGGGTACTCATCTCATAAAAAAGTTTTTATAGAAAAGATGGGTAGCGACTTGGCGACTCATATTATAGATCTAAGTGAGCGTTTTCATGGGTTGACTTCCGAAAAAGTTAGAGAGTTAGCCTATGAATTCGCTATGGTCAATAAAATCAACATTCCGGATTCTTGGGAAACCAACAAAAAAACGGGAAAAGATTGGCTCCTGTCTTTTATGGCTGAATACAAATTGAGCGTTCGCCAACCGGAAGCTACGTCTATGGGACGAGCGACAGCGTTCAATGCTCACAACGTCTCGCTGTTTTACAGCAACTTATCGGATGTAATGAGTAGACATCGATTCCCTCCTAATCGTATATTCAATATCGATGAAACCGGCTGCAGCACAGTACAAAATCCTGCCAAGTTGATAGCCCGTCAGGAAACACATCAGGTGGGCTCGGTAACTTCCGGAGAAAGAGGCAGGACCGTCACAATGGTTGGGGGGATAAATGCCACTGGCGGTACTGTCCTTCCAATGTATATTTTTCCTCTTTCGCGGATCACCTCTCATTTGGAAACAATTGTCGGCGCAAACGCTCCTCCGATGTCCAAATGTTCATGTTTTCCAACTGGATGGATGACGGAGGAGTTGTTTCTTTCCTATCTGCACCATTTTAAAGATTATACTCAGTGCAGCACTGAGAACAAATGTTTGTTAATATTGGACAACCACTCTTCGCATATATCCGTGCAAAGTCGTAAATTTGCCAAGGAAAATGGAATTGTTCTCCTCACAATTCCACCACACACTTCCGGTAAACTCCAGCCGCTAGATAAATGTGTTTACGGGCCCTTCAAAACGAAATACAAAAGAGCGATGGATGATTGGCTTCGCTCCAATCCAGGAAAGGCTTACACAATTTAGCCTATACGGTGCCAGAAATTTCTAAAGGGCTTTTCTTTCAAATTTTACTCAGCTAAATATCATCTCAGCATTCAGATCAACAGGAATTTTCCCTCTTAACCGGGACATATGGAAGGAAAGTGACTTTCTTCCTTCAGCTCTGACAGATCGACCTAATCCTTTGGATGCCAATGAGCAAAGCCTTTCCTTGGAAGCGCAAACGGAGCATAACGGTATTGCGGCTGAAGTACATGGATCAGACCTTGTATCACGTGAAGCAAATGACGGTAATTCAGATTGTGTAGCTACAACTTCTTTGCCTACCTCATCAAGCAATCCATACAGATGGAATCCGGGTTTTGGTGCTGCCTACATTTCTCCAAGCTCATTGCTGCCGTTGCCTAAATGTGGGCCGAGGAAGACCAATAAGAAACAGCGAAAAGGGAGTACACGCATACTCACTGACTCTCCGTAGTTAAGGAAGCTAATTATCAGCAAGCAAAACAGCTGCAGAGTCAAACAGAAGAAACGTAAAAAAGTGGTAGAAAAAAGAAGCAGAAAAAAACTAATGACTAAAAGAAACGTCCAACGAAGAAAAGGAAAATTAGTTCTGCGAAGAAGGTTCTCTTTGACAGTTCAGAAAGCGAGTGCAATGAAGAAATAAAATATGGCAGTGACGAAGATGAATGCGAGAGGATAGAAGAACAATGATTTTGTGATATTTGTGCAGAGCCATATGAAAACAGCAAGGCTGGAGAAGTGTGGGTCCAGTGCCAATGTAGTGGTTGCCAAAGGCGTCGGTTAACAAGGTCTAGTGATTTAGATTCTCGGCATTGTGATGGATGGGCTCACGAGCTATGTACCGATAACTCTCGCAACTTTCTTTGTTATTCCTGTGAATAAGCTTTTCACAGTTATGTTAAGTTGGATTTCGTTTTAGAGTTTGTGCCTTGTGGTGTTTGTTTTTGTTTCTTTTTTATGTTGTTTCTAAATTATGAACATACCGTACAGGAAGTAGACTTGACTTGCAGGAACTTTAGGAGTTCAAAGGGGGTCAAACGAAGAAGCAGCCTAAATTTATGATTTTACAAACTATTTTAACGCGTTTACAATGAAGTTAAATTTTTTTTTCTAAAAAATGTTAACCTACACTGTGTTAGCGCTGAATAGCTATATTTATAGTTTTAGTACGAAGTGCGTTTTAACTTTAACATGAACTTAATTGTTTAATTCAGTAATTCAGATGTAGGCCTACTCTAAACGTTTCAATTACATTTATCATTGCCACGGTATAATGTAAATATGTTTAATGAAGTTGCGTTTGTGTTTAAATATTAAAATTTAACATGATTTTGTACATTTTTTTCTTCGCAATATGAGAGCTAAGAGCGTATCAACATGCCTGCCCGCCTGTATCAACTTACCCGCGGGGTCGGGTAAGTTGATACATTTACAAAAAAATTTTACGCCTCAATAACTACCCCTAAGAATCGACATAACAAAGGGATGTCCCGACGTAATATCACCCCCATCTAGTGCTTTCTTATAAAATAGAATTGAATTCAAGAGCTAATGTAATATTCAAAATAATTCAAAAATAGTAAAAAATGTATCAACTTACCCGACCTTCCCCTACGTTACCGCAGAGTCAACTAGAAATCTAGTACACTACAGTGATTACTGGAGATAGGCTTCACAATCACACAAAACTTATTGGAAAGTTGTTTTTACGGATTTCATTGTAGTTACAAAGAAACACTGTTTAGTCCAATACAAATTCCACAACAATGAACTACTTCGCCAGTTTAACTGAAAAGCTTTGCATAGGGTATACGGTTACCTCTATCGCAATACACAAAATATACTAAGTATAAGCAAAAACAAAAAATAGAAAATCTCATCTAAAAATATGCTTCGCAGCGAAAGTACAAAAGACCAACGCGTTCCTCAAAACCTCAAAATTTTGAGCCCTAAAAATAGGGCTGGGATGTTGAGTAAAAAAACATTGCAGGGTGTAATTTATTCAAAGCTTTGCGAGTATATCCAACTTTTACCATTACCTACATTTACCCAGAAATTCAATCAAAACCGTTTCGGCTCAATTTTCTTAATGTTTGCATATTACCTACTTTTGGCTTTATGAACAAAATTTTGACAAAGTCTCTTTAATAAATTATTTAGTTAATATTTCTATAGTTCAAAATCTACCTAATGACTTCCAGCTTTGCTGAGACAGAATCATAAGAAAATTTAATTCTTAACTAATTGCCCTGTTGAAACTATTAGCGTAATGCCACGATTTCTTCAAAAGAAATGAAAGATTCTTAAGTTAGAACTTCTCAAGCACAAGCAAAAAGGCTTTGTCACTTGAAGTCTCTGTTTTGAGGATTTTTTTCCTTGTAAAACAATATATAAACTGAAGATGCATCTTTGGATGAGGGGTCATGCAGAGACACAGTTTCATCGTTGTACAGATACCACTTGCCAGTTGTAGGATGTTTACAGCATGAAGTATAATGGCCGGAATAGACACCTGCAACGTCAAAGGTTGTGAAACTACACTGAACGGGCACTGATGCTTTAGACATGCTGCTTTTTAGACTAACCTTACGAACATGCCGCGTTGCTTTGGGCTGTTATTTGATCGTACTATACTCAGGGGCACCGAGAGAAATTTCGGGCCCCGGGGCAAAAATTTCGTTTGGGCCCTTTGGTCAGTGGTGCCCCAAAACCACGTGATGAGCAAAAAAAGGTCATAGCGTCCGCAGATGTTCAAATTTCAGCCCAAAATCAAGTAATGAGCAAAAGAAGGGTCATAGCCTCCGTAGATGTTCAAATTTCGGCTCAACATCTAGTGATGAGCAAAATAAGATCCTAGCGTCCGCAGATGTTCGAATTTCGGCCCGAAATAAAAAAAAACATCATCGCGTCCGCAGGCCGTAGTTTGAGCTGATGAATTTTGCATTCTAAACCTGACAATTCTGAACCCCGGGCCCCCCTGTGTCCCCGGACAGTGACTCCTTCTGCCTCCCCTTCTCTCGGCGGGCCCGACTGTACTAACCATGAAGTTATTGCAGTTGAGCATTACGCTTTAATCATTGAAAACTCTAGCAAGAATCGCAAGCATGATTTTATTTCTCTAAGGCTCGTTGCGGCAGAATACAATATATAACTGGGTTATTTTCAAATCATAGGACTAAAAACTCAACAGTAATAAGGGAGGCTGCGAACTGAGCCTGCGCTCTTTGAGTCAGCAGTCACCCTGAATATAATAAATTAACCATGTCAAATAAACTACTATGACACCACCTACCTCCATAATGTGAGACGCACGAATTTAAATTATAAGATTTTGAAAAACTTGTTTCAGTTCCACTGCTGCGTCCCGGTTCAAAATCTTCAATCGGAAATAACACCTAGACATTTAAAACCAGTCAATTTTAAGCAGTCGTAAGTATTTTTTGTCTCTGCATGTTTCTGTCACCCCTCTGTCGGGCTTACAATCTTGATCTTGACGCTTGGAAGTTGCTGTCATCCGCTTTCCACCCAAAGGTGGGGTAGCCTGCTGATGACCGCACCCAACGCCAATTGAGTAATGAACTTGTCGGCTTGTTCTCCAAACTAAGTACCAAGCAAAGTAGCTGCAAACACCAATTTTCAAGTAATTGGTTTGACCCGACTGGGAATCGCACCCGATTTTACCATTCTAAGCGTAGACGCTCAGCTCTATCCGCTCACTCGGCACATTTTGAGAGCTATGAGCGTGGTTGTGAAAACTAGGCCAGTAATGACGTAAACAAATATCGTTTAATGGATAAAGTTCAGGGAAATGACTTTATGTTGTCTCTTTCTCAGAGTAATTTCTTCACCACATAGAGGCAGTCACCTTTTGGATTCTCTCCATCCACACGTAGTTCTTACTACACAATGGATTTCCACTGGTTAGGTTTT
Source organism: Trididemnum miniatum (assembly GCA_964006365.1). Taxonomy (NCBI): domain Eukaryota; kingdom Metazoa; phylum Chordata; class Ascidiacea; order Aplousobranchia; family Didemnidae; genus Trididemnum; species Trididemnum miniatum. The sequence goes on along the minus strand of OZ023251.1, from coordinate 10,383,103 downwards.
ACTTCTTGATGAAAACGGTGCTGTTTAAAACTACTAAAAACTAACTAAACCTCGATGTAACTTACCGGATCATCCACTTTAACGGCTGTTTTGCTGTGGTATAAAAACCTCTTGATATACACAATCAGAGTACTCGGCCATCGACATATACGAAGCCTTTTCTCTGCTATTTGATGGCTCTGGCAAGTAGGACAGTACCAAGGATTACCGCCATCCAAAATCTAAACATACAGTATTAGAGTATAGCAGTTCTACATAGGTGGTTATTAAGGGCAATGAATGTTAAGAGAAACGTAGGACCAGCAAAATCATGAACTACACATTTCAATCAATAGACAAATGATATTAACACGATTATTGGCAGTGATAAGGCTTAGCTATACCTCACGCAGGTGACAGATCCTTCGCGGTGAGTTCGATTCACGGCCAGAGCCTATAGCATTAATGTGTATTTCGAATGGCTGCTGACTCGAAAAGCGCAAGCTCACTTCGCAGTCTTCATTAAATACTGTTGAATTTCTAATTCAATCATTTAAATTCAATTCATTGTTTTTATTTGAGGCGAAATCATATTTACTTGGGCAAAAATCACTCAATTTTGAATTACAATGACAGTAATATTGCTAACCTCATTTTTAGTGAATGCATTCAAACACATTTCTAATGTAACAGGAGTCTCAGGAGTCGACGTCATCTCCTCTACAACTTGCATCATTTCCTGTTTCGAATCAGGAACTTCACAAAACCTTAAACAGCGACACAAACAATAGCAGAAAAAAGCAACGTAAGCAAAACAAAAATCAACATAATCACTTTTTCTAAAAATTAAAAACTGGCAAATTGTGAGGACCATCCGCGCGTTTCATCACAAAAAAGTGAGATGCTGAGCGGCGTCGTTTGCTTTAGGTAAAAATCTTACTTCATTTGACTGTACGGCCACGTATTTTACTTGCTGATAGCCACTTTCCACGCTTCGTTGAACAAAATAACCCCTCCAGTACGTCATTTATTTAATCAGTATCACTCAACCTTTTTACTTCATTAGTTTCTTATTTTTAGGGGTAAGGAATAGGGTTAGCTTACCCTAACCCTAACCTAATAGTGTCACTAACCTCAACCCAATATTATCTCCCGGATGTAAAGTGACGTCATCATCGCTCACAGCAACAACATGACATCCAGTACACGTCGAAGTGACGTCACAACGAGAACAAGAAGCGCCATCTAGCGAGCAGAAAACGAGATCGAAGTCAAGATGCTCCAGAGATACAGGAATAAGCTGAAAAAATGTTTGATGATACACATGTCTGCTGAAAATGTAAAAATAATAAAAAGACGCGTTGTATTGCCAGGGGGTCATAAAATCACCCCTACGACTTTCAAGTCTTAAACGGTAACTGCCAATGTTAATAGCGTAAAACATAAACAACCACGCATGTTTCCAACTTACCAGCCGGATGACCTTGTGGTTAAAGACATCGCTATCGGCGCTGTACGTCTTGGGTTCAATTCCTTGGCCTGTCAAATCGGAGACAGTGTCGCCAACAGCTCACCACCGCTGCGACGATTCTTCGGAGCTGTGTTGCCTAGGCGCTAAGCCGCGTAGATGGACCCGGCCACTCGTTACACGCTTCGGCGTAATACCGCGAGTATAAAGATTTTTAATTTCAAACTTTCTACTCGTTAAAATTCATTCTTCTTACCTCTCGCACATACGCATGAAGTAATTGAGCAGGTACGGACGTTGCAGTTCGGAGAAGCCGCGACGGAGCAAGAAAATTCACAGTGTTGCCATTTATTAACAGAAAATTGACCGAAATCACCACATCCCTGCAATGATCGATATATCACAAAAAAGTAGAGAAAAAACTGTGAAGCATTATCCAGTCCACCGGTAAAAACTAGCAGTCCGCATGCTTTTGAATATAGTTAATATTGACCCAATAACGACAGCCCACCTGTTGTGATTTGCACTGGCAAGGGGCACAAAATCGGCGGCAGGATCGCAACGCATGTGGCACATCGGGCAAGAGAAGTTATCCAATCCGTAATGCTCCGTAGAGTTCTAGCGAAATCGTAAAATGAAGCCGTTATATACACAATTCAAGATTGCAGTATATCTTACAGTGACAATATGGCAATAAAGAACCTTAGTTTCGAGAAAACTTTCAGCAGAACTTGACATTTACCACTTACCTATCATGGAAAGTAAAGCTTAATTACTGAGTCTAAAAGAAATCAAACCTCCATTATACTCGTTGTATTGCGCCGAAGCGTGCAACGAGTGGCGTGGCCCATCTACGCGGCATAGCGCCTGGGCAACGCAGAAACGTCGCAGCGGTAGTGAAAGTATTCAATTTGATCGGTTCGGAAATCGAACCCAAGGCCTCAACCGGAATAGTCTTTAACCACAACGCTTAACGGCGGGATAAGGCGACAAGATAATTGCAAATGCACATACTTGCAAACAGGCATGACACATCAAAATTGAACAGGAATCCAACTGATGTTTAAGCAATTCATTATCTGATAGTTCCTCAAGACAAATGCAACAACTATTCCAAGCAGATTGAACAGCTAAATACAAACGCTCAATTACAAATTTACACAGTAGAGCAGCTAGACTTCACAATAGGCAGTTTTAGCAATAGCACCTTTTACGTGCCTATAGACTCAAGCATATCTGCGTTACAAGAGTTAAAATACAGTGGTAAGTCATAATCACCACAAAATGTACCAACAGAGCTAATTTGAGAAACGTTTAACTAAAAATCCAACGGTGCAGTAAGCAAGACAGCAAGGATTGCGCTTTTTAGTCAGTGGTTATCCGAGAATATCACACGCGCTCGGCTCCAGCCGTAAATCTTTAGTCCACTATATGAAGATTGTTTGGTATTGCAGAATTCAACTCATGCACGGGATCGTTTGGCCACGTCGCACTCAGACAATCCAGAACCAATTCAAAACACTACTTAAGGTCACTATCAACTCAAAAGGGATGTTTTTTCGATAACCTTAGAATATTATTGGCAAGCAATGTAACGCACAAATAATCTTACCTTGATTATCTTCTTGATCTGAAACTTTACTAAGAAACTCGATCACTTCTAAGGTTCTGGATGAAAAATTGATACTTTTCAATGAATTATTGCTTTCCTGTAAAATTTCAAAAAATTTAAAAAAATGGGCAAACTAAACACAAAACGATCCTAAAAAACAACTTCACAAACGGGTTGTGCCTGCTCTTAATGTACGCCCACATTAAGCAAGACTGCCAACTTTTAACCCCAGGCAACATTATCCTAATAATTTTTCAGCACTGATTTTCCTGTCTGTATAGATACGTAAAATTTGTTAAACACTAACATTACATCTTACCAGCACTTTTAAAATACGAAAATCTTTCACTTCACAAAGACTGAAAACGGACAAATCAATCGATAAATTCGATTGTTTAATTTCGTCTGAAATTGACTCCATCAAATTTTCAACTCTGCCTTCTTTCATAGCAAATATCGACAATGTCACAGGAGAAGCACCAAGAGGGACAACTCGCACACCTACACGTAAGAACATAGCAATGCAAAACTGCAACTGAAAGGGCAAAGATACTGATCTGGTAACGACATCGCTATCGGTGTGGTAGGTCTGTGGTTCGATTCCAGGGCCGGTCAAATGAGACACAGTGTGGCTAGAGGAGTGCCACAGCTCTGATGTTTCTTCAGAGCTGTGTCGCCTAGGCGCTAAGCCGCACAGATGGACCCGCCACTCGTTTCGAAGTAATAGCGCAAGCATAATGAAGATTTATTTGTTTTTTAAATTATGAATGATAGAATTTAAAGTCGAAAGCTGGAAAAAATCACAGAGACCAAACGACAACATCTTTAAAGAAACCAACTCCATGATGCATAGTAGCTAAGGTTATATTGCCAACTTACTAAATATCCTTTGCAGAGCATGAGGAATCGGAACTGAGAGATACATAAACGGCTCATATGTGGTTGATGTATGTGAGCACTTGCAGCACACCACAGTGCTCTCCATCTGTCCTTGCAGCGTATCAACAACCACCTGTTTCAAGTAATAGGCTTTATGTCATTAACGACATAAAATTACATCGTATTATTCAGTGATGCGAACTCGCTCAACTCGATCTTTTGCCGAACTCGAACTTGATTGGGAAAAAAGTAGATCGAGTTTTGAACTTATTCTGAACCTGCTAAAAATTAATTGAACTTGGTCTAAACCCGATAAAAACTACTTGAATTGAGCACTAATGCGGAAAAAATTACAGAACTTGAACTTAAACTCGCAAAATTGAAAATGAAGAATTTGAACTTGTCTTGAACTCGATTGAACACGAAAGTTGCGAGTTCACAGACCAGGTGTTACGATCATGTCGTCAAGCTCGGTGGAAGCGTGTTGTGTTTTGCTTTTAGCCACTCGATCTAGTACGATATCGACGCTGCCATTTCCAGACGTGGTTGGAGCCGATTGCATTTCATGCCCAAGTTAAGTAGCTGCTCAATGCTCATTCGAGAGGGCAAGCGTACTTCGTGGTCTTTTTTGCTGTTTATTTTCCAGCGCAATAATCAAATAAAATAAAATTTTTCTTAAGATATTAAGATATATTAAATAAGATATTAATATGTAATAACGAGCTTGTAATCGACTTACAGTGCGGTTTTGATCAACGTACTTAAGCCACATTTCCTCTGCTAGATAATTACTGGATTGAAGGGATGAAGCCCCGCAGATGTCACCTCTGTTAAATCATAAGTTGATGATTGCACTAGAAGCTCAAAGATTACGGTAATTTAAAATAAAAGCGAGATTTGCGTTTGAATCTAGGAGCGTAAGCGCAAGAAGCAACATTAAACCAAAAGCATGATACGCAAAAGCGCAAATGTATGAATTTGGCTAACCAAGTATAACTAATTAACTATCTTGACTCCAGCAATCTTTTTCGCTAATAGCAGCGCTAGGCAAGCTATAGCTATCAACATTACGTATTGGACAAGGGATTTTGGATTTTCTTTAAAGATTTTAGCCTAGATTAAAACGTCACATAACATATTTTGAAAAAGATAATTTTCTTTTACAGTACTATCATAGCAAGTATTGCAAACACGAAATAGTTACAGCCAGTATGTCCTACGTAGGAAGTTAAACCAATCTTTCCTGGCTACAAAGCAAATAATTTAATCTATATTTGCCCAAAAACGGAATTCAAATTTTAAGGCAAATAATAGCAACTATCTATTTTTTAAGCAACATACAAATGCAGCTTAGTTTTTCCATTAGTGACGTATGTGCATCATGGAAGATGACCTAGTCGAGTACCGAACTCGCGAAGCCCGCTCCGTAGCTCAATGTACTAACCATTCGGCCCACTCCATGCGCTTTAGTTATTGTTACCTGATATTGCTAGCCGTATCTTGCAGTTCTTCAGTTGTATCAATTAACTCGGGAGATGTCGCTCTTACCGCCATCTCATCAAACTCATCAAAACAACAGTCAGTTACTTTGCCATCGGCAGTATCTGTTAAAATAATTGCGAAAATATTTCTGTTCATTTGCACGAGATTGAATAAACAAAACAGGCTTTCACCTTGCCTTTTTTCAATCCTTAGCACCACAAATGATAAAAAAACAAATTCATAAGTTTAAATCTGGAATCAACTGGTGTCACATAATAAAAATTAAGTAATAAAATGCTATTTCTAAAAAGCATAGGGTGTTTTAAAAAGCAAACCGCCTCAGTTTCTTAAAATCCTCTAACTTTAAGATATAAGAAACTCCAGCAATAGGACAAATGGATCAACTAATTATTTTAGCTGTATAATCAGGACACTAAAAAAACACTCAATAAGTTGGTACATACTAGAAGCATGGCTGAAAAGTTAGTTTTATTCTACGATTGATTTGCGAAATTTATCAGTTAGTTTTTCACTTACCTGGCTGCTCAGTGCTTGTTGAAGACGCAGGTTTGCAAATAGTGTCTCCATGAGAAAAATCCACCACTGTGTACATAATATACAAAGACTAGAAATTGTATCATATAATATTTTTGAATACTATAGGGGTATCTTGCGTTAGGGAATTCATAAGCGAAACGTTTGAAATCCCCAAGGCAAGACACACCTACAACACAAAAACAATTCTCTTAACTCTTTATTCCACAATATTGCCGTCACGGGCGCCATAGGAAAGACGATAAAAATCTCTGTGCCTAGCAGCCAACTTAAGCATTAAATTTTTTGAAAGTCAATGCAGAACTACCACGGGGTTCAACACACCGCTGGCGGTGCAGGAGGTCTGGGGTTCGATTCCCCACTCGGTCGAATCAGGCACATAATCGCCAACGGTTCGCCACCCGCGGAAATGGACCCCACCTCTCATTACAAGTGTCGGCGTAATACCGCGAGTATAATGAATATTTGATTTTTTTTCATTTACATAAATACCATTACAAAGACGCCCATCTATTAGATTACCCACACACAGTATTCAGAACAGGTAGGTATGATAAATGCAAGTATTTATATTTATATGCTAATTACGCTGGTAAGCACTCAGTCAAGCGTGACCAAAACAATACACGCAAATAATGAGGTCATTCGTTATTACTCACGTTTCTCTTTTATGACAGAGGTAGTGATGTCACACTTTTCTGCGTCAATTTTAGAGTTACCACACAGCTTGTGCGTGTCAGTATTCGCTTGCAAAGTGTCAGACTCGACTTCTTTAGCAGTGGACTCGCACTCGCCAGAAGATGAAGCAAAGTACTCCTTTTCTGTAACTACAAAAACCGATTCTCGTAAAAATTAAAATTTCTCAGCATTTTCTTTGGGATGTTGTTCAAGGTTCTTGGCCGCTGGGGAAATTACGACGTTCTTGGGGAGGGGGGAAGACACAAACAGACTACAGAAGGGTTTTCAAGAGTTTAAACATTGCATGAAACATTCGGCCTGGAAAAAATACGATTGTTACCGGAGGGCGGGGTCCAAGAGCGCTGAAGGTCAAACCAGGAAGGCGAGATACTACAAAAATTTGAGACCCATTGCTTGATATGTTTTCAAGAGGAGCGAATTGCATTTTAACTGTCTTGTACTTCTATACAAGTGGCACACTCACAATGGCTGCAGGTAATATTAATCGTTCAAAGCCTCCACTTACCATGTCGTTTTATATCAGCAATAACGTTGGTTTGTTTACAACTTGGGTCTTTCAACTGTCGAAGCCTTAAATCCTTGATTTGATCCACAAAGCTAGTTCTAAACAAAATTAAGTCAAGAATTTCAGCAACATAACCTCTTGTGGAGATGATGCGTTTACTCTTATGATGTTTATTTACATTTTTTTTATGACTTCAAAAGTTTAAAATGGTAATAGCGAATGAAGTAGGTATAGACATGTGGTTAGGAGAGATGATGGTGATAACATTCTAAAGAGGACATTGATGCTTGAAATGAAAGGGCAGCGAAAGCGAGGAAGGCCAAAGCAGACATGTAGGAGACAAGGTAAAGAGAGTGTAAAGAGAATTGGATTGGAGGTGGAGGAGGCTGCAAATCGGACAAGATGGAGAGAGGGAGTGAGAGCGATCGCTGAACAAATGACGTGCATCCATCCACCCTCGGTCACGAGGAATACACCGGATTGAAACTGGATGATGAATATGATGAAAAGAGACATAAGTGCTGCAGAATGCACACTTGTGTAGGAGCAGTAGTACCAATTTATATCAGCTAAATTGCTTTTTAATTTACTGTTCGATAGAACCATGCCCACGAAACAATAAAGGCAGAAATTGAACTATAATCTTGCGATTATGAGAAGGTAATCACAACGCTTCCAAAACGCAGCACCGCTGATCAAACAATCAAACAAAAGCTACAAGAGATACTATTACTAACACAATCATGCACTAGATAGAACTGAATTATCAAAACGAAAACACATACCTAATGGCACTACCTTCTAGAAATTAATCCATAACTTATGTGAAAGAGAATTACGATGCACCAATGCTTTAGCAATGTTTTCTTGTTTGGAAGAGGATTTTACTAGTTTACTACGCACAACGTTTCTGTGGCTGGTACATACGCATTTGTAGCTAAGCTTGTATAAATACAATAGGTGTTTCAGCGCTTAAACAAGAAGAGATGGGCAATGAGCACATTGCTTGTCGTGCCAAAATATTTCCGTTCTAGAAACTAAACAAAGACTCATGCTGTGCAACAAAATCTAAATCTACTAAACTCGCTAGAGATTGAGGGAGTCGCATGCTCATTTTAGGCAAAAACACTCACGCCCAGCAGACACCCACGCACGAAGCGCTAGCAGTGATTGCGACTCACTGGAAGTACTAAGGTAAATTTGCCTCAGACTTTCATTTCATTAGTGGAAAAATAGGGAAAACATTCACAAACCTGTCCACAGATTTCCTCCTTTGTTCAACCATGTTATTTAACTCCCGATCAACAATTGATTCGTCGCTGATCCCGTGAGATGCGACTTGGGAGAACTTAATACTGTGATCTGTTGTGGTTTCTTCATCACACTCAACGTCAGTGTTTAAAACATTCACATTCGCAGTCTTTTTCTCCTTACCTACAAAAAACAACTGCACGGTCAACACAAAACTACAAATCAAGCACACATTACTTGTACGCATGACTTACTACAAATACTAAAATACTATCAATAAAGTAAAATAGTATTTTAGTAAGCCATGCTTGTACGCAACACACGTAATCTTGATCGGGGTAAGATTTTTTGGTCTTTTCTTAAGCCCCAAGCAATAAAAGCTGAGGTTTTACATTAGTGAGGCATATGCATGATAGAAGAAGGCCTAGTTGAGCATCAAACCCGTGAAGTAAGCTCCGGGGCCCAATACGTTAACCATTCGGCCAACTCTAGGTGGCCTAGCTGTTCTAGTGAGAGAATAAACACAACAATAAAAAGACTCCAGCACACTCAGAGGCGTAGCAAAAAGTTTTAAAAAAGGGCATGAACTTCAAGGCGATCAAAAGAGTCTGACATTATATCAGTCACTTATAAGCATTTGTTCCCTTTTTACTAAAAAGCAAAGTCAAAATGGGGGGGGGGGGGGGGGCAAGGCGCAACGCCTCCTAAATACGCTACAGAGCACACTCATTACTGAACAATCCAATTGTACATAGTCATAACACTTTAAATACAGCATGTTTACATGACTTTACATAACAGTGGGTGACGCAATGTGTTTGATTTTCCTTTTAAACTATTTGGTAAGTGCAATAAATCTTGTACTCCGCTAGCGAAACGTGACAAACTCAACCACATAAACCAAAAATTTAGTGCACCTATTACAACTTTTAAATAAAAGCTGTTCGTTTTGCAAAAATACGAAGAACATAACCATTTCACAAACATAAGTAACACAAGGTATTTGAAAAATGTGTTATTTTGGCACGAGCATGATGGTGTAACTTGAAATTGATCGTGAAGGGCAGAGAAATACCATAACATTGAAATAAGTTCCCCTTACCGATTAGAGACGTTATTGTCAAATAGTCTTTGTTTGAAGCGGAAGAATCTATTCTTTTGTTATTTGGCATATTGTCATCAATATGGCTGCTTGTTCGCTTTCGCTTGATGCTTTTAAAACACAAAACTATGTTTCAACTTCACTGACTAGGCACGACACAGCTAAATTGAACAGTCAATAGTTTTTACAAACCCTATTCTTCGTTAAAACAATAGTTGACACACATAACGTCATGCAACGATAAAACTTGGTTTGAAAAAGCTTACACTAAAATTTTACTTGGCTTAACGCAACATACTCGAATTGATAAATCGTGAAACAAAACTTTGAAAACTCAAACACGCATTTGTTACATTAAAAGCATGCCAGTCGTAATTCTTAACTCGAAGGGCCATTTAAAACAAGTAGCCTATGACTTCAATAAAAGGTCTCACACTTTTTCCTAGCAAGAGAAAAGAAGTTGGACTACCGGCTTTTGTTGTATTGAAATAGATTTTTGATTTTTAAAGTACAACACGCAAAACGAAGATTTTACGTTGTGATAAAGATGGTAAGTTTAACACAGAGAGTCAAGTAAACCTTTAACGATATTTACACATTTTCTTACTTTTTTTCGTCATCAACCGCGGAGATAATGCTACCACTAGGATCCTCACACAATTTCTTCAGCTCTTGGTGCAAGGAAGCAAGAACCAGGGCCAAAAATTCTTGACCATCGTGCTAAAATTACAATATAACATGAACTACTAGCAACAAAATAACTTCATAAGCCAGCTGCTACGCCAGTTATATTATTAAGTCAGGGGCGCACCCAGCAAATTTTAAAGGGAGGTTCTAAAATCTCGATCCCGCACTCAGGAACCGATCCAGAAAATTCTGGTGAAGAGGGGACGACATTTTGAATTAGGTTGAGTGTTAATTACTGTAAATACAAAGACGTTAGACCCAAAAAAGGCGTAAGAAGCCCTTTGAAAATGTTTTCATATTTGCAACGTATTCAAGAAATTTTTTCAAGGAGGGGGCACCAAAAATTGCCATATTTTGGAGTGTTTTTTTTGGGAGGCAGAATTATTTTAAAGCATATAGAGAATAAAAAAGGCTCTAGGGCAGTGGTTTCCAAACTTTATTGATCCGTGGCCCAAGTTTTGATTTAAAAGCAGTTTGTGGCCCACCGCTTCCCTAAATAGTTTGTACGCTTGTAAATGAGTACTAGCAATTTTCTAAACCATTACATTGCTGCAATTTGTTTCTTGACGAATGTTATTAGATAAAGAGATGGCTTGGAGAATTTTCTCATGTTTATCACCCAGCACAATGCAAAAGCAAAGACAAACTTTTGATTGCAGATTTTTGGCTATTGCACCACAATGAAATTTCTTATTTTTTAACTTTACGAAAATGCAAGACCGGTACTCGAAAATTTTACTAGTCTGGTTCTGTGACGCAATAACCAGAAATGTACGGACAAAAATTTGAAAACGACGACAGAAATAATCATTTCAGCAAATAATGGGCGAAAAGTGAGCACCCCCCTACCCCCATCAGTAGATATCATACTAAAAGTTTGTTATGTGTAAAAATAATCTGATTTAAATCAAAAAAATCTGATTTTTTTTGAAAAGATTATGATTTTTTCCAACCCTGGTAGATTTTATCGGTCTACCGGTCATCAGTAATTTACAGCCTTGAGGGAAGGCTAGCCGGATCTAAACGGTTCTTCCAGTGGTAACCAAAACAAGCTGAACACTGTCATAGCTATGTATATTTAAATAAACATTAAACGTTAAATATACGCAGTTTGACAGTGTTCAGCTTGCTTAGTTACTACTAGAAAAGCATTTACGTCAGGCTAGTCCACCTTTGAGCATATGATATCAAAAGGTAAAACTTATATACGTTTAGTTTAAACACCTAAGTTTTGTAGTGCCAGCTTGGTTAACTCGGTTACTTAAAGCGTCAAGGTTGTAGTGACAAAATCGTACATGGTGGAATCGATCCCAGACCTGTTTGGACTCTCAGAAAAATGCTTAAACAATACTTACATACATTCACTAATATGATAAAAACACGCTCTAAGAAATTTAAAAGCCAATGGTAACTGCCAAAGTCGTTATGCACCTGCCTTAAAGAAAACACTTTCGCGGCTGTTTAACAAGTCAGTTCAAGTGGACAAATAAACAAGCGAACACACAATTAACCTGTCCACCGCCAACAAATTGTGAATGAAGCAATTCAACTTGTTTTTTAAATTTTCTGGGAACAATCGAAGACCATTTTCCACTCCAGTATTTACTATAAATTTCAGTCAACTCTTGAAGCAAACTGCCTTCTTTGAACCTGGAAAACATCAAAAAATACATCATCAATAAACTGGCAAGCATCGTGGGGAGTTCTCAGCTACTATTGACAAAAAGTTTTGAACAAAAATACAGTTTCAAAATATAGAAATTCAGTCTTAAAATAAAGCTCCTACGCAAGTTAAAGCTTTCCAAGTTAACTTCACCTTATAAAAAAATGCCACTGGTTGATTATCTGTCTACTGAGCATTTAACCTAGTTAAAAATGCCACTGTTAAATTTTAAATGAATTTAAGTAAGTTGCAGTCCCAACTTTTGTAAAACCAAATTAATGAACAGAAATAAACTACTAAGAGCAAATTGCTTGACAGTCAAACTCTCTTCTTATTTAGTTTCAATAACAGAGTGCTGTAATTTTACTATTGCATTATCCAAAGAACTAATTCGTACCTTCTTTCTGAAGATAAGAAATATTCTTGCAAACTTTCTTCATGCAACAAACACTGCAGAGCACTGTTCATGTAACAGGTATTGCCCAAGTTGTATAATCCACAAGCTACAGAGTCAACACTGGTTGATGGTACATCTAAAATAATCAATTGAATAACATATAATACACTGCACTAGTTCATCCACATGGTTACCAATCCAAACAGATTGCAATTGAAAAACCTGGTTCAAAATTCAGTAATACCACATAAAAATCTTATGACAGTATTGCCAGGAATATATCAGCCCTGGAAACTGCAGAAGCAAAGCTACAAGGGTGGCCACCGCAAATTCGTGGACACTAATCACAATATGAAAACATGGTTAACTTTTGTTCTAAAGGAGATCAATGACACATCGTTTGTTTACTATCCTACCTTGAGCAACAAATGGTTCCACTTCCATAGACGAAGCTGAAGGGGTATCATCTGAAATGACTTGACTTCCAGCAATTTCATTGCTATTTTCCGTCAATGTTTGATCATGATTTGTCAGTACAGGTTCCTGCTGAAGACATCGCTTGCAATTAACGTCAAACACCAAATTTATGAAGAGAACAATCATTAATAACACCATAAGCCAACAGCCAAAGAACATCATAAATTATATGATAAAAAAAGTCTTGAGGCTGCGTTATCTATTTCAGAGAACAGCATTTCACATGCTTGGCTATTTTGAGATGTCACTAGAAATAGGAACAGCAACTTTTTCCAAGATCATATATCATCTTCTTGAGCAATGATAATAGAACTATTACAACGCAAAATGCAAGAGAAAATGAATGGAAAAATATGGATAGGTATCAGGGTAATAAATGTTCCATCTTTTTGATACTCAGTTATTATGACTTGGCAGGCACAACCAAAAAACCAGCCATCGCTGCAAAAAAGATTATGAACTCAACATTGCCTACTTAACTAATCTGCTACTAGCCTAATCACAAGTCCATCAAAAGCAAATTAAGGTCCAAAAAAACAACCTAGCAAATATGCAGCTGCAGACACGCAAAAAAAGAATTACTCTTGAGTCAAGATATCTGGTGATTGGTCAACTATCAGTTCCAAACATCAATCTGGCCAAATTTATTAAGGATTATTGGTATCAGTGCTGGTACTGGTAACAGAATGACTATTTACAATAGCTACATACCGCCAAATCATTAGCATCCATATCGTCAATGGAAATCAGAATCTCAAAGATAGAAACAAAGAGTAAAATTGGACAAAAAATATGTTTTTCTAAAGCACTGTAAACATTTTTAAACAATTATTTGCAGTTTGTTTGTTTTTTAATAGGCGTCACAAAACACATACTGTAATAATCAAGATCACAAGGAATAAGCAATTGACAAAAACAGTCTTATGGGATAAAATTATGATATAAATAAATGCGCGCTTAAAGCTGTTCGTTGATTCAGATGCTTTATTCTGCTTCACAAGATGTAGAGACAACGTTAACACACAACATTTACATAGCACAAATCAATTAAAAATAACAATATAAAACAATGTTTATTTGCAAAAAATGAGTAACACATGCAGCAGCAATCAATGAATTTCACACGTCTCAGCTGAAGTACAGTACGAAACAAAATTCAGTTCCATCATCTACAAGTACACTAAAAAGTGATGGTCAATTACTCCAATTATGCTATCTACTGTCCGATATTGGAAGGTGATTTACAACTGAAGCCCAGAACGATATGGTCTGTAACTGCTTGCCTGGAGCAAACCACACACTTTACAAAAATGGGAAACTGCAACTACAACCTCATGCAGAGCAATGGAATAAGGTACCAACTGTATGAGCGCATGAAATACCAGCCAACTTTGCATAGCATTAGCAGCTCAGATAACAAACAGTCAAACATTTAATTAACTACCGGTACCAAACATTTTCAGAGATAAAAAGTGCACATTTTTGTCGTCGAGCATAGTTTATGGTGATGCTTCTAGCTTAAGACATTAATATGATGCTTATTGACTTAAAAAAACAAACACATCCATTTTAATTGTTCCAGCCAGGAGCTGGCCATTAGCATGATGTTTTGAACACAAAAAAAAACAAAGATTTAATAAAACTTATTCACTAGATTGTTTAGCAATTTCAGTTGTATTGTTGATATCTTGAACAACATCAACACTTGGCACTTCATTAGCACTTGAAGTTGACACAACATGTTTAACTCTAAGAGGTGAAACATAAAACATATTTTTGTTGTTTAAAAAATGAGCTCCAATTGGCCCAACATCACAATCAGCGCAAGCTAAATATTTGATATTATCAACAGTGTTACAAAAACCAACATTTTCAAAAGCAAACATGTCTGTAACAGCCCAAAATTCATGTGCATTTACTCCTTCTTTATCATTAGTTTTCATGGGTGGCAAAAATATTCCATCTGGAACTTTAGTTAGAGTGGCTGTTTCAGGTAGCAGTATGACAGATCCACAGAGTTCACATTGAATTTTTCCACTGTTTTTTGTCATCTGGTGTTAGTAATATACTGTATAGGCTTATATTACAAATATAATTGGAAAGAATCAAAAGTATGCTTAAATTTAGCACTAGTTATCTCTAGATATAACACACAGTTGGGAACTGAAAATCAGCACAAAAACTCTCCAGACTACGCAGCTACAGATACATTAAGTCTGCAAAGCAATAATGGTATAGTGACATGATAGCCTAAGCAGTGTAAAGGATTAGATCTAGTATCAGCCCCCAGGTTTGATTAGGGTTAGGTTTGGTTAGGATTCGGTTCGGTTAGGGTTAAATTTAGTTGGAGTTAGGTTCGGGCTAGATTTGGTTAAGGTCAGGCTAAGGTCATAGGTTAGATTAAGGTTGGCAGACAGAAAAAGCGTGGGGGTTTATTTTAGATGAGACCCCAGGGCACATAGCAGTGTAGTTAGGCCTACAGAGTTAAGTTACAATGCTTACAGTTGGAGGACCTCACTTTTGTTATGGTACTTCACATGCTGGTATGTTTGGACTTACAAGTGACATGGTACCGATAAGCATATAATAATAATAATGACAAAAAACTTGTATAGTATACCCTTCAAGATTTACCAAGAAAAAATCAGTTTATCTGTTTAAGGGGTCTTCCTACAAAATCATGTACAAAGTTCCATAAAAAAGTATAGCCTATAAAAGTAACCTATACGCAATATAAACAGATAAAAGCATACAAACATAAAAGGCCTACAAACATATATGGCATTACAAAAATGATTAGACTATCAGTAACTATGGTACCGGTACTACTCTACTGCCACTGATAGACTACACAGTACAGAAAAATGTGGAAAAGGCTAGACTAGCAAGAGTACCGGTAAATACTGATACTGGTAAGCGTGTACCGGTACACTGTTCAATAGTTTGATTGACCAGTTCAAAAGCAGACTAGTAAGACTACCATATCGACGCTACCCAGTAGACTACCGGTACTAAACTGCTAAAGCCAGTACCAGTCACTCCATCACAACAACTACCAGTAAATTAGACTAGACTTCACAATTTCTTAACCTCATGTCTCAAAGTGAAATTGTTTTTTCACTTACGTGAAATTGTTTTTTCACTTTGAGAATATTTCAGTGGGTTTATCTCATCTGTAATCTAGACTATTCCAAGCCCGTTCTTTTATTCAATTTGGTTCTACTTCTCTGCTGCCAGTGTTGCTTGAGGTGGCTAATGTCTTCAGTTCATGATGACTCCGATGAGATTTGTAATTAATTTATGTACCGATTGGGCGGGTGCAATTCAAAATTTTTTGTGTTTCGTTGGAAACGTTGCTTTGCTTGCTGCAAAAGTTTCACGAGGAAGCAAGCGTTAAATTTAAATAATAAAATTTTTGCGTTGCTGTACCTTGTCTGTCTTTAGTTCAGAGGTGGGCATTTTTTAAAAATTGGTTGAAGCGCAGCGCAACAAAGCGCAAAAGTTCTGTTAAGTCATGAAACGCAACTAGCGCAACCTAATTTTTAAATTGACTGAAGCGCAACGCAACTTTCGCAATCAATTATTTTTTCGCATTAAAGCGCAACCCAACTTCTGCAATCAATAATTTTTTTGCATTAAAGCGCAACGCAACTTTCGCAACGAGGTTTATACAAAAGAAAAAGCGCAACGGAACTTTCGCAATGAAAAATTTAATAAAGCGCAACGAGTAGATGTATAAGCAATGCAATTTTTTCTTGAGTTATTTTTATAGGTGCTTTTAACAGCACGCAGTTGTCTACAACGCGACAACGATTTTAATGCAAGTGACTGTAACAGGATTTTGCGTGGTCAATGAACAGGAAAATTAAATAAGAAGCGAAAAAAGATGCGTTGCTGATGATTGCTATCTTCATTCTCTTATCACGAGAAAGCGAAGGAGGCGCTGCTTAGGACGAATCCAGACTCGCTTAGGAGTTGCCTTTGTTTCCGAGTTTTTCGGTTGAATTTTGCTTCTGTCTTATTTAATTTGCCGCTTGCCAGATTTCACCAAGCAGAGATAATCAACGTGAAGCATCTTATCCAAGGACGCTACAATGAGACTAGGTTGGGAGTTGAACCTTTAATCTTGCGATCATGGTCGTCGTAAAAAACGACGCTCCAAACCACTGCGCCACGTTGCATTGTCGCGTGCTGTTAAAAGCACCTCATCGCGGTAAATCATAATTTGCATGTGCGGCGAAGTTCTCCACAACAACAAGTAAATACGATTTATTCAACACTCAATGATCTCTTTAAGCACTTGTAATTATTTTAAAAAGCAAAAGACTTTAGTGTACCACATTTCTGATGAGCTGAAAATTTCTGCTACAATAGATTGACCTATAGGCCTATTGTACGCATCAAGAAACAAACTGCTATGGTATTAAAAACAGTTACAAAAAAATGCTTACTCCAGCACATTGCGCTTCAATTAATCCGACAAAGCGCAACGCAGTATTTCAACTTCCGACAGTGCGCAACGCAACAAAGCGCAAGCAACCAGATTCTTTTCAGTTCGCAGCGCAATAATGCGCACATTATTATATATTTTTTCAGTTCGCAACGCAATAAAGCGCAAGAAGGATTTATTTTCCTTGAAGCGCAGCGCAACTTGCACAATGGCTAAAAATAATTTGTTAAAGCGTGCGGAAGTTGCGCAACTAGCGCTTTGCGCTTCAAATTGCGGAATGCCCACCTCTGCTTTAGTTAGTCTGCCACTGCACTCGGCACATCTCATTTGTAATCTTTTCCCACATCAAACGGTATGCTTTTTTCAAACAAATTTTTCCCAAACGCTTTCGATTTGTTTGAACCAAAGTTAAACTATAAAGCAATTCATCACCAGATTTTATTTTCTAAAGCAAGAAGTGAAGTAGAACATTCGAATTTTTTTGGCTTGTTGAAAATAATAAGGCTTCTCGCGCAACTCCCCTGTTAAAGCTTCGTAATTATTTTGATGTCTATGTTAGCTGTAAAACGCATAACAGGTGGCGCTACAACACTTTTACTTTCTTTACCAAAACCTTAGGATTAGTGGGTTCTGTGGTTATTTACCTGGTTAAAAATGGGACGTGTCCGTACTAAAACCGTGAAAAAAGCTGCTCGAGTTATTATTGAGAAGTATTACATGAAACTTACTCTTGATTTTCATACCAACAAAAGAGTATGTGAGGAGATTGCCATCATTCCCAGCAAGAAATTGAGAAATCAAATTGCTGGATTTGTTACCCATTTAATGAAGCGGATTCGCAATGGCCCAGTGCGTGGTATTTCAATTAAATTGCAAGAAGAAGAGCGTGAAAGAAGAGATAACTACGTCCCTGAAGTATCTGCTCTTGACCAAGATATTATTGAAGTTGATGCCACCACCAAAGAGATGTTAAAGGCTTTGGACTTTGGCAACATTCAAGGTTTACAATTGATGCAATCTGGAAACGCTTTCTCGAACCAAGTCAGACCTGTTGGTTATGGAGGTACTCGATGAACTCTTTTTGATGTTATATCAACCTTGTCACAACAAATGTACCATCCGTAAAGTTTTGTGAGGTTGCAATAAATTGGGATGTGTTCTAACTAAAGTTTTGATTTGTCGTTTAATCAGTTCACAACTAATTTTTGTAAGTTGGCAAATTAAAAAATTTTTCGGCATTCAAAAGCTTAAACTTTAAAATTTCTAATGCTTAACAGTTTGTGTAATGATAGCGGTTCCGGTATTAAAACTATGCTAGACTAGCCTAGTCAGTGGTATGTTACAGGGTGCAGTAATATCAGGAGTGCAGTGAGCTCTGAGGTGAGGCTTGAAGTAAAAACGCACTAGGCTGGTATGGTTGTTGCTGGTGCAATACATAAATTAGCTAATTAAAATGGTGAAGTTGGTTGGTGTATATGGTTGTGGGCCATTGCAAGTGATAATTTGTTAATCTGAAGTGTCAGTAAGGGTAAGCCTTAAGCTTGATTCACACTAGCGTCGTTATTGCATCATATGATGCTGCTGACGCGATAACGACGCGTACAAACAACAGCTAATTCACACTAAATGATTTCGCGTGATAACGGCGTGTTAGAAATGACAGCTCGACAGAAAAACTTGCTTTGAACGACGTCCCAACGAAGTAAAACCAAGTTCTACTTTATCGGTGTTGTTTAGAGCGTCGGGAGTGCTTTGGCTTGGTTTTGTCGAATAATTTACGGATATATTTGTGATTTGGGCTTCAAAACTTGATTTGTTTTGTATTTCAAAAGGGTTTTTTTAATTTTTTAGAAATTGCTGAAATATTATTCCTACAATAACTGAAAAAAATGAATAACCTAGCATTAAAATGCATTGTATTAAAATGTGAATTATAGTTGGTAGGCTAATTTCATTTATTTTCAAATAATGAATAACGTCAGAAAATTGTGCCGTAATTAAACTTTTGAAAGTTTTCATCAACCATGCCAAATTTTTGTTTACTTTTTCATCAGTAGACTAGCCAACTCTTAAATTAATGCATCTGCAAAGGTTATGTGTGTTGGCTAATGAAGCTTTAAAATCAATGGTAATCAGAGTAAGCCCAGCAGAGTAAATTTTGCAAACTGTCCAATGTGGACCTTCTTGGGACCCGCAAAAATTAGCCCAGCTGCAAACTAAACAAGACTGGACTAGAAGAGATAAAAGTTACGAAATTGTTTTACGAATATATTACAAACAATTTCATTTTGTTCGTAGCTGTTGACTGAAAAGAAACAAATTTTTGTAGTATTAAATGGTGCAATAGAACTTACTAGACAATGTCGGGGTTTTCTGCCAGTACCAGTGCTGACCTGCAACTGCTAATCTGCTAGCAGTGTGAATGCCACTATGCATATCCCTTAAAAACAATGGTATGGCGCACAGTGTGCATCTGTGCATTGCTTGCTGATACAGCGTCTCACCATTGTATCAGACTGACATTTCGAAATTGCCAAGCGCTTTGAAATTTTGATCGTTGTCGTGGTTTGCCAGTGTGAATTCGGCTTAACTCATGAGGATAATCTGGTGCAGTACCCTGTTGTACTTTGCCAGGTAGGTTATCTTGCAAATACATTTGACCCTGTCAGAAACATAATTTGGATTTGCGTTGTCTTCTGAGTGGTGTAATCTCTAGTAACCAGGTAGTAACTCTACTTTCATGAATTTTTAGGCTAGATGAGATTTGTGGTTTTGGCTGTTGAATTGAACATTGTCTATTTACATATCTAGTCTTGGTCATTAGCATGATCCCAGTTGGAAACAAAGCAGTGTTTGTGTTAGGGCAACACATGTTGAATTTCAAATTAGCTACAATAATAATTGGAAATAGTTGTTTTTTACATGTAGTGCTTATTGTTACTAGGAAGGAAACAGGGAAAGGAGAGTTTTGCTTGGTTTAATCTTGGCAAAGTTTCTGCTTTGTTTTAGAATGTTAACCATACCTGTAAGTTGCCATTGTCTTTACTCTTCCTGTGTTTTGTGTTTTTTCTGTTACTTCTAATTCCAAAGTCTTGGTTGATAGATTGATAAATTAATTGTTGGCTGCAAACGTCATTTTGGTTAAATAGGTAAGTGCTTAAATTCTTGTGGTATGCACAGCAAAAACCCCTAATTCCCTAAAAGTTGTTAGGTCTGAGTATTTCTGTAGTTTTTGATTTGGTAATAGTTAGGAATTTGTGCAAAGGATAATTGTTATGAAGCTTATCAATGGTAGCTAGCCTTGGATAATTGTTAAGGATAATTGTTATGAAGCTTATCAATGGTAGCAAGTTTGGCTCGTATATGCACGGATTTGAGTAGGTATATTATCTTGGCAATACTGGTTTAAATGGAGATGGATAATTTTCAAGTTCCATCCTGAACTGACCATTGTATTTTTGTACAAAATTTTTGTGCTAGACAGGTACTAATGAAGTAAACTTTTTAAAAGCTCAGATGGCCAAGTGGTATAGAGCGTCTGTCTCTTGAGCTGTAGACTCGGCTTTGATTCCGAGTCGGGTCAAACCAATGACTTGAAAATTGGTATTCACAGCTTCCCTGCTTGACGTTCAGCATTAATGGAATAGTGTGGAGAACAAGCCGAGAAGTTTACTTGTTGTGCCGTTGGGAAAGGCACTTAGCGGGATTCCCCCATCTTGGTGTGGTAGACAGATGGCCGGCAACTCCTAAGCGAGCTCGTATAGCGCATTGATCGCTTTCTCGTCATAGGAGGATAAATATGCAACTAACTAAAACCACTTCGGATTGTAATACTTGGATGAATTATTGTGGTGATTCCCAATTAGTTAAACTGCGAACGTACCTAGCTAAATCACGAGTTTCAACTTGGCATTATGTTTTATTCATGATGATAAATTTAATAGTATTAAAAGCGTTATTTTAGTGTAACAAGCATAGACTTTACAAAAAACATGTTGCCCGCTCATAAATCAAACCAGCAGTTTTATCACTTTTTGTCACTAGTAGATTATAAGCTGAGGTTATCAGATTGTCGTAAAACAAAAATTGCATGACTTCAATCAATGCATGACTTCAATCAATTGAAGTAAGAACACAGTTTTCAACATTCCTCTGTCTGAGCTACTCTAATTCGAACATTTTTAGTTTGGCATTGCTCAAATAAGATTTGCAATCGGGTTTGTGACTGTGTGTTGATTTTTCATGTCACCTTGTAAAATTCAAAGCGAAGTTAATTAGGTTTGTTGCATGGCTTAAACGCCTCAGTTCACTTCCTAATTTAGCTTTTGTGTAGCATTATGACAGCACAACAAACGCGGAAACGGCAAAGCACAGTCTTGTGAGAAAAAAGAGCCTAACTATGTTGTTAAAGTTCTGGGTAATATGTATATACACAGCTCAGATGGCCTAGTGGTATGGAAAGTCTGTCTCTTGCGCTGTAGACTTGGGTTTGATTCCGAGTCGGGTCAAACCAATGACTTTGAAATTGGTATTCACAGCTTCTCTGCTTGACGCTCAGCATTAAAAAGACAGTGTGGAGAACAAGCCGGCAAATTTACTTGTGCCGTTGGGAAAGGCACTTAGCGGGATTCCCCCATCTTGGTGTGGTAGACAGATGGCCGGCAACTCCTAAGCGAGCTCGTACAGCGCTTTCTCGTGATAGGAGGATAAATATGCAACTAAACTAACTAACTATGTAGTGGGACGATAACAGTCTTGGTTAACAAATTGTCGGGATCCACATGTTCCAGGTTTTTTTGTGAATGATTGCACCTCAGCGGCTACCTTTGCCGTACGTGTCGACAATCGTGGTTAAAAATTCAATACCACGGAAAGCAAAAGTTAAAAAAAATAGCGGTGGACTAGTTTGTTGATCGGGTGGTAGTTGCTCGATTACCACGAAAGTTGCCGTTCTTGTTTTATAATTGTTTCATAAAATTTGAGTGCTTATTGCTGAGGAAGCGAAGTTCGAACAAGATTTCGTACATAAACTTGTTTTCGTTATAGCTTTTTTGACAATGTCACTTATTGGAAACTTTACGTGATCAGAGAGATTATTACCCTGCTTGAAAATATTGATAAATTCGCTAAAATAAAGATTAGAAATGCAAAGTAATAAAACTATGCGAATTAGAATTTTCTTCATTCTTCTTCATGAGGAATTGCTTGTAGTGCAGCCATTCCTGTGAAGCCCACGCCCAAACAAAAAAGTTTCCATAGACGATTTTCAGATTTTGCCGTAACGAACTCATGAGGTATAATTTCGATAAATATGACGTAGACGAATGTTCCTGCAGCAAATGCCTAAATGAAAAAAAAAACTTTCAATTGACAACAAGCAACACTACCTGAATGCAGTATTGGTTTTGCCGTCAAGGCAAGTAGGCCTAGAGCTGCTTTTGATGGCAACAAACACCGCATTTTGGTTTGGGCTGATAATATTTTTCTCAATTACGTTTCTTTAAAATAAATTGAGGATGAAGCGAACAAACCACATGGAGTATCGGTATTCGGTACCAACACCGTACATGAAACTGTTAAAATGTGGGCCTACCAGTAAGCCGGATTTCATAACCCATATTCTTAAAACCTTTTTAGCTTAGTTTGAGTGTGAACCAAATTTAGACGTACCTGCATCACGGCCACAACCATTTCCACTGTTTTGTTTGCTGCTTTGACGGAGTTTAGCACTGTTCCAATCCCTATTCCAATTGGAGCCATCACGGAAAAGACAAACATAGAAATTAATACGTTCAGCAACCTTGCCCTGTGAGCATATCAGCAATGCATAGACTTATGCAATAAATGCATTCTATTTGGAGACATTTTTATCCTCCTGTGACGAGAAAGCGACGGAGGCGCTATGCGTTGGACGAATCCAGACTACAGTTTCCCTTTTTCCCGGATTTTCAACTTCCGGTACACGGGAAATTTTCAGAAATTTTTCTGAAAATCCTCGACGATCTTCAGGATTCCCGGGATTTTCCGAGCCTGATTGTTTGGCCACAAGAGGAGTGACAAAAAATTATTTGGCCACAAGAAGAGTTTCTTATCCAACTTTAAGCATCTTTTAGTGTTGTTTTGACGAACTGAGTTCGACTTTTTTCAACAAATTAAGGAAAAACTTTTTGATCTCCCAAGCATTTAATTGGTTGTAAAAAATTTTGGGAATTTGGAAAAAAACTTAATTTTTAACGAGTAAAAAAAATTGAAACTTTACATAAACGCTTTTTTACGTCAGAATGATAGATATGTACCACTGAAGTCTGCACCCTTAAAATATAAAAAAAATTTCCCGGGAAATTTTTTGTCCCGATTTCGCGGGAGGAAATACTAATGTAGACTCGCTTAGGAGTTGTCTTTGTTTCCGAGTTTTCCGCTTGAATTTTGCCTCTAACTTCTTTGATTTGCTGCTGGTTAGATTCCACCAAGCAGAGATAATTATCGCGAAGCATGCTATGCGAGTACGCAACAATGAGGCTTGGGTGGGAGTTGAGCCAGCATGCGTGGGAGTGACATGCGTGGGTGGGAGTTGAACCAGCATGCGACCATGGCCGTCGTAAAAAACGAGGCTCCGAACCACTCGGCCACGCTGCCGACATTGGCGTATTTGGAGGGGTACGAGGCCCACTAAAATTTTTGACAATAACTACAATATTAGCAGTGATGGAGCAGTCTATTCGAGTACTGTGCTCGAACTTGAAAGTACTCGGACTCGGTCTAAAAATCAGTCGAATAAACGAGTACTTTGATATCTTTTCTCCGAGGTGTCACGATCGTGGCTTCATTTTAATAAACGTTGTTGCAATTTTTAAGGTATTCCCCGACCCCTGGACATTTGCTGGCTTGTTCCGGTTCCTGTTTTTTACCAAAATAAGTGATTTAAATGAAAGTGAATCTAGACTTTTGCCGTTTTCAGAATACAACGTAGCCAAATTTTCGATTTTTTTTTATTGCATGCATTTGATGTTTAGCCTCTATTCTTCATTAAACGTAAAAATCAAATTTCTATCGCATGTAGTTTTTGAGATATTAGCGAAATGCAATGGAAAAAACACAACGTCGTGTTTTATTATTGTTTTTAAAGTGTAAAGTTTAACTGCGAAAAATCAAAATGTACTCGGTACTCGTACTCGAGCTTGTAATACTCGCACTCGAAGCCAAACACCAGTACTCGCACTCGAAGATTCTCAAGGCAAGTGCTCGTACTCGAAGGTTGAGTACTCGACTTCATCATTGAATATTAGTACCGTAACTTAGGCCCCACTCCCAATAATTTTAGTTGCCGTATAACTAAGTTACAAGATAAGCAATGTTGAGCATTTAGGTCTACTGGATCGTTTTACAGTTCCTTCTTCCGAAAGACATCCTGATAGAAGCGCGGTAGCGGAGCGAACGAGTGTCTGCACTGCAAAGTGGAGCTGACTCTCAAAGTTAAAAGTGTGTGCTCTTTATTGTTGGGATTGTACTGAATTCTGAGCCTATAGAAATAACAACATTGCGAACACATAGCTTTTACTGTACCTGCAATGAGTATTGTTTTTGCGAAGATCTAAAGAGGCGATGTAGCCTACGTGTACGACTCTAGCAACGTTAACTCCTCAAGGTTTGCTAACCTTACAGTTGTGTAGATGTAGGCTTACTTAAGAAATGGTGCAAGCTACTGAAGTTAGCTGCTTCTAAGCGTAGAAAGCAAATTCTATGAATAAAAGTGAAACAGCAACTTCCCCCTGTTTTGATTCAAATCACAAATCTGAACACTACCATGCTTAAAAAGGTGCAAAATGAAAACTTACTGATTATTTACTAAACTGATTCCAAAGCTGAAAGCAAGAGCCATTTTGTGGATTATCACTGCAACCATAAGTGAGCGCAGAGCAGAAGCTGAGGTTTGAAACCCAATTGCCAGACCTTCAAAAAGCGCATGGGTGGAAAGAGCAAAAAGTAAGATAAAAGATCGAATGCTGAAATGCGGCTCGATGTGACTATGGTGATCATGACTTTCGTGGTTATGTGAGGATGCGCCTTCATGACTTGTGGATAAAGAGCTGTTTACTCTGTTAAGTTCATTTAGTTTGATGTTGACTGACATTCGCTTTTCCATAACGGCATCCTCAACTGGTTCATTGTCGTCACAATTAATTTCTGTGAAAGTTGTGGACACGGATTCGTTTAGCCTGTGGCGGAACGAAGTAACTGATTTTGAATCCACAGAATCCGTCATCGTATTGTAGTTTAAGTTGTTTGCAGCAGAAGCAAAAGGTGAAGCGCCGCCATCGCTGCTATTGTTTGGTGAACTTGTGGCATTGAAGTTCTCAACTGTAATCAACAAAGTTGTTACCGGTATGGTCTGTTCTTCATTACCATTCCTTGCGCACGGTTAAAATTTTTTTGGGGGCGACAATTACTTTCCTGTGCTGAGTTGGGCTTTCATACAATTCATTCGAGCAATCAATTGTATCGGTATCAATTGCAGTAGAATCTGGATATTACGACACTTCAACGTAACGTAAGAAAAGTGTCCTTAAATTCGATTTGTCGCTATAACAGGATTGTAGGCCTATATAACAGCAGGAGCGTACGTAGTAGGGTGTTTCGCTCGAAAAAAAGTTTTCTTTGGATAGTGATTTGCTAATGCCAAACGAACTAGCTAGATGAATATTCAAAATTTTTTTGAAAAATTTTTGCGTTTTAGCTCCTTACACCCCCCATTTTTGAGCCGAAGGGGGTCGAATTCATGAAAATGCTATTACTTATGCCAGGATTACCGTACATTGCTGATATTAGCATCAAACAAACCGGAATAGGCAAGTTTACACCCAACTTCCAGAGGAACTACAGGTCTAACTCCTTTAGATTGGGAGATATAAGCAATTTTGTTAATTTTGAGCAATTTTCAGTGCTTTTTTTAGCATAATATACAATAAGAATAAAGGTTGATTTTTAACCAAAATTTTCCAAGATGTTACATGTTACAGGAATTAGTTTACAGATGAGAAAAGTTATTAAATTGAAGTCCAATTATCAGTGCATCTATTTGTCTACGTCACAATTATTGCGCTGCGAGTCACAATACAGTTGCATTCAGTTCCAGAATGAATTTTCAAAAAAATTGTGAGTTGCAAGTTTGCAACCGAGTTTTTAAAACTACAGTAGTTTTAGTTAAAGCAGAAGCCTTTTTGTCTGATTGTTGCTTTTTTATTCCAGAAGGAATAAATTTAAGTCTGAAACTTAAAACACTCAAGTGGGCCACTTAAACATTAAGCACAAAGGCGAGAGAAATAGTATTATAAAATTCTATCCAAGCTAATCACATACACACTTGTTTTAGCTCTACATTCTGGAACATTTCAGAAAAAGTATTGGGAAGATGCAATATGAAAAAGTATCTTTTTTATGGACAGGAAGCTATTGGCACTGTGTCCCTTTAAGGTGCGAAATTTGAGAAAAACAAGAAATTTTCGGCAAAAGTTTTCAAATTTTTCTTCAAACTTGCTGACTGGAATGGTGATTTTTGGCCTAAGTTGAACCAAGTCATATATTATTTAAATTGTGTTATGTACTCTAGAAACGCGATTTTGATGCAAAAATTGGATCAAACTTTCATTAAACCCTCTAAATTTTTGGGCAAATTTTTTGATAAAATGCATATTTGGGCAAATTCGCACTTGCTGAAAACTTACTTGGAACAGTGGTTATTGGCCATGCCAGATGGTTGACTACAGCGGGTGGATACCTACGCCTTAAGCAATTTGACATACACGATTTAAGTTCTGAGCAACAAGCTTCATTAGACCAAGTTGTCCAGTTTATTGTTGATGCATATGTCCCCTCATTTTTTGAGATTTTTTCAAGCCTACTGCAATTGAATAGAGAGTTGTTTTGAATATACGAGATTACTTGAAAGTTTCTACGGCATTACCAGCCAAAAAGTGTTTCATAGATCATGCTTCCACTTGGATGAACCCCAAAACAGCAGCACTTGGAGCAGGCCCGCCGAGAGCGGGGCAGAAGGGGTCACTGTCCTGGGTCACAGGGTGGCCCGGGGTTCAGAATTGTCAGGTTAGAATGCAAAATTTATCAGCTCAAACTACGGCCTGCGGACGCGATGATGTTTTTTTTTATTTCGGGCCGAAATTCGAACATCTGCGGACGCTAGGATCTTATTTTGCTCATCACTAGATGTTGAGCCGAAATATGAACATCTGCGTAGGCTATGACCCTTCTTTTGCTCATCACTTGATTTTGGGCCGAAATTCGAACATCTGCGAACGCTATGTTTTTTTTTTGCTCATCACGTGGTTTTGGGGCACCACTGACCAAAGGGCTCAAGCGAAATTTTTGCCCCGGGGCCCGAAATTTCTCTCGGCGCCCCTGACTTGGAGTTTTGCAAGCGGACATGGACATATCTCGAATAGCCATCCGGACACCAAATATGAAAGAACTGCATTGGTCAAATCGTCCACTTACAGCATTTTTGAATGCTTAACGAGATCATCACAATGCCTAACCAAAGGAAGTAAGAATAACTGGAAAGCTTTTCGGAAGTACAGTACTTGCTGTGAAAGGCTGATTGGACGAATGAAGAAAAAAGCTCACTCATTCGGACGATATTGACCACAAGATGAAGACTTATATTACCATGCCTACTATGTTTAAGTGAACTTAATGACAGGGTTTATACGGTCAGGGAAAATCAGGGGAAAACATATCTTTTTCGAGATGGTCAGGGAAAGTCAGGGAAAATCAGGGAAAGTCAGGGAATTCAACGAAAAAGTCAGGGAAAACTTGGAAAAAGTCAGGGAGATTTTTTTGGATAGTTCTTACCTCCTATGAATCAAGATTCATTGTTTATTTTAGCAATTGTATGTCAAACAAGCTTGACTTCATACTTTTCTCTTTATTTAGATATTTTCTTACTATAAGAGTAGCCTGGAATGTCTAAAAAATCGAAACACACTTATTTCCAAGATGGTTGGTTATCGTCTGAAGAATTCAAGGCATGGTTTTGTAAAGCTTCTACCAAAGGTGAAGCAAGATGTCGACTGCGTGAGACAAATATGGCATTGAGCAACATGGGAATCAGGGCATTGAGGAGTCATGCTGGCAACAAATCCCACGTGAAAAAAGTCAAGGAACTGGCCGAAATTAAAAATTTCTTTGCTAAAAGAAGTGATATTAGACCTGCTAACTTA
This sequence comes from Trididemnum miniatum, assembly GCA_964006365.1. Classification (NCBI taxonomy): domain Eukaryota; kingdom Metazoa; phylum Chordata; class Ascidiacea; order Aplousobranchia; family Didemnidae; genus Trididemnum; species Trididemnum miniatum. Next base: position 10,354,663 of record OZ023251.1, on the reverse strand, counting down.
TCTTCTGAAGAAAAGCAGCTGCAATCTTCCCTAGATACAGAAAATTTGGTTGAAATTCAATCATCCTGCAGTGCAAATAGTCAAAGTACGATTCTACTGGGCTTTCAAGCAGTGTTGCCAGATCTCAATTTACTCAAGTAATCTAGAGAGTAGCTAGATTTTTGATTAAACCACACCTCAACAACAAAAGTATCTAGATCAGTATCTAATTACAAAAGTGGGTTAATACGACAAAAAACAAGCGATATTGCGGAGTCTGACATGAAGTAACTTTAATACAGCATCTAATAATAGCACACATTCAGTTTTTCAAGAAATATTCTGCCTAATGAAGACACATTTTAGTCGCAGTGACATCGAAACACCTTTAAACACATCATACGTGAGTTGAATTATGCATAGACGTGAATTATGCATACCGTACTCAAAATTATTCCAAGCTAGGCAACTATTCTATGCTGCGCATATATCTACATGTCTACAAAGTACAAACAGGCAAAATAATGTACCAGTACTGAATTGGTCAAATGTTTAGGCTGATATTAACACTAGGCAGCTAGACCTAAGCTGTGCAGTAGTAGCCTGCTTCGCTACTCAAACTGCCCTCACCATATCGTTAGCAGATTAGTCTTACAGTCTTAGCAGCCTACTGGCACTCGTGATTAACTGTACCTTTTTATCATTCTAATGATTTAAAACCATAAAATTTGAAGCTCCATTGTATCAGAGAATTGGGCCATGTTCATCTCTTCATAACACAAATTGTCATTTTGCTGCAACTTGCCTTAGACGAGACAAATACTTGAAATCCTAGCAGGCCTACCGGTACTGAGCTGAACACGCGGAAGAAGGGCTCACAAAATTAATTCAATAATTCTGGCATTCTTCCGCGAAGGGATAAAACAATAAACAAACTGGATAGCTATAGATTAGTAGCTAGAATCTAGACGAAAAAATTGGTATTTAAGGGAACTAAAAAGTATCTAGATACTAAGTAGCTAAGTTGGCAACACTGCTTTCAAGATGGAGGTAAATTGAATGCCGAAATACGGTGGGTTCTGAAGCATCTTGTTGGTGGATATAGTGATAATTCTGTTACTGGTTCTGTGGACCTATTTCAATCAATGTTTCCTGATAGCAAGATTGCTAGTATACTGGAACTTGGCAAAGACAAATTAAAATGTTGTGAATTATGGTATTGCACCTTACTTCACACAATTACTGAGAGAGCAAGTCTCTTTATCGAAATGGTTTGTAATTTTAGTGTTTTTATTGCTGTGATTTTCTTAGATTTTTTACTTGAAGTAGTGCAGAGTGCTGTGAACTGCGAAGCCAGACACTTGTGAAACATGTCACTTTTCTTATTTTTGGTATTCAAGCCAAGCTTCTTGCGATTTTCTAAGATAAAATTACGATAGGTCACCTGTGAAATCTTTATTTCTGCTGCTGAATTGATGTTTCTGTGTATGTAGGCATTAGGTATACATAGTTATTTTTGCTGCTGGTTGGTATTATACTGTTCGTTTATATTCTCTAAGTCAGGGAAAAAGTATGTTTTGCAGGATTGGGTCAGGGAAAAACATAGGGATTTTTAAACGAAAGTCAGGGGAAACAGGTGCGATTTTGAGGAAAGTCAGGGGAATATGTCAGAAAAATTCCGTATAAACCCTGAATGAAATGACTAAATGAGTGACTGTGTAATTCAGGGTTTTTCAACCTTTTTTCCTCATAGCCCAATAAAATGATAAAATATAGCCGTGGCCCATTTACTTTAATTAAAAGACATAAAAAAGCGTAACAGCATCATAAGAGTGGCTAACCTTATTTTCTAGTCAAGCTCTGTGGCCCATTGAAAACAGTGCCATGGCTCATATTTGGGCCATGGCCCATAGGTTAAAATCCTCTGGCTTAGTTGTTTAAGTTGAATTTGAGTTGAGGTTGTTCGTGGTTTGTAGTTGTTTTGAAAAAACATGAGGTGATTGTGTGAATCTGAGTCTTCATTTAGAAAAATAGGAGAGAAATTTAACAAAATAAAGCAAAAATTCACATTTTTGTTAATAACTCGAAAAATTAGGAAGTTAGACTCATTGTTCCTCTTGAAGTTGGATATAAACTTGCCCATTCTGGTTCGTTTGACATCAATATCAGCTTGATGTGATAATCCTGCCCAGAGTTATAACGATTTCGTAAATTAGACCCCCTCGTTATAAAAATGGGGGGCGTGGGGAGCTAAAACGTAAACAATTTTCAAAAAATTTTTTACCAATTATGAAGTTAGCTCATTTGGCATTAGAAAATCACTATCTAAAAGAAATTTGAAAAAAAAAAGTTTAAAAATGAAACACCCTAGTATGTAGGGAGGGCATTGGGCCATGCCCCCCCATTTGAATCTGCTTTTTAATAAAAAGAACAAAAGTAATGGTGCTAAGTGCCTGAAACATGCCACATCTTTTGATGGTTTCTGTAGCTTATGGTCAGGATGGTAGAATGAGGAGTATGCATCCTAGCTCCCACTAGCAAGGGTGGAAACCCGGCTTCTTGGCGTTAGGGTGTCAGTTTCGGTGTCGAAACCCAGATGGCAGGTTTCAGTTTTGGTTTGGTTTCACGGCTGTTGAAAAATCGGTTTCAGTTTTGCTTACGCACAGCTTCGGTTTCTGGGTTTCGGTTTAAGTTATTATATTTTGAATTTGAATAGGGATTATGTAATGCTGTACTTATTGGCGTTTTTGTTTTATTACGATGATAAGTAGCAGCTCAGATGGCCGAGTGAGGAGAGCAATTGCTTGAAGATTTGTCGACTTGGGTACAATTTCGAGTCCGGTGAAACCAAAGACTCAAAAATTAGTATTCACAGCTTCTCTACTGGACGCTCAGCGTTAAAAGGAACTGTACTGGTAATGATGATGATGACAACTTTTAAAACCCAACACCTCGAAAAACTGAACAGGTTTTAGTTTCAGTTTCGGTTTTGATGTTTCCAGAAAAAACGGTTTGGGTTCAAGTTTAGGTTTTCAAAAATTTGGTTAAGTAAGTGTCAGTTTCAGTTTGGGTGTCCAAAATTTTCTTTAAATCCATATTTTCAGGTTTAGGTTTGGGTTTCCACCTTTGCCCACCAGCCATTTTCAAAAATGCTTTTGATGTATACAATCACAATTTTTCCATAATTTCGAACCTCTTAGATAGCAATAAGCCTTAAGCACGCATAATCAAAAATGTGCGAACAAAATACATCATATTTGGTGAAGCACTCAGGGTGAAAAAATTTAAACAAAATTTGCCTGAAAATTATTTAAAAAGCACTATAAATTTGCCGTAGGAGCATGCCCCCGGACATAGGCGTTGCCAGGATTTTTTGATTTTGCGTGCTTACTTCCGGCCACGAGTGGATCCAGAAAATTTTGGTGGGGGGATGCAATTTTGAATTAAGTTGAATGTTTACTAGTGTAAATACAAAAACGGTAGGCGTCTAGACACGGAAAAAGGCGTAAATAAGCCCTTCGAAAATGTTTCATGTCTGAGGCGTAATCAAAAATTTTTTTAAGGGGCACCAAATTTCGACATTTTTTCAAGCGTAGTTTTTTTCTGGCAGAATTAATTTGAAGCAAGTTGAGGAACAAAAAAAAAAGCCTTCACAGGGTCTGGGGGCATGCTCCCCCGGAAAATTTTTGAAAATTCACGTACTGTAATGGCCATTTTAGTGCATTTTAAACAGGTTTCGGGCAAACTTCATTGAAATTTTTTGCTCTTAATTTTGAGTGCTTCATCGGTATCGGCGTTTTACAAACACGGTTTCACATAAGCCGACAAGATAACGTTTTGTTTCTCCTTGACTAGAGACATTTTCTTTGATCCAGGACTTCAACAACGCTGTTTTCTTCGCACTGGTCTTACTCATTTTAACCACTTTTCGCGCAACGTTTTCAGCATTTTGTATTGCTGAAACTTTTACAGCTGCAGAAGCGCTCAAATTTAAAGCAATGCATAGCACAGTGAAAATAATATGCCAACGCAGATTCGTTTTGAACAATTGAAGTGACGCCTGACCGTTCGCTGACCATTGCGGCTGCGCCATCATAACTCTGGCCAACGCAAAAAGCAAAGTTGCATTGTATTTCCCCTTTGTAAGTCCACTTACTAAAAGCGCAGCAAGCAAACAATCACGCAATGGCAAGTATTTATCATGATTACCAAGATCCTTGTTTTTGTCCTGGATGGATAATTCGTCGAATGCACTGGACCCTTTGCTTTTTCGAATTAGTATCGAATATGGCCTTGTCTTTACTTTTTTTTAGCGCAATTCGATATTCCTTATTCGATTCTTTTTGTCCGGGTTACTTTACCTCACTTTAGTAAATTTAAAATAATTGTCGGTATGTCGTTATCTTGTTTTTGCTGATAACCTTTTTTTTTGTGCCAAAACAAACAAAAAAAAGAGATTTTTTGAAGAAAAGTTGCTTCGCATAAACTATGTTGAAGTATGTTCGTCGTTTGTTTGTTGGTTACCGCATGAATGTGAGGACATCACAAAAAATGCTTGCCGTACACCGCTAAATGCTCAGTGTAATATCGATTGCAATATTCTTTATTCTTTACTTTTTTAAACTACCATCGAAATCGATTATTTCTTTACTTTTTGGTAAACTATCGAATATTGATTATTTCTTTACTTTTTTTAGTATCGATTCCCAACCCTGGGTTCATTCATAAGTTGGGTCAAAACGTTGCAAGGGACAACCTAATGTTTCAAATACCGACATAGGAAAAGTTCCTTTGGGATCAAACCGTTAAAACGATTACAAAGCACCCAGGAGCGTAGCCAGGGGGGGGGGGGCAAAGCCATGGCTCTACGCACCTACCACCCTTTGGCCATAGTGTGATCAACAAAATTAAAACTTTTTGCATAAAATGCAGTCTTAATTGTGTCCGACTGACGATGGTCCGTTGTACTTATCGTTGCTTGTCATTGCAAGAGTATTTATCATCATAGAACAAGCTGGATGGATTAACCAGATAATCAAGATCCAAGGTTCTGTTGCATGTTGAAGGTATTTTTGCGATAAATAAAGATATCTTTTTAATAAAAAGCGTGAAAAATTGCATGTTTTCTTGTTGAAAAACCGCAAATATTCGTAAGCGGCTGGGGGCTTCGCATGCAGCTGCCAACAAATTGTTACGGTTTTCACATAAAAAAAAACAATCATCTTTGCACACTTTTTTATCGAGAAAGAGCATGCAGTGAGTGCAGTCACCTTGTGGACAATTCAAAAATATTTTCGCAGCAGCAGGGTATTTAGAGGGGGTGGCATTCTGCCATGCTCCCCCCCTTTTGACTCTGCCTTTTAGTAAAAAAGAACAAAATTAAAGGTGTCAAGTGACTGAAACATGCCAGACTCTTTTGATGGATTCCGTAAATTATGGCCAGGTACGGATCCAGGGAGTTAGGATGAGGGGTATGCATCCTCCCACTAGACTTTTCAAAAATTTGTTCGACGTAGCCTATATAATTTTTCCATAATTTCGCATCTCTTCAAAAGCGGTAAGCCTTACGTCTTGAGCACGATTGATCAAAAATGTGCGAACAAAATGCATCATATTTGGCGAAGCACTCAGAATTGGGCTGAAAAAATTTAAACAAAATTTGCGTGAAAATGATACAAAAATTATATTTCAAAACGGCAAACAAAGTGTTCTGGCAGACCATTCGCCGTTTGCGTGGAAAAAGATCTCGAGCCGCTCTCTTTATCGAAGATTCAAATGGTGTGACTCTGAAAGATCAAGATGCTATTTTGAATCGGTGGAGAGAGTACTTTAGTGATCTTTTAAACCCAGTTGATGCTACACCGATACAAATTCACGAAGAACAGGTTGGGGAAGATATTCAGATAACCGAAGCAGATGTGAATGCAGTAATCAAATCATTGAAAACTGGAAAAGCACCTGGTGAGGATGATATCAGACCTGAAATGTTAAAAGCAATGAACATACATGGTGTTCGTTGGCTGACTCGTGTTTGTAAGGTGGCGTGTAGTACTGGGCAAGCACCAAAGCAATGGCAAACTAGTGTGATAATACCTATCCACAAGAAAGGAGACAAGAGAAAATGCACCAATTATAGGGGCATATCTCTCATCAGTGTCCCGGGTAAGGTCTATGCCAAATGCCTTGAAAAGAAATGCCGTGAAATAGTCGAGCCTAAGCTAACAGATGCTCAGTGTGGCTTTCGTCCTGGCCGAAGCACAATGGATCAGATCTTTGCCTTGCAGCAAATCTTTGAGAAGTCGTGGGAATATGCAAAAGAGGTCAATGCATGTTTTGTTGATCTTGAAAAAGCATATGATCGCATTCCTAGAGACAAGCTTTGGGCGGTGCTGTTGCAGTATGGCATTGATGGCCAGTTACTAACTGCCATTAAGTCGCTGTACATGCATTCCGAGATCTGTGTTCGTGTTAACAGTGCAACGACGAAACCTTTCAGAGTAAGTGTGGGACTACGGCAAGGCTGCTCTCTTTCACCTATTCTGTTCCTTATTTATATGGATAGAATAGTTAAGAACAGTGAGTCTTGTGGCGGAGTAAAGATCGGTGAATGCACTGTACAACGTCTGTTATTTGCAGATGATCTCGTGCTACTCGACTCTACCCAAAATGGTCTCCAGCAAGCTCTTGACAGGTTTTCGGATGCATGCTCTGTTGCCGGAATGAAAATCAGTACAACAAAAACAGAAACCATGTGCCTGTCCAGACAACCAAAGCAGTGCTCTCTCCAAATTGATGGAGTACCACTAAAACAGAGAAATTCAAGTACCTCGGCGTCTCATTCACAAGTGACGGCAGACAAAATAGCGAATTGGATATCCGCATCGGAAAAGCAAGTGCAGTAATGCGCCAGCTCCACCGATCTGTGGTACTGAAACGGGAGCTTTGCACCAAGGCAAAGCTATCCATTTTCAGATCGGTCTATGTTCCTATTTTGACTTATGGCCATGAGTGTTGGATCATGAATGAGAAAGTGAGGTCTCGAGTTCAAGCAGCCGAAATGGGATTCTTGCGAAGAATTAGCGGTTTGATCTTGTTGGACAAGGTTAAAAGTGCAGATATTCGTGAATCTCTAAACATCGAATCGCTGCTTCTCCGACTAGAAAAATCGCAACTGCGTTGGTATGGACATGTGACACGAATGCCCCAGGAAAGAACAGCCAAAAAACTGCTCTGTTCAACACCGATTGGTCGAAGGCCTAGAGGCCGTCCCAGAACTCGATGGCGAGATTACGTAGAAGATCTTAGTTGGTCTCGCCTTGGCATCCCAGCAGAGCATCTATCCTTTGTTGCAGAGGATCGAGATGCTTGGAGGCTCCAACTTGAGCTGCTGCCCCCGCGACCCCCCAAGGATAAGCGGGTCCAGAAAATTGATTGATTGATTGATTATACAAAAAGCACTAAAATAGCCATTACAGCATGTAAATTTTCGAAATTTTTCCGGGGGAGCATGCCCCCGGACCCTCCTAGATCCTTTCTTGTTTCTCAATCAGCTTCAAATTAGTTCCGCCGAAAAAAAATACGCTTGAAAAATTTGTAGAAATCATGGCCCCCCCTTTTGAAATTTCTCGCTACGCCACTGTTTCGCAGCTTATGTGTAAAAGCACAAGCTTGGCTAAAATAAGTGAAAGAAGGCTGCAACCATCATTATTTTGAGAAATTATAGACTGAAAGTTAGGTTTAGCATCTTATTACAGGGCCAAAGTGCGGGACATGGCACCGTAGCTTCCTTCCTGCATGCGCCTATGTCTCCAGACCTCCACCACTGACGCAAGACTATGAAGTTTTGCCCTCCCCCCGAAATTTTTGGCTGGCCACGCCATTGCGAAGTGGTATGATAAACTGATAACCAGTGGCAATCGACGGTAGTTTATAGGCGCTAGATTCGCTTATACAACAATAATCAACGTCGGCATTAGAGCAAGCAACTTTAAATCAAGTAATGGATTTGTAAATTTGAAAAGACGAACTACCACTTCAGGTTTTTGGAAACTTATTGCTCAGATAATCACTGATTCCCTTGATTTCCTTCACCGATGATAATACGTACTTGGTGTTAGCCGCCTAGCTCAGCTCAGTGGTTTTCTCAAGAAACGCACCTAGAAATTTCATTTCAAAACGCTTTACAATAACATGGCAGCCTTAACATACGGTATTGGATGTTATTTGCTCATCCGCAACAAAACTATGTGACATACGGTACCCAGGATTCCTTTGCATTATAAATGTAGCGTTGCATGGCAGCTCATTTGAATGTATGAAATGACGACATAGCCTAGTTACCCATTAATTGATTGTTATAAAATGGCCCAGTAAGCTACGGCAACGACAGTAGCGTTTTTAGAACCTGTTGAGCGTTTCTGTCCTTTACCGATTCTGTGCTGAAATTGAATAATTTTATTGTTTTAAAATTAATACAAAAATTGCTTTTCTGCTAAATCGTTTCTTCTAAAACGTGAAAGTGATAGGCAAGAAAATTGCATACTTTGACACAGTGGCGCAGCAAGAAGTTTTAAAGGGATGCATGAACTACAAAAGTCATCACAACAGTCTATAGCAAAGCCAAAAAGATTGGGGGGCATGGCACAATCCCCCCCTTACCGCGCTGCTGTTTGAACATATTTCCGGTTTCCACAAGCCAACTGTAAAGGCTTACCAGCACCATCTACCGGCACTTACTCGCAAATCTTGCAGAGAATGCACTTAAAATCTTTCTCGCTTACTTGTGGTTTCCACCTTTTCTTTACGCTGCTTTTTTTCGTACCAGTTCATAACAGTTTGTTCAATAACCATGACAAAAAAGAATCCAGCTGATAAAAGCAGCTCCGCAAACGGATATTCCAAATCGCCATAGACAGCGAAAAATTCCTTTTGCGCCTTGACAGAATACAACGTTAAAATTTTTTTTATACTATAACCAGAGATGGGCATTTATCGAGATAATTTATCGGCGATAGTTATCGGCGATAATTTATCACCGATTATCGTTATCGCTCAAAATAATATGGATTACCGATATCGCTTTTGTAATATATTTTGTCATCGCCGATAAATTATCGCGATAAACGATTCTTTATGCACACAGTGTTCAAAGAGGGTGAGTTGGCGCTATAAAAAAGAATACATGGTGTCCATAAAGTCTTGTTGCAATTTAGAAACATTTCTTTGTTTTATGTAATGCCACTGCAGAGTCCGTGAACTGCTCTCTTTTGAAAAATCTAGAAAAACATTTTTGAAATTTGAATTGCAAAAAAACTTCGTCAAACACTTTGAAAATGTAGGCCTACCGCAACATTTATCGGAAAAATTTATCGGCGATAATTTATCGATTACCGATATCGCTTTAAGAAATTGAGATTTATCGATTATCAGTATCGCCCAGGGCTTTTTTGAAATTATCGATTATCGTTATCGCTTTAGTACAGAAAGGTTTATCGTGCCCATCACTGACTATAACCGTTACTTTTGGTGAACACACAGAAAAAGTTTTTTTCTTGAAGGCCGTATACACAGTGTAATATGATAGAACCGGATATAAAAAATAACCATAGCTATCAAAGTTTCATAAATTCTGGAATAAAACTAGCTAAGTAGCCAACTTTACCTCTGGCATCATATGCATAAAGAAGGTCGAACAAAATACCCCCGCAGAGAAGCAATTCAACAAACTTACAAACTTGTCTCTCCAATGACTGAAAAAATAAAAACATGCAAATGAATAGCCTTGGTGATACGGGCTTAGTTTAAAGAAATCAATCGCGTAGCGGTAGATGGAGCGCCGGATGCACTGCTACTCCATTTCGGACGAAGTATAATGTGATTAACTTAGTGTATGGTTAACGATCATATTTTTGAAGTTTTTGAGGTTTTGCAATTCACTAAATCAGCCCCCTTCAGTTCCCGCTGGCTACTTCTGTAACAGAATCCTAAGCATTTTTGTTGAAGGCTAGATCTTAGTTAACTTTAAACTTAAACCACAAAAGTTACATCGCGCGATAAGCACTGGTGCGGCCAGGGAGGTACCGCCCTCTCTCCCTGCTTTGACGAATAGGGATCTTTTTAAGCGATCAATCACTGAGGGCAAATGACAACGGGCTCTCATTGTCTACAGACTAAATCCAGCCCTCACCCCCACTTTTTTCACTGGCTACGCTTCTTTACAGAGCCTAGTCATCAGTTTGTTTACCAAAGGTAAAAACAAACAAACGCAGTTTTTCCAGCATTACCTGGGTGTCATGCATCGGTTACGAAGCAAATGAGGTCCAACACCAGCCGCTAATCCAAGAAGAAAAAGCAAAGTGAGGAGGATGAGTTTTTCGGAGAGTAAACTCATTGTGATTGAGGGTCACATACAATCTTCTTACTTGGCAAAAATAAGGATATAAGCTAAATCATTTTTACTTTATCTTGTGCCTGTAAACCATAAAAGAAATAAACACGTAGCGTAGCACTAACGGTATCATCTCTCTGGTAGGGGAATAAGGGAAATATTTGCGGGCCTCACCATGTTAAAGAATTTATAGGTTTTTACTTTCACTACTTATTTAAAAGAGAAACAGGTACTTAAATATTCGCCCCGCAAAGTGGACGATCAAACGTCATCTTTCGATACCAACGAGTCAAATCAAGCAGTGTCGCCAACGGCTTCCCTCACAGTGACGCTTCATTGGAATTTGAAGCGGTGTTGCCCAGGCGCTAAGCTGCGGGAAGGGCTTCAGCACTCGTTACACACTTCGGCGTAATACCGCAAGTACAGTGAACATTTAATTTCGATTTGTTAATTTACACTATAGGATAGTTTTCAGCAATAGCTACTTCAGTTCGCTGAAATACTGTCAAATTAGTTAATTTTCTGTGGAATAATATCTTCCGCTCTGAAAGCCACAGCCTGAATTTACATTTACGTAAAGAAGAACAATTAAAAATGGCAGTTTCATTAGTTACAGAGATGTTTCTCGAGGTTGAAAATTCTTGCTTTAGACAAGTAGTAACTTTCTGTGGAGATTGAACTCATAAATGCTTTATCATTCAACACTTTTATTGCTGTTTGATGTTAACTAAAATTTAAAACAATGCTGTTTGGCTCATTGATATTAGCTTGAACCCTGATGTTTGTATCAACAGGCCTACTAGTGCTAGTTATTTAGAGCTCTAGAGATTTAAGTGAGAGTCAAGTTTTGTAACCTAGGGCATTATTATTTTAGATTTTTTATGGTCGACAGGAGGACCGTATTTAGAAAAATATTTCGGGGAGGGGGGTTGATGTGAATATTCACTATCTGTATAGCAAAATTTTTGTACGCTACATCAACGCTTTCTGGCATAAACATTACAATTAAAATGCTAGTTAAATTTTTTTTCTTTGTTACTGCTACTGCTGTGTGGTGGCGCACCAAGGATTTGGCAAAGTGACGCAAAACCGGGGGTCTGGGGGCGTAGCCCCAGCCGCCAACAGATTGTTACGGTTTTCACATAAAAAAACACTCATTTAAGCACACTTTTTATCGAAAAAGGACGTAGCGTACGTGCAGTTAGTGCTGTCTCTAATAGACAATACAAAAATATTTACGTAGGCTTACTTAAAAGCCTTGGTATGCCTGAACTAAAAAGCTTTGCTAAAATAAATGAAAGGAGGATGCAACTTTATTAGCTTTGACGCCTTTGATTGAATGACGTATATCGATGTGTTCTATAATCTACAATAACGACAGGGCCAGCGGAGGGCATGGTACCGTGGCTCTCCCTGAATGCGCCTATGCCGCTGGTCCTGGTGCTGAGCTTAAACTCACGAGGTCCAGTGTGCAAGACCCGAAATAAAGACCAATCAAAAGCACCCACAGTATTTTTCATCAAAGGCGTGAGAAATGCGCGAGCTACGTTGCTCACAGTAAAGATCTGGTTTGCAGTGAGTGTACCTTAATTCACTATGCATTACAGTCACTGCTGTACTTGTATGCATGGTTGTTACTTGTTATTGTATTAGGGCTGTAAACTCAAGTAAAATTTTAACCCGGATCCGAACCCAAAAAATTTTGCGATTTTCCGAACCTTGAGGCGAAAATTTTGCCAAAATTATGTTTAATTCTTGTAAAATTATTTTCCTGTGACCAAAACTTCTCGAGTAGCCTACAATGCAAATGCAACTGCATGAAGTGCCTTGATGCTTACGGAGAGCGAATATATTATAGCTTCTGTACAGAGCTTAGAGGTACTGCGCAGGAAGCGGCAGACATTTACTAAGCTACTAAGCTGATGATTAAATTTTCATATACCGGTGGACTAAAATCAAATTGGAACAGACCCTGAGCTTGTTGCATTCATACAGGTTGCAGGGCAAATACGCTTGGTTGAAGAACACCGTTTAGTATCTAAACTAATTATCCCAGCAAAGGATTCGCTGCAGTTGTGAGCACAAAATGAGAAAAAATAACGAGTTTCGAAAAAAAGTACGGGGGGATCATATCACTTTCTTATTTGCATTCATGTAAACTTATATTCTGTTCTGAGAGGAGGCATTGATTTTATGTCACACGATAATTTTCTTAGAAAATAGAAAAGCAAATTATTTGTAACGTTTGCATCTTTAATACGTTTCTATTTGCACTAGCCCAATAAAATAATTGTAAATATCAAGCTTTGTTCAGCATAATTATAAAAACTGCGACTTCTTTTTCAACCTAGCAGTAGGCCTATCATCCAACACATAATCAAAGCTATCTACAGGGTGGTTGAAAAGTAACTAGGCAATAAAAATAGCGTGTGATTTTCCTACCGCCAAATTCCAGATAAAAACAATGGTATTAGTCGAAACAATACTTATGGAGATTACATATTTTTCAGATTTTGATAATAGCTTGCGTTGTTTATGATATGTTACATAGCATTTTTGATAATGACCTCTCGCTTGACCATTCAGGAGCGAGCCAAAATTGCAGCACGTTATGAGGTGTGGAATTCCGTAGTTGAGGTGCAGAGATGGTGGCGTACGTTGAAGGGTAGTCGTGCAACACTACGTCCGGAGACAATAAGAAATTGTCATGCAAAATTGATGACCACAGGATCTGTAAACGACAAACGAAGGAGCAGGCGTCCATCCACAAGTCGATCGCCAGCTAAGGTGGCAAAAGTACAGGAAATGTTTGATCAGAGCCCGCAAAAATCAACTCGTCAAGCAGCTCGTGAAAGTGGACTGTCAAGGCATTCAATACTTAGAGTGTTACACAAAGAACTGAATTATCGCCCATGGAAACCCTATTATGTGCTTAAGCCTGAAGACTAGGAACTTAAGCCTGAAGACTGTGACCGAAGAATGGAATACGGAGAATTAATGTTGGGTTGGTATGAAGATTGGCCTGAATTGTTCGAAAATATCCTTTGGAGTGACGAGGCAGTGTTCCATGTCGGTGGTTTCGTAAATCGCCACAACTGCCATTATTGGGGAACAAATGAAACAGATCCTAAACAAACTGTTGAGAGAATGCAAACTCGTCCAAAAGTGACTGTGTGGTGCGGAATGACGGCAAGCAGAATTATTGGTCCATATGTTCTGCGTGATACCATGAATGCGGAGCGCTACCTTCACATGCTTGATAGTTTTGTGTGGCCCACAGTGTCTGGTTGGGATAACATCGATGACTTAATATTTATGCAAGATGGTGCACCACCCCACTTTGCTCTCACTGTGCAAGCGTGGTTAGACCAACACTTTTCAGGTCAATGGCTGGGTCGACGCGGACCTCATGAATGGTCTCCGAGAAGCCCAGATCTTACACCGTGTGATTTTTACCTGTGGGGTTACACAAAAGAGGAAGTGTACAAGACAAAACCTCGCACATTGGAAGATTTGGAGATAAGAATCCAACAAGTTTTGAATGCTATCCCCAATGACATTCTTTTAAAAGTTGTTCGTTCTATCCCTGGTCGTTTAATGAAGCTAGTTGAAGCAAATGGTGCATACGTTGAAATATGAATATTTGATCTTTGTTACAAATTTTAAGTAAATCAACTGAGCAATTATACTTTCTCCTGTAATATTTAATATGCTCCTTTGTATCTCATTAAGCTTAAAGTCAAAATTTGGAAATTATTACAAATTTTTAATGCCTAGTTACTTTTCAACCACCCTGTATTAGTCGAAAATGTCGTTATTGTAAAATTTGCAGTGAATTGGTAGCGCACATACGGCGACAGTTTTAGCACAAGCCTGGCGCCTGCTCCTTTTAAGCCTCTGACGGGCGACCACTAATAATATTAATAGCAATCAATTCAAACAACAGTTCATCTTTAAATCAGTCTGCATGCTTTATCGTAATTTATTTGAATGAGTAGTACCCAAAGGCTTCAGCTTTTTTATGGGTTCCTGTCTTATATACTACAATACCGTTATAACTGGATTAGTTACACGGTAAATGTACGAAATGTAGCGGCAACTTGTGCCTGGAGCGCTAAGCACTATTATAAGGAAACGCACTATCGCAACGATGACTCGAAGGACAAAATGTTACAGTACATTCTACTACAGGACTTGCATACTACATTTTTGATGATTACTGGACTTGTAGTGTCTTAGAACTTAAACAAATATTTTGGGACGTTTGATCCCCCCATATCTCCCCCTAAATACGGCCTTGATTAACCATATGGCAGATGTACCAAATGCTACGATACCCCGCGCCTGGAGCGCTAACCTTTGTGATTTATTAAGAAACGCATACCGCAACAATCACCTGCGGGTCAAAATGTAACATCCCACTACTACATACTATGCTATGTTTTGACGACTGCAGTGCTTGGACTGTCTTAGTTCAAACTTATGAAAATATTTTGGGGGGGGTGTGAACCCCCTTATCCTTCCCCTAAATACGGCCTTGGTCTGCAGAAGAAAACAAGTGCTGACATCTGCAGATACACCAAAGTACAAGCACAAAAAAAAGCAGAAAGCCGAAGCAGTAGGCTACTTTGACTTTGATTAATTTTAACGGCAGCCTTAAGATGCGTAAGTTTATTTTTTAAGAGCTTGACCGCATTTTCATTCTACGGTACAAGGATTGAAGCATGAAATAAAAAAAAGCATAGTATTTCTTTCTCTGTTCTCTAAGCTTCGTGTTTACTGGCATTTAACCTCTCTCATCACCCTCACAATGCAATCATATTCAATTGGCTTTGAGTCTAACAGACTGTCTAGCTGCTACTTCTGAAGAGGCTCTAAATTGCTTGAAATGATTATTACATAGTAGAGTGGTTTTACAAATTTTAAAATACCGGTTGCCTTCGAAATGTTTGTTGGTGTTGTTATAGCTAAATCGTTTCAAAAAAACAAAAAATAAATTATGCCTTCGGGCAAGCTTTGTGCACCGTCTTCCCGTCTTTTTTAGTACCCACATTCCCACAACGAAGAACCCGTTGCTGCCAAGTAGTATGAAAAAATGAGCTTTACAATAATTTTAGGTATTGGCTTTTACAATAGTGTATCCTTCAAACTTCTCGTTTTTCAGAGCACTTGACGGGAAACTGCGAATATTTCAAAGTTGATGTATCTCTTTTTAAAAATGAGCATGACCACGACCAGGCATGGACGGCTATAATGCAAGCTATGACGGCTACAAAAGGAAAAACTGATACACAGAGTTTTGGCAAACTTTTAATACGCTCAAGTTGTTTGTCGGCAGCGTGGCCGAGTGGTTTGGAGCGTTGTTTTTTACGACGATCATGATCGCAAGGTTGATGGCTCAACTTCCAGCAAGTCTCGTTGTTGTGTCCTTAGATAAGATACTTCATGATAATTATCTCTGCTTGGTGGAATCTAACAATCAGCAAATTAAAAAAGTCAAAGGCAGAACTTAACCGGAAAACTCGGAAACAAAACAACCCTTAAACGAGACTGGATTCGTCCCATGCATAGCGCCTCCGTCGCTTTTTCGTGACAGGAGGATAAAAATGAAGACACCATTGGCTATCACTGTTCTCTACTTGATTTTTGTCTTTTTTTAACCTTTTCTGTTGATGACTCTCGTTCCACAATCTCGCTGATATTTGACAGTGGTACTAGTTTCTGCATCTTGCTATTTTATACATTGATAGGTTTATTCGGTACTGGCAGCTTACGTGACTTTATCGCAGAGCAAACCCTACCAATGCCCGTCTACACAAGTCATAAAAGGCCGTTCAAAATGAAAATGAACGACACTAGGCGTCAGGTAGCCCTAAATCATAAATAATGCAAGCAATAATTAAGTCTCTTTATGATTTTTCATCATGTAAATTTTACTTTAAACGCCCTCTTGGGCTCCAGATTGTCATTGGAAAATTAAACAAATCAATGAAAAGTCCGTGGGGACATAAATCCAAATAAGAATCCGTTTTAGCAATACGTGTCGTTAAAATAAAGTCAAATTCAGTTTATTCGTTTGTGCTGGAATCGTCAGCAATTCCAATACAGCTTTTATCATAAAAATGACAAAAAAAGATTATTTCCATTAGTAATGACCCTGTGGCAAACAGGACGGGGCAGGACTGTTTAATAGTCATCCGAGCTGCATCAAAGATGACGCGGGATTTTACGAAACTCCATGGTCGAGTGGTAAGAGCGTCCGCCTCTGGAGCTGTAGACTTGGGTTTTATTCCGAGTCAGGTCAAACCAATGACTTTAAATCTGGTATTCACAGCTTCCCTGCTTGACGCTCAGCATTAAAGGGACAACGTGAAGGATAAGCCGGCAAGTTTACGTGTTGCGCCGTTGGGAAAGGCACTTAGCGGGATTCTTCCATCTTGGTGTGGTAGACAGATGGCTGGCAACTCCTAAGCGAGCTCGTTATAACGCTTTCTCGTAATAGGAGGATAAATATGCAAGTAAATACAATAAATACAAACCTTTCTCAAACTCTAATATAGAAATATGTTAGAGTTCATTTATATCGATTGATTTATATCCCTTTTGATTGAACCAACGAGATTGTGACCTGTGTTAGATAATATCGTGCATTAAGTTCAATGTGCTACCATTCTCCAACTAAATATACATCGGTTGGCCGAGTGGGTAAAAACAACGCCACCAGCGCGGAAGGTGTGGGGATCAATTCCCAGGCCGGTCAAATCCGTAAAGTTTTGCCAACGGCTTGCCTCCGCTGCTATATTTCTTCGGAGCTGAGCAGCGAAGATGGGCCTCGCCACTCCTTACACGATTCCGTGTAATCACGCGAGTATAATGAAGATTTGATTTTTTTTTATTACGCCAAAATGTTGATGTGACAGACCTATATCTTGGATGCACTTTTCAACAGCATACCCAGCCATTTTTTTTGGGGGGGAGGCACTAGGTTTAGAGCGATGGAAAATGTATTTAATTAAAAATGACTAGGGAAAAATCAACTTGAAATATAATTGTTCGTGGTAGTATCTGGCGATTAGCTCTACATCAAAATCAAAACTAAACTGATTAAATCATCATAGAATATTCAAAAGATTGCCGTAAGTTGCTGCTACACTGTAGTAAATTACAGAGTTGTCAATCGGGCTCGGGGTTTTCGGGTCGGGTCCGGGCCGGGATCGGGCTTGGGTTTTGAAAAATTGTCGGGCTTCAATCGGGCCAGACGTCGGAGCAAAATCGAGAGTTTCAGTGAGTGATACGGTTGTCGCGATAACTTTAGAATAAAGCGAAGGAGCACTTTGTTTAAATGTTGCTGTTCGTAACTGCTGGATGTGACTGTGGATGGGTAACAATCATTTTCTTTTTTTTTTAATTTCTTCAAAACTTTAAGTGATGTTTTGATTTCGGGTTTAAATCGGGCTCAGACTGGCTGATAAATTAGGGTTCGAGTAGGGTTTGGGCTTAAAAAATTGGTTCGGGTCGTATCTGGCTTAACATCTTCGGCCCGTTGACAACTCTGGTAAATTATAACTGGCGCTGTTCTTGCACGAATAGCAACTGACACGGTTTCTTCGAATTAGTAAGTTCTATTATCGTCTAAAAAGAGCCCATCGTGAATTTTGCAAGTACCCAGATTTTGCGGGCAGAAACAGTTTTTTGATTCACAATTCATTTTATGATGTCATAATTAGGGGGATTTTAGGTCACGAAAGTTACTTTTTTGCTGGCTCCAATTCACACAAAAAGCGAGGAACCAAAATTTCGCGGGTGTGGGGCTACTATTTAAGAAGTTATAAAGTCACGAAAAGTTGCTTTTTGTGTTTTTTGGTTACATTTAATTTTTTAGGTTACAAAGTCTTTTGTGCTATTTTTTACCCAATTTTCCATTTTTTTAATCTTTTCTTTCTGGAATAGATCTACAATCTGCCTAATGCATCAAGGTGGTTATATACTAAACATAAAGCCCTAAATCTTCCAGTAATGCAATGGCATCTTTGCAATGTCAACACTTTGAATTTTCAAGCGCTTGATTAAACTATTCCATTGATTAGTTTTCGCTCAGAACAATACATTTTTTTGGAGATTAGACTGAATGAAAAGCGAATGGACTGGTGTTTAATAACACTCCAATCTTTTTGACGTGGGTAGTGGCTTGTAAATCATAACGTCGTATCTACCAAAACCCAAATAGTTTTTACAGCCTACGGCAGTAAACACTTAATTTTAAATTTTCATTGATTTAAATAAGAGATTTATTTTAACATTCAATAAAAAAAGCAGCGGTAATTTAACACTTAAGAGTCTCCTACCCCAACTTTTCTCCTATTTTAAAACTGAAGGGTTAAAATGAACATCGTAGATGAGTATAGTTGGAATACTGATTTTCAACAACGATTGAAAAAAAAGAGTTATTGCAGGCAGACCTTGACCGAAATTGTCAAAATTAACTGAGCTAATTCTAATCTTTTTTTATCTAGAAGACATATCAGTGGTAATTCATATCAGCAAAAAGTGTGCTAAAATGAGTGTTTTTATGTGAAAATCGTAAAAATCCGTTGGCTGGTAGAAGCGGATCACCAATTAAGCCCCTTAGACTTCAGTGGCCCACCGGTTTTGGGTCAATTCTTTCGCCAAATCTTGGATGCGTCTTTGGTATGGAGAAACTGTAATTTCATTGCTTGAGTTTTTCGAAAAAATGATATGATGGATATACATTAAAATGAGTCGTTAAGAAGTTGTTCCTGCTGTATATTGCTTGCTTCAAGAATGCCAACCAATTACAGCTGCAGTAGAACGCAGTTTTTCCATGCTGAACAAGCTACTTGCCAAAGACAAATATTTTTTACCAAAGAATGTTCAACGTAATGTGTCCGTGCACTATAATTTGAGCTCTAATTGAGACTATTTTATCGCTTTTAGCTTAAACCGCTGTTATTTTTCATTTTGCGCTGTTTTTTAAATAAAGTCACTTTTTGGTTACTTTTTTGCCTAAATTACGTTTTCAAGTTTTTTACGTCACAAAAAAACGCCCTAGTCATAATTGTTACGCGTGACGCAAAAAATTTACGGGAAACAGTCGTATGTATAGACTTCAACTGTGGACTTCGCGTGATGCCTTTAAAATCAACTATAACTGCCAGAATTGAAGAATATGATCTTTTAGCTGCCTGCCAGTCCGTAAATATGGTCAAATATTAATGACTATTGCTTATGTAAAACAAAACGTATTTTCGTCTTTTCAACGATATGACATTTGAAATTTAAGCCACTCAAAATTACAATCATCAAGAAATCTCTTTCCATAATCATAGAAAACTTAAAAATGTATCGTAACCATAGATGGGCAAGTTAATGCAAAGCGTTAGCTTCGTTAACCACTACTTCGTTAACACAGTTATGCACTTCCGTTAAGGTTAATTTGTTAAATTCAGCTCCAATTAACGGAAGTTAATTAAATTCGTTAAATCGTTAATTTTGACTTAAAACGGCATTTCTTTTTACAAAAATCGTAAAATTTTTTATTGTCAATGTTTGCGTAAGCATTTAAGCAATTTTTCTGCTCTCACACAATATGTTTTGTTGTTTTTATATCGCATTTTGACCTCATTGGTCGTATTTTGCTAGTTAATCGATGTCAAACTTAACCAACAATAAGAGAAATAAGCGTTTACAAAAATTTAACGGAAGTTATCAAGCATTTACGGAAGTTAATTTAGTCCGTTAATTTCAAAAAGAAATTTTACGAATTAACTAGTTAATAAAAAGTTAGCTTTGTTATTAACGAATTAACGATTAACGAAATCGCGCTCGCCTCTGATCGTAACGAGTGGTGGGATTCAGCCAGTTCGCTTCAGTTCTATAGAAGTGTCTCACGGATTTTCATTAGATCGACGTACCGGCCAGTTTCGCTGTTTATACTTATGCCATTAATTGAAACAAAACCGGCAGAAAACACAGCTTTTGTCGCAGAACCGGCTGACAGAAAATTCGAATCCTACCACTGATTGTAACTCTGTGAAAATAACTTCAGTTATGTATCTATCTTTGTCTCATTTAGTTTTTATTGAGTGAAATTGCAGACCCAGATTGCGCTTTTGCTTGAAGCTCTTTTTTTATCACACTTTTCTTCTTAAGGTAAGTTTGATAAAAGTTTGTCTCATGAACTTGAACTACCCCGGCTACTTTAACTGCTTAATTAACTATTACAGAATTATAATAAAGCTTATCAGAAAAGTCCTTGAAAAATCTTATTTTGAATTTAAATCTCTTGGCGACTTCATTAACCAACTAAAAAATTGATTAGACATTAGAATCACGTGACTTTGCCTCAATTTTGTTTGTAGTCAACATCAAATCAATGTACATGTCATGAATCTTCATCAACACCGCGGATTCCTATTAAATATTTAACAGCTAAATAACGATTTAAGGTTTACTTCTTTTTTTTCGCTTTGAATTTTCCGTTAAGTTACCTATTCATCCACCTTTCATGCGAGCCGATAGCTCGCCAATAACTTCTGGTAGGGAGGGGGTGAATTTGGGCAGTGAACCAGTAAACAAAAACTGAAATCTTATTTGTTTCTTTGAAATGAGTTTCTCCGTAGTATGTCTAATGTAAAGCATAACAATTCTGTAAAGTATTGGATGAACAAAACTAACTTGTAAGCTGACAGTAACTTCCTCAAAAATTTGTACCTTGTCATTCACTCATTCACAGCGAAGGAAAAACACTACAAAAAAAAGAAATGAAATAATAAAGTGATAATTAAAAGAAAAAAATGCTGCGAGCCTAATCTGAAAGGCCCACCAATTCAGCACATATAAGGCAAATTTCATTTACCACTAGAGGTCGCTTATGGGAAACTCGTTACAATTGCTTCGGTAATTTATTAGCATAAAGCACATGGAGTTGGCCGAGTGGTTGGTGCATTGAGCTCCGAAGTTGGCCTTGTGAGTTCGATGCTCAACTAGGTCATCTTCCGTGATGCGCATACTTTACTAGCAGAAAAAAACCTAAGCTGCATTTACGCGGCTTGGAAAAAAATTATTAGCATATGGCGCATGCGGTTGGCCGAGTGGTTGATGCATTGGGCTCCAAAACTGGTTTCGCTGGTTCAATTCGCGATTGAGACATCTCTAATGATGCATATACTACAGTAACTAGTAACTACACCAATATAACAAACTTATTTTAAGCTGCAATTATGTGGCTTCAAAAAATATTTATTCTCATAAAATTGTTTTAGGCCTATTTATCAGTTTTTTGAAATTATTGTTATTTTTTAACATTTTCAGTAGCGGTACTTCATTTTTTTCAGTAGGTTGATTTTTGACTTTGCAAAAAGGTAAACTACCAACTGCTCCCCGACGTTATTGTTTTTGTGCGTAAACCATCGAGGCAACGCTTCCCCTTCTTTCCCTTTTTGGCCAAATTTAATCGGAAGTGTCCTTCAAATATTCTATTAAAATACGTCAATTTTTTGACATATTTGAATTTTCACCTGTCCCTTACATTTTCCACCTCTACGACCCTGCAACATCAAACTTTGCGGAGGTCAATGGCATACGAAGGGTCTATGCGGGCAGCGAGTAAGTGTCTACATTTTTAAAAATCCTTTTGCACTGTTTAAAGACAGTATCTTATTGATGGAAAAAAGAGGGTTTTCAATTGACACCCATCTACGTTTAAACTGATTGCTTGCTTCAAAAATGATAGTAGAAGCCTTTCTTGGTAACCTAAAATATTTTTTTAATATCAAACTTAATAACAAAAAACAGCGCATGCAAGAGAAAAATCTTATCTTATTAGCCTGCGGGTTTTCTAAATGTAATCAGCAAGAATCGCATTTTCTATTTGACGAAATACAGGAGCTAATGAGCTTTGAGTAATTGAAATGAGAGTTACTGCGTTTGAGGTTGAAAAGTGAAGATGGTCCATTAGGTTTTTCAGACAAAACTCAAAAGTGATGAGCTTTAAATTATGACTGCCAGGTTACAAACTGTAATTTTTCCGGCATTTGAAGTTGGAGTTAGGGAAGATTTTAACTATTCAAGGTTTTGCAATGCACATAGCTAGCGACAGCATCTATTCGCTACCGATCCGTGTGAAGTTTGTGACCGGTCCGTATGCGTTTTCAGATTAAATGCTTTAAATTCGAAACATCTTTAAAACGTTAGACGCAATTTTCGGACGTTATTAAAAAATACGTTATAGCACGATTCTGGTGACCCAGTTATGCAAATCTACTCAACATCATAAAATTAACCGTATTACAAAGACATATCTTCTAATTTAACAGCGAAAATTTGATTATGATGTCATTTTATCGTAAATCTTCGGTAAATCAAATAGCGCTAGGCTCAATAAAGGTAGTTAGGAGAGAGAGAGAATAACGTTAGGAATCAGATTTGAGAAGCTACAATAAAAAATTAAAGCGAAGCTTCTGCAACAAGATTTAAAAAATTTAGTGTTTGAGTCCGTGTACAACAAAATCGAGGTTTTCAGTTCTGAATAAATCCGAGCTGTTTTATTGCTAAAACATTAGTGACTTTTCAAAGGCCGGTCCGCCAAAAAAACTTCCGTTTCACACCGGTCCGCTGTGGCGAAAAAGGCCGCCGACCACTGCGCTAAATCATTCTGTATTTCTGCACATCAAAGTTAATACATCTCCAAATCGAACTGTAATATAGCTGGATGGCCATCAACCATCTCGTAAAAATCGAGAACTAGTTTTAAAAATAGGCGTTTTTTACCAGCAAAAATGCAGATGTTGCAACAGTAGCCTACTTGGATGCGAAAGAAAGCTGCAACCGCAAAGTGATACACGTTATGCAATAATTATATAACAAACGGCATATAGTGAAATAGAATTAAAGCATATTGTGACGATTAAAAGCTTGAATGGTTCTTGAATTAAACAAACATCAAAAGGGTTCTTCTACACGTTTTGGTGCATTGGCCTGTAATATCTTCATCAGGACGATTTTTATATATTTCAGTCATCATTAGGGCGATTTTTTTGTAATCTAAAAAACTTAAAAATGTGACTTTATTTTTGTTAAGAAGTAACCAAAAAGTAACTTTATTAAACGAATAAAAGTAAAACGAAAATAGTTGCAGCCAAACATGAAAAAACGTGAAGAAGGCCCAGTTTAACTCGTGCTTAAGTTATAGTGAACAAACATGTAGTGTTTTACATTTTGTGGTAGAAAGTTTCTGTCCTTTGCAAGTAATTTGTTAAGCATAGAAAAACTTCTTTCCACAGAAGCAGTTGTAGGCTGGCACCGAAGAGGCACCTTAGTGTTTGTAGATTGTAAATTTATCTTTCTTGCATCAATCCAAGACAAAAAACTAGAAAAATTATGCAAAAAAGCACAAAAACCAAAATGTAACCTAAAAGACAAAAAGTAACTTTTTGTAACTTATAACTTTTTAAATGCTGACCCTATAGCTGTGAAATTTTGGTTGAACGCTTCTTATGTTAATTAGAACTAGCAGAAAAAAAGCAACTTTTGTAACCAAAAATCGCCCTAGTCATCATCAACAAAGACTATGAAGCAAGAGCTAGAAGCTGAGTTTCAGATACTTTTTGAGAAGCAGTAATAGTAGTACCTATTTTATTTCATTCAACGATCAAACTAACACAAACACAAGCAAGAAACAAATACAATGATCAAAAAATAGGTAACAGCGACAAAATGATATAGGCCTAAGTGAAAACATGCCTCAGACAACAAAAAACATTATTTAATAAAATATATAAAAAAAAATGCATAGTCGCACAAAAAATGAGATGATGCATTGCGCAAGAGTTTTGGCTTCGAGTTTTCAGTTTTGGCAATTGCAATGTTTGTTTTCTTTAATTAACGGCTACCCACTCTTGTGAATACGTATTCCGAAATTTAAATGTGATTCCGCGCCATTTTTTATCAAGGTAGCATCAGCTTTTACATAAACGTTTATTCATAAAAATCTCACCGCATTTGATTCGAATCAAAGGGAACTTGCATCTTCATGTCGTTAAAAATGATTTGGTCTTGGCAAGTCTTGAAGCTGTGACGCAAAACTTACAAAATTAGTTCGCAAACGCCGCTTATTCCCCACCAGGTCATTTTTGCAATTTTTCAAACATAAGCATGCCCGAGGGGATTCCCAGAAGCAATTGTTTAAACGTTGAAAATCTTTAATCGTGACTAAATTTTTAAGATATTAGGAAGATAAAAAAGAATTTTCATAAACTCAACGAGTTTGTTGAACAATCGCTCTTTCAAGCGATGATAGGATCAGCAGATTACAATGGCACATTCAAACTTAGCATTTCAAAATCGCGTAAAATATTGACATAAATAAAGAAATATTACGGACCGGCCGGCTTGCGCAATTGTTTAAGACGTCGGTGAGAGAGGTGATGGGTTCGATTCTCGACTGATCGAATCGAACCCAGTGTTGCCAACAGCTCGCCATTGCAGCGATGATTCTTCGGAGCTGTGTTGTCCAGGCGCTGAGCCGCATAGGTGGGCTCGCCACTCGTTACACGCTATGACGTATTACCGCGAGTACATAAAAGATTTGATTTGAAGTTTGATTCTTTCATGTTTTTAGCGACTGGCAAGCTTGTTAGGAAGAATGATTGGAAATATTTTAACCGTATTGGTAATATTTAAAGTTTTTCACCAAGTTGCTCCTCAATTTTTTGATCAAGCTGTGTCAGGTGCGAACAGTTCGCATTAGCGTAGACTTGTAACGACTATTGTACCCAGAATTAGGCTTATCCTAATGTTTTCATGTATTTCTTAGCTATGGTGTTTGCAAAAATAGTTGGCATTTTGATTTGACATGAAACCTAGACAACTGTTTGCACGTTAGGGTTTATCCCTATAATAATGAAATTGTATCTTATTAGTGCAAAATGCGAATAAAATACTAGATGCTGCTGTCTCACAATGAAACACGGTTTGTAGGCATAGTTAATATGGTGTTTTTGTGGAGTAGTTGATCTACACAAGGACGTTTATTTGAAAGAACAGGAAATAATTTTACCATCAAGAAAAATATAGGTCAAGTTCTGTGTAACCCCAGGTGTGAAAGTTAAAAAAACGATTAATTTTCGTCCGTTTATTAAATTTGTTAAATTTTGATTTCTTGTGCAGAAAACTTGAAGTGTCTTGCTCAGAAAACTCCTCTTTACGGGAAAAAATGGTGCAAGTTTAACCAAACAGCAAACGAATTGGGAGCTGTTTGTACTTTTACGTGCATAAAAGGTAAGTTTCATTGATAGCGTTATTTTGCGCATTTCTTATTGCAGCGTATAGTGTGCAAAATCAATTATTTGGATTAAGGTGCCAAAGAAGGTTTCTAATTTTGTTACTAACTTTGAAAAAAAGATGAGACATCCGTAACATTTTTGATTCTTTAGGTTATGAGTTGAAAGGACCATCAGAAAACACTTGCATGCTGACCTTAGGAGGCCACGCAGCCTATTTCATTCCTCTTTCAGGAATCTGCAAACGTGAGTACTGAGTACTGTGCCAGAATAATACGCTAAAGTTTTCTCACTGGCGTAAACCGTCCAATTGATATTGTGGTTAAAGACATCGCTATCGGCGAGTGAGGTCTGGGTTGCAATTTCCGGGTCGGTCAAATCGGACACGGAATCGCCAATAACTACCTCCGTTGCGACGTTTCTTCGGCGCTGTGTTGCCCAGGCGCTAAGCTGCGGAGATGGTTCCATCACTGGTTGAACGCTTGGGCGTAATAGCGCGAGGATAATGAAGCTTTTTATAGTTTTTTCCTGCTTCTCTCGTCAGAGTGATTTGTAAGTGACTGATGCGATCGGCTCCAGTTTGAATTAAACTGGTCGTAAAAGATATGAGACCATCGTCTGCTTCTATCATGTCGCAAGTTAAACGTTTTCGGTTTTGTATTCGGACTTTTTTAGCATAAAAGGTTAGGAGCACGTTAAAACAGGCTGCATTGCAATAACATTTGGTTTACATTGTTACAAAGTAATTTAGGCACTTTATCATTAATATCAAGGCGTATAACAAGATAATCTATTGCAGTAAGCAGAAAATTTGCTTACTTCAGGTTTTTGCTTGATTTGATCCTTGTTTTACATTAGCACCAAGCCATAATACAGCACCTGTAGGTTGACATGAATTAGGCCTAATATTAAGAAAAAGGCAAAAAAATTTGATCAAAATTTTAACATAAAAATTTAGGCTAATAACGACTGTAAAAAATCTTTTTGATGCAAAAAATAGCATCAAAACTCTAGAACTTCGAAACATAAATTGTAATTCCAATTTGATATTGTTAGGGATGTGTCGGATAGCAAATTTTCCGGATACCGGATATCCGGCAAATCTGACTTGCCGGATATCCGGTACGTCACTATCTGGCCGGATATCCGGCCGGATAACGGATAGTAGCACTAAGCCAAAATTAATATTTTGATGGTTTTTGTACTCGCTATCGTCTTGCTCGACTAGCGAGCCATGAAACTAATTGCATGAGATCATGTGACATACAGCAAACTTCCAAAAGCATTGCGTCATTAAAAATGGATTTCATTACTCTATCTAAGTCGGCCGAATCGGCAACGTGGTCGAGCGGTAGGAGCTCAGTTGATGAAATGACCATCTTACTGATCTCTTTTGATTCAACTTCAATCCACGAGCTACGTTTGTGTGGCAACACGTTTTCAATGCTGGGCTTTATTTTTTTGGTTAAGAAGAATTGTGTAAAAAGTGTGGATTTTGGTCAAGAGCGTGCCGAAAGTCGGATACCAAATCGGTCTGCCACCTTAGACGTCTAATCGCCGGGAGCAGGAGCAGTGTTTCCTCGGGTCTAATACCGAAGGGGGTGGCATATATCTGGCTTACGGGGTATTTTCATTATTACATCAAAAGTTGACTGCATGCACAATGCACAGTAGTTATAACAGCGCAAAATCTCAGCATTGTTTTGACGAAATTTTGCGCTCATGCTATGTATAAAGCGAGAAGAAAACTCTTATCAAACATGTGACCAGCGTCAGCGGCGTGATTTTACGAGTAAAGCAATCGAGTTAACAATCGCCACACATTGTGTTGATTTTTGCTGTTTTGCACTTGTGAGCAATAATTTGTGATACTCATCGAAAAAGCAAACTCAAAAAAAGATCAAATTTTTATTATACTCGCGGTATTACGCAGAAGCATGTAACGCAGAGTTGTAAACGGGCCGAAATTTTCGAACTCGGCCCGAATCCGAAAATACAAGCCCGAACCCGAAAAATGTTTCAAGCCCGATTTGGGCCCGACTAAAGCCCGAAATCTGACAATTTTCTAATAAAGTAACAAAAAGATAAGTTTGGTCGCAAATTCAATACCGCGCTGTAAACTGACACAAACAATAATGCAACTTAACGTATATTACTTGATTTACTTGACACATTCTAACTTGACTCTTTCTTACTTGACAAAACAACAATGTTACAAAGTGTGAGACCAAGTTCAGGCAGGCCCGAACTAAGCCCGATATATTTTTCAAACTTCGGCCCGAATTTAATCCGACCCGAAAACGGCTCGACTTACAACTCTGATGTAACGAGTGGCGTAGCCCATCTCTGCGCCCGTGCAACACAATCTTGAATACCGAAAAAAAAAGGCGCAACGGTGGTGAGCCTTCCACACCAATAGCGATGTCTTTAACCACTACGCTAAGCGGTCGGTAAAAGGCAAGTTTAAATTTGGATTTTCGCATGTTTAAAAGCTACTATAAAACGCATGGTTTCATAGTTACTCTACCACAACATTTCTGCAAAAAATCGATCCTGCGGTAAATTTGTAATGATTGGTAGATTACATCAAACTTTAATACAAATAGGCGATTGATGAACTAAGGACCTTGAATAGGCAATTACAGACTTCAGCTTACATAACGTTACAAAACCGCGCAACATTCAAAAGCAGAAATACATCCATTACAATGCTACTTGTACCTTAAAATGTTGTTTTTTGAACGTAGTAAACAAAGTTTCAACAAAAATTCTCTCTCCCTGCTGTTTGCCTTCGAGAAAGCAATGGCGCCTATGTCCGCCGCTTATTGCATTTTTTTTTCGTTTTGAACAAAAGACGAACGTGCCAGTTGTAGGACAGAAGACAGGCTTTTAAAGGTAAATTATTTGCATGGTCTTTACTCTTTAGGGATGAAAAAATGATATTGGTTCCCGAACTTATACCGTCTCGGTTTGAAGCCGATTGTTTGTTCGTTTAGTTGCATATTTACCCTCCTGACTTCCTATCCCGAGAAAGCGGTCAAAGCGCCATACGAGCTCGCTTAGGAGTTACCAGCCTTCTGTCTACCACACCAAGAAGGGGGAATCCCGCTAAGTGCCTTTCCCAACGGCACAACAAGTAAACTTGCCGGCTTGTTTTCCACACTGTCCCTTTAATGCTGAGCGTCAAGTAGGGAAGCTGTGAATACCAATTTTAAAGTCATTGGTTTGACCCGACTCGGAATCAAGCCCGAGTCTACAGCTCAAGAGACGGACGCTCTATACCACTCGGCCATCTCAGCTGTTAAGTTGTATTCTCTTGGTTGATTAATGATTACTGCCTTGCTGCTACACCATCGAAGTGGCTTTCCTGATGACAAAACTCACAGCACCAAACGAAAAAAAACTTGTAAACTAAATTTAAATCCATTTGATATAAAAAATTACCAACGTAATCTAAGGTTTGGACTCGGTTGTGCTTTTTATAGAAAGCCTAAACAAAATTAAAGTTTTCAAACTTTCAACTAAATTTTTTTTGCATAAATCGAAAAGGTAACTTTTATTTTTACAGAGTCTACTCTGAGCAATTTCCCTGCACTTTAGAAATATCCGGTATCCGGCCAAATAGAGAAGCACTATCCGGTCGGATACTGGATACCTCAAAAAGCGCCGGATAGTGCCGGATACCGGATATGTATCCGGTATCCGGCACATCCCTAGATATTGTGAAAAATATTAAGAAACAGCAAAACTTGCATTAAAGAATTTCAGTTTCACCACATTCCGCTAATTGCAATTTTTCGTATTGAATTTGGGGTTTGTGGTTATGAAAAACGCACGTTGTGTAAACATAAACAATAAACATCGCAACAAGCTAGTTTTCATGGAACAAAATTGGCTTTACTTTTTTCGACCCATTTCGAGGAACAGACCATCAGACAAAGATTTTTAATCTTACACCTGCTCCATGGAGTTGCTGCAAACTTTGATTTTAATCATTTTTTTGTTTTGAATAAGAGTATGCAAATCCCGAAAACGTGAAAAAAATCTAATTAACTTAGGCTTCTTGCTGGTAAATTTTCATGAGAGATGTTAGTAAACACTTTTGAGTACGTCTAAGCGTGTTATGGCTGGCTTTTATGTAACATCTTTATGATTTTTTTTCAACATCGTACGAGACGGAGATATCTCAGTGTGGCTATAAATCGATTAAAATACTGATTAAATATTCGCAGGCCCATGTCTTTGCCTCTAATTACAAATCAATCGCGAACACTAGATAGAAGAAACGAACTGATAGATCCTGGCAAAATAATTTTCCCTTTGAGATACCAAAAAACTCGGATGAAATTCTGAAATTTCGTAATTCAGTATGAATGCAACTAAATCGTTGTTTCTTTTAAACCTGAGAGCTTGTATAACGCCAGCAGTTAGTAGCTGTATTGGCTCACGATTTCGTCGCTGTTCTTTTGTTCTTCTTCTCTGTGTGGTAGTTAATGCCTGCGAGAAGCGGAATTAATGTGGGCAACATTGACGTTGAGAGGGACTCCTATGCATGCGTCTTTCTCACGCCTCCCCCGATTTAACATTCGTTATCGCTCCACTTCTCGTCAAAAAATCATGCCATAATGAAAAGCCTTTTACGCCGCTCTTCAGAAAATGTTTGTGTACGGTAATTTGGTCAACGCGTTTTCATATTTACCTCGTTTTACAACGCCTCCATGAAAAAGATTTAGATCTTGTCTAATGAAAAAATTCTTTGAAGTAAGATAAAAAAAAAAGTCAAGTGAATTTGTTTTCGCTAGTTTATTGCAATGTTTATTGTTTATAATTACCCTAGCCGGATACTCAAAAACTGCGAAACCTTATTTGAATACCAAAGATTGCAAGTATCGAATACGTAAAAAGGCACAATTGAAAATTTACCTCAGGAGTTACATCCCGGTGTACTGGTTTCTGCTCTAGGGGATCTGAAGAACGCTTTTTGGTTAGTTATGGTCGGTTGCAGAGGTACCATTGGAACGACCGCCCTCCTCTTAAAGCGCCAGTGAAGCGATCAAATGAAAATGATATATCAATAACATTATGAGTTAGACCAATGTCCAAGCATTTTATCAAACCATAAACGTAATAGTTCCCCTTTACAAAGATGTTCTGCTTCTGCCCCTCTGGCCCAGATAGAACTAAAAAACGATACGCCACAACGCTCCCTCATTTTTGGCCCCCCAAATGGTGTAAATGGAGTAAAAATTAAACCAAAAATTGCTGTCTAAGAATCATTCAAGCGTTGAAAGAAAATATTAATGATGTATCGAAAAAGAGAATACTCAAACTAATGAGAAAAAAAATTGTCAGTTTACGTCATGTTAATTTACCATAACAACAAGTGAGAGAATTGGAAGCGTTTTAATGTAAACCATAATTTACCGAAGCGTAAATCAGCTGCTAATGACTGTACTTGCCTTTGAAACTGTCATGAAGCGATCTTTACACATTGCAGTGCTAATATTCAACGTTTTTTGATAACGCAATAGCAGATTTAACGCACCTGGCAAGACATTCATTATTTTTACCCTAAAACTAGATAAAGCTTTTGAGCACCAACTACTACTAACCCCAGTGCTGAACTGGCTGATTGTAGTTACCAATGTTTTGCACCGCACTGCAATAGGGTCTAACTTTTGAAATCATTTTAAGGCCAAACAATTTTACCACATGAGTGTTGTTTTTTTTTACCGCATGAGTTGCATAATTTTGTAAGTTTTTGCTTAAATAATTTCAAATTTTAAAAGTATGTATAAACAGAATGAAAATACAATTTGGTATTTTAGAATTTAGATTTGTGTTGATTTTTTATTTCTTGGAAAACTTGCGCTGGAAAAGCAAAAATAACGAGAGCAAAAGTTAAAAAAAAGTTTTTAAAAACGCCACTGTTGCTGTGTTTCATAAATTATACTGTATCGGGCAAAATATTAAAGATATCAGATTCAATGTTAGTAAGGCACAAAAATAAACTCTTGATTCAACGTTGTTTTTCTGAGTTCTTTCTGTTTTTTCATTCATCAGCAAGATTATCTGTAATGTTTGAATGTTCAATTAACCTCCAGTGTTGGTGATTGTGCTAGCTCGTACCATTCGCGATGTCATTTCGCAGGATGTAGAATTTATAGTACACTGATTTTATGGAAGCGTACTTCAGTTTTTTCTCGTAATTATTGCTGTTTGTCGAATTGCTATTCGGTTTTCAATAACATTTTAATACAAAATAATGTGCTCATTTTGTAATTTACCTTTTGTATTTCATTCATAATTTTTTTGCTCAGTTCAGGCGAATTCAGAATGCTTACGTACAGACAAAACGTTGAAAATAATTTCTTTCATCTTTCTTGAATTTTTTCAAACGGCATTCAATAAAAATATGATCGTTACATTTTGAAAATTAGGCCTACACTCGATATTTGGTTACGTTGGTGTTTATTTTCTGCTGATTCATTCCACAAGGTAAACATCAAAATTGTGGTTCATTTCTTCATTGAATAAAAATGTAAGCCGTACATGATTTATCTGTGGATCGAACTAACTTTTCAATTTTGCAAAACACAAATAATTTGGCCAATAGGCTGATATTATTCGCGGAAAACTTTTTGGTGTTGGTGCAGTATTTAGAGTGAATTTAACTACACTAACGGAATAACGGGTGGAGTTGTGTGACAATAAATTACTTCTTGCCCTGCTCTCAGCCCCAAGTATTTGTGTGCTGCAAGGGTGGTTTACTACCATAAGCTGCCCAAGTGTTTTGCTTTCAGTTAAAGCTGTTTTTTTTTTAGAACTGTTTTCTCCGTTTTATGGTATTTCTTGCGTTTAACAGGTATTGTGCCACTAAAAGACGGCAAGAATGGGCCCTACAAAATACATACAATGGAAAACTCTGAACATTTTTTGACATCTGGAGATTTCTTATCCCGCGGAAGGGTGCCAACGGAAATTTACAACACTTTTTACGTTACCAAGCCAGGTGTAAACGGAGTAGAAGGAACTATGTCTTTAAGCGTATCCGCTTATCCAAACGACTATCTTGTCCAAAAAGGTGTAAATTTGATGCTACAGAATTCTTCAAATAGTAAAAACGAAGAGCAGTGGCGAAATGATGCTAGTTTCTGGATCCAAGCCAATCAATTTTATGAGGTTAGTAGGCAGAAGTGGTGTTTTTTCGATAGTTCAGCGGTTAATTAACTTATATTTAGGGATTCTACACTTTCGAGTCGTACTCGACGCCAAACTATTTTATAAATTTTGGAAATCAAGGTGTAAAAATGAAACAACTTAGTTCAGAAGATGATCACAGAGCTTCAAGTTTTAAATGTAAGTAGAGCAAGCATATAACATTCTAAATAGTATGCTACAAATTTGTCCTAGCTGTGTATGCGGGAATGTTTTCAAATCTATAAGAGCGAAAGCTCTGCTTTTACACAGTAGTCAAGCAGGAACCTGTGAATAGCTTAGGTACACTGCATTCTTAACAAGTTTCTTTTTCAAAAGCTCTCTTTGAACTTTGTTTTCAGGGACGAGTGTTTCCAGTTGAAAATGACAGTCTTATGATGATGGATCTACACGTTGCGATGAGAGAAACATGCTGATTTTTCTCTCCAGTGCCCATGAAGACAAGAACAAGAGTTGCAGAATACTTCACAAGATAGGACTACTTGCTTTACTTTCTATAGCGCAGCTAAGGTGGGAGAAAACATTGACACCCAAGCTGTACCCAGAAATTAAGTAGAGTACGCCTCAAAACCAAGGTTTATCAAGTGTTTACTTGTATTCGCTGTTTATGTTACGCTAACTTTTTGCATTCGTTACCATCCTTTTTTCCTCGCTACAAAACTGTTGGATTTAATCGGGATGTCCTGACAAAGCAGTTCGGACCAGGGGCGTGGTAATGAAGGTACTTTCCCACATTAAGGTACAATTTTCCTACAAAATCTGAGCGATGACGATTGTTAACGTGTTTAAAACGAGCTTGAGAGAGTGCGGCAGACGCTCTCTTCAACCTGCGTACGCCGCTGGGCTTTGTTTTTCTCATTAAGGAACAATTAGTACTCTCTTTAGGAATACAAACGATGACTAATTTTTGTGACGTAATTCATTGTGCAGTGGGAGAAAACGTTTTTCTTGATATTGACATTTTAAGAGTTTTTAAGTATGCACGCTAAAAAAGCCTAGCATAAAAAACACAAATCAGGTGTAGGGGATATAGGATGAACAGTGAACAATCATGCAAGCAACGTGGCAAAATCGGTCTTTCAATCAAGCATTTCGGCATTAAGTCAGCACAGATCAAATACTTTGGCAATTAAAAATAAGCAGTAGGCCTAAGCACCCATATTGGTGGAAAACTGACATAGGAACCTTTCCCAAATGACCGAAACCTTGGGGTTTGCTTAAAGCTTGGGGTCAACAGGAAGAGATATTTTCCCCAAATGCTTTTGTTTCAATGGTGTAGACCAAAAGCCAGCTTCTGCAGCAAGTGGATTCACTACAGAAAAGCGAAAGCTAGCACTTCTGGTCAACTTCTGCCTTCCAAAAAACAAATAAAAAAACACCAATAGACATTTAAAAAAACACATTTTATTAAATCACATAGACATTTGACAAACAAATCGACATACGTATTAATATAAAGCATTGTGTAAAGAAAATACTGCTGAAACAGAAAAACTAACTGCTACAATAGTGTACGATCAAATTTTCAAAAACAGAAATATACAAATCAAATGATGGTGAGCGGAACGGAAGGAGAAATTGTTTTGAGCAAAATACATCCTTGTGGAATATGTGGGAAAAGGGTTGGGTCTAACGCTGCGTATTGCACACAGTGCACGAAGTGGATACATGGGAGATGCACGAAAATGAAAAAGGAAACCTGCAGTTCTACAAGACATTTTGTTTGTAGAAGATGCACAGATGTTGGAGATGCCACGGAAGAACCAGTGGAGGTATTACGAGATGAAGTGGAGACTGTGAAGGGATTTTGTTACCTAGTAGACAGGCTGAATGCCAGTGGTGGATGCGAAACTGCAGTGACATCAAGAGTTAGGATCGGATGGATGAAATTTAGAGAATGCGGAAA
This sequence comes from Trididemnum miniatum, assembly GCA_964006365.1. Lineage (NCBI taxonomy): Eukaryota > Metazoa > Chordata > Ascidiacea > Aplousobranchia > Didemnidae > Trididemnum > Trididemnum miniatum. Next base: position 10,319,874 of record OZ023251.1, on the reverse strand, counting down.
GTTGCTACGTGGGAGAAGGTTTTCTTTAAAAAGGGTTGGTTTATCGTAGTTGCGTAAGATCAGCATTCAGTAATGTTATACGGAAGTGAGAAATGGTGTTTGAGAGAGACTGAAATGGCAATTTTGAGAACTGAAAGTGCCATGGTGAGGTCAATGTGTGGAGTGAAAGTAGTGGATAGAAAGAAAATGGAGGAGCTGATGGAGATGTTGGGTTTGAAGAAAACGTTGGATAGAATGGCATAGGCGAATGGAGTAAAATGATAAGGACATGTGATTAGAAGGGATGATGATAATATACTGAAGAAGACAAAGATGATGGAAGTGAATGGGAAGCGAAAGCGAGGACGGCCAAAAATGACAAGGAGGAGGCAGGTGGAAGAGAGAGTGAAGAAAGTCGGCTTAAAGACCGAGGAAGCTGCAGATCGAACGAGATGGAGGGAAGGTGTGAGAGCGATCGCGGAGGGGATGAGGTGTATCCAGCCACCTTCGGAAACGGGGAGAAAACCGGATTGAAACTGGATAGAAGAAATATGCATAACAAATGTTATACCCTTTATATTGTCAGCAACAGCAAAATATACATACGTAGTTAGCTGCTTACTTTATGCCCCCAAAATTAGAGTAAAATAGTTTTATAAACCGTAATTCAAAATATATCTAAATAATGGCAAGGTCAGAAAAATGGTTTTTATTGCCTAAATTAATTTTATGATGCTAGGTAGTAGGCCAGAACTCCTAATTTTCCCCATGTTTGCAGTCATGGATTACGCGGTACCGGATAGTTAGCCATATGTTAGAACTAAGGACATGTACCTTTCAAATATACCGTTGTTAATCTTCACAGGCTTTCGCAAAACCTAACGCCTGACATTTTTTTGGTCGGCACTCATAAGAGAAGTAAAATTGCAAGAAGGGGACCCACAAAAAATTACCATATCCAGCAGCCCATGCAAAGACGCATGGGTATAGGATTAGGAGCTTGCTCTAGTTCAGCCAGATAATTCAAAGCTTTTTAAAGTTGGCCGATAACCGGACCCACGACCGTTAATTTCAATTGGTGAAATCGCGATTTTGCAATTTGACTACTGAAGTGTGGGATTTGAATTAGATATACAAAGGTTTCATTAAGGCCCCTATCTATCTATCTTCCGTCGAAGCAGTACTTACAGAAAAAACTAACATTTTTTTGCAATATTCAACAGAAATGAACAGATTAGACACAACACACATAGAAAGAAGGCAGCTTTAAAAATGTAAAAGGATGGATCAAGCAAACCCACTTATTTCCCAGCGAAACAATCGAAGTTGTTTGGAGCTTGAATCAGCGAAAAATCGGCTTTATGTCCCACAACTAAAAACAAAGTGTTAGCAGCATTCAAAACTTCTAAGGCTTGTTTGTTCTTAACATCAATTACATCATATCTTGGCAGTAAGCCTATCGCTCGCAAAAGATACAACAACACTTTTTTGCTCTGGTCTGTAGCTAACACGAACAGAAAACAACCATTCATTACACACAGCAGAAATTCATAGCATTAACTGAAGGAAGTGAATATCAAAAAGCGCTGACTTTCATTTTTAAGTAAAGCTTAACTAACACAAGCAATGATACTTCAGCAGAAAGATAGATAAACAGCGCCAAGTAAACACTACTCACATTTATTTTTCTGTTTATTCCACACGTAACAAACCACGCTCTCTTCCAGTCCACACTAGCACTGATAATCTCGTGTCGAAAATCGAAAAATTTGGCAGCAGGAATTTGTCTTCAAAAAAAGTCAAACAGCCCATAAAATTCTTGAACACTTTTACTGTTTATAGTTTTAGTCCTGAACTAACTGTGGCGATATAATCAACACAAGGCATAATCATCTTGAAAGTGCTGCACAGTACACGTAAAAGTTTGAAAATGTGTCTTTTGTGGTAGAAAGCGCAAAAAGAAGTACAAATTTGTCATTATACTTGTGATTAATCCCGAGGCAAGTAACGAGTAGCGGGAGCCCACTCCGCGGCTGAGAGAGCCTCGACAACACAGCTCCGATGAAACATAGAAGCGATGGCAAGTCGTTGATGACACTGCATCCAATTTGACCGCCCCGAGAAACGAACCTAGAACCTCCCGTGCCGAGAGCGATGTCCATGAGCACTGCGCCAACCGGCCGGCGCCAATAGAAGTAAATCCTTGGAAAAAAATTCGCCCATACAACAGTTGGAATAATTTCATGTAAGCGTGCCGTGAAAGGTATAGCCCATTAGGGATGTCCATATTTGGGTCATGTTGGAAAAGTTATGTTTAAGCACCCTAATCCCGTGCGGTTAGCCGAAAAAATGATTTTGCAAAAAAAATTTCTGAAATCGGTCAATGTTTAGATCCTTCTCAAAGAGGCTAAAGTTTTGTACATAACATTACGTTAATTAGGGGATTCCCTCAAATTTAAAAATCAAATATTGGCCTAAAACCTTTTTTAATGTTACTCTGGTCGAGTACTTTAACGTTTAAATTGACTAATGTAGTTATGCCGATGTGTGACATCATTTTTTGTTTAGGAGATTTCCCACACCTTGATATTTTTGATTATTTTGTGCTACTGTTAATAACAATGCAATTTTGAAATACTATTTTACTGTCAAGAACAATATTACCCAATTAGCCATTTGCTTGGAAAGCTGTACTGTATTAGAATCACAGTTGGGCGAAAACAGAAATGTAAATCTGCGTAAAGAACTAAAGAAGCAAAATAAAAAACAATAATAACAAGGCATAATCAAATAGCAAAAAAATCTGTCAGATAGGCTTATGCTATGCATGCAGCGTAATTAATATCGCAGAGGACCGAAGGCGGTAAATAGTGAAGAAACCGCATCACATTGGCTTAGCAGGTACAGCTTTCGAAAAGCCTGGAAATTTTTGCCTGTGCTCTTTTACAGCTTGTAGTATGCTTGCGCGCTGTCGAGACTTGTCGGCCAGTATAGCGACATAGTCAGAATGAAGCTTTTTCCCCCTTTTCTGCGGCATCATTTACAACTTTTATGGTCTTTACAATCGACTCCATTTCTTGGAAGGAGCTCGACATGTTCCAGGCGGTTACAGATTCGCTCAGCCGATCATAATCCATAGACAGAGCTTCGAATATAAACCAAGAATCCGGACCAATTAAATCAACAACAGTTGTGTTTTCATCAGTTCTCTGTCGCAAAACTGGCTTTCCTCGTCGAAACTCTTCAGGATGAGGCACCTACCAGAGTTTATCAGCAATCACTCGTTTTGCTTCGTTGCTGGCACTGCCAAACAACGATAATATCACGCTTTCTTCCACAAGATACCATGCATGGCATGCATGCATGCGGATGCAAGTTCATGCTTTGTGAATCCATGTGGATGCATGCATGCTTTTGGAAGAAAGCATGGCATGCATGCATGCCATGCATGGTATCTTGTGGAAGAAAGCGTGATATTATCGTTGTTGGCAGTGCCAGCAACGAAGCAAAACGAGTGATTGCTGATAAACTCCGCTATATGCCTCATCCTGAAGAGTTTCGACGAGGAAAGCCAGTTTTGCGACAGAGAACTGATGAAAACACAACTGTTGTTGATTTAATTGGTCCGGATTCTTGGTTTATATTCGAAGCTCTGTCTATGGATTATGATCGGCTGAGCGAATCTGTAACCGCCTGGAACATGTCGAGCTCCTTCCAAGAAATGGAGTCGATTGTAAAGACCATAAAAGTTGTAAATGATGCCGCAGAAAAGGGGGAAAAAGCTTCATTCTGACTATGTCGCTATACTGACCGACAATCCTCGTCAGCGTGCAAGCATATTACAAGCTGTACTTGCTAAGCCAATGTGATGCGGTTTCACTGCCTTCGGTCCTCTGCGATATTAATTACGCTGCATGCATAGCATAAGCCTATCTGACAGATTTTTTGCTATTTGAATATGCCTTGTTATTATTGTTTTATATTTTGCTTCTTTAGTTCTTTACGCAGATTTACATTTCTGTTTTTGCCCAACGATGATTCTAATACAGTACAGCTTTCCAAGCAAATGGCTAATTGGGTAATATCGTTCTTTACTGTAAAATAGTATTTCAAAATTGCAATATTATTGACAGTAGCACAAAATAATCAAAAATTTCAAGGTATGGGAAATTCCCTAAACAAAAAATGATGTCATCGATGACGTCACACATCGGCATAACTACATTAGTCGATATAAACGTTGAAGTACTCGACCAGAGTAACATTAAAAAAGGTTTTAGGCCAATATTTGATTTTTAAATTTGAGGGAATCCCCTAATTAACGTAATTTTATGTACAAAACTTCGGACTCTTGGAGGAGGATCTAAACATTGACCGATTTCAGAAATTTTTTTTGCAAAATCATTTTTTCGGCTAACCGCATGGGATTAGGGTGTTTAAACATAACTTTTCCAAGATGGCCCAAATATGGACACCCCTAACAGCCCATTCATCTCAACGAGAAACAAGATTGAACACAAGGAAGTTAAAAATGCACTTACTCTTCATCTGGTGTGGAGTTCAGGCAATCATTACACACTCTAACTTTCATTTCAAAACCAAATTTGGGTAAAGTTATCATACCAGGTGCACAAGTAATGCACACAGCTGCCCCGCACTTCCTGCGTAAACAAAATACAGCATTAAAAACAAGATTTGTGCCGTAATGCTGAAAAAATGTCTTAGTTTTCACCAAAGACTGGCAAGCAGTGTATAAACAGCATTAAAAAATTGCAGAACTGTCACAACACCTAATACGGAGCAGTGCAATTTCAAGTGTTCCCAAGGCTACATTAATATCAGTACACCATGTTTCAGCCGCTTTTTTTCAGTTTGAGTTTTCATACTCAATAGAAATCGTTTTAATCTAAGCGTCTGTACGAAAGTGAATTTCAAGAAATGCAATTAGCGGTTAATAAAAACTACAAAAGCTGGTAGAAGATGTATTTTTTTCGATTATAACTTACCGTCATAAAAAAGCGACGGAGGCAACACCGCAGTTATTTCTCGTATTAGTAATTGTTGTATGAGTTTTTCTACTAGCAAGAATTAAAATATGATTAGACTACCGTAATAAAACATCTTATTCAAAGAGGCAACTATGAAGCTAATCAGTAGAAATAGTATGATGATAATGACAGCTTTTACAATACGCTCCACCCACTACGTAACCGGTAATGTGAGTCAGTTCTCGAAAAACATTCAATTTTTAGATACAAATTTTTGGCAATCATTTCACCTGCAGTGATGACGGCGTTGTCCCAGTGTTTTTCGACTCCACATTTGCTTAAGATTCCAGAAAAAAGGTTGATTGCACTTCGCACAAACATCTGCATCACTCCATGCAACTGCCTGTACATAATAATGACAACACGTTATCTCAGAGAGTGCTCGCATGATCACTTTGGTTAAGACCAGTGGAAGGATGCAGCCAGTCCGCACCGATTGCATAGAGCTGGCTCACGGAATTTTATTAGATCAGCACACCGGTCAGCATTGCTGTTGTTTATACTTGTAACATCAAATGAAACAAACCTGGCTGAAAATATAACTTTTGTGATAGAACCGGCTGACAAAAAATTTGAATACCACCACTGGTTAAAATCGAACAAAAAACTATTCGATTGAGAGAATAGATGGAGTTAAACAAAAATATACAATAAGATCTGCATGTGGACCAACATACAAAGAAAAAATCAATCGCATTTTAACGAAGTAGGATATGCTGAATAAATCTATATCAAGTAAAACTGAAAAACCAGCCTCAGATAAAATTTGGTAAAAAGTATATTAAAAACTAGTAAAAGATAAAATCGATTTCGACCTCAAAGGTCATCGTCAGTCATCTTATTCAAATAGAGACCAACCAAAGTATTGTAGGATATGCTGAGTGCGAAAGTGTTTTCCGCGCACTTCAATCTAGCAATGTATGACCGTAGCCGTACACAGACTTCTACGCCGCAGAGACAAAGTATTCATGGATGTAACAGCACAAAATTACCACTGTTAGACCCAGTAGATTAAGCTTTCACATGCCAAAGCAACGTCTTCCAGTCACAAACACATCGATTACTGAAATATAGTTGCTTAATTAATATCATCGCTCTAAAGCAGCGGCGTCCCACTCTTTAGTGACGGCCAAATCTGTTTAATTCATAAATTTTCGCGGGCCAAAACTTAATACCATTGCGACAATGTAAAAGCGATTAAAAAAAAACAATTCGAAAACTCATACCTTATTTTTTTATTTTTCGTTTCTTGTTTGCCATACTCAATGCTAAGTTTAAAGTGAAAGCAGAATATCATAGCACGAGCAAAGCGCACAGAAATACGAACGCGCAATCACTTGCGTGTGACAGCATGTTTCAGTATGACGACACAGTGAGCGCAAGTTTATTTAAACAACCAAATCACCGAAACAATAGGATGCAGAGAGCGTGTGCACACATGCACGCGCTGCACTTTCTATGTCATTGGTGGGACACCTTAGCGTCATGCTATTTAAGGGCTGGAATCTGCAACTCGAAATATCGTGTCAGCGCGTGAGGACAAATTAACTAACCAATGTAGAAAGTCTAACGGGCCACTTTGAAAGCTTTGGCGCGGGTTGGACACCCCTGCTCTAAAGTTATAAATGAGTCGAAAATCAAACTGTTTTATTAAACAACTTTGGTACAAAAGTAAAATTTGTTGCTTTACTCTTCGAAAAAAAAACAGCAAATACTTACTTCTAATCGCTTAACTTTCATGTCCCAGACCACCAAAAACTTATCTCTGCTGGTTGAGAATAATTGCGAGGTATGGGAAGAATATGATAGAGTTGTGATTTTTTGCCTGAAAAACGAAAATTCTTTATTTTTTTGCCAAAAGTTCAACAACGTTTCAACAGCTTTGAATCGCGCCTAGTCGAAGCAGACAGTAAGTAGATGCTGTCGTACCATCGCCGAAGCTTTTGTTACACCAACTTCACAACGATATGAGGACAACTCGGAAATGCTGGGAAAGATGATCAGTTATTCATAAGCGCAGATTCAATAACGCAGGTAAAAATGCAAAAATCCGCTGCAGTGATGGCATGTCACTGGTACTATGCTTAGCATTACCCATATTTAGAAACAATCGTCACTCTCACCTTCAGAACTCCAAAAACCCTATGCAGGCAACGTGAAAATTTGCAATTCACCTACCCATGGCCAACAAGTTGTAGTTTTGTTCCTTTTTTGCCTCCAATATCCCACGCATTGATTGTAAAATCCCCAGAACCAGAATATAAAACTTGACTAATCGGATCCCAACAAAGGCACGCTGAAATAGCCAAAACAAATTACCAAGAATTGATATTAAGAAGATGTAGTCAACATAACGGTACGACGTTTTGAATTTCGAAACATCTACATTTAAAATCAAACTTCAGCTTCCCGCTAATACAACTAAAAAACGTTTTTGCAACATCGTGAATTTTGAACTTATATATAATACAACCTTACCAAACAAAAACAAATGCAAACCTAGAGAGTAAAAAGGCAAACGCAAAGTTGAAGAACTCACTTATTTCTCCTTCGTGTCCTTTGAGGGTGGCAATAAGTGAAAAAGTATCTTTATTAATTTTCAGGACAACAATTTCTCCATTTAACATTCCAGAAAAAACGTAATGTGACTGCACGTCATATCTGACATGGAATCGTCAAGGAAAATCAAAGAGATAAATACAAACCGTTTTACGACGACTAGCACAGCAATGGTGATGGCTAAATTTATAAAGCCATATTGTTAAGGTAGCGCCAATTGATAAAAAAATCAAATCTTTATTGTACTCGCGGTATTACGCCGAAGCGCGTCGAGTGGTGGGGCCCATCTGTGGGGCTCGGCGCCTGTGCAACACAGCTCAGAAGAAACGTCGCAGCGGTGGCGAGCCGTTGGCAACACTGTGCCGACGTGACCGGCCCGGGAATCGAACCCCCGACCTTTCGCACCGACAGTCGTGTGCTTAACAACTGAGCTAACCGGCCGGTCGGCATCAAGTAATAATATTTTAAAACTATTATTATCGATATGTTTTCATTGATTTAATTCTTGTATTAAAAACTCTCGCATCTGATAGTAAAAGTTATTTGAGCCAAATTGAAAATATGAATAAATTTTATAGATGCAACTTCTCAATAAAAATAATGAAAGCCTGAAAATAAAATATGGATTGATTTTTGTTACGATATTGAATGCAATCACGGTATTGTAAACAGCAGAATATCATAGTAATTACATAGGCACTAAATAAAAAAATCATTTTAAAGCAAAACTTTGCAGCAAAAGATACCGCAAACTTGTTAGGGGGGAGGCAGCGACAAATTCGCCTAATTTTGCACCAGTTTGAGTCCAATGCCAAGTGATTTTGGAGTCTCTCCCACAAGCAACCAGCACTTGGGATTGATGGGAAAACGCACAGCCTGTCACTGGAAAACGGTGAACTAAAACCACATCAAAATTTGAAGTTGAAACAATAAATTTAAATTTTCAACCGAACTTATTGACAAGTTCAGAACATACATCTTAAAGATTATTAGCACACTTCTTAACTCACAAAAATTATAACTTGCGAAATAACAAGAAATCCTTTACTAGCATACCAAACCGTGGCAGATTTTTAGACACTGTGCTTCCAATTAGAACCTTTACGCAGAGAAGGTGCTTACAATAAACGAACATGATTATGCTGTCGTCATCAGCAGTCTATGCTCAACAACACGTTAAGTTTTGCATTCTGCAAGATATCTTAAATGCCATGGGCAACTGCCTGAGCTGAATTATGTATGACATATATAACAAGTTACATTATTGTACCTGAATATTTTCTAACATGATTCATAATATTAAAGTCCTCAGAGACAGTGAATTCCTTCAAAAACATATAAATCAAGATGTTAAAATATTCCACAAATTGTGAGAAAGCTTGAAAAACAATTAGAAAAGATACCAGTACACAAAAATCTAAATTTAAACCATAACTTCATGTTCAAGCAAAAAATGAAACTATCCGCTACTAACGTGTATTAACAACTCGAACAATATGCACAGCTTACATTGTGAATATAAACGACGATTTATTACAAATGTACGCACTCCAATTCAAATGACATTAAAAAGTCTTAATGGTTACCTCAATATTTCCATTGTCTTGACCAACAAACAAAGTTTTTTTTTCAGGAGAATAACAAGCAACAGAGCAAGGAGCTAAAACAAACATTAAAACGTTCATGAGACAGGAGATTGCTCACACTGTATGTGGCAAAGTGTCGGCAGCATGGCTTAGTAGTTTGGAGTGTTGTTTTTACAATGACCATGATTGCAAGGTTGATGGTGAACTCCCACCCAAGCTTTCTTGTTGCGTCCTTGGATAAGATGCTTTATGATGACTACCTCTGAGTGGTAGCATCTAACATGTATAATAGTAAATTAAAAACGTCAGAGGTAAAACTCAACCAGAAAACTCAGAAACAAAGGCAAATCTTAAGCGAGTCTGGATTCGTACTGTGTAATGCACCTCTGTTGATTTTTTGTGATGGAAGGACGGACAAAAATGAGAAATCAATCCATCTCACACTGTGCTAAAAACAGCCAATCAAAGCAGGACAATACAAATACTTTTCTGAGTGGTATGTTCAGCATTAAAAGCCATACATTATACACAGTGTGTCAAAAAGAGAATGCCGTTTAGTCAATTTGTCTCGCCATTTTATAGGAATGAAATACTGTACTTACTAAAGGGTATCAGTATCACAGATCAGAGAAACTTTCGCACTTACAGCTAACCATTAACCAACAACTGAACAAAATAAGAGTAAAAACATACAACATTAAATAATACTTTTAATACTTACAGAGAAGAAAATGACAAACACTCGGCCAATACTGTCCAGTTTCTCGCTTCAACCAGATCCGAATAGATCTTAATATAAAATAACAAACCATAAAGAAGCAATTTTCAAGGCATTCTTAATACTATCACATTTTTATGTAATTGCTCTCTATGTATACCGTAAGAGTATTGTGTTAACAGTGTGAAAATATGACAATTCTCATTAATCAGACAATTGATTTTTATCGCACAGTTGCCTTTATTCTCCTTATATTTTGCTACTCTGTGCTGTTAATTTGCAAGTTAAAAATTTTATTCAATTTTGATGTATTATTTTTCCTCACATGTTAGTGTGCTTTGGCTTAGTTACAACCTAGCACTGTTGCATCGTATGTTAAATCAAATTAAAAGGGCTAGCCTATGGAGTAGCACACTCTGGGTTCAATTCAGAGTTGGGTCAAACAAAATATTGGTAGGCTACCGGTATCGGTACGTAAAAAATAAGTATTCAACAGTTTTCCCGAAAAATAAATATTCACAGCTTTTTTTCTCTGCTTGACATTCAGCGTTAAAAAAAGGCAGTGGCTATCTGTACAGGCCCGTACAAATAAGTGCCTGGTTTATTCTATTATCCCTTCAATCTAACCTCGATCTACAGAGCGTGACGAAGTAATGAAATAAGGAAGCTTCTATTTCACTGAAAATTTCTGGTTACCGAAGTTTGAAAATCGTGGTTGCAGAACCAAAAACATCCCCTATGGTTACCCTACTGTGAGAATTGCACTACGAGAACTGTAAAACGGTTACGCAACTATGATTTTCAAACTTCGATAACCAGAATTTCCAGTGAAATAGACCTTTTCATAAAATAAACGAAGTCCTTATTTATATGAGTTCGTAAGAATAGCCACTTCGTTAAAAAAAATGTGGAAAAGAAGCTGGCACGTTAGCATGCCAACTGAACATGACAGAAAAAAGGCAAGAAACATACAAACAAAACTACTGCCTTTTAAGTGGCAGATGGCTGGTGATCCTTATGCACCAGAGTTGTCGTAAACAGCTTCCTAGTACAAATACATTTAAAGCAGAATATAAAAAAATTTTACCAAATCGAAATTTATGTTAACATAACCTAAATCTTTTTTCAAGTCAATTATTTTAATTAGCTCTATGGCACACATTGACGCCATTTTATGTTGGTTTGTGGAACTGCAAAATGCACTGGTACTGGTATGTTGTGCATCGTTTTCAATCTATTATTATTTTTTTCGGGTGTCTCTATTTATGGAATGGTATGGCATAGTATGGAGTAGTGTGTAATAGTATGAAATAGTTGTCTCAGGAACCAAAACATGCTGAGACCCATATCCCCTATTGCCCCAAATGCCCTGAGGCCCATTGGTCCTAGAGCGCATTTACGCATAGGATATGCCCTGATGCCCCAGTGCCCTTAATTAACATCCTATTCCTAAGGCCCATTTATTGCTTCAACCGTCCTGTCCTGAGGTCCTTTGGCTTTAAATTAGGCCTGAGGCACATTTACCCTGAGGGCCATTCACCCCAAATTTAACTCTTTAGATATGGGCCCCTTTACCTGTTTACTCTAGTGCCCCAAACGTCCAATCGCCCAGTTCCGCCATACTATACCACAGTGCCTTACTTACTATTCCATACCATGCCATACTCCTGATACTATTCCATAATTAGAGTGCTCTCTATTTATGGAATAGTAAGGCATACTATTCCATACTACTGTACTATGCAGTATGCCATACTATTCCATAATTAATTTTTTTTTAAAGTAATGATTTTCTATTTTTTTGTTAAGATTGAGATTGTATGTTTTAGTTCTTTTAATTTTATTGAGCACCGATAACCTGGCAACAGACTTTGATGACCGAGTGGTCCTTTTGTTGTCTTTAGTTGCAAATTTATCCATGACTTCTGGTAATCAGATAATTTTTCAGTTTCTGTATGTGTGTATACCGGTAGCCTAAAATATTTTGGCTAGTCTAGACAAATAAGTTTGATTGATCGTAAAATTGTAGTCTACACCAGCTAAACTGTTACAGAGCGTCTGTCACAAATGTGTGATAATAAGAAAAAATATATGATTGTACTACCAATAGATTAGGCCTAATGATAAAAATGGATAGCCTAGGCTATTTTCAACTCACTTATCTTGACCAACTGTTATGATACCATCTTCAGCAGGAGTGAAAACTACATCCGACACAAGATCCAATGTATCATCTTCAATACTGGCCTTTAGTATAGGCTGATTTGGTGTGGATATAGACATGAGCTTCAAAACAGTAGGATCAAATGCAGGCTAGACTGCTAAAGTAAAATGATCATTCACCTTTGACAAGGCCTAGCATTTCAAACAAAAGGCTTAAAAACATGCTCTTAACCAAACTAGACTACTGAGTGGTAGGTTGATCTGAACTTTGATCACAGCATGCCAAACAGATATAAACTCGAAATAGAGAAACTGAAACAAATTACCAGTAGACTAGCGTACCCTGTCCAATTTTAGTGGGCATTAGGCTTGCCGTTCTTGGTTCTAGTTTCTCCATCACAATCAATTTCTTGATGTCACAATCACTTTTTTTTAACTAAGGTATGAATGAATGAATGATGCATTTATTTTTTGTTTTAAAAAATTCGTTAAAAAATTCTTGTAAGTTAAAATTTCTAAATTCTAAGGCATTATTAAAAGGAAGCGTCTATTTCACCGGAAATTCCGGTTACCGAAGTTCGAAAATAGTGGTTTGCGGAACCACTATAATTCTGGCAGAAAATAGGAGAGAAAAGAGAAAAAAAGGAAAAAAAGCAAAAAAGCGTACCGCGTGCAAAACATCAACCAATACATCAACCAAAAACCTCTCACAATCACACCAGCAATAACAGCTCAAAAACATTCTAAAAGCGTAAAAAACTTCATCGGACCAATAAATTCCCTTTCGAATGAATATTGTCAAGTCGATGCCAAACGATAACAACTACCATCAGAATAGCTTTGAACTTGGACCAAAATGACGCTTATTTCATTCTTGCGTTTTATTGAATACTCGCCAAAGCGGGTCTCACATTATCCAATATTGCAACCTATTCCGCAATGGGATTTTTTGTATATTAATATGCATCGCGTAGAGCATTAAATTCCCTTTCGAATGAATATTGTCAAGTCGATGCCAAACGATAACAACTATCATCAGAATAGCTTTGAACTTGGACCAAAATGACGCTTGTTCGACTCTAGCGTTGTTTCGAAACTTCGTAAAAGCGGGTCTCACATTATCCAATATTGCAACCTATTCCGCAATGGGATTTTTTGTATATTAATATGCATCGCGTAGAGCATTAAATTCCCTTTCGAATGAATATTGTCAAGTCGATGCCAAATGATAACAAATACCATCAGAATAGCTTTGAACTTGGACCAAAACGACGCTTGTTCACATTTCACGTTTTTACGAAACTTCGTAAAAGCGGGTCTCACGAAATCCAATATTGCAACCTATTCCGCAATGGGATTTTTTGTATATTAATATGCATCGCGTAGAGCATTAAATTCCCTTTCGAATGAATATTGTCAAGTCGATGCCAAACGATAACAACTACCATCAGAATAGCTTTGAACTTGGACCAAAATGACGCTTGTTTGATTCTTGCGTTTTTTCGAAACTTCGTAAAAGCGAGTTTCACATTATTTAATATTGCAACCTATTCCGCAATGGGATTTTTTGTATATTAATATGCATCGTGTAGAGCATTAAATTCCCTTTTGAATGAATATTGTCAAGTCGATGCCAAACAATAACAACTACCATCAGAATAGCTTTGAACTTGGACCAAAATGACGCTTGTTTGATTCTTGCGTTTTTTCGAAATTTCGTAAAAGCGGGTCTCACATTATCCAATATTGCAACCTATTCCGCAATGGGATTTTTTGTATATTAATATGCATCGCGTAGAGCATTAAATTCCCTTTCGAATGAATATTGTCAAGTCGATGCCAAACGACAACCAGTACCATCAGAATAGCTTTGAACTTAGACCAAAACGACGCTTGCTCGATTCTTGCGTTTTTTCGAAACTTCGTAAAAGCGGGTCTCACATTATCCAATATTGCAACCTATTCCGCAATGGGATTTTTTGTATATTAATATGCATCGCGTAGAGCATTAAATTCCCTTTCGAATGAATATTGTCAAGTCGATGCCAAACGATAACAACTACCATCAGAATAGCTTTGAACTTAGACCAAAACGACGCTTGCTCGATTCTTGCGTTTTTTCGAAACTTCGTAAAAGCGGGTCTCACATTATCCAATATTGCAACCTATTCCGCAATGGGATTTTTTGTATATTAATATGCATCGCGTAGAGCATTAAATTCCCTTTTGAATGAATATTGTCAATACGATGCCAAATGATAACAACTACCATCAGAATAGCTTTGAACTTGGACCAAAATGACGCTTGTTCACATTTCACGTTTTTACGAAATTTCGTATGCATATGCAAAATTAATATGCATCGCGTAGAGCATTAAATTCCCTTTCGAATGAATATTGTCAAGTCGAATGAATATTTCCCAAGAGCAGAAAAACTAGCTTGCCCTTTTTTTTTGCCAATGCTTTCACCTGAACTCCGAACGCACTGCAACTATAAAGAAAGTATGAATCCCTTTTGATTTTTTGGATTGACCCGACAGAAAAATCGAATCCCGAAATTACCCTCGGTTTTGAGCTAAGGCAGGTGTTCAACTTACTCGACCATGAGACGAATCGCAATAATTTACATTTTGACAGTTTTACTTGCAAATTTTTAATAATGTTATTTAGAAACCGTGACGAACAATGGTTTTAACTTTTTAATTTTAATACTGCAAAATCAATATGCTGAAGTGAATACAATAAGCTCTAAATAGTAAATTGCTCTCTGCGTATTCTTTTAAGATTGTGTAATTTTTTTCAGTTGATATTATTTAATTCTTAGCCTAATTTAAAGTGATCAAAAAAAACAAACTGAATTGCATTTCTGTAATTTTTTGTTATCATATCTCTATCATTTGGACTCATGTTATTGTTTATTCTCCTACATTACGAGAAAGCGGTGAAAACGCTATAACGAGCTCTCTGATTTATGAGTTTTCGGCCACCTGTCTACCACTTGAACATGAGGGAAACTGTTTAAGTGCTTTTCCCAACTGGACAGCAAATATACTTGCCGGCTTGTTCTCCACATTGTCCCTTTAACGTTGTTTAATGCTGAGCGTCAAGCAAGGAAGCTGTGAACAACAATTTTAAAAAGTGATCGATTTTACCTTCGTGAGAATCAAACTGGGAATCAATCCTACCGGGAATGAAATCAAACAGTCCAAGAAAAGGCGCTGTATCCACTACTGAATCGTACCGGTATTTGATAAATTTGTCCCAATTTCTATTGTAACCAAAGGGAAAATACGATGGTGAAGTAACATAACGTCTGATATATGTATTTGGGTTTAAGGCTGATTAGATCGTCATAAAGCATTCCAAAATGGCCGATTATTAATTACTTTTGCTTGAACTCTTTTGGTGCTGCTGCTTTTTTAATTTTTCAGATTGGCCAATTTAAGCTAAAATGAAGGAACAATCCGAAACAAACGTCTCCGAAAACAGTGGAAACAAATAAAGTGCAAGACCGAAACAATGACTGAACAACAAGAAACCCAAGCGTATCCTTCCAGAAAGAACGCCGTAACTTCTTTCCCACAAAAGTTACCGTCACATTTATATGAAAGAGACCCTTCATGCAATCAAAAGACTTAACTCAAAACTAACGACGTGCTGTGCCGTGGAAAACTGTATGCATTTTCAGAAGAAAATGCCATTATCCTTTGTAAAAAAAATATAAAAAAAACACAATTCATTCTCGCGTTTAAAACGATCTTTTTATAAATTTTCGGTCCAAATCATTATTATTCCGAATCATTATTGCTTTCTTGCTTACGATTAAGGCTTACGAGTGTGGTGCAACAAATCACCTTACGTTATTATTCACTCAATCATAACCATTCCACTCGGCACATTAATTAGTCTATTCTGTCCCCTCTCATCGTCTCTGCACTTGGACTTGGGCATTGATTTAGGCCTATTGGCTTATTTTCTGTTGTTTAGACCTACGTTGATTGAGATGGCAAAAGCTATCGGTGCCTAAAATCGTCCAAGAGTCAATGATTACTTTATTGTATTATTACCATTTTCTTTTTTTAAATAGCTTAAACTACCTCTCTTTCAGCTCTTGTCACCTTGGAGTTTTAGCTAACGGGTTCTCAAACTCCTTTCAGTGCTGCTTATTTTTAAACCTGTGCTCTAATTGGGCAGGATTTCTTGTGGTCACAGGTTTCTTTACCTGTCATGCTACCCGAAACGGGTTTACCTAACGGGTTCTCAAACTCCTTTCTGTGCTGATTATTTTTAAACCTGTGCTCTGACTGGGCAGGATTTCTTTTGGTCTCAGGTTACTACACATGTCAGATCTTTTAAGGTTGAATTAATCCAAACAGCTTTAATAGTGTTTTAATGCACTTAGTTAAATCTATCGATCTCATTAATATTCACTGCAGCATTTTTTTCTGTCGAGTTCCTTGGAAATGGAACAACCATAGTAGACCACCACTGTTATGTTTCCCACCACCGCATTATAACATAGCGATGTTGCAACTGTTATGCTTCTGTTGTCTCTTTCAGTGTGACCTTCATAATTATCGCCTTTACTTTTTGTGAAAATTCTGCTCCCGACCTGAAGATTACAACCATGCCCACTCTTGTATTCCATTAACTCAATCTATCCTACATGTTGGTGTGTTTGTTATTTTTTTCATCTTTATCCTCCCAGCACAAAAAAGCGGCGCAAGCCCTAAAAAATTTCGAAATAACGCGAAAGCTGAACAAGCGTCATTTTGGTCCAAGTTCAAAGCTATTCTGATGGTATTTGTTATGATTTGGCATCAACTTGACAATATTGAATCAAAAGGAATTTAATGCTCTACGCGATGCATATTAATATACAAAAAATCCCATTGCGGAATAGGTTGCAATATTGGATATTGTGAGACCCGCTTTTACGAAGTTTCGTAAAAATGTGAAATGTGAACAAGCGTCATTTTGGTCCAAGTTCAAAGCTATTCTGATGGTATTTGTTATGATTTGGCATCAACTTGACAATATTGAATCAAAAGGAATTTAATGCTCTACGCGATGCATATTAATATACAAAAAATCCCATTGCGGAATAGGTTGCAATATTGGATAATGTGAGACCCGCTTTTACGAAGTTTCGAAAAAACGCAAGAATCGAGCAAGCGTCGTTTTGGTCCAAGTTCAAAGCTATTCTGATGGTAGTTGTTATTATTTGGCATCGACTTGACAATATTCATTCGAAAGGGAATTTAATGCTCTACGCGATGCATATTAATATACAAAAAATCCCATTGCGGAATAGGTTGCAATATTGGATAATGTGAAACTCGCTTATACAAAAGTTTGAAAAAAGGCGAAATATGAACAAGCGTCGTTTTGGTCCAAGTTCAAAGCTATTCTGATGGTAGTTGTTATCGTTTGGCATCGACTTGACAATATTCATTCAAAAGGGAATTTAATGCTCTACGCGATGCATATTAATATACAAAAAATCCCATTGCGGAATAGGTTGCAATATTGGATAATGTGAGACCCGCTTTTACGAAGTTTCGAAAAAACGCAAGAATCAAACAAGCGTCATTTTGGTCCAAGTTCAAAGTTATTCTGATGGTAGTTGTTATCGTTTGGCATCGACTTGACAATATTCATTCGAAAGGGAATTTAATGCTCTACGCGATGCATA
Organism: Trididemnum miniatum; assembly: GCA_964006365.1. Classification (NCBI taxonomy): domain Eukaryota; kingdom Metazoa; phylum Chordata; class Ascidiacea; order Aplousobranchia; family Didemnidae; genus Trididemnum; species Trididemnum miniatum. Next base: position 10,302,126 of record OZ023251.1, on the reverse strand, counting down.
TTAATATACAAAAAATCCCATTGCGGAATAGGTTGCAATATTGGATAATGTGAGACCCGCTTTTACGAAGTTTCGAAAAAACGCAAGAATCGAACAAGCGTCGTTTTGGCCCAAGTTCAAAGCTATTCTGATGGTAGTTGTTATCGTTTGGCATCGACTTGACAATATTCATTCAAAAGGGAATTTAATGCTCTACGCGATGCATATTAATATATAAAAAATCCCATTGCGGAATAGGTTGCAATATTGGATAATGTGAGACCCGCTTATACAAAAGTTTGAAAAAAGGCGAAATATGAACAAGCGTCGTTTTGGTCCAAGTTCAAAGCTATTCTGATGGTAGTTGTTATCATTTGGCATCGACTTGACTATATTCATTCGAAAGGGAATTTAATGCTCTACGCGATGCATATTAATATACAAAAAATCCCATTGCGGAATAGGTTGCAATATTGGATATTGTGAGACCCGCTTTTACGAAGTTTCGTAAAAACGTGAAATGTGAACAAGCGTCATTTTGGTCCAAGTTCAAAGCTATTCTGATGGTAGTTGTTATCGTTTGGCATCGTATTGACAATATTCATTCAAAAGGGAATTTAATGCTCTACGCGATGCATATTAATATACAAAAAATCCCATTGCGGAATAGGTTGCAATATTGGATAATGTGAGACCCGCTTTTACGAAGTTTCGAAAAAACGCAAGAATCAAACAAGCGTCATTTTGGTCCAAGTTCAAAGCTATTCTGATGGTAGTTGTTATTGTTTGGCATCGACTTGACAATATTCATTCAAAAGGGAATTTAATGCTCTACGCGATGCATATTAATATACAAAAAATCCCATTGCGGAATAGGTTGCAATATTGGATAATGTGAGACCCGCTTATACAAAAGTTTGAAAAAAGGCGAAATATGAACAAGCGTCGTTTTGGTCCAAGTTCAAAGCTATTCTGATGGTAGTTGTTATCATTTGGCATCGACTTGACAATATTCATTCGAAAGGGAATTTAATGCTCTACGCGATGCATATTAATATACAAAAAATCCCATTGCGGAATAGGTTGCAATATTGGATAATGTGAGACCCGCTTTGGCGAGTATTCAATAAAACGCAAGAATGAAATAAGCGTCATTTTGGTCCAAGTTCAAAGCTATTCTGATGGTAGTTGTTATCGTTTGGCATCGACTTGACAATATTCATTCGAAAGGGAATTTATTGGTCCGATGAAGTTTTTTACGCTTTTAGAATGTTTTTGAGCTGTTATTGCTGGTGTGATTGTGAGAGGTTTTTGGTTGATGTATTGGTTGATGTTTTGCACGCGGTACGCTTTTTTGCTTTTTTTCCTTTTTTTCTCTTTTCTCTCCTATTTTTTGCCAGAATTACAGTGGTGTTTGCGGAACCGGAAACATCCCCTAACCGTTCCTCTACTGTGAGAGTCGCACTACAGGAACCGAAAACGGTTACGCAACTACGATTTTTCAAACTTCGGTAACCGGAATTTTCGGTGAAATGGACACTTCGTTTTTAAAAATTCTAAATTATATTAAAAATTTTAAATTCTAAGTAAGTTAAAAATTCTAAATTGTAAGTTAAAGAAATTCTAAAAATTTTTAAAAAATTCGTTGTAATGCAGAAACTACAGTGCTATCGACAGGAAAGTGGACGATAGCTCTGCCCTTAAAAACAAAAATGCAACTGGACGTCAAGAAAAACAAGACTTTCCGTTTCACTGTCTGTTTTAGAAGTTGCAGTTGTTTTGCGTCATTTTCAATACGTCATAACCATCAGCCAATGAGAATTTACACGTGAATATACGTAATAATGTCTTCTGCATTGCCTTGCAAATTAATGCTTCAATGCTAGCGCGCTTTTCAGTCACAGGATTGCAGTGCGACTACCGGTACCTTACAACTTGAGAACATAAAGAGAAGTCAGCTTTTTTCTATGTCTCAGGTGATTGCTACCTTAGCTGCTGTAGCCTGTACCTACCCAGTACATTAGACTTGAAGTTTGCTAGTTGCAACTAAGCCTGTAAGCTGTGACACTGGATACCTAGCCTACCCTGCTGCAAGATCTGAAGATAACCAGTACCGGTATGTACTGGTATCAAATAAGAAAGAATAAATCTGCATTTTTATAAAAACCCAATAAATGTAAAGTTTGATCGTTAAAAGTGATTAGCAGTATACCGGTAGCCATTTATCATAGTTGTTAAGATAGGCTACAGTACTGTAGCCTATGATAGTTTACGATGGTACGTAGGCCTACCCTGTAACAGTACAGACGACAGAACACGGTACTCTGGTACTACCCTATGGGTAGGCTACACTTTAGCCTATGTATAAAGCATGTTTTGCCGATTTTCAGTCATGGTTGATATGGCAGTATGGTGCTTTATGCGCAGTGCATGTTATTGGATTACTTTTTCTTTTAGGTAACAGGGTGACAATCGCTGCAGTTGATAGATTTGTTGCAAAATGCTAAAACAGATTATATTGTACCAGTGTTTGTCATTGCTCATAAGTTGTGCATATGATGGTGAGTTGAACAAAATAAATGTTTTGCTAGCTGCGTTTACATGATGTAAAATTAACTTCATAAAAATATGATATGCCCAAACTACAATTAGGCTTTACTTAGACAATTCAGCTACTTACAAATCTAGGAACAAATTTATATGGCAGTGACATTCATAGAATCATAGGTGGCGGAAGCGGGGGAGGGGGGCTGCCCCCCTTTTTTTCATGGGGGCCCTGGGGGTATATTTCTACAATATTGCCACTGCATGTATGAATGTATTTGAAACCTAATAGACCTACCATCGAAATTAAAACCCAGAAAAGAGCTTAAATCCAGAGATGTCTTCTTCAAAATTTTGTTTGTGAGGTAGGGGAAACGGAAACTAAAAGCAAGAACAGTGGGTCTAAAGCCCACATAAAATTGGACATACGTCACATGTGGACAGGCTAAATATGGGTTGTAGGCATAGGGCCGGATTTACATAGGCCTGTAGGCTAAGCAGGCTGAAACCTAGGGCCTCGGAGAAAATGGGGGGCGTCATGACGAACAATGAAGACCTGTTTTTTCTCTTCACCGATACCTTCAGTGGAAAACAAAACATCTGAGGACATGTATACCTTTTTTGCTTTTCCCTATAGGCCTACCGATATTTTCAGTGAAAACAGGACATCTGAGGACGTGAAGACCTTTTTTTGCTTTTCCAATCAGTGTGATCAAATAGCCTAGGGCCTTTCATAGTCTAAATCTGGCCCTCACGAGCGTATTTAGAGGGGGCCATTGTGCCATGGCCCCCCCTTTTGACTCTGCTGTTTGGTAAAAAACAACAATACTAATGGTGCCAAGTAATTGAAATATGCCAGATTCTTTTGATGGTTTCTATAGCTTATGGCCGAATCCAGAGGGGTAGAATGAAGGATATGCATCCTCCCACCAGTTATTTTCAAAAATGTTTTTGATGCATACAATTTTTCTGAAATTTCAAACCTTACACTTTAAGCACGTGCATAATTAAAAATGTGCTAACAAAATGCATTATATTTGGCGATGACTCAAAATCAGGGTCAAAAATTTAAACACAATGTGCCTTAAAATTATTCAAAAGGAACTAAAATAGCCATTAGAGCATGTAAATTTTCAAAAATTTCCGGGCTAGCATGCCCCCGAACCTCCCTAGAGCTTTTCTTGTTTCTTAATCAGCTTCAAATTAGTTCTGCCAAAAAAAAATACGCTTGAAAAAATGTGGTAATTATGCCCCCCTCCTGTAAAATTTCTCGCTACGCCACTGCCCACCCTGGTTGTAGGCAAAAAAATCTGGCCATTGGTTTTGGCCCCCCCCACTTTAGAAATGCTTTCGCCATCACTGGTGACATTATCAAGAACATTTTGATCTGTAGCCATCAAAGTATCTGTCAAATGCATTTATTTTTTGCCATGAACTGAATCCATAATACGAAATCTTTAGTCTACATGTACCCTGCCCTCTTGTCCAGTTAAAGTCTAAGAGGGCATATATATGATGATGAAAGCGTTAGAGCTTTTGGTTTTCTTAAGCTTAACATGTGGACAGGGTAATGCAATGCTCCAATTAACCTGTACATTATGCAAATCACATGTGTTTACCAGCATACATTTTACTTTTTGCAGCGATTTCTTTCAAAGTAATGTTGACACAAGATTTAGTCAGCCAGTCTTTTCAACAAGCAGTTGATTCATCTGTGTCAGCTCTGGTAAACTTCAATGGTCAGCATGGCATTCCTCTATGGTCAATTAAATGGATGATTGATGATGGAACCACAAATGTAAGTTGCAGGCTTATGTACTACCTGTACAGTACTACACATGTTCATGCACAAAAGCTTATGATTTTAATATACCAGGGGTATTCAAAAAGTAATGCACCTAACTTCATTATGTACGAACAAATTACAATAGTAGCATGTATTATACATCAGAAGAAAGGTACAAGAGTGAGGATTAAATTTTTACTTCTCCACGTAGTCTCCATCTCTCTCAAGAGCTACAGTCCATCTATGAATGAGGGCATGTATACCAGTGTTGTAGAACTCAGCCGGTTGATGTCTAAGCCAATTCAAGACAGCAGTTTTCACTTCATTGTCACTGCCATGTCGGTTGCCCCGGAGTCCTTCTGTCATTGGACCAAAGAGGTGGCAGCCTGACGGTGCCAAATCAGGAGAATACGGCAGATGTGGTATCACAGTCCATCCAAATGAAGTGATGGCCTCCATTGTCCTGATGCTTGTGTGAGGACATGCATCGTCATGTTGTGGGAGCACATTTGCCATGTCCAAGTTGGGCCGAAAACGTCGAATTTTTGCTTTGGGCTTCCTAAGAGTCTGACTGCATACCTCAGAGTTAATGGTTTCCCCTTTCGGCAAAAAATCCACAAGTTTTGTTGTTAGGATGGACAGAGGTGGATGGGCGACCACTATGCGGCGTATCGGCTATACTGACGTTACCCACCTCTTCTTGGTCTTCAGTACTTTTTTTAAATTGCTGTACCCCTCTTTTTACATTACTATAGTCTATGGTATTATCCTAGTAGACATTTTTCAGCCGGTTGTGAATCATCAGAGAAGTTTCTCCCTCCGCAACAAGGAATGCGATGACAGCTCTTTGCTTCTGACGAGCTTCAAGAAGGGCAGCCATTTAAAAAACTAGTTTAAGCTTTAAAAATCCGATAATAATTGAAAAACATATAACAATCGCAATAAGGTTGTCCTATCACGTTTGTGCCAAATATAGACAAGATTAGTAAAATCCTGTACGAGCAATGCACTTGAGCGCATTGCTTTTTGAATGCCCCTCGTACCTGCGAGGATTATTTATAGCTTATTAAGTATTTCTTGTTAAAAGAGTGACATCGTCAAATAATTTACTTGGTATGGATTAGTTTTTAAACTATTGTAATGGTTAGTTGCCTCCTTAGAAAATGCAATTGCATTTTGCAGTTCTCCATCATAGTGAGTTTTTAGTTGAATAATATGAAAATAGCGTATGTGGTTGGATAATGAAATGCCAAAGCTGCTGTTACATTGCTATTTTAGAATGTTGTTTGGTGTTGTTGCGCTTTTATGAGTTATAGACCTTAGCTGATATTTTGATGCTAGCATAGAATTGTTCAATGTTCATACTTCATGGATCAATTGCGTTAGACCCAAACGAATAGAAAGAATTGTAGTTTGTGGAAGCATTTTGATTACTATGTACTGACTTTTACAAGTTCATGTATCATTCAAACTTTTTTCAGATAACAGTTGGGCAGGGTCGGTTGTTAAGCGACCTAGTACTACATTTTGTCAAGGAACCAAATCCTTATTCTGATGCTGGCATTTTGAGTTTTAGGTGAGCATATGTTTGACGAAAACGGCTTGTTTAGGAATTACTTTTGCATTTAACTTCGGCTATATTGATGGTCAGGTGGATGGATCATGTCATGTGTCTCTGGAGCTCTAGATTTCAGGCTTAATTCCAAATCATGTTACACCAAAAAAATCAAAAATAGACTAAAGCTTCCCTGGCTGTTCTTCGGCATTAAAAAGACAATGGGAAGAACAAGCGACCCAGACTATCGGTACTTTTTTATGCTACTTTAATGCTGTTTGGCATGGTAAATTTTTCGTGGTGCTTGACAAAGCTTTGACATTGTTCAACTTACCTGCCAAGCAATATTCTCGTCCAACATACAATTTTTTTAGAAAAAGAAAACAATTACTAGCGAGTATGTTGAATCTTATTTTATTTTTTTGGTAAGTGTGGTGGTTTGGTGGCAAGCTATTGATATCAAAATGTTCTAGCAGATGAATTGAGTCAAGTTGAATCTTTCCAACACACTATAATGCATCAAAGCTAAGTGCGCTTTTCTAAGCTTTTGACTGCAAGATTAGATTGGACTGTTGAAGCGAAGCTTGCTGTTATTGATAACACCGCTCTCAACTTTTACTTTGCATTTTTATTTAAGCAACGATCCCGCAGTTTTAAGCACATCAACTGATCCAATCACTCTGCAAGTTACTTTACAACATCTACTTATATCTCATTCTGGACTTCGGTTTTTCTTTTCCTCAACGGGAGTACCAACTGAAGGCTCTAATCCTTTACAAGTAAAATGTATATTTGTAAATCATTATATGGCAGATTTAGCTTTCAACTTAATGTATTTCATTAGTTAAACATCAAGCATGGACTCTAATTACTTGGTTTGAGTTTTTAAATTTTCGCAATTTTTTTCTACCTTTATTGTCTATTATAAATATGTTTGGAATTTTTAGCTGAAAGAGCTACCATGATAAAAAACGACCAAGAGCAGTGCGAGGTGTTATAATCTCCATGTGTAGTGTTGACCACCTTGCCACATTGCTTTCTAAATATAATGTCAACCTTTATACTTAGATTAAAGATTAGCGTAGTGAACAAATATTGACAAAATATGCTGTGATATGATATAATGATTGGTTAAGGTTGATTGATAGTGCATGCACATACAGACAATTGGAGCTCAGTTGAAATATATCCGACGTTTTCCGCTGTTGTAGTGCTTCTTTGCGATCAAGATCGAATTCTGGTGATGTGATTAAAGACTTGAAATGTTTTTAGACTGTATCAAGTCACAAGGCTCGCTTGTAAAAATAAAAACTAACACAAATCTATGTGGTTATGGATGTTTGGGAAGTTATGAATGCCCACGTGGCTATGATATGCTCCAATCAGCTTCAATCATGTGCTTGGAAAATGCAACGTGGAATGTAACTGATAAGGATTGCGTTTTCGATTCTGCGAGTAAGCTAGCACTTTTTTTGACTGAATGGCTCTTTGTTTTTTTTGTTTTTTTACATGTGTATATCATACTGCGTCCTTGTCTGTTCACTTAGATAAGTTGTTGCGTCCTTGCATAAGATGCTGTACGATAATTGTTCCTGCTTGGTAGAATCCGACAAGCAGCAAATTGAAGGAGTAGAAAGCAAAACTCAAGCGGAAAACTCGAAAGCAATGGCAACTCCTAAGCTAGTATGGATTCGTCAAATGTATAGCGCCTCCGTCGCTTTCTCGTGACAGGTGAATAAAAATGAAGAAATCAATCAACCAATTAATCGCTACTGCGTATATGGATAACTGAGTAGATATAGTGTCTGCCTCAGAAGCAGTAGGTTTGGGGTTCGATTCTCTGCTGCTTAGGTATTTTTGGGCGAGTCCACTGAATTTCCTTTTTCGGCTTTTAGGTGCAAATTCCCAAATCGCACCCAAAGCAGTTGCTATAGAGAAGATTTATGCTGCTGGTGTTCGAGGACTTCTGCTGCCCGCTGTTGTAGATAAAATCTCTGTTTTGAATTGTCAGTGGCATTTTTTGTTCGATGGACAGTTTAACAGCTTTGGAAAGACGGTAGAGGTTGTTAAAGGCGGTTTGTGCGCCAGTAAAGTCATAGCCGGAACAAATGAAACAGTTACTTGCAAAACAACAAATACAAGCTTTCTTTCCGACATCACACTTCACAAGCGCATGAATTTTGGGAAATTATTCGCCACTTTTACATGTGATGGCATGAACTATGTCAACGCTTCTTTAAATATTGTATGTAAGTATACAACGTATGCGTTGAAGTTATAGATTTTTCTCTCTTTATCCACTGCTGGACATGCTACTTTTGTCAAAGTCAGTGAAATTAATTTATACGGTAATTTTACGACGTTGAATTGATTAACTCCAAAGCAGTAAAGTAGTTGACTTATTCACTGGTTGTTCATGGACAAAACGGAATAAATCTCGTTTTTTCGCAGCTCATCAGCTAACTGTAAACTCAAAAGTTGCTTTTTATAAAGCTCAAAAGTAGTTTTGAACAAAGCAAGCCTATTAACCTACTAAGATCAAAGTCGTAGATAGTGGCCTTGGTGGGTTGATAGGCTTGCTTTATTCAAGGCTATTTACTTAATGATCAAATTAGCCTACTTGCAGCAGAAGATGGAAACTTTGTTAAGCGTTTTTAAGAATTTTTACCTACATGCTTTTATGACGAAATGCAGATAGTTTGCCGTAGCTTTCTGATAACCTTCTAATTTTGACTTATTCTTGATAACTTATTCGTCGGGTGAAGGCAAAGATGTATACGTTATAACTATTTCTATCCGTGTACTACAGTAACAGTTTCCTTCTTACTTACTTACTCAGTTGCTTATTTATCTTCCTATCACGAGAAAGCGATCAATGCGCTACACGAGCTCGCTTGGGAGTTGCCGGCCATCTGTCTACCACACCAAGATGGGGGAATCCCGCTAAGTGCCTTTCCCAACGGCACAACAAGTAAACTTGCCGGCTTGTTCTCCACACTGTCTTTTTAATGCTGAGCGTCAAGTAGGGAAGCTGTGAATACCAATTTTCAAATCATTGGTTTGACCCGACTCGGAATCAAACCCGAGTCTACAGCTCAAGAGACGGACGCTTTATACCACTGGGGCCATCTGAGCTGTTAGTGTTGCCTTTTTACAGTTTCTACGTGTTAGTGTTGCCTTATATCAAAAAATCGGTGTGCTTAGTTCATCTTTTTTGTAGATTGTCCTTTCAGACAAAACCATATGTTAATATCTCGACGTAGTCGTAAATGCGGATATTTATGCGAAGGAAACCTAACCTGTCCGCTGAATCAATTTGCCACAGCAGGAAGAAAAGTTGTGTGTCAAAAGAATGCCGAGTGGAATATCACTGATAAAAGCTGTGATATCGGTAAGCTGATTTTTTAACTTCCGGTACGTACCTTTGCAAGCCAACATCGATTGTAGGACAAATGGGCAACAAAACAAATGGGCTCCGGACAAATGGGCACTGGCCAAATGGGCACCAAACAAGTGGGCACCAGGACAAATGGGCACCAGGACAAATGGGCACCAGGATAAATGGGCACCAGGACAAATGGACTCCGGACTCCAATTTGATATTAAAAACAGCAAAGAATGGGTCCTTTCATTGTAAGGGTACCTATTTTCCGATGGTACCAAGCGTACCCATGTTGTTGGCTCATTAAATAAAAAGAGTATTAAAATGTAACACTGATTCGCATTAACTTACTATTTCAAAAAGTGTGTGACTAAAATACTCTCATCATAAACGTGTTTTTCAGCATTTTACTCAACCCCAAATGTTCGTAATAGCAATTCGCAGCAAAATTACGTAGCACTTTATTAAAATACTGTATATCTATTAAACATATCAGTATAACAAAAAATCAAAGAATAAAAAAAACACGTTTTTTGTTTTTGGATTAAAAAAAAACATGTTTTTTGCAAAAAAAAAAAAAACACTCGTTTTTTTGACTTACGACACTACGTATAGAAATGTCCATTTCAGAATAGTAAAGTTATCTAGAATAATTCCGAATTTTTTTTTTTCGAATCCAGAATTTCGAATCCTCAACCTAATCTCTAATCTATAAAATGGCCGTTAGTGCTATTTTGATTTCAGTTCAGCGCGCAACCGCTCGACTACTGCAAAACAAAACAAAAATCAACCATATGTTTTATTTTCAATTAATTGATAGCTAGCACAAGGGTTACAGCACTATAAATTCGAAGCATATATACACGCAGTGGCGTAGTCATCATGGGCGTAACCAGGATTTTGGCCAGGGAGGGTCAAAATTCAAAATGTATGCGTTGCTTTATAGCTAACCGTACTCCTGTGTTTTAATAATAACTAAGTTAAAACTAACCATCGCTCAACGCTCGCTTTAAAGTTTGACGGCTTGACGCGACTCTATTGCTCAACTATAATCAAACTAAAACCATTGGTTCTTAACCTGGGCGCAACCGCCCCCTAGGGGGCGCTGTTGACTTTTAGAGGGGCGGAAATGCTCGGGGGGGGGGCGTTATATTCAGAAGGTGAATCGCTATTTACCTCACCGCAAATTTGCTTTAGTAGTTCTGCTTTATCAAGATCAATGTATACTCGTGCTCTATATAGGTCTAATGGTAACTGCATAAACCTAGCTAGTAGATCTAGTCTAGAATCTACATAGTTACGTCATACTGCGCATTGTCTGGTCTGATGCTTAAATAATTCGCTTTTAAAACGTAGTCTGTCGGCTAATCTGCAACATTAGCTAGTTTAGGGTTAGATACATTTTGTAGATTTGTACTATGTATATGAGATATAATCTGCAAACTGCAATTGTGTTGAGTTGTGAGTATAGTTTATTGGTTATTATTTAACGGTCGGACGAGCGCAGTCTTAATATGGACTCACAAGGACGTTGTTAAGATCATACCGTACGGAAAATAAGGTAACCGGAATCCCTAGTGCGCTTCGACAACGTACGGTTCCCTAATAAGGTGTGATCTTCACGAAGCCCCTGGATTGGTGATTTAAACCGGTCTTTTAAACACTCATCATTTTTAACACTGTCCTTTCATTATAATGGGTGGAAGATTATGGACACCTCTGAAAAGGGGCGCTGGGGGAAAAATGGTTAAGAATCACGGAACTAAACGTAGAAATAAGTAAAAAACTTGAGAAAATAAGCAAAAACAGTAAACAGATTTTGAATAAGGAGAAAAAATCCTTCAAGAATGTAGATTAATGTAATATAAACATTGATGGTAGTTTTAAACAAAAATCTTTTGCAGAGTAGTTCAATTAATTGTAGAGAGGGTGAGACAGACCTTATAGGTGTGGGGGCTGGGGAGCACCATATATTTTTAATTTGCTTATAGTTTGTTCACGTCATTTGGTATCAGTCATTAGTGTCTATTTCAGATTTTGCATCTATTCTTATATAAGTTATTGTAAATTGCTTTGTTTTTATAGAGCACTGAAGATGCTTTTTTAGCGAAATATGCTCTTCAATATAAAGCAGATTTTGATATTTTACATGATGCTATTGTAAAACATTAAAAAACTAAATTATTGTTACGTAGTGTTATCACCTAACCAAGTGTACGGTAGGTTGTCTACCTACTAGTACGTAGCAGCGCCATTTTGTACTTCTAGTGGTCCATGCAGTTCAGCTACTTTACTTAAATACGACGTCCTGACTTGGAGTCCCGAACTCAATACCTTCAAGTAACATCCGAAGTTTTTTAGACAATCAACATTTTCAGAAATATTGTACAAATACAGCCTATAACATTATTATGGATATCAGGAACTTTTTTACGAAACAAACACGTACCGGTAACGCCAATCCTCCTGAGATCGAAGATGATGCACCACCAAGTAAACAGCGCAACTGTAGCAGTCACCCTGGTAATGCCTCCTCTTCCACGCCAAGCACTTCAAATGTCACCAATGCTTCTCCTTTATCATTCAGTGATTTTAGAAGCTGCTCACCGTCACAGACTCACAGTCCATCGTCCAGTGATGCAAGTGCAACAATTCATCTGAATCCAGCAACCAACAGCATGTCTGTTCAGGTTCGTCACGATTTAGATATCGGGAATCACTTCAATAGCGTTCAATCCATAACTAGTGCGCTGCGGCATGAACTTCTGACTAATGCATACTCGCCTCCAAGTGACTACGCTTTTCGACTAGATTCTAAAGGAAGCAGACGTTTTAAACATTCATGGTTACAAAAATATCAGTGGCTGGCGTATTCTCCTCTCCTAAGAGGACCCATGTGCAAAGTATGTGTTGTCTTTCCTCAGCCTGTTCATCGTGGTTATACTGGCGCGTTCATCAGTGCCCCCTGCATTAAGTATAATGATTTTCATAATTGTGCTCAAAAGCATGTAAGTAGTGCTTGGCACCGTCAATCTCTGGAGGATGCTACGAGGTTTCTCAACACTGTGCTACACCCTGAACGTCGCGTGGACAGTTTATTGGACAATGCTTTCAATGCCACGGTCTCCAGCAACCGTGCAAAATTAGAACCGATTTTGTCAAGTATTATTTTTTGTGGTACCCACGACATTGCCTTAAGAGGCAAAGACTCCAAGTCTGGTAATCTAAATGATTTATTGGATTTTAGAATTGAAGCTGGTGTTGCAATTTTAAAAGAACATATGGAGAAAGCAAGTGGCAATGCTAAGTATACATCGCCTAAGATTCAAAATGAGCTAATTAATCTATGTGAAGAAACCGTAAGAAGTGAGATTGTTGCTTTGGCAAACAATTCCGTAGGCTTCTCAATATTAGCAGATGAGACTGCCAATATTGCAGGAACGGAGCAATTGGCGATTGGAGTGAGATTCTTCGACGAAAAAAATCTGCTTATTCGTGAGGAGTTTCTTGGTTTCACTCCTTTGAAGGAAATGGGCGCAGAAACGATTGCAGAGACAATAATACATCAGTGCAATAAATATGGTCTACATTTAAACAAGCTACGTGGTCAAGGTTATGATGGCTGCTCCACTATGGCTGGCAAAGAAAATGGAGTGCAGGTACGCATTAGAAGCGATTATCCGTTAGCAGTGTTTGTCCATTGCTCAGCCCATCGTCTCAATCTTGTGGTCAACGATCTGAATGCAGTTGTGGATGTCCGGAACACCATTGGAACAGTGAAAGCCATCATAAATTTTTTCTGAGAGAGCCCGAAACGAAGACGCCTTGTACCGAACACGCCATTGCTATGTGAAACTAGGTGGAGCGCCAAATATAAAAGCATAAGGTTTTTTACTGAAAATTTCACCGAAATCCACAAACAACTGAAACATTTAGCGCTGCACGATTCCAACGCAAATGGGCGGCAGAATGCGCACAATTTGCGGACCGCTTCTGAAACACCCGCATTTCTGGTAACTCTGCATATCATTGCCCAGTATTCGTCAATTTTGGAGCCCGTCACCCAAGCCCTTCAGTCAGTTCATGTGGATATGCTATGTGTCAAGCAACACGTCGACAAACTTTTATTGCTTTTTGGCAATCATCGAAAAAATGCAGAAAAATCTTTCGCCGAGGACATTTATGCACCATCGTTAACTACAGCCGAAGAAATTGGTGTCACCGTATCACTTCCACGGCAGTGTGACCGTCAAGTGCACCGAGCGAATATTGGTGGAACCATTGAAGAGTACTATCGCCGCTCCATTTACGTCCCTTACATGGACTCCCTAATTCAATCTTTAAAAAGCCGCTTCTCAGAAACCAACACACCTGCATTTGCGTTATATAAGCTGCATCCAGCCCAGTTGGAAAAAGCTAACCGTTCAGAGTACAAAGCATTGGTCCAAACCATACAGCAATTCTACTGCTTTGACAATTTTGAACAGGAGGCCATGTCGTGGTACGACATGCAGAAACAAGGACTACTTTCTCAGTCCAAAAATCTAGAAGAACTGGATTTTATAGACTTGGTGCGACATATAGAACTTTATCCTGCCGTACGTCAAGCGTTTATAACCTTGATGACCCTGCCTGCCACTACTTGCACGGTAGAAAGATCATTTAGCACATTAAGAAGGGTCAAAACATGGCTAAGAATGACCATGTCTGATGACCGATTATCCGGGCTGTGCTTGATGAGTGTCCATAGAAGCCGAATAATTTCAGACAAAAAGTCATTCATGCAAAAGGTCATTGACAAATTTGGTAAAGACCCACGTAGACTTCACTTTCTGTTCCAGAACTGATTAATTATTAAATTCCTTTCTACTGCATTTTTCATGCAGTATATGTTATTCTTTGCTTAATATTATCGTTTTTCAGAATTGGCAAAGAGAGTCAGCTGACTCCCCTCCCACACCCATCCTGTCATACTACTCGTTTTTGAACGTTTCTTTGCATTTTAAAATTTGTGTTATTTTTCCAGGGGGGTCAACTACGTGGTTACGCCCATGGTAGTCATGGAGGTAACAGCGGGCATGCCACTCTTAAATTTTAGAAACACATGAAAAAATACGGTTCTAGTATGTAAACAGGCTGTGCATACTACACTCATGGCCTCCCACAAATTTTTACGGCCTCCGACGAACACCACATGATCACACACACACGACGCCGAATGCACTCTTGCGTTTATGCACAAAGTCTGAAAAGATTTATTACGCGCAATTTTTCTTCGCAATTAAACCGAATCCTAAAAACGGAACTGGTTCCGTTGAATTCGATATTCTGAAATGCTAAAATTTATGATCTTTTGACTTTATTTAATTCTTCAAGGTGGCTGCTGACTTGAAGACCACTCGACTGGTCGCTTCGAAGTCTCTTCCGCTATCTGATTACTTCCACTGCACTGTTGCTTGGCAAAGCTAGCTTAAACTACTTCATAAGAAAAGAATGTCTCGTGGGACCAGAAAATGTACTCGAGGTAACTTTCAGCGAAGACAGATTTTGACCAAATAGCAGAAAACAAAATGAAGCGAAAGCAAAGCTTATACTCATGGGATTACTCATAGAAAAAAGCAAAGTCACTTGATGTTTTCAGTTCACACATGGCACATAAGCATTATTATTGTGACACTTTGCACATGCTGCTTTTGCAGTGTTCCCAAATTCTATCGAACTTTCAGCACAATAATATCGTGATCAGTAATAATCACTATTGTTATACAAAAACAAGTTACAGTTGAATATTTGGGGGCTGCAGTCTCCCAGTCATTTTCTTTAGACAAGCCGTTCCTGTCCACAAGCACATTGCAAAATGCAATACAACTGAATCCGATATGCAGAACAATACTTACGATACCCGTTTATTCTGGTGCCCATTTGTCCGGTGCCCATTTGCCGGTGCCCATTTGTCCTGGTGTCCATTTGTCCGGTGCCCATTTGTCCTGGTGCCCATTTGTCCGGTGTCCTTTTGTCCTGGTGACCATTTGTCCTGGTGCCCATTTGTCCTGGTGTCCATTTGTCCTGGTGCCAGGGAATGACCGGGGCCGGGGTTTACACAATACTTTATATTGTGTCTAGAATACATAGCTAAGTAGGCTACGTGCGTCCTCACTCCTCATGTAAATGCCGTCAATGGTGCTTGGTACTGGTAATGCTTTTCAGTCACATTGTTAGGATACGTTGTATCGAATGTTGTTATAAACGAAAGATCACTCCATAAACATACACAAACAGCCATTATTTTTCCTTGCACGTAATGTTACATTACCAACGATCGCAATAAAAACTGGATATAACCGAAGTTTTTTCAAAGGAAAAGGAATAAAAAAATTTCGTTCCAAGCAATTGGAATGCATAAAGCGGCTGGATTTATTAACCGTGGAATCATGGATGTATCAAACGGATTCCACTGTATCGAAGTTATTCTCTCGCTTTTTTCGATGTCACGTCAATGCTCTTTTCGTAATTGTACACGCTTTTCATTAGTGCATGACCAACCTCAAAAACGCTTTATGCGTGCACGTCTTTATTTTTACGCACCAACGCATTTTTCATATAAAATAAAAAAAAATCTTCATGTAAAAATTAAGATATGCCTTTTATATTCGTTGCATGAAACCACCCCAATTTTTAAAAGTGGGTTTTTGCACTTTAAAGGTCGTCTTATACGCCGAAATACACGGTAAATATATTTGAAATTCAACTCCGGCCAATTTTTATGACCCTCCCTGCCGGGGCCGGACCGAGGCAAAAAGTGGCATCCCCGGCCGGGGCCTCGGTCGATCCCTACCTGGTGCCAATTTGTTCTGGTGCCCATTTGCCCATCTGATACCCATTTGTCCGTAAACCCCAACATCCTATCAACTGGAATTTTTAATGAATTACAATTTTGGCAGTGCGACTGAGAAGCTGGCGATTGATTCCTGGAAACTACAGCGTTTATGCGTGTGGCTTTCCAAATTTAATAGCAAATGTGATTATTCGAAATTCTCACACCTTAAACTGTTCGTGGATCTATGACGGAGAATTCAGTCGCTATGATTTCCTTGTTCGTGGAGCTTGCGAAAAGAATACGCAAGGCGCTAGAGACCGTATTTCATGCATGTTAAACGACGAAGGAAGCTTGATCTCCGAGCTACAAATTAACTATGAACTCAAACCTGGTCCGTTCGCTGTTTCTTTTCAATGTAATGGTGATGCCTATTTTACTACAACCGTAAATGCTCAACGTAAGTGATTATGTTCATCAGCTAGCATAATCTAACGAGGAATTTGGGTTATTTTAACAATCAGGGTAGAGCTTAAAACAAAAAGGAGCTCTTGTTTTTACAACGATAATGATAACAAAATTGACTACTTTTCAAGCAAGTCGAACCTATCGTTTTGCCGTGACAGAGTCAAGTCAAGTTTAGTTGTTTGCAGTTTGCACCGAGATAGTCCCCAATCGGTCAATTACACAAGAGCTTTTAACGTAAAAATGACGATTAAAAGATTTCTCATTAGTAACCACAATGGCAAACCTAATGTATTTTTTACTTATGTTTTTACATTTTCTGTCAATATGAGGGGGGCGTCAAGCTTCTGCTGTTGTTACAGTCTTTGTGTCTTGTCAGACTGTCTTATTCCCGCTGACAGTGCCATTACATATACTGGCCTTGATTGCGGATATAGATGCAATGCTACTTACAAATGTCCGACCGGTTCTTCCCAACCAAGCATCAAAGCTGAATGTGGTGTTAACGCTGAATGGAAATTTGATAGAATGAATTGCATAATGCCCAATGTTACCAACGGTAAGCAAGCTAGTTCCTACATCATTTTATGAAAACGTAGCCGAAAAGGAAAAATAACCGGTTTGAATAAGCTGATACTCCGTAGCTTCAAAAAATTTGAAGTAATTGAGCCATCAGCGCGGAAATATTTGCAAACAAGGGGCTCAATTTTGTCTATTAGAATTTCACTAGTCTTTTCCGGCTTTCCGTATGAAATTGTTTCTTTATGCTATCACGTCAAATCGCTATAGCAGCTTTGCTTGTCATAGTTAAGTTACTGCGCTCATTTCATCGTGCAATGATCAGATATCATTAACTTGTGGCATCTGTAATGTATTAAGTTTTCTGTAAAGCGTGTTATTCAATCGCCGCAATTGTTTTTTAGGATGCAATGAACTGAGATTGAATCCGTCAACATTTTCTTTCAGTATAAAATTTTCAATTATGTTCTTGATTTTGATTTTCTTGTATGATTGAAATGGGCGTTCGTTTTTACGAACTTAATCTTAACCGCAGCGAAAAGTTGACAGCAGCGCGTAGCGAGAAATTTTGAAAGGGGGCACTCTACAAAAGTTGTAAAAAGAGTCTGGCATATTTCAGTCTCCTTGGCAATATCTGTTCTTTTTTACTGAAAGGCAAAGTCAAAGGGGGGCATGGCACAAAGCCCCTCCTAAATATGCTCGTGATTTAAAGACTGGCAAACTGCTATGTGAATAATAAAAATTGGGAAGAAATTAAGAATTAAAAATGTTTAGCATATAAGTAGCGCTGATCGAGTAGGCCATAAAGAAATTTTTTTCCGCTCAGAATTAGAGCCCAGTGGTTTCACTATCTCAAAATTTTGTGTGCCACTATTCAGAAGAGACCGTATATGAGGCACGAACTGTTCACTCTATTTGCAGTATGTTTTTTTTTTGTACGTTTATACCAACGCAAAAACATACAGCCGAACGCAAAAGCAAATAAGCCCACGCAAAACTAAATAATCAAACGCAAAAATAAATAATCAAACATAAAAACAAATAATTAATCAAACGTAAAAATAAATAGTCAAGCGTAAAAATAAAGAGTCAAACGCAAAAATGAACAATCAAAACATTAGTACATTTGGCTCAGTCTCATTATTTATTTTTGCGTTTAATTGTTTATTTTTGCGTTTGACTATTTATTTTTGCGTTTGACTGTTTATTTTTGCGTTTGATCATTTATTTTTGCTTTGCCTTATTTGCTTTTGCGTTCGGCTGCATGTGTTTGCGTTGGTATAAATGTACAAAAAAGCTTACTGCAAATAGAGTGAACATTTGGCGCTTCATAACCGTCAGAAATATTTGAGCATTCAAAAAAGAAGTGATTAAGCAACGTAGAATAGCGCCCTGGTTAGTCGACGGACCTAACGAAGCCTGCAGCAAGCGCCGATGGTATCTTTATGAGTAAACGAATTTACTCTGCCTGCACACGTTCATATTATACAATACCGTATATTTTTATGAGAGTAATTTTCAAAACGAAGAGGCTTAAGCTAAAACGATCGATCGCATGGATAGATGTGATGTTCATTATTACAGTAATCGTCTGCATGCAGGGTCCAACAGGAAAGTTTCTTTATAATTGCTAATCGACATTACTTTGCTTCCTTGCACCTAAATTTTAAAGCAGCAGTTTTTAACCTTTTTTGGTCTGCTTCCCGTCATAGACTTTTATTATGATCGAATTTCCCACCCACCTGTTTTCAGTGATGGATACGATAAATCTTTTTGTACCAAAGCGATAACGATAATCGATAATTTCAAGAAAGCCCTGGGCGATACCGATAATCGATAAATTTCAATTTCTTAAAGCGATATCGGTAATCGATGAATTTTCGCCGATAAATTTTTCTGATAAATGTTGCGGAAAATTTTCAATGTGTTTGACGAAGTTTTTTTGCAAGTCACATTGTAAAAATGCTTTTCTAGATTTTTCAAGAAAAGAGAGCTGTTCACGGACTTTACAGTGGCATTAAATAAAACAAAGAGAGATGTCTTTAATTTGCAACAATACTTCATGGAAACCGTGTATTTTTTTCACAGCGCCAACTCATTAACTTTGAACACTGCGGGCATAAAAATGATGTTCATCGCGATAATTTTTCGGCGATAACAAAATGTATTACAAAACCGATATCGGTAATCGATAAATCAAAACTTTTCTGAGTGATAACGATAATCGGTGATAATTTATCGCCGATAAATTATCTCGATAAAAGCCCATCTCTGACTGTTTTAGTCAACGTTAGCATGAGATATATTTTATGGATAGCCAATGGGTTTTAGAAGACTAACAGAACGCCCAAACAAACCGCAATTACTGTATTACATTAAAATACATAAAAGCAAAAACAGTGTGAATGTTGAGTTGTTGACTTAAATGTGACTTCTGAATTCACTTGTTCTTCACCAACAAGTCGATGCAACCTGCTTTCACTCGATACTTGCGCAAAATCACCTAATCCTCCACTAAATCACCCATAATTTAATTTATTTGAAATTTTAGCATGGCAGAATATAAGAGTCACCCGAAGCTTTTTGTCTTACACTACTCAGAAGAAAACGTTTACAAGTGGAGCTAACTGTCAGACAGGTTAATTATTTCTTTTCTTCTTCTAATTCGTGTGGGTGCGATGTTGCATCGGGAAGTAGCATCACTCTAAACGGCTAGGCACGTATCAGACAACCACCTTGCCAAGCTCTCGTTCACAGTGAGCAGACCCCGAAGTCCATTTGGATGGCGGTATATGAGACAGAATGTTATAATATGGTCTGCAGTCTGTTCCTCTGCACCACACTTACAGGACGCCGTGGAAGCCATGTCCCATTTATGCATTGATGACCGAAAGAGGCCGATTGCAGTCCAGAGACGGTTTAGCCGGACCCAGGCGGGTCTGGGAAGCCCCATTCCAAGTGGAAGGGCGTCCACATCATCAAAAAATGAATGCAGACAAGAAGTGCCTTCCCGCCACCCAATGCTCCACTTGTGGTCCGCCCATCTTGCTGCACTGATGCCCAGTTCACTTCCATCTCTGAGCAGTTCCAGAGCAGCAGGCGCAACGGGGTATCTTGACTTAAGCTGTCGATGCCCTCCATAAGGGTGGGACGTGAGCCGATCATCAAGTAGATGACCAGGCTCCTGGGCACGACAAGCCAAAGACAGTGTGGCTTTTGTTTCAACGAAACTCTGTCGGTGTGATACCTGATAAAAAAATATGTTGTCCGTTGGTGTGGGACGCAGGCATCCAGTCATCAGACGCAAGGCGTCGTTGATGGGCTTGTCAATGAGGCGCGTGTGAGCACTTCGACTCCAAACAGGAGCGCAGAATATTTGAACTTCGTAGGCAGCGTGGCCCAGTGGTTCGGAGCGTCGCTTTTATGACGGCCATGATCGCATGGTTGATGGTTCAACACCCACCCAAGCCTGTTGCTGCGTCCTTGGGTAACATGCTTCATGACATATCTCAGCTTGGAAGATCTAACAAGCAGCAAATTGAAGAAGTCAGAAGCAAAATTCAGGCGGAAAACTCGGAAACAAGGGCAACTCCTACGCGAGTCTGGATTCGTCTTAAGCATAGCACCTCCGTCGCTTTCTCGTGACGGGAGGATAAAAATAAAGAAATCATTATTATCAAATACTTTTAGAATATTTTTCTCACAAAAAAATCATAAACCTGTGACACTTTAAAAAACAACAACAAAATTTGGCGATTACAGTCGAGACATTGCCAAAATGGTTTCTCTCGAAACAATCATTGCAATATCGTTTTTTTTTATCACGGAGAAAAAATGATTGTAAAACAAACAATAAAAATTGCCCGAATACGCAGTGTGCACCCCCAACGTTAACACACAGGGGCGGCGGAACGAAATTTTGCTGGGGAAAGTCGGCGCATCAAAAGAGGATCCAGAAATTATTGAAATTATGTGTTTTTTGCAGCAGTGAGGTACGGTAAGAACTTAGCACTTGTGGAAGGATCTGCGGAGATTCTCCCAAGCAAAAAATTGAAAAGCAGAATGAATTAGGTGCAAAATTTACTGACAATAAAGGTACGAAACTAGTAAATAAAATGAGAGCGAGATTTTATTGAAAATTTGCATTATGTTCTTACAACAAAGAGTTGACCAATATAATCTCACAAGGAGTTGACAAATTTGTCAAACGACCTACGGACGAAACTTCTTCTTGCAAGGCGAAGTGATAGCCTGCATCCCATAGCTAGCCAGCTCAGCATGCTAAAATTATCAATTGTTTTACACTGCTTTTTGTTGAAACAACCTATTCACTGTTGAAAGTTTTGATCTCTATCTCCAGGAGCGGACCCAGAAAATTTTGGCGGGGAATGAGGTTTTAAATTAGGTTGAATGTTCACTAAATGTAGAGACGTTAGACGTTTAGACCCGAAAAAGGGCGTAAATAAGCTCCTTGAAAATGTTTTGTGCAAGTGGCGTATTCAGAATTTTTTTCAGGGGAGTGGAAGGGGAGTGCATTTTGGTATTTATCCGGCAGAGTTACTTCAAGGCAAATCGAGAAACAAAAACACCTCCAAGGGGGCAGGGGGGAATGTTACCCCGAAATTTTTTTAAAATTTAGGCAGCGTCAATAGCCATTTTTGTGCTTTTTGTACAATTTTCAAGAAAAATTTTGTCTCAATTTTTTACCCCTAATTTTGAGCCCTTCACCAAAATGATGCATTTTGGTCGCAATGAAGCAGAGAAAATATCTGTTACTTAGAAATCATTATAGGATTCGACTCAAACGATTCCAATTTCTAAACACGCGGCAAACGAATATTTTTTCTCTTTCGTCAGTCAGACTCAGAAGCATTATGAAATGAAAGTATAAGTAGTCGTTTTCTCGCTTGGTTTAAGGCAATTCGCCTGCGCTTCTGAGTTGACATTTTGGGTAAAATTTCGATTTGAAACGAAATTTATTTTCAACCAGTATTATTATTTCGCCTGGTTTTCATTTCGAGTATCTTGTGTTGTAGATAACAAACGAATGCAAGTTGGAATCGATACTTTGGCAAAACGAATCTGTTACTTCTTGTTAACCGTTACTTTTTAACGAATGATGACTATTCGCCCATCTCTAGTCTGCAGGTGACTCTATGAACCTACATCAGCCCGCGAGGCTGTCATTGTTTGTGAAAAACAGGATGACAGGCCCTCGATGTGGTAGCTGGTTGCTAACTCACTACTCATTTAAAAAATGGACAATAGCAAATAGCTAAGTAAAAAACAGTGAAAACTTAACTTGATCCACTCCACTATGTTGTTGCTTGACTGCTTTACCTCGAAATTGGAAAACGTCCAACAGCTTGGGGCACCAATGAAGTTAATGAACTCTTTTTAGAGGACTTGATTAGGTTCGAATCAAGTATAATGATGTTCGTTAGACACGTCCGCTTCTACGCTACGTCTTCCGTCTCCACAAGTATTTGTTACACCCCAATACATATTGCGATCAACATGGATAAAATGTTCGATCACGATCCGTCAATTACTGCACCTTCACATCAGAGATGCTCTGGAGCCGTAGTCGGAGCAGGAGCCGGAGTCAAGCAAATTTTTCCGGAGTCGGATTGGACTCGGAGTTACGTTTAACGTCAAAACTGGAGTAGGAGTTGGAGCCGGAGTAACCATTTCTTTAAGTTATTATTGTAATGTACACTGAACATTGTCAAAAGTTATGCTCGCTGTGAAGCATCGGTTCGCGCACAGTCTCTAAACACCAGTAATCTCACTTGCATGAAATTTAACATAGGCCTAAAGTTTGGATAACATTGTGATTGCAAAGTTTGCAAAAATTGAATGAAGAGGTGCCAATGTAAGTCTATATATATGAAATACAACTGCAAAGTTTGCAAAAATTGAATGAAGAGGTGCCGATGTAAGTCTATACATATGAAATACAACTGGATAAATGGTAGGCCTTGAAGACTTACTAAATAAACGCTGTAAAAACCAATTCTACGACTAGTTTCGCGGTTTGACCGCTCATCAACCTGAGTCTACCTGACGAGCGACTAGTTTCGCGGTTTGACCGCTCATAAACCTGAGTTTACCTGATGAGCGGTCAAACCGCGAAACTAGTCGTAGAATTGGTTTTTACAGCGTTTATTTAGTAAGTCTTCAAGGCCCACCATTTATCCAGTTGTATTTGCAAAAATTCTTCGAGTAACAGGAATGAAAACAGGAGTTGGAGTTTTGATTTTTGACGTAAACCGGAGCAGGATTGGAGTAGGATTCTGCAATTTTGGAGCAGGATTGGAGTGGGAGTCTCAAAAAAGCGACTCCGAACATCTCTGTTTCACATCACAGAACTCCACATCGAAAAAGAGAAGGAAATAATACGCCCGGGGTTTTGTATTAGAAATAGCACGTGCGATAACGTCATAATGCTCACGAAACTCCCGGATGCAGGACTAAAATATAAATATTTAAAATAATGAATAGACACATGTTCCAGTGCGTAATCCAGTTGTAAAATTAATGTTGAAGTGTAGCTAGAGGAAGTCGCTACAGTACAAAGCATTTTTTCTTCGCATTGACAGGCCAATATAATGCGTAAAATACTTGTAGTAAAGCCAATTTCGAGATAATTAAATTGTGACTATGCTCATCTAACATCGGCGGCTGGAATGAATGAATTCAACTACAGAAGCTGATAACTACAGCAATAAAGCAAAAGTTAATTAATAATAGCTAGAACGAGATTTACAAACGTGCTAACCTCTTTTTATGTTTTTTTCTTTTTGCTTCAAAGATAAAGAAGATGTTGCAAAGAAGTTTGGAAAGAGGGTGGGGGATGCAAGACTGGCGCCAGGAAGGGGGGGGGGACAGGGGGGCTTCCCCCCAATCAACAAGCTATAGCTCTTTGAAGGCAGCGGCTTTTGTGCTTAATCTTAAACTTTGATCACCCAATAAACGCTTGGCCCCCTTTGTCGACTGCTCTGCCGCCGGCTCTGGGAGGATGAAAAATATGTGGGGATCTTCAGCCCCTCCTTTCCACACCCTTGTCTAAAGCATACGGTATAGTAGTAGTGCCTTTCACTAGCGTAGCCAGGATTTTGCAATGTAGGGGGTTGAGAATGACGTCACGTTTGACCATTCGTTGTATACAGAAGCGGATCCAGAAAGTTTTGGTGGGGGGATGCAATTTTGAATTAGGTTGAATGTTAACTAAATGCAAAAACGTTTAGACCCGGAAACGGGCGTAAATAAGCCTTTTGAAAATCTTTCATGTCAGGGGCGTATTCAGAAATTTTTTCATGGAGGGGCACCAATTTTCGTCACTTTTTGAAGTGTATTTGTTTTTCGGAAGATTTAATTTTAAGCAACTTAAGTACCGAAAACGACTCTTGGGGAGTACGGGGGCATGTTTCTCCGGAAAATTTTTGAAAATTTGTATACTGAAATGGCCATTTTAGGGCTTTTTAAACAATTTTTAAGGAAAGGTTGTCATATTTTAGGCTCCTAACTTTGAGTATTTCTACTGTTTCACCAATGATGCATGTTGTTCGCACGGTTTCAATTATGCGTGCTTAAGGCGACTAAGGCATATTGTTATGAAGAGGTTCGAAATTATGGAAAAATTTTGTTCAACCAAAACATTGTTGAAAATGGCTGGTAGGGGGATGCATACGCAGCATACCCCCCTGGATCCGCCCCTGGTTGTATAATAACAAAAGATGGCCTCAAATTTAAGAGAGATGTTTCAAACTAAAAATACCGAAGGCAGTTTAGGTACGATTGTTGTAAGGAAGTCAAGAAGAATGCTTTCTGGTGAAACTGGTAAAACGATATTCAAATGTTAGCGATTTAGTTCTTTTTTGAGCTACAGTACGTAGATCATTTTTGCTTGAAATCGTTTAGCCTTTTTTCTACGAAAGGTCTGAGGGGCCGAGGGCAGTTGCATATTACAGGAGCGGATGCACTGCCCTGCTAATAAAATTGCGTCATTGCTTCATTAAGCATAACGGCAAAGAACAATTAAGATTCAAGGAAACAATACTAACGTAATTCTTGTTATTATGACAATTACAAAACCAGATTAGGCTATCAATGACAAAGCATCGAGCACTTTGAAATAAATATCAGAAAAAGAAGTATGACGTCATTTGAGACTCAATGGGGAGTTGTAACCCCCAAACCCCCCCCCCCATCCCCCGTGGCTACTCTTTTTATTTTTGCTCTTTTCATTTTTGCTCCGTCAAAATAAATAGAACACATTAACATAAAAATTCAACTACAAACGCATTCAGAGAAGAGAAGAAGCAACTAAACGATTAACGTTATGCTAGCAATAATGAAACTTGAAGATGAAGGAATTAGTAGGCATGGTCGCAACACCCGATCTTAGAATATACCGGTACGCAGGGCTGAGGGGGGTACAAAGTACCGGGGCCTGTCGAGGGGCCCCGCTCTTATAAAATTTTTCTTTAGGGACACACGGTAAGATATGCTGGAGAAATTACGTCTTAGCAACGTTAGAACCTACGTCCAGTGGGCGAAGTGGGGGGAGATGGGGAAGAACATGTCTCCCCCAGTAAAAGTAGTCGTCGCCCCAGCGAAAGAAAATTTGTCCTGGGGAAGGGATGTCTCCCCCAGCGGTAAATACCGCAAGAAGTTAAATGTTTTTTATACGTGTTGCTTGTGGGTGCGGACTGCCGTGATACTTTTCAGCTTATCTTCTAACCATTATGGTTTCCTTCGCATATTAATCAAGAACAACCTTTTCAGTGCGCCTATTACAGAACAGTTTATTTTTCATCAACATTACAACGCGCCAGCAGTTTTTTATAAGCGTTAGTGAAAGCACTAAAGACTATGTTAACGGTTCCCCAACTTTTTTCATATATTTGAGGCTGAGAGTATAAATTAAGAAAATGCTAGCCTATACCTTCTGCGGCTCCGCCCTGGACTCCGCTGGGGTACCTTAGTGCTTTTCCTCTAAACCCCTTGTTTGTCATGCTCTAATTTTTGTTGGTCATGCTGGTAGTATGCAAACACGGAGTACGCCCTCCACCACTGTTTGAATTTGGTCATTGACCAATGACATCGCGCCAGAAGCATATTTAGGGGGGGGGGGAGGCATTTGCCTTTTGACTTTGCCTTTTAGTAAAAAAGAACAAATGGTGCCAAGTGACTGAAATACGCCGGACTCTTTTGATGGCTTTTGTAGCTCATGGCTAGGGGCCGCTCTAGGGGGGTGGGGTGAGGGGTATGCATTTACCTCACCAGTCTTTTTCAACTATGTTTTTGATAAATATATACAAATTTTGCATAATTTTAAACCTTCGATTACGATAAGCCTTACGTCTTAGACACGCCCAATTGAAAATGTGCGAACAAAATGCACCATATTTGGTGAAGTACTCAGATTTAGGGTTAAAAAATTTAAACAAAGCTTGCCTGAAAAATGTTGAAAAAGCACTAAAATAGCCATTACAGCATGTAATATTTCAAAAATTTCCCGGGGAGCATACCCCCGGACCCCCCAAAGTTTTTGTTTTTTGATCTGCTTCAATTAGCTCTGCTAACAAAATACGTTTAAAAAAAATGGTAAAATTATGCTCCCTTTTTTTAAGATTTCTTGCTACGCCCCTGCGTCACCCCATGAACAATAAACACCATTTTCGCAACATCGTCTTGTTATTTGGGTTCAGAGTTCAGGCAAAGTTGTAGACAAAAACATCCCCCCAGTAAAAATTTTCTACTTCGCACACTGCCTATACTTCTGCGCGATGTCAAGACCTTTTCTTTTTTAGAGAGTCAAATTTTGGTACCGAGGGGACCCGCATCATATCTCTGCCCCGGGGCCTGGATTTTCTCTCAACAGCCCTGTCGGTACGCTACGTCTGTACAGTCACTGCGAACCGTAAGGACTCTCAGGTCTCTCACAGGCTTTTCCCTTTCGCTGCTCTGTTCTGTGGTTAAGTGGTTGCGCATTCACCGGTAATCTAAACCGCTATAAAACCGTAGCAATCTGATGATTTTGTTGACGAGCCACCCGGTTCAAATGTTTTTAGTTAGAGATGTGCTTAACCGTTAGTTTTGAGTAACGGTTCCAAGCGATTACTTTAGAAAAGATATTCGATACTTTATATCCGTTACTTGTATTCGTTTAGGTAATCACGAATCTAAGACCTTTTTTTTTATTTTGGTCTTTACCCGATGTTTGGTGAAAAATTGGGCGTCGGAAGGACTTTTTTTGTTTATTTTTTTTGGACTTCACCTGATGTTCAATCGATACAGGATATTTATTCTATTATCTATTGAGTAAATTTGGATTAGTGCATGTGTGAGTAGGCTATGTTTTTCCCGTAGGAAAGCATTAAGAACATTTGAATCGTGTGTACAGGTTCAGAGTTTAATGCTAGCCTTATCATATCCAGTTATCGGTATTGCATTTATTCATTACAAACCCTTCAAAAATGCATGGACTAGTGAACAGGTGAAGCCTAGCCTAGAGCATTCATAAATAACTTGAAAGTTACCATCACAGCCATTTTTAATTTATAAAAGCGGTTAGTGGTGGATAAAACAGTAAAACTGGTAAAAGGGTGTAGTATATCGGTAATAATCAACAAGCTCGTTTAGACTAGCCTAGTCTATTTTTGCTGCTTAGCAGCTTAGTCTGCTGGTCTATACTAATTGATCTTTCGTACTGGTAGTCTTTTTAAGAAAGTTAATGTGTGATAATCCATGTTCTGTGTGTAGATCTATAATATACCGTAAGTTTGGTTGGCTGATGAAATATATTTACGAATGTTTTTCTTTTGTTCTTATGAGAGTTTGGTGGATTATTGAAAAGCTGATTACTTTACAAACTTTATTGATGGGTAAGAGTCTAGAATAAGCCTAGCATATCACCTAGTCTACTGTTGTAAACTTAATGATAGTTTGCCTGTGCTTAATATGCTGTAGCTTTAAGTATGGTAGGCCTAGGCCTACATGTAAGAAATTTTATTAAGCTTACTGCGGTATAGTAGTACCGGTAAGTAGACTAGGGGTTTATCGTCTAGCAGGTCTAGTCCTACAAGTTAGAAGAATTGCCTAAAATGAACATCAATCAGATTTCTAAAACAATGAATGTGATGCAGTGGTTAACTATAAAAACCGGTAGTCCTTTCTTCCATTGGTGTCTCCGGTAAAGTTCTAAGCTGGATCAAATGTTTTCTCTATGACCGCGTTCAGTGTGTTTGTGTCAACAACCATTTTTCATCCTACTTACCTGTCCTTAGTGGAGTTCCCCAAAGCAGCATACTTGGTCCTTTGCTGTTTGTTGCTTATATTGATGAAGGTGTTAAAATATCGAACTTACATGGCACTAGTAATGGTATGCATCTTTATGCTGATGATGCTAAACTCTTTAGCAATAATATTGACAACCTTCAATCAGCATTAAATAGACTTTCTGCTTGGCTCTGTTCTCGTCAACTAAACCTTGCTCCTGCTAAGTGTGAGCATTTGCATATTTCTCGCTCTAATAATTCTTTGGACCACAGTTTTCAAGTTTGTTTTCACAGTATTAAAACAATCAAAACCGTTAAAGATCTCGGTGTTCTCATTTCCTATAATCTTAAATGGTCTCCACATATCCATCACATTCATTCTACTGCTTCTGTGTGTGCTTATCAGATCTTGCGTGCTTTTAAAAAAATGTTTGGACCCTACTTAAAGCTTTTATTACTTATGTTCGCCCCAAATTGAAATATAATTCTCCAGTTTGGAATCCATATCTTAGAAAAAACACACTCCTTCTGGAATCTGTACATAAAAAGTTTACCCGTAACTTGTTTTTACGCTGCAATATTCCATTTCGATCGTATGCTAATCGACTAGATAAATTAGGAATTAAGTCTCTGGAGTATCGTAGATTACAATTTGATATTATTGTTATGTTTAAAATTTATCACAGGCTTTCTGACTTGCACTTTGAGTTATGTTAAAAAGATAGTTTGAATTCATACGAAATACGTTTATGTAATGTACGAATCTCTTGGAATGGAATAATAATTTTTATGGTGTTGTATAACTGCAAGGTTTTTTAGCACCACGTGAATGTCTTTGTATGCTTAGTGTAATTGTTCGGTGTTTAATTTTGAGTAGTAACTTATATTTTCATATAGGATTTGGGCTGGTGGTAGGTGCTGTATCAGCGGCCATCATGTTTCAGTGGGTAAGATCAAAAGTGAGAAAATGGTCTGCTGCAGCAAAGAAAAAAACTGATGGAGATGTCATGAGGTACTTTCTTTAAAACATTATACCGTACATTATATTGCATTGTTTAAAACCTAAAATTACTTGCTCCAATGTTATTCATGTTTTAAAAGTTTCATTTTTATACTGTTGCGTAATACTGAGGTTATTTGACTTCATGCTTTTATTAATGCAATTTAATTATGCATTTATTAGTTGAGTTTGAGTGATCAGTGTTTTCTTGTCTGTAATAGGCCTAATTTTTGAGAACTACTGGTACCTACACAAATTTAAACGTTGATTTATTGCTTTAGTAGCATTATTTTGATGCTGCTGTATCTATTAAGAAGGAGATTTTTGATCTATTCAAGCATCAAGTCATCAATTTATTTATGCACTTGATTTTTTTGCATGTTATTACAAGAAAGATTTGTCAAGTATATTTTGATCATTAGCTATAATGTGACATATGTTTTATATTGTGCTTATTGGATTGTTGCTCTCATTTAATTAAGTGAGTAAGGATGATAGTATCTGGATAAAAAGATATTCTACCTGTGTTTAATTTGAATTACTGACTGGCGGGATGGTGCAGATCTGCATATGCATTATGCTTGAAGAAACGCTCTGTCATAACTCAGGCACTAGACCTTGCTTTTTGTTCTCACTATGATGCAATTACTCTCTGACGAATGCTCAATGAAACGCTTCTGGGACAAACAGCTTTTTTCAAAGCGACACAAAGGAATTATGGCAGAGCGTTTCTTGAAGCCTAATGCGAAACAACTTTTTTCAAAGCTATTTTTGTATTCAATCTGTAAATTTACTGCCAGCCCTTACATTATATTTGTAAAGAATGTGGTGTGCTGTTTTGTAATTTACTCCTGACATAACCCCCTAAAGTAGTGGTTTTTGATTTTCTGACTTTTTAAATGAACTACCTGTACCACAGTCTTTTTTATGAGGGCATAATTATCGTGAGTTGATTGTGTGCAAGCTTTAGTTATATTTAAGTTTTTGGTTTAAAATAATTATTATACTAATTTTAGTCCATCATTATACATGATCTACTTAAAATATAAAAACAGGAAATAGGATCATATACTGTATAAGCATAGTTTATCAGATTACCTATTATGAATTATGCTATTGTTTTGGAGTATCTCATATCATTTCTTGTTACATTATGCTGTACTTTAATACTGCTAATGCATTGTTTTAATCGCAGCATTCAGCCTCTATTGAATTTTTTAAACACAATCAAAATTTTAAGACGAACTTTTACTTTCAGACAGCGGACGTTTAAGCTATGTCTTGCTACACTGTCGTATATATATATCTAGACAAGATTGAACTTAATGGTTTTTTGAAAGCTCATTTTGAATGAAAACGGTTTTACTAGTCCATTTTTAGTCGTTTAATGCGTAGTGTTACAACTTATCATGTAATGAAACAGAGGTAGAGTTTATACGCAATCATCTATATCAGTGCTCTTCAACCATTTTAACAGCGAGGAACCCCTAAAGTACTTTGACGTTTTCCACGGAACCCCACAAACAAAAATTAAGAAGTCATGAATTGCTTCTAGGCCAGGGGTGGCAAACCTATGGCACGCCGCAGATTTTTTTCTTGCACGGCACTTGATGACACTTTAATCTTAATTTCGTTAAACTGTTAGCCTACATTCTGGATATCCCTTTCCAGCAGAGTCTCTAGGGCTAGACCTATCATACCGTACCGGGTACGTTTGGTGATATCGCATGGTTATCAAAGCTTGTAAATAAGCACAAAAGGTCTATGACGTCACAATACCCAAGTGTGTAATCCCTTATCTCGATGTCTGTTTTTTGCCAGTTTAACTAGTTCAGTTTCCAGGCATGTGTGCGACATTAGTTAAAATGTTTTGGTTCTTTAAAATTTGAAACTTAGATATGTCGAGTGAAAGTAAGAAACAAAAGTTGTCATCTTCCAGCTGTTGAATATTCCAAAGTTGGTGGGCTGAGGAGTATGGCTTGATCAGTAGTAACTAGTAACGAAAAAGTCTCATTGGTATTTTCTTGATAGCAATAAATTCATGCAATAGTATGTTTTTGTTTTGTTTAATGTAATGATACGATATTAACTTGCTGAACTTTATTTTTAATATTTTGGCACGTTTGCCAAAAAAGGTTTGCCACCCATGTTTTAGGCCAAACTCTACTTTTACTTCAACAGCAGCAGGGTGCAGCTGTGATTGGCTGCATCGTATGTTCGTATAGCTGTGACACTACAACAACAACGTTCTAGTTAATAACATGACAATGAGCTATAAGTGACGCAACAAATATGAAATATCACAACCACTTGGTAACCTACTGTACGAATGTGGCACGGTGATGCAAAAAATTCAAAATTACGCATCAACATACTGAAGCACGAAATCTATTCATCTGAAAACGATGGGCCATTGCAGAACCCCCACGGAACCCTTAAAACTCACAGAACCCCACTGCATGTTCCGCAGAACCTTGGGGTTCCGCGTAACCTCTTGTTGAAAAGCGCTGATCTTTAACAGCTCAGATGGCCAATTGGTAAGAGCGTCCGCCTCGGGAGCTATAGACTTGGCTTTGATTTCAAGTCGGGTCAAACCAGTGACTTTAAAGTTGGTATTCACAGCTTCCCTGCTTGACGCTCAGCATTAAAGGGACAGTGTGGAGCACAAGCTGGCAAGTTTACTTGTTGTGCCGTTGGGAAAGGCACTTAGCGGGATTCCCCCATCTTGGTAATATGGTAGACAGAAGGCTGGTAACTCCTAAACGAACTCGTATAGCGCTTTGATCGCTTTCTCGTGATAGGAGGATAAATATGCAACTAAATACAAAATGTCCTTCTATTCAATGGCGTATTGTTTTTTGTCAAAAACTTAGCGGTTGGTTTGGAACAGTGGTTCCCAATTCGTTTCAAAGCCGGCACCTCTTCAGCAAGGAAAAATCATTCTAGCACCCCTTGCACCGTATTTCACTCTCGCACTGTTTCTGTACAGACAATTATTTTATACACAAAAACAGTGCAAATAAAATTACACTTACGCCTTCGATTATGTACACACTAAGGACAAAACTTACAGATGTTGAGCTACTGTAAAACAAAACTAGCAGAGAACTGGAGAAAAAGAGATGGGCTATACCCAGGAGCGTATTTACTATTTAGGGAATAGGCCATTGTGCAATACCCCTCCCTTTTGACTGTGCCTTTTAGTAAAAAAGAACAAAATTAATGGTGATAAATGAACAAAACAGAACAGAAATTTTATTGATTTGCCTTGAAGCTTACGTATAAGAAACGCGACGAATAATATAATGCAACTATACATAGCCAGGATTCCCACGAAGCATCGAAATAATCCAAGTGACTGAAATATGCCAGATATTTTTGATGGTTTCTGTAGCTTATGGCTAGGGGCAGATCCAGGGGGGTAGGATGAGGGACATGCATTCTCCAACCAGCCATTTCCAAAAATGTTTTTGATGTTTACAATTTTTCCATAATTTCGAACCTCTTCGATGGCAATAAGCTTTACGTCTTATGCATGCATAATCGAAAATGTGCGAACAAAACGCATCATATTTGGCGAAGCACTCAGAGTTAGGGTCAAAAAATTAAAGAAAAATTTGCGTGAAAAATATTTAAAAAGCGCTAAAATAGCCATTACAGCATGTAAAATTTCAAAATTTTCCCGGGGGAGCATGCGTCTTTCTTGTTTCTCAATCAGCTTTTAATTCGTTCTGCCGAAAAAAATGCGCTTGAAAAAAATGTGGAAACTATGCCCTCCCCCTTTAAAATTTCTTGCTTCGCCACGGGCTTTACCATAACTACCGCTGTATAAATGTATAAATTGACTTACTAAAAAGGTTCTGCACCTAACTTTGCCTCCTAGGCGAACTGAATCCAGATGAGACTAACAAAGCTGGTTACTACAACATTTTACCTATTCATAGGCTTGTCGTATTCCCCTTATTCAAATAGAACACAAAAATAACTGCTGTTAAATTAACTACTCTCACATGCCTGGCAGTTGACCTTATCACTCCTAGCCCCTCACATATCACCCGCTCTCTTCCAACTTTAAACCGAACAAGATGCAGACATGAATAGCAAAACACAAGAAAAAGACTATGACTTGACAGACGTTAAGCAACGTCACAAATTTAGACAATGAACATATTAAGTCGCTCACAGGCACATTTCAGACGTCACAAACACGCAGCTAGGGAGAATCAACAATACCTTTTACCAGCGGTAAAATTGGCAAGTTCTTCTTGCTCCCTTAGGGGGTGTAACCCCCAATTGGGAACCGCTGGTTGAGAACGTAATTTTTCTTTTCGAAATCTTTTATTTTCGTAGACGATCGCTATTAATGGCCAACTTTAGGTGTTATTGAAATAACCGTGTGTTTTTGCTGTATGCAAAGTTGAAATCATAAATCTGCATGTACATTTTCTGTGTTTACTATTTTAACAGATATATCCGCGGTGATTTTTTGGACCCCAATAGTTGTCAGGTGGAGTGGGGCTGGTCAGAGCCAATGGAAGTAGGCCATGCCGTCAGCTTTCATGTAAAAGTGAGTTTTAAAAGGAAATTTGTTTTTCCTGCGATTTGAGCACTTTAGAAGGGGTGAAGATTTTTTTTGCTTTGTATATAATGTGACAAACACAAACTTTTAAGGTTTTTAAGTGGAATTTGAAAATCGTCATTCCATACCACTCTAAACTCCTTTAACGAGGCCTAATTAGGTCGAAACAGAGTCTTTAGAGAGGCTAACAACCGATGTTTCGATCTAGTAATGAGTATGTGCCTTCACGTCCACATGTTTTATGGGTGCACTTTAAAGTTATAATGGTCAAACCATTGTTTTATGATATGCTTTCCCTGATAATTACTTGTTTAGTTTTACACCCAAAGCGGCCAGCCTTATCCAATCTCTGCAGAGGACGATATAGCCGTGACAATAACTTCAAACGAAGCTGGTGCTGACAGTGTTGTACCGGTGATGACATTTGCAAGTGCTGAACAGAACAATGACTTTGGTATGCTTAAATATACACGTCATATTAATCATTGCTTAGAAGCATTATGTCGGCAGCACAGAGATAGTTTCAATTTGATTTACATGTTTTCGATTTTCTGGAATTTTTTTTAACCTTTGCTACTTATTGCTAAAAAGGTGGTACCCCAAAAAGTTTTCAGGATTTTTTTGGGTGCCGAACCCTGTTTCTCTCATGTAGCAGTTCATGTATCTAGCTTAGCAAAAATCTGTACAATTGCTGTAACAGTTCGAATAGATTTTGTCGGCCGTTAGCATTAATTCTTCAGTGACGTAGTTCCCTCATGGTTTATGTTTATATAACTGATGCAATGAAATTTTGACTGAATTTCATGGCGCCATAACGAACGGCAGCCTAGTCATGTGTTTTATCTGCGTAATATTCGAATCACATGCTTCGCATGCACCACACGTGAGCGTTATCGCTGGTGGGTAACACAGGATTTTATCTTCACGTCATGATATTTAAACTTTAAACTACCGGTAGCTGTTCAGGGTTGATCCAGAATTTTTTTAAGGGGGCTGAGATAAAAAAATATCTAGTTTGCGGTTAGTAGTATGTATCGTAGTACTGCTGGCGTAATATGTGTAAATAAACATTTATGATGGGGGTGCTTAAGCCCTCTTTTCCCCCCGTAGATCGGCTATTGCTGTTGTCTTGCTGTCATGGTAGGAGTGGATTATATCAATGCTAAAAATTTTTTTATTGAAAGTAAAAGCATCTGTGTTAGCTTCCTCGCTGCTTTTTTTTCAAATTGAATTAAATGCTATGATTTCACTTTCCAGTGTGTTATTAGACTCAGGAATTAGGAAGTGTCAAAATTTCCTGGTTGCGAAAGCACTAACTTGTCGCAGATTAAATGGGAATGCACTTGACAACTCAGTCTTTGGGCATATCATGCATTAGCATACGCACTTTGTAGAGTGCAGACGTTACTTTTAGACTAATTGTCGCTGCAAATACCACAATCTTTGAACTGATGTTTTACAGATGATATCAATCTAGTCAAGGTGTCGTTTACAGTCACGAAAAGCGGAACTTATGAAATTATCGTCACTCAAAACGAAGAAGGAATTAAAGGCAGTCCGTTTACAAAATCCTTTATACCGGGTAATTAGATGTTGCAATAGGAAACGATCTTGCACTCTCATGCTGTTGAGCGTTTACAGTGGCGCAATAGACTTTTAAAACATGTTTGTTTCGTTGTTAGCGCTTGAAGAGCTCTGGCATTTAATATTCTGCGATAAGTCCTTACTGCGTAAGTTCCGGGTGTTCTAACTGTTCTTGCGTTGAATTTCATGCTCTCTGTCACAATAGCATTATTGCTGATGTGTTTTTCCCATTCTGGAAATTTAGACCATCTTTATCGATACCTAATCGGCTAGCAACTTTTTAAAAGCTCTATTGAAAACTAATTGTGGCAATGTGGCATTATTTGTTAGTGCTTTGCCTAGTGCAGACATGGGCAAACTACAGCCCGCGGGCCAAGTCCGGCCCTACGGCACTTACACAAACTTAAATTCTCACCGTGAATTTAGCGGAAGACCTTTTTTTCCTTTGGAGATCATGGATGGCAGTGATTTTCAAAAATTAAGCCTCAACGGTGCAAAATTGGAAGAAAAAACGAGGTGAAAACCTCTTATTTTGCAGATCACATTCGTACGTGGACCGTGATCTCCAAAAAAAAAAGGTCTTCACTTTGTTTTCCGATCAGCGTGCGGCCCGCGGCTTCAATAGTTTTTCCAAATCTGGCCCTTCGTGTGAAATAATTGCCCACCCCCGGCCTAGTGGTATCGCGCATGGGTGATAGATTCTTTGTAACGTGTTCGATTCACGGCTGAAACCGATCGCATTCTACACATACTTTGGGTGGCTGCTGACTCGGAAGAGTGCAAGCTCACTTTGCATTATCTCTCAATCATTGATGAATTTTTCGTTAAAGGGTTTAAAGACAATCTTTGTTTTGTTGTTAACTTGATTATATGTTGTTTGCTCGCGGATTTATACTAGGGTCCACCTAACACAGCCAACTATGGTTTACTTTATATCTTCATTTTGTCAGCTTATGGCGATAGAGGTTCTGTTCTATTTTGCCCAAAGTAACGAGCGGGTCTAATAATTTTGGCCCTATCGGTACTTAAACAAAGTAACAAACTCGAATTGGAATCCTTTTCCGCAGGTGTTTTATCGCCGGAGCACAGCGTGCTTACTCGCACTACGCACGCCCTGCTTTCTGTGGTGACGATGACGATAGAAAAGAACAGAAGACTGATCATTGACGCTCGTGATGAATTTGATAACAAGTGCGCAGTGCGGTTAAACCGAAATGACCTTGAAAACAAATTTGATCTTCAAGTCAGAGAGGTAAGCTCAAAAGTGTTCTAACAAAGTAGAACGTTCATATACAAAGTCATGGGTTCGTTTCTCGGCCTATTTGAATCATCGCATATGAAACGCGGCCTCGATTTTAGGGAACAGAGGTCAAATTTTCAAAGGCTTTGGTCTTGGTTTCTCCATTTTGTCTTTTACTGGAGTACGTACAGTATTTCGTTTCATCAGCATAGAATTGATGATATTTGGCATTTGATGTTGATGTACGATAGTTCTTAAATGCAAAGCTTTCCCAGTTACTGAAACAAAAACTTTTACCTCTTTTGTTACTCGTACTGCACACCTCGACTGCTCACAGTGCTCTTATTGGCGACTTACGGCACATACCCATAGCTTAGCAACGAATTTGCGAAACTATTTTGGTAATGTTTAGTTACTATCACCACTCAGTAGGTGCAACCTACGCTGGGAATTCAAATCTAATCTCCCGATTAGAATGCGTGAGCTAGGATTACTAGGAGTTGGCAAAGAAATCTAATCATGTGTCAGTGGCAACACTGATCTAACATGTGTCAGTGGCAAGATACTACTTGTGATTAAACAATCTCTATTTTGATTTTACGCATGTGTCTTCTGATTTGAGATCTTATGAGCGCGAAAGGGCTCTTATTTTATGCTTGCAATCACTGTGTAAAAGTTTATGATGCGTTTTTCGAATCTAGTTTTAAATAAATGCCAAATCTTTCATGTTTTGATTTTGTAAAAATAGATAAAAGTAAGACTAGTTTTTGTTGAGTGTAACATCGTAAGTATTAGCTAGATCTACGGTATTTTTGTCTTCGCTGCTGAGTCTCTTTTAAACCGTGTATAACTAAACTGTACAATAAAAGTGAGCGACTGTACGGCGTGGGACCGAACCGGCGTTGAAACACCTTAACCCAAACTCTAATCCTCTTCTATAAACCTAATCCAATCCCTAAAACCCTATCTCAAAGCCTTATCGGTCACGTGCAATTTTCGCAGACCTAAAAGTCCTGTCTCGTTTATTAATGACACTTGTTTTAGGCGGCTGATTTGTCTCAATGCCCTGCATTTATATGGAACATTCGACCTGGTACAGACGGGAAAGCTTTATTTTTAGATGTTACAATGTTTCAAAAAGG
Source organism: Trididemnum miniatum (assembly GCA_964006365.1). Lineage (NCBI taxonomy): Eukaryota > Metazoa > Chordata > Ascidiacea > Aplousobranchia > Didemnidae > Trididemnum > Trididemnum miniatum. Next base: position 10,264,252 of record OZ023251.1, on the reverse strand, counting down.
TTGCTTCAAAGCATTGCTAACGTACGACGACGTTGAAGTGCAAAATGGAGACTTTGAAATTTTGGTCTTAAACTGTAAGTAAAAAACCTAATCTCTTAAAAAACAAATCTCTATATAAATTTATAGTTATGTTACGTATTGTTGCGTTATAGATGTTTTTATAACCTTGCTGCAGTAAATTTTTCTTACGATTATACTTGCACATATTTGGTCAAATGCAATTTTCACGAGCGCAATTGGTTTTTCCTTTTTGATAATATACTAGTTTAACTGTGAGTTTGCAGTTTTTTTAGTTGTTGTTTTTCCTGGGTTGAATTTCTTTTGCAAAGTTATTAAAAAGTCAGAATGGTTTGAATTTTTCCTTTTTTGAGAGGACCGTGTTGCAGAACGCTAAGCTATTTGGTTAGCCGCTGTCTCAGACGCAGGGTCAATTCACATGTTTCCTCAGTACCGTTGGATTTTCTGTTTCGTGTTCAATGTTTATTTGTACTGAAAATTGTGATTCAACGTGCTTTGACGAGAATGAAATTTGAGGTAATTTCCACTTTCTGGTTTATGTTTAATTGAAAATGGTTCCTCATTTGACTCTTCACTTATCAACTGTGCAATTTACCTATCTTTCGCCCTATTTCGGAAATACGTGTTCTTTAAAAAGATATTATAGAGCTGATCTTTCGCCCTATTACGGAAATACGTGTTGTTTAAAAAGATGATATTATAGAGCTCTGTGCTTTGTTTCGATGAATGCGAAATAAGTGTGCTTGACACGAAGAGTTAAATCAAACCAGCCAGGTTGACCCAGTGGTTAAAGGCACCCCTCTCGGCGCGGGAGCTTCCGGGTTCAATTCCAGGGCCGGTCAAAAGTGACATAATTACGTCAACGGCTTGCCACCGCTGCTGCGTTCCTTCGGAGCTGTGTTTCCGAGACACTACGCCGCGGAGATGGCCTCCGCCACTCGTTTCACCCTTCGAACCAATAACGCGAGTATAGTAAAGATTTAATTTTTGGGTTTTCAGCGATTTTAATTTCACGTGCGCTATCACCGGTTAATGTTAATGTCGGTTGGAAAACTTCAACGTAAAAAAGATAATTGTTAGTTTTTAACGACATATAAGCAAACTTCCCCTCTTGAAAGCGCTCGGTCGATAAAATGTAACAATTCAGTTGTTGAAAACAACCTGAGTGCGCTTTATTGACGTTGGGTCAACACGAACCTACTCAGTCAGCTTTTTTTCTGTGTCATGCAGCTTGGCTTAGCAAATTGAGCAAAGAGTAGAGAGTTTTCGAACGTTCACGAGCTAAACCTAGCTACGTGACACTATGATAGAAAGCTTAGCACAAATTTGGTTCTTAGTGTTGTCCTTCTTCACCTCGTTTTACGTTGTGTCGTGGAGTGTTTCTCTTCTTTATAGCAGTAGATTTAAAAACTCGAGTAATTTAAATTTTTTTAGGCGAAGATGCAGACGAAGTACATGATCATGTCAATAAAAGAGACCTGAATGTTTGGTTTGAATGTAGATTACTAAGTGAAGGAGACTTCGAAGTTGATGATTCCAAAGATGAACCGATTGTAAGGGTTTGATTGTGCTAAAAAATCGTTTGAAATTGTGGCAAATTTTTAGAATGTAGCAAATTACCAAAGAAAAATGTAGATAGAAGTTGATAGTATGTTTGAGTTCCATTTTGGTAAACTTTGCGCAGTAGAGACAATAAAGATGAAAAAACTTTATTTATGTTTTAAGGAAGGACCATCCGTCAAGCGATCACGCATCAAGTCATCTAGTCATATGTTCGTATATTCTTCGTTAAAATCATCTCTTAAACGTTCAAAGTCCAGCATATCAACCACATCGCAGTCGAAACCCCGGAAAGTGTTTTGTTACTTAACCCCAAAGGTAGGCGTTCCATACTTGGTTGAGAACCTATTATATTCACGACCTCCAAAATAGTTTTCAATTCTTGTAGTCTGTTACCCCAGTATTTTTAATTTTTTCTACCAACCCGTAGCACCTTTGGACCTCCTTTTGCAAAATGATTTGTTATAACGACTAATGCCAGATGTTCGTAGGGTATTTGTATGCGAATTTTTCAGTTCTTTGTAACGACCTTGTAGTTCTCTCTATTCGCCTTGCGTCTTAAAGGAACACGATTTTGAAACGTGGTAGATCGGTATATTGATATTGAATCAACACGGCCAAGACGGCAAATAAGTAGTGAACCAATTACGTCCAGTAATCAGCAATTCAGTAACATCCAACTATCCATCTATCCAGTTTCAGCATAAATTCAGTCGCAAACAAGAGAAACTATTTCAAAGTAAACATTAAATATAACTCACCAAATTCTTTTTCTTAGCAGCGAATAGGAAAATCGGAAATGCGACGACAAAACTTCTCGCATGGACAACATATGTCAGCAACAATATATTTTTGGTTATTAAACCACAAGCTTGCTTAGGACGCCAAGCACGTCCTAGCTCAGCAGTCAGCAACTAGTAACAAAACTTGCAGTACAATCAAAAGGTAGCTAACGATCTGCGTTGACAAACTAAATTTGAAGAGATAGCCCGCCGCACGCAGCGAGACGCCAGTTACGCAATCTAATTACCACGCGCAGCGCACATCTCGATACAATTAACAGACCGTGCTTCGATTCGCACCGTGGTGACGCAACATTCTTTGTGTATCTTTAGAGGTTATGAACCCCAGTTTAAAAACCCTTGCTTAGCCTGAACGAAGACAAAAAATAATAGATTTATTTTCTACGTTACTGCTTTCAGCAATTGATCATAAAAGAATATTACTTCCGAATTTTTCCGAAACGACTTTATACCTTCCGAGTCAGTCCGATTACGAGGGTAAGTGGTTGCTTTTATCCGATGTTTGAGGTTATGTAACGAAGCAGTGCAGAGTTCATTGTTACTGGCTTAAGTATCTGGGCTGGCGTTCTAGATTTCACAGGCTGTCAAGTTACGTAGCATCGCGTATGTTGAATAATTATTTTGCTTGTGGTACGTTAGTAAGATGCTTACTTGTGCTACGTTGTTGGATGGCATTGAGCAGGAGCTTGAATGATGTTTTCATTTCAATAGATTGTGTGCAGCCATGATGATGAAAATACTGGTCTTCCAACTTTTCAAATTCAAGATGGCGTCCAAAACCGATTGTTGCTGGGCTGTGCTAAGAGAAATGTGCTTGTGGCCACATTCATTGGGATCATTTATTCTAATATGGGAGGTAGGATTTGCATATGTAAATTATCAACTAAAACTGAAAAAAACGAAGTTTTTGAAGCAAAGTGTGTTGTTCGGAGGTTTTGTATAACACGCGAGGTCTGCTAAGTGTTTTTATAGCATTGCTTTTCGATTCGGGATGCCTCCACCCCAGTTTCTACTAGTAGTTGTTACTGAGGGTGCGATTATCCAACTCAAATGCAAGAATAAAATAGAAAGTGCAGTGTTAGCTTCATCACTCCAATGGGTACGGAATGGAAAACAAAACGGGAAGTACTGTTGTAAAGCTATCAGGTTACTGTGTAAACCTTAATAAACAAAAAATAAATTCAGTATTTTAATGGCAATAAAGCGTAAATTACTACATAATCCATACATTGGGCGCACGATCAGCTTGTGAGAAAAAAATGGATTCAGATTTCATTTTATTGTACATCAAATGCGGTACTGCTTGGCTGCCTGCTAGCACGTTGATTACATTCTTCGCATCTTCATGCTCTATTTTTCATTGTGATGAAGCAATTAAATTTTAATATCCCGGATGTTGAAAGTAATCACGTAATCACTTGGTAGTGGAATGAGCTTTTTCCGATTCTTTGTGAAGAATTGCGATCTAATTACATTTGCGGCTCGTTAGGTCAAAGAACTGGCAATTTCTTGCTATTCTGTGCAAAGTACAGGGTTTTTAATATGGCATAAATGGCTGGAAAATTGTGATGGTGAAACTGCATTTTGGCTCTCTGAAATTGGTGTCTAGTAGACGATTAACATGAAAAAATGATCAAAATTTGTACCCTGTAGATTGGAATTTTTTGTATGTTGCGGGAATAACGCGGTATCAGGCTAAGTGTTATACAAAAGAGACCAGTAATTTCCTGGGCTTGTGTGCTTTCCCATTATAAAAATAATTCGCATTCATTTGTAAAAAAATTCATTTTTTGCAGCAGAAGGAAATTTTTTCTCGTTGATTTTCAGGTCAAGCTTCCACTTTCGAAGAAAAAGTCAGCCATTTTTATAAGGAATTGCGCCGCCACAATAAACGAGATACTGAGAGGCCAGGCAGCACAGAGCTGACTGTTGACCGAGCCAATATCTTGCAATCCGTAAGTTTTGAATCGCTGATACCACGTTTCTTTGCTTTAAATTGTTTCTGATACTCTGTATCTACCGATCTACTTTGAAGCGGTAGAGTGAAAGTTTGATTCCGACTCGGGCCAAACCAATGCCTTGCAGATTGGTATTCGCAGCTTCCTTGCTTGACGTTCGGTATTAACAAGACAGTTAGGAGAACAGGTCGGCAAGTTTACTTGTTGTGCCGTTAGTAAATGGAAAAGACACTTAACGAGATTCCCAACTCTTTAAGACAGGTGGGTGGCAACTTTTAAACGAGCTCTTTAGAACACTTTGATCACTTTCCCGTGATAGGAAGATAAAAATGAAGCTAACACTGAATGCTTTTAATTTTTCAGTCATATCAAGCAACCAGGCGATTTTCGGACGAACAGTGGCGTTTGCCGTTCACTGTCACTTTTCAAAACGAGCTGGGTCTTGATTGGGGGGGAGTGGGCAGAGAATGGTGCCAGGTTTTGACCAAAGCCCTGTTTGAAGCAAAAAGTGAGGATTCAAAGTCAGGTGGAAGTGGACTCTTCAAGAGCATGAAAGAAGATTCACAAGCTCTGGTACGTCTCCCGACTTTGATCTCACTCTAGTGTAACTTGCGTTAAAATGTTCAAGAATTTTATCAAAACTTTGTCTTAATACCGCAGTGTTAGCATGTTGTTATTTCGAAAACGGTTCTATTTTTGATAAATCTGTGTTTTAGGTTTTACCCAACTCTTCCAGCGTTTCTGGTTTTAAATTGAAATATTACGAATTCGCCGGCAAAATAGTTGGAAAGTGCCTTTTGGAGAGCTCGGGAGGCGGAATGCACATTCGCCTGGTTTCAGCACGATTTGCTCGGTCATTCCTCGCTCAAATCATTGGCCTGCCAATCACATACGCTGTAAGCCTTTTCAGCGATAAAATATATAGAAATCTCCGCTATCAGTTCAACGAATATTCAACATAGTGATCTTCGCATTGCCCAGTCAATTCATCTTATTCATGTTGAATATTTTGTTGAACGGTCTGTATGAGAACACCGTTATACCATGCGAAGCACAGCAAGCGAGCGTTTCATACTAGTATTTGCTGCCCCACTCCTCTAGCACAATCGTTGGTGAGGACACTTCATTTACGTCAGGCTGTGCTTCGCTACCGGCATCTGTGCGACCTTCTGTGTGCCTCCCGATCGGACAAATATAAGGTTTTGGACAGTCATCGTAGCAAGAAAATGTAGTCAATAAGCAAGGTGGATTATAAAATGCCTCAAAGGACTTAATTTTTGCTTGCAACATCTTGTCATTGCTGCTTCGAACCCAATCGTTTGTGATGGAGTTGAAAATTTAACATTTACTGTAATTTATGCGTATGTGCAACCACAATTTGTGAGAGTGGCAAGATATTTTGGATGAATTATCATTTAATGACCTTGCTTTGTATTTTTCAGTATTTTGGAAGCGATGACCGGGAGCTATTTGCCACCAAAGTGAAATATGTTCTTGAAAATGATGTTGACGACATGGCCTTGACCTTCAGTGAAGAAATATACAGCAATCGTGGGGAATTGGCTCAGGTCTGCATTGTGTTTCTGAAACTCTGTATCTACCGATCTCCTTTTTTGTTACTTTTGCTTTTAACGGTATTATTTTGCAACTATGCGAGTGGAAATACGCTCGTGGCCAAGTTTGCTTTTAGGTGTATTATGTGACATGAGTAAATTCTGTTACCCCTGGTCGTAATTGCAAGGATGTTGAGTTTACAACACCCAGTAGTTTGCATTTGAAGCTATTGCTTTTGCGTATTTGAAAATGATGTCATACGGTAACGGACGTTGATTAGTAAAGTGACGGAAATGTTCCTGATGCATTTTTTGAATGCTTCACAATTTGAATGGATTTCGGTATTCGTTTGTTACAGGAAATTAATTTGATTCCAAATGGATCAAATATTTCGGTGACGAATGAAAATAAGAGAAATTACTTGAACAGATTAGCTCAGTATCGCTTGAGCGAATCTATAAGACCAGAAATTGAGCAGTTCATTAAAGGTAAGACTGCTTGTCTTTTGCAAAATACCTCACAAGAATATGAATGCAGTTGCGACATAGCTTATTGTAGAAGATAACAGTGCTGCTTTGGTCATGTCTTAAATCAAATTGAGATACTTATTGGGAGGTTTATGGTTTTTATTTTTTACTCGGCTGTTTTGTTAGACAATTATTAAATAGCTATTGCTCTCAACTTGAATTAATTATCTCATAAATTTGACTGGATCGTAAAATTGGTTCAAGATGAAATTGGCCGCTTGCTGTGGTGGTTGAAGGCATCGCCATCGGCGCGAGAGATCTAGTGTTCGATTCCGGTCCGGTCAAATCAGACACAGTATCGCCAACGGCTCGTCACCGTTGCGATGTTTCATCGGAAATGTGTTGCCCTTGCGCTAAGCCGCGGAGATGACCCCGCCAGCCGCCACTGGTTACACATTTCGACGTAATATCGCGAGTATAATAAAGATTTGTTTTTTCAGTAAATTGTTTTTCAGGATTAACTTCACTTGTCCCTGATTCTTTGCTTTCTGTATTTGATGAGAACGAACTGGAACTGATTATGTGTGGTTCAAGCAATATTTCACTCGAAGATATGAAGAAGCATTCGGTTTATGGCTCGTTACCAAACTACGTACGTATTCTGAATTTGTTGCCTTTAGCATTTGGAAAAGTGGTTCGGTTGGGCCTCTTGTAACGTGTGTCGCTGATCTTTAGCCTGGCTGGGGACACTGCACAGTGCACACTCAGCTTAGCATCATCAAGCAGCCTACTTTCCAAAGTCACAGTAAGGCGATATCCTGCAGGAGTATCGATGCTTCAGTCAGCGAGCTCGTACAAACTTTTCTCTGTCATGCGTAGGCGTAGCCAGGATTTTCAATTGGGGGGGGGGGGCTAAAGTTAAAAACATTTTACTTAACAGCTGAAACGGATCCAGAAAAATTTGGTGGGGGTGGATGCAGATTGGAATTAAGTGAGTGTTAACTAAATACAAAAACGCCAGACGTTTAGACCCGGAATAGGGCGTCAGTGTTTCATATCAGAGGCGTATGCAAAGTTTGCTTAGGGAGAGCACCAAATTGTGACATCTTTTATAAGCGTATGTTTTTCCGGAAGAGTAAATTTGAAGCAAACTGAGGAAAAAACGGTTCTTGGGGTCCAGGGGCATGCTCTACCGGAAAATTTTTGAAATTTTACATGGTGTAATGGCCTTTTTAGTGCTTTTTGAACAAATTTTGATCAAACTTTTTGTCCCTCATTCGGAGTTCTTCACCTAATATGATGCATTTTGTTCGCACATTTTCGATTTATGCGTGCTTACTTCAGGCCTGGAGTGGATCCAGCAAATTTTGGTGGGGAGATGCAATTTTGAATTAGGTTGAATGTTTACTACTGTAAATACAAAAACGGTCAGCGTCTAAACGCGAAAAAGAGGACAAATAAGCCCTCTGAAAATGTTTCATGTCTGAGACGTAATCAAAAAAATTTTTAAGGGGCGCCAAAGTTCGACATTTTTTCAAACGTAGCTTTCCGGCAGAATTAATTTGAAGCTACAGTGTCCGGGGGCATGCTCCCCCGGAAAATTTTTGAAAATTCACGTACTGTCATGACCATTTTAGTGCATTTAGAACAGTTTTTGGGCTAACTTTATTGCAATTTTTTGCCCCTAATTTTGAGTACTTCACCGATATCAATGCTTGGCGTTCTACAAACCGGGTTTTACATAAGCCGACATAGAGCCGGCGGCAGAGCAGTCGACTTAGGAGGGCTTAGCGTTTATCAGGGGGGTCCAAAGTGTAAAATTAAGCACAAAAGCCGCTGTCTTCAAAAGAGTAAGCTTGTTGATTGGGGGGGGGGGGCCAAGCATGTCGATTGGGGGGCCAGGCCCCCCCCTTGGCGCCGGCTTTGAGCCGACAAGATAGCGTTTTACTTCCCCTTGTCTAGAGACATCTTCTTTGATGCAGGACTTCAACAACGCTGTTTTCTTCGCTCAGGTCTTAAACATTTTAACCACTTTTCGTGCAACGTTTTCAGCATTTTGTGTTGCTGAAACTTTTGCAACTGCAGAAGCGTTCATATGCCAACGCAGATTCGTTTTGAACAATTGAAGTGACGCTAGACCGTTCGCTGGCCATTGCGGTTGCGCCATCACTACTCTGGCCAACGCAAAATCATAACCCATTGTATTTTTTCCTTTGTAAAGCCTATTAATTAAAAACCCAGCAAGAAAACAAACCCGCAATAGGAAGTATTTATTATAATTACCTAGGTCCTTGTTTTTGTCCAAGATGGATGGGGGGAGGGGGGCATGGCCCTTGCTGTCATGTTTAAAAAAATTCAAAAGCTAGTGTTTTCAAGCATTTTTGTTGAGAGAAACAGACCTTGTATCAACTGATTGCATTTGTTTTAGGTATGTGAGTGGTTCTGGGCTGTCTTGTCCAGTTTCACGCAAGATGATTTTGCACGACTTTTACAATTCACCACCGGATGCGCTCAACTTCCACCAGAAGGCTTCTCCGCTCTTCAACCAAGTTTTGAAATCACTACCGCTGATTATCACGATAAAGGCTCGCTCCCCACGGCACACACGTGGTACGCTATACGATTCACTCACTGTTCTTAACATATTATAAGGTTTTTGCCCGATTTTCGAAACTGGTCATATAGCACCGCCGCTCCATTTAAAGAGTTCCGTCTTGGCATTATCGGCGCTAGGGCTTTCGGGTTGATTCCCGGTTAGTGTCGCCCAATGGCTTGCCACCGTTGCAATGTTTCTTCGGAGCTCTGTTGCGCAGGCTCTAAGTCGCAGAGATGGGCCCCGCCACGCTTCGGCGTAATACCGCGAATATTATGTAGATTTGCTTTTCATTTTAACGTAGATTAGAACAACCGCATGATCATTGATCATACCAGTTGTATCAATGAAGTGTTGCAAGATTATTTCTTTAGCTTCAATCGTCTCTGCCTTCCGCAATACGATTCCTATGAGGAAATGCGTCGAATGTTAAAGATAGCCATTACAGAAGGAGCAACTGGGTTTGGTCTCGCTTGAATAAGAGTCTTTTTTTTGTACATTTTACTGTGCTTTATTTTTCTACAGCTGCCTAAAAGGTGAAAAGTCGCATTTACTGGACGGCGACTATTTTTTGGCGCCAATGTTTTCATTTTTGACCCATCATCGCATAATTTACGTAACTTTACATACGAGAATTCTGGTGTCCATAATTTTCGTTTTTCAAAATTCTACCCGACAAAACTTTTGTAGTATCGGAAATAGCTAAAATTTGTTACCGAATCATTATGATGCCTTAGTGGCACTGCCATAACAGTTATATACATCAGTTTAGCGCAAAGCTAAGTGCTTGCTCATTAGTCTTTCGCATATGCAATGCATGCATAGTTGCATGCGTCAAGCGTAAATAATTTGCAACTGAGTTTTTCAGAGTAACGTGGAAAAAACATTGCAATCCTCGTCCTGTTATCTGTTCGTCGACAAAAAACAGGGCGACTTATGGTTGGGGTCATTGCCCTAGCCATTTTTATTTTCTTTTGAAGTAGAGAAGCGTCTTTGGCTTCCTACAGCTATGTTTCGCACTTGATCTAATAAAATCTATGCAGTTTCTGTTACGAAGTTGTTGTTTGCTATCTACAATACAAGAGCAAGACAAGTTCTGCAAAATAAGTTGTTTATGCAAGAAAAAAAATGCTCAAAAAACTTAAAACATCAACTTTCGGCCCACAGATATAACAAGTCGGTCTATTGAGTCGTACTACTGTGCGAAAAGTACAAAAATAACCAAAGTCTTCTGAGAAGTTTATCAGTTTGGCAAGAGGAGTTAACCACAGACACGTCGGTTGGTTATTTGGTCAAGCACCAGTCAGTGTAAGTTTAAAAAGCAAGTTCTTGATATTCGCAGCAGCAATGTTAACTTTCGTTGCATTCACTTCAACCCAGGTTATACCGAGCCTTTTAGAGCTTCGCGTCGACTTTTTTCGGCACCTGTTTAAAACAGGTCGGTTTCTGTCTTTGTCAAGACGAAAGGACAGGCGATTGTTGCATTTGTACGCCAGTCATAGGCGAGTCCGATTGGGACTGGACTGTCTCTTGATTACAAGCAGCTTGGCGAACAATTCGCCGGGACGATTGTTGCATGTAATCCATTTGCATGGGAGCGTAGGACTGAGACAAGGAAAGGGAGGGGTAATTTTGAGGAGGTTGTTGCAAACCCATCATTACGTCACCACCAACTGCTTGCTGTTGGTAAAGACCGGATGACGTCACTTGAGGAGAATTACCAGCAAGCACATTATATGATAGTCCTGACTGGAGGGCATTAAATGAGGGAGTAATGCCCGACGAACCGTCGCAAGGACCCACAGGAAATTGTTGCTGGCGCAATGGATTATTGAAAGTTTCGTCGTACTTCTGAGGTAACTGCGGTGACTGTGTGGAGGTATGCATCCGATTGGACTGGGAAGAGTTATTTTGGGAGCAAGGTTCCGATTGAGTCTTGATACCGGACAAATAGGACTCGTTGGCAGTTGATATGTACGATGCTGAAGGATAACCTGAAATTTCAATCACAATGAAAACCTTAAAACAAACAGTAACACACGTCAAAAGCTAATGATGCTTGTCTTCCCAATTTGGTGGATCAGCGAAGGGTTAAATTTTACTACATAATTCTAGGCCTGGCAATTAAGCCTCATGCTTCAAAGATAGAGCTTGCCACTTATCGCTAACAACTTAGGTTTAATGAAATTGGTCAAGTCTATACTTTAGCCGACAAAATTTGCTGCAACTTCAAATTTTGTATCTAACCCAAAGCTCGCCACTCCTAGAGCAACTGGGCTTGCAACTACACTTGAAAGAGAAACAACGATATTACCTGGCGATGCGAAAGTAACGTCACTCTCCCCACTCCCAGTGTGGACTTCCGTAGTGGCGCTGTAGGAAGGGTGGACACCGGGATCAGACTTTGCTCGACTACTACCGCTCGAAAAACTGCTACCTGTTCGCACAAATCTTCGATTAACACTTTGTTAAAGGACAAGGCCAGGAGTAGGCAACCTACAGCTACGGAGCTGCGTGAGTACATGCGGCTCTTTCCTCCTTACACTGCGGCTCAGAATGGCTAGGGAAAAAACACTTTTAAAAAAAGCATTTACGTCTATCTGTGCTAGTTATTTTTTAAGTGTTTTTAACCCAAAGCAGATTGCCAAACTAAACATGTTGGTAACGTTTCAACTAATGCTGATCTATGCGCCAATACCAACAGCTCAGGAGTAACTGCCCTTATCAACAGATTTGTTACGTTTAAATTTAAATACACATTTCTACATTTGGCAAGCCCAAAGTTTTTTTTCTGTGTTGTCTCAAAAAGCACACAGAGCAGAGGAAATTTTGAAGTGAATCAGCCATAGGTCAAAAGTAAGGGTGTTTGTTCGGAATAAGTTTCCCCATTTTAGATGTCAAAAAGTATTTACGGCTCCCAGTAAATTTTTTTCTGTGGAAGCCGGATTCAAATGGCTTTTTCGGTGTTAAAGGTTGCCGATCCCTGGACTAGACACTGAAGCCAAGTTAGTAAAGCATACAAACGAAGCTAACGACGAAAGAATCAGTTGATAGTTGCAAATAAAGTATACCGTAGCTCTTTTAATAAAAGCAAGAAATAGTCACGTATCGGGGGCCTGAGATGAGATTGAAAGCTACTAGTAGAATCTTGAAAATTGATATTAAAAAAGACAAAACATAAGACATAGTGCACTACCAGCAGCATCTAATATAACCTTTCATTTCCCGTTGATCTATTACACTTCAGCGACGAACGTTCATGGCAAAGAGTAATTATCTACGTACTTGAGGAACTACTGATGTCTTGAGCTGGACTAGAACTCGTGTTAGTTGATCCATCCGCAGTTTTCTTAAAAAAGTTATGCTGCAAAGCGTAATAGGGAGTGAGGCGCTCTTTGGGATCGTATCGAAGCATTTGGAGAATTAAATCTAAAAAAAAAAATTATCTCGAAAACAAATCAATACAAAACCAAAGAAATCTTGCCTAAATCTAAAAAACATCCAGCAATTTACAAAACATGACACACAAATCCTCGCAAATATTTCAGAGAAGGTCTCAGATGGCTTTTGAGGCTTGCTACATCTCGACATTGCAGTCTTCTATATACGTATGAGTTATTGGAGTGATTATGCAAAGGAAGGATGAAAATGGATCCTATCTGCTTAAAAAGTGGACTGGTAAAAAAATTTTCATCGAAGAGGATAATAGCAATCCTAACCAAAGCAATCGGTAAACATCAGAACCCGAAAAAAATTTTTTCACCTTTAAACTTCAAATAATCCTGCACGGAATGGCCGGCTTCGTTCAACCTTCTACCACCTGGGCCTCCGGACTCTACTCCAAGGATATCGTGCAGCTTCCGAGAACCGGGCTCCTTATACTAGAAAATTCAAAATGCACAAAATAAGCTAACTTGCCACCAATGCCTGTTGCCTAACGAAAACACCAGCAAAACAACAACCGAAAGATTTATTACCGAAGACTTGTCTGAAGTACTATTATAAAATTAGTACCATTTCTTAGTGTTAGTTCGTCAATGCAGAAGTAAATAATATTGTTCAAGATCAAGTGACGCTCCGAACGTTTGTTTCGTAAAATGTTTAAAGAGCCTTTGTACATTGTGCAACTGCAGCTACTTTAACTTGGTCGGGCAAGATAAGATGACCTAGAAATCTAGCAAGTACCGAAGTAACTAGGGCTGCCTAGTGCCCACTCGCACGCATTTTTAATCAAGTTCCGAGTTCACTAAAGATCTGCAAACGGAGTTCTTCGTTGCTAATATTGCCAGTTCAAGCTCAAGTATTGCCATTTTACTGAGTCTATGCAAGGCTAAGAAGTTTTTATCGGATTTATGCCAAGTTCAAGGAATTTTTGTCAAGTTGAGGATAAGTTCAGAACTCAATTAATTTTCTTTGATATCAAGCTAAAGTCCAAGCTCAGTGTTTTTGTTTTTCGAGTTGACAGCCCAGGAAGTAACTTGCTTACGATAATTTTGTTTCCTACCTTTTTACTTTGCTTTTTTATCCTCCACGTTCCATCAACTTGACGTTCAAATAACTTCCTCAGTTTTTGAGGAGAAGCTAAATCAAGTATATGGGGAGGGGGAATCCCAAGGACTTCGACGATTTTGCTCATTTGATCCTCCTGTTAACAAATACAAAACATATCTTCATTGCCCCAGTGGGTTTCCTAAGGTGATTTGGGACCGCATTTGGGTAGTTAAATTGAAAAATTAGGTCCCTCCAAAACCATAGGGTGATATTAGAAAATAAGGTTTATTTAAGAAAATCAAGTCCATAGCAGGCAACCACTGTAATAAAAACCCAGACTAAATGCATCAATACAACTTTTTTTTTTTTCGTCACATTTCCCTAAAAATAAAATTAAACAAGGATACAATCAACTTACTTCGTTAGATCCGGCAAATATTGGTTCTCCAGTGTGCATTTCAACCAATATACATCCCAATGACCACATATCAATGGCTGTATCGTAAGGAATGCCAAGAAGAACTTCAGGGGACCGATAGAAACGCGACTGAATATATTGGTATATCTAAAAGGTAAAAAAAAATGTTTAACAGTGAGGTGGCATTTTACGCTATTACCACAACATTATTTTGCAAAACTGGAGCAAGGCCTTTCTACCATATTTTGGGATAATTTATAAATGCATTATTTTTTCTTTTGTATGGGGCGCCGTTTGGAAAAAAACTATTCGTTTTGTGAACCATGTTTTTTGAGCTTATTTAGACCATAGTTTGTCCGATATGTATATTGGAAATATCCTACTTATATATCGGACAAAATGTACTCTAAGTCGGACCAAAATACACGCGCAAAATAAGTCGGACAAAATCGTTTTTTTCCAAAAGGCGTGTGACGCGCCGTTAGGAAAAAACGATTTTGTCCAACTTATTTTGCGCGTGTATTTTGGTCCGACTTAGAGTACATTTTGTTCGATATACAAGTAGGATATTTCCAATATACATATCGGACAAACTATGGTCTAAATAAGCTCAAAAAACATGGTTCACAAAACGAATAGTTTTTTTCCAAACGCCGCCCCATACTTTTGGCTCAAAATTCCAAAATTCTCGTGGTTGTTTGCTCAAATATCTACTGTCAATGACAGAAAAAATCGCCAAATTCTTATTCCAAGGCATATGACGTTAATTTAAACACGAGTTCAGCTTATATAGCGGAAAAATACCCGAAAAGATTCGAACAATACTGACAAACTACAAGAAATAACTGAAAGAATTTAGCAGCCATTGCGGCCACAAGCGAGATAGACTAATTTTTACAAAACTTCGACAGGCAGGTTGGTGGTTCAATTCCTGGGCCGGTCAAATCGGACACAGTGTCGTCCACAGTTAGCCACTGCTGCGATGTTTCCTCAGAGTTTTGTTGTTAAGACCCTAAGTCGCGGAATGGGTCCCGCCACTGCTTATACACTTCAACGTAAAACCTCGAGTATAATGAAGATTTGATTTTGTCTTTTCGACAGCATTATCAAACAATTTTTTAATAATAAGTTAAACTTACCCTTTCTCCAAGACGACAAGAACTTCCAAAATCAATAATCTTGATCGCGCTTCGCTTTGGATTACACAGCAAGATATTTTCTGGTTTTAAGTCACAATGTATAATGTGGATTTCAGGAGAGGATAAAAATAACAACGCAGTGCATAACTAAAAAACACAAAAGTAATGCAAAAAAGCACATAAGCTTTAAAAAAGTAGCGTTAGTGTGTTTACAAGTTTAAGAATCAAATTTTTCATACACAATGGCTTGCCTAATTTAATGCTCAAATTGGCCGTTCCTCCACTGAAAAAGACGACCAAGAAAACGAAATTTAGCGGCATATTTTTCGGTAACCCATTCCTAATCTAACAACTTCACCCAAAAAGTGTAGTTTTTGTCCGAATTATAATAAATATTCACGCGAGCACTTGCAAACACAATGTTAAATTTTTAACAAGTCACCCTAAATGCGCGCTGGAGAAATGAACGTGTATCAAGTCACCAGCAAAAATAAACTAGCAACATCAAAGCCAGTAATAACCTCTCAGCCGCTAAGTGATCAATTAGTTTCTAGTTATTTTGGCGCGAAATACCTGACATAGTTTCGCTTGTCAAAACATTACAGGGTCTTACGTAATACTGAATATTTCAAATCAGGTTTTTCTAACCGAAATTGTCCCATAGTTAAGCTGTACAGGGCTAGTCAGAAGTTAGTTCTAGTTGCATGATTATCGATAAATAATAAAATAGAAAATTAGCCTATATTTTGTTCATAAATCGAAGTTATACTGCTGTTGCGCGTAAATTTAAAACAGTAGCTTTTATCAAGCAGTTTGAGGAGACAATGACGCAAATAACAGCTACACACTTCACTAAAAAAAGTAACCATAGCTCATTTTATTACATCTATTAAAATTACATTTGCATGCTTTATATACATGTTTATGTTCGGGTTGCGAAATCGAAAGTTCGGGTTTTAGAAAAAGAAATCAAATGGTCTAAAAATAGAAAATAAAATCCATTTCCGGCACTTAAACATCTTTCTTGACAAAAACTCTGATGTACATCACTTGCAAAATATCATAAGGTCTCACCTGATGTGCAAATTTTCTTGTGAGATTTAATGATACTCCACGAAAATTAGTATTGCGTAGAAGGTCGTATAAACTATATGAAAGTAGTTCAAAAACCAGACAAAGGTGGTTGCGGAAATAAAAATGGCGCTTTAATCGAACTGAAAATACAAAATTCGTATTACTACCTGATGCAATATGAACCAAAACAATCAAATGACATTTTCATAATACTTGGCAGTTTTACCCCGAAGGGTGTAACGAGTGGCAAGGCCCATCACTGCAGCTTAGCGCCTGGCTCACAAAGAAACAGGTCCGAAGAAACGCGCAGCGGTGGCGACACTGCCTCCAATTTGGCCGGCCCGGGAATCGAATCCCAGATCTCGGGCACCGCTAGCGGTGTCTCTAACCACAACGTTAACCGGCAGTTTTTTGCACATTAGAATAAGGAAACAAAATCTTAAAAAACTAACCTAACCCACACCCTTTCGGAAATGAGAAAAATAAGACAAAAAAATTTAAAAAACTTGCGCTTAAAAGATTTTTGAATCATCGCCGCACATACTAGTTTTATTTTAGGCAGTTTGAAACGGTAAAGATTTAATGTGTTATCAAGGTAATGGATAGGTATGAGTCACGGCTAAAAAACTCTGTAATCGCTATTCCAACTTCTTCACAACTTAACATAAAATTAGAGCCAACATAACGTGAAAACAGTAAGACTTCTACTTAGGAAATCACAACCTTTCACGAAAATGTTCGTGTCAAAAATACGTGCTACTTACGCCGATGTCACCGCTACTAGTAAATGTTGTACGCACAATCGCAGTTTTCGCGAATTTAATACCTTTTACAAATGCGAAATATCACAATACTGCCGTATTATGTCACGCTAACGCCGTGAGGAAACCCGCGATCGCCGCTTTCAGCAAAAATTCAAAAACACACCGACCGGTTAACGAAGCGGTTCAAGACATCGCTCGCGGCGCGGGAGGTTCCTGGTTCGATTCCCGGGCCAGTCAAATCAGACAAAGTGTCGCTAACGGTTCACCACCCTTGCGGCGTTTTGTGTTGCTCCAGCGCTATGCCGCGGAGATAGAACCCGCCACTCGTTACACGCTTTGGCGTAATGCCGCACGGATAATGATGATCTCTCAAGTCAAAAGAACCTGGTGGTGATTGACTAACATAACCAATGGCGTCTATCCTGTGATACTTCAGTAGCACCATTGTAGCAGATTTTGCGTGGCACTGCAATCAAAGAAAAATACACTCCAAACGATGTTTATTTAATCACCATACAAACGAAACAACAGGAAAAAACTTTTGAGTTGGAAACAGAGATTCTATCTCAAAACGGCTATGCCGAAGTCTGTGCATTTTCTTGGGTGTTTAGCTTGAAAAACCTCAAAAATATTCATCAACTAACCATTATATGTCAGAATTAACAATATAGATAATCTTTCAACATACCTATATAATACTTGTGTTCGGCATTGTATTGGTTCATTCTTTCGAGCAGCTTTACTTCAATAAGAGCTTGTTTGTAAAATGCTTTTTTGTTTTTGATTATTTTAATTGCAATGTATTCCTGTTCTTCATGATCATAGGCTTTGACGACCTAGAAAAGATTTTTGCCCGGATTAAAAAGAATCAAACCTTCGCCATACTCTCGGTATTACACCGAAGAGTGAACAAGTGGTGAGATCCGTCTCCACGGCTAGGCGCGTTTGCGTATTTGACCAACTCAGGAATCGAACCCCAGACCTCCTGCACCGATAGCACTGTGTTTAACTACTACACCAAAAGGCCGGTGTTTTTATTAGATTTAAATCATAAAATAACTAACAATTTCGTCACTCATAATAATTTAAAACAGTATATAAGTAATAATATGTTCATTTATTTCCAGCTACAAAGCATTCAGTTGCGTTCCAACCGCTTGACAGCGATTTTAAGATATTCAGAAAATGGTTAAGTGCAAACATTTATTCAATGTTTAATGGTTAGAAGAAAAATATAATCGCATAATTCTATATGTAAATTGAATAGACTGAAAGCAATCAGTTTTTCAAGAAAAACATTATTACAAAACATCGCAATAATAATTGCGCCATAAACTGTATCTACTCTAGCGGTTAAGTCTACGACCCATTTATATGTAATGGTTGAATTACCAACCTGGCCGAAAGAGCCTTTGCCGATCAAGGAATCAATTTCGTATCTATCGTTCCATTTCTCGCCATTTTTGACGATATAATCACAATTAGAATCGTCATATCCATCGTTAAACACCTTCCTTTCTTTCTGCGGCCGAGCTTCAGCTTCGGCTGCCTGTTGAGCTCTCCGTTTCTTTTTGGCGTAATAGATCTACCAAATTTTCAACGCGTGTTAAGTACAGGTATATATGGTTGTGCCAAATATGCAGTGGACAAACAACATGCAGCAGCAGATGCAACATAAAAAAAAATGTATATATATAATACAAAGTGTTGAAGTTCAGTAGGGAAAGTATAACCACTGCACACAGTTGAAAACCCATAGCCAAAATTAATTAAGCACTGGAAAATTCAAAACCAAAAATAAAAAGAATAAACATCGCAACAAAATCAAACCAAAAATAAAAAGAATAAATTCTATTCGAATAAAGCTCCCTGATGATCGCGTAAGCGTGAAACGGACCGTTGGAGTTTTATTAAGAAATGCTGCCAAATTAATCGAATTAAATATCATAACATATTTATTTTGACTAACACGTGCAACATATACATATTTTGACAAAGTTTCACAAAAAATTTTATGATATTAAAGAAAGCCATTATCTGAATTTTTAAAACATGACAGTTTTTATTATAAACTTCCGTTATATGACACACGAATTTTAAACAGGAAATAATCTTTTGCGTGAGGAAGTGGTAGTATGATATGCTGACGTCAAATATTTATTTATTTACTAGTTTACCTCGTTAATATGCTTGTAAGTTTTGATAAGATCAACGGAAAGTTTTCGCATAGGTGCGGTATGAGGGTCTCGGTACGGCTGATGACTTTGACTTAAAGACTGTTCCTGAGAAAACTAAACATCAGGATTTTAGCTTTTTAGTAATAATATTAATAAGTCATTATACAGCTTGAGCAATGAACATAGAGTCTAATTAAAAACTCGAACACAGAAACAAAAAATGCACTTACATATTTAGTAACATAAAAAAACAATTAAAACAATGCAGTAAGCTAAGTGCAAAGTAAGCTTATGCCCTCCCAAGTGAACATAAGCTGGTTCAGGAGGTAATCACACCCGTCATATAAAATAAGGAAAGCAACTCAGTACAGGAAGTGCATCGTAGGTCCAACTCCCATCATTTAATCTCTGGACCAACCATAACGCTTGCTATTGGCCAATCAAAACTATTTCAAAAAACTCGACATTCTGTTGACTCGTTAGCAATTACTGCTCATCAGTATGTAGCAAACAAAACTATTAGTGCCTTCTAAAAAATCACCTCTTTTCTGAAATACTGATGTCCAGTTTCACCAGATGTTCCACCTTCAGCCATTGTTGGGCAGAAGGGCTTCACAGAACGAAAACTGCTTCGGTAGCTTGACGCTTTCTCGACAACTAAAGCGAGAAATGAATTACAAATCAGAACTTCATCATAGGAACCGGCCGTTCGCTCAGTTGCTAAGCGCACGCTATCGGTGCGGGAGGTCTGGGGTTCGATTACCGAGCACGTCAAATCGGCACAGTTGCGACGTTTCTTCGGAGCTGCGTTGCCCAGGCGCCAAGCCGCGGAGATGGGCCCCGCAACTCGTTACACGCTTCGGAGTAATACGGCGAGTATAATGAAGATTTGATTTGATTTTTGAACTTTTCATTATACTCGCGGTACCGTAATACGCCGAAGCGTGCATTGATTGGGGGGACCCGTCTCCGCGGCTTAGCGCCTGGGCAACACAGCTCCGAAGAAACGTAGCAGGGGTGGCGAGCAGTTAAAAGCACTGCATTCGATTTGACCAGCCTGGGAATCGAACCCACGACGGTAGCAATGTCTTAAGTCACTACGCCAACCAGCCTGTGCTCAGAAATCAGAATGTAGACAACGATTCATAAAATACTCACTAGCACCGCACTAGAGGTATGTAGTTAAAATACTACCAACTAGTAATGTGAGAATTGGTAGCGTAACCGAACCCTTAGCAAAGGATGAACCCGATGAGTTTAATCTTCAAAACAACAAGTATTGTGCGAATGCTTTGGCGTATTAAGGTGATTTACAAAAATTACCCCAGTGAAGCGACATGTAATCAATAAATAGCAATGCCTATTGACGTTTCTAGGTGCAGCATCAACTAATCTTCGAAAGAGGTGGAGATTATTAAAGGAAAAAATTGGCAGTAAATTTAATCACTAAAAAAAATACGTACGGTGATTAAGTGTTGCAGGTAACAAGGGCTTTGAAATAAGAGCAAAGGCCGACTGGTGCTGTACAGACTGGTTTCCAATATAACCACGAAAATAAACGGAACCATTAGTGAAAACGATTATCCACATTAGAGCAAGTTGTTAGTCTACTTTATTTTGAGTAAAATGCTGGTTAACAATTGACCTCAAGCTTTACTTTTAAAGTCTCCAAGTAAAAAAAAAAAAAATACGTACCAAAGTCGGGTTTGTTTGGTAATTTGGAAATCCGGATAATAGACGATCTGTATTTTAAGCACTGATGAAAATTATCACCTAAAAATAATTAGTAAAAATTACGATTGAATAAACGTGCAAGTTATCCACCATAGGTTAAGCACAATAACTTTACTTCTAATGATTTTTCCCAACATTTGAGGTATATACATCAATCAAGCTGCATGAATGAAAGTATTGCTAGTGTCGCAAATCTGCGGGCTTCCAAATATCAGCCAACAACTAATAGGCTAAATTCTACTTGAAAAACAGAGGAGTGAAAACTACTCTCTTGATGTCCAACATGGAGAACCAGAAATCGAAGATGATTGCAATAGCCGCCATTTTCTAAAACATCAGGTTACTATTACGGTTTAGCAGCACGATTGCCTAAACACTGATTTAAGCCATTCGTCTATTGAAAAGTCCGTTTCTTCACCCAAGTACCCTTAGCTTGGGCGAAACAGGATCAAAAATTCGCTTCATTAACCAGCCCTAACTTAAGCTTTCCCCTTTCGAAAACGACCGAAATTTGCTGTTTTTAAGCTTAGCATCTTGCTGAGTAAAATCATCCAAGACTTGAAGATATATTTCAGAATGATCACTTGGTCACCTCGACGAAAACAGGAAGATGGATTGATGTTAGTCACACAGCTTTCTGCGCTACGCATGTTGGTCGATGGTTGGGGGTCATCACATTTCGGACAATAGTAGCTTGAAGTATCCTCAACAGTCACGGAAAAACGTTTCTTCCTCCGAGGAAAAGGAAACAAAACTGAGCGCTGGGATGGCTCCGAGTTACAATTCCACATTTCTTTCGAAGGCAGCTTAAAAATTTGGTTCTGCAGTAGATCCAGTTAAAAATTTCTCAAAAAGACTGCGTCTTCGTTCCAGTCGCAATTAATCACAAATGACAGAGTAATGATTGCTTTGGCTTAATATGTACCTACAAATGGAGCGATAGACAAAACCCTCTTTCAACACGCCAACTCGAGTCTTTTATTTGATAACTGACAAAGGTCTAAAAGAGGCAATATCATCCCCAAAATTTTTAGAACAATTCTACCAAAAAACGCAGCTTGATACAGAACATCTAAATGTGCTAAAATCAAATAGTAAAAAATTTCACAACAATCTTTAAGTTAGAGGGTCCAAAAACTCCACAAAATTTAACCTCACAGTACTTGAAAATGAATGCGGCCATCAAACTTCCTGGTAACAATGCAGCACAGAATATCAGGAAACAATAGCAAAATACGAGCGTAAATGTAAACCGCTGAGTAGTGTGTGATAATGAAAAATCACAGCATTTTCTGAAAATACAAACTTCCAAACAATGCAAAGGCCTTCAATTGTTCGCTTCTAATTGTATTTATGCTACAAATTACGCGAGTTTCAAGACAATCACTTCAGCTGCTGTCGAATCTTGAAGTTAAATAACAATAACGTTTTAAATTTAACGTCGTCGAACGCATTTCCAGTTCTGATGAACAAAAGTCGAACAACAAAAAGTTTCTGGAAAAATGGCGAAATTGCAGTTAGATTTTATCTTCCATCAATAAATACCGGTAGTCCGCGAATATATAAACACGACCAAATCACTCGAATTCCGTAACACTACACTTCATTCTTTAGCAATGACAATCTAATGCAGCTAGATGACACAGTAAGGAGAAAAGAAACCAAACAATGCAAGTCCAATTCTTCTCAAAAATGGCGGTAAAATGAGCTACCTCATACCATTGCAGCGCACGTGCAAAATGCAGCACAGTCCGTACAAGCAAAATGAAAAACAAAAAACAATGCCTCTGCGTGAACAATGCCACTCTAATGACTTCGAAGAACAAACTACATTTCTACAGTTTGCAGAGCGTTAACTGGCGTGCAGATTGAGGGAACTGTTACTTGATTTAGCAGCAGCATATCGTTATTTGACAATGCTCAATGATAACTTGTTAAATCTCTGCAAGCTGCAACGTTTGTGTGCGCGCCAAAGGACAAAAGTAAATAATTGGATCAGAAAAAAGCTATGCGTAAGAGCGGGAAAATCTACTACACACGTGGTAATGTTTTTCAACTCACCATCTAAACCAGTGGTTCTCAAACTTGTCGGAAGTATCGAACCCAACAGGTGTCATGCAAGCATACATCGAACCCTTAATTATAACCAGGAGCGGATCCAGAAAATTTTAGAGGGGGGATGCAGTTTTGAATTAGGTTGAATGTTAAATGAGTGCAAAGACGTTAGACGTCTAAACCGGAAAAGGGCATAAGCTCTTTGAAAATGTTTCACGTCAGGGGCATATTCAGAATATTCTTAAGGCGGTGGAGGGTGGCATAAAGTTTTTACATTTTTTATGCGTATTTTTTTTCCGGAAAGTTAATTTGAAGCAAATTGAGGAACAAAAATATGGCTCTAGGGGGGTCCGGGGGTATGCTTCCCCGGAAAGTTTTCAAAAATTTAGACACTGTAATGGCCATTTTAGCGCATTTTGAACAATTTTTATGGCAAATTCTGTGTAATTTTTTGCCTCTAACTCTAAGTCCTTCACCAAATATGATACATTTTGTTCGCACATTTTTGATTTATGCGTGCTTAAGGCGTAAAGATGATTGCTATCAAATAGGTTTGAAATTATGGAAAAATTGTATTCATCAAAAACAGCGTTGAAAGAGTATGGTGGGGGGATGCATCATTCCACGCAGAGATAGTCATTTACTACAACTGTATGCCTTTTTGCAAAAACTTATTCTGATCTTAGCCGAACCCCTGCTACTGCCTCACCGAACCCCTAGGGTTCGGTCGATCCCACTGATCTAAACGTATATCGATACTCCATGCAGAATATGCTACAAAAAGCTGCATAAATACTCCAACTTAAGGCTTACACTGCCCACCTTTTCTTAAAACAAAATATATGATATGAAAGCTATCCAGAGGGAAGCAGATTTCAAAGAATAGTGGAACACTCTCCAGCTGATTTCACATCAACGCATTTAAATTTCGCGAAATAGATTAAAGGTATCACATTGACTAGATTCAAATTCAAATGAACTAATGGTAATTACGCCAGTCATTGCAAGACCACCATGGATAAGCTTTACTTCTAAACAATTTTGCCATTTGAATCGGCTAAAACGAAATACCGAACCCGCAAAACGTTACAAAAAAGAAAACGTATTGCGAAGATATTTACTTTCTAGGCTAGAAAGTAAATATCTTCGCATGATTATGAAAGAACTACCGCCAATAACAGCTTGATTTTAAAGGGGAGGTTCGGTGGCAAACAAATAAGAGTTAAAAAAAAGTGTTATGTCACAAAAAACATTTTCCCAATTTTACTCTGACGAACAGATTTCGCTAAGGCAGCAATTACAATTTAAAAAAATAGTGGTAGGTGGCGCAAGAGAGGTATTGACGTCATTGAGGGCAGCTGCCAAATTTTTGTAATGCGCCAAGATAGAAATAACATGGAGTTACAACCAGGTGCAATGGTGCCATGCTAAAATGAACCAGTTTAGTAGTAATTACCTAACCAACAGTTTTTTCTGCATCATAACTAATTTCTTCATGTCATAGTTGAACAAAGTGTAGCCTAAGTAAATATCATGGTAGGCCAAAAAGACATACTATAAAACTGTTGCAGAATGCAATCTATCAACTACTTTCACGTTTCAACACTCCTTAGAATTGAACTTGGGACCTATTGAACGACAGTTTCCATCCCCGTCCGTTCGGCCACAGGGCATTTAACATACGCCGTGCTCTACATACCCAAGCCCCTGCAACACTGCAGGCTTTAGCATTGAGCAGATAGCCTAATTGGCATATGTCGAAAATGGCAGGCCTGATTTTACTAGTAATAAAATATGTGGGGCCGATGCAAGTCTATATAGCCTATGAAATATAAATAGATATTATGGTAGGACATAAGACTTACAAGATGAACGCTTACGCTGTAACAATCAGTTCTATTACTAGTTTTAAGTTTGGGCCACTTGATCAGGTCGCCTCAGGTTCGAACCCATGACCTAGTGATAGAGAGCTTATCTCCTTAACTACTCGCCCATCAGGCTTATAGCATGAACAATGAAATTTTTGCTATACAATATCCAAGCTCCTGCAACTGCAAGCTTTAGCCTTGAGCAGGTAGCCAACTAGGCCAAGCATGCCAACTAGGCTCACCGCTCAATGCCAAAGCCTACAATTGCAGAGGGTTGGGTAGGTACAAAAAAGTTCCATGATGCAGAGAGTATAAACATCAGAGAAGTTTAAAACTTTAAAAACAACAGAGAAGTTGAATGACGCAGGGAGTATAAACATCACAGAGAGTATTAACATCAAGAAGTTGATTATGATGCAGAAACTAGAACCAAGAACCGTGGGCCTAAAGCCCACTAAAATTGGACATGTGGACAAGGTAATTGTACTTTCCATTGCTTAAATCAGAGGTGACAAACATGCGGCCCGCGAAAGACTTTCCTGCGGCCCGTGAACATTTTGGCGAAACAAGTACCCTCAAACTTTTTTCCCCGTCTAATCTTTGCGATACGATATCAAAAGCTGAGCCCCCGATTAAACCATGCGCGTATCACGCAGGAATCACACAATCATACACTACAAGCCTTTCATCTGTTTCAGAGTTCAGCAGTTCATCCATTGTTATGTAATAATAATAACATAACTCGCGGTCCATTGCAGCTTTATTAAGAGCTTAGCTTGCCTTACAGTAGTAGGGTTTATGTAAGATTGCAGACAGGAGCGTATTTATGGGAAGGGATTGCATTGAGCCATGCCACCCCTTTTGACTCTGCCTTTTAGTAAAAGAAACAAAATTAATGGTGCCAAGTGACTAAAATATGCCAGACTTTTTTGATAGTTTCTGTAGCTTATGGCCAGGGGCGGATAAAAGGGGGTAGGATGAGGGATATGCAATGAGGGTGGAGTGAAAAAAACCAAAAAATTTTTTTTATTTTGTTTTCAAACGCAATAGTGGTAAAAATTTGTCTTGTTACAGTACTAATAAAAGTGTACAAAAATTTTTCAAATATTTCATATTCTTCAGGTGCCCCCGCGAAGTTGAAATTTAGCAATTTTTGCTAATTTTTGATGCAATTGCAAATATTGCTAACTGCATATTGTTAATATCACATCTGCTGTCAACAGCGTTAAAAAGTTTTTTTAACTATGCAAGAGTAGCATTAGGTAAATGTTGTATGGAGTTTTACATTTTTAAAGTGGCCCAAAGCCCCATAAAATGGTGCATTTTTTCCATTTTTGCACAGAATTGGACTTATGTAAGCCCTGTTACTTTATGCTGAGGTCCAGATGTAGCTCCGTCAATGTGAACGAATAAATGGCGCAGTAGCAATTCATTCGTGTGAAGTTGGCATGCAAGCCACTGCAATGGTCTGTTCAAACTCGTTTCCAACAAACGATTTACTCTCTTTTTCACTCCGGTATTTACAACTGTTCGCCGCATCAATCGCTTGAATTTGAACCATATCCACGTATTTGGTCTCCAAACACTTAAGTATTGCTCGAGCTATACTTTCAGTGGCGCCATTAGTTGGAGAAACGTGAGTGAAATAGGAGGACCCTGGCTCCAAAACGATGGAAACATGCTCCTCCGTAATAGTTTGTCGGTGAAACTTGCCATCATCCATTTTATTTTGTACTATGGTTCGGTCATTTCTTCCATCAAAATACAAGCCACAAAAAGTTGCGTTACTTTTTGTTGCCTGATCCCCGCGTTTTTCGTGCCGTTCTCTTCTTACTTTACTCCTATCAATCACTTTGGTTGTGTCACCTTTATGGACAATTTGCATGTCTTGCAACACAGCAGTTGCAAGAGTAGCTGCAGCTCGATCGGAAACTCCATGCCTGTCACATGCGGCATCCAATGTTGGCAAGGCCACACGCATTTGCTTCTTCTTCTGTAGACTATTGCTTTCTCCTTGCCATTCACCATCACTAAAACATGTAGACTTATTGGAGCCCGTATTACAGTTATTGGTATCGATGCTCTCAGCATTTGCAGCTGCAATGGAAGGTTGCGAAGATGTATTACCACTAGAGCAAGAAGGTGAGGTATACCTTCGTTTGAAAGCCTCGTTACGCTGGAGCCGTTTTCGCAGTACAGCAGTTTCGACTGCATCAATTCTTCCTAAAATCATTTTGCGAACACCTCTCTGATCATGTAAAAACGCTATTTCTTTTGCTGGGATTTTTCTTGATTTTGAGCATTTGCAAAATTCTCCAGTGCATTTGCAGGTGCAAATGGCAAACAACTTCATGGCTTCTTGCTTAAATGCTAATAATTTGGCTTTGTAACTATCTTCTTCTTTGCGGGTTTGATACTGTTTCAGGAGATTTCTGTACTTTTGGTGGTACGTTTTTAGCATTGCCCTTACTCAATCGTGGGACACAACAGGTAGAGATGCTTTTTCCCATAAGGCTACGATTTCTACAGTCACTTTTGATGATATCTCCGAATGCGACGGGTCTTTTCCGTTTGATGCTTCTCTCAGTTGGAATTTCACTAAATTGTAATACTTAAGGGTGTCTTCGTTGGTAGGAAGCATATTTCCGGGTAATTTACAGGGAGGGCCAAAAGCAACACAGGATACTGAATTCCTTGTTTTCGTCATTTTTAGGATATTATTTCACTGCACTTAAAGGATCCTGGTCCTTGTAGTATCATTGTAATCGTGATTATTGACGCTATTGCTGATCTGCAAAAAACATTTGAAATTTGCTAAATGGAGCAACTATGACCTTTGGTAACTCACAGCTCACTAATAAACTACGGTACACACCAATATTCTTTGCTGCCTGCTTGACTGTAACTACTTAACGTGCACTAGATCTGGTGCTTGTTTTGCTTTTAGCGAAATCTTTGAAATGTTTTCAGTTTTATCCCACGAAACTCCCACTGGCAGGTCTTTATTACTACGCATTTATTACACTACAATGCCAGTT
Organism: Trididemnum miniatum; assembly: GCA_964006365.1. Taxonomy (NCBI): domain Eukaryota; kingdom Metazoa; phylum Chordata; class Ascidiacea; order Aplousobranchia; family Didemnidae; genus Trididemnum; species Trididemnum miniatum. Next base: position 10,236,541 of record OZ023251.1, on the reverse strand, counting down.
ACATATTTAAGCGAATAACAAAATTAAAACCGACAGTTTTTCTCATTAACAAGCTCTAAAGCAAGCCAGCCATTATAAAACATAGCTCAACATGCTGATTTCGCAGCGAATTTTTCACACAGCGGGGGCACCTGAAGACGTTTGATAAATTTCTTCAAATTTTGCGTGGCAAGTATATTTACCCGTAAGCAAGTTTTCCGCGCTATTGTGAAAAAAACTTGAACAAAATTTTTTTTCGCTCCACCCTAATATGCATCCTCCCACCAGCCATTTTAAAAAATGTTTTTGATGTATACAATTTTTCCATAACTTTAAACCTCTTTGATAGCAACTAGCCTTACGCCTTAAGCATACATAATCGAAAATGTGCGAACAAAATGCATCATATTTGGCGAAGAACGCAGAATTGGGGTCAAAAAATTTAAACAAAACTTGCCTAAAAATTATTCAAAAAGCTCTAAAATAGGCATTACTGCTCGTAAATTTTTAAAAATATCACGGGGGAGCATGCCCTCGAACCCCCTTAGAGCTTTTCTTGTTTCTCAATCAGCTTTAAATTTATTCTGCCGAAAAAAAAACACGCCTAAAAAAATGTAGAAATTATGCCCCCCTCCCCTTTTTAAAATTTCTCGCTACGCACTGATTGCAGAAATAAATTGGTAGCTTGTAGTACCACATATGCAAATTTTACAGCTTTTTAAAGGTATTTGTTATTCTGTTTTCCAATCTATATTTAACAAGCCGTTTATTTTGATGTCTTCAGCAAAGACACAAAAGACTGTACATGGATTTTTATAATATTAGGCGCAGTAAAACTTCTACTAAAAACTTCTTACTAAAAACTTCTTCACTGCGGCCCGCTTGTTCACTGGTAAATGACAAAGTGGCCCGCGATAGCAAATAGGTTCGTCACCCCTGGCTTAAATAGAAGAGTTTACTATTTTGTGTTAGGCTTGCATCGTTTACCAGCAAATACCACGCAGTACCTATATCACCTCTAGTCTAGAGCCAGCTGATTGAATACCTCAATGGACAAACCTGCCCCTCAACTACGTCACAAATATATTGACCAATCACAAGCCAGTATTCTTCGGGCTTTCTTTTTAAGATAACTGCTTAACCAAAGCGAATTCCGCGATCGGACCAACGCTACTCGGTAAGTTGAAACCCATTTCAACTATTTTTTAAATATTTTTTGCCACCGAACCCTGCCTTTAAATTGCATCAGGGGAAGGTGGAACGAACCATCTTACCAAACTAATTCCAAAATTAGTCAGAGTCCACAAAACTCACTTTAGTACAAAACCAATTTAGTTGGTTAGTTCTTACTGTTCTAAGCACAAAAGCAAATAGAAAAATATATAACAAGGGCCGATTATGGTTTTACAAATTACTGCATGAGCGATTTTATAAGCACCTTACAGCTAAAGATTAATGCTCCTAAACTTCCCAACTTAAAAAAATCCTTTAGTAAGCCTTAAGTTTTGCATGACCATACGACATAACGCCAATGTATCTCAAGTAAACATAAAAAATACTGCAACTGCCAGGGCATGCGTAACAAAAAAACAATCGATAAATAACAACATTTTTTTGTGCATGGACATGCAAAATAATGCAAGGAAGAGTGATGCTATATACCAAGGTTGCGAACTCGATCGAGTTTTATTCGAGTTCAACCTATTTTAGCAAGTCCGAGTTCTCTAATTTGATTTTTACGAGTTCAAGTTCGAGTTCGACAAAAATAAGCTTTTTCGAGTTTAAGTTCGAGATCAGGCAGATGAATATCCAAAATCGCGACAACTTTTTCACCGCCGGTGCTCGTGCAAACAAAATGATAAAAATATAGATCGCAATGGCATGAACAAATAAACGACATGCAGCGTTTCTTTTGGTATAATCGTAACTTCAATTTACACGGATTGTAACAACAAACTATATTTCATAGAGATCTTTTATTTCTTTTCAACAATTTAAATATCTTTCTAATGAACTTGAACAGTTTTGTGCGAGTTCAAGTTCGAGTTCAGAAAAAATATTTTTTCGAGTTCAAGTTCGGCCGAGTTCTTTCGAGTTCGCAGCCCTGCAATATACCATATCTTAAGTTTTATCTACAAAATTTTGAGCAAACCAAACAAATGCGTTACGCTTAAGATTTTTCAAAAAAAAAAATCAAAGTAAGCAACCACAATATCACGAAGATATGTATATACTTTAAGTTCAAGAGCTGATCTAAATGGAAGACCTAAGTAGTTTATAATCGCTATTACCAATTGGTTATTCGCACTTTAAAATGTAGTATATATATCATGAAAACTTTGCATGCTTGGTTTTTCATCCAGCAATGAGCAGTACGGAATAGATCAGTGTTTCTCAACCGCCGGTCCGCGTCTGTTTTTCTGCCGGTCCGCCAAATAAATTCCAACATTATACCACAATTCAAAATTGTGCTTTATATTATAACCCACTTGGCTACGCGCGCTCAATACTTTTTTCGTCAGCCAACAGACAAGTTCACGCAGTAATCGCAGTATGCACTGCCGATTCATTGAGTTTGAAAAAAACGTTGGAGGTGAAACAGACCTAGCCCATAACCACTCATTTATCACAAATTGTTGTATCATATAGTAGTATATGAAACTTAAGAACATATTTAACTGAAATTATGATTGTCGAAATTTGATTACGAAACGGAAACAAACAAACAGCAAGTTCAAGTCTATTTATTTCGTTACATAAATCAACCACAAAAAACAAGACAACGTAAAGGCACACCGTTAAGGTTATGTGCAGTGTTGTTGAAATTGCTACAGGAAGCAGCGAGGGGACCTTTCGGTCATCGAGTCGAGCAGTGTTTTCCTTTTCTTTTAAAAACCCATCAACGAAAATCAAGTTAGTGATTTTAGCACTTGGTTTTAACATAATCTTTTTGGTTGGTTTTTAAGGTCCACCGGTCCAAAAAATATATTTGAAAATTTTGCAAGTCCGCAACCTAAAAAAGGTTAAAAAACCACTGGAACAGATCAAATGTCAAACATGCAAACATAAAACCAAAAAAGCAAAGCAAATATGCATGATTTCACAGTGTAGGCCAACTCCGTTTTTTTTTTTTATCAAGATTAGTAGAAATCAAACTCCAACAAACCAACCCAAAATTAACTTAATGGAGTTCAGCACATGATGCTTTCTGACTGCTTAAGCAGCATACCTAGTAAACATGAACATTAAACAATTAGCTGCATAAGTTCATTTTAATTCAACTTGCAACCACTACTTGAAATTGACCAACGCCTAACTTAGAAGCACAACAGTAAAGTGTCTTGAATTCAAATTGTAACATGATCGCCATTTTAGCAATATTTCCCGCTGCTCAGACACAATTTACAGTTTCGTTGCCTATGTTAATGGCATCATATATACTACATCAAAAGTTCAAAGTGCCGAACAGTTTGAACATTATTTTTTGGCAGTTTTGACCATAACATACAAGATCTCACTTTCGGTCCCACTTCAGCTGCGAGTTTGTGCTCTGGGATAGGCGGAATAAACAAATCACTAAAATCTTGCCTAGTAATTGAGTCGATTTCATTCAACAGTTATCTGTACTTCAAAACATCAAAATGTTATTATGCTTGCTAACAGCAAAAAGTGACTCTTTGCTAGTGTTCTGATGAACTACATTAATATACTGACGCTTTGTTTTCAATGAAAGAAAGCTAGCCTATATCCAAAGTGCTCATGAAGAAAATGAGAATTTATATAAGTTCTTTAACAGGAAATACTTTTTTTAAATTCACCATGAAATTATGAACAATTGGGCATGAAAACTTTCTGTTTGCCAGAACTCTACCTACGTACCACAACACAATTATGATAAAAGCAGACCAATGCCTTTCTCACAAGCACAACACGAAAGTGTCTTGCAAGCTTAAATCTTCACATGATCCAGTCTAAAACATTTCTAACTGCTCCACACCGGCGCACAATGCTGCTACATTCACATTGCACTTAGTAGCTACTTGATTTCGTGTGATATATCCAACAACTAAACACTGAAACCTTACATACCCACCAGTCAAAACATCATTTATAACCACAATTACAAGATTTCAGTTCAACTCGGACATTTAACAGCTTTTGACAACTCAGTTTGTGTTTTGCAATCAACCAACCAAGCACTAATTCGCGAACAATCGAGCAGCATGAAAAACAACAACTTTTCTATAGGAAACATGTTTTACTTCCATACACACCATAGTAGTATATACTCGTACTTTTATGAAGATGAACTGCAGCTAAGCAATATAAAATAATTAAAAAAAAAGCCAATTACTTTTCCAACACTCCTTAGTCCTTACACTTTACCTAAATAGACTGATAAGCCTCATTAAATGTTTATTCATTAGCAAAATAGTAATTGTCTAGTTTGCTTTCGACTTTAATCTCGTTGCTGATTTCATAAAAATCAACATATTTAATCACTTACATATGCTGCTAACATGGACTTAAATGCATGTATAATCATGTAAAACTTTAAATGGTGGGTTACAGCATGTAACTCAAGAATAACAAAATGCCAATCAGGTATCAATACTTTAAGTATGTATATGTTTATATACCAACAACTTCTGTCGAAATGAAGTACATTGCATCAGTAGATGTTATATACCGGTACTGTTAGTGACTACATCTGTTCACAACAGTGATAAGCTTCAAACAACTTATTAGTTACAAAAAATAGAGCGCAAGGTTATACGTGCATGAAATTTGACGGCTTTATAAATTCCTTGTACTTGGTTGCTTGTGCTTAACTTTTTGGTATTAATTAATTGCCCCACTGTACTTTACAAGGACTGAGGTTTCACCAGAATTATCAGTAAGTGGACTGTTGCAGACAGTACAGTAATACACACAAGCAAAACTGCTGCAACGCAACAAAACTATCATCACATTAAAGTAAACATTGACAAAAGTTTAATTTATAAACTTACTATCCTTATACCGGTATGTTAACTTGAAAACAAGAACTGGTACCGAACTGTATACAACTGCTTAGTAAATAAGACTGGACTATCCAGTATTGCATTCAAGCACTGAGAGAAGTCTTGAAGCAAATCTACCTGTAGGTATTCCAAGCAGCTAAGCTACCTTAGTATCATCATGGTAGTACACAAAAGCTGGGAAAACAGCGATTGTCAGAAATGATATATATAGTACATACCGGTACAATTAATTTGAACCTCAGGCAAAAACAGGGATAACGTCTGGCATCAGCCCCCAGGTTTGGTTAGAATTAGGTTCAGTTAAGGTTAAATATAGTGAGGGTTTGGTTCAGTTACAACCCTAACCCTAACCAAACCTAATTCTAACCAAACCTAACCGAACCTGGTGGCTGATACTAGACGTTACCCCAAAAACAGTACAATGCTCTGTTGCAAGAAAACATTACCAATACATAAGAGTACACAAATATTAATCAGGCCTAGCTTAACTTACCGTGCTGTTATCCAAAACACTTTTATTCAAAAAGGAGGAATTTGTTGTAACAGTTGTAAAATATCCAAGGAAGTTAGATGCTTCAACATTAATAATAAAAAAAACAAGACAAAAACACACAAAAAAAATTTACAATGCACTAACACTCCATGCTAATAGCCTAAAAAGAACTTGACATCCTAAACATTCAAGAGTGCGGTAGTGGTAAACTGGCAACACAATATCAACTTTGAGAACTGTCTTGTAATAAAAATCCTTACAAGTTACCGGTACTTGAAGGCACCAACACTGAACAGGTCAAGTCAAACCACAGCATTTTTTAACAGCCACTAATACATAACTACGGGTATGCCTCATCAGACTTTTTGTGCCAATTATAATACACCCTGCATCATAACTCACTAAGCGATTTTTCCTTCCAAATGCTGTCGCAGTAGGCCTAGATCACCACTTTGCTTCTAAAATTACTGGTATACGCAGAACATGGCGTTTGTCAGATCATTATGTCTAAGCGATTGCAACAACTGCTGAACATTACCACCACTGTTCCCTTCATTTATAAAATACGACACCATGATTTTGGGTTCATACCCAGACACCCTAACAAGTGAAGCAAAAAAAACATATATATACGGGAAAAAAATTAAAGCAATACTGAAACTTAAAATACAAACGAGCAAATACTGTGTCAATCAAACTTGTTCAAACGTTGCTTGAAAGCATTTAAAGCAGTAGAATTAACAACAAACTCAGGAAGAATAACAAATTCCAAACCGAAATGACTTGATTGCTAATAAAATTACTAAATTTGAAAAGATAAATTGGAAGAGTCATTTTGCCACTAACAGCAAAATACTGATTGCTTAATTTCCTCAAAACCAGTCATGCATATAGATGCAACACGCAAGCCAATCAACAGTCATGCGTATATGCTGGCTCATCAGTATTTTGCCATTAAATGGCAAAATAAACACTGCTAAAAAATTTTTTTGACTTCAAGAAGCAAAATCTGAGAAAAACAAGAAATTGGGAAAATTTTTCTAATTTTTCTTTAAAGTTAATCGGTACTGGTACCAACTGGAATAGTAATTTTTGACTAGTTAAAATCAAAGTGTTCAATATTTTGGCTGCAAACAAAACTTTTGCAGTTTGCATTTCCATACTGAACCAAACTATCTGTTTAACTCGTCTCTCCTTTAGAAATCTTTTGGCAAATTTTCTAGTAGGCAGTGGCTATTTGTACGGGCTTGTACAAATAGCCTCTGGAGTTATTAGTGTGTGAGAGCAAAGCATGGGTTTACAAACGCCATTATTTCCTAGATTGCCACAACTTTTCTACAGCTCGGCGACTTAGAGTGCAGCGTGTAGTGAAGCACTGCACTAGTTTTAGGCTCGATTCTTGTTGTTTTGATTTGTTTTGAGTTTAATTCGATTCTTGCTCAGATACAACGATTGGATTTGTGAAGAGGTAATAGAATAAGAATGTAAGCAATGCTGAAAATTATCACAATCTATAGGATATACGCCTCTCATGTACAAATAACTCCAGACGCTATTTGATCAGGCCCATACTAACCTGCTAAAAGCCACTGCTTTTTTAGTAACATTTTGATTTGAGCAAATTCGTGATTACTGCTATGAAACTTGGGTTGCACTACAAGCACAGAGTACCGTACTCTAACAGTAGGCTAGTCCAGTACCATTTAGTCTAAACCCTGAACGAAAGGGTTATCAGTACCAAGCGTCAAGTGAAAATCAAACAGTCTGCACTTGAACCAGCACTAGAATTCTGAATTACTGCACTTTAAACAGGTTAATACATAGATAGGCCTACCAGTGTTCCCTCTAGAATGAGAAATTTGAAAAAAATGCAAAATTTTTGGGCAAATTTTATTGATTTTGAACCAGAAATGATTGATTGATTTCTTCATCTTTATCCTCCTATCACGAGAAAGCGACGAAGGCGCTATGCGTAGGACGAATCCAGACTCGCTTAGGAGTTGCCTTTGTTTCCAAGTTTTCCGCTTGAATTTTCTTCTGACTTCTTTAATTTGCTGCTTGCCAGATTCCACCAAGCAGAGATAATCATCGTGAAGCATCTTATCCAAGGACGCAACAACGAGACTAGGTTGGGAGGTGAACCATCAACCTTGCGATCATGGTCGTCGTAAAAACGACGCTCCGAACCACTACGCCACGCTGCCGACAAAATCAATATTATGAAATGCAAAACTGAAAAACTTTAACAAAAAACTTGAATATTTTAATGCAAGACTGTAGCTTGTATCTTGGAAAAGCAAATTTAATGCAAAAAATTCGTAAAAGGGGTCCTCAAAGTAGTGAAATCTTTGGGCAAAAATTTCAATGAATTTATTATTTGGGCAAATTCGCACTAGTCAAAATCCTAGAGGGAACACTGAGGCCTACATCTACTGTAATCTGATAATTAAACCTGTAAACCTACTGCTGCAGTGTTTGGATTACCCAATTGTCTTAGATTTAGATTACTTATTTACCAAGTAACTGCTAGTCAAAACACAAAATGAAATAAAAAACAGAAATGCCTTTCACAGCAAATGAAAGCAATAAACAGTCACTTGGCAAGGAGACAGCGGAAAGACCAAGAATGGTCATCTAAGCCTGCTGCCACTTAACATTTCATTCAGACACAGCAGTCTATTCTAAAAACGATTTTTGAAAAACAAAGGTTGTTGGTACAGAAGCATATACTCTGGTACTGGTAGAAGACTAGCCTACCAGTCAACAGGTATCATACAAAAACGTTCAGTCTACATTTTTTTTAGAGAAGCGTATACAGAATGTTAGAAATAGGCCTAGCGAACTATCCAGACATGACACTCATGCAAAAATTTAAATTCTACATTAAGAAACGTAAGCCTGCATTACAGCTAAGCACATTAAATTTGGTGAGGTGTTTCGTTCAGTGATCAATTTATTGCTGGCCAAAAACTCACTGCTCATTGCAAGGCTAACCTGCTAACCTCAAATCTTCCATCACGCCTGCCTGATTTTTATTGAGCTTCCTGAAAAACTATGTAGCATTGTTTTTTAGTATTGGAGCTAACAACTTTACCAATTACAACGCAGATTTACTGCAAAAGTTGCTCTTACGATTTGGTTACGTAACAGTGCCAACCTAGCATGAATTAAATCTTTAAAAATGTAAACAAAGCAAAATGGCGGAAAACGTTTCGAACTGAACTAAACTACGCGAGCACGGTCGCTCCTGGCAATAAGTCGATAGAAAATCTGAATTGGTGTAAAACTAAAATTCGTAACGTACTCATTTCATTAATCATGTTTTGGGAATAATTAAAGAATTGCAACTATGTGGATCATACTGTCGATAAATATATTGAAAATCTGCATAAAATGGCCAAGTTTATGAAAACGTTTATTAGAATTCAAATTTTTTTTGAATTTGTAACAATACTGGTAAGCCTTTTACCAGGGTGCAGGGCCGGCCTTAAGCATAGGTAAACTAGGCAACCGCCTAGGGCCTCCGATAGGTAGGGGGCCTCGCACCCGAATCATGAGAAAAAAGTAAATATATTTAAAAAGCGAAACGTGACCTACTATGCGAGTTTATATGTCACATTTTTGTGACGATTCCTAACAGTCTGATGGTGGTAGATTATTGCAGCATAATATAGCTATAGAATGCAGGCAGAAGACTGATCCAGCTGCTGAGTTGTAAAATACGATGAAGCTAGTAAGCTACTGGAGTTGATTAAGTCGACTTATCTTAGTATTGGAGGCAGCGTGGCGTAGTGGTTCGGAGCGTCGTTTTTACGACGACCATGATCGCACGGTTGATGGTTCACCTCCCAACCTAGTCTCGTTGTTGCGTCCTTGGATAAGATGCTTCACGATGATTATCTCTGCTTGGTGGAATCTGGCAAGCAGCAAATTAAAGAAGTCAGAAGAAAACTCAACCGGAAAACTTGGAAACAAAGGCAACTCCTAAGCGAGTCTGGATTCGTCCTACGCATAGCGCCTTCGTCGCTTTCTCGTGATAGGAGGATAAAGATGAAGAAATCAATCAATCAATCTTCAAATAAAGTGAATTTTAATGGCTTAGATAAGCACTAACGTATTAAAAATGTTTTTAATGTGCCGGTATTAAAATGATTTGCTGAATATAAGTCAGGTAAAATATACAAGAAAGGGATTTAAAAAATTCTATTTCAATAGTTGGCCTAATGAAAAAAAAAACAAGAAATTCAAGTTTGAATTACAATAATGTCTGTTTCAAAATAGTCATTATTTAATAATAATAGTACTATCAAAAAAACAAATCATTGTGTAGCGAATAATGCCCCTTCTCCTAATCTCATAATTCTGAATTTATTTGACAACATCACTAACTGCGACACCGCCTGTACCATTGTGTGGTCATAATCAGTAACTGAAAGGTTTGCATTGTTACTGCTGTTTCGGCATTTTTCTTTTTTTTCGTGTATAGCACATGTTGGTAAAAATGAAAATTATCAGCAGTAACCCGTCTTTTCTCAACATACTTATTTGAGTAAGGTTTGGCAAATAAAAGCGATCGTGAAGGACTCTATACGATCAAGAATTTTAAGCAAATGCGTGGAAGTCGGGGATTTTATCATTTTGCCTGTTGGTCCCGGCTCGTCCTCGTTGCTGCCGACATGAAACTGCCTTTCGACTTCCGCTATGGCAACAAACTGAAACGTAATTCGTTGCAATTCGATGAATAAAACAGCACGAAAACTTTGAAACGAAGCGGTACAGGCTGCTCAGGATTTAATTTACAAAGCATAAAGTAAATGCAGTCAAGAACTACAAAAACAACGACTAAGCAAATGCTTTCCGACCTAAACGTGCAAATTAGGCTACCGGTAATTCATCGCGGGCCAAAAAAATTTCTTCGCGGGCCAAAATTGGCCCGCGGGCCTGCAGCAGTGATGGAGTCGAGTACTCAACTTCCGAGTACGAGTACCGCAAAAAACTTCGAGTACGAGTACAAGTAGCCTACTGATATTGAAAAAGGTACTCGAGTAGACTACGAGTACCGTAAAGAAGTTCGAGTACGAATACTTTTACAAATTTAGCAAAAGAACAATTTTTAAGTTGTAGCAGCTCAAAGTTTGTCGCAAAAACATAAACGAATAAGTTTTTTTCAGTGTTTGGGATGTTGAGAAGGCGCATAAATTTATTTACGGGTTTTATTGGCTGTAGTTTGCTATCGAAAGTTCATCTTGTTTGTTAGTTGGTTGCTTCTAGCAAAAGCCAAATGTACTCGTGTACTCGGCGCTTTTTTTGACCGAGTACATTGACCTTCGAGTACGAGTACTAAGCGAGTACCAAAGGTTGCGAATACGAGTACCCAAAAAGTGGTACTTGAGTACGAGTACAGTACTCGAGTAGGCCTACTCCATCACTAGCCTGCAGTTGGACCACCCTGCCTTATACCAGTGTTGCCAACTGGTATATTTATATACCAGATTTCACAAATCTGGTATATTTTTTGGACCGTTTGGTAGGTGAAATTATGGTTTGGTATATGTCCTTAAATTTGGTATATTTTTATGCCTTTTGGTAGTGTTTTTTGCGTTTGGTATATTTCAGAAATTTAATGTAACTGATATGTTGAAGATTACTAGAAAGCTCTTTAATTGCCGGATTACCTAATAAATCCTTTCTACGGATTTGAGCTATGCAGTTTTACATAATTGGCAACAGAAGTGTTGATTAGTTTCAATTAAACTGTTGTATTTGTGACTATTGTTTTTTGTTTAGCGTGAGAAACTTTGATTCGGTTCCTTGGTCTATTTAATGTGCATTACTGGTAATGAAAGCTTGATTGTATTTAGACTAGCAAATACAACTGATTTATGTTCAGTGTAAAAATACTTCTGTTGGGAGATTGAGCAAGAAATTAATTATGTCATTCAAAAATGCAACACTTACTTTTCATTTTTACAGATAAACTGATGATTTTTTTTCGAAATTTTGGTATAATTTGGTATATTTTTGATGACATATTTTGGTAAATATTTGGTACATAATTTGGAACAAATTGGTATATTTTACTCTGCAAAACCTGGCAACCCTGCCTTATGCTGTATTTTACTATTGCTTTTTCACATGTAGTCACTTCATAAGTCATAATAATTCATAATATATTTTTTCGGACAATATATCAAATTGCAAAAAGTTACAATATAAAACATAGCCATTTGGGTGGAGTGAAAAACTTTTGTTTGGAAATCAAAAAAAGAGTAGTTTTTAAATCCTGGCAAATGGTCTAAAACTTAAAAATTTGTTTTTGGGGGGTTGCCCTCCATTTTCCAGCCGGCTAAATCATAGGCGTAGCCAGGATTTCAGATTGGGAGGGGCCCAATTTGAGTTTGTTTCTGCAGTGGCTGGGTAGCGAAGCCCCCCAGACCCCCCGTTTTCCTCTTTTTCGGCCTCATCTTTTAAGCAACATAACTGCAGTCGTTTTGCATCACAAACAAACTTTTTTCGGCAAAGGCCGTGTCTAGTACGTGAAACTGCAGCATTTTAAGCGATTCCACTCTTCATTTTGCTTCGGATGGCTGTCAGCGTTCTTTAGGTTTTTGAAAATATTTGCTTTGCCTGAGCGGTGATACTAGGCAATTTTAGGCGTGGCAAGGCAGGATTGGCCCCATTTTGTCGGTATCAGATCATTACAAAATTTAGTTTTACGACAAAGCAAAACAGAGTGCCGAAGACACGACCATTTGAGGTGGTGCGGGGGCATGCTGCTCGGAAAATTTTTCCAAAATTTCGCATAAAAACACGTATCTTTTTGCTTTCCAGAGGCAGTTTTGAAGTTATGCTTGCATGACATTGGTTGCGTCTTTTGAATAATGTTTTGATTCAGGAGAAACTTTATTCAAAAATGAAACAAAAACGAAAGTACAATAATGTTAAGCATGCCAATGCCAAACAACGCGAAAGTCGAAACCCAGGCGGCTTGTCTACAAAGCTTCACTTTATACAATGAAACGGAGCCGCCTTGCGTGACATGCCGCAAACTTGGTTACAACTTCATCGGCTAAGGGTGTGTTGCCACGGTGAACTTGCAGCAGTACGGGCGACTCCACTCTGTCTTCACTCATGCTGCTTTTGATAGCGGTTAATGTCCTTTCCGTTTTCGAAAATATTCGCTCTGCTTGGGCGGTGGTACAAGGCAACGTGGCCATAATCTGCAGTAGTGAAGAAATTGCCGGAAAACTGGTGCTGCAGTCATCTAAGGCTGTCAGGGCAGTTTGTGGTTTTTCCTCGGCGTTGCTCCACCACAAATGCCACAACTTGCATTCTGCCTTGACAGTTGCAACGGGCTAGGTAAGCAAATCTGTAAGTAGCCTACAGGTCCAATACGTCCTGCTGCAGTGGCTTGAAGTCTTTCTCCCAATCACTGGTCATGTTTGCAGGAATCAGCATTCCTAACTTGGCAGCTCGTTTTTGCTCTTCACCAAATCGCAATTGCAAGTCAGTAACAACCGCATCCACACCGGGAAAAAACACGTTGAGCCTGAAACAAAGAACTAGTGTTTACGTTCTTAATATTTTGCATCCGGAAGATTGCTTCTGAAGTAACATTCATTACGTAATTCTGTAATACCAACAATTGACTAAATTGCCGAATACAAACAAAACTTGACTGCAGTTTAATTGCAGTACACCCTGCAGTTACTTACAAAATACAACATTGAATTTTGTTTTCGTACAGTTGTAGTAGCAAGTCGCTACTTAAAAAAGTCAGGCCATAAAATCACACACTGTACATAACAAGTTTAACTATAAAAGTTGAGTTACCTGTTATACTCTTCCACTGAAGCATCAACATTTCCACTGCTTGCTCTGTACTGCGATCTGTGGGGTATTCAAGGTTTGACGACCTCAATATTCAACGACTGTTCAATGGTGTGTGCGCAAGTGAACATTTTAGAAAATACTTCTTCACAGCGCATTGCTTCCAAAGCAATGACAAGATCGTCTATAGACTGCATTGCGGTTCCGAAATCGATTCCAACAGTTTGCAAATTGCGTGTCGGGGGTAGCATTATGCTTGAAAGTTTTTCTAGTATTGCCATTGATATGATGAAGGAAGGCTGAGAAATTGCATTGAGTAAGCCTTGGGCTGTGTTTCGAGATTCGTATGAGTGCCATTCGGTCATTTGTTGCAATGTATCAACAATATAAAGCAGGAGGCTTTTGAACGCTTGCACTGCAGTGTGTCTCTCCACAAACCTAATGGTGCACAATGAAATTAAATGTTTCTTGCTTATCAGGGTATCATGCTCATTGAGGATTATGCTCTTGAGCAATGATGTTCTTTTGCTGCTGGATTTGAAGCAGATTACAACCTGTTTAATTGTTCTTGAGCGTTTCTTATTGCAGGCAAAGTAATATGCATGGTTAGATTCACTGCAAAACTTTGAGCTTGCAACAACTCTGTCACTGGCAACCTCAGAGGTACCGTCATAACCTTGTCCAACGCATCTACTTAGATTCAGCCCCAGTTCTTTAACAATACTTAGAAAAATGCTCCCGATCACAGAGCCAGTAAGGTGCAATTCACCTGAACATCTTGTGCAGTCGCACACTGGATTATGTCCAGTACTGCCTTCGACACAAACCCATTTTCCTTCTTTCACATATGCATATCGTATCACAATAGCCGACAACTCTCTTTTTTGTCGATCAGTTGTTTCATCAGCAATAATCGACCAGAAGAATGCTGCTCTTGCTCGAGATATGACTTTATCGTTTATCAATGAAGCAGCCGTACTGATGAGAGTTCATTTTGAATTTCAGCAGAGTGATACGTAGCATTCTGTCTAGCATTTTTCACAAAACTTGATAGTTGGTTGTCTCCGCCTCTGATTCTGTCACGTAAAAGTGCCTTAAAATTCCCGTCGTTTTCTTCAGGTTCAACACCATTTTCAAATACACATCCGACTTCATTGCGATGACCTCGTAAGGCAATGTTTTGGCGGGCACACATAAGAACTGTGTCTGCAATAGACAGTAAGCATGATCTATCGCGAAGGACTTCTTCTTGGTGTGCTTTATCCAGCTGGAAAAGGATATCATCATGTGTTGCTTCAATGACAGTTTTGTTAAAGTTATCTTTCATAACCACTGCTTCTTTGTGGTAATTGAGCTTTTCATGTTTTGATAAAGCTTCGTTTTTTCCTGTCAGTTTTTTAAACTGCTTCAGTGGGCGTGTAACTAAAGCTACAGAAGCATGGCCATGACCGTCACTACGTCCACCAACACCACCTACACCAAAAAGGACACAGGGAAGACAAAACGCTCCTTTGCTAAGCTGGCTAACTGCAAACCAAGAAAACTGTTCTAAGTGCTTTCTTCTGAGCACTCTCTTTTAGCTTGAACGGTTAATTCGGGCTGAAGAGGGGTATTCATGTTCTTGCTGAGGCTGCCATGGCTGCAAAACTTTGCTTTCTCCTCTGCTGATAGCACCTTTCCCACAGCAAGCCATATGTCGTTGGGTGGACAGCTTATTTCTGTGTTTGCAGTTGCAGTTGTCAGTTCATCTGTTGCTGAGCTTGCAGTTGTCCGTTTATCTGTTGCTGAGCTTGAGCATTCACTTACTACTTGATTTTTTCGTGTAGTTGAAACAGATTTTCTTTGAGGATTTGAATTACCGGTAAAAAAATGCAAAACAGAAAGTTGTTTTCTATACGCTTTACAGGTGGTTCATTATTAGCTGACATTGCGATCAACAGCCTGTGTTGGATTGACAAAACACTGTTTTTGTCATTGTTATGCACATCCTCCCGACTCCACAGTAGGACAAGCATTTTACCTGCACTCAAGGATTTTATAACGAAAACTCACTACGCCTTTCTCCTCTATGACATTCAAAAGTAAACCTTTGATTATAATTATCAGTGTTGTAGTAAGGTCAAGGACCTTAAGGTCGAGGCCAAGGCCAAGGATATAGATCAAGGACAACGGGCATTTTTCCGATTTCAGTATGAAATCTCAAAATGTGGGTCATTTGGTCGTAAAATAATGGTTCGCAAACAATTTATGGCCTAATATTGCAGACCTACAACGACAATCGTTTTCGAAAATTACAGGGTTAACAAAAATATTATAATTGATAACAATTCAGTGCCTGGTCTACTGGGCGCAGGGTAGAAGGTTATAAATTGATGTGCCCCACATGAAACTCGCCACAAAACTAAAACTAACCCCGATGAATCAAGCATAAAGTTTCTCGTTACTATTTAACGGTAACTTGTTTAATGTAAATAGAAAAAACGCATGCACTAATCCAGTTACAGGCAAACTTATCAGAGTTAAGCAAAAAAACTATTTTTTTTAAATCAAATAATATCTGCATGGAAACAAATATTAATGATGGTTGAAATCTTTACTACTTTGGGCGACACTGTTCTGCCTACTGCATACCAAATTGTTCAACAATTTTTGGATTTTGCGCTTACAAGCTAGTAGGTAACCTGTAGCCGCATTTTCTACGTCGGTACCTAATCCGCAGTTCGCTTTCCCATAGGTGTAGCCGCATTCTTCGGTACATCATACATTACCATTTCTACCTACAACCTTTGGTGAGCCAGATTTAGTTTAAGGAGGTTCTGCCCACCAGGCCGCACTGTCTTATGCATTAGCCATTTTAGGGCCATTTTTTTTACCCCAAAAAACATATTTTTGACTTTATTTTAGCAAAATTTTGACTTTATTTTGACGTAACCGCTTTTGCCTGATTACTTATGTCTTGTTGCACTTTTTTGATTAAAAATGGTTTATAATCCGCAATTTACAAACATTTCATGCATAATAAGTGCTATTTCTTTCTCAATTACCGCACGCACTTTTACCATTGCAACTTACTATTTCGGAATAATCAAATAAAACCGCGCAAAGAATTTTAATAGCAGCTCAAAAATACAAAAAAATCTACGTTTTTTTCATTTTTGTAAGGGTTAGGGTTAGGAAATTTTTGATGAAGAGAATTTTCTTATGACTGCTTGCATTTTCGTTGATTTGTATTTTTTTGGTCAATAAAGTCAAAATTTTTTTAGGACCTTATTACATGATCAAACATGTACTAACGTTCGTTTCAGGCCTTCAGGAGTCTGTTTTGGTAGATTTTATAAGTCAAAATTTTGTATAAAGTTAAAACTGGTTTTAACTTTATTAACTTTAACTTTATTTAACTTTATACAAAATTTTGACTTTATTGACCAAAAAAAAACAACAAATCAACGAAAGTGCAAGCAATCATGAGAAAAGTCTCGTCAGCCTTGCTACGCACAGCCAATCCAGTCTAAACTCATTCCAGACTGTAAAGACTCTGTTTTTGCATTGCTTTACCTGTACATCTCGACTACATCTCTTTTCTAGGTTGATGGGGGCTTCTAGTGATGTGGGCTAGTTAGGCTAACGGTAACTTGGTTGTGGGTTAGTGGTTATAGGTTCTTTCATGGGGTATCGTTGTTTGGGGCCAGTCGCCTGCCAAAAATAGGGCACAACCTAGAAAAGAGATGTAGTCGAGATGTACAGGTAAAGCAACGCAAAAACAGAGTCTTTACAGTCTGGAATGAGTTTAGCCTGGATTGGTTGTGCGTAGCAAGGCTGACGAGACTTTGGTTATAGTCGAAACATTAATTTGTCCCTTGCAAATTAATCATAAGAAACAAAATCACAAAATGAAGCAAAACAAAAAGTGAAAAGCACTCACGTGTCACATTCACACTCAAAGAACTACCCCACAACGTGTTAATTAGACCTCAGAAAAAATCAATGTCGAAAGCACAGACCCCGAAATGCAAGCTTGATGGGGTCATAGGTGGCGGAACCGGGGGGGCCGAGGGGGCCCTGGTTACCCCACTTTTTTTTCAGGGGGGGGGCCTAATTTACGCGTTTATTTCTACAATGTTGCCGCTGCATAAATGTATTTGAAACTTAATAGGCCTACCATCGAAATTAAAAACCAAGAAAGAGCTTAAATCCAGAGATGTCTTCTTTAAAATTTTATTTGTGCGGTGGGGTAACAGAAAGTAGAAGCAACAACCGTGGGTCTGAAGCCCACATAAATTGGACATGTCACACGTGGACAGGCTAAATAAGGGTTGTAGGCATAGGGCCGGATTTACGTAACTTATAGGCTAAGCAGGCTGAAACCTAGGGCCTCGGAGAAAATGGGGGCCGCATCACGAACAATCAAGACCTTTTTTTTTTTCTTCACTAATACTTTCACGGGAAAACAGAACATCTGAGTACGTGCATGCCTTTTTTTTTTGCTCTTCACTATACCGATATTTTTAGTGAAAACAGGACATCTGAGGACGTGAAGACCTTTTTTTGCTCTTCCAATCAGTGTGATCAAATAGCCAAGGGCCTCTCGTTGTCTAAATCCGGTCCACAAGAGCGTATTTAGGGGCGGGGCTATTGTGCCATGCCCCCCTTTTGACTCGGTCTTTTAGTAAAAAAGAACAATACTAATGGTGCCAAGTGACTAAAATCAGTGCCGAAACTAGCGCCCCCCGAATCCCCCCAACCGGGGGGAGCCCCGCACAAAAAGGGGGCCCCGTAAATAGCCAGTACGTAGTACTATGTACTCAAAGTATGATAAAGGTGCCTTAAATAGGCCTATTTTAAGATTCCATATATTTTTTGTCTTGACTCGCGCGATGTAGGGCCCCCATAACGTATTTATGCTTTTGGCCATGGGGAGCCCCTGCAAATTTTTCGAAAAATAACAGTCGCAAAACTAGTAAACAAACGTTTAGTAGCATACCAAGGGCCCCTCATCCTCAAGTGAAAGGCGCAAAAGTAAGCCTTAAAAACGTTTTTTCTTCGCATAGGTAGCGAAATGTTAAAGCAGGGTTTGCTAGCAGCATTGGTTTAGTGGGTTTGGAAGGGACCTAGTAAAACAGACTATTAAACCTTGTTAAAACTGAGGAATTTTGAAGTCTCAAAACGCACAAAAATCCTCCAAAATAAGGTCAAATTCCGCAAATTTTTCTGGGGGGGGCATGCCCCCAGACCCCCCTAGCTGGGCATTGTCCCTTTGGACCTCGTTCTTTTGTATCACTATCCAAGAAAAAAATATTAGGGGGCCTGGAAAAATGATTTCGGGGGGGGGGGGGGCCCAGCATTGCCTAGTTTCGACTCTGACTAAAATATGCCAGATTCTTTTGGTGATTTCTGTAGCTTATGGCCAGGGGCGAATCCAGAGGGGTAGGATGAGGGATATGCATCCTCCCACCAGCCATTTTCAAAAACGTTTTTGATGCATACAATTTTTCTCTAATTTCAAACCCCTTCGATAGCTATAAGCCTTACGCCTTAAGCACGCATAATTAAAAATGTGCGAACAAAATGCATCATATTTGGCGAAGCACCCACTAATAGGGTCAAAAAATTTAAACACAATTTGCTTCAAAATTATTCAAAATGCACTAAAAAGCCATTGCAGCATGTAAAAATTCAAAAATTTCCCGGACTCCCCTAGAACTTTCTTGGTTCCTTAACCAGCTTCAAAATATAGTTCTGCCGAAAAAAATACGCTTGAAAAAATGTGAAAATTATGCCCCCCTCTTTTATAATTTCTCGCTACGCCACTGCCGTCCTTGGTTGTAGATGAAGAAAATCTGGTCATTGGTTTTGGGCCCCCCACTTTAGAAATGCTTCCGCCACCGCTGAATGGGCTCACATAATAAATCCCCCTTTATTAAAATCTCTTTCGACAAGGGCTGATGATGCTAGAACAGTTAGCACCCGATGAGCTAAACAGCTCAGTTTGGGCAGAAAATTAATTATTTTACTCACAATCTAAAGCTGCAACGTTAAAAGTTTTCGATTTTGTCATCAACTAATGATGGAGTCAAGTTTTGATGGTCGAAAGTCGAGACTGAGACTTCAAGAAAAAAAAAAAAAAATTCGAGACCAAGACCCTATAGACTTGAAAGGCAGAGCAGAGGCGTCGTGTAGCCAAAAAGTTTGGAGGGGCCCGAGTAACAACTTAAACAGATATTGATTATTCACAACCTTTATAAAAGCCATATTTAGCATTGAGTAACATCACGAAAAAAGGAAATTAGGAAAAGATACCAAAATATGTCGTGATACCCCAATTTTTGGATAACAAATCAAAATTTATTTTGATACCCCAAACCGCTCTTTAATTATGGACAGTATGCGCAATCAGTGTGGCCCCACGATTTAATAAAGGTGGAGGACATTACAGGGGGGTTGGGGGGGAAACCCCAGCCGCTGTAGGCAAGGTGAGTCTGGGGGCTTAGCCCCCAGTCGTCAACGGATTTTTACGGTTTTCACATAAAAAACACTCGTTTCAGCACACTTTCTTGTCAAAAAAGGACATATCGGTACCTGCAGTGATGTGCACTCACTACTATAGTGTCAGACAATACAAAAAGGTTTTAGTAGCCCATGTCTTAAAACAGAAGCTGGGTTAAAATAAACAAAAGTAGGCTGCAATCATTATTAGTTTTGACGCATTTGGTGGGATGACGTGTATAGGTGTGTTCTAGGCTATAATCTTTAACAACGCATGCAAAATGTTTTTTAAATTCTAACCACAGATCAAGAAGCTAATTAACTTTACTCCAGAGTCGAAGCGATTGATTGAAGCAAAAATTAAAAACAAAACAATGGAATTTATAGTATAAGAAAGGGGGGTGGGGGTATGGGGTTAGTTTGAAAGATGAAAACAAAATAGCACTGGCTATTATTATTATTATTATCAAAATCACCAGGATCACTCTTATCATTATTCAGTTTATAAGAAATATATTTCGTCCTAAGTGGACATCATCAGTCTAATAACAAAATGAATAAATAAAAGTGGTAAAATGCAAAAATCCACCGTAAATCACAGCTAAAATACGAATCATAAAGTATTTAAATTGCTACACCGAACAACATCAGTTAAATAACAAATATATAAGTCAAAATATAATGAAATTTAATGATTTATGAATTTTAACGAAGGATCTATTAAGCGTTATATAATAAACTAAATATGTTTAAAGTTTAAACCAATTACAGGTATTAGACTGATGATGTCCACTTAGGACGAAATATATTTCTTATAAACTGAATAATGATAAGAATGATCTCGGTAATTTTGATAATAATGAGTGTTGACCAGTTAAGTTTTAATAACAGTACCAGAGATCCTCTCCACAACTACATCATGCAAGGCATTGGGGCAGATTGCCAAAGAACTTATCCACAAGTTGTGGCTATTATTATATTCTTCTAAATTTTCAATTTCCTAAATTATAAAAAGTAAAACATCTCACTCCCCGAGCCCCAATGAGCAATGACATGACGCCACTCAGCCCGAGATCAAAACTCAGTGAATTTGTTCGAGCCTCAACAAACAAAGCTTGTCTGACCGAGTGGCCGGCGCATTGGGCTGGGGAGCTAGTTTCGCGGGTTCGATGTCCGGCTGGGCCATCTACCATGATGCACATACTTCACCACGATAAAAACCTTAGCTGTGCATGTGTGGCTTCGTAAAAATAGTATTAACGCTCTTCGTTTTTGAAGCAAACCTGCATACACAATAAAATGTTCATAAAAATTCAAGCTTAGGCCACAATTTTTATTTGCTGCAATGGTTGTACTTTAAGCTATTCCAATCTTCACTGGCCCTATAGTTATTACTCTTAAGCGTTTTATAAAAAAGTTATAATTTTAAAAGAAGGCATATGTTCAAGTTCAGCATTCTGAATCTGCAGTCCTTACTACCAGTACTCTAGTAGATCTGTTCTATAACATGTAAAAACAATTACCATGAGCCTGGCTAGAACGACTTCCCATGATAACAAGCTTATCGTACTGCCATGCTAAATCTCAAGCTCAGTCCACATGCAAGTGCTCTAAACGAAAAATTCAGAGCATCGAGAAGCAGCAAAGCAAAAAAACTAGACAGCTGCAATTAGCACCTTTAACAAAGATAATTATACTGTATAATCAAATAACATCACCGGCGCTACATTCTCTTTTTCAGACTGCTTTGCATGGCTATTAAGCAAATTATAAAGAAAATAAACAACAGTTGATTGAAACTTTGAAGAAAAGTGTAAAGTAGCTTTTTCCGTCATTCTACCCGAGTTTTCGAACCTCAAGGATCTCCCGCTAAGAACCCAATTATCACAGATTAAATTTTCTATTATAAGCTTTGTTGCTCGCAATTTTTTGAGGAGAGATTGTGAGAAACTAAATCTTGAATTGTACCGTAGAGCGAGACAGCGCTGTTTCTCAGCCTTCATCAGCCGCCCTCACATAATAAACATTTATCTTCCAAGACGAATGATCTTATCAGGATCACTCACCCCTTCGTATAAATATTTCTTAAAGAATTTAACTTTTGTGGTACGCATATCCACTCGCGTGACTACGTCACCATTCCAGTCAAACTCTTTACGTGACCAGGGTGAGGATCAAAGGAAGTTGTTATGACTTCCAGTCCGGTAGGCCAGGAAGGACATTGCTTTTTAGTTGTTGAAAATCTTGAATTGTTAAAATTTTGCTTTTCACAATGTAACTTTATGGTTTTTTCATCATGCATTGTCTACTTTTATTTCTCAGTCGCGCGAACTTACCAAATACCGATGCTTATCGTTATTTGGACCATTTTTTCTTAACACAGCTTGCGTTTTGTGAAAACAATCGCAAAGTTGAATTTTAAAAAATATCGAGTCCTCGACCCGAGGACAGCGCAAAATCCAAGGCCTAGGAGAGCCGAGGCCAAGGACAACACGGTCGAGGCCAAGGCCAAGGACTTCACAAACCTGTCCTCGAGGCCAAGGACATTCTCGAGGACTACATCACTGTTGATTATATTCGAAAATTGCCCGTATTTATAGGCTGTTCGAAGCTTCCAGTAATTTTTAGAGCACATGATCTATTTCCACCAATCACAATGCAACACTAATGCCACTGAGTTCACGAAGGTTCGTACGTACTAGAAAGTTCGCAACCCATTGATAGTAAATGCATTCGTTGCGTAATAATCATTTCAATCCGTTGGAAGTTTCTCGTAAGAAATATTATGCACACGATCCAACAATGGAATATTCTGGGTAGAAATTTGCACACTGTAGCCTACGATTGTAGACGCAATAAACGAACGAGCTGGTTAAATATTCTGGAAAGGCATCACACCGGCAAAGCAAAGACACGTACCAAGCACTTCAAAATAAAGTACTGAGCGAGCCATAGTCCACAGAACACCCATGGAATTAACATCTTTGTTTTTTTCGAAGTTTTCATGTCCATTGAACATAAAAATTCTGGCTTGGTTTTCCTATCTTCCGCGGACCCCCCAGCCCCCACCCCTCGTTACGTCCTTGAGCCAACATTTGTTGATACAGTCATAGTCTTCTTTATCAGTGTGATAAAATGAAGTTGAATAAAATTGGATTTTTTCCCTTGTTGATTTGGGGGGGGGCTTCCTGGCCCCCCTGGCTACGCCACAGGTCTAGACTGCTATCGAATGCATGTGCTCAATGGTTGAAACAGACTAGTTTTCATACATATTGCTTTTAAAAAGAAAGCAAAAGCCTGCAATTCTGCAGGCCTGAACAACGTAGCAAAATATTCTAAACAAAAGGGGCCAAATATTTTTACAATGTGCGAAGTCATTCACAAATTTTTACTTTGAATACATCGGGTACGTAGGCTACGCTACGATTGTTGATTCCGTATCAAGGACCTGAGTGCTGTTTCAAAGCCCAAATTTCTTTATGTCTCGATCGAAAAATAACCATTTTCCGAGACTTTCAAGGTCCGAGACCGAGACGAGACATTGGCATAGCGATACCGAGACGAAATCAAGACACTGAAAAATGTGTGTGCAGACATTCGGCTCTGGCGAGCTCGATATATAGCAGCTCGTTATATATTATTTGTAAGCGGATCGTTAGCAGCCCAACAAGAAGCAAAAGATAAAATTTGGCCGTCAGCGGACCAGTAAAATGGCCGGTTAGCGACTCGTTAGCGGGTCTCTGAGAGAACAACGCCATCTCTATCGCAGATCACGAAATCAGGAATGGATTGTAAATTCAAAATTTTTTCCTTCGTAAAATCCTCGGTTGCAAGTTTACATAAAAAAAGCATGTTGTTGAATTAGTGTGGGCTATCATGATAGGTCATACTAAACACCGCAAAGGACCTCAAATTGCTGTAATAAACACCGCAAAGAACAACAAAGGACTTGGAATCATACCATAGTAAAGGATTTTCAATTAGACTAGGGTTAGGGTTTTAGGGTCCTTTTTCCGTACTTTGCAGTGTTTAGTACATCGATCTGAGGTCCTTTGTTGTCCTTTGCGGTGTTTACAGGTTTAGTAGGACCCCTCTATGATCTTGCAACTGTAACAAAACTGAAAAGATAGGCTGGTACTGGTACCAACTCATGAGCTGTTTTTTATGTGTTAGACATAAAATCATACTGTATTACCGGTAGTTAACCCAATTGGGCTAGCTGGAATAAGGAAACTACGATAAAGCTAAGTCCTACAACTTTAAGTTTATGAAACATGATGGTATTGTACAGAATCGTATATCAGTATATTGTTGAGTGCTGACCGGAACCAATTGCAATTGTGGCATCATACTAGGCTAACATTGCTAGACTAGTTGATGGTCCATAAGGAACTTTACCCCTGACCAGCTGACAGTGACCCCTCAAATGCCAGTACTAGTACTAGTGTCTATAGGCCAGAGATGTACACAAACCGAAGTACCGGAGTCAACTCCAGCAGGAGTTTCAATGTTTCAGCCGGAGCGGGATTCGGAGTCATAAGTTTCCAATTGTTGCAGGAGTAGAAACAGGATCTGGAAGGAAAAATTACCGCATTCTTGTGATATTTGTTCAAAATTTGCCATAATTTGGTTCGGATAATTTGCTTGTTTTGTGCAGTTTAATTCTACCAACATATCGGTATTGATAGATAATTACAGCCCATATTTTGCATCTTGCAGAGCAGCCATAGTATACCTAAAAACAAAACAAGTGTAGCTGCGTAGTAAAACAAGTTCTTCTGATGTTAGCAGCATAATGCAATCACTTGGAAAATAAACTGATAAACTGAATTAAAAATTTAGATGCAGGTAGTACTGGTACCAGACGATAGACCACTTGCAGCAGGCCTAATCTAACCGACTAATTATGACTTGTGCATGGTTTGGGTAAGGGGTACTAGTACTAGAGGTAGTCAGCTAAGCAATGTGGAATTATTTGTGTACCGCAGTTTAGTGTTTTAATGCAGATTACAAACAGACCAAGCAGTCTTGCAGTAAGCCTATGTGGATTGCAGATAAGCTGACGTAGTCCAGCAGCTACTGAATCAGCATTTCTTCACTGTACACAGGCCAAAAGTTTTAAATTCAAGTTTTGCACAAGCCACACGTTTGCCAGAAATTTTGAAAGTTACTGGGTACGGTAGTTGTATAAAATTTTTTGTTGCTGCTAGAGTTACGATAAATTGCTTTGTTTGTATAGCCAATAGCTTTTGAAATGACCATGTTTTGCTAATGATTGGTAAAGTAATTGCCAGTATTTTGTTAGTTTGATTTTTATGTACTGAACCATCATCAAGTGACATGACTGAGCGGAATTAGCGTTGGGCTTCAAAACCAAATATCATGGGTTCAAATCACGACTTGGCCAAACACATTTCACACATGATTGTGTGGCTATTGACTTGAAGAGCGCAAGCTCATATAATACCTAGTCTTCCTCGTCGATCTGTTCTTTCAAGTTTAGTTTTTCATTAAAGCTCCTCAGTTGTTATTATTTTTATTATATAACTCACTATTTTGAAGTAATTGGGTTAGTGCAGAATTTTGACCCTTCCTAAGCAGACACTTTTGCGTAAAAACAGTAGCAGGCGTGTGAAAAGTTGTCATTGACCAAGAGCAGGATCAGGAGTCTGGTTGGTCAAAACAGGAGCAGGAATCCAAAAAGGTGACTTCGTACACCTCTGCTATAGGCCTACAGTTTTAGGATTTACCAGTACAGTTTCATACCTGGAAATTGCCAAGTCTGTCTGCAGACCACGAGGAGGGGTAGTGACCAATATGCCACATGCCTCAAAACATTAAGTGCAAGGCCACAAAACATAGGGCATTTGCCACAAAATATAAGGGATGTGCTGTGCACCACAGAAGTTGCGATGCATGCTTGAAAAGTTGTGGCACACAGGCACATGCAGTGTTCCCTCGAAGGTGTGAAATTTGAGAAAAATGAGACATTTTGGGCAAAAATTTTCAATTTTTGCTCATTGTCATAATGATTAAAAAGCAAATTAGTTGAAAGTGCCAAAGATTTTTTTGTGTCAAATAAAATGTTTTACCATAGAAACTCATATCTTAGACAAAAATTATTCCAGACATTGAATTACACCTTTTAAATGTTTGGACAAATTTTTAGTGACTTTCATATTTGGGCAAATTCGCACTAGTCAAAATCTTAGAGGAAACAGTGGGTATATGAAAAAGTGGAGCATATGCCACAAAATATACGGTAGGGCACGCATCACAAAATTTCTTATAATTTTAAATGGTCTCAAAATATCCATCACATTTACTCTACAGCCCTCAGCCTCTGTGTGTGCTTATCAAATCTTGCAAGCTTTTTCTTTTAAAAGCGTTTGGACTCTACTTGAAGCTTTTATCACTTACGTTCGTCCCGAATAGGAATATAATTCTCCAGTATGGAATTCTTATCTTAAAAAAGACATATATATTTCTTTTGGAATCAGCACAAAAAAGTTTACCCGTAATATATTTTTGTGCTGCAGCATACCTTTTGACTCCAATGCTGATCGTTTAAATAAATTAGGTATTCGGTCACGGGAATACCCTGCATAGATTAGAATTTGATATCATTCTTATGTTTAAAATTCATCACAACCTTTCTGATTTGCCTTTTGACAATTGTTTTGAACACTGTGTTAGAATGTACAACTTTAGTTCTCATAACTTTAAAATTTAATGCAAATTTTGTGCCAATACTGACCAATTTCGCAATTTCTTCTTCATATTTATGTATATATTACTAAAGTTCGGAATAATCTACCTCATGGTTAGTTTCTGCACCCAATATTGCTACATTCAGAAAGCATTTGTAAAACTTGAACCTTTCTTCTATTGCGTCTCTTACTTTTTAAATTTATAATATTACAGTATTACTTGTTGCACAGTTGCCGTCACTCGTTGTTAATATTTTGCTACTCTGGACAGTTAATTAGAAGGTTTACTTGATTTATATTGTTTTGATGTTGTGTTATTTACCCTCACTTGTTAGTGTGCTTTGGTTTGTGACCTAGCACCTTTTTGTTGTAGCTATCTTAAATAAAATAAAAAGTTGTGGCACATGCCTCAAAAAGTTGTAATACGTGCCCCGAAAAGTTGTGGCACAGGCTACAAAAAGTTGTGGCTCATGCCAAGAAAAAACAAGGAACGTGCTGCTGCAAAAATAGGGACAGAGATATGACGCATTATCTGAATGTTAGGTGTGAAGAATCTGTGGAAGAAGGGGGGTTAGGCCAAATAACTCAACTTTTTGGGGCATGTGCCTCGACTTTTTGTGGCATGTGCCACACCTATTTGTTGCATGTGCCCAGAGGCGTCGATCCAGCGGGGGCAGGAGAGCGGAGCCCCCTCAGGTGTAACACCAAATGGGGCGACATATGTCTGGCCCCCGCCGCGTTTTGATACGTATGTTAAAAGTTAAATGCATGCGCAATGGCTAAAACGATTCCAAAGTACAACAACACAAAATCGTAGTAATGTTTTGTCGCAATGTTACGCTCACGCTATTTTAATGGCAAAAAGAAAACTATCAACGTGTGTTCAGCGGCGATGCTACTGGTACCTTGAAAAATTGTTTTAAACCCTATTCTGCCTGAGCTTTTTTCAGAGCGTCAGAAGACTGGGGGTAGACCCGTTGTGTTCGCTCGTTTTGAACACAAATATCTTTGCACATGCTCACTTTATATGATGGTGAAAGTTTAGCAAAGCAGATAATTTTATTGTTATTTTGCCTGTATATTTTTTATGACACGACTAATCAGAGGAAATTTACGAGAGCAAAGGTCCAATAAGCGATTTGTGACGTTATTAGTTTGTAGATATTCGAAATAAACATAATATCTATAGAAGAAAGATGCAAGAGCATTTCTTTTTGGAAGAAACACCTTTGTTCAGTTGTGCGAGTGTATGGAGGTCACATTGAGCATAGACTGAAATAAACCACTCTTTGCTAGTGATATTGAATTTTTTGAATTATTGTCTTTAATTTGGCAATACTGGCATAATTTGCAACCAATTTTTTAAAAGTGTAAAAGTGTAAATAATATACCAGTACTTGGATTATTGTGCAGTGTGTATAGCAGGGGTGAACAAAGTGCGGCCCGTGGGCACTTACAGAAATATAAACTCCTGTCGTTAATCAAGCAGAAGACCTTTTTTGTTTAGTTCTGCGCTAAATGTCAGTGAAAAAAAGAGATCTGCGGTTGTGTAGATCATTTTTTTTCCAATCAGGGTGGCCCTAGGCTTCAAATTTTTTTAAAATGCGGCTCTTCATATGAACAGTATTACCCACCCCTGGTCTATAGCAGAGGTAGCCAACCTGCGGCTCTTTGCCCAGTTTCATGCAGCTCTTTTCCACATGCTGTGTTTCGTCTATCAGCAGCCTCGTTCTGTAAACGTGTTGCGTTTGGCAACGCATAAGTTGCATTATTTCGTAATAATCACTTAGTTAGAGAATTACGACGAGACGTTAACGAGTGGCGGGGGCCATGTATTTGTATTTTTTAGTTGCACGTTTATCCTCCTGTTGCAAGAAAGCCATCAAAAAGCTATAATGAGCTCGTTTAGGAGTTGCCCACCACGTGTCTACCCCACCAAGAAGGGGGAATCCCACTAATTGCTTTTCCCACCGGCACAACAACTAAACTTGCCGTCCTTGTTTTCCACACTGTCCCTTTAATGCTGAACGTCAAGCAGGAAAGCTGTGAATACCAATTTTAAAGTCATTGGTTTGGCCCAACTCGCAATCAAACCCGAGTATGTAGCTCCAGAGGCGCATGCTGTTACCACTCAAAACATCTGAGTTGTTATCTCCGCAGCTTTCCACCTGGGCAACATTCAAGTCTGTATAACTTACGGACTTTGGGCAACACAGCTTCAAATCCGAAGAAACATTGTGGCGGTGGCGACACTGTGTCTGCCTTGACCCAGACTGCCCAGGCAACGAATCCCGGACTGCCCGTATCGATAGCGATGTTACAAACTGAGCTAACTGGCCGGTATACTACTGATCTAGCTCAGCAAAAGTATGTGTATCATTAAGAGGTATGATGATGTTAATGCGATCATTATCCCTTGCGTGTATAATATGGCTCTTTGCTGCAAAACAGAGAGAAATGTGGCTCTTAGCATCTAACTGGTTGGCCACTCCTGGTCTATAGAATTTCAATAATTTTATGTTCATGATCACCGAGAAAATACTTTACAAAAAGTGGTTTATTTTTTCTGAGACACCCGATACGTAGAAAACAAAGTTTGCGTAAAAATTCTCACCCCCCTAGTATTTGCCTTTTTCAAGAAAAAATCGACGCCTATGCATGTGCCCCATATTTTTTGGTTAAGGCATGTGGCATGTTGATCACTATCCCTGTCGCAAACCGCTGGGACTCGTAGTAAGCGTACAAAAGTGCAGGTAGTCTAGAGCCTACTGCAGATAATAGAGTCATGGTTACAGTAATGGTGGGGTACAGGGTAATATATAAGACAGTGGCTATTTGTGCACTGGTACAAATAGGCACAATTTTTCATTACAATTTTTCATGCGGAATTTGCTTTTTGGCCTTTTGGCCTTCATGTTCTTTCCAGTTGTATCTGCGTAATACTGTACGACAGCGTGGCAAAGTAAAAATAAACCAAAGCAACAAATGTTACATGCCCGTACTGTGTTGAGAATAGCCACTTTGAATAGCTGCTGGAGGCAATTGGTAGACCTGTACTGATCTGCTTTTAACAACAAAACTGCACGTTTTCAATCTGCTTATTCTCTGTTCAAGTTAAATTACAGAATTTTTTTGTTTGTTACAATTTCACAGATTATTGTATTAGACTTTCTAAGTGTGTCGATTATTATAGTAGGCTATTGAACTAAAAATTAATAGAGTTACTGGTATTTGCAAGTCGCTACATCAAAGTATTCAATGCCATTTGACCGAACAGTCAGCTCATCTTTTGCAAACAACAATACTTTAGCATTTTTTTCCTGTGACAGTGTTTTACATTTATGGGATGTAAACACAAATAAACAAAAACAACAATATTTGCCTTCCAGCCATCTAACTTCTACTTTTACTTGCTTATCGTGGAAAACAGAAACCAGAAAGCTAGTAAGTCATGTTGTCTCTGGATATATTATCAATATGCTCTTTTCGACATGATCTATTAGTCACAGTCATCATCACTACATTTTTTCCTAGAAAAAGCGACAAAGTTTGAAAAGTCATTCTGATAATTCAACTTCTAAATGTGAGTTTATAGCTCTTGGAACAGCCACTGGAGAAATAGTCCTATACAATGTGGAAAACGGAGAGTTGGTATTAAAATACGTAAGTAGTTTTGCATCAAATCAAATTTTGATTATTCTTGTGGCATTGCACTGAAGCATGTGGCGAGGCGCATTGTCGTGACTTAGTGCCTGTGCAACACAGCTCCAAAAACGTTGCAGCGATGGCAAGTTGTTGGTAACACTCTATGGTTTGACTGGTCAGGGAATCAAACCTCAGACCTGCTCTATTGCCGATGTCTTTAGCCACTGCTCCAACCTGTCAGTTGTAATTTTGGATTGCTTCAAAACTTTTTTCTAAATTGTTTGATTTTGTAGAGTGGAGGTCATAGTGAGCAAGTTAATTGCATCTCATGGGCAAAAGACAACACATTTTACAGTTGTTCAAATGATGGCCAAATTTGTGCATGGGGCATGGCATCATCAAAGCACAAAGAGTAAGTAAACGTTGTTCAGTCAATTTTGAAATTTTTAACCCCGATTTTTTCAGCAAATGGAAAGGGGATAATCGTCAGCTGTACAGCTTGTGCATTGGTCCATATTCAAAAACATTGTTAGGAGCAGGAAAGATGATTAGGCTGTGGGATTTGAAAACCAAGACTGTGTTGCAAGTAAGACTTGATCAACTAAATTTGCGTTACAAAAAATATGTGCTAGTGTTTTTTGTTTAAGAGATTTCAAAACTCAGAGCAAGTTGTTCCTTTTCAAAGATTTCAAAAATATCACAGTCTTTGAAAAAGAACTAAACTGCCCTAAATGTTTTTTTATTAAATCAATTTGTTTATTGAGATAATCAACCTGTAAATTTCTCGTAATATTCCAATTCAATGTGAACGAACTGTTTTTGTTTCATTTTAGAAATTCAGTGGTCACACTTCTCCCATTCATTCCATCTTATATTTATCTAATCCTACTCGCTCTTTTCTTGATTCCGATAATTCGTTGAATGCTTTGGATGGATTGTATTTTATATCTGCAGCTTGCGAAGATCGTTCATTAAGCGTATGGTACGAAAGTAATTGATTCTGCGTGCATTTGTTGGGTGAAAGATAATTTTGCTTTGAAGGAAACACTGGAAAACTAAAGGCCATTTGTTTGCATCCCAGTAAACGTTTGAAAGAATTAATTTTTTCACCTTTGAGTTAATGCCCACTTGTTTTTGCGAGTTAATCACTATCTACATTTTATGATATATGCACACCAGTATCTGTTTCGTTACACAAAGTGAAATTTTTGATAAAATATACAATTTTTTAGGCAAATAAACAGCACTACACCAAAGAAAATAGCAATCTCCTCCTTTAACCTTCCATCTGAGTCTTGTTTTTGTGATACTCTACCTTCAAAATCATCCGATAAGCCAACTTGGCTTCTTGCATCTACAGAAGATGACGAAATTGTTGTGTTTTCACACATTTTAAACGGGTTAGTTCATTCGTTGTTTTTTTCAACCTCAAATTGCTGATGCTGACGAGTAGTCACATCAAAACAAAGAATAAAAGATCGCTTACCGCTTTGAATTTCAAATCATAAGTAGATCTTTATTAAGCGTGCCGTATTACGCTTGACTAGTGGCGAGGCCATCTCCGCGACTTTGCGCCAGGACAACATAGCTCCGCGACATCGGCGACACTTTTGCGATTGGACTGGCCTGGTATCAAACCCAACCGGCGTCGATAGCTATGTCTTATTTATTTTTCATTGCTGATAAAAGCAAGAGACGCTATATAGTAAGGGACTATTCGGCTGGAATAACTTATAAAATAACCCAAAATACATATTCATAGGATGGTGTAATGCAGATACCTTGCAAATCGTAAATGCGATTTTGCACCACAGCCGTTTAACCTAGTTTTTACTTGAATGAAGATCTGTCATTGCACAGCCACAAAAGTTTGTTCTGCATGTTTTCAGACAAAGGAAAAAAGCTTTGAAGCCTTCCAAGTCCATTAAAGTTGTCACTGAGGAAGCAAAACCATTAAAAATAATATGTGCTAGTTTTGGTCGTGATGATAAAGATGACTCTGTTTATGTTGTTCTTGCGTATGGGTCTCTTCGCGTGGCGTTTGAGCGAATTGTAAGTATAATACTGATAAGCTGTAAACACCGGCGCAGCCAGACATGAAAAAAGGGGGCGAGGACAATTTTTTCCATTGAATTATTGGTACTGAGGTTTTAGTCAAGCCTATCAATTTATATTGAAGAATAAGCGATTTGATTCCATTGTTGCGCTATAAGTAATTCAAAAGTTTTTTGCCTCTGCAACAATGGAACTGTTCATGCTCAAGTGTTAATTAAGGTACACTTTTTTTTCATAACCACGCTCTGATTTCTCCGAAAGTAGTTAAAAACCGCCTGCTTTTTTTCTCGCCGCTTTTCTGCACGTGTGCAGCTGCGCTTATACCACTGACTATCCCACTCTGTGTTTATCGCAGTTGCAGGCGTAAAAGGTAAAGGTCCGGGACAGCGGGTGCTAAGCACACATTGTGTGTAGGCCATTCTCAATTGGCGGCCTATTACAAATATCAATCGTGAATGATTGAGCGCTGTTAGAGGACAAACAAGACGAACAACACACGCATACGCACTTCCCTTTGCACTTCCGCTTGTGCCGAGCGCCAGGCGGGAAGCTGCGAATACTATCTCTTTAGAGTTTTTAGTATGACCCGACCAGGAATAAAACCCCAGTCTCCCAGCCACCAAGCGGACGTTTTTACCGATACACCAAGCGCCGACATGGCTTTCATCGGTGACGTCAACACACTCTGGCAGTGCTCTCAGACTGCATCTGTCAATCGCACCCCGTGAAACCGATTCTCGCTTAGTTTTTGAAGTTTTGGGTTAAGATCTATGCTAGACTGAAGCAGTTAGCGTAGCCGATGATCGCTTGCTTCATCTACGCATTAAATATAAAAAAGTTGTAGAGAGAAAAACGAATATATTTATAAATCCTCGGTAATTTCAAAATCGAAAGTTTTTTTCGTGAAAAAGAAAAAATAGGACTATCTTTTGGGCAAAAGTTAAAAACGAAGCTTTTGAGAGCCTAATCTATATAACCATTCTGAGCTTCCAGCTGAGGCTGCTTAAATTATGATTTTGCGATCAGAACTTCAGCTTACATTTTTGTTGATCGTCATAGTGTTTATTGCCATTAATAAGGATTCAAAACTGTTTTGCTATCGGTAAGTTAAGTTGCAATTACAACTATGCCAACTTATGCCAACGTCTCTTAATTTTCCATTACGTAACTGATTTATGGCAAGATTGCAAAACGCATTGTCGGCTATGCTGAAAGTCTTTTTTATGGCTATGATTTTGTAAAAGTAAATTTCTTACCGATGCTGGAGTTTTTTAAATTTTATTTTTGAATTATGAGCATGTAGGCCTAATTGAGCTTTGTTTTCTCAAGTTACAAAAATAATTCTTTCGAGAAAAAGTCTGTATTGCGTACCGCTGTCTTTTTTGAAATAGCGAAACAAATTATCTGCATCCTTTCGTTTTCAATCAATTAATTTTTTGTTGATTGCTGACTGTTTGTTAGGCTACTGCGCTAATACGCATTTTGAGCAGAAAGAATGTGACAGCGACTGATCATTTGTTGCGTTTGGTTGAGTAAGGTGTTGAGGGCAATCAGTTCAAGGCAATATGATATGGCAGGTTGTCGACACAGCGGCATTATTCTCATTACAACCCATGTTTACTTACAAAGTTTGATTCAATTGATCACTCAACAAAGTATTTCCTCTACCCTCGCTTTTCTGGCGATTTATTCTGTGATCATGCTCAAGTTAAATAGTATTTTGAACGGGGATTCCATTGTTTAGTAGTTTTTTTAAAAATCTGTTCTTTGAAACGGGGGGGTCCCCCTAATCCCCCCCCCCCCTTGCTGCGCCGGTGGCTATGAAGATGTTTTTTATATTTTTTGTTTAATTTCTGTGGTATGATCTCACGTAAAACTTAATCGTATCACGAGTTTTGTAAATTCAACTTTGAACACTTCGTTTCTGTGCCCATCGACAGCGTAAGTTTCTCAATAGTATTTCTGCTTGACCAAAATTTTAACAAGTTGCAAATAAACGAAACAAAAAGCTACCGGAAATCTAGGAAACACTTGTTCTTAAGCTTGAGGGTGCACTGATGCAGTGTCCGTCGCTTGTGACAGAAGGGTTTAATAAACAAATGATATTGATTGCTATGTTTTCATTGGTTGAAAATAGCGTTAGTTTTGGTGCTTATAAATTAGTGATATTGCTATCTGTCTTGATTTTTGTTGAGTTTTTATAATTGGTGTTTGTTGCAGAATTTGAGTAAGCATAAAGATTACGAAATTATTTTAATACGAAAAGACCCTTCAAAGACGGATGTGTATTTGGAAGAAGATAAATTAAAAGTGTGTATCCGTTTTGGCGAAATAATTGAAATGAATTTATGGCGAACTGTCTGTGACGGCCTTCTCACCCGAATAGAGTTTTGCATTATCGCACTTTGCCAAATAAGTTGTGCCCGTCAAGTAGAGCCTAATTAATTACCGCTCGGCATTCACCATTGTGGAGGTTAGAGATGTGCTTGACTGTTACTTTTGAATAACTGTTACTAACTGCTACTTTGAAATATTTATCTGTTACTTTTAACTGTTACTTTTTATTCGTTAAGCAAAAACAACACTTTCGCTAGTAGCAGATACGAGAAATAAGAGAAAACAAAAAAGCAAGTAAACTGCACTGGCAGATACGAGAATAACGGATAAATTAACAGTTAAATACTGTAGTAGCAAAGAATAGATACGGGAAATAACGGTAAAGAAAAGTACTACTATATACTTAAAATAACGGTAGGTAGGTACTGCTTTTCTTCATCCATATTTTTCGCGTCTGCGACAAATAAGAAAAAAGTATGTTGTGTTTTTCCTGAAAAATTGTGAATAATAAAACACGACGTTGTGTTTTTCCGTTTTATTGCGCTGATATCAAAAACTACCTGCAATAGAAATTTTTGATTTTTACGCATAATGAAGAATAGAGGCTAAAAATCAAATTTATGCAATAAGAAAAATATCGAAAATTTGGCCTCGTTGTTTCCTGAAAACGGAAGAGTCCTTGCGTGATAGTTATCTGTTAATAACAGGTACTTGTTAACTGTTACTTTTCAATTGGCCTAACTGTTACTAACTGAGGAAATTATCTGTTACTTTTTAACGAACTGTTATTTTTTGCACACCTCTAGTGGAGGTAGCCCGTCCCGAAGGGTGTTAAAAAAAAGTCAGCGGAGCTTGTAAGTTTAAGTTTTATACACCACGGCAACTATTTTGAGTACTCGCACTTATCACCGGCTGGTTTGCGTAATTGTTGAAGACATCGCTGTCGATGTAATGTCTTTGAGGTGCTAGGTTCGACTCCCGGGTCGGTCAAAGCTGATACTGTGTCGCCTGCTGCGACGTTTCTTCGAAGCTGGGTTGCTCAAATTGCTCTGGCGTTAAACCGCTGAAATGGACCCCACCATTCATTTCACACATCGCCGCAACACCGCAAGTATAATGAAGATTTGATTTGGTTCCTGAAATGAGTAGTCTGTAAGAATGAGCCATAAGCGTGGTGATGTTAGTTCGCTCGATATTAAACCAGCCGTGGTATTAACTTGTTTCCATCATTTTTTATTGTATAAGTTTAACCAACCATGACTTCTGCAGTTGCGGGAACAAACAAAAAGCAAAAACTTTTCCTCAATTGCCCCAGGCGTTCGTTCCCATTGTGGATCAAAATTAGAAGCCAAAAAAAGGAAAAAGTCTCCTTCGATTAGTGAAGGACAAGTGAGTTGTGCGTGAGACTTGACTGACAATTTATTGCATGACAATTACATTCGATAATCTAGCTCTATCATTGGCCGGTTGATGTTGTGGTCAAAGACACCGATAACGGTTTGAGAGGTCTGGGGCTTGATTGCTTTGTCAGTCAGTGCGGACACAGTGTCGCCCAAGCCTCGCCATCGCTACGACGTTTCTTCGGAGCTGTGTTGCCCAGGTGCTAATCTGCGGAGATGTACCCTGCCGCTCATTACACGCTTCGGCGTAGGCCTAATATCGCGAGTACGATGAAAATTTGATTATTTTTTAATGTAGCTCAAAGTAGATGGACACTGGACAAAGACGTGCGAGATGCATGACATTGTTTAGACAGTAGACAACTAGACATGTTATAAAGCTCATTGCACGCGGCTGCTCTTTGTTGAAGCGCTTCTGAATTTGCGTTTCGCCAGTGTTTTTGTTTGCTGAATACAGTAGGCTACGAAGGATAATTTTTAGACATCGAAATTATAAATTTTTTTCAGTTAACTCTTGAGGAACGAATTACAGCGCAAAGTGCCGATGTGTTGCCTACCAAAGATCATCAAAGGCCGGATTCATTAGCTGTGCTTTTAGCGCAAGGATTGCAAAGCGATGACAAGAAAATACTAGATGTAAATAATTATCGAATGATTTAAAACTATAGTTTGGAATAATGTTAAATTGTTAACTAAAGCGTTTTGCAATTTTTCTGAAATATTCTTAATGGATTGCTGAACTTTTGTTGCGAAAAATAGCACATTTTTTCCACCTTAGGCTGTATGCCATAAATCGACCGAAGCTAAACGTATTTTTATTTTCAATCAACACTGCACTAACCTTTAAACAACCTGAAAATTAATTTATGCTACAATCATTGAGTAGACTAGGTCGCTGGTACTTGTCTTAGTTCCGAGCAGAAAATTTGTTTATGAACCCGGTTATAGAATGATTTTACTGATGCAGCTTGTTTTAGCGTTACTCTAATTTTTAGCAAGTTCTTCAACATTCTAATGATTCTGTGATCAAAAGTACTGTCTCCCAAATCTCCATTAACTTTGTCGTTCCTCTAATCAAGCACTTAATCACGAAAATGCCTGGTCATCCAACCAGGTAAGTTCATGCTATTTTGCTTGTTCTATTGCGGAACTCCTTTAGTACAATTGCTCTTAATGAGTATGTCTCTTAGGATTCATTTGCAACGTTGCTCGTTAGAACTGCAGACAAGCACTGCTGTGTGAGTTTGTGTTTTTCGAGTTGGCAAGCACCTGAAATATGTTAAATGCAGTCGGCTCCAGCCGTGAATCGAACCCGCCACGAACAATCTGTGACATTCCCGCAGTATTGGTAGGTCAAAGGTCATATCAATATTATTATTACTTTTTGAAAATGCTGCTTCAATTTTTCAGATGCTTGGTTACAACAAAATGGATTAAAGCTACTCTGTGCCATCATTCATCATTTCTGACTACGGTTAGTTAGATGGGTTAAATCAGGGGTGTGCAACCCACGGCCCACAATCCGGCCCTCCAGGCCAGTCAATGTGGCCCTCGACGAAGGCAGGACAAAAAAATTTTTTTTAAAAATCGATTTATTTAGCTATTTGTACCGTCTATAATACACGGGTTGTGTTTAGCATTTTATAATTTTATACATATTTGACGGTGACTGGCCCTCGACGTTGTTAAAATTTTCGAAAGTGGCCCCCCAGTGAAAAAGGTTGCACACCCCTGGGTTAAATTATTTTGTAAAGGTAGTGGCTATTTGCATGGGCCCGCACAAATAAGCGCTTGGTTTATTCTCTTATCGCTTCACGCTAACCCCGATCCAGAGAGCGTGACGAAGTAATAAAAACAAAGTCCTTATTTGTACGGGTCCGTAAGAATAGCCATTTCGATTTGTAGAACAGTTGGTGTCGTCTTCTTCAATTTTCTATTCAGTAGCATCATAAGCGTGTTCGATTTGCCTCATGTCTCAGTAATCAGCAAATCAAACTATGACGAAAATGAAGCAATTAGCTTAAATGATGGCAAGATCGTTGGTTCAAATCTCGTCCGAACGTCGTTGGATAGGATGCTTTGCAATTATTTCTGCTTGTAAGATTTATGCAAACAGCAAACTCCGAAGAAAAATCAGCCAGTAAACTTAAATGGCAGCTTCCAATCGCATTAGGATTGGTTTCAAGTCAATTTTTTCGTGGCAACAATATTTAATGCGATTAAATTGCTTTCAGCTTCCTGGAATAGTTCCGATATTAGATGAGGTTTACCAATATATTGAAATCCGTAAACAAACACACGACCGGTTACCAGGAATGCAGGGGAAACTTGATCTAATGCTGAGCCAAATTGCAAGGAAACAAGACAAAGACTCAGAAGATGGCGAGAAACATCAAGCTCTTTTAGTTTATGAAGATGGTAAATTTTAACTTTTGCAGTAGTTTTGTTGGCCTCCTTATCGTAAACTTACTTTGAACCAGCTTATCTGTTGAGCAATACGCAATTAAGCATGCAAGTTAAATAACTCTCAAAAACAATGTTTTTTTCAAACCATAAAAGGCCTGTTTAATTCTTGCGCTTCTTTTTGTGGTTGTCAAGCATGGCTTCAAGTGTTTTCTACTTGGTACTAAGGGTCGTTGATAAGAAATTATGGATAAACGGGAATAATTTTACTGCACTGTTTAGATTCATCTGATGTGGAAGACGATGATGATCTCGAAAACATGAATATTGACGCGGAAGATTCGAACGATGTATGCCGTCATGTTTTTGATATTTGGTAAAAATGAATGTGGTGCAAAGTGAGAAATGCAGAAGGGGGGTTTGATGATGATTTCTTCATTTTTATCCCTCTGT
Source organism: Trididemnum miniatum (assembly GCA_964006365.1). Classification (NCBI taxonomy): domain Eukaryota; kingdom Metazoa; phylum Chordata; class Ascidiacea; order Aplousobranchia; family Didemnidae; genus Trididemnum; species Trididemnum miniatum. The sequence continues at coordinate 10,197,729 of OZ023251.1, read as the reverse complement.
CACGAGAAAGCGACGGAGGCGCTATACATAGGACGAATCCATACTCGCGTAGGAGTTGCCCTTGTTTCCGGGTTACTATGATGTTCCCTAAGGCCCTCTCCGATCAAATAAGAAGGTTGTAGCACTTTAACTTTTTTGTAGAAAATCGAACCTTCATTATTATTTGTCCCACCCACTCAAACGCAGAAAGATTTGTGAGTACGTCAGTCATGGTGCACAAAAATGATCAAACCTCGTTCACATATTACTAAAATACCGGTGCTTAAATTTTCTAGCTGTAAGATTTCGAAGTAGCAAGAAGGTCAATAGGATGGAGTTTTTTCTTCGACTTTGATGATGTGTTTGTAGGAATGGAACGAAATGGATTTGGCGGAAAACGATGTTTCCGACGGAGAAAATCATTAACGTTTTAATAATAGTGACCTTCTTTTTAAATAAAATGAGAAATGGTGCTTTCTGCGTGATTGGTACAATGTGATTTCAAAGTGCTAAACCGGTTTTGGAGGAATTAGCAATAAACATAGGCATGTCCAGAAACAGCCTTATGTGCAAACGCGTAGCACTGTATTACCTATTTTAAAACTAGGAAAGCTGAACAATGAACATCATTTAATAACAAAGGTCACAGAATATAATTGACAATTAGGTATATTACGAGCCATCAGCTATTTCATAAAAATCATTTGAGCTTTAACAGCAACATCACTAAAATTTGAAGATGGACGTGTTGATTCCGAGAAGTTCGCGAACTGTCTCATTCAGATAGAAAAATGCGTATTTGCTTCTCATTCTTCTGGCCAAATCAATGCTATCTCTTCCGAGAAGCTTTAAATTTTGAAACAGGTTTTTTAGACGTAATTTTTTCTTCAGTCCTAGTAATTCGAGATCTTTCTACCACATTATCAGCCACAGCAACCTAAAAAAAAGATCAATATGAAGATCTTTTCCACTTAAAGGAATTTAAAAAATATTTAAGACTTATTACCAGCAGAAAACTAATAAAATAACGTCCTCAGTCCTCACTGCAGTAATAAAACAATAATTAAACTGTGCTGCAGAGACAAAAACTAGCAATGATTCCGAGAAGTTCGCGAACTGTCTCATTCAGATAGAAAAATGCGTATTTGCTTCTCATTCTTCTGGCCAAATCAATGCTATCTCTTCCGAGAAGCTTTAAATTTTGAAACAGGTTTTTTAGACGTAATTTTTTCTTCAGTCCTAGTAATTCGAGATCTTTCTACCACATTATCAGCCACAGCAACCTAAAAAAAAGATCAATATGAAGATCTTTTCCACTTAAAGGAATTTAAAAAATATTTAAGACTTATTACCAGCAGAAAACTAATAAAATAACGTCCTCAGTCCTCACTGCAGTAATAAAACAATAATTAAACTGTGCTGCAGAGACAAAAACTAGCAAAACATATTACTTGTGATTTCTGGGCACTGTCTTTCTTGATTTCATCGTCACTTTTGGTATGAGAAATAGATGGCTTCAATATAGATTTATGTCTACTTTTACCACTATTAGTTGGAATCTTCTGTGGATTCGGATTGCCGTCACCCTTTTCGTTGATTGTATTCTACAAAAATAAATAATTTTGAGACAAAAGCTAAGACAGTAACTTTATAGATAAAATCAAATCTTATACTCGCGGTTATACGCAGGTTGTCCACTCTCATTTTTTCATGCTTCTTCATTTTTTGAATCATTTTTCATTTTTTTGCGGGCGTGTGCCTTTTTTTTGCTCATTTGACTTGATTTTGCGAGTAAAATTGGACTTCTGCCGACATAATGACCATTTTTTTGCTCTTCATTCGCTTTTGCGTGGAAAATTGGACATCCGCGAAACTGATGATTTTTTCCTGCTTTTCACTTGATTTTGAGTAAAAAACTAGACTTCTGCGGACATGATGAACTTTTTGTTGCTCTTAACTTGATTTTGCGTGGAAAACTGGACATCCACAAAACTGATGACCTTTTTTGCTTCTCACTTGATTTTGCGTGGAAAATTGGACATCTGCGGACGTGATGACCTTTTTTTTTGTTCTTCACTTGATATTGCGGGGAAAATTGGACATTTCCGGATTTTTTTAGCAGGTAAGGCCTACGTTATTCTTTTCAGCAAACTGCCATAACTTTTTTTCATTTTTTTTGTTGATAGCTGGCTGGACAGCCTGTAATACGCCGAAGCGTGTAATGAGTGGCGGGGACCAGACCATCTCTGAGGCTTAGCGCATGGGCAACACAGCTTCGAAAAAACGTCGCAGCGGTGGTGACACTCTGTGCGATTGGACCGCCCCGGGAATAGGACCTCAGTTCTCTCACACCGATAGCGATGTCTAACTTCTACAAAAACCCCGTACGTGAATTAAGCAATCGCAGTGGATTTATCCATTATGCAACCGTGTAGGCTACAAGAATAATGAACAACATAATATCCGAAATAGAAATGAAAAAATTAGAAATCGAATGCTTTTTCTGGCTGGTGCAAGTTACATTCTTTATAAAACATTTGGCGTCAATTTCGTCCAAATGTGGGATAAAATATTCACCAGTATTGGCGGCTTAATTCAATACGACCACCAGAAGCTAAAAATGAGTTTGGTCGATATTTGCGAGGTTTCCCCTCGCATACCCACTGCCTCACCTTATTTTGATTAGAATAACCAAGCCGAACACGACCAATATCACCAGGTGATACGATAATAGACGGATCAGATGCCTCTTTCTGCTTCTTCACCGGGGAATGCTCGTGCTTCTAAAAAATGTACAATGACAACTTAGACTTAAGGCGCGTTTACCGATACGCGACAAAATTTTTCGCACCTTGTTTGTTATACTGTTCACCGATCATGAGAAAACCTTCCGCATTTACTTACATTATAACTTCAGTCGGGTTATCGCGTGCCGTGCATCGGTAAACGCGCCGTAAGACTTACGAATTTATTTACGTTATTCACAAAATTCGTTTTCAGCACGTCATATTTTGGTGCATTTTTGACATTGAGAAGGCCTCTATTTTTAAAACGTTTTACAAAAATATTTTTCGATATTTCAGTTGAGCGTTTAACAAACTTTAAAGTTAATTGCGTTGTGGAACACATGCAGAACATTACCTGAACAAAAGAGTGTTGGAAGTGAATTGTCGAAACAACAGGAGGACATTCGTCCGAGTCATCACTCTCAGCTTCTCTTCCTTCGACGATTTTTTTTCTCCAAGATACTTTCTTCTCATTTGATTTAGGAGAAAGTTTATCTTGAGACGATTGCACATGTTCAACACCAGCGCTGAAAATCACGATTTGGGTGATGTGAAGTAGACCAATGTTTGCTCCTTTACACTCAACCCAACTTTCAATTACAACAGAAAGTTTTAAAAATGTCCAGGTAGCAATAGAAACATCGTCAAAAAGGTTGATTTTTCACAATGGTTTCCTTATACAATTACGTGAAACGTGTACTGCAAGAGTATGAAAGTAGCAGTGCTTAAAAGACTTTGTTCTCACGTTACACTGAACAAACCCAAACAAACCAAATAACGCGCGCTAACTTAAGTAAGAAAAAAATTGCCTTGCAACTCAAACCATAGTTTATTAAACTGACGATTCTGACATCCAATTTCTACACATCTGTCATACTTGTGGCTTAAGGTTAAAACATGCGAAATACGAACATCTAGTAATGAAAAAGCAGTCTTAGTGAGACCAGTTTCTTACAGAAGTAAACGATCTTGCTCTTCCTCTTCTTTCTCAAGCTCATCCAACCTCTTCATTAATTCTTCATCGTTGAAACACTAGCATTAGCGATATTATTATCATACAGTGAAAAGATCATTATTTCACCAACAATGAATTTATTTACCAATGAAACTCATGGGTCAATTTAAAAAACAACAAAACCCACGACAAAGTACATTAAAAATCATTTTTCCGCAATTCTTTTAATGATTTTTACCTTCAGTACCATAGCTAGTTTGAAAATATGACAGTTTGGAGCAAAACGTCAAAGATAGCAACTTATCACAATCACCTCAAGTTTCGTTACTTACACTTTTCATGGCATCACTATCTGAAATCGACTGTACATCTGAGGACTGAACATTTTCTTCGCTAACCTCGTGACTCTGAGACCCGTTTGCATGTTCAGGTTTCACTCTACTAATTCTTTTTCTTCGGCTTGGATGTGCATAATTAGATGGAACTTCCTGAAAAAACATTCTCATATAATGACGCTTAGGAGTTGCCGGCCATCTGTCAACACACCATGATGGGGGAATCCCGCTAAGTGCCTTTCCCAACGACACAACTAGTAAACTTGCCGGCTTATTCTCCTCACTGCCCCTTTAATGCTAAGCGTCAAGCAGGGAAGCTGTGAATACCAATTTCAAAGTCATTGGTTTGACCCGACTAGGAATCACACTCGAGCCTACAGCTCAAGAGGAGGACGCTGTTACCACTCGGCCATCCGAGCTGCTAATTTTAATACATGTGTAATTATGTGTGCGCAACCACGTTAGTTTAGTTGTGTACTGTAGAGGCTCAAGAAGTAAAATCAAAAACATTAAAAAACTTTCCATTTAAATTCGTCATGATGATTCTGTTTTAGTCTAGCCAAAACCGCTAATCAAAAGGTACATGCACAGAATTCAAGGAAAATTTTGTGCATATACCATTAAAATTTCTCTTACAAAAAATGTTATGGAATTCAATACACATGACGTAACCTCCTGAAAAAAAAAAAAAAACTTCAAAAATAGTAAGGTGTATTGCAATTTGCAAAGGGCTTAATGGTGTAAAACAAGGTATTTTTGACCATATAACATATAAATTAAAGGAACTTCATTGCCAGTTGCAAAGTGATATCGAATCCTCACATCAATAGATCTAGAAGAGTTTTGAGAATAAAATAATCAATAACAATCATTAATTGGTCCATACAAAAAACAACCTTGAAAAGAGTGACTGGTAAGCCACAATATCAAGCATAATTGTAAATACCAGTACTGTTAATATATATATACAGTATGATATACAAAAATATGACAACAGTAGTATTTTGCCTATTGCAAACCTCTTTGATTTCAAATGCAGGTTCACTACCAGTGTTGTCTAGTTCTTCTGCAAATTCAGATTTTTTTTCAATATTTTTAAGAACACTTTTTAAATCATCCAAGTTCTTCTCCACAGTTTTCACACGATGGTCTATAATGTGCAAGCCCTAAAAATAACTTTTTTATGATCCAAAATTAGTTAATGACACCACACCAATTCATGCAAAGGTTTTCAATTTACTTTTACAAGTCAGGAGCATAATTTTGAATGAAGCTACCAAAAAAGACAAGTACCAAGAAATACCTTTAAAAAAATTTAAGAAATATATTTTGCAACAACTATATATTAAAAAATATTTTCACCAGTTTCATCTTAATACAACAGCAATTGATCGTACATTTTGGCATTAAAAAAGATGCTAACTCATTTTGGTATAAAAAATAAACAAAGAGAGAAGTATCGCTTTGTTATCAAAAAAACAAAACAAAAAAACACAACATTATAAAACAAACTAACATAGAAGTTATGCAATCAAACTCTGACTCACAGAATAAATCACAGACAAATTCATGTATTACTGTTAAAAAGGCAGATGGATAAAGGAATGAACACACTTAACATTACTCAAACCAGTGCAAACAACTGTGAAGTAACAATGCACAATTAGTATGTTATGATTGCAGGAAACATCAGTACCTGTTTGCAGGAAACATCAGCAAACCAGGAATCCCCCAAATGTACCATCAGCTCATTTGTATGAACAAGTTTTCCAGGCATAAATGCAAGGGGACCAAATGGGACCTGAATGAAAAAGCAAACAAATGTTACAATTATATTACTTTTATAAAAAGGTGACTTTATTGATGACACAGACATGTCGTCAGATTATGAAAATATATACACTTAAAACTAATGCGCATATGATTAAAATGCTTACCATCACATTATATACAGTTTTGTCAGGCAAAGTAGTAAGGCGATCTGATAAATGGCCATAATCATTTTTGACTGATTCCCTGAAAAATCATATCAGTAAATAAAACTGTCAAAAGAAATCCATTTTCTCTGTTGAACTGTAAAGAATTAATTACAAAAAAGTTTTTTTAGTGCAACAGGAGAAAAATAGATAATATGAAAGCGTATATACTGACTAAACCAGGGGTGGCAAAGCGCAGCCTGTTTATGCAGCCTGCTGGCACTTATGAAAACACACACTTCTTACGTGAACCAAGCCAAAGATGATTTTTTCTTTTTTCTACAGCTCCACGCTGAATATCAGTGAAAAAAAGGACATCTGCAGACACAGGAGCGTGTTTACGAGAGGACCATTGTGGATGCCCCCTTTTGACTCTGCCTTTTCGTAAAAAAGAACAAAATTAATGGTGCCAAGTGACTAAAATATGCCAGATTCTTTTAATGGTTTCTGCAGCTTAATGCCAGGAGCAAATCCAGCGGGGTAGGATGAGGGGTTCATCCTTCCACCAGCCATTTTCAACAATGTTTTAGATGTCAATAATTTTTCCATAATGTTGAACCTCTTTGATAGCGATAAGCCTTATTTCTTAACCACTCATAATCAAAAATGTGCAAATAAAATGCATCATATTTGGCGAAGTACTCAGAATTTGAGTCAAAAAGTTTAAACCAAATTTACGTGAAAATTATTTAAAAAGAACTAAAATAGCCATTACAGCATGTAAACTTTCAAAAATTTTCCAGAGGAGCATGCCGCCAGACCCCTTTAAGAGCTTTCTTGTATCACAATCAGCTTTAAATTTGTTCAGCCGATAAAAAAATATGTTTCGAAAAAAATGTGGAAATTATGGCCCCCCCCTTTTAAATTTTTCTTTACGCCATTGAATAAATGAATGAATAACTAAGGTTATTTTCAAATTATATTGAACTGAAAGTTCAACAGTAATTGAGGGAGACTGCGAAGTGAGCTTGTGCTCTTCGAGTCAGCAGCCACCCGCTATATATGTCAAAATGCGATTGGCTCCAGCCGTGAATCGAACCCGTCACGCAGGATCTGTCACCTGCGCGCGATACCGCTAGGCCATTGTGCGGACGTGATAACTTTTTTTGCTGTTCACTAAAATTTGAGTGGAAAATTGGACATCTGTAGACATGCGACCCTTGACTTCAAAATCTTTTCAAACTCACCCCTTCCTATGAACGTAATTTCCCACCCCTGGACTAAACCATTAAATACCGGTATTACAAGAAATGAAATCTATAAACAACATGCATGATTATACATCTTTAGCTCACACAAAAAGCACATGTTTATACAAAATCATCAATCTGCCCAAGTGCAATGTGCTTTGGGAATTTCCCATAATAAGCTGACAGAATCAGAGTATTGCACAGTTTTAAAGTAAATTAAAATCATATTATTTTGAATTAGCATTTTCTGATGTACCAGATATCTGATTGTTTGTATAGCCGGTTGCCAGAAGATTCGCCACATGGAAGATTCGCCACAGAAGATTCGCCACAAAGAAGATTCGCCACACAACGAATTTGACCAAGAATTTGAGCGTAAGCGTCGGACAAACATTTGCAACAGTGCTGATGTGGAAGATTTGCCACACAACGGCGATAGATTGGAGTCGGGGGGGGTTGGGTCATGAGGGTTAGGGGGGTTGGGGTAGGGGAAAGTTGAGGTCAGGGGGGTTGGGGTCGGGGGTTCTTAATCAACCAATTAACCCCCCAAACCCCCCGACCTCAAACCCCCAACCTCAACCCCCCTAACCCCAACCCTCTTGACCCAACCCCCCCGACCCCAATCTATCACCATTACGTGGCGAATCTTCCACATCGGCACTGTTGCAAACGTTTGTACGACGCTTACGCTCAAATTCTTGGTCACATTCTTTATTTCAACCGTTGTGTGGCGAATCTTCTTTGTGGCAAATCTTCTGTGGCAAATCTTCCATGTAGTGAATCCTTTGGCAACCCGAATAGCCTACCAGTAAGTCTCTGTGTTTTCTGTATTTTATACCAAGTACCTCACTGTGCGTGTGTAAGATTGTTCACTCATCTTGATTCACTTGTGAAATTTTTGTCTTCTGTTGATTTTTGCTTTTAAGTGTCCCTTAGTTAGGTGTTGATGTGTCATCTCTCCCTAAGGGGTTTAAGAATTACTTGCCAGGCTTGCTATTATTATTAGCCTGTAAGCTTGTACTTTAATTCATTGCTTTAGAAGTACCGCAAGTATCGGTATCTTGTTTTTAACCACAGCTATCTACCAGCAACAAATTAAAACTTACCAATGTCTTATTTGGGCATTTACTTCTGCAATGGCTTGAACATGAGCTTGTCTAAGCCTTGATGATTCCATGAAGTACCAGTACCTTTACTTAATAGCTTAAATTGCAATTAAAACTGTAAAACCTAAAATCATCAACAAGCATTACAGAATAATTTTTCAGTTAGCCAGTGTGGCAACCACAAAGCTAACCGTGTGCACATTGTACCGGTATCAAGCATCTACTGCAAACAATTGTGGAGAAAACAGGAAGCAGCAGCCAGCGGGGCATGAGTAGACTAAGGTACCGTACATGATAATTAATAACTGGGCCGATTCACAGTCAATTTTTTTGGATGTAGAAAATAACTCTAAAAATGTGGAAACAAAATTTCGCGGTCGTAGGATCAGTGTTTATGAAGTTATTAAGTCAATAAATGTCAATTTTTTGTTTTTTTGGTCAATTTATTTTATTAGGTTAATTTTTGCTTTTCTGCTTTTTTTGCGCGTGTCTACCGGTACTTTATGGCCTACTCAAAAAGAGATGACTTACCAGTAGATAATTTAGAGATGGAGGTTTGTAACTGCTGATGGTACCAGGGAGTAGTATTATGCTGTCGCCTGACTGCTACCAGTATTACAGTTTTACACATGCTTGATTTATTCATGTAATGCTACATGTGATTTGATTGATTTTGATTGTAAAGATCTGTTCAGACAGCTTTGCAAGATTGCAATCTTAGCAAAATTGGATTATGATGAAATAAGCTTTTCGATGTGTTTTCATTTGTTACATATTTTTGTCGCTACGTGCCGGTAGTCAAAAATACTAGAATTGAAAAGACAATGCATTAGTTATTCGAACATACTTTGATGTTACACAGATTGCAATGCAGCGAATAGCAAAACACTTGAATTATATGTGCGTACATTATAATCTAAGCACTAACTGAAGTGACTTCGGTGTTTTTTTTTCTTATGGACTGGTTCTTTCATTTCGTTGTTTCGTTTGGTCAATAAAGTCAATTTCTTGATAAAATAAGGTCAATTATTAGAGATTTTTAGGTCAATAAAAAATCGCCCTGTTAATAACACACTTTTCAAAATGCGCCTCCGCGGGAAAACCCCTAAATTAAAAACTATTCCACAATGCTTTACAAATACCATAAAGTTGTGCGGCCAGAGTTTTCTTTGTCAGAGTTGTCCGACTCTTTCTCATTATGGCTTCCCGAAAAGGGAAGCCATGTTGTTTTTGTTTGGCCATTTGTGCACTTTTTGACACTTCCAGCAGCTGTAGCTGCTAAACTACTGTTCCAATTCAAAAGTGACCTAGAGTTCAAATGTGTGTCCCACCTAGGTCTACACCTTGGTCGCCCTAACTTTCCCCGGCAGCCCCCCACTTTCTAGATAAAAAATATTTTGTTTCCGAAAAATTCTTTTTTTTTTTATGGCTTCCCGAAAAGGGAAGCCATATTATTTTTGTTTGGCCATTTGTGCACTTTTTGACACTTCCAGCAGCTGTAGCTGCTAAACTACTGTTCCAATTCAAAAGTGACCTAGAGTTCAAATGTGTGTCCCACCTAGGTCTACACCTTGGTCGCCCTAACTTTCCCCGGCAGCCCCCCACTTTCTAGATAAAAAATATTTTGTTTCCGAAAAATTCTTTTTTTTTTTTTTTCTTTTTTTTTTTTTTTTCAACACCAAATTTTGTGCAGCCTAAGGCTTTTGAACCGCTGATGCTAGAGACTTGAAATTTTCAGGGATGGTAGATCCTATTGGGAACTTGTGCCTAACAACTTCTGGGGGGTGGCGGTCGTCAGGTTAAAGGTCAAAGGTCAAAAAACCAAATTTACCAAAACCTAATATCTTTTGAATGACTACAGGTAGGACCTTCACATTTTCACAGTATATGCATATCAATGTGGGGAATAATTATATGCATAACAATGACCTGTTCGTGACGTCACTTAGGGTCAAAGGTCAAATCAACCAATCTTAACAGATTTTTGTGCAGCCTAAGGCTTTTGAATCGCTGATGCTAGAGACTTGAATTTTCCAGGGATGATAGACCTCCATGTGAACTTGTGCCTAACAACTTTTGGGGGGTGGCGGTCATAAGGTTAAAGGTCAAACGTCAATCAAATAAAATGATCAAAATTCTGATCAAACGCTAATAATTTGTGAATGGCAACTGGTAGGACCTTCAAGTTTACGGAGCAGATGCATCTCAACCAAGGTACAAAAGCACCAACAGTGATTAGTTTTGCGTGACGTCACTTGGGGTCAAAGGTCAAATACGCAAATATGTCGTTTGGCAAATGACTATTGATGGAAAACACATAGGAACTTGAAATGTATAGGGTTGGTGTGTCTTGATATGTCCTTGCAGTGTACCAACTATAAACGTTCTATGTCATGTGACTCGGGGTCAAAGGTCAAAAAACCGAAAAGTGTTGCCAATCTTGCGCAGCCTAAGGCTTTTGAACCGCTGATGCTAGAGACTTGAAATGTTCAGGGATGGTAGATCCTATTGGGAACTTGTGCCTAACAGCTTTTGGGGGGTGGCGGTCGTCAGGTTAAAGGTCAAAGGTCAAAAAACCAAATTTACCAAAACCTAATAACTTTTGAATGACTACAGATAGGACCTTTACATTTTCACAGTATATGCATATCAATGTGGGAAACAAAAATATGCACAACAATGACCTGTTTGTGATGTCACTTAGGGTTAAAGGTCAAATCAACGAACCTCAACAGTTTTTAGTGCAGCCTAAGGTTTTTGAACCGCTGATGCTAGATACTTGAAATTCCCAGGGATGATAGACCTCCATGTGATCTTGTGCCTAACAACTTTTGGGGGGTGGCGGTCAACAGGTCAAAGGTCAAACGTCAATCAATTAAATTGACAAATAGTTTGATCAAACGCTAATAACTTGTGAATGGCAACTGGTAGGACCTTCAAATTTACGGAGCAGATGCATCTCAACGAGAGTACAAAAACACCAGCAATGATTAGTTTTGCGTGACGTCACTTGGGGTCAAAGGTCAAATACGCAAATATGTCGTTTGGCGTATAACTATTCATTCAAAACACATAAGAACTTGAATTTGATAGGATTGGTGTGTCTTGATATGTCCTTGCAGTGTACCAACCATGAACGCTCTATGTCACGTGACTCGGGATCAAAGGTCAAAAAACCGATAAATGTTGCCAATCTTGCGCAGTCTAGGGCATTTCAACCGCTGATGCTAGAGGCTTGAAATGTTCAGGGATGATAGACCTCGACGTAAACTTGTGTCTCACAACTTGGGGGGGGGTGGCAGTCAAGTGGTTTGGGGTCAAAAGTCAATAATAAGAAAATGTTCACAAGCTCATAACTGTTAAATGACAACAGCTAGGACCTTCAAATTATCGGAGGATATTAATCTCAATGTGGGTAACAAAAATATCAATATAATGAAGGGTTACTCCAGAGCGCCTGACTTGGAGTCAAAAGCAAAAACGTGAAATTTTAGGAAACCTCATGAAAGTCAAGCAAATTTATGTAATCCGTTAGAGGGCAATAGGGAAACATGTTTTTGAGCTATTTTGGCTTAAAACTTTTTCATTCGTGAGTGAGTCGTATGAGTTTGTGGTTAAAGTAACGTTTTAATCCGCAATAAGAGGCACAAGGGAATTTGCCAAGTGGTTGGTGCATTGGACTCATGACTTAGCTTTGCGGATACCTCGCAATGAAATTGTGTTCGCATTGCGGCGAAGAGTTTGTTAAAGTAATAGCTAGCATAGTCCGTTATCACATCATCAGGCTTGTGGTTTCGCGAAGTTGGTTGTAATTAGCACTTGTTTGCTTTATTTCATTCACGCCTTATGCAATTGGGTAACTGGACAAAATTAAAATGGTTTGGCTGTACCTTGATCAGTGTCAAAGTTTTCGTTGAAGCAGTCACAGCCCTTTTATGTAATGCGAGCAATGTTGGCTTATCAGTCGTTTTACTTTTTAAGTTGTTAAAAAGCTGCCATTTACAAGTAAGTACTAAGTTGTAACTTCTAAGTTTCAACTTATCAACAAGTGTGACTTCAATTGATTTATCTGCAATACTTTGGGCGAAGTGTTATGCGAAATATTGCAGCCTTTAATTTTTGCGTAGATTGTTAAGCACTGTAATCGCTGCTTTAAACGTGAGTTTTATGCCGCGATTTCTTGGCCTTAGAATCAAACACAAGCTCGATGATTTATATTCGTTTTGTGTGAATGCAGTCGTCCCTGCAGCTGCACAAATCCTTCAAGAATCTAGGCGTTTATTGTGAAATGTCAGACAAACAAGATGATTTTGCTGCAGACTTGTGCAGCATTGTGCCGGCCGATTAGCTCAGTTGCTAAGCCCACCTTATCGGTGCGGGAGGCGTGAGGTTCGATTGCCGGGTCGGCCAAATCGTCACAGTGTCGCCAACGGCTCGCCACCGTTGCGACGTTTGTTCGGAGCAGTGTAGCCCAAGCGCTGCGCCGCGTAGGTGGGCTCCGCCACTCGTTACACGCTTGGGTGTAATATGGCGAGTATAATGAAGATTTGATTTTTTGTGCAGCATCATCACTGTACACGTGAATAAAATTTAAGGATAATAGTTTTATTGAGATTTCGATGACTGTATTACAGAAATGTAAAAAGTCGTTACAATATTATTAAGTTTCTGGAGCACAGGCTGCAGGAAATTCAACTTACTTCATGTGTGATAATGCCCACCTATACTTTGCAGGGATTTGTTGTTTTTTTAAGTTGTAAAAGCGAAGTCACTCTGCTGTTCCCTTAGACGTTTGGGTCCCTAGTAAGCTTGATCGGGAAGCCATAAGCGGGTGCTTGCAGCTGCCATCTAGTTTTTTTTTTTTTTTTTTTTTTTTTCTTTTTTTTTTCAACACCAAATTTTGTGCAGCCTAAGGCTTTTGAACCACTGATGCTAAAGACTTGAAATTTTCAGGGATGGTAGATCTTATTGAGAACTTGTGCCTAACAACTTTTGGGGGGTGGCGGTCGTCAGGTTAAAGGTCAAAGGTCAAAAAACCAAATTTACCAAAACCTAATATCTTTTGAATGACTACAGGTAGGACCTTCAAATTTTCACAGTATATGCATATTAATGTGGGGAATAATTATATGCATAACAATGACCTGTTCGTGACGTCACTTAGGGTCAAAGGTCAAATCAACCAATCTTAACAGATTTTTGTGCAGCCTAAGGCTTTTGAACCGCTGATGCTAGAGACTTGAAATTCCCAGGGATGATAGACCTCCATGTGAACTTGTGCCTAACAGCTTTTGGGGGGTGGCGGTCATAAGGTTAAAGGTCAAACGTCAATCAAATAAAATGATCAAATTTCTGATCAAACGCTAATAACTTGTGAATGGCAACTGGTAGGACCTTCAAGTTTACGGAGCGGATGCATCTCAACAAGGGTACAAAAGCACCAACAGTGATTAGTTTTGCGTGACGTCACTTGGGGTCAAAGGTCAAATACGCAAATATGTCGTTTGGCAAATAACCATTGATGGAAAACACATAGGAACTTGAAATTAATAGGGTTGGTGTGTCTTGATATGTCCTTGCACTGTACCAACTATAAACGTTCTATGTCACGTGACTCGGGGTCAAAGGTCAAAAAACCGAAAAGTGTTGCCAATATTGCGCAGCCTAAGGCATTTGAACCGCAGATGCTAGAGACTTGAAATGTTCAGGGATGGTAGATCCTATTGGGAACTTGTGCCTAACAACTTTTGGGGGGTGGCGGTCGTCAGGTTAAAGGTCAAAGGTCAAAAAACCAAATTTACCAAAACCTAATATCTTTTGAATGACTACAGGTAGGACCTTCAAATTTTCACACTATATGCATATCAATGTGGGGAAAAAAATATGCACAATAATGACCTGATCGTGACGTCACTTAGGGTCAAAGGTCAAATCAACGAACCTCAACAGTTTTTTGTGCATTTGAAGGCTTTTGAACCGCTGATGCTAGATACTTGAAATTCCCAGGGATGATAGACCTCCATGTGATCTTGTGCCTAACAACTTTTGGGGGGTGGCGGTCAACAGGTCAAAGGTCAAACGCCAATCAAGTAAATTGACAAATAGTTTGATCAAACGCTAATAACTTGTGAATGGCAACTGGTAGGACCTTCAAATTTACGGAGCAGATGCATCTCAACCAGAGTACAAAAACACCAGCAATGATTAGTTTTGCGTGACGTCACTTGGGGTCAAAGGTCAAATACGCAAATATGTCGTTTGGCGTATAACTATTCATTCAAAACACATAAGAACTTGAAATTGATAGGGTTGGTGTGTCTTGATATATCCTTGCAGTGTACCAACCATGAACGCTCTATGTCACGTGACTCGGGATCAAAGGTCAAAAAACCGATAAATGTTGCCAATCTTGCGCAGTCTAGGGCATTTCAACCGCTGATGCTAGAGGCTTGAAATGTTCAGGGATGATAGACCTCGACGTAAACTTGTGTCTCACAACTTGGGGGGGGGTGGCAGTCAAGTGGTTTGGGGTCAAAAGTCAATAATAAGAAAATGTTCACAAGCTCATAACTGTTAAATGACAACAGCTAGGACCTTCAAATTATCGGAGGATATTTATCTCAATGTGGGTAGAATATCAATATAATGAAGGGTTACTCCAGAGCGCCTGACTTGGAGTCAAACGTAAAAAACGTGAAATTTCAGGAAACCTCATGAAAGTCAAGCAAATTTATGTAATCCGTTAGAGGGCAGTAGGGAAACATGTTTTTGAGCTATTTTGGCTTAAAACTTTTTCATTCGTGAGTGAGCCGTATGAGTTTGTGGTCAAACTGACGTTTTAAGCAGCAATAAGGGGCACATGGGAATTGGCCAAGTGGTTGGTGCATTGGACTCATGACTTAGCTTTGTGGATTCCTCGCATTGAAACTGTGTTCGCATTGCGGCGAAGAGTTTGTTAGAGTAATAGCTAGCATAATCCGCTATCAGATTATCAAGCTTGTGGTTTCGCGAAATTGGTTGTAATTGCCGTGTTTCCCCGATAATAAGACCTACTCGCAAAATAAAACCTAGCGTGATTTTTGAGGATGATTTTAATGTAAGCCCTACCCTTAAAATAAGCCCTAGTTGAGAGCGGCAGAAAGACGAAAAAGTCAAACATTCTTTTTTTTATATTTATTCAAACTGCTTTAATGCGGTGTATGCCATGCTTTTCAAAAAATTCTTGAATAAATTGTTGTTAATGAGTTTCTGAATAAAAAACATGTTAATGGCAAGTAAATGTAGATCTTTTTTCGTAATTTCTGTTTATTTAAAAACTCGTAATTTTTACTTTGTAACTTCATTTTTTGATATATCAAAATAATACATCCCATTTTATGCCGCGATTTCTTGGCCCTTAGAAACGAGCACAAGCTCCATGATTTAATTTCGTTTTGTGTGAATGCAGTCGTCCTTGCAGCTGCACAAATCCTTCAAGAATCATGGCGTTTATTGTTTGAATTTACTGCAAGATTTGCCAGCTTGTTGGAAATGTCAGACAAACAAAATGATTTTGCTGCAGACTTGTGTAGCATTGTGCCGGCCGATTAGCTCAGTTGCTAAGCCCACCCTATCGGTGCGGGAGGTGTGAGGTTCAATTGCCTGGTCGGCCAAATCGTCACAGTATCGCCAACGGCTCGCCACCGTTGCGACGTTTGTTCGGAGTTGTGTAGCCCAAGCGCTGCGCCGCGTAGGTGGCTCCGCCACTTGTTACACGCTTGGGCGTAATATGGCGAGTATAATGAAGATTTGATTTTTTGTGCAGCATCATCACTGTACACGTGAAGAAATTTAAGGATAATAGTTTTATTGAGATTTCGATGACTGTATTACAGAAATGTAAAAAGTCGTTACAATATTATTAAGTTTCTGGAGCACAGGCTGCTGGAAATCAAACTTACTTCATGTGTGATAATGCCCACCTATACTTTGCAGGGATTTGTTGTTTTTTTAAGTTGTAAAAGCGAAGTCAATCACCTGTTCCCTTAGACGTTTGGGTCCCTAGTAAGCTTGATCGGGAAGCCATAAGCGGGTGCTTGCAGCTGCCATCTAGTTTTTGTTTCTTTGTTATAATGGTCACGCTTCAATCAGAGTTTTCTTAATTAGAGTTGTCCGACTCTATCACGTGATTTCGTTTTTACGCATGAGTACTTTTAGATCGATTTCAGCAGACTACAATCAGATTGCATTGTAAAAAGTGATCTAGCGTTCAAATGCAGGAGTTGTCTAACAAATTAACTAAAATTGATCTCAATTACGTGAAGGGCGGTTTTAAAAACATTTGCAAGAGAACTTTTAGTGATTATGAAGCCAAGTTAGCAAAAACTGAATTAAATAACGGAAAGGATAGTATTAGTGATTAGGTGGTCTATAAGCTCTACATTTAGCATGGGTTACTGAGACACCTTTTGTTGGACACCAACTGCATTAAGTGATAGACTAGAGTTCCAGTCTAAATGTCATTTCAAATCGAAACTGATTTCTATCATTAAAAGTTTTGGAGTAATATTTTCAGGAATTTGATCCAAATTGAATTCGACATTTTCTTGAATGCAAAATACCGGTATTTTACATTAATTATTTTTTGATTTTTTGTTAGACCTTAGCTGTCAAAATCGCTATTAAAACTTATGGATCTCATTAAAAGCAGGGAAAGTAGGGGACATATCGCACAAGTTTTACTGAATTCAATTTTTTGTCCAACTGGTGGAGAATACATTAGGTCAAACTCTTTTTAGTTTAAAAATTTGCAAGGGACAAATTAATGTTTCGACTATAACAAAAGTCTGGTCAGCTTTGGTAGTAGGTTAGCACTAAGTTTTTAAAAACAAATTCATGCATTTTATATCATCAGAGTAAAACTCTGATATCATGATTTCAAACCAAATGAAAAAAATTAATGCTGCTGCAAGCTACAAGACTGCATTGCTGCATTTTTCCGCTGCTGCTGTTACTGTAATTTATGCACTGTAACATTTCTTTGAGACAATTGATCTATTAGTATTGAAGCGTGACCATTATAATAAAGAAACAAAAATGAGAAAGAGTCGGACAACTCTGACAAAGAAAACTCTGCTTCAATACTAATAGATCAATTCATGCATGATATAAAACAAACTCATGCATGATATAAAACAAACTCATGCATGAACAAATTCATGCATGATATAAAATGCATGAATTTGTTTTTAAAAACTTAGTGCTAACCTACTACCAAAGCTCTGCTATTACGGTAAAGAAAAGATAACTTGTAGCCTACTTTTATATTTAACCACTACTTTTAGCATATTTAGCAAAAAATGCTTTACGCAGGCAGGCTTATTATAAACAGAGGTGTAAAAGAAAGTACCGATAGACTTTTACACGAAAAGCTTTTTCGAAAACGAGTAAGTCTAGCATTTTCGGTAACGAGTATATTTAGCATAAAGTGACGCTAACCGAACAGTTTTTACTGCAGAAAGCCAAAATGTAGTTTCGTTTCAAATTTCTAGCCGCAATTTCGATTTCCTTGGTTAAAAGAAAACAAAATTACGCTGGATAATTTCGAGATTTTAGAAAGCTTGCGCAGCACACAATATTAAAATTTGACGAGCGCTTCACGAAAAGCTTCTGGGATGCAATAGTTTTTTTCAAAGCTTTTAAGAGTATTGATGATAGAGGTTTTTCCAAAGGCGAAAACCAGGGAGTCGAACCGGAGTTTTATAAACTGGTTTTGAAATATTTTTTACTGGAGCGAACCCAAACTGGAGCGTTTCAATTTATCCGAACCTTAACCAGAACTGAACAAAAATTTGAAACCGCTGTTGAACTCAAACCGAACCTGAACCGTAAAAATTAAATGGTTCGACTCCCTGGCGAAAACAGCTTTTTCAAAGCTATTTTGATGTTCTGTACCGATAACCCATTGTTCAAATACTAGGCTAATTTTTCATTTGCACTGGCAGTGATGGGCACGATAACATTTTCTGTACTTAAGCAATAACGATAACCGATAATTTTAAAACATCCCTGGGCGATACCGATTATAATCGGTAAATTTCAATTCCTTAAGGTGATATCGGTAAGCGATAAATTTTTCCGATATGTGTTGCGTTTAATTTTCGATCTGTTTGACGAAGCATTTTCGTAAGTCAAATTGCAAAAATATTTTTCTAGGTTTTTAAGGAAAGAGAGCAGTTCACGGACTCTGCCGTGGCAACAAAACAAAGAGACATTTTTTTAAATCGGCACAAGACTTTATGGACATCGTGCATTTTTCCATAGCGCCAACTCACTAACTTTGAACACTGTGTGCATGAAGAATCGTTTATCTCGATAATTTGTCGGCGATGACAAAATGTATTACAAAAGCGATATCGCTAATCAACAAATCAAAACTATATCACCGATAAATGCCCATCTCTGTGCACTGGTAGTTAAGCGCGTCTACTATGAAGATTTTAACATTAGTTTCATATGAATAAACATTCGTTCGTTTTCCGATTGCAGCAACAATTTTTAAGAGACATTTGCAATTATTTTAAATCGCTTAGGTAAACAGCGGTCGGAAGGTTACGACTTTGTTGACAAAAGGTCCCCGTGAGGATGTTTGAGTGACATTTTTTAACTGCAAATAAATTTACAGTGAGCATTTCGAATTTTTTCGTTTTGGTACAGAAGAGTTTTATCACAAAATAAAGTCCAAAAAAATCAAGCCGTCATTATACTCGCGGTATTCCGCCAAAGCGTGTAATGAGTAACGGGGCTCGTTTCCGCCGCTGAGCGCCCAGGCAACACAGCTTCGAAGTTCGAAGAAAACAGCCGCGGTGACGAGTCCCTGGCGATACTGTGCAATGTGTTCAATTTGACCGGCCCAAGGCGCGAACCCCAGACCTCCCGCACCGATGTCGATGTCGTAACAACTAAGTCCAACAAACTAAAAAGACTCGTCAGCCTTGCTACGCACAGCCAATCCAGGCTAAACTCATTCCAGACTGTAAAGACTCTTTTTTGCATTGCTTTACCTGGACATCTCGACTTCATCTCTTTTCTAGGTTGTGCCCTATTTTTAGCAGGCGACTGGCCCCAAACAACGATACCCAATGAAAGAGCCTGTAACTACTAACCCCAAACTAAGTTGCCGGTAGCCTAACTAGCCCACATCATTAGAAGCCCCCATGGCAACCCACTCATGCCATGGGGCGAAATTATCCAGCGTAATTTTGTTTTCTTTTAACCAAGGAAATCGAAATTGCGGCTAGAAATTTGAAACGAAACTACATTTTGGCTTTCTGCAGTAAAAACTGTTCGGTTAGCGTCACTTTATGCTAAATATACTCGTTACCGAAAATGCTAGACTTACTCGTTTTCGAAAAAGCTTTTCGTGTAAAAGTCTATCGGTACTTTCTTTTACACCTCTGTTTATAATAAGCCTGCCTGCGTAAAGCATTTTTTGCTAAATATGCTAAAAGTAGTGGTTAAATATAAAAGTAGGCTACAAGTTATCTTTTCTTTACCGTAATAGCAGAGCTTTGGTAGTAGGTTAGCACTAAGTTTTTAAAAACAAATTCATGCATTTTATATCATCAGAGTAAAACTCTGATATCATGATTTCAAACCAAATGAAAAAAATTAATGCTGCTGCAAGCTACAAGACTGCATTGCTGCATTTTTCCGCTGCTGCTGTTACTGTAATTTATGCACTGTAACATTTCTTTGAGACAATTGATCTATTAGTATTGAAGCAGAGTTTTCTTTGTCAGAGTTGTCCGACTCTTTCTCATTTTTGTTTCTTTATTATAATGGTCACGCTTCAATACTAATAGATCAATTGTCTCAAAGAAATGTTACAGTGCATAAATTACAGTAACAGCAGCAGCGGAAAAATGCAGCAATGCAGTCTTGTAGCTTGCAGCAGCATTTGTATTTGTACAGATTAAATTTTTCTTTGATCACCCGCGCTGCCGCGCAACGTTTTCAATGCACCCATTGCCAGAGATGTCCACGGATTTGGATTAGAATTTAATTGGACCGGATTTTAGCAATTTCACCGGATTTGGACCGGATTAGGCTTTTAAAGTTTTTTACCTTTCGGATTTGGACCGATTCGGGCTTAAGTCTACTGCAATGAAGTGCATAAAAGCAGCTAAAATGGTAAAGGAAGAACTCGAATTTAACACAAATATTATTATTGTTAATTTCTCGAATTTGGATTATTTAGGATTAGATTTGGACTTTGTGCTTACGAAATTTAGGTAGATTTGGTTTTGGATTTAAGCTTACGGACTTGTAGCGATCGTGTCATGCATCCTCGTTAAACTTTAAATTTTCACATAACGTATTTAAACCATAAACTACTTTCACATCCGTTATTAGCACATTTAGCGTAGTTTTGATGTAGGTTAAATGCCGATATGAATTCTCTTCATACAATTCATACTTCCGAGAAAATGATATTTTGTCAACTAAATGCTTTTGCCATTCAGATCAGAATGTTTCATCTTGATAGACGGTTGCAATAGAATCAGAATGCGTTGTGACAGAAAATTATGATTCTCTATATACAGTATTATTAAAAAGCTTTATGAATTTAAGTAAAAGAAGCAAATTAACTATCGTAATTCCACTGCAGATAAGTTGAAGTTTTAATTTCTACACTTCATTATTTGAAAAAAAAATATATCTCAATAGCCGACTATAATGCAGACGTATAACTGTTAATTTACTGTATTAAAAATTATGCAAAGCACAAGATTCAAATAAAATACAAAATTTCAAGAACTTTTCAACATACACAACCCTAATAAGCTATCACAGCATCATAGGAATATCTTAGTTGTGAATGTGACTTATGCATGTCCCACCTTATTTTCTTTACCTAACCCGTATTAACCAAGAGGGGGCAGAATCACTCTTCCCCAGGCGAGGATGTAAGAAACCCAATGTAAAAAACATTGCGCTTTGTCGTGCATTATTTTGTGTTGCTGTTTACTGGTATTTTACACTGGTTGTGCTGAGTAAGTTTATGCATTAAATGTTTGGGTTTCTTACATCCTCGCCTGGGGAAGAATGATTCTGCCCCCTTTTCGTCAATACGGGTTAGGTAAAGAAAATAAGGTGGGACATGCATAAGTCGCATTCACAACTAAGATATTCCTATGATGCTGTGATAGCTTATTAGGGTTGTGTATGTTGAAATGTTCTTGGAATTTTGTATGTTAATTTATTAATTTTGTACAATAATTATAATCTATTTTTCTTTTTTTGTTTGTATTCTATTTGAATAAGTTTGTAATTCTATTTGAATAAGAAATCTATTTGAATAAAAATAAGAATTCTATTTCAATAAGTTCAACGTGGATAAAGATGAATTGTTGAATTGTGGAATAAATTAATAAGTAACACTGGAGTCAGATATACAGTTCCACCACTCGTTACAGACTTATGGTGGTCACGATTCTGGTACAGTTCACAGCAAAATTAACCCAATTCGTATAACCAATTTACACACCTATACATGAAATTTAAAACTCCGAACATTGTACATAAGTTTGTTTGTTTGTTTTTTCTTTTATTATTTTTCATAATTTGTGTTTTATTATTTTCTGTAGACTACTTTTTAGCTTTATATGTTGCAACAAAATGAAACCGTAATTTACTTTTCAACGTACCATTGTTTATTTTTTCCTTATATGTTGGCAGATAAGGTGGTGGCTGACTGAGAAGACCGTATGGTCATATTCGTTATCTCCTTGTGCTTCATTTTAAATGTGTGTCAGTGTGTGGATTTACATTTGCTGAAACTATAGCACAAAATAAACCATGATTGATTACGAGAAGCGAAATACGCGAAAAATCATTTTCAACAAAACCGCTACAGCGTTTTTGAAGGTCACGTGATGCGTAAAGAAAGTATAAGTACAAAAATTTTACGAGCACATGGCAACAGTGAGGTGATGCAGGGGTTAGTGCGATCATAGTGTGCGATGGACTCCCACTCGTAGGGCAGGGGCTCAATGCTCTCCTAGGTGTGGAGTTTTGTCATACCTATTACACTGAAGTCGCTGTAGAGATTTTGTTGAAAGTCATTTTTCGCGTATTTAGCTTCTCGTTGATTGATTGATTGGATCGGATTAGGATTTTGAAAAGTAAAATCCATACATCTCTGCCCATAGCACCAGAGGTGTTCGGAGTCGCCTTTTTTGGACTCCTGCTCCTGTTTTGACCAACCAAACTCCTGATCCTGCTCCTGGTCAATGTCTACTTTTTATACTCCTGCTCCTGTTCGACTCCTGTTTTTACGCAAAAGTGTCTGTTTAGGAAGGGAAATGGACAAATAATTGAGAAGGCTATTTTACCGCAGCGCTGCAACTGCTCAGTGGTTTGTAACATTTCTAAGTACTCTGGAAAAAGCAGAAAAAGATCAATTGCTAATGCTCATGCCCTTCTGAAAGTCAGGCACTTCAGAGATACTCAAGTTGTATTTTCATATAAACACACTGCTGAATATCAAGACTTAAATTTTCATTTTGGACATGTGAAACTGTTCAAATGAATTCAATTCAACTTTGATGCGTACCAACAGCTACATGAAAGTTGAAAAGCAATTTAAAATTGTAATGTACCGGTAGTTATATTGAAAAAACCAAATACTGCAGTTTAAAACGAAACAGCCTTTGTACACTGATCCTAAGCTCTGTCTGTAGAAGTGCTCACTGCTTAATTGTAATATATAACTAACAAGCTCAACTTCTAGCACTGCAACAGTGGGATTACAAACATTTTAAATTCAAACTTTAGTAATTAAATTAAATAATTTAAATTAAAAACTCAGAGCTATTTTAAACATTCAACAGGTAGATAACAAGTAAAGCAAATTTAAAGATTTATGCAAAAGAAATTAACTAAGTGACCACTTAGTAGTGCAAATTTGAATGAGCCACTGATTTCAGGGCCAATGCCTTATATATGTATGATGTGCTGTCTTCAACAGTCATGTTTCAATATTGCTTCTTTAATGACATGCTTGGCTTCGGGTTGCTACCCTTAAATTAACCTTCAAACCTAACTAAACACTAAACTCAAAATTCTGCAGCAACCCAATTACTTCAAAATAGTGAGGTATATAAAAAAATATTACCGGTAATAACTAAGGAGTTATAGCCTAATAAAAAACTCAAGTTGAAAAAACAGATCGACAAGGAAGACTAAGTTGAGTTTGCGCTCTTCAAGTCAACAGCCACACAATCATGAGTGAAATGTGGTCAGCCAAGTTGTGACTTGAACCCGTGATGTTTGGTTTCAAAGCCCAATGCCTATTCCGCTCAGCCATGTCACTTGATGATGGTTCAGTACATAAAAATCAAACTAACAAAATACTGGCAATTACTTTTCCAATCATTAGCAAAACATGGTCATTTCTAAAACGATTGGCTATACAAACAAAGCAATCTACCGTAATCCTAGCAGCAACTAAAAATTTTATACAATTACCCAGTAACTTTCAAAATTTCTGGCAAACTTGTGGGTTGTGCAAAACTTAAATTAAGAACTTTTGGCCTATGTAAAGTAAAGAAATGTTGGTTCAGTAGCTGCTGGACTAAGTCAGCCTATCTGCAATCCACAAAGGCTTACTGCAAGACTGCTTTATCTGTTTGCAGTCTGCATTAAAACACTAAACTGCGGTACACAAATAATTCCACATCGGCTTAGCTGACTACCCCTAGTACTAGCAGTCATAATTAGTCGGTTAGATTAGGCCTGCCGCGTGTGGTCTATCGTCTGGTACTACCCGCAACTAAATTTTTAATTCAGTTTATCAGTGTATTTGCCAAATGATTGCATTATGCTGCTAACATCAGAAGAACTTGTGCAGTGACCATGCTTCTTTTAGTTTTTAAATTTATTGTAGGGTTGTATATTGCATGCTTTAACGGTTCGCGTTTTGTCGCTGTTACCTTTTTTTCGGCCGAATGTCGTGATATGCGTTGTTTCTATGTACTTTGATGGTCGTTGAATAAAACACACTACTACTACTACTACTACTACTTAACTGGTCTTGTTTTTAGGTATACCTGCATACTATGGCTGCTATCTATCAATACCGATATGTTGGTAGAATTAAACCGCACAAAACAAGCAAAATTATCTGAACCAAATTATGGCAAAGTTTGAACAAATATCACAAGAATGCGGTAATTTTTTCACTCCGGATCCTGCTCCTGCAACAATTGGAAACTTATGACTCCGGATCTGGCTCCGGCTGAAACATTGACACTCCTGCCGGAGTCGACTCCGGTACTCCGGTTTGTGTACACCTCTGCATAGCACATGTTAAGCTACAGTTACCGGTAGCGGTAGTTCATTTCATACCGTATAGTTAGGTACCGGTATGTGTGTGCGATTAAGCTTGGGATGTGGTGGTGTTTCGATGCTGTGAAGGTGCATGATGTTGATGTGATGCTACCAATGAATGCGATGATAAACAGCTTTGGTGTGTAGTATTACCGTATCAGCCTAGTCTACAGTTTATACCGGTACCGTACTACAGGTTCCTCAAGTCCTACTGGTGCGCAGGGAGAGTGTAGCAGTTAAGCAATACTGGTAGGCTAGTCAAGGTACAATGGAGTAGCAGAACAGAATTTTATTTGTTGCTCACACGTATAGGCCTAAATCTAACATCAATAACCATACGAATCACTGATGCAATTTGAATAAAAAGGAGCAACAGGCAAAAGCAAAGGGATCGTACCCGTAGGTCTTCTACAGTTCAACTCAGGTAACGTCTAGTATCAGCCCTCAGGTTCAGTTAGGGTTAGGTTTGGTTAAGATTAGGTTTGGTTACTAGGGTTAGAGTTGTGACTGAACTGAACCCTAACTAAATTTAACCCTAATCAAACCTAATCCTAACCAAACCTTACCCTAATTGAACCTGGGGGCTGATGCTAGACATTACAGTACCCCTTCAAGTCGAGCAGCAACCCTATTATTGCAACCTAGTATTCTTACCATATCCAGTAGGCAAATAGCGCCATTTTTTGGTGAAATGAAACCAAAACAAGATAGTATCGGTACTAGAGTACCGGTATTTGTCTATTGTCAGCGACATGGCCTAGCGATACCGCGCGCAGGTGACAGATCCTACGTGACGGGTTCGATTCGCGGCTGGAGCCGATCGCATTTGACATATTTAACGGGTGCCTGCTGACTCGAAGAGCGCAAGCTCACTTCGCAGTCTCCCTCAATTACTGTTGAATTTTCGGTTCAATATAATTTGAAAATAACCTGAGTTATTTATTTATTTATTGTGGATTAAGCAGTTGGGTCATTCTTTTGAAAATTCTGAAATTTTTTGAATTTTGTAATGGTATCTTTTTATTTTAGTTAATATTTTCACAGATTGAAGATACCGGTAGGCTATAACCAAAAAAATAATACTTGCATACTTTTACCCCCCTACGACAAGTGGTTTGGGAGGGAGTTACGATTTAAGAATTGACCATTAGTGGCGATTTAAGAGGTGAGTAATAAGAAAAAAATCACTTATTTTTAAATAACTCACGACGTACTGATCATATAACGATGAAATTTTGCAGACAAATGTTTTAACATCCACTACAATTTTGAAGTCAAACAAGTCATACCGGTAGCATAGCCAAATTTTGTGCGATCCTAGAAAATTGATGTTTGAACACTAGGGGTCGTTACAGCGGTTGCCAGTAACTTCGCCACAGTAACTTCACCACAGAAACTTCGTCGCATGGTAACTTCGCCACACTTTGAGAAGGTGAAGGGAGATGTGTGGGGATAGTAGGAAAATGTGTTGGGGTGTGGGGGGAGGAAGGAGGGATGTGGGAAGAGGTATGAAAGGAGGTGTAGGAAAGTGTGATGGGGTGTGGGGGAGGTAAGGGGAGACCTAGACGGTTGCCAGTGACTTCGCCACAATCATGGTAACTTCGCCACAGAAACTTCGTCGCATGGTAACTTCGCCACACTTTGAGAAGGTGAAGGGAGATGTGTGGGGATAGTAGGAAAATGTGTTGGGGTGTGGGGGGAGGAAGGAGGGATGTGGGAAGAGGTATGAAAGGAGGTGTAGGCAGAGATGGGCATTTATCGCGATAATTTATCGGCGATAATTATCGGCAATAACTTTTTATCGATTATCGTTATCGCTCAAAATAATTTGGATTTATCGATTACCGTTATCGCTTTTGTTATATTTTTTGTTATCGCCGATAAATTATCGCGATAAACGATTTTCTATGCACGCAGTGTTTAAACTTCAACGTTAGTGAGTTAGTGAGTTGGCGCTATGGAAAAAACGCACGGTGTCCATTAAGACTTTCGTAATTTTTAAAAATTATTTCTTTGTTTGGCTTAATTTTACGGCAGAATCCGTGAACTGCTTTCTTTTCTTGAAAAATCTAGAAAAAAAAATTTTTGCAATTCGACTTACAAAAAAAAAACTCAAACACATCGAAAATTTACCGCAATATTTATCGGAAAAATTTATCGGCGATAATTTATCGATATCGATATCGATATCGCTTCAAGAAATTGAGATTTATCGATTATCGGTATCGCCCAGGGCTTTTTTGAAGTTATCGATTATCGTTATCGCTTTAGTACAGAAAGGTTTATCGTGCCCATCACTGGGTGTAGGAAAGTGTGATGGGGTGTGGGGGAGGTAAGGGGAGATGTAGGGAAAGGTGAGGGTAGGGAGATGTGGGGAATTAATAGTGTGTTGGGGCCCCACACCTCAACACATTTCCCTACATCTTCCCCATTCCTCTCTCCACATCCTTTCCCCACACGCCAACACACTTCCCCACTCACCCCATACACTTTCCCACACCCACCCCACACTTCTCCACTCCCCACACATGTTTCCTTACCTCTCCCACACCCCCCATATCTTTTCCCACAGCTCCCCCTACACCCCAACGCACTTCTTTATTCACCCCATGCACTCTCCCACACCTCTCTCCCCACATCTTACCCCACAGTTTCGCTTATGTGGCGAAGTTACCAAGTAACTCGAAAAGCCCGATAAAATTTTTTACGGCAACCGGGAATTTAAAGTCTTGTTTCGGTGTAGGCAATGTAAATTTTCGATGTATGAAAGTGTGGCGAAGTTACCATGTGGCGAAGTTACTGTGGCGAAGTTACCATGTGGCGAAGTTACTGGCAACCGTTACAGCTATATGCAGGATGTCGAAGTTTCATGCTCACTGCTGATCAATAGCGTAGAGCCAGAGCTTTCACTTGATGTATAGCCTAAACTTCTCTTGGGAATCAATTAGTAAACTTAAAAATGAAGTTTTTGCAAAGCCCCCTACTTGCCAGATCACCCTTGCACTCCTGCCCTGAATCTTCGCAATCTACAATAACCTCTACCATTACAATATCACCACTAAAAGGTTAGGGTGCTGGTATCACATATTAATTTCACTTAAACATGTTGAAAATCAGTATTTTATTCACTGATTAAACTCTTTTAAACTCTAAAAGCACAAAAGAAGCCTTACTAAATCTATAAAGCTGAAGTTTTTGTTGATCATGTGGCAGTGCACCATAGGCTAGTATGCCAACATTTAGACACTATTTGATTGCCTTGGAATAACTTACTCTTAACATAACTTATCGGCTTTCTTAAAATTTAAACCAGAACTATGCTTTTTGCAGTTAAATTGGGCTGCAATTGCAACCCAGCAAAAATGCTTGGTTTTTACATAATTAGCAATGTTTTAGATTTGTGGTTTCAGAAGCAGAGAGGCTCAAACTGAAAAATAGTTGAAATGTGACAAAATCTACATGCTTTAGCCATATTGCACCAACTTAGTTTGTGAATAAAGTAAAGGGATGTGGGTTCCTTTAACTTTTTTTGTGTGATCCAAAAGTGTTGTTACTAGTAACATATTTTGAGGAATATTATGTTTTAAACACATGCAAATGATGAGAGCAAATCGTAGCTGTTTCTTTATTGTTACAGCACTGATTTTGAAAACGATCTTGGGTTTTAGTCTTTCACTTTGTTTATCACATGTTTTTCTTTCAGCGCATTTAATTAGCTTGAGCGCTGCACTGTTAACACAGTCTCAACTGTGCTGTTAGCGCGCCGCGAGCAGTTAACCGCTCACAGATCACTGTTCTAAGAAAATTCTTTATTGGTTGATCACATGGTCACGTGTGCACTTCTTGTTTTACTGTGTGATCAGTCATCCTTTTTTAGTTTTGTTGAGTTCAGTTGGTGGAAGAACGTCTTTTTTATGTTCAAAGTTATATCCCTGCACGGCGTAGTTTTTAGTTATTTATTTTATACCCGAGTAACTTTCAGTGGTTTTTTGCCTTTGAAAGACCTGAACCCCATGCTATTTTTACCTGAACCTACCTACCTTTCCGTACCTATTTTCCCTTTGGTTTTACATCGCCGTGAGAGTTTTTCTTTCAATCAATTATTACAAAGTCGTTCTATTTGTTCTTCTCCGGTGATTCTCTGAGGTTCAAGTTCAGGCAGCAAGTGGATTGATCTGCAGAAGGTAAAAGCCCTAGCGCTCCTCTTGGGCCCCGTGTTATAGGCACGGTCAGTTTAAAACATTTATCAAATTGAGCACTTCAGAGGCCAGCTCTACACCAGATTTCTTCCATGTGTTTAACAGATTTTAAAGCAAGCAATTAAGTAGATGTAGTGTGCCATGTTTTATGACACTCCACATTTGCAAGAATACCAACAGTACATTTGTCCAAGGACCATGATTAAGTTCTATATTGAAATAATCTAGCCTAGACTAATAATTCTATCAGGAATAGGAAAGCTGAAATTTCGGGGACAGTTGAGTTAAACTGAAATATTAACTTCAGGTTTTATTCACGGCAGAGGCTAAGGTTACGTGACCGTAACATTTGTCTCTTTGGTTTATTTTATTATCCCTTCACGCTTCCCCGATTGTACGAGAGCGTGACGAAGTAATAAAATAAACTAAAGAGGCAAATGTTACGGTCACGTAACTTTAGCCACTTCCTTTATTCACAGCTAGATATTTATCATTTAGCACTTCATCCACAATGTAACATTTCTTATTTGTGGTATGATTGCCTCAATGGTAATTACTTTCCGACTTTTTGTTAGATAGGACTCTCCAATACCAGTAACTAATTTCTGATGTGATGAAAACTTAGATTTTTCAAAAAAGAAATAATTTGTCTACACAACTTCGAAAAATTTCTGAATTTTTACTGGAGCTGAATAAATCTGAATGGTAGTGGAGGGAAAGATCTGCTATGACGTAAAGATTGTTAATCTACATGCACCGTCAGAATAAATATACAATATAAGTATATCTTCTTGTACTTGCATTGAGTAAAACAAATCTCTTGTTTGAGAACTTGCAAAACGACCTGTGATAGTGAATCATGCTGCACTTGTTAGTGTTAATGCTTTTGCTTTTCATACTCACATCTACATTGCACGTAGTCTTAACATTGCTGATATATAGATAACTAGTGTTTACAGAAAGATGATAAAGCAATCAATAGTTCAATCTTCGTTTGTAATACTGAAGGGTTGACTTATAAACTTGTATATACCATGCAGGTCTATCTGGTATTATCATACAAAGCGTTCAACATGTTATGTACGACTTGTATGCATCTCTCTAAAAACTTGCATTTTTAAGTCTGATCAATTCCAAACATCAAATGAAAGCTCTTGCTCCAGGCTATTGATCAGCTGTGAGCATGAAACTTCAACATCCTGCATATAGCTGTTGCGACCTCTAGTGTTCAAACATCAATTTTCTAGTAGCACACAAATTTTAGCAGTGTTGTGACTTATTTGACTTCAAAGTTGGATTTAGTAGATGTTAAAACGCGGTACACGACAACTGACCGCCATAAAGTGGCCGCCATGCAAACTGACTGCGAAGCAAACTTGCCACCTCGACAACTGACCGCCCAAGCACAAGGCTCGAAAAACCACTTCTCACCTTACCGCTTCGCGGCATTGTTTACCTAATGACCATGTGAATTTGGTAGTAGCTTCGCACCTTATCGCTTCTCTTTTAATGACCTTTAATTATATACTAATATTCAGCACTCCTGCTGTGAGCCTTAAACCACCGCGATATCACAGCCATTTCCCAGAGATTCGAAAAACGTTTTGCATTAATCACAAATACGATATTTAAAATTCCACCTGCTGGAGTTGATGCTTCGAAGATTTTTTACCTTTTAGAAATGAATATTACTTTGCTTTTGATCAATGTAGGATATCTTAAAATGCTTTCATGTGAGATCTGTTCCCAAGCAACCCCACCGAGCATTTGCAATTTGGGACATTTCTTTGATATTTTTTCTTCATAATTCATACTTTGAGTGGTTACAGTCATTTTAATAAATATATTATGACTTGCAATTCAGAAATAGAAGCGTTATTATTAGGGAGGACAAGGGCATATCCTGGGGGGGGTCGCGGTCCCCCCCGCTGAAATATATGCTGATGTATATTTGCAGTCAGCGAAACAGTGGAAACACGACTTTTAAGGACGCGTTGACTTTCTTTTTTTGGTCCTCACTTGATTTTGGACGTCGGAAGATGTGAAGACCTTTTTTTTTTCGGTCTTCATCGATATTTTCAGTGGAAACGCGTAAACAGGAAATTCCGCCCCCCCTTTTTTTAAATTTCTGGGTGCGCCCCTAGGGGATAAAAGTCATTGGAGTAATATATTTTTTGGTGGCGCAAAAACTTATGAAACGGATAATTGGGAAAAAACTACGTTGATACGAGGTCTATTTAAGGAGTGATAAAGTCATATTTTCTTTTTTAGGTCATAAAATATGACTGTTAATTTTTGTTATGAAATTCATATTATAATTCCCCGTACCACCTTAGATACAGTTCCTATGGACTTTAAACTTGATAATTTTATGATGAGAGGGGCAATGAAAATTTTCAAGTTTTCGCGCCGACTTTTACGAAGCATTTGTAGCGACTTTTTTATTATTAGTTTTGAAAAAATTTATGCAAAAAAATTCTGGAAATGAGTAGACCAGATATTTCTCCGCATTGTATGCCAAGTTGTTAACATACCAGCCTACATCAGCATCTGTAGAACGATCATTTTCGATTGTAAAATCCATGATTCATGAAAACCGAAATTTTACCAATGCACTCGTCGCATTCTATTGTAAAATGGTATTCAACAGTTAAATTATTGTTTTACTTGTTGTAAGGTGCACATTTGCATTTTTTGAATTTTTTTTACTGATTTTCAAGTGAATTCTTTGTTCTTTTAAGTATGCTCTGGTTTAAAATACATGTTTAGACTTACCACATGAGATGTTTTGCAAAAAACAGCATAAATTTGCTGTGTTCTAAAAATACAGCTATATAAAGTCATATGTTTCGAAAAATAAAGTCATATTTTTCGCTTTTATAGGTCATAAAAAATCGCCCTGGTTATTATGCTGCAATTCACGTTTCAAGAAAACGCGCTTTTGGAGCTTTAGGTTGTCACTCGAGTTATTATCAAATTAATTCGGTCATTAGGTGAACAACTATTTGAAAAGCAGTAAGGTACAAGTTACTACCAAATTTACTCGGATGCTAAGTAAACAATGTCGCGAAAGGGTTTTTCAAGCCTCGTGCTTGGGCGGTCAGCTGTCGTGGTGGCGAGTATGCTTCGCGGTCAATTTGCATGGCGGCTACTTTACGGCGGCCAGTTTGCGGCGGTCAGTTGTCCGTGTTCGTTAAAACGTATGTCTGCAAATTTCATTGTTTTATAATCAGTACTTCGTGAGTTATTTAAAAAAAGTGATTTTTTTCTTATCGCTCACCTCCCAAATCGCCACTAGTAGTTAGTTTTTAAATCGCTGTAACTGCCAAACCACTTGTCGCAGGGGGGTAAAAGTATGCAAGTATTATTTTTTCGGTTATATCTTCAATCTGAGAAAATAGGAAAAATTGGGAAGATACGTTTGCACTGATTCCAAATTTTCAAAAGAATTACCCAGTTAAAAGAACACGCTCTGCAAGTACAAAGTTGCTGTAGAGTAGGTGTTGCAAAAATTCTTGTTTCTATACCATCTGCGTCCTTTCTGTTCTGTGTTCCACCAAATGAAAGATAACTTATACTGGTACTGCATAACAGATTTGATTTGTAGTTGGATTCGTTCATTTAGATGGTGCAGACTCGTTTAGTGCTTGCCTGGGAGACTTTGCTGCCTTCTGCACTAAATATTTCATTTTTAATTCTGAATGTAAACTGTAAACCTTGCACCTAATCTTCATTATGTATCTGCGTGATACACTGATTCAGTATGGTACCGGTAGTTTTTGTTTGATTTGGTGCAGTTAGCCTATTCTGTCTATGTGTCTAACTGTCTGAGTTTTCAGTTCTGGTTCTTGGTCTCGTGCTAACATGGTGAAGTAGTTGCTTCGTCTAATGCTCCATTCAGAATTAAATCAAGTTAACTTCTCTATTTTTAATGACAATAATGAGTCATAGACTTTTTAAAACATACCGGTAACGGTAAATAAATGCAAATTTACACTCTTGCAGGCTATTTAATATTGCAATATTGCTGTAAGTTGAACTGCATTGAAATACAGTCTGCAATGAAAATTTCAAAACGAAAAGACAAAGAAAAAATTAAGAAACAGAAACTTATGGAAAGTCACCGTAAAGCCTATTTGAAGGAACAAAAACTCTTATGTGAAGCTGGCTTTATAAAGAGTGTGCCTCAAAACGGAAGTATAAAAGAAGCTCTTGATAAGGTTCCGCCACCAAAACTTGCAATCCCAAAACGGAATAAAGGAAGACAGTACACTGTTAGCGTCGCGCTGCCTGGTTCTATTTTGGATAACGCCCAAACCTCGGAACTAAGAACATATTTAGCTGGTCAAATTGCTCGAGCATGTGTTGTATTTCAGGTAATTCATTGCACAATTACTGACCATTTGTTTGGTTTACAAATATCAGCATAGCAAAACTGTTCTGTTTTTCAAAAAGGAGCTGACCTTAAGTTTAATTGCATATATAATTTGTTTTGTTATTATTCATTTAAGCCAATGGTCTTCAACCTTGTTTATGCAATCGCTCCTTTTTGGAAAGTATGGGTCCAAATTGCCCCCTTAAAAAATCGAAATGTTTAAAGTTCTTGTCTCTATATATGTACAGAAAACCTTTAAATTATAACACTACAAATAAGCAAAAGCAAGCACAATTTATTGACATACAGCAGCATGTGCAATCTATTGCGACCTTGGGCCTAGTGTTTCTCTGCAAGGCTAGTGCTAGCTGGTTGGTTTAAGTCGAATTGCATGTCCCCCAGTCTTGTTCATATCAGTTCGGTTGCGGTATGTATTATTACTTGGGAATTCCCCTATTGTGTAGGATTACCCATTACAGCTGTACTGTTGTCTGTTGCCCCATTCTCCCCCTGACTTTTTGGTGTGGAAAACAAAACTAATTACCGTAGAGCGGGACAGCTAATGTCATTTGCTTACTGGCATTATTCTTGGAAATTTCTTTGTTTTGAAACTCTGACACTGTGCTTTCTACTAGCCTATTTTATCGTTTATCCTAGCCTAGATAACTGATGGTGCGATCACACTAACTAAGATGCTGAGAGCCTGAGACATAGTGCAGATTTATCGTATAACATCACGTCTTAATATGTGCGGTAAAGCATTCATGGGCATTGCAGAAAAATTT
Organism: Trididemnum miniatum; assembly: GCA_964006365.1. Classification (NCBI taxonomy): domain Eukaryota; kingdom Metazoa; phylum Chordata; class Ascidiacea; order Aplousobranchia; family Didemnidae; genus Trididemnum; species Trididemnum miniatum. The sequence goes on along the minus strand of OZ023251.1, from coordinate 10,163,672 downwards.
CTGTGCTTACTGATATCGCATTGAGAAAATTTTTGCAATTTTTATAAAAGATCATTAAATTTGTTGCCAATAAGTTTGAATTTTTATTCAGAAATCAATTGTTAACGATATTGGTAATTCTAAAATCGCCCCCTTAAAATGTAAAATCGTCCCCCAATTTCAAGAATTGTTACAATCACCCCCCCCCCCCCCCCCCGTTGAAGAACCATGATTGAAGCCCTGAAGATGTTACACTAGCAAAGGTTAAGATAAATCAGTCAATTCCGCTACGAAACTGACAAAGTTAACTTAATACACTATTTTTAGTGATTTTTGTCATTATATGTTCTTTTTTGAAGATTTTGACGAGTGGTCGGTTGGCTAACCCACTTTTATCAACACTACATGTATTACATTTTAGAATGTATGTTTTTGACCATTTATTTCAATGTATTCAGGTGGATGAGATTGTGATTTTTGATGATTCAAGTCAATTACTAGCTGCAACTACTGATGGAAAGTATTCTGGAATCGGAAAAAAAGGAAATTCTTGTGTTCAAATGGCACGGGTTTTGCAGTATCTAGAATGTCCGCAGTACCTTCGAAAAAGCTTTTTTCCCAAGCATCCTGATCTTCAGTTCGCTGGATTATTGAATCCACTTGATTGCCCTCACCACTTACGAAAGGACGACCATCTACCGTTTCGAGAAGGAGTCGTTCTAAATATGCCTGGGAAATCAGATGATAGTTGTGTTGTGAATTGTGGTACCAGAAAAACAATTCAAATTGACAAAAAAATCGACCCAGATTTACGTGTTACTGTTCGTATGCCGAAGAAAAAAAGCAAAGTAAAAAATCAGGGTACCGTTGTTTCTCCGGATACACCGAGAACAGAACGCGGATTATATTGGGGATATACGGTACGCTTAGCTTCTTGTTTAAATAAAGCAATATCGGATTGTCCATTTAAAGATACTGAAAAATATGACTTAACAATCGGGACCTCGGAAAGAGGTCGGTGCGTGGATGATGCTCTTCTTCCTTCTTTCAAACACGCTTTGGTTGTATTTGGAGGTGTCCAAGGATTGGAAGCTGCTTTGGAGAGTGATGAGTCGATTATGGGTGTTGATAACCCTAAATCTTTATTTGATTTTTATTTTAACACTTGCCCTAATCAAGGTAGCAGAACAATTCGAACTGAAGAAGCGCTTTTGATAACTATGTCCAGTCTTCGCCCAAAATTAACCAAATCTCAAACGTAATACTCAAACAGCTTTTTTCGCGAAGTTGCATGCTCTGTTATATCGTCGTGGGTGCGTATGGCGACCATTAATAGTAAATACAAATGTTGATCGAATAAAAAGCTGTTTTCGACTTAAGAATCTCAAGTTTTTTATTTATCAGCAGTAGTTGAAGCAAATCTCGCATAGGTTTTGCCAATTTCTGATGGTTTTATATGTAATAATCGTACTGTGCTTCACAAAACTGCGAAATCGAGTTCACACCATTAAAATTATTTCGGTCAACTTTAACGTCACAAATCCGATAATTTTGTGCGATGACAAAATGGGATAAAATTTGTATCTTGTGAGGTGTTTTTGTTCTGTATTTCAAATTTTGCCAAAGCAGCTGGAATGCATTTTACTCATCCTGAGTGTCAAGTTTGATCATATTCAGACTTTCAGTCATTTTTTCCGTTATTTCTGTAACGTTGTTTGGGCTGAACTGGGTCTGTTGATTTGCCACAACATTTGCGCTATTATAGCAAGTGGCTAACAATTTGATTGTATCGTCATTCAGCAGAGAACCAGAAAAATTTAAGCTCAAGTCTTCTATTCCATCACAATCTGCTAAATTGGCTTCGAAAAATCCGACGCAAAATGCAACCGTTGCTTTTTCGATTTCGGTTGCTCCAAGTCCAGCTAAAATTGTTTGTGGATATGCAAAGGGCTTTCTGATACAAAAAGAACTCAGAACAACTAAGCATGTCATATTTGTAACCACAATTTCTGGTTACAAATATGACATGTTTCCTTGTTCTGTTTTCATGTGATTTTTGCCCGCCACGTGTCGGCGGATGAGCTGACACTGCGCATTATTGCGTCCCTTAACTGATTTTAACAAAAAGAACTGAGGTCAATATTTGGTAATCTAGTAGAGTAATGTTGTTGCTAATAGTGATCATGGTTCATAAGTAACTGGATAATTTTAGGTGTAGGCCTACTTATTAACTATCATCTATGATTTCACAACATCTTTTTTTTCACCGCTGCGACGTTTCGTCGGAGGTGTGTTGCCCAGACCCTAACCGCGGAGATTGGCCCCGTCATTCGTTGCACGCTTCGGCGTTATAGCGGGAGTATAATGAAGATTTGATTTTCTTTTGTAGGCCTACTATGCAGCGATTCCGTATCTGCGCAGTAGAAAGAAAATCCTCTGCGGGAATCAAATGTTCTTACAAGTCTTGAATTATGCTAACGCGATAAGTATTATCTGCTGTCCAACCCATTTCGAATAACGGTTTAAGCGAAACTGTGATTTTGATCGTAAATGTAACTTGAAATATAATATGTAACTTAGAATAGTCCGTAGACCTTACAATTTAGGTAATGTAGGCTACATAGGCTCATCAATGAGTTGAAAATTGTCACGTAAGTGCAATGTTACGCACTCGTGGCCTTTGCTCCGGGACTGGTCGTCCTCAGGCTGGATTGATGTGTGTTTGCTTAGCCATGGGTAGGCCTCTATGTTTAATTAGTAGGAAAGGTATGCTAGGAGAACAAAGTTGATGAATTTAATTTGACGAAGAGGTTAACATAGACCTATTCAATTTATCGGTACACTTGTTTGGGGTTATGGTTATAAACTATTTTGATCAATCATAGCGACGTACGTCATTTGCGAGTTATAATCGCTCAGAAAAAATGTCATCTTAAAAAAAAAATTAAAAAGTTATTTTACAGATGCCGTACCATCATGGTGCATCACGTGTTGCTCCATTGACGGTTTGTGAAATGTTTCCAAACTTCCTACTGATACTTACTTATCTGTAAAACGCAGAGTTGCTGACAGCATGAGGCAGGGCCTGAAGAAATATCACCAATTTTCGGAGCATAAAATATAATACCCGAAAATGATTGAATCGACTCTGCAATAAAGAACATAAATAAATAACTGAACTAACGAAACTACGCTGCCACACAATAACTGATAAAGCAGGTTACTCTTAACCGCTGAGCTCAACTGAGCACGCAGTGCGATAACAGAATATAACGGTAGGGGAGCGATAGTGATGTCATAAGTACGACACAAAGACGGTACAAACTCTAGGCATAATCCTACATCCCCCCCAGTTTGTTACCCCACCCCATGGAGGATATTAAGCCTTTTGGGATCCAACGCCCGCTTGCAGGATCTAGTTCTAAAGCAGGGCGACGAGCACGAGTAGATCGCCTTAAAGAAGGGTTTTCTACGGGAAGTTCCATTGGAGGTTCATCGGTGTCCGCAGGAGGACTGTGGTCTGATGCCAATTCCGTAGAGGGCTCGGGGCAAGATCCTTGGACAGGGTCGTTAAACACAGAGCTGTGATGGTAATTGGAAGCAGGTGGGATCGGGCTGGGACCTGGAGCGGTATCGGGTAAAAGGGGTGGCATGTTGGAGGTAGGTTTCTCACATGCGTTGGGGGAGGACGATCGAGCTTGGTTTGTCGGAATAAGACGGAGAAAGCGCCTATTGCGAGTGGTAAGGCGTCCAGATCCGCAAACTTTAACAACATAGCGATCAAAAGTTAAGACTTCCATAATGGTGCCGACCTTATCCCATTTAAGTGGGTAGTTGCCTGCCTGGTTTTGAATGAACACGCGGTCGCCACAGTTCAGGGCGGGCAAGGGATGACTATTTCTTTTTAACGCAACTGCGTTCCGTCCTGCGCGTAAACGGAGTGCATCTTCCTTGGCCTTCCATGTCTCACGCCATGTGCGCCGCACGAAGTGATTGGAATATTTGGCTAAGCGATTCACGAATGAGAAAGCATCTCGCAGAGGCCGGCCAAACACGACCTCCGCGGGGGACATTCCACAATCAGGATCGGGAGTATTGCGCAATTGCAGCAAAGCTCGCAAGAAGGAGTCGTTATTTAAGTCACCGTCAGGGCTGACATTATCTCTCAACATCCTTTTGGCAGATTTGACTGCAACCTCGGCTCGGCCAGTGGACTGGGGAAAATATGCAGATGACACCCTGTGATTTACACCCCAAGTTTTCAAAAACGTCTCAGTAGCCGAAGCTGTAAATTCGGGCCCCCCATCTGTGGATATTTCGTCGGGAACCCCAAAAACGCCGAAGTATGATCGCAATAAACGAACCAAAGCAGCTGCGCCACTGATGCTCGACCCAGTGGATGTACCAAAGACATCCGCCCAGCCAGAGAACTTGTCCCCGATTACCAAAAAGTTACGACCCCCGTAATTAAAGTAATCAGCAAAAACTTGCTCAAAGGGCGTGGCGGGTGGGTGTGCGGGCATCGGCGGGGGAGCTGCCTGGGATGGTGCGTTACGATTACAATGAGCACAAGAATTACGTACATCATGAATATCTCGAGTCATACCAGGCCAAAACACAGTTGCCCGCGCCCGTCGCTCCATAGCAGACGTACCTTGATGGGCGGCATGCAATGCAGAGAGTACTATATGCCTCAGCGATGCAGGTACAACAACACGATCATTATATAGAATGACACCATCTAAAATGTAATAACTTTCGCGAAAAGGAAGGTATTGGTCTAGGCCTACACAATGAGTTTTGAGGCTATCAGAATCAAATCCACACTCTATAGCATGCAACAAATGATTTAACGCAGGGTCGTTTTTAGTGTGCAGTGCAATCTCCTCCCATTGTATGCTAAATGCCTTAGATGAATCGTGCTGCACAGCAGCTACGAGAGCTTGTTCGATAATGTCGGGGGAGTCAAGCTCGTGACATGAAACGGTAGCGATAAAAGTACACAACACTGGGTGACGCGATGTGGCATCGGCGGCGCAGTTAGTTGCCCCTGGTAAATGAAAGATTTGAAAACGCCACATTAAGGTGCGTTGTTTAAGTCTAAACAGTCGAGTGTTAGTGATTTCGTCTAAGGTTCGGTCACCAAAAATTTTCGTTAACGGTTTATGATCCGTAACGACTACAAGGTTGTCACAGCCTTGCGTGAAGTATTTGGTTTGCTCTAGGCCCCAGGCGACCGCCAGGGCTTCACCTTCGACTGGAGCATATCTCCGTTCGGCCGATGATAAGGAACGAGATCCGGCGAGGGTCACTCGCCATCCGAATTCACAACAGTCTGGGATGCAGGAGTCGCAGGAGCAGTGTTTCTGAAGGAGGAAATATCCGATACCTCGATTGGACCAATCTGGGCGTAAGCATGTTCGCCGAGTGGGATCGAAGATTTCTACACCATGTCGGATAGCGTCTATAATAGCAAGTTTAGAGGCAGCAAAAGCCCGATCAAGTTTGTCAGACCACTCAAACTTGCGTTTCGGGCTTAAAAATTGTTTAAATGGTGCAACGAGATCACGGAGCTGAGCATAGCTTGCTACTTGATTTACCAAACCAAACCAACTGCGGACGTCTGTGATGTTTTTAGGGGCAGGAAAGTCACGAATGGCGTTTAAGTATTTAGGTAGTGGCTCCACAGTTGACTCGGAAATGCGAAAGCCAGCAAAATCTACAGATCGATTGGCAAATTGAAACTTCTTTGGGTTCAACACGATTCCTGACTGGCCAACCAGGGTAAGGAATTCCATGGTGCGCCACCAGTGCTGGCTAAGGTCATCATCATAAAAGACTGTGTCATCAACACAACGTTCTTTACGAACAAAATCAGCAAGGATGGAATTAAAGCGGCGGTTGTAACCATCTCCCGACGACAGAAAACCCTGAGGGGCTCTGGTGTATCTCCATTTTCCAAAGGGTGTGATGAAAGTCGTGAGGTGGCGATCAGACTCACGCAGCGGTACACTGTGATAACCATTCCAAGCGTCTGTAACAGTTTTCCACGTGTTCCTAGGTACTCGGCGAGCAAGGTGGAATGGCGCCTCGGAAGCAAACGTCTCACGCTTGCAGAACTTGTTGAGAGGTGAAAGATCTACGGTGCGGCGAGGGGTGCCATCGTGTTTCCTAGTTATGACCATACGATGACACCATGTAGTAGGATTGCCATGAGGCACTTTCTCCAGAATTCCCAGGGCCTCGTCACGGAGAAGATCTTCACGAACTTTCTCTTGCCAGTGAAGTGGGATGGGGGCAGGTGTATGGCAAGCCACTGGTTTGGCGTGCGGGTCAACATGTATTTCGATAGGGGGTCCTGTCATGCAATGAAGAGCTCGATGTGGACAGGTGTTGAAGGTGGAAGCTGCGTACCGTTTAAGGAGCCACTCTCGCATCTTTGGATTGTTGTCCGGAGTACATGGAAATGGGAGTGCTTGAGGGAGGGGTGGAACAGCTGTCCGCTGGGGACAGGTACATGGTTCAGTTTGATGGCTAACGGAGGCACATCCGCCTGTTAACGAACGAGTAGGATTTTGTGAAGGACAGGGAGTGTTGTTATCTTCATCGGACACACGGTGTTCGCCGATTGAAGGAAAACGTGGGGACAGCACACCCAAGTCTGCTAAGGTTTCTTGAGATAGGTATAGCGTGCTGACGTCGCTGCTGATATATATCATGGCGTGGCATTGAACACGCTGACCGTCGCGGCTATTCCCCTGTATGACACCGAAGAAAGCCCCTTCAATGGAAATGCGTGAGTGGTTGGCGGCCACTAAGTTAGGAGCAGGGAGGAGGATACTGCGTTCAAATCCAGCAGCTAGGAACTCGCGTAGCGACCATACATTAGTCTGAGCGCCGGTGTCTGCGATGGCCACTACATTCTTTGCTATGGGAGGAGGGTGCTTACTGCGGCACCAGGCTTGGTCCATAGAAATGTTTACGGAGATAGTGGGGTGTTCTCGCATGTTTGCTTTAACCCATTGATCATTGACGAGGGCGTGGTGGTTATCCTCGGCATCGTTACTCTCAGTAGATGAATTGGTCGGAAGAATTGCTCCTAAGTGGCTGTCATTGTTAACGGGTAAATGACTTCTTTCATTCTGAATGGCAGCTGATGTTGGCGAGGCCTGGTTGTGGTGCTTATTGCGGCGGCGAGAACGAAAGCAGTCAATGCATAGGGTGTGTGGTGTTGAGTTCCATCCACGGGGCCCTTTCGAGTACAAGCTAAATAGTTGTTTGCAGACTGGGCATGGAGACTTCTCTGATCCGTCGTGAGCTACAGGGGCGGTCTTCTGGCGCTTGAAAGCGGACACAGCGGAAACATCTGAAATGGGTGCAGCATTCCGCGCCATCTCCTTGCTCTCGACGAGGGCGATGACATCATTGATAGCGGTAGTAAGTATATTAGCGGTACCTAATACCTCGCGACGGATTTCTACATCGCAGATGCCTTTCAGCAGTGTGTCTCGTATCATGTGGTCAGTATAGTCAACTTTTTGACCACACTGACAATCTGCAGAGAATGCACAGGTGTCAGCTTTTCCACGCACCCGTGCGGCAAAAGATCGAAAGGCTTCGTCGCGCCTTTGGCACATCTGCATGAGGTCTGTCCTCAAAACACCAGTGGCGATGGGGATGACAGCTAAACGCCGCATGGAGGTGAGTAAATCTGTAAGAGGTCGCGAGGCTACGTCGGCGTCAGATTTTAGTAAATTGTCTCCTAATTCCTTGCTGGCACATTGAAACAGCTGTGAGGGGGCTGACGTGTCATCAATGCCAGAGCCTGCTTTAAAAACGTGCCATCGACGCGTAAACACGTTCCACTCTTCCAAGGACACCCCAATACCGATGTGGGGTCTCTCCAGCCTAGGTCCTCGGTTCTCAGTAACAGGGGCAGGAACGGCGGCTTGACCAGCAGGTGCCGCCGTCGCGTGACTAAATGAATGACTTTGCAGAAGGGCGCATGCGATGGGTTCTGTCACATCTTCTGACTGGTAGTCGCATCCCGGATAAGCGCAGGATATAACAACCATCTTACTGTACTAGGCCTAACTAGTGATTACTAATCTAGGCTAACCTAGTCGATTCAATCATGAAGAAATATCACCAATTTTCGGAGCATAAAATATAATACCCGAAAATGATTGAATCGACTCTGCAATAAAGAACATAAATAAATAACTGAACTAACGAAACTACGCTGCCACACAATAACTGATAAAGCAGGTTACTCTTAACCGCTGAGCTCAACTGAGCACGCAGTGCGATAACAGAATATAACGGTAGGGGAGCGATAGTGATGTCATAAGTACGACACAAAGACGGTACAAACTCTAGGCATAATCCTACAGGGCCGGCGCCAAGGGGGGGCAATCAACAAGCTTACTCTTTTGAAGACGGCGACTTTTGAGCTTAATTTTAAACTTTGGCTCCCCTAAGTGGACTGCTCTGGCATGAGGTCATAATAATAAAGGCGATATTTTAGCCTTCCTGCAAGACTTGTCTCTGTAGCGTGTTTGCACCGGAAAAAAGTGCCGGTACCTTCAAAATTTAGAAATGTTACAGTGTGTGGGGAAAAGCGGACCGGCGGGGTAAAGTAGCACATAGGCCTGCCCATAGCTTATAAAAATGATTAATGGCCAAATTACCACTGAGTTCAGTGAAGCGTGACTAGCTACAGAACGTTGCAGACGCTACTTTCAAGGTTTTGTAGAGTAGAAAACTGGAAAGTAGTGGCGCCGCCGCGAGGGGACGACCGCCCCCCAATGATTTTTTGATCATTTTTCCGAATCACCTAGAACCGCAGAGTTTTTTTTCAGGGGGTAGGGGGTGACGTCAGGTGCTTTCTGCAATGTAATTTTTGTAACGAAATGTCTAGCTCCGTCTCGTGTTCTAAATATTTTTCGACATTTCTAATTTGGTAATTTGCAAACGCTTGTGTCAAAAGCAATCACTGCTTACTGTGAAAGACAGTGGTTATATTTATATCAATGACCAGCTGTTGTATCATAAAAGCCAACGGGAAGGAATAAGCACTTGGCAGGGCCGGCGGAATCGCCGATAGAACCTCCCGGCCGGGGAGGGCAGGCCTGGTCAGGGGCCCCGCCCTGAACACCGCGGCTATTTTTTTACTTGGATATGATTTTAATACACGTGTGCTACGACACCACATTAGTTTGTTTGTGTGCGTGTGTGTAGAAAGGTGCTGGCGGGGGGTGGAGAAGGGTTGATGAATGTTGGACTCCTGTTGCGTCGCTCTTGTTCGAAATGTAGGCTGCTGTAGGCAAAATCGCTTGTATGTAAATGATTTATTTTAATCTGTTGAATGAATGAAAGCATAGCCTAATTTTCTTCTGTCAAAAATACACATGTCATGAAATATAAGCTATAGCAGCAATATTAACTTCCTATTTCATGCGCCTTGCTTTGAATGAGGTCGTTCCAGGGTTGCCTTGGTGAAGGGGTCCGGGGAAGCTTGCCCCCCTAGTTCTAATAAAATTGTTTGTTGGGGGAGTCCAGGAAGGGCTCTTAAATTCGGCCAAGTTCTTGTGAACGCATTTCGTAAAAGGTTTGCAAGGGGGGCGTGAGCATAGCAGTGATTTAATGATTGAACGTAAGTTTTCAAATCTTTTTTTTGTCAAACATCAAACCTTGTTTGCCCGAAACAGCTGCATCCTTTCCATTAAATCGATTAAAACATTGCAAATATATTGTTATAGTTTCTGCATGTTGTTTGAAGCGTGGTGGGCAGTGCCGTGTCAACGCATCTACAAAGTTTGGTCCTCCCGGTTGGAGAGGGGGGCATTTGCTGGGGCCCCACAATGTGGTTGTATAAGACTCACAATTAGAGGCCAAAAAATATACAGAAAGTTTTGTCAAACAGTTGCTGAAAAAGCATTATAATTGCAATTTGCAATTACAGTAGGCCTACATATGTAAATTGCAATTAAATTTTCAAAAAATTTTCGGGGCAACATGCCCCCGAATCCCCCTAGAGTAATTGATTTTCATTCCGCTTCAAATTTGATCTGATTTTTCCACACACTGAAACTGTGCGCACGAAAGTTTGGGGCGCCCTTCCTGAGGAAATTTTTGGATACGTCCCATGAAATAATACAGTAATTAATGAGGAAGTTCGTAACCGAGTCGAAAAAGCGCGAAACTGCCCGAATACTTGTAGATATCAAAGGGTCCCATCTGGAGCTTTTTGGGGGGGACGGGCAACAGTCTTCACACGGCACTGGTGGCGGGGAGTAGACAAAAATAACTAACTCCAAAGGGGGCCTTACTGAAAAAGTTTACGAACATCTGGTATAAAATAATGAATTGTTTTGCATTATACAGGGCCCCCTATTTTGAAATTTACCAAGGCACCCCTGGCTGGTGCATGGTAGGTGTTTAGAAGATTGAAGATTTACCATGTTTTTTGCACAAAAGCATTAGGGGTATGCGACTCCGCAAGCAAAATGGATCAAAATTGGTTCGTCAAATGGATCGCTAAAAGTTCAAATTTATGATATATTATAACTTTAAATAACGCCTACTTTTAACTTCAATTGTTCTTTTAAGTACCGTTTATTGGCAAATGGGTTGATGATTTTCTTCTGATTTTTCCCACGCCTTGTCACACTGCGCTGGGCCGTTTGTCATTAATTTATCGTTGTGACGCTAGCGCAAAAACGGCCAGTAGTTCAAGTGTTAAAACGATTTTAGGTAAAACATTTGCCTGTAGTCCGGTAAACTTTGCTCTGTGGAACCAGAGAGTGTTTTTGAGAATTAGAATTTAATAAAAACGAGTATTTCTCACGCACCGGTTATACGCAGGAATTCCATACCGTCCTTATTTCATAGATTTGTTCTTATTTTGAGAGAGTACATCTTGGAAAATATTATTGTCCTTATGTTTTGAAATGTCCTTATTTTTGGCTTGCGCCCTTATTTTGTCTTATTTAGACTTCATAAACCAAGCTTTGTGTTATTTGTCTTGCCTTATAATTTGTCTTATTTTCAAAGTTTTGTTGTGACATCATAAAAGACAGGCATGAAGCAGGCGCGGATTAAACAGTTTTTCATGGTGATGACGTAAAGATGCTACCATTACGGTAATTCAGAGGTATTAAAGTGCATCATCGGATTGTAATGTTTCTAGTCTAAATTATTACGCAATTGCAGTTACCCTGATTAAGCTATATAATGCCATAACTAAGGAAACAACCAAGATATTTCATTCATACTTTTGATTGATGCTTTAAGCTTCATTTAAGGAGAGAAAAGGTTTCACAGAAACTCAAGCTATCAAGCCGTGGTTAAAAATTTACTGCAAAATTTTAGTTTACCTCATTTTTGGGCCATAGGAAGGTTAACTGACTAAAGCAAGCCAGCTTTTGCAACATCTTAAACAAGGTGTAGCCATGGGGATAAAACAGTTAATTGCTTCCCTCCAAAAATCTGTTTCAAAAACCGACCTCGATATAAGCAACGCATATAAACCTTGATATAAACATTTAATATGTGCTCATTATAAAGGGGTAAGTTTCTTCCTTAACTGTCTGGAAAAGTGAAGATAGCGGATCATGAGAAAACACTGCCCTTCCTACCGAAACATTATTAAGCTAAAATGAATTGCGCGCGAGAGGAATCCCTGATCAAGCGATTAAGATCAAAAATAGCGTCGATATTGTCCAAAGCATTTTTCACCCAAATCACAGCGACGTTATCATCAGATGCTCTCAAACACATAATCGGGATGTCTGAAAAACGTAGCACTCCAGCTCCTGAGACAGTTACGGTACGTAAAAACAATGTTGTCTCCCCCCCTGTTTCGCCCCTGGGCCTCTTCAAATCTTTTGTTGGTCTGATCTTCCTTGGCAGTATTTATATTTTATTCTTAGCACTACGGCAGTGTTAATTTAGTTTTTTATATTTTAATAATTTTTCAACAAACAGGCCGGTTATTGCGCAGTTGTCAAAGATGTCGCTATCGATGCGGAAAGTTTAAGGTTCAATTCCCAAGCCGGTCAAATCGGATGTACTGCAGCCAACGGCTCGCCACCGCTGCGACGTTTCTTCGCAGCTGCGTTGTTCAGGCGCTAAGCCGCCGGGTCGGGCCCCGCCACTCGTTACTATGCTTCGGTACTACAGCGAGTATAACGAAACGAGTAAGTTGTAATGAAGATATGATTCAATTTTTTGAAACAATTTTTGTGCGCAGCCATAGTTACTGCAGATACACCGCATTGAAGGAAACTCCTACTTATTAAGTGCTTCGCAGTAGCATCTATGACAAAAATGCAATTCAAGCAAAACACATCAGAAAAGTTGGACTACCGGTATTGTTGCATCGCATCGTAATGAAAGTTTCTCGAGATTAAATTAGAAAGCTGGACAGAACAGAAAAACATGATAGCAATTGCGACAAGCTCCGCTCGAAGAAAAGTCGGTTCGTTTCAAAAAAGAAAGGTTTCTTTTTTCTGCAATCGTCAAGGGGGTGAGTGTTGACTGTGGGTGTTGGCTGTTGACAGCTAGTGTAGTTCATGCCAACAGTTCAATTTCATCAGTTTGTTTGTATATCTTTTTTTATTGTTTTATTTTCTTATTTTAAGCCACATAATTGCATCTTGGGTTTTTGTGTAAGTGAAGTATATGCATCATGGAAGATGACCTAGCTGAGTGTCGAACCCGCAAAACCAGTTGCGTAGTCCTACGCACCAACCACTCGGACAACTCCATGTGCTGTTTTTATATCTTGGACTAATTTTCGCCTGAAAAAGGGGGTACTGCCTTCTATTGGTTAACGCATGCTAATTACAGAAAATAAGGTTGGACCCTAGCTGGCAGAAATAAGACTTGCCGGCTCTAAACACTTGGCTTATAGTATAGTATTACAAGCAGTCTACTGAGCTGAACTACAGTTCCTAGATTTTCAAAGCATAATGGCATATCAGTAAGCTACTTCAATACCTTACCTTACAACATAAGCAAACTCTTTTTTTGTATTATGCTTTTCCGCAATACTGCTTTAATGCAATAGCCTACACTGTTTCACCGAATAAGCAATCCAACTAACCTTTTCATCATGAATTTATTTCTGACTTTCATGTGGATTATGATGTAGGCCTAACCAGCAACAATAGCTGCAGCAGAGCCGTTAATAAGAAAGAACTTTGATGACAGAAAACGCTGCTACTCAAACGACCTTCCTAAATCTGGAGTATTTCAAATTTTAATACCAATTATGACATTTGCTAACAAGTAAAAATTTATAAAAATTTTGGAAATTTCGGGGGGGGCCCGGGCCCCCTGCCCTCTCCCCCCATAAATCCGCGCATTGCATGAAGCATTATTAGCACTCCAGGCTGTCTAGGTTATAATAATAATAACAACTGAGGTTATTTTCAAATTATATAGAACGAGAAATTCAACAGTAATTGAGGGAAACTGCGAAGTGAGCTTGCGCTCTTCGAGTCAGCAGCCACCCGTTATATATCAAATTCGATTGGCTGCAGCCGCGAATTGAACCCGTCTCGTAGGACCTGTCACCTGCGCGCGGTACTGCTAGGTTAGATGGGAAGGTGTTGTATCTTTTGCTCAATACCGCATATCCAGGCAGTTTAATTATTTTTTCAGTCGTCCTTATTTTGGGTTCCAGATCGATGAAATCCTTGCATACTTTAGACAGTCAGCTAATTTTAAAAGCCAGCTTAAATAAGTTTTGTAACTTAAATAAGTTTTGCCAGCTTAAATAAAGAAATTTAAATAGGTACCTAGATGCAAAATCGGACGCAATCGCATTTCGTGCGAAGGCATATCCAGCCTTCAGGTTCGTTCATCAAAAATTACTCGAATATGCATGAAATGCAAAATCGGCTTTACACAGAATTATACAATGCAATTTAAATCAGTAAGTTACGTTCGAAAATGCATCAAAATACGTGCATAGATTTAAAACTAGGGTACGTAGATGCAAAATCGGACGCAATCGCATTTTGTGTAAAGACATATCCGTCAAGTTCGTTCATCAAAAATCGTACCAGTATGCATGAAATACAAAATCGTATGAAAATCGCATTCTGTGTAAAGCCATCTTTACCTTCCATTTTGCTTGCGGATAAAGGGGGCCCCACGTGAAGTTTTCAGGGGGGGGCTCAGTTGGCCTAGCGCCGGCACTGGTAGGCCTACTTGGCGAAATCATAGTTGGTTGACAATAATGAAATACTTTAATTTCATGAAGCCTATTCGTAAATCGTGACTAGTGTATTAAGTGTAACGTTTTAAAAAATTTGAAGTGGCAGCGGGCAAGTGAGGGTTTTTCAGAATCAGAAAACTCTTAGGTTTTAGCAAGCATTTATTGAACTTAGATTGATTGGCTATTCAAAGCAGAATGTAATTTAGCCGAATAGTATTAAATTTATTGCTTTTCTGACGAGAGGCACCAATAAGCTTGCCTCAAGAACTCCGAAATGATGGCTAATTTAAACTAGGAATTCCCTTTTTCCCGGATTTTCAACTTTCCGGGAAACGGGTAATATTTAAAAAATTTTTCGGGAATCGCGGGATCCCGAAAATCCTCGGAATTCCCGGGATTCGGGAAATTCCCGGGAAAATTTTCCCGAGCTTGATCATTTTGACATTTTTTATGATTTTCAGCATTTCACATCTAATTTTTCGCATTTTGTTACGTTGTGTTGACAAACTTAGTTCGAGTTTTTTATTTTTTCGACAAATTGTGAAAAAATTTTGATCTTACAAGCATTTCGTCTTAAAAAATTTTGCGAATCTTGAAAAAAAATTTTTAGTAAGCAAAAAAAAAATTTAAATTTGCAGTAACGCATTTTTTATGTCGGAATGATAGATATCAGTAACACTGAAACCCTTATTAATGTAACTTTAAAAAATTTCCCGGGATCCCGACATAAATTTCCCGTTTGCGGAAATTTACAAACAGCAATGCAAATTGTGTTGTGGTGGGTATGTATAAAAGCACAGAGAAAGAATAAGTAAAAGATTGAAAAGTTTTAAATTTCCCGTCTCAAAATCTCGAAAGGGAAACCTTAATTTAAACCAACCAAAAACAATGTACCGGTATCAATAACAGTCTTGTAGACAGTGGCGTTGCAAGAAGGAGCAGGGGGATACAAAGTAAGCTGCCGGGGCTCGTCATGTTTTCAGGGGCCCGGACAGTTTGACCAGACAAAGCGCCATCGCAAGACGAAGACCCTTTTCTTTTGTTTTGCTCTTTACTCGGTTTTTAGTGAAAAATAGGACGTCTGCAGACGTGATGACCTTTTTGTTGCTCCTCACTAGATTTTCAGTGGAAAATAGGATGACTGCGGACGTATGACTTTTTTGGGGGGACACATGAGTTGGCTCGCAATGGTGTCCTACCCTGGGTTCCTCGCTGGTACTCGGTGCCTTTGGTTGTAGCTTTAAATTAGCCACATTTAGCTAAAGAATACGAATATTATTAGATAGATTAGATTTAAATTATAGGTTAGACATATACTGTAAAATTTTGCTACAGCATAAGCTATTGGTAATTGGCTATTAAATAGCTTACATTAAAATGGACGACTCATACGAGCCAAGCAGGAGCTTATTTAGGGAGGGGCATTGCGCCATGCCCCCCTCCTTTGACTCTGCCTTTTAGTCAAAAAGAATAACACTAAGGGTGCCAAGTAACTGAAATATGCCAGACTCATTCGATGGTTTCTGTAGCTTATGCCCAGGTGCGGATGCAGGGGGGTTGGATGAAGGCTATGCCTTCTTTCATCAGCCATTTTCGAAAATGTTTTCGATGTATACAATTTTTCTATGATTTACAAACTCTGGTAAGAAACATTCATCTTCCAGGACGAATGATCTTGCCAGGATCACTCATCCCTTCGGATAAATATTTCCTAAAGAATTTAACCTTTGTGGTACGCATATCCACTCGTGTGGCTACGTCACCATTCCAGTCAAACTCTTTACGTGGCCAGGGTGAAGAGCAAACAACTAAAGAGCAGCGTCCTTCCTGGCCTACCGGACGGGAAGTCATGACGACTTCCTCTTGTCGTCATGAGAGAGTCATGACGACTTCCTCTTGTTGTCTTGTCGTCTTGTCGTCATCAGAGGAAGTCGTCATGACTTCCCGTCCGGTAGGCCAGGAAGGACGCTGCTCTTTAGTTATTTACAAACTCTTCGATAGCTATAACCCTTACGCCTTAAGCACGCATAATGAAAAATGTGCGAGCAAAATGCATCATAGGCTATTTGGCAAAGCACTCAGAATTAGGGATAAAATATTTGAACAAAATTTGCCTGCAAATTATTCAAAAATCACTAAAATAGCCATTACAGCATGTAAAATTTCAAAATTCTCCGGGGGGGCATGCCCCCCGGACCCCCCTAGAGCTTTTCCTGTTTCTCAATCAGCTTCACACATTTTCAGTCAAAAAAATCACGCTTGAAAAAATGTGGAAATTATGGCCCCCCTCCCCCCCCCTTTAAAGTTTCTCGCTGCGCTACTGGATCCAATTATGCCGTTACCAACAAGTATCAATGAAAGAAATGCTCCAACAAATCATGGCAGAATTATTACAACAAAATCACAGAATGAATAGACCTATCCTCGAAGTGCGAAAACTAATCGACGATTTATTGTCGATTGGTATAAAGACCACTGCTCTTGACTGGAATATCCCGACGTGTTGGAAGCTGCGTTTTGTTTTCATTATCGCGTCTTCAATGCCACAGTAAGTAAACTAATTAAAAATGAAGCTAGTTTTAAAAACTTATGTTGGCTACATTGTCTCAGAAACGCAAATAAGTTGGTCACATTTCATCTAAGAAAACCCGTAGATTCGACTTGTGGGTGAAAGACTATGGATCGATTCCAGATTTCCCAATATTTTACTGCGCTTCAGCAATACTTTTGTTGTTGTTTATTTCTACGCAAAATATGCTCAGACGCAAACGAAGGAGGAAAAGATGGTATAGAAAAAGGAAGGCGTAACAAAATGTTTAGGCCTAACCGCTGAAGCATGCAGATTGCAGACCCATAACCACTATAAAAGCAATTAAAGGTCTACATCAGACACGGGCAAACTACGGCCCGCGGGCCAAATCCGGCCCGCCGGTTCTTTTATTTTGGCCCGTCGGCATTTACAGAAACCCAAACTCCCACCATGAATTGAACGGAAGACCTTTTTTTTCCTTTAGAGATCACTGATAGCAGTAATTTTCAAAAAAAAATAGCCTCAACGGTGCAGAATTGAAATCAAAAACGAGGTGAAAACCTTTTATTTTGGAGATCACATTCGTACGTGGACTGTGATCTCCCCCCCTCCCCAAAAAAAAGAGAAAAAGGTCTTCACCTTGTTTTCCAATCAGCGTGCGGCCCACGGCTTCAACAGTTTCTCCAAATCTGGCCCTTCGTGTGAAAACTTTGCCAACCCCTGGTCTACATGGTTGCACAAAAATGCACAACCGATGATATTTGCAGAAACTTAATCACTACACCTAATGTAAATGAAGAGAAACAATGTGAAATATATTGTGTGATATTGACAAACACATAATATTTTATTTTATTTCAGACCACAAGGTCCATAGTAACGAAATCATATCAAAAAGAAAGCAGAAAAATTTACATTCACAAAACAGATACCGTAGCATTTAGTCATTTGCTATATAGACCATATCGAGATAATGACTATAATAACCAGAGCGAAAAAACACATCAGAAGTCATCAACGCAGATATTAACTTATTCTCAGAAAGAAAGCACCGAGAAACAAATAAAAACAAGGATTTTCTGATTAAAGCAGAAAAAGTAGTTACATGGGCAGAAACTTGGCACTCCCGAGCACTGACATAACGAGGTAAATCATGCAAAATTCTATACGAGTCATTATAAGCAACACGCAACTTTCTGAAAGTATCAGAACGATAATTACACCATAAGTTACTCGCATAAAAACTTGTACAATACGAACGGAACAAAGTATTTTTAACAACGGAAGAGCATTTTGAAAAGCGATATTTCAATTTGTTGCCAGTACCATATAGAAATCTTACTTGTCTAAGAATGTCGTCGTCATCAAACAAATTGCTGTTAAGTTGTACCCCTAAATACCTTACTGAATTTACAAAACTGATGGTAGCATCACTACCAAGCCTAAGAACAGGCATGCAGGATAAACTAAAATACCTCGGAGCACACAGCATAGCATAAGACTTGTTGCAATTAAAAACAATATCATTAACTTTAGCATATGCACTGCAAACATCGATTAGATCCTGTAGTCCTGCCAAACTAGGACTCATCAAACAAATGTCATCGGCAAAAAAAATGTGGTTTATGCAGGAATTGCCCACATAACAACCAGCTCTGACATTATTTAGCAGCCTAGATAGGTCATCAATATACACTGAAAACAGGAATGGACTAAGGACACCTCCTTGTCACATAAACTTAGTCATTTTTAAAAAGTAGGTAAGCATGACTATTCACCTCTTTGTAAATTTGGGACGTATTCTCCACAAGAGGTTACTACGGTACGGAATTATTTTTCGTACTATATTCCTCTAAAAATATGCCGTACCGTAATTTCGTACCTCGCAAAATTACCGTACGCACCAGTACGGTACATAATTTTTTCCGTACCGTAATACCGTACCTTTCCGTACCACATTTTTTCAACCAATTTACGTCAAGAAAAATTCAGCAAGAAACTTTTGCCATTGCATTTTTTAAAATATTTAATTGCTTATTTATCCTCCTATCACGAAAAAGCGATCAAAGCGCTATACGAGCCTGCTTACGAGTTGCCAGCCGTCTGCCTTCCACACCAAGATTGGGGAATCCCGCTAAGTGCATTTCCAAACAGCCCAATAAGTACACTTGCCGACTTGTCCTTCACACTGTCCCTTTAATGCTGAACGTCGAGCAGGGACGCTGTGAATACCAATTTTAAAGTCATTGTTGGTTTGACCCGACTCGAAATCAAACCCTAGTACCCTGTCCATGCAACTCCCGAGGCGAACGCGGTTACCACTCGACCATTTGAGCTGTAAAAGTCATGTCAAACTCCAGATTTATCGTCCTTATCATTTATCGTCCTATTTTAGCTGTTACAAAACTTCGCTTTCACAGGCTGCAAAAGTTTATTGGTTATTCTCCATACCAGTAGAGAAAAAAGCGAAAACTTAGGGGGGGACAGGGCCGGTTTGATAGCCAATGATCAAGGATACTCATTTTGGTTTGCCCTTAGGTTGCGACCTCTAAAAAAGTTCTTCATCCGGTAAGGGGTGGGGGTGTCCTAGTGCCCCTCCTGGTTACATACCTGACGAAATCAAGAGTTTAAATACCTCAATGAATATATTAAACATAGTATTGGTATTGAAACATCAGAACAATAAATCAAAGAACAATAGATGCAGCAAAGACCCAGGCTACAGGCCTGCAAAAGTACGAGGTTTCACCCCTCCGCTAAAAAGCTTTGTTCTCTCAAAGAGATAGGCTACGTAGGCTATTAACTGATAACTATTTTAAAGCGGGACAGCGCTGTTTCAGGCTATTAGCCCTCATCAGTCGCCCTAAGGTAAGATACATTTATTTTCCAGAGCAAATGATTTCGTCAGGAACCCTCATTCCTTCGGATAAATATATCCTAAAGAATTTAACTTTTGTGGTACGTATCCACTCGTGTGGTCACGTCACCGCGGTGGTCAAATCCTTTACGCGACCAAGAAAAGCAATGTTCTTCCTGGCCTACTGGAGGGCTAATAGCCCGAAACAGCGCTGTCCCGCTCTACGGTACGTTTGCCTGGAGTGCTTTGCACTGCTGGCGATGGAGAGCTGATATTAGCCTCCGACCCAACAAAAAGAATTCGTCATCACTTCCCGTCCAGTAGGCCAGGAAGGACATTGCTTTTTTAGTTATTGCTCTTTACCCTGGCCACGTAAAGGATTTGACCACCGCGGTGATGTGACCACACGAGTGGATACGTACCACAAAAGTTAAATTCTTTAGGATATATTTATCCGAAGCAATGAGTAATCCTGACTAGATTATTCGCTCTGCAAGATGAATGTATCATACCTAAGAGCGGCTGACGAGGGCTAATAGCCCGGCACAGGGCTGTCCCGCTCTACGGTACGTTTGCCTGGAGTGCTTTGCACTGTTGGCGATGGAGAGCTGATATTAGCCTCCGACCCAACAAGAGGAAGTCGTCAAGACTTCCCGTCCTGTAGGCCAGGAAGGACATTGCATTTTTAGTGAAAACTATTTGTAGATTCGTACTTTGTTTTACTGCTTCCTCCTTTTATGATAATTGTTCTTTTCATAGATCAGCATACCGTAATTTTGTTAATTAGAACTTTATCATAAACTGGCGTCACTATACGCAGGATTATGATTGAACAATTGAATTATAATTATGGCATAACAATTTAGCTTGTTCACAATATTGTTATTTAAAATTGTGAGGGGTGACTGGTGGTGAGTGTGAGCGGCGAGCGCAACTGACTGGGTAACGTCACAGGCAAGAAGGAAAAGTGCAGTACTTGGAAGCAAAAGTGCACAGCGTCCGTTACTGTAGTACGGAAAGTGTACGGTCCGGAAAATATAATACCGTATTTCCGTGCCGTACTTTTTCTAAAAATTCCGTACGTAGTTCCGTAACGTACTTTTTGCCAAAATCTAACCGCACCGTAATTCCGTATCGAACCGTACCGTAGTAACCCCTTGATTCTCCAGTGTTAATAAATACGTCCCTGGCATTAAATGGAGAATACGTCCCTGATTTACAGTGATTATTTCTTTTAAAAATTTTTTTGGAAGTGTGGTGCGCTTATGAATTATCAATTTCGATACGCAAGATATGCCTGGTATCAAAGTCTTACCTACTATAAAAATAGTTTCCAAAAATAGCTGCTTTAACCTATGATCCTGTTAAAATTATACGCTACAATATAGTTACAAAATGAAAAAAAAAAAAAAAAAAACAGTAAGAAGTGCAATAGCCTACTTTAGGAATGTCGGTTAAACTACACCTAAGGAAAGCTAATATACCTATCGTCTTTATGTTTTCGTGTAGCTCTGCAAAAATCACGAGTTATAACGTCATTCCACCCATTAATGTTTTTTCTGGCGGTGCCACTGACCAAAACCGCAAGAAATCGGTATCGAGACCAACACCACTGTCTGACATTGCAAAATTTGAAACTTGCAATCAGGGCCGGATTTACCAATAGGCTAGGCAGGCTGAAGCCTAGGGCCTCGGAGAAATATGGGGCCTCGACACGAACAACGAAGACCTTCTTTTTGTCAAGACCTTTTTCTTTGAAATTGACCATCAAGGCCTTTATAGGCCTCAACGTAGAGACAAGAGCGTATTTAGGGAGGCATTGTGTCATGGCCCCCCCTTTTGACTCTGCCTTTTAGTAAAAAGAACAAAATTATTGGTGCCAAGCAGAGCCAGCGCCAGAGCAGTCGACTTAGGGGGGGGCCAAACGCTTATTAGGGGGGGGCCAAAGTTTAAAATTAAGCACAAAAGCCGCTGTCTTTAAAAGCGAAAGCTTGTTAATTGGGGGGTCAAGCATGTCGATTGGGGGGGCAGGCCCCCTGGCCCCCTTGGCGCCAGCTCTGGTGCCAAGTGACTAAAATATGCCGGACTCTTTTAATGGTTTCTGTAGCTTATGGCCAGGGGGTAAGATGAGGGGCACGCATCCTCCCACCAGCCATTTTCAAAAATGTTTTTGATGTATATAATTTTTCTATAATTTCAAACCTCATCCATAACAATAAGCCTTACGCCTTCAGCACGTACAGCAAAAACGTGCAAACAAAATGCATCATATTTGGTGAAGCACTAGGATTAGGGTCAAAAAATTTAAACAAAATTGACGTGAAAATTATTGAAAACGCACTAAAATAACCATTACAGGATGTAAATTTTCAAAAATTTTTCGGGGGAGCATGCCCCCGGATTCCCCTAGAGCCTTTTCTGTGTCTCAATCAGCTTCAATTTAGTTCTGCCAAAAATTACGATTCAAAAAAATGTGGAAATTATGCCCCCCTTTCAAAATTTCTCGCTACGCCACTGCATAGAGATGAGTCTGATCATTGCTCACTATAGGGGCTCATTGATCTAATAGCCTAGGGCCTCTCATTGTCTAAATCCGGCCCTGCTTACAACACCTTCAATGTTTTTGACGATCAATTATTAACGAACTTTATGCCTTTATCTAATATCTGTTTGATTTGTACACTGTGCAGTCAGTAGTTACGTTTCAGACAGCTTCGCTCGCAGCAAGTAACCACAACAGCGAGTTTATTTTTGGCCTCAGGTAAAAATCAAGCGCAAAATGGCGCGATCAATACAGGAAGCAGGTAGGCTCCGAACAGACTTTTCGGTCATCAAGCAATGACGTAATAACGCGATAGCCGATATCCGCGGTTTTGCAAGGTTTCGCCTGCATGGGTTTACACTACTATATACGCGTCCAAAGAGGCAGTTGGAGTTAGTTCCTCATTTTATACTAGTTCGCATGTGCCAATAAATACTTGCTTTTGCTGTTGTACTTTATTAACTAAATTTGGATAGAGGTTATTGGGCTGAAACTTGTCTGCATTTCAAAATACATACCAAAAGAAGCAGAAACTGGAGATTCACTGAACATGTTTGAGTCGTTGATTAATAAAAGTTTAATGCGAAGTACGAAAATCTTTTGACTGAGTTAGTGTTTTCAGCATGTCAGGTTTAAAGCTGATATCTAGAGTTCAACTCAAGTCAAGCACGACTTGCAATGTTTGTGTTTTGAATATTTTTTTAGAGGAAGTAGTTAATACTTTTCCGGGTAGGGGTAGACCTACTCGGGTTGGGAAGAAATTTAATAACGGAAAATAAAGATTGATGTCATATTCTGCTACTGCATTTTGCTTAGTGATTAGCATTAAACTTTATCCCGAGAGTAAAAATTGGTCTTTACCCAACCAGAGCTGGACACTCGGTGCTTTAAAAGTAACGACAATATCGATACCGATGTTTTGCAAAAAAGTGGCGCCGGTACCGATAACGGTACATTTTTTAAAAGCAACGACGGTAACGATACTCGTTGCCGATAGTCGATACTTTTTGAATAAAAAATTATCTTGTTTTTTTAGCAAAATTTGCGACCATTGCGATCATGTTTGCGTCAACTGCTGCGACTGCCAATGCACACAGCTGCGATTTTCTTACGCAAAAATCGTGCGACTCGTGCGATGCGATTCCAGCGACCAATCGCGCTAACTACGCACACAGAATACGACTGAAGCGAGTGCGGTCATCGCAAGTGAAAAGAAGTGCGTTCTACGATTCCTGCGACAAAGTAGAACATTTTCTAACGCGTACCAGTAGTGATCACATTCGATCTGAAGGATTGAAGCTGCTATGTTTTTGAACTTATTTTTCATGAAACTCGTAGCGAAAGTGTTGTCGTCTAGTAGCTCATTTTTTATGATAAAAAACCTTGGCAGAAATCTTAATGATTTCCATATACTGTAGGTATGCCTTAATTACTACCGTAGTTGCGGAGGACGATGTATTAAAGTTATTCAATCTTTACTTACCGTTAAATATTTTAGCGTATTGCAAACAGTTTGCTTGGGAAGATGCGCATGATCAGAATTTTCTTCAGGGGGGCTAACTTTGCCGAAGAGAATAAAGACCAATATTTTAGAAATGTCTGTTTTAGAGCACTTACAGTGTAATGATGTAAGCATCTTTTTTTCTTCCGTCAGCTGTTATCATGATGCTTTAATGACACGTCCAGCGATCACGGTTTAGTAATCATCCTTAAAATGGCAAGTTTGCTGCTCAAGTGAACACAATGTTCAAGTGAAAACTTTACTTTACTGCGTTTACTTGTAATTCCGCTCTTGGGTTCAAAGTCCATTCCAAAACAAAGTAGGCTACCAAAATATCGAGGTAAATCGTCAAAACGTTCCAAAGCATTTCGAAAAAATAGTCAAAACGTTCCAAAACATTCCAAAAAAATAGTCAAAACGTTCCAAACATTCCAAAAAAAAAGTACCGAAATAACGACGGTACCAAAAACGGTATACTGTATTTTTAAATAATATCAACGTCACTGAAAAAGTACCGCGCTACTCTGACGCCGTAGGTTACTGCCTAGTTCTGACCCCAACACCACAAGGGAAGCGTCGTTTGTGCTACCAAGTGTATGCGAATTTATCGAGTGTGAAGAAGTATCCAAAAAGAGCTAGGAGATGCAGCAGTACAAGAGTGTAAATAAGACCGACTTGATCAATCCAATGGGGGGCGACGAACAAGTTCCAATCACAGAACTTTTGGAGAATTCTTATGCGGGAGAAATTTCCGCCATGATAGTTTTATGCTGAAAATAAGATTTCTCTACAAATTTTAGAAAACATCTCTGAAATTTTGTGCTAAAGAGTGGGTTAGCTTTTTACATGATGACTGAATTAGATGAGATAAAGCTAAAAGTCGTAATTTTGGGAGAGCCTGGGACAGGGAAAACGACTCTGATGAATCGATACTGCAAAGGAACTTATTGCAGCTTTGTAGAAACTGGTATTGGTTCAGACTGCGTTAAAAAAAAGATTGAAATTGACGGCACAAAAGTCATTGTAGAGGTATGGGATACGTTGGGACAAGAAATATTTCAAGCTGTTAATCAACTTTTGTATCGTGGAACCCACTGTTGCGTCTTGGCCTATGATGTACGGTCGATGATGTCGTTCAAAGCGATATCATATTGGCGTGATACCCTTGAAACTCGGGGATACCCCGTTGATGGCAAAACTTGCCCTTTTGTAGTTGTGGGAAACATGATTGACGTAGATGTCCAAAAACATGAGGTATCCAGAGACGCAGCGGAAGAATGGTGCAAAGCAAAGAAATTTCCTCTTTTTGAATGCTCAGCTAAAAGTAATGATAACGTAAATACAGCATTTGCAACTGTAATCAAGCTGGCTCTGCAAGAACAAAGACGTGTTTCCCAGTACAACGTGAAGCAGGAAAAACTTCGACTGGAGAGAGAAAACGCAAAAACCAAGTCGGGTTGGTGCTGATGACACAAGATTGCAGAGGTATGAGCTTGCCCTTTCACGGGTTTGCTTTGCATATATACACTCTTCAGCTTTGGCTGACATTTTGAAATTTTGAAAAAGTGTTTATTAACTGAAATTTGTGGTTTTTGTTGTTTTCGCATTGAAACTCGTATTAGTTAATAACGAGTTGGGCAGTGGTTGTTTAACTTTTTGTGGTTGCGCGCCCCTAAGAGATTCCAATTGAACCTGTTAAACCCTTGTAAAAATTATGTAGCAGTCAATGTTGGTCGAACAAATGCTAAATTTGCTTGCATAAATAAAAAGACCGTTCAATAATCTTGAAGACTAGAGCAAAATCAAACTTAATTAATTCGGTAGCATTTATTCAAAAAAACTCCTACAGTCTGTTTCTCGCTCACGCGATCGTCGGGGAGTCTAAACAAAGCAAATATTATAAAAGTCTTACATAAGGGTACTTACCAAAATCCAACTAAATCGAAAATTAAAAAACGAATAATTATTTTTTAACTGTGGGAATGTTTTTACAGCTGATTACTATAATAAAAGCTATTATTACAAAATAAAGCGGTTATGACAAAATACAAAGAGTGATACTATAAAAAGGTACAAAAAGTGAATGAGGTAAATAAGTGAATGGAAGGGGATGAATAAAAGCGAAGTATATTGAGAGTGAAAATTAACCGTGTAAACATATCTAACTCACAAGCAAATTACATATAACATTAGGCCTACGCAAAGATTATGCGACAGTAAAGTTTTTCAGTTTGAATTTATTTTTATGTCTACATTTTGCCAAAACTTAGGAGCGTTTGTTCTATATATTTTCGTTTCTAGCGGAAAATAAAAGGATCAACTTCTCATATAGACACAAGTTACATCTTCTGCTGCTCATCTGATATGGTGCCGGCTTTTTTTTTGATTGACCATTTTACGGTTGGATTTAAGCCTCTATGAAGTAATAACCAATAGAATTTAGAAAGTTCTGTTGCGTTTGATTTGTGCGGTGTCGGAATGTATAAGTATGATTGTTGAATCTGCTTTTAAATTCTGGTTCACAGCTCCCACAATAAATTCGAGAAGAGTTACCTTTCTTTGATATGCTGATACTTTGGGTAAGAGTGGTATTGGAACGTGTGCAGATTAAATTAGGATTGACTGGCAGGTGGGACGTTGATGGCGATGGCTTGCATTTGAGCTTTCATTTGACAGTAATGAATTATTGCTTGACCCACTGGCAGTTGCAGCTGAAGGTATATGTGAGCCTGAGATTCACTATGGAGCGGATGTTGCAGCGACCATTCATTGGACACAGTGACTAATTTCTGCAATTGCATGGCTCTTCATTGTCTGTCGTTATGGTTGGTTCCAAAACGCGCTTGTTATGATTGTTAATAATGGATTCGACAATCGGCGTGCAACTATAGCTCACTTTGATTTTGTTTTTATTGCAAATCTTTCTTAATTTATGGTTTTGTTGAAGTGATTTTGAATCAACTTTAAGAACTCTTTTCCGATATTAGTTTTGACGTGTTTGCTAAAGGGTGGATTGAACCAAATAATGTTTCGTAATCTGTTTTTGTTCCTTGTGATGGTATCTTTGGGTGAATGCCTTGAACATTGGTTTGTTTGAATTTGGTGTTGTCGGTTGGGCTTGTGTATGCTTTACAAGCAGGGCCGTATTAGAACCTTGGGAAACCCAGGGGCTAATCTATCGGTGGCCTCCAAGCCTTTTTGCTAATTCTTGTCGTCAGCAGAGGAAGGTTTCATAGAGGACGCGATTTTACGTCCTTATTGTATGACACGCCCAAGACGGAAGTGGGTGGGGGGGTTTTTCACAGAAGGCTACGTGACTTTTGCTCCCTTTACTCCGGCCCTGCTTACAAGTTAAACGGGAATGTAGTAAGGTACATTTTTGTAATCTAGTACAATTATGAACAAATGTTTGGTGCGTTCGTAGGTCCATGCCCCATACCCACATGATGAAATATTGCAAAAAATTGAGATACGGTATAATAACCAATATTCTTCAGATAAACTTTTAATTAAAACCTCAACGACCGGCAGTGGCGTACGCACGGGGGGCTTTCGGGGTCAAAACCCCCCATTGTAGATTTTAAAAGAAATGAAAACCTCTCTTTTTGGAACGAACCGCCTTTTTTCATACAGAAATTGCCAATACTACTCTCATGTTTTTGTGAGCTATCAAACTTGCTTACAAAAGCTTAAAAAACTTTCATTGTGATGCAATAATAGGCCTACTAATAGTCAAACTTTGCTTGTGCGCTGCGCTTGACGTTGACGATTGCAGAAAAAGTGAAACCTTTCCTGTTTTTAAGGCAAAATTGTTTTTACGCACCGTAACTGTCTCAGGAGCTGGAGTGCTCTGTTTCCCAAACACCCCGATTATGTGCTTGAGAGTATCACATGATATCGATACTGTGATTTGGGTGAAAAATACTAAAATACAATCGACGCTGTTTTTTTTACCTTAATCACATGATTAGAGATTCCTCTCGCGCGTAATTTATTGTAATTTAAAAATGTTTCGGTAGGGAGGGCAGTTTTTGCTCATGCTTCACTGTTTTTAGTTTTCAAGACAGGTAAAACTGCCCCTTTTATAATGAGAGCATATTAAATGTTTTTATCAAGGTTTATATGTGTTGTTTGTATCAATGTTGGTTCTTGAAAAGATTTTATTGGAGGGAAGCAATTACCGGTACCTGTTTTACCCCCCTGGCTACACCTTGTTTATGACGTTGCAAAAGCTAGCTTAGTTTAGTCAGTTAACCTTCTTATGGCTCAAAAATGAAGTCCACCAAAAATTTTCGGTAAATTTTTAACCACAAATTGACAGCTTGAGTTTTTGTGAAACCTTTTCGCTCCTAAATGAAGCGCAAAGAATCAAGCAAAAGTGTGAATGAAATATCTGAATTGTTTTTCTTCGTTAGGGCATTATAATAGCTGTGACGTCACTGAAACTTACGTCATCACGATGTGACGTCACTGAACCCCCCATTGAAAAATCCTGCGTACGCCACTGACACAAAATTCGGAGTAAAAGCAGGGGCGCAGAATGCTTTTTTGCTCCCGGGCGCAGGGTACCCTAGTTACGCCACTAGTGCGAAGTATCTGTCGAGCAGCTTCAGGAAATTGTTGGCCGCAGTTTCTAGAAATTAGTGAATTGGCTGCAATTTCCTGAAGCTACTCGACAGGCAGTTTCCGCCTAACCATATGCTGAGAAAGGTATTAGTATCGAATTTTGTCTTTACGTACCTCCTAAAGACCGCGTTTAGCGAGAACGGGCTGTTAAGTTTTGATTAAAAGTTGATCTGAACAATATTGATTGCTGGCTCTGGCTTAGTCATCTAGCTCTCTGCTGTTCGTACTGCAAATCGCCAATACGGTGTGGTATAATACATGTAGAGAATTTTGTCTCAAATGAAACGAAAGAGCCTGATAATACTGCAAGTGCAGCTTTAGAATATGCAGTTAATTTTGTTACATGCTGGCCAAAAATATATTTTTTTGTTTGGGCTTATTTTTAGGGACGATGCGAAAATTGTTACGAATTCAAACGTATAATAGATTTGTTGCAAGCTTTTGGCGAACAAGCATGACAGCTTTCAGCATCTCTCTTTACAATTGGCCATGCGTTTTAAAATGCCAAATTTTCAATTTTTGTCGGAAATTACGAAATTTAGACGCCATTTATCACTATTGCAAATGTTCTATATAATAAATGATTTCGCATAAAAATACTTTTGAGGAAACAAATTCGAATCTTCATTGCACTCGCTATATTACAATGAAGCGCGCAACGAGTGGTGGGCCCGTCTTCTAGGCTTAGCGCCAAAGCAACGCAACTCTGAAGAAACGTTGCAGCTGCATGAGTCGAGCCGTTCGCGACACTTTGTCCGATTTGATCGACCCGGGAATCGAACTCCAGAACTCTCGCACCAATAGCGATATGTGCTTTTTTTCTAGAAATTTTTCTTTCTAGGAACTATTGCTAGCAAATTGCGACACGTGTTGTTCAGATTCTTTATACCAATATTGATGTAGCTGATGTTTGGAATGAAATTCAACATCTATTTAAAAAGACTACGCGTTCGGATTAAAAAATTTTTGTGTTTTATTTTTAACGAAATGAAGTTAACGCTATAGGGCAGTAGAGAGCTCTGGACCTGCTGTGGCCAGATCAACCTTAGTTGAAACTCTTCAGCACGAATGCTAAACCTGTTGTACATAAGTTAAGCTACTGACATAAGCAATTAAACAGATGATCATGTACCGCGTTTCCGCGATAATAAGACCTACCCGCAAAATAAGACCTAGCGTGATTTTTGAGGATGATTTTAATGTAAGCCCTACCCTCAAAATAAGCCCTAGTTGAGAGCGGCAGAAAGACGAAAGAGTCAAACATTCTTTTTTTATATTTATTCAAACCGCTTTAATGCGGTGTATGCCATCCTTTTCAAAAAATTCTTGAATAAATTGTTGTTAATGAGTTTCTGAATAAAAAACATGTTAATGGCAAGTAAATGTAGATCTTTTTTCGTAATTTCTGTTTATTTAAAATCTCGTAATTTTTACTTTGTAACTTCATTTTTTGATATATCAAAATAATACATCCCCCGAAAATAAGCCCTAATGCCATATTTTGGAATAAAATTAATATAAGCCCCTGACTTGTTATCGGGGAAACACGGGTATCAGACAATGCTCATTTGCTCTCTAGACTATCTGCTTGACTGGTTGCAAAATTTTGAAAGATTAATGTGCCAAAAAAGTCAATGGCTCACGCATATCACGTTTGATGGAGACTGTTGGAAAGTGCTATTATAGCTCGCATTTAGGTGAAGAAATACTGAAAAAGAGTAGACCTTCGTGATTTTTTCGCCTTCAAGTTGAGCATGCAAATAAGCAAAAAACTCCTTTGTGAATGAAAGGCCGAGGTTTTAACTAGCAACATACCGGTATCAATTTTTTTATTCATAAAATACCATAGATTAAAAAATCTTGATGACACAAAAATTTCTGGCCCTTTACCCAGTTTGCTGACACGACGTAAAATTACATTTTTGAAAAGATTCGATTTTTACTTTTTTGACAAATTTGTATCGTGCTTATTTTAATTTTCTTGTCGCTCTGCTCTTTTCATATGGCTTTGTAAATACACGGCAGGCTAAAACTTATTTTATTCGTGTTTTTACTTACGCAGAAGTAGACAGCAGCTCTTTATAGTCAGCATTCAACAACCAGCACAGGTCCGTGAGAAGTTTGTTGTCAAGCTGTATGGTTTTTCAAGTTGAAAAAAGACAGGAGCGTAAAATTTGGCAGGAGAAAGCTAATGACGATAAACCAAAAAGTAGATAGGATTGTTTTAAGCACACTTCAGATAAGGCTTTGTAAAAAGAAGGTGCCCCCTTCGGCAACTGGCTACGCCACAGCGAACAGAAAACCCAGGCAAACGAAGTTTCTTAGAACGTTATTTTGTTGGAGTCCAACTTTTAAAGACAGGATGGGGCAACTTTTAAGGGACAGTGTGGAGAACAAGCCGGCAAGTTTACTTGTTGTGCCGTTGGGAAAGACACTTAGCGGGATTTCCCATCTTGGTGTGGTAGACAGATGGCTGGCAACTCCTAAGCGAGCTCGTATAGCGCATCGATCGCTTTCTCGTGATAGGAGGATAAATACGCAACTAACTAACTACGGCCCGGTTCAAACAGACGGCGTTAGCGGAAAACCGTAAGTGCTAGCGGAAAGCGGCAAGATCCAGGTATGTCACACAGAAAGCTCCAGGCCTTCGCTGAACGTGTTAGCGGTAATTTTCTGCGTCTGAAGCCTCAAGCGGCAGAGTTGAAATAATTCAACTTTTCCGCTTAAGGCTTTGCAAACTAGCTTAGTGATGAATGAACAGCCGGTGGATAGGGTAGGTAGGCTACTGACTGTGGCCTACTGTGGGGAATAATTTTATTATACTTGGCCATTATATCAGTTGTGGGTGGTGTAGGACGACTTTGCAGGATCAGACATCAAATTATCCAACAAGGCTGTTTTATAACAATAGTTAGGGCAGATAATAGCCTAGGTATCACACAGCTACCGGTTGGCCCAAACGGTTTGAAAGCTCAGATGACCAATTGGGTTGAATGTCGTTCTCGCTCGCGTAGATCTTAGTTTAATGCCCATTTGAGTGAAGGAATGGGTAATCAGTAATCACATCTGCTTTGTTTGTGAAGTTTGTGTGTATTTTGCATATTACACCATTGCCAATAGTTGCCTGGGCTGTAGTCTACCAGTGCAATATAGCCAAATCAATAATAGTTGGATGCTAGTTTACTTGTACAGTGCTAGGCATATTGGTTGCCTGGGCTGTAGTCTACCAGTGCAATATTGGTATTAGCCAAATCAGTAGGCTAATAGTTAAATGCCTAAAATCAAGATGATTTTAACTAGCTGTGGTGGGCATTCGTAAATATACCGTTACTGTGACCGTTAGTCCCGTAGGCTACGGTACTGGTATATGAGTTGGGTTATATATGCAGTATGGGTATCTAGGTATGTGTTAGTGAGCTACTGGTCAGCTGGTGTTATAAAGAAATACAGATAAAGGGCAAAAAAAATTTCCAATTAAATGGCATAAACATATCCTGTCAAACAGATGAATATTTACAGTACTCAGTACTGTAAATACACCCATCCCAGTGTGTACCGGTACCAGTATGATTAGACTATGTACCAAGCAGACTAATTACACAGTCTGTAAAATTGCATGTTTGTTCTGTGTTGCAGGATTTAGGAATTTTTGTTTGTCCATCGTAGTCTAGCTTATTTGCGATGAGCAACAGCAACTAACGATATTTTTTCAACTTGCAGCAGTGTTGCTTGCAGTCACCGGCGGCTGTTTCTATGGAAACGAAATGAGGTGTTCGTCGCTTTGTGTGTGAACATTAAAGACCAAGCCTTAGCTTTTTACTCCGCGCTCTGCGTTAGCCTTGCGGAAAAAGGCCAAAGGCTTTCCGCTATCGCGAATGCCTTCTGTGTGAACCGGCCTTAACTTCTCTAGCCGGCGGCCGGAGTTTATTTTTTCGATCAAATTTCGGTCACAATCCAAACAAAATTCGTAAAAACCGAAAAAATTAAAGCCATTTTGGTCAATTGACCGAAGCAAATGTCTTGCCAATATGCAAGCAACTGTTACAAACGTACTAGCGGTGTCACAGTGTCTGGTTTAACAAACATTAAACTGATCTGTGTTGCCAGGTGCACTTAGAAGATCAGTACCAAATTTTTTCCAAAATAGTACCAAATAACAAAAAATAGTACCAAGTTTTTTTACACCTTAAATTGCAGATTGTGTTTAAATTTATTAGTGCAAAACAACTGTTTTACTAAAATTGTTTTAATTGGGGTTGTTTAACATGATGCTTAAACAAGGTATTTGCTCACTAAACAACAAACAACCGCACTTTAAAATGAATGATATTTTGCATGACTTCGTAAGAAAGTGCATAAATTTAGAGTAACGCGATCTACCACGATAGTAATCCAAGACTATGAGTTTACAAAGTTCTAGCCTAATCATGTTTGAATTTTTATACAGTTGTAGCCTCTTAACAGTCAAAAAAAAAAAATAGACTACCATCAGTGCCCAGTGGCGTAGCGAGATATTTATATTTTCAAACGTTTTTTTTTTCGGCATTACCGGTACCAGTTTGAAGCTGATTGAAAAACAAGAAGACTCTAGGGGGTCCGGGGGCATGCTCCACCGGAAAAATTTACATGCTGTTATGGCTATTTTAGTGATTTTTGAATAATTTGCAGGCAAATTTTGTTTAAATTTTTTGACCCTAATTCTGAGTATTTCGCCAAATAGCCTATGATGCATTTTGTCCGCACATTTTCGATTATGCGCGCTTAAAGCTAAGGTTTATTGCTATTGAAGAGGTTCAAAATTATGGAAAAATTGCATGCATCGAAAACATTTTAAAAAATGGCTGGTGGGAGAATATATATCTCTTTCATCCGACCCCCTGGATCCGCCCCTGGCCGTAAACTAAAGAAACCATCAAAAGAGCCTGTCACATTTCAGTCACCTAATTGTTTTCCTTAATTTTGTTATTCTTTACTAAAAGGCAAAGTGAAAAAAGGGAGGGGCATGGCACAATAGCACCCCCTAAATACTTTTCCGACTACCACCAACATTGCAGCAATGTTTTAGGTTAAGTCTAAACTTTAAATTTAATAGCTAGGATTAAAATTTTCGCAATCTTCTTCCAGCTAATTGCTCGGTGTTTAGTTCGCTCACTGGTGCCTACGGTATGTCTCCGGCAGTTTGCTCATCGGTGCCTAATCTAAAAATAAAACCGTGACTAGCATAAGCCGAAACAATTTTTAAATGTTTTTTTAGATTTTAAATACTTAACGACATTCACTGTTCAAGCAGCTGAATTTTTTTGAACCCCAGTACCACGCATTCTCACCACACCCAGACACAGTCACTACAGTAGATACCATTACCAGATTACTACACATACCCCTTTTTGGTCTGCAACCAACTAATTTTTACTATATAGTACTGTAGTAGAGCAGTTTCAGTTCTACATTAAGCACCAAAGGGTAAACAGCAGCTGCTGGTCCAGGACCTCACAACAAGCATGTAGGCTTACCATACATACAATATTACACTCTGCACTGTACCTACGAAGTTACCATGCAGTTAGCGAGACACTCAGCTTTACCGAGTAGCTGCTCTTTCTGCAAGCGCAACCTGTGATCTCAACTTTGCGAGCTCGTTATCTCGGCTGCAGCTCGGAGAACTTCTCCAGCGAGGAGAATCAGCGAGAGAAATTACTCGCTAACACATAAAATCCTGTAATAACATCCCAGAACCACCCTCTCAGAGTTGACTTGGCAAATCATAATGTCGTAAGTGACTTCACGTCAGCGAGTTAACATGCTACTCCGCTCAATGTCCGTTGATACATGATTTTTTCAACATTTAGGTATAGTCATTGCCAACAAGTTCAACGCAAATTGCGCAGGAGTTTGACAAACTTCACAAAATCAAATACCGTACCAAATAGTACCAAATCTTTGCAGAGTACCAAATTATTTTTTTCAGAACCAAAGCATCAAAAATCGTACCAAATTTTCGAAATTTGGTACTCTAAAGTACTAATTGGCAACACTGAAACTGATCAAAGTCGTTTTTCTTTGCGTTGCAATTACAAAGGAGTAGGTGTATATTTCGTTCCACGTCTTGTTACTTCAAACATGACCGAAAAATAATTGAAATGACCGAAATTTTGGTAGGCAGTTAGATCAATTGACCGAAGTCAAATTTTGAAAAAAATAACCCAGCCGGTGGCCCATGTGTGGGAAAATGAAGTCCTTGGCGGGCCGGATTATTATATGAATTGTGTTTAATATCTTAAACAACTGCCAATATTACGAGCCAAACTTGTTGGAAGAGCAAAAAAAAAGGTTTACACGTCTTCCAATGTCCTATTTTCATCTAAAAATATCTGTGAAGAGCAAACAAAGGGTCTTCGGCTTGATTCTTGGTAGGTGTTTATATTTCTGTAAATGCCGGCTGGCCGCATAAAATGGTCTCGCGGGGGGTATGTATGTTGCCCATGCCTTTTTAAGATATAGACTACACTGTATTTAAATATTGCGATTAAATAATTGACTTCCTTGTTTTCTAATCAAAAAATAGGTACACCGATAGCTGTTGTCTCTCTTTCCAATATTGTTAGTTTGCAGGGGCCTTGCCATTAAAACAATTAGGCCCGTATGCCGTATTCAGACCATGAGATTCCCAGTTTACTTTCGCCTTTGCAAATCAGTCTCTAAACATCAAACAAAGGTCTTAATACGCCGAAAAAAGTATAGTGCCCCCTGGCTACGTCACTGCATGCAGGAGCGGATGCAGAAAATTTTGGTGGTGGGTATGCAATTTTGAATCAAGTTAAATAAATGCAAAGACGTAAGATATTCAGACCCGGAAAAGAACGTAGACTTAAATAAGCTCGTTGAAAACGTTTACGTGTCAGGAGCGTGAAATTTCTTCAGGAAGGAAACACCAAATTTTGCCATTTTTCAAGCGCATTTATTTCTAGCAAAACTAAATTGAAGCGAATTAAGCAGCAAAAAAGGCTCTAGGGGCTCCGGGGGCCAGAGCTGGATGTCTCGAGACTTTTTGAGTGTCTCGGTCTCGCCATGCCAATGTTTTTGAGTGTCTCGGTCTCGCCATGCCAATGTCTCTTCTCGGTCTCGGACCTTGAAAGTCTCGGAAAATGGTCATGTCTCGATCGAGGCATGAAAAAATTTTGGATTAGAAACAGCATTCAGGTCTTTGATACGGAAGCATCAGTGGCACTTACCCGATGTATTCAAAGTACAACATTGTGCGTGATTTCGCACTTTGCAAAAACATTTGGCCACATTTTGTTTTAGACAATTTTGCTTTGTTGTTCAGGCATGCAAAATTGCAGGCTTTTGCTTTCTTTTTGTGAGCAGCATATATGAAAACTGGTCTATTTCAACCACTGAGCACATGCATTCGATGGTAATCTACTCTAGACCAGGGATGTCTAACCTTTTAATTTATTAGGAACCCATTGCAAAATTAAATATTTAACTGGGCCGCAAAACGACCAGAATTCCAATATTTCGTATTATAGTTCTAAGAAAAAAAATTAACCATTGATAGGTAGGTCTTGTACTGAGCCGCATTTTGCAGAAAATGCATCTTTTTTAACAACAAAGAAAATTTAAAAATCCATTAATATAATTAATTAATGTAATAATTAATCCAATAATGTTAATTTAGTTTTAACTTTTAACAATATGGTCTTCACTCAAAGACATAACGACCGCTAGCCACGTCTAAAAAATTATTATATTTTTTATAGGTAAACGGTGTGTCAAATCAAAAAATTTTCAAGAGAGTATCGTGTCATATGTCATAAAATTAGGATTTCTACAAATTTGTTCCCTATGAAAGATGCTATTCTCGTCTGGTTTACAACAGCTATCAAAGATTATTCAAAGTAGTCCAGGCCCAAAAAAGGCTTCAAATCGAAAAAAGTGCAGGGATTACAGTTGCGGGAAATTGGGGTACCGACATGGGAAGTTCTTCCAGATATGAGCTAGCTCTTTTTATGAGAAAGTTATTAACCAGATAGATTTTCAAAAATGCATAGTGTCACAATGACTTTAAAATGTTTATGTTAATTAACTTACTATTTATCAAATATAAAGTATTTTGATTAAATTTCATGAACACTGTCGTGCTCAATACTAGATAAACTTGCTAAAAAAATGTTTTAACGGAGGATAGTGGGCTGCAATGCCGACATCTCTGGTCTAGACCAACATAGCCTACCAATGACTTTTTGTTTAAAGTTTTCTTGACATCTTTTTCGTTAGATTATATAAGAATATATGGGCCGTGTAATCGTCTGCGAGAGGTATTACTTGCCTTGCAAGCTACAAGGACTTAAATCTTTTGTGATAATAAGCTGTTTCGTTGTTAATATGGTGAACTCGTTAAATCATTAATTGTAATCGTTAAAAGAATATGACCAATAGCACATTTATAATAGGCAACATCAGTTCATAACCGCGACGGCTTCATTGCTTCATTTGTTTTTGCTAATGTAAGCCCCTTGAAAGTCGCAAGCTCCTTGATGCCTCAAAATTTAGCTTATCAATGAATAAAGTAAACATCAAACGAAGTGATTGTATTAAATATCTAGGAGTGCTATTAGATGAACAGTTATGCTGGAAAAATCATGTCCAAAAACTAAACAAAAACCTTTCAAAAATTTGTGGGCTAATTTTTAAACTAAGGCACTATGTACCTTTAATCACTCGCAAATTAATTTATTATTCCATGTTTCATTCCGTCATATTGTACTCGTTAATTAACTGGGGAAGAACTACAAATTCATATCTCCACCAGCTTGTAGTTTTGCAGAATAAATTTATTAGAGCCAGTTTATTTCTTCCTCGAAATTCTCCTACCAATTCTCTATATGTTAAATTTCAAACTCTAAAACTAAAAGAATGATCAGATTGGAATTTGCAAAGTTTATTTTTACATTCAAAAATAACATGCTTCCATCATCATTTAATAATTACTTTATAGATCTCAACAAAGTACATAAACACAACACTAGACAAAAATCAATTGGCAGTTATTATCATCATTCTTTCAATAGCGAGTTTGGGAGGAAAAGATTACAACACATCTGCTTACAGGAGTGGGAAACTATTCCTCTTGCTCAAAAAGAGTGCTCTTTTTCTAGATTTAAAAATAACTATAAAGCAGTTTTATTTGAGCATTACTCCAAAAATCTTGTGTAACTTTATCAATTATCTTAATTGCCTGCTTATTTCAAGCACAGTGAAATTATCCAATGAGTGTAACAACTAATTTTTAAACTCATTTATTGTTAAGAACGTTCTAGCTAAATTTGAATTATATTTGTAGGAAAATTGTCCGCCGAAAATTTCACTTGTTGGTACAGACGAATGTGTAAACTGGGTTACACTGTATATATTGTTTTGTTTTTTGTGCCTGTGCTGCCATTTTTTATTTTATCATACTTAGCAGTTTTGCTTGTAATCGGTCACTATACTACACTTCGTAGTTATGCCTGTAATCGGTGTCTAGTGTCAGATTTGCAGACCGGTGTCTAGTCAAGTCTCAGATTTAGGTCACCTATAGAACCTTTTCTTAATAACGAATAACTTCTACTTTTCGTTTACTTTGCTTTATTTATAAGTAGTGGTCGGGAATAGGTTTATAGCCTAATGTTTCACTTTATGATTTGCATTATTTTTTTTTAATCCCAGCTATGGCAGTACTGTCTTGTAATGTGTTCTTTTTTTTTAACGTTTTATGTCATGCTAAGTTTACGCCAATATGTTTACTGTAAGTATTGCTGTAGTAGGTGCAGCAGACTTGGATGACCCCTGTGGTCTTGCGCTGTTTCCTGCCTATGCGAATTTTCCAAACGTATACGGTGAAATAAACTTGATTGATTGATAATGTGATTTTGGTGTGAAGTCATTTCAATAACTTGGCTCACTAGAGCCCACCTACTCCAGAGCATTACTATCGTTTTTATATTTTCTAATTTATGGCTCATGAAGTCTCGTGTCTCGTAACTTTAAAGTCTCGTCTCGAAGCTATGATGTCTCGTCTCGGTCTCGAAGCTATGATGTCTCGTCTCGGTAGGTTCGGTCCTCGTTCCAGCTCTGCTGGGGGCATGCTCCCC
The DNA here is from genome assembly GCA_964006365.1 of Trididemnum miniatum. Taxonomy (NCBI): domain Eukaryota; kingdom Metazoa; phylum Chordata; class Ascidiacea; order Aplousobranchia; family Didemnidae; genus Trididemnum; species Trididemnum miniatum. The sequence goes on along the minus strand of OZ023251.1, from coordinate 10,125,274 downwards.
CGGAAAATTTTTGAAAAATCACATCCTGTAATGGCCGTGTTAGTGCTTTTTGAACAGTTTTCAGACAATTTTGTTTAAAGTTTGTTGCACCAAATTCTAAATGCTTCAGCAAAGATGACGATTTTGTTTGCACATTTTCGATTGCCTCTGTGTGCTTAAGACCAAAAAGTATATTTGCTATCTAAGAGGTTCAAAATCATGGAAACATTGTATTTATCAAAAACATTTTTAAAAATCCTGGTAGAGAAGATGCATCCCTCCCACCCTCCCCTGGATCCGCCCATGACCGCATGCTATATCTAGTCCAAAAGCCAGTAGCTTTTATGAGCAAGTTGTTCGAGTTAGCTATAACTTAGTAAGCAAGCGAAATTACGTAGCATTAAACTAAAACGTTTGAAGTAACCAAGCTGTGATTATTTAACTTTCAAACAGGTGAATCTGCATGAGGCCAAGTTTTTCTTGTTGCTTGAAGTGTTTTGCTGGTAGCTGCTTTTATGGAAGCACTCGTTTTTGCAACCACTACTTGCTCGATTTTAAATAAAAGTTACTTCAAAATTGCGAAAACTTTTCTGATTTTAATGAGAAATTTGCAAGGGACAAATTAATGTTTCGACTATAGCCAAAGTCTCGTCAGCCTCGCTACGCACAGCCAATCCATGCTAAACTCATTCCAGACTGTAAAGACTTTTTTTGCATTGCTTTACCTGTACATCTCGACTTCATCTCTTTTCTAGGTTGTGCCCTATTTTTGGCAGGCGACTGGCCCCAAACAACGATACCCAATAAAAGAACCTATAACCACTAACCCACAACTAAGTTACCGGTAGCCTAACTAGCCCACATCACTAGAAGCCCCCATGGCAACCCACTCATTTGCAGCTGCACACGCGTTTCGACCTTATTATGGTCTCATCAGTGCAGCATAGCAACCTCCCACCTTCCTGAAACAAAAAAAAAAAAAAAAATTCTAACCTTCAAAAAAACTACACACTCCAAATCTAAGCCTCTACTCGTTCTGCTCAAGGTAGAACATTTGAAATAAAACCTTCAAGAAAATAATACAGGCTGGATTATGATGTCACAGATTCCCTGTAAACAATCGATAAGAATAAAAAAGTCCGGTTGGTTTAAACATTATTTTCCAAAATAATGTTTAAACCAAGTTTAAACATTATGTTTAAACCAAGTTTAAACAAGTTTAAAAATAATGTTTAAACCAAGTTTAAACATTATTTTTCAATTTGGAGTGTGTAGTTCATTATTTTCCAAGGCTTAGATTTGGAGTGTGTAGTTCTTTTGAAGGTTAGATTTTTTTTTTTTTTTGTTTCAGGAAGGTGGGAGGTTGCTATGCTGCACTGATGAGACCATAATAAGGTCGAAACGCGTGTGCAGCTGCAAATGAGTGGGTTGCCATGGGGGCTTCTAGTGATGTGGGCTAGTTAGGCTACCGGTAACTTAGTTGTGGGTTAGTGGTTATAGGTTCTTTCATTGGGTATCGTTGTTTGGGGCCAGTCGCCTGCCAAAAATAGGGCACAACCTAGAAAAGAGATGAAGTCGAGATGTACAGGTAAAGCAATGCAAAAAAAGAGTCTTTACAGTCTGGAATGAGTTTAGCCTGGATTGGCTGTGCGTAGCAAGGCTGACGAGACTTTGGTTATTTTCTGATTTTGTATGCGCTGCATCAACGGTGGTATAATGAATTGAATTAGCAAATATCAATTATGATCATGGGTTATCTTCTTCTTACGTGTGAGAAGCATCCTTCTCCAGGTGATGGATGAAAGTCGATGTAGGCACTCTTCTGAAGATCGGTCTGGGGACTTCAAATCTTGGATACCGTTGGGGGGTATCACTGGTTTATAATTGAACACATTAACACACGTAATTTCAAATCGCAAATTAGCGCAATAACACGTAGGCTTAAAAATTGCAATTTGTTAGATGTTTCGACGATTATTTAAAAATAAAGCAAACAGGCTGTAATGTTACAGTGTGACCTATTGCTTGATATTTCAGCGTTCAACACAGCGGAAAGTTTACGGTTAGATGCCTAGGCAGGGTGAGGTCAGGCCTCCAATTTTTTTTTATATTTTGTTTTTGAATCATCACTGGCACCAGTGGCGCCCGCAGAAAAAAATATTGGGGGGCAAAATGTGACGTCGTTATTTATGACGTCACCAACCAAATTTTTGAATGTGATACAGATAAGCCTACTGATAGTAACGCGCGAGTGGTTGGTGTACGCTTATTTGTACGCGTAATGGACTAATGTGCAGTTGTACACGTCCCGTTTGGCTAGGGATGAGCAAACTTTTCAGCGCAAGAGCTTCATTCAAATTTTATGCGGGCGGCATACAGTAGGCCTATAATACCCCCAAGCAGCAAATTTCAATAGGCCTTAAATTGAAAACTTGTTGTCATTGGCAAAAAATAGTGAAAACTTCCAATTTGTGGCGTAGTGAGAAACTTTGAAAGGGGTGGGTGGGGCGTGGAGCATAGTTTCTACTTTTTTTCAAGCGTTTTTTTTTTCGGCAGAACAAAGTTGAAGTTGAATGAGAAACAAGAAAGGCTCTGGGGAAGGTCCGGGGGCATGCTCCCCCGGAAATTTTTCAAAATTTACATGCTGTAATGGCTATTTGAATGCTTTTTGAATAATTTTCAGGCAAAGTTTGTTTAAATTGTTTGGCCCTAATTCTGACTGTTTCGCTAAATATGATGGATGCATTTTGTTTGCAAATTTTCGATTATGCGTGCTTAAGGTGCAAGGCTTACTGCTATCGAAGAGGTTCGAAATTATGGAAAAATTGTGTAGGCCCTACATCAAAAAATTTTGAAAATGGCTGGTGGGAGGATACATAGGCCTATCCCCTCATCCTTCCCCTGGATCCGTCCCTGGCCATAAGTTACAGAAACCATCAAAAGAGTAGGCTTTAAGGTATATTTCAGTCACTTGGCACCATTAGTTTTGTTCTTTTCTACTAAAAAGCCGAGTCAAAAGGCGGGGAGGCATGGCGCAATGCCCCCCTTAAATACGCACCTGCTTCCAATACACTCGTGTAAAGTTACGCTACTATAGCACGCGCACAGTTCGGACGTGTTTCTGATTGAGCGGAAATCAAAATTTCAGTTAACACAGGAATATAACAAATGAGTGGTTCCAAAAAGAAAGATAACAAAAGCTACAATAAAGTAAGCCAGGATTCGTTTAATGAAAATGACAGAAGGCAATTAAATGACGTACTTAACACCGGGAAAAATTTTGCTGACGAAATTCAAGAGTTAAGAAAGGAACTTGATGTTGTAAAAATGGAAAACCATCTGTTAAAACAAGCAGTAAATTTACAGTTATTCAAGAGCGATGATCTAGAACAGTATGGTAGACGAGAAAATATACGTATTCATGCCGTTCCTGAGCAATTGGATAACCATGATGACGGAGAAAAAATTGCAGTCGAAATGGCTCAGGCGCTACATATTAACCCAAAAGACTGTGACATTCAGCGCGCTCACCGATTAGGCGCGAAGAAGAAATCATTGAACGCCAAACCCAGGCACATCATTGTGCGCTTTACATCATATAAAACACGAAACGAAGTATTATTTGCTAAAAAAGGGCTGAAAAATATGAATTCTGGGAGTCTGAAATCTGCGTATATAACCGAAGACCTAACCCCGTTACGTGCCAAACTACTTCGCTACATTAAAGAGGAATGTAAAGACAAATTCGTAATGTGCCACACCTACAACGGAAAAATACGAGCGAAAAAAAGTGCCAAAGAAATGGGAAAATTGCCGGATAACTATGAAAAAGATGAAGCTGTTGGAAACTGGATCACATTTACCTCACCTGAGGACTTCTTCAAACATGGTATTGATATTAAATTTGATAAGCTAGGTTACAAACCGCTGCTTTTTAATAAGTATGATAGCGAAACTGGCACTGAGGGTAACCGCTAGATGCAAGATTGAAATTTATTTGCTTTACTAAATTTTCTTTTTTTCTTTTCTTATTTGTAATAACAAAAATGGATTCTACTCAGATTAGTTTAAATCTTGATAATCGCATGACCAAAGATTGCAGTTTGGATTATTACCAATTACCTCGTGACGCTAGCAAGCAGTGCCTCTGCTCAAAATGTAGCAAATCTAATGATTGTAATTGTTACATGACTCGTCATGCAAAGCTTGCATCTGCTTGTGCATTGCCGATTAGCCAGACAGTCGCTACTGATAAACATGCAAACTTCGACGCTGACCATCGGTGTTCTCAAAGTGTAATTGGAAACAGTATCGAATGCGACAGTTTTAGTCACCTTGAAAGCAATGATGCGGTGACTGATTTAATTGGTGGCTTACCTTGCGATATCGAAACTGAAATTAATGATGTGCTGTTCAGTAATAGCGAATATTATGACACATCTGAACTAAATAACAAAATTAAAAGTAGAAAGTTGAAAGATTTATTTATGATTCATATAAACATCCGAAGCTTGCAAAAGAATTTCGATGCCCTCCATACTTTTTTATCTAATTTATACAAAATGCCTGACATTATTGCTCTAACAAAAACCAAATTAAAGCGCGATAGTATTTTAAGTAATGTTCAAATACAGGGCTATAATTTTATACATACTGCTAGTACTAGTTGCGCTGGTGGAGTTGGGTTTTACGTCAAAAGTGAAATTAATTATGATTTAAAACGTGATATAAATATTAACTTGGCTACGGTTGAAAATATGTGGATTAAAATAAAAACCAACCACAAGCTCCTGGTTATCGGAGTGGTTTACCGTCATCCTGTAAAAAATGCCGACGTAGTAGAAAAGTTTGGTTATGAATTGCAAGACGCAATTGGTACTTTAAATGATAAAAATTCAGAATTCTATATCCTTGGTGATTTTAATTTAAACTTAAAAAACATAAGCAATGATACCACTATTCGGGGTTACGCTAACAGCCTAATTAGTTCCGGTATCAAGTGCTTCATTAATAAACCTACTCGTGTCACGCTGTCTTCAAAAACACTGATTGATCATATATACACCAACTGTGTCCAACATGAATTACTTTGTGGAATAGCATTGTGTGACTTATCTGATCACTACCCTATTTTTGCAATCGTTTCTGCGCAACCTCAAAAGAAAAAAGCTAATAGTATTACGTATATACGAAATATGATGGGATTTCAAATTGAAGATTTTCTCGAAGACCTAACTGAAAGACTAAAATTTATTAGTGATTCCAAAAAGGATCCAATTGATAAACAATTTGAGGAATTCATCCATGTTTTTGCTTCTGTTGTTTCTACACACGCCCCACTAAAAAAAGCAAGTAGAAAGGAAAGAAAAATGAAAATGAAACCGTGGTTGACCCAAGGACTAAATCGTTCAATTCAACGAAAGAATAATCTATTTGCCCGTTTTCATAAAAACAGAGATGAACAGCTATTCAAGGAATATAAAAAGTATCGAAATATATTGAATCGGACTATTGAGCGTGCCAAACGTAATTATTACAATGAAAGGGTTGCATTAAACAAGAATGATCCTAATCAGTTATGGAAAACGATTAATGATATAGCTAATATAAAGTCACGCAGTGACATCACCCCAGGTAACTTGTTGAATGATGATGGTAAAATTGCCTCAGAGCCATCAACAATAGCGGAAACACTTAACAACTTTTTTGCAAACGTTGGAAAAAACATGGCGAAAAAGATATCCGCTGTCGAGTCAACTAATCCAACTCCCTGGCCAACATCGAACATAAACAACGCATTGTATTTATCACCCTCAACTCCTGATGAAGTAAGTTCTGTCATCGATTCTCTTAATAACAAAAAAGCCGTAAGGGTTCATGATGTAGAAACTAAATTTGTTAAATTTGCTAAAACTATTATTTCGCCTAGAATTAGCAATTTATTCAATGCGTGCATTACTGAAGGGATATATCCTATGAGTTTTAAAGTTGCGGAAATAAAGCCAATTTATAAACGTGGGGACCCAAATAAAGCTACCAATTACAGGCCTATATCACTGCTTTCAAATTTTGATAAAATATTTGAAAAATTGCTTTACAACAGGTTGATATCGTATATAAAAAAATTTGAGCTCTTAAATGAACGCCAGTTTGGATTTCGGAAAAATTACTCAACCACTATGGCTATTAGCAATGTTCATGACAAATTGGTTAAAAGCATAGATCAAAATTTGTATGGTTGTTGCGTATTTGTGGACTTATCCAAAGCATTCGATACTGTGGACCATGAAATCTTACTCAAAAAGATGTATCATTTTTTTGGTATTCGAGGTAAAACTCAAGAACTCTTTCGCAGCTACTTAAGTGACAGATATCAATATACAAAAGTAAGTACCTGTATTTCGAACAACTCCAGAATATCATGTGGTGTGCCGCAAGGGTCTTGTCTTGGTCCTATACTCTTTTTAATGTATATAAACGATATACCCAACTGTTCAAAATTCGATATATCACTATTCGCTGATGACACTTACTTAATGCTTTCAGAAACCAATTTAAAAGAGTTAGAAAGTAGAGTCAATGAAGAATTAAAGAATTTAAATGAATGGTTTTGTCGCAATAAATTATCTGCTAATTATTCTAAAACTAAGTTTATGATCATTAATAAAATACCTCATAAATCAATTGATGAACCATTCAAGATTGCACTGAATGGAGCAGTATTAGAAAGGACAGAATCAGTAAAATACTTAGGGGTTTTCATTGATGAAAAATTAAATTGGTCCGTTCATACCAACCACTTATCATTACAGCTTGCAAAACTCACAGGCATCTTTTTTCGTTTGCGTAACTATGTGAGCAAAGAAACTCTTTATATGATTTACTACAGTCTCGTCTATAGCAGAATACAATACAGTATTATTGCTTGGGGATGCGCTGCAAAAAAATATATGGCTAAACTGAGGGTAAGATTAAACAACATTATAAGAGCAATTACATTTAGTAAATCGTTTAGCTCCATGACCGCACTGTATAAAAACCTTAATATTCTAAAGTTAGAAGATATATACAAGCTTGAACTGGCCAAATTTATGTATCAAATTAATTACAAAAAAGTGCCAAAAATATTTGATGATTTATTTACCAGTACAACTAAACTTCATCATTATGAAACAAGACGTACCAAAAGTTCTAATTTTTTCTTACCTCGCGTTAATAAAACAATTGCTCAAAATCAACTGGCCTTCAAAGGATCTGTTTTAGGGCAATCAATTAATTCAGAACTAAAAGAACTACACTGGCACTCTTTTAAAAAAAGTTATAAAAAGCTTTTGATTGATCTATACTAAAGCAGCACCGTAAATTGGTATGAACGGATCAGTCTTTCTGATAAAACGTCGATATAATTTAAACTGCAATCTGATACAATACTCCTATGTCTTCAACTCATTTCATCTATGTGTCGTTTATCCTGCAATATTTGATATTTCACTGATGTGCTTGTTAGGAAATCTACTGTCGTTCCTTGCCTCAATGAAAATTCACTGTCATTCCTGAAATTATATGAGTGTAATAAGTTGAATGTATTTTCTGTACATAAATATTATTTTCGTGTCATTATAGAGTTATTTTCTTGTGTTTTGTGTGTGTTGAAATTGTACCGCCATTAATTAGTGTTTTTTCTTTTCTCGCTGTATTTAACTGTGCCTTGCTAAGTCAGGGAGCACCTTGACTTTGATAACCGTTTGGTTCTTCAGTGCTCCCTGCCTTCAAATCGAAATGTAATGTAATATGAGATTAAGTTCTGCAGCGCCGGTATAATGATTTGAAGGAAATCAATAAATTTACTTACTTACTATAAATGCTAGAGGAAAATATTAACGAAATCAACGAAAGAAAAAAAAAAAAAAAAAAAAACGCATAGCATGACTATTAATATACATGTAATTTCATTTGACAATGGGCCGTAGAGGCAAATACATTAAGAAGTTGAGCCACATCTATTTTTTCGTGTGTATCTGTTTCAGCAGACATGAATATAAGAGATTGGAATCTCTCCTATCGGTTGGGACAAAAACGTCTAAGCTTGCGATTTTGCAGTAAAAGTCACTTTTTTGTCACAACTCTTGAAGTCTATTTATCTCAATGGCGGTTGTTGCCAGCGATGAAAGATCCTCTTCTTCACTTTGATTGCTCCTACGAGTTTTGATTTATTTTCAGGTGTGGAAAAAAACTTTGGTACTGACCCTGTCGATTGTCGAAGCGTAGGCTATAGCCTATGAGGCTATCTACATGTGAAATATGTCTTTCTTTATTTAGTACTCTTTATCTCAACTTCAGATTAATCGCATAGTTTTAAAAAACTACTTTGCCTTTGTTGCTAAATCTTTCATTTTAACAACTTTTGGCTAGTGGCAAAAAGAAAAATTTACTACCGTACCGGTACCTTACGCAATGCCCTTATTTTATTGCGGTTTGTCAAATAACAAAATGTTTTTGTCTTTTTACTATCACCTCATATACTCGAGACACTGCTTCAAATCGCTTATCGCTCTAGCAACTCAGCTTGATGTATTTTTGGCTATTTTGTCGAGACACGCTTTGTATAGCTTTTGAAATCTCCGCCATGGTGGACGAGGCAGAGTTCACGCTGCTTCATCGCCCATTTACAGGCCTATCGGCAATTTTGACCAAGCAAGCGGTTGGTTGGAAATGATTAACACTTTAGCATAAAATTTTGAACATAAACATATTTTAAACTGGGGGGTACAGCCCTAAAAAAACTCAACGGCTTTGTGCGATTTGGAAGAATGGCCAAAAAATTATTGGGGGGGCAACTTGCCTTCCTCCCTTGCGGTGGCCTATGACTGGCACTAACGTTGCTACCACAGCCACCTGCTGTTACTACTGTACCTCCAGCGCAGGCTTGCCCTTGGCCACGTTAAATTTTTGCCTTCGCCTTTAACTGCGTTGTAATGCAGCCCGTACCAGTGCCGCAGAACTATAAAAGTCAATTTGTCAGCGACATGGCCTAGCAGTAACGCGCACTCCGCACAGGGTGACAAACCCTACGTGACGGGTTCGATTCACGGCTGGAGCCAATCGCATTGGATTTGGGCTTTATATCAACTAGCGGGTTGCACCGGACACGAAGAGCACAAGCTCACTTCGCAATCTCCTCTGATTACTGTTAAATGTTCAGTTCAATAATTTGAAAATGACCTCAGTTACATATTATTTGATTAAAATTGCTTCTTTCTCTCTTTCTATTTGGTTCAATTGTGGAGATCGATCTAGAGGGCGTTAAGGATTTTTGAGACATTCTGTTGCATGCATTTTATTAGTTTCATATTATACAATGTAGGCTACCGTATATCATGATTACACTAAATAATGCAACCATACATAAAGCGTAAAAACGATACAAAATCAGTAAAATAGGGAAAGTTTAGAAAAATGCAACCAAACAAGGCAAAGCAAAACCGTTTTGTGATTCTTTTACGAAAAAACTTGCTTAAAGCGTATTTAATAAATTTTATCACAAAACTCGACAATGGCGCATGAAGTCAATTGCATTTCCAAAATCAGCAATACTGGTATTAAAAATAATTCGAAACAGCGAGAACGAAGAAAGGGCAGTCAGAAAGCAAGTATTAATTTACAGTAGTAATACACGAGAGAACAAAGATAATGAATTTATTAAACTACTACTACGTAACGAAATTTTGCTGTTGAAATAAAGGGTTTAATTTCAATTTTAATCAACGGACATTCTTTTGGTCGTCGAATTCCATTGAAACATCCCAGAGACTCGAGGATCCCCTGGACTGTACTGGCAAAACCCAAGGGTTCCACAGAACCCCGGTTGAAAACCATTGTTCTGACTGCTTACTCAATTAGGACCAATTTTACCAAAATGAACTAAATTTAATAAAGCTTCAAGTAATCAAAATGATAAATTTAGAGCAAAGAAGTTACGTTATAGGCTTTGTAAGATACATTGTTTTTTCAACTTTTTAATTTTTGGCAAGAATAAAAAAATATACGTAAAACTATAAAACTACGAAACCTGAAAAAAGTTTAACGAGCGGTAAATGGTAATGTTCCAAAACAAATCAACGGAAAAGTCTTTTCAACAAAGCAACTTGTTGTATAATAACAGTGTTAGAGAAAAAAATATTTACTTTCACATATAGAACATAGCAACATTTGCATGTTTTTTTTCAGTTAATACAAAAATGTACCGAAAATCAGCAATGATCGACAACAGAGGTGGGCACTTCCGCACCTGAGTCCGCACCTCCGCTCCGAGCGGAACATCAGTTTCGGAGCGGAATGCAAAGAGCGGAACATGCTAAAAAAAAATGGAGCGGAACAGCAAAAAATAACTTCCGCTCCTCCGCACCACAAAACTGCGGCAGTTATTTTGTATACAGCTATTCAACAAATACAACTTTGTGTTCGAAGCAATTCGAGAAAATGGCCATCTCGGTTTTCGAATCTTGCATTTCAATCAATAAAAGCTAATTGTTTATCTCTGTTGAAGGTGTGATCATAGAATAATCTATGGTGTGATGTTGTGTTCTATTGTTTCCAGACGTGCGAAATCTGCTGTCGCACGGAATATCGCGATTTCGCTACGTTTTTCGACGTCGCCGACTCGCCAATTCACTGACACTGCGCAAAACTGCAGAGTGCAGATGGATTGCAAGATCGCTTGCTCGCGATAAAGCTTCGTTAGTTTAGTTTTAATTTTTAAGGTATAGAGAGTGGTGAACTGTTACTAAAAAGCGAGTTAGACAGTTAATTCCTAGTAAAATGTTTTAATTTTAACCACAGTTTAGTGCGCCGAAAGCAACACTAAGGAGTCAGGACTACGAATGGGAGATCGGTAGCATATTACTGTTTTTAAATTTAACTTTTTACGATAAATAGGACGCAATTTTATGAGACGCAAAAATTAGACGCAAAAATTAAATAGGACGCAAAAATTTTTTTAAGAAATCATTTATTTATTTAAATTATGGTGCGGAGGAGCGGAATTGAAGGAGCGGAACACCAAATCCCAAAAATGGAGCGGAGGTGCGGAACTCACCTCCAGATGGAGCGGAGGTGCGCTGTGCGGAACACCAAATTCGTGTGCGGTGCCCAGCTCTGATCGACAAAATAAGTAAAAATTAACTAACTTATTGATTGTAATAGTAATGTCAAAATTTCTAAAAATGTAACTTAGAAGCGCACTGTATAAAAAATAAATGAACTGTGATTGAACATTGAACAAGATTCCACAGCATCAAGCAACAACGTTTTTACAAACTCGCAAAAACGTTTTTAAAATGCTAACAAGCGTAGGGGAGACCGGGTATGAACGTAACAGGGGTATGGTTGTAACGTTCAACTTTTCTGCTTACAATTGTGACGTACAGGCCACATGACCATACAATACCATTTCTTGTTAATCCCTGCAGTTTCACGCGTCTTTTGGAAGCAACTGGTACTCCACTAAAAATTTGGTGAACGAAATTCGAATTTTCAGGTATGTGAGTAACTTTTTTAAATTTATGTATTTCTTGCTTAACACTTTATTGGCTAAAGATACTATAGTTCTTTTCATGTATTTAAAATAGGCTTGATCTGAGGTTTAATCTGGCATGTGATACCAGTTCAAACGGTAAGCTTACTAGATGCCAGACCTTGCCGAAGATGGAGGACATGCCAGGGCATGGTTGTAGCACAGTGTTACTACCATACCCAAAAAACACTGCGTTACGTTCCCATACCAAGATGCAAGTTAGGTATGCTATCTATACTGCAGTAGCCTTCGCAAAAGCACTGCAAGAAAACAAGATTTAAACGATATGTAAATGCTGTTGTAAATTTTAACTCGTATATGGTATTTCTAGTGAGTTCCGCGAGAGTGATCTACTTCTCAAGATGACTCCAGTGATATACGCACCTACCATGTCCGGTTATTCTGCCTGTTTTCACTTTCAGAATGCTAAGACAATGAAATACTTGCTAAAAGCCTTTGATCGTTACCGTACTATGTTTAGATTGCGTTGCTACCGAAGGTGTTTCAAGATAGCGACTTTGCTCCTTCGAAAGTTACTGATCCGCCAAACCCAGAGGGTGTCACTGAAAGGAACCAAGCAAGTCCTACACATTCCCCGTATTCATGCCCAACCCAATCGTCTGTTATCGCAGCAAACCTGAATTTAGACGGAGTAGCGTAGGTGCCAATTGCTTTGTCACAAACCAACCCTTTGTTTTCTAGTGAATGCTTTGAAGCAAGCTCGAGCAGCAACTTTTCAAGCAAGCTCGAACAAGAAGCAAGCGAGTCATGCTGCTCAACTGTCAGTCCACAATTTAATACAACCGATGTACGCCCTATGCCAAAAGCTGGTCCGAGAAAAGGAACCCAAAAAGAAAAGAAAAAAATATTGACAGCACCGCCAGTCAGGAAAAAACTGGCTGAAGAGGAAGCAAAAAAAGTTAATGATAAAGCGAAGAAGTTATTCGATCGTAAAAAAAATAATAGTAAGCAGGATGCAAAACTAAGAAAGAAGCCAGAAAGAAACGTATATCGATGATGCCTTCCAGCGACGAAGAAGATGAATGATTCTGCGTCGTTTGCATGGACACTTACAACAACTCAAAACCCGGTGAAAAGTGGGTGAAATGTTCATATTGTGAACATTGGGCTCACCTATCTTGCACCGATGGTGGATTTTTATTTGTCTGTGTGCATTGCGAGTCTGACGGTGACTTGTAAACTGCTCGCTTTTTGTAAAAATAAAATAAAATGTTCGTTACAACCATACCATAGCGTTGTTACAACTATACCCAATGTTGGGCATGAGATTAACAAACAGAAGTGCTTTTTGTCTGCGATTTCACGGACGAAATAGAAGCAACAGAAAAAATCATAAGTTCTTATGTTGTAGAGCAAAGCTCGAAGTCGATATTGAGCAATTGTAAACATACCCGATCTCCCCTATAGGTCAGAGGTGGGGAACCGGAAAAGCTTAGCGGGCCACATAATATTTTCAGCGGACCACATTTACTTTTAAGTTGTAAATTTCGCCTTAAAAATACACAATATTACGTCACAAATCTACTAGTCACAATTACTTACGACACAGTCTTCACTTACGTCACAAATTTACATTTTTTACCGTAAAATCAGAGACTTTTGCGCGGTTTTTATGTCACAAATATAGTATGCACTTGAATGTGAAGCAGTTTCTAGTTAATGTTTTCTATTCTATTGGTGTGTTGTACACTTAACAAAGTTCTGACACGGACCACATTCAAAACTTAAGCGGGCCGCAGGTTCCCCACTCCTGGTATAGGTCTAGTGCAGCGCATATAACGCATCTCGTCCAAGTGCGCACACTTGCAAATTAAGTGAAAACCTGGCAAAGCAAGACATTTTGCGAATCATAAAAAATTAGCAAAACCTGCCACTTTAAGACTTTCTAGTTGAGTCAAAACCAAAACAGTGCCGGTAATAAAATGGAAGACTAGGAACACCTAGAACAGTGTACTGTACATTCCAGTAATTGCTAAATCCAAGCATTAATTTTCGACCTAAGAAACTACTTAAAGGTCAGAAAAACTGTGACAGAATTGATTTGTAAAAATACACGGATTCCACCTTACAGTGTGTCACACACGGTCTGCAGTATTAAAATATGAAATGCAATTAATAAAATATTAAATTTTACGTGATATAATTAAAAGCATAACGATTCTCGGCTTGAAATGAAAAAATGCATTTAAAAGACTGGATTACATTGTGGAAACATGCAAAAATAGCAAAGTAAATCGATGAAAAGGTTTACAAAGACTCTTGAGCTATCTTTACCTTCTAATCAGAAGCATTTTCTCGACCCTGTACCTTTTGCCACTGAGCCCATATTAGTTTAAGCATCTTGATTATATCAGCCGCAGCTTGTTCTTCTTCGTCTTCACTTTCTTCAACTACAGGATGTTGTTCTTCGTTGTACTGCCTGATAGCATAGCTAGCCGTGTTGTTCAATGCATCCAGATAGTGGCAAGTTACTTTGTCGACACTTCGACGAACCATCCACCAATTTACGAGCGAGCCGACGAATATGATGGTCGTGAGCAATAAGTCACACATGAAGAGCGCGAAAATATCCCGCTTTCGTCGAATCGAACACAGAACGCATAAATCTTCGTAGGCCAGCTGACATCTATTACATACATAAAGGTTATGAAAGTGGTAAAAAGGTATTTTACAGCAAACTAAAAAATCCAAAGAAAGTTTGCAGAGCAAAATCTAAGGTTTATCGCAAAACAGAACTTTTCGGCGAGGGACAACTAAGAAAAAACAGGGTTTTAGGGTTTGAGTTTGTCTTAGAACTCGTGTTAGGTTAGTTGGTGCTCGGTGATTTGAAGGCTGGCAACATGAGCAATAAGTAACCAAGCGATATCTCAATAGACACATACCACTTTCAACTAAGATACAACGAAAACATAAAATCTTAAGCCCCCACAGTTTGTTTCACTCGAAACCGAACTTCGCTTCTCTGTAAGCAGTCTCTGTTGGTCGATTGAACGATATACCATAAATATTAACGATTACATATATATACTGTAGAGAATAAATTTTCTCACGGAAACGCTTCTGATGTGGCGACATCACCATACACAAACACAGCAACGATGATCATTAAAATAATCATAATCAAAGCCATGATGGCGGTGAGCACGTGCTTCCAAAAATACCGGCTCACTAAGAGAGTATTTTGTAGATTGTCTTTGTTACTCCATAAGTTCAACAAGCCATGATCCAAATAATAATTGCCTGGTATTGGCTCTCCTTGATTAGGAGACCTGGTAAGTTTAAACACTGAAAAACAACAGCAAATCACTATTATACGCCATCAAAGGCAATCGCGATCACTAATACACTTGACGCCAGTGAACGCATTCCTTGCAGCGATTTATTTATTGGAAGCAAAAAACACAATTATACCGTTGTAGGAAAAATACGAAGCAAAAAATTGTAATACAACGAAAATACATAAATTCACATCAACCCAGTTCAAATGTGCAGTTTTAAGAGGGCGAAAAACCTGCCGTCTTCCTGCATCATAATGAAATTTTTGATGTTATAATTCAAAAAAAGGAATTATGACACCAAAAATCTAATTGTGATGCAATAAGCCCGAGAGCTTTTGGCTCAAAAATAAATCAGGCCTAGAAATAAAAAAATAAGGACATTTCACTTTGAGACAACAACGTGAAAGTTGCGATGAGCGAGCAGGCTAAATTAGGCGCGATGACAAACGCAAGACCCTGTTTGTTGCACAAAATTGGTAGAACTGTTAAGTTTACCTGATAAAATGTACGGCCAGTGAGGCAAGGAAGCAAAGTTTTCATAGCACAACATCGAAAACAAATGTCGATCTTTCATCTCACCCACAAGCAATTTTTTCCAAAAAGTCGGTTTTTTAACCTGAACGGTACCATTCTAAACATAAAAAGTGATGCTGCTTGAGGTGGCTAGAACAACTTAAACCATTACTTAAGTACAGACAACTTACTTCTGATAAGGCAAGGCCGACTGTACCTAAAAAAATTATATGTGACAATATTATGGGCATTGTATCGTATTCAGTTACATATTTATCCTCATATCTCGAGAAAGCAATCAAAGCGCTATAACGAGATCACCTGCTTACCACACCAAGATGGGGTAATCCCCTTAAGTGCCCTTCCCAACGGCGCAACAAGTAACCTTGCCGGCTTGTTCTTCACATTACCCCTCTTAATGCTGAGCGTCAAGTAGGGAAGCTGTAAATAACAAGTTAAAAGTCATTGGCTGGACCATACACGGAATCAAACTCGAGTCTACAACTCTAGAGGCGGATACTCTTACCACTCGGCCATCTGAGCTGTATACAATATATGCTTTACTGCAGCGGTCCCCAACCTTTTTGGTTTCGCGGACAGGTGTCGGAATGAAAACAGTCTCGCGGAGCAGTCGCGACCCACAATGCAAAAACAAAAAGTTTGTGGTTTTGATACCTAGGCTAAACTGCTTAAAATCTAGACTGCTTAAAAATTGCGATTTAAACACGTCTTTCTCTTTAAGTAGTTTGTTGATCACGCTTTTAGGACACGCAAAAACGAACAGCATTCATTCGTCAAAAGGCAACTCAAGTGGTTTCTGTAAATAAGGCCTACCAGGAGAAAACACGATAAAACGATTATTATCACTTTATTAATGAAAACCGAGGGGTTGCTTATTGGCAATAAGATGATTCCAATGAGGGGCAATCTTTGATAAAGAGACACGTAAGGTGTTAGTTACGTCCAATCTGCTCCTCGTCTTTGTTTTAGTTGCTGCCGTAGCAGAACTTTTGTTACATCACCATCGATCGATCGCTATCTTACGTCTGAAGCTTCACTACAATTTCGCCATGCTTACAGCATTTCAAATGCAGAAAATTACAGATGTCGGTAAGCCTACTTATGGTAGTTGCTTGTAAACAAAATTTATGAAATGGATGTATGAAACTGTCGCATTTTTTTATTTTGCAATCAATATGTGTTATGGCTATAGGGTTGCATGTTAACTCGTCCAGTTCGCCGCCATTTTGACCGAGCGTTTTCGCGACCCAGTAGTGGGTCGCGACCCAGCGGTGGGGACCTCTGCTTTACCGTCTCAGATATTTTCTTGTAGGTAAAAAGTCATATCAAAAAATGGATAACTGAAAAGTAGCACACTTTAACAGTTAGAAAAGCGCAAATCAACATTGCACAGACTAGAAAAGTTATCAAGATTGAAATACAGGACGACAACCACATAATGCAAATTAGCATTTCCGTCAAGTAACAACAACAAACAAAAACGGCTAACACTATGTTACACATCGTCACATGAATGTCTCCCGCATCCTTAAGTCAGATATTGAACTGGCGCATCATGAAAGATTTAGGTTTCTGATGCTCTCCGTGCTTTTGGGTGGCTTGAAACCCAAGACTTGTGCTCGAGAATTCACCTTTACATAACTGTACTTACCTTGCAGTGGAATATTCTCTTCAGCTCGATTTTCGTCAGTAACCGTTGCTTGGACAGTGCTAAGATTGCTTGTGTTACCTGGAAACAAATCAGCGTGCAAACACCCGGACGGTTGTAAATGATAGTGGGTTTTACATAAAGCAAATTTTGATCTGATTGCAGCCAACAACAATACTTACCTGAAGTTATTTCAAATTATATTGAACAGAAAAATCAACAGTGATTGAGAGACACTGCGAACTTCAACTGAGGAACTGAGGAAAATATATTGAGTAAGCAACCACCCAGTATATTACGTCAAATCCGATCGGTTCTAGCCGTGCATCAAACTCGTTATGTTGGGCTTGTGACTTGCATGCGGTATTGGTAAGCCATATCGCTGACAAACATTTTAACAAACAATCAATTGTTTGTGGAATAGTAGGTAATATTATCAATAATGTTGCTTACAAATCATTTATTGTTAGCAACATTATTGACTGATTTTGTATTACCTACTATTCTACAAACAATATTAGAATTTTGATGCAAAATCGTCGATTGCATATCTCTGGACTGCTAGCGATTCTCCTCACCACCACAATGGTTCACACTCCGAACAAACAATCAAGTTAGCTTTTTAATTAGCAATTGACAAATTGGTCCTGCTGAGTAAACTTCCGCAAGTAAACTGCTTCTATTATTCTAAGCGTAAGCAATGGAGGATGTTCTATCCTCCGACCCAGCACATGGAAGTCGTGATGAAATCCCACTCAGCAGGCAAGTAGGGACATAACGTTTTACTGTTGTACCTAGGCACACGGGAAATTTGATTGGAGAGTAACGTATCTTCTGTTGCATACTGCAAAGGTTAAAATTTGAAGGATGAATGTACTTTCACCTGAGTACGGCTGATAAGGCTAATCACCCGAAACAGCACTGTCCCGCTCAATGGTACTTTATTATTTTATTCGATAAATAGCCTATATATATTTGATTTAGAACGGTAAAAAAGCAAACAAAAAAGTAAGCCTGATAAATACTTAAACATCAATGTTTAGTTTATAGCTAGAAGAAGTAGCATAATGATACAAATCATTATTTAACAGGATAAACATTAAGTAAACTAACTTGAAACTGCAGCACAGAGTAAGAAAAAGCATCCCAAACGAAGGTCTACTTACCAGCACCAGCTCTATCATATTTTCGAAGCCCGTCAAACTCTTCACTATCCTTATCATACGGTTTTTTTGCATAGAACACATAATTTTTTAAGCCTTGCAGCTTTGTAAAAATATTATCCAAAAGCAATTGCATGAATTTCAAATGGCCAAGGAGGCGAGCCCCAAAGCGAAAATGCCAGTACGACCAAGGAATGGCAAACAAAAAAGCCTAAAACACACTACATTCAAATTTCAGTGTAAATAATGTAAATCGAAACCCGACATTTGAGCGCAGACATTTGGGCGCAGACATTTGGGTGCAGACATTTGGGCGCGAGGGCATTTGGGCGCAAGACATTTGGGCGCGAAATGCGTTCTAGCGCACTTCCAACAATCATTTTCTACTTCTTCCAAAAAAAAATTTTTACAAAAATTTTATATTTTCAACGGTGTTAGTGTTTTAATTTTTTGTAATTTCTTAATTACTACAAGTAATAAGCGAACGAACTGATTGATGTATTACGGAAACGTAGGAAAAAATAATGCGAAGTCAAGGTCAAGTTACCGATATGCAGAGACTGTTTCTGTGTTTAGTTAAATCTAGGCTATAATTCGGAGGACATTGCGATAATTGTTTTTTGTATAATAATAAATAAAAGAACGTTTTGGATTTTACGAAAGACATTTTTACTTGCGGCGATGCATGTATTTGCTTAACGTATGGTACTTAATTGCTGCAGGAAATATGCGAATCGACCGATAGATGTAGTTTTACGAGTACTTTAAGGGCGAGAAATAATGCGAGGTCAAGGTCAAGTTAGCGATGCAAGCAAAGACTACTTCTATGTTTAATTAATTGTATGATTCGGAGGACTTTGCGATAATTATTTTGCATAATTTCTACGAGGCATCAGCCACAACTATCAAATAAACCTTTAAACATATTTTTTATTATTTACGCCAACGTAATTGTATTATTTTTCGATTATTCTGTTGCTTTTCGCTCAGCATTTATGATTTTTTCATCGATTGATTAAACCCGTCAATGTGCTCTGTGTTTTCGTTTAAGTAAACAAAAACATCGTCGCAAACAAAAAATATTTTGCAAAAAACCCAAAACCTTCTCGTTCTTCATTACATAAAATAATTATCGCAAAGTCCTCCGAATCATACAATTAATTAAACATAGAAGTAGTCTTTGCTTGCATCGCTAACTTGACCTTGACCTCGCATTATTTCTCGCACTTAAAGTATTCGTAAAACTACATCTATCGGTCGATTCGCTTGTTTCCTGCAGCAATTAAGTACCATACGTTAAGTAAATAAAAACATCGCTGCAAACAAAAAATATCATGCATAAAATCCAAAACATTCTTTTGTTTATTATTATACAAAATAATTATCGCAATGTCCTCCGAATTATAGCCTACATTTAATTAAACATAGAAACCGTCTTTGCTTATCGGTAACTTGACCTTGACTTCGCATTATTTTTTTCCTACGTTTCCGTAATATACATCAATCAGTTCGTTCGCTTATTACTTGTAGTAATTAAGAAATTACAAAAAATTAAAACACTAACACCAAAAATTTTTTTTTGGAAGAAGTAGAAAATGATTGTTGGAAGTGCGCTAGAACGCATTTCGCGCCCAAATGTCTTGCGCCCAAATGTCTTTGCGCCCAAATGTCCTCGCGCCCAAATGTCTGCACCCAAATGTCGTAGACCGAATGTAAATATAGGCCAAATCAAAAACAAAAACGAATCACGAAGTAAACCAAAAACAAGTATAATATATATAATAATTAAAAGCATTGCAAAAAAAAACTTCTGCATTAACAGATACCAGTAGTCAGAGAATCATAGAATGATAAAATCTACTGATTAAAATAAAACACAGGGTGCAAAAGAAACACTAACACACCGGTACCTGCGAGAAATTAAAAAAACAAAAATTGTCCAATTAGCATAAGCATAAAAGAATATCACAAAATTGGTACATACTCTTTAAGTTACAAGTAGTTGGCAAGATAACAAAATAATATCAGGCTTTTTTCTGGCAAAATTGCAGACATGTTTGTACAAGCGATTGAAATTTCAAACTAGAAGGTCAATGATGTTATAGACTACCGATTTATCATGCAGGCTACCAGTATTTATTTACATATTCAACTAGTCTACTCAAAACTCACACAAGGGAATATCTATTCAGAAAGTAGGAATAGAATTCTGCACTCACCACATGTATTGAATTTCAAACATTAAAAATCTGCTTACCTGCAAGAGAAGAGCATAAGGAAACCACTGGATCAGTTCTCTTAATAATTGTGGTGCTTTCGTTGTCGAGATCGAAGAAGAGATTTTGCAACTGGAAGAGGCATTTTGCTGAGACGTTTCCCAGCAATAAGACGATGCATATGAAATAAACTGACTATCAAAGTTTTCTGATGTATTCACAGGAAAGCAAATGAAGTTGGTGTCTGAAAACGAGCAAAAATTTACTGTGTACGCAGAACACAAATTTTGCAACACCACAACAAATTTGCACATGCTAGACAGAAATTTAACTTGTTAATCTTTACACTGTACACTTGTACAACTGATAATGATAAGTAGTTAATACTAAGCAATGTATCACACAAATGATAAACAATCATGCTTGAAAATAAAATTGGCAACATTAGTATTACGTATTGATTTATTTTATTATTATAACTTTTACAATTTCGTGATATTAAGTGGTTTTTCGTTGTTTGTGTTTGGCGTGGACACTTGAGGTTGCATTTTGCACATTATGACACACTTCACTTTTCTATTTTCGTCAAATAAATGTGCTAATTATCCTGAATATACTTAAGCATCGGCAAAATATATGTCAAGTTTGGAAGTGAGCAAATTATCTTTTGCCAAAGCTCAGCTTTATAGCCTTGGTTTTGCAAATGCTACTTTTTACTTGAGTAGCTTCAAATTGCTGGTACTTTTATTTCTATCATGCTTGGTTACTTTTTACATCCTTTACTTTCTACTCTACTTCAACAGCTCAAGTAGCTTCCTCCATCAGTAACAATACTTTTACTTAACTAGATTTCTGGACTACTTTTTACACCACTGCATTTTACACATATGTACATGGATGCAAACTCAAAGAAGACAAGCTCATTTTATTTGACATTTCTGCACTTCCCTAACTGTACTCAGCACAGTGTACCAGTATTCCATTGCTCTTTGCATTTGCTACCGGTACAGTACAGACAAGCTAATTTTTGGCTAAAAATACAAAACACTTACCAACAGTGTCCGCAATTTTTATAATGACTGCTAATGCAAGAAAAAGATAAACTCCAATCCATTTAATGATTCTATCAGCTGCAAGATCAATCACAAAATCTTTCTCATGTGCTTTAGCTGCTTCATTTAGTTTTTCTATGCCAGCATTACCAACGTCAGCTGCTGCCATTTCTCTTCTTTTTAATGTTGAAAATAAGCAGGATTGCCAGGTTTTGCAGAGTAAAATATACCAAAATATACACCAAATATGATCCTGTATACCAAAAAGTTTAATCAGAAGTATACCGAAATTCAAAAATATCAAAAATTTTTCTGCAAAAATTAATAATAAACATGACATTTTACAGCTTATGAACGACAACATGAATTGCTTGCTCATTCTTCAAACAGAAGTATAATTATTATGAATACACTGAGCATAAAAAATTTGCATTCTTTAAATACAATGCAATCAGCAATGTGCATGTCATAATACTAGTTAGCAAATTTGATTTTGATGATTTTAACCTTGAACAGCACTTCTGCTGCAGTTGGTAGTACGGATTAAATAGACCAAGGAATCGAATCTAAATCTCTCACGCTAAGCAAAAACACAAGAGTACCTAACGCAACAGTTTAATTGAAATGACAATAAACCAATACTCTACAATACTGCGGTACTGCCGTAGCAAAAAACAGGCACTACCCCAAAACTCAGTTTGAAATAAATCACCACCCACTAATTGCAATTAAACCAACACTTTAGATTCTACAACACTTCGGTAACAAAACATGCAGCACCAAACCCGCAGTCACAAATATATCAGCCACCATTCTGCCATTATCCTGTTACCTGCAATTAACTAACAGTTTACACTGTTACAGCAACTCCATTTACAGTCTGCAATACTTTGGTAACCAAAACATGCAACACCAAACTCACAGCATGAAATAAATCAGCCACCGTCAGCCTAATTTCAATTAATCAGCAGTGTACAATACTACGTCAGCAAAAACATGTCCTACTCAAACCTCATGCATTATTACCGATATATCTAAGTCACAAAATCTTAACTCAGCATGGTATAAAATTGCGACAAGTAAGAACATTAAGCCACTTAATCTAACTCAGCATAAGAATTTACCTCTAATCAAGAATTATACCAAGTTCTTGAATAATACCAACACAAAATATCACTACCAAAAGGCATAAAAATACGGTAGACCGAAAAACCGTATGGGACTGCATGGAACCGTGTGGGGACGAATGAAATTGCATGGCATCTATATTACATGAAATCGTATGAAACCATATGCGGACCGAATGGAATTGGATGGGACTGTATGGGAGGCTTGGGAGCAGACTAGAGATAAGCGGACTGAGATTTTTTCCACTCCAACATTTTAAAATGAAAATCTATTTTTTTCAAATTATATTGAACTGAAAATTGAACAGTAATTGAGGGAGACTACCAAGTGAGCTTGCACTCTTCGAGTCAGCTGCCACCCGTTACATATGTCAAATGCAATCAGCTCCAGCCGCGAATTGAACCCGTCACGTAGGATCTGTCACCTGCGCGCGGTACCGCTAGGCCATGTCGCTGACATAGCTATGTCGCTGACATGGCTAGGCCATGTCGTTGAAATCCAATTCAATTCGACTCCGAAAAAAAAAGGCTAAATAGAAAGTCCGCAGCCCAATCTTAATCCAAACATAAAAACACTTGACAAAAATTTCTAATTGCTTGTTCATGATCACATTTTCACAGAGCAACCCCTTCAATCTAAATCCAACTTACTGAGGCTACTCATTAGTCTATAATTATGCTGCAAAAGAATTTTAAAGACTAACTCCAAAAATTCTGTTTCCAAGTTTATGCATAATCTGTCGATACTGCTTCCACAAAAACAATCAGGTTTGTAAATAACTGTACCAGTACCATATATCATAAACATTAATAACCCATACTGTAACTACAGAACAACAGACACTGATAGACCTAATGCTTCAGTCAAACTGCAATATATTATGTAAAAAAAAACTAATATTAGAATTCTTGTAGTTCCACTAAAATGAAATAAGCAGAAGAAATATAAAAGCAAAAAGTTTTTACAGAAATACACACAATACGAGTACGCAAAAAAATCAGCAGTGAACTGGTGAACACTTACGGTATGCTTACCGGTGCATAATACTAAACTGCTAAAAGCAGGCACCAGCACTACACTACCGGTACTTTACCATAGCAAAAAAGCTGCAACTTTTGTATCTCTGACATCATAAACCACAATAAGTGTATAATACAAGTTGGCCATTTAATCTAAACGAAAGACCAAAAAAATAATAATTTCAAAATTAGCTAGTCTATGATAGATTTGACATGAGCTTGCATTAACTCAAATTAACTTAACCTTTGGTTATGCAAATGTACCGATATCTTCCATTTCCAAACCTTTGTTTACCTTTCAGGCTTTGCACAAAGGTTACCAGTAGAAAAAATATCTCACATTTCCAGTAGCCTGTGTGAGTGTAAGGCCTAGGAATCATCAGGTTACATGCATTCTTTACAGTTTAATACCAGTACGCCACTGTTTCAAAAAAGAACATTACTGGTACTGGTATTTATTTTCAGATTGAGTCTCCAATCAGCACTACGGGAACCCTGGTACTGGTAACTGACTAACCTGCTCTGTGCTGAGTACCGATAATTAAAACTACCAATATAGCAGTATAGCCTAGGCATAACTGATCTATTTGTCTACCATTCAGCATCAGACTCTTTGACTTTATAGCTGAACTGATTTATAATCGTTATTTCGCTGTCCCTTAAGGCTACTTATTCATGTTTTTGTCAAATATGAAGAATTAAAGCGGTACTTGTAAGTCTACTAAACAGCTAAACTTAGAGCTAGTCTAGGCCTTCAAAACTGATGCATTAGTCCAGCGCTTCTCAACCCTTTTCTTCTGCGACCCAAAATCGATTAAAAATCCGATCTGCAAGAACAGCTGCGACCCAAGAAACCTGAGCGTAGTACATATAAATACAAAAACAACTTTTATTCCACAACATTCAATGCCATTTTGCTTTAACAAGTTCTTGAAATTGTGGCTCAACATCACTCAGTGCCAAACGCATTGGATGCTCTGCATATCTAAATATGCGATATCTAAAAGTAGAAATAAAATTTGCTAAAAACACTGCAGAGCCTTAACGCCTTTCCATTACTTATCTTCAATATAAAACATAGCCTACTACATCCTGCAATTCTGCAACAGGACAGCTCGCAACTACTGTCTTTTTGTCCTCACTGCGTCTGCAGCAGCAGCACTGCATTCTGTGCAAAGTTTCGATTAAAACTATGTCTATGACATCACAGAGCATTGGCAATATTGGATGTGCGTGCTACTGCGTAGTAATGCAGAAAGATTTAAAACTCACTGTATGATGTAACTAACACTCAGTCACTATCGATTTAAAAAGGAGCGATGAAATATTGCTTGGAGATGTTGTTTAGGCTAATAAATTTACTGTATCAACAGAAGCTTTTCGCGACCCGCTCAAAAAGCCCTGGCGACCCATGTTTGGGTCGCGACCCATGGTTTGAGAAACGCTGCATTAGCCGAAGCTAAGACAGTTTATGTCAATGATGTCATAATCGAACAAACCAAATTTCTAGTTGCAAGTCAACGTCTCAGTGTGAATTGTCAAGGGTTAACGTGCAAATACACCAGAGGTGTACGGAGTCGCCTTTTTTTGACTCCTGCTCCTGTTTTGACCAACCAGACTCCTGATCCTGCTCCTGGTCTATGACTACTTTCTATACTCCTGTTCCTGTTCGCCTCATGTTTTTACGTAAAAGTGTCTGTTTAAGAAGGGAAATGGACAAATAGTTCAGAAGGCTATTTTACCGCAGCGCTGCAACTGCTCAGTGGTTTGTAACATTTCCATGTACTGATACTTGGGAAGACGCAGAAAAAGATCAATTGCTAATGCTCATGTTCTTCTGAAAATCAGGCACTTCAGAGGTACTCAACTGCTTCAGTTGTATTTTCATATAGGCCAAAACACACTGCTGAATATCAAGACTTACCGGTAAATTTTCATTTTGGACATGTGAACTGTTCAAATGAATTTAATTCAACTTTGATGCGTACCAATAGCTACATGAAAGTTGAAAAGCAATTTAAAATTGTAATGTACTAGTAGTTATTTTGAAAGAACCAAATATTGCAGTTCAAAAGGAAACAGCCTTTGTAGCCTACACTGATCCAATTCCGCTCGGTGTTACTAAATGGTACATGTCCGCGATGTCAACGATGTCCCAAATTGCGATGTCCGCAATGTCAACGATGTCCGCGATGTCAACGATGTCCGCGATGTCCACGATGCCCGCGATGTCAACGATGTCCGCGATGTCCACGATGCCCGCGATATCAACGATGTCCGCGATGTCAACGATGTCCGCAATGTCAACGATCTGCGAAATTGCCATGTCCGCGATGTTCACGATGTCCGCGATGTCCCAAACAGCGATCGCAACATGGGACATCGTTGACATCGCAATTTGGGACATCGCGGACATCGCAATTTGGGACATCGCGGACATCGCAATTTGGAACATCGCGGACATCGTGGACATCGCGGACATCGTGGACATCGCGGACATCGTGGACATCGCTGACATCGCGAACATCGTTGACATCGCGGACATCGTGGACATCGTGGACATCGCGGACATCGTTGACATCGCGGACATCGTTGACATCGCGGACATCGTTGACATTGTGGACATCGCTGACATCGCGAACATCGTTGACATCGCGGACATCGTGGACATCGTGGACATCGCGGACATCGTTGACATCGCGGACATTGTGGACATCGCGGACATGTACTATTTAGTAGCACCCATTCCGCTCAGCCATGCCACTTGATGATTTGGTTCACTTCAGTACATAAAAATCAAACTAACAAAATACCGTTACTGGCAATTACTTTTCAATCATTAGCAGAACATGGTCATTTCAAAAACTATTGGCTATACAAACAAAGCAATTTACCGTAACTCTAGCAGCAACAAAAATTTTTACACAATTACCCAGTAACTTTCACAATTTCTGGCAAACTTGTGGCTTGTGCAAAACTTGAATTTAGAACTTTTGGCCTATGTACAGCAAGAAATGCTGGTTCAGTAGCTGCTGGACTAAGTCAGCCTATCGGCAATCCACAAAGGCTTACTGCAAGACTGCTTTGTCTGTTTGTAGTCTGCTTTAAAACACTAAACTGCAGTACACAAATAATTCCACATCGCTTAGCTGACTACCCCTAGTACTAGTACCCCTTACTCAAACCATACACAGTCATAATTAGTCGGGTTAGATCAGGCCTGCCGCGTGTGGTCTGTCGTCCAGTACTACCCGCATCTAAATTTATAATTCAGTTTATCAGTCTATTTGCCAAATGATTGCATTATGCTGCTAACATCAGAAGAACTTGTTTTGTTTTTAGGTACCGGTATACTATAGCTGCTCTGCAAGATGCAAAATGTGGGCTGCAATTCCTATATATCAATACCGATGTGTTGGTAGAATTAAACTGCACAATACAAGCAAATTGTCAGAACCAAACTATGGCAAATTTTGAACAAATATCACAAGAATGCGGTAATTTTTCACTCCGGATCCTGCTCCTGCAACTATAGACGCTTCTCACACTAACCCTCAATCAAGCGTAACGAAGTGCTTTTAGCAAAAAGTTGCCATCAATGCGAGGTTCGCATATGGTGAACCAAAGCAAAATCGCTGTTTTGCGTTGTCTTTTTTGTTGAAATGAAAGCTATTTTGTTGTGTAAAACAAAAGATATTCATTTATTAATGTTTTATATAACAGTTAAAGTCAGAAATTTTTTTTTAATTTGCTTTTGACGCCGGTGGTTCTGGTATTTGTAAACTGGAATTACGTTGGGTTGTCTTAACCATAAGGAGCGCGTAACTTCGCTCTTTCAGATTCAGACTTGAAATTTTTCTTGATTTTGCCTTTAAGATTGCTTTGCTGAGAAACCCGTGCAAAATTTTTACTGAGGACAGCGTTATTTTACAAGTCGCTATGTTTTGTGTGGTTAAATTGTTTACAAATTACATTAGTGACAACGCAAATTGCAGAGAGCTTAATTATTAAGGTTGTGCTTTGTCCTGAACCTAAACGAATCATTAGGCTTAAATAGTGTGCTCTGCAAGTAAGTTGAAACTCATTTATTATAATTATATGAATGATGTCGCAGTTTAAGAGTTGCAAAATGCCTACGTAGCCGTTACGGTAAACACTAAACTCTACAAAAATATACCTTACGCAGCTAATACTTTTGGTTTAAGATGATATTTATGTTCTATCACACATTTACTAGGCAGTACACTCACTTATGTAAAAAACTTTGCCATTGTTATACGAAAAAACGAAGCTTTTCTTGTTATTTGCCATTCATTTCTATAGTAGCTTGATCGCTTTATGGCAACTCGCGCAGACATCGCTTCGTTGCTCATGCGCAGTAAGCTACAGTGCAAAGGGTCTAATAGTGTTGCCAAGTTATTATGACAAAAATCCGCTAAATCAGACTTCAAAATCCGCTGAACGTATGGTTGAAATCCGCTCAAAAATCCGCTAACATTCAAATTCACTAAAAGTGTTGAATATATTTTGTTGGTCACCAAATATTTTAAAACAGTCACGACGAAGAGCATACCAGCAAGAATTTTTTCACTCTTGCTGAACAGATAGAAAAGTTGCAAGAACTTTTAAACGTGAAAAGCATAAACTAATAGGCAATATTGAATCATGATTGAACCAACATCCTTGTAGAAACCAAAAACAATGAAAGAACAGCCACTGCTATAACCATAAACACAACAATTCTCAAGAATGCATCAACTCTTAAGTCGGTAAACGCCGATACAATTCTCACATGTTTAAAAAGGCCTACCAACACTTTCACAGAAATTCGCTAAAAATTCCGCTGTCCGCCAAATGTAAAAATTTTCCGCTAAACAAAAGCAAAATTCGACAAATCTAGCGGATTTTCCGCCAAGTTGGCAACACTGAAGGCAACTGGCAGTTTCAACTTCCAATGCCACAGCTCTTAGTTGGCCACTAGCAAGCAGGAACACATTTATATCAAAGTCCGTACCACGAACTCACGGACTTTGGTTAATATTTCATTGTAAAGTTTTTTTTCAAAAATCCGCGATTTTGAAAAATATCCACCAAAACTTGCATAGAAACTCGCTAAAAAATCCGTAACCGT
This sequence comes from Trididemnum miniatum, assembly GCA_964006365.1. Classification (NCBI taxonomy): domain Eukaryota; kingdom Metazoa; phylum Chordata; class Ascidiacea; order Aplousobranchia; family Didemnidae; genus Trididemnum; species Trididemnum miniatum. The sequence goes on along the minus strand of OZ023251.1, from coordinate 10,096,533 downwards.
CAAAAGCAAAAATTTTCCGCTAAGTTCTAGCACGAGAAGCTAAATACGCGAAAAAACATTTTCAACAAAACCGCTTTAGCGTTTTTGAGAGTCACGTGATGCATAAAGAAAGTATAAGTACTAAAATTTTACGGTTACCTGGCAACAGTGAAGTGGTGTAAGCGTTAGTGTGATGGACTCCCACTCGCAGGGCAGGGGATCAATGCCCTCTTAGGTTTTGATTTTTTGTCAGCGCATTATACTGAAGTCGCTGTAGCGATTTTGTTGAAAATGATTTTTCGCATATTTAGCTTCTGGTAGCACAAGGAAAATCCGCTAAATCTAGCGGATTTTCCGCTAAATTGGCAACACTGCTCCTAATCCGGCTGAAACTTTGAAACTCCTGGAGCAGAGCTGGATGTCTCGAGACACGTTTTTGAGTGTCTCGGTCTCGTCTCGGTCTCGCCATGCCAATGTCTCGTCTCGGTCTCGGACCTTGAAAGTCTCGGAAAATGGTCATGTCTCGATCGAGACATGAAAATATTTTGGATTTGAAACAGCATTCAGGTCTTTGATACGGAAGCAACAATGGTACTTACCCGATGTATTCATAGTAAAACATTGTGCGTGATTTCGCACTTTGCAAAAACATTTGGCCACATTTTGTTTAGACCATTTTGCTTTGTTGTTCAGGCATGCAAAATTGCAGGCTTTTGCTTTCTTTTTGTGAGCAGCATATACGAAAACTGGTCTATTTCAACCACTAAGCACATGCATTCGATGGTAATCTACTCTAGACCAGAGATGTCTAACCTTTCAATTTATTAGGGACCCATTGCAAACTTAAATATTTAACTGGGCCGCAAAGCAACCAGAATTCCAATATTTCATATTATAGTTCTAAGAAAAAAAAATTAACCATTGGTAGGTAGGCCTTGTACTGAGCCGCATTTTGCTGAAAATGCATCTTTTTTAACAACAAAGAAAATTTAAAAATCCATTAATATAATTAATTAATGTAATAAATAATCCAATAATGATAATTTAGTTTTAACTTTTAACAATATGGCCTTCACTCAAAGACATAACGACCGCTAGCCACGTCTAAAAAATTAATATATATTTTATGGGCAAACGGTGCGTCAAATCAAAACATTTTCAAGAGAGTATCGTGTCATATGTCATAAAACTAAGATTTCTACAAATTTGTTCCCTATGAAAGATGCTATTCTCGTCTGGTTTACAACAGCTATCAAAGATTATTCAAAGTAGTCCAGGCCCAGAAAAGGCTTCAAATCGAAAAAAGTGCAGGGATTGCAGTTGCGGGAAATTTGATTACCGACATGGAAAGAGCTTCCAGATTTGAGCTAGCTCTTTTTATGAGAAAGTTATTAACCAGATAGATTTTCAAAAATGCATAGTGTCACAATGGCTTTAAAATGTTTATGTTAATTAACTTACTATTTATCAAATATACAGTATTTTGATTAAATTTTATGAACACTGTTGTGCTCAATACTTGATAAACTTGCTAAAAAATTGTTTTAACGGAGGATAGTGGGCTGCAATGCCGACATCCCTGGTCTAGACCAACATAGCTTACCAATGACTTTTTGTTTAAAGTTTTCTTGACATCTTTTTCGTTAGATTAAAAAAAAATATTGGGCCGTGCAGTAGCGTACGCAGGGGGGGCTCCTATGCGTGCGCCCCCCCTCAGGCCTTCTTCGATACATGTTAAAAGCCTGTGTCGCTCAGATACTGCTAGAAAAATCTTACCTTAATGTAGAAAATTTCTTTCGCGCCATAGGCGCACGCAAGGAGGGGGGCACGGTGCCATGACCTCCCCCTTTGGCCCTGTAATAAGGTGCTAAAACCTAACTTTCAGTCTGTGATTTCACAAACTAATAATGATTGCAGCCTCCTTTCACTTATTTTAGCCAAGCTTCTGTTTTTTGAGATAAGTTGCGAAAATATTTTTGCATTGTCTATAGCAGTGTGGTCCAAACCGAGGCCCTCGAACACTTTAATTTTCGTTGCCTGTTTTGTATCTAACAAGGCTTGAAAATTTTGTCGTTCGCATTAATTACGTGATTTTTTGAGAGGCGAGAAATTTGCAAGCTTAGAATAATAACGAGAAAGTTTCATAGTACACTTGAACGCGTCATTTTGAAGTACTGTAGAAATGCATCTGACGTCACATTAAGACATTTACTACGTACTAAAGCAGGTTATGTAATATGTGGGCCTTTTCAAAACGATCTTCAGCGAGATGTGCAGCGTAAAAGTTACGAAATTTAGTGAGTAGCACCAACAGCATGAAATGAGTGCCAAAAAAAAGTGTCCGAGGAAAACAGAGAGTTCAATTTTAACTGGGAGGACAGATATTTCTTTGTCATTGATAATGGTTAAGCATAATGTTTGGTGTGTCTTCAAGTAATATCTGTTCCCATAGAGTTTATGCTAAGCGACATTACAAAACGCTATATGAGAAAAGATACGGTCAGTACCACGGAACTTCTAGGCAAGCAATATTGAAAGAATTAAAGAGAAACAATTTTAAGCAAACCGGTATGTTGAAAAGCTTTGCCAAATGTGCTTTAGTTGCACATCCAACAGCTTCATACGACGTTGCGCTAACGCCAATTTTCAAGACTTAAACAAGCATGAAACGTAAGACATTTAGTAAGGTATATAGTGTCAATGGTAGAATAACAATCTCTCCGCGTATGATCAAAATCTGGATTTTACCTTTGCGGCCCGCGAAGCTTTTTCAAACCTTTAGGCGGCCCTTAATGCTCTTAGTCTTGGACCACACTGGTTTATAGTGACTGCACTCACTGCACGCCCTTTTTCAAGGAAAAAGTGTGCTAAAATGAGTGTTTTTTTTTGTGAAAACCGCAAAAATTCGTTCTACGCCCTCAGACCCCCGGTTGCACTCCCCTTTTGCCAAATCCTGGGGCCCCCACTGCTTCGCGCGCGCCCCCTCAGAAAATTTCTGCGTACGCCACTGGGGCCGTGTAATCGTCTGCGAGAGGTATTGCTTGCCTTGCAAGCTACAAGAACTTAAATCTTTTGTGATAATAAGCTGTTTCGTTGTTATTATGGTGAACTCGTTAAATCATTAATTGCAATCGTTAAAAGGATATGACCAATAGCACCTTTATAATAGGCTACATCAGTTCATAACCTCGACGGCTTCATTGCTTCATTTGTTTTTGCTAATGTCATTTTGCTATAAAGTTATTTCAGTAACTTGGCTCCGGATGGCAAATGCTTTCCCGTAGCCCGGAGCGTTACTCTGTCTACGCTATTTAATCTGGCTGACAGAAACCGAATCTGCCTTAACGGCGGGATACCTAACGATGTTCAAGCTGGGCAGTGGCAAACGTCCTTTTCAGGACGGGGCGATGCGCATCTTCGGCGCACCGTCAACAAGTTCCAAAGGCCCAGCATTCTCCAACTGAACATCGAAGGCCTCACTGCAAGCAAGATGAGCGTGTTGCATCATCTTGCGTTACAGTGTGAGGCACTCGTCATCCTCTTACAGGAAACCCATTGCACCTCGGTAGAAAGGTTAGATCTTCCGAGCTACCATCTAGCTGGGTTTTCCTTGAGCAGGAAACATGGTCTTGCTACGTTTGTCCATGAGCGTCTGAAGTGGATCCTAATCGACCAGTCCCCACCAACATCGGAGATCGAGTGGGTGTGCGTGGATGTTGATATCTATAAAATAGTCAACGTCTACAAACCCCCTCCAACACGGATGCAAGCATCTGATCTTCCAGCATTCCCCCATCCCTGCCTCTATGCTGGCGACTTCAACTGCCACCATGTTGACTGGGGTTATGATAATAACAATCCAGATGGTGAATGCCTGGCTGGCTGGGCCAGTGCCAACAACTTCACCCTACTATATAGCCCCAAGGAGGCCGCCAGTTTCCACTCTGGCCGCTGGAAAACAGACACCAACCCAGATCTTGCATTTGCCAGTGTCGATTTGGACAGTCGCTTACCTGACAGACGTATCTTAGGAAAGTTCCCAAGGTCACAACACCGACCCTCGCTTATAAGTCCACCCAAACTTGCTCATGCAAAACCGAGCAAGCCTGTAAAGCGATGGAACTTCCGCAAGGCCAAGTGGGACCACTATTCTAACCTAACCAACAAACTGGCCAAGAGTATACCGCCACCTGAATCTCAAAACATCGATCAGGTTTACCAGTGCTTTTGCAAGGTAATAAGCACTGCGGCGAAGAAATGCATCCCTCGTGGTCGACGATCAAACCACATACCTTGCTGGGATGCGGAGTGTGAAGACCTCTATCAGCATTTCCTGCAGTCACCTGGGGGCCCTGATCCGGATAGGGCTGCTACAGCCCTACTCACAAGGCTCGACGGGAAGCGGAGAAATCGCTGGTCAGAGACGGTCCGCAACATTAACTTTTCGCACTCCAGCCGGCTGGCATGGAATACTATAAACAACTTGACTGGTAGGTCACGACAATCCCCTCGTCAATGTCCCGTTTCAGCTGATGCTATTGCTTCTCAGCTGGTTAAAAACGGGAAATACGAATGTGTGAATCGACGCTCATCTCGGCTCGTTTTACAGGAAGTGTCTGACGTTTGGAGGGCTGAGATATTTCATACTGCGAATGTCTCCGGGAGTTTCTCCCATCGGGAGTTCGCTGCTGCCCTCCAACATTTAAAACCAGGCAAAGCTCCTGGACCTGATTCCATTTGTCCGGAGCTAATAATCCATGCTGGAGCCGGCTTAAAATCTTGGCTACGTGGCTTCCTATTTTCCTGCCTGCACCACCTCAAAATTCCTAAGATCTGGAGAAGAGCGCTAGTAGTAGCGGTCCCAAAGCCTTCGAAACCGGTAGAGGATCCAAGGAGCTATCGTCCGATCTCCTTGCTCTGTGTTCCCTACAAGATTCTCGAGCGACTTATCTACGCCCGCGTCGAACCTCTTATTGACCCCCTGCTCCCACGGGAACAGGCGGGTTTTCGACGCGGAAGATCCACCGTGGATCAAGTCACTTTACTCACGCAAAGCATTGAAAATGCATTCGAAGCGAAAAAGAAGGCCGGTGCCGTCTTTATCGACCTGACAGCTGCCTATGACACTGTCTGGCACGGTGGCCTCACCTGCAAGCTGTTGCGGCTTCTGCCGGACAAGCACAGGATTCGTATGATTATGGAGCTGATCCGCAACAGAAGCTTCACCCTTACAACTGGCGACAGCAAGCCTAGCAGGTTACGACGCCTGAGAAATGGCGTCCCCCAGGGATCGGTCCTGGCCCCCCTCCTTTTCAACATCTATACATATGATATCCCCTCCATAACCTCCAAGAAGTTCGCCTATGCCGACGACCTGGCGATACTTCATACATCTGGAGAATGGAAGGAGTTGGAAAGGACTCTAAGCCAGGACATGACTACACTCTCGGAATATCTCCAGACCTGGCGATTGAAGCTTAGCCACACTAAAACGGTGACGGCGGCCTTTCACCTCCACAATCGAGAGGCTAAGCGAGAGCTTAAGGTCTGTAACATCAGTAAGACCTTACCTTTCTCTCCAGTTCCCACTTATCTTGGGGTCAAACTGGACAGATCGCTCACATATCGTCCTCACCTGGAAGCATTGCGCAAGAAGTTATGTGCTCGCGTCTCACTGTTGAGGCGACTTGTTGGAACAGGTTGGGGTGCTAGCGCTAAGACATTACGCACAGCTGCCCTGTCTCTGGTCTACTCGACTGCCGAGTACTGCGCACCAGTCTGGTGCCGCAGCGTGCACATACGGCTTATCGACAGTGTAATAAATGACGCCTTGCGCATTGTCACTGGGTGCCTGCGTCCCACTCCATCGGTCTACCTTCCGGTTCTTTCAGGCATCCAGCCAGCTGAGCTTCGCCGCCAAGGAGCGACACTCTCCCTAGCCAACCGCAGCTCCCTGGACCCTGACCACATCTTACATGGCCAGTTTCTTGAGTCACAGGACGTATGTAGGGAGAGATTGAAATCTAGACGCTCATTTGTACCTGCTGCTCGGATATTGCTAGACAGTCTTTGTGAGATGGACGTCCGTGCAGCCGAGTGGACTTACACGAAATGGGACATGGAGTACTCTGCCAACGCATTGTCACTCCACGCTTTCATTCCCAAGGCTAGCTCCAGACCCTTGGGTGTGGGTCTGCCCAGGGCAGCCTGGGTCAAGCTCAACCGTCTGCGTTCTGGTGTTGGACGTTTTTGTTCGTCCATGTACAAATGGGGTCTCGCTCCTCTAGCGAATTGTGAGTGTGGTGCCAGTGAACAAACCGCAGATCACATCATCTCACAGTGTCCCACACATCGAGCACCCCGAGGTATGTTTGGTCTAATGGTTTTGGATGACGAAACAAGATGCTGGCTGAAGTCCCTTACAGTCAGCATCTGACCCAAGCAGTTTGGTGGCCAGGGTGGTAAAAGGATAAACCCTCGGCCTTGGTCCTTCCATCTGTCTTGGAAGAGATGCCCCGCCAAATGACGACGACGACGAATAACTTGGCTTAGCAGAGCCCATACTCCAGAGTATTACTATCGTTTTTATATTTTCTAATTTTTGGCTAATGAAGTCTCGTGTCTCGTCTCGAGTCTCGTAACTTTAAAGTCTCGTCTCGGTCTCGAAGCTATGATGTCTCGTCTCGTCTCGAAGCTATGATGTCTCGTCTAGTCTCGGTCTCGGTAGGTTCGGTCCTCGTTCCAGCTCTGTCCTGGAGTTTTCTGCCAGAGTCGACTCCGGTACTCCGGTTTGTGCACATCTCTGGAATACACTTCTTTTAACGCATTAGAATTAAAAGTGGTTGGATTTCGGAATGGACTTAAAAATCCAGCAAAATCGTTCGAAAAACGAAAATGTAATTATTATTATTATTTTTTTTTTAAGATTTAAGCTGAAATGAAAGACCAAAAGTTTTTCAAAAGAACAGAACAGAACAGAATTTATTGTTGATTCGCCTTGACGTAAACTTAGTAAGTATTCACAAAATAAAACAACGAAATTTAGCAAGGCCAGGAAGCATCGAAGAACCCTAAGGTTTTCTAGTCTAGATTAGAGTTGCCATATTTTCACTGGGCAAAAGGAGGACAGATACTTTATAAAGGGATTACCTCCGCAGAAGTCCAATTTTCCGCCCAAAATCAAGTGAAGATCACAAAAAAGTTCATCACATTCGCAAAAAAGGAAAAGGTCATCACGTCCGCAGATGTCCAATTTTTCGCCCAAAATCAAAAAGGTCATTACGTACGCAGGCCGTAGTTTGCGCTGAAACTTCCCAAAATTTTCGTGTAAGCATGATTAGACATGTTTTCACTGTTCAAAATGCCGAAAGGAGGACATTTGGGCATTTTTTAACGTCCTCGGAGGACAAATTATTTTTTGTTAAAAAGGAGGACATGTCCTCCAAAAGGAGGACGTATGGTGAGCCTAGTCTAGATGCTTCATGATCTTGTTGTGAGATCGAAATTTAAATTACGAGCATATTAGTCACCATAACGAGAGATTTAGAGATAATGTAAAAACAACATAAAAAGAAACTAAAAAAAAAAAAGAAATTAGACATTAAACAAAACAAAAACGAAAAACCAAAAAAAATAAAAATAAAAAAAAAGAGAGAGAAGGCAAACATCAAACAACAATATGAGCGAGAATCACACGACAGTTCCAAAGTGTAATTAAAATTCAGTAGAAAAACATGTAATTTTAAATTATTAAAACTTATCTGCTTCCAAGAACGCCTTGAAATCAATATGAAGACATCAAATGAATTTTATATTTTTGTTTAAAGGAGATATCCAGTAGCCTAATCTATAGAGTGTCAGTCCGGGTCCGATCCAATTCAACACTAAGCTACAGTTCGGATAATTCGGCTCCAGCCAATAAACGATACAATCCGGCTCCAATCCGACTCTATGTTCAACTCAAGAGCAGACGTTGCCAAATGGAACCGCGTAATATCTCTTAGTGGCAGTCGAGTAACTAGCCCCGCCTATCATCTTCCCACATCACGTGATTTCTCTCACTCACGGAGCATGACGATTTCTCTCGTCCAAGAGACCTCATAATACTTTTCGTTATGAATTGGTCGATATGGCGATTCACGAAATTATCACGCCTTTAGTTGTGGGAGAAGAAAGCAGCAGCATCGAGTGACACGTGTGGCGAATTCATCAAAATATAGCATTTGCCGTCTCTGTAATTTTATTCACTATATTTCGCGTCTAATCATATACAATTGCTTAACCGTTTCACTACTAAGCGATTTTTGCTTTCAAATCCCTTACGTGGGTTAGATTTCGACCCGTCTTTGCAATCAATTATCTACTAAACTGCTTCAGGTAGAAAAATCAGCAAAACGGGAAGGTAAACAAAATTTTATGCGTTTTAAGTTGGTGTTTTGATTTTTCAAAAATATTTTTTTTTTTTATGGAACAAAACAAACAAAAACAAAGGTGGGGTAAAAATAGCTTCAATCGACTAAAAGATAATAAAGATAGAGAAATGAGAATTTAGGAGCGCACGATGAATAGCGCGCGGCGGCGACGGATAGAAGCTTGGTAGAAGCGACTTTGCGAAATGAGTCATTTCGCAAAAAGGAAGAAACTTTTCGCACGTAATAAACTGCAATCAATCACTGACATTTGAGCAAAATAGCAAGAGGCAAAATCGTAAATCTTGCATAAAAGCATAACATAGCCAGCGCTGGTGACACTTTGAACACTTTCTCGCTTCGTCAAGAGAGTTGCATTTGAATTTGTGATTTTCTTGGTAGACTCGCACAAAATATAGTAATTTTATGCAGAGGGTCTACTGCTATGCGTATTTGAGTTGCTACAAAGCGGCTAATAGCCTAACTGTCATAAAAAGTGTACCTGTATGAAGTGGTTGCCTCTAAAAAAATTGTTTTGGGTTAAAGATAATGCAAAAATTTCAAAAGAGTGATTTATTATCGCAGGGGCGTGCCAGAAATTTGAAAAAGGGGGAGCCGCAATTTCCTGTTTTTGTTATCGGTGAAGACCAAAAAAAGTCCTCACGTCTTCCGACGTCCAGTCTACCCCACAAAATCAAGTGAAGTCCAAAAAAATAAAAAGGGCAGCGCGTCCTTAGATGTCCTGTTTCCACTGTTCCGCTAACTGGAGATATGTATCAGCTTATTATGTCAGCGGGAGGAGGGAGGGGCGCAAACCCAGCGGCTCCCCCTCCCTGGGTACGCCCCTGTATCGAGTAACATTTTTGTTTACAGTGATTTTTTGATGTACCGTAGGGCTTTTGCGAAGCTTATAATTGCTGAAACTCAGTGGCAACATTGGCTACGCAGCCACAGGTCACCTGCATACAAACTGGTGCGGATCCAAGATTTTTTGAGGGGACGATAATTTTCAGTAAAGCACACCCATTGTTGCTCAGCAGAATTGGGGCTCAGCCTCAAATCGAAAAGCCCCACAAGTTATCGCTTACATGCATTCAAGTATACGAAACTATAACCGTAAAATTGTGTTCGTGGTGAAAACTCTTTTCCTGGTTACCACAAATGTTGTGTTTGCTAGAAATATTTGAAAGATGCCGACATATACTAGTAACGTGAAGTTGAATTTTTGTGGAGCTTGAACTATACAAAAGTGTCTATGTTGGCCTAATTTAAGAATTTTTTTTCATAAATATTTGATCAAGCAAGGCGTATTTTTTTGAAAATACCATCGCACCCTTTCTCAACTCAAGTAGGCTCATTGAGCTAAAGGATAGAATTGTTAAATCTTTCCAAGCATAATGATCACGTTTCTACGCATTCTGTTGCTATATTATAATAAACTTCCTACATTTTTTAAAATTATAGTGGCCCTAGTACAACACTGCTGACCTCACCGCTCTCAGGGTTCGAAAAAGAGCTCCAAAATTTACTCTTTTTAATAAACGTCAGTTCTAACAAAAGTCTCTTCTTTTGGTAAAAAGTTTTACCCATGCTCGTTATGCTCTAGCAGCCCAGACAAAAAAATTATCCGAGTTCTTCTAAGATGTATCACGTGATCTTAAAAAAATCTCATGAAAACGAAGCTGAAGGCATTTGTACATGAACCGTGCAGCTGGATCAAGTGCAGCTGAATCAAGCGACACGGTTTATGCACAAATGTCTTCAGCTTCGCACGAATGTTTTGTTTTCATAATAAATAACAAAGCTGAGAACATTTTAATGCCTTTTTGAAAAGCTTGCCTTACGAAATATCTGCGTGACTTAACAAAAATGTTATACGTTGCTAAAATTATGCTATTTTCTTGGATTTTGTGGTTATGAAGAGTGCGTCAAAAATTTGGGCTACTTTTAAATGGAATTGGCTACTTTTTGGCTACTTGAAGTAAAAATACTCTGGCAACCCTGGTTATATGCATTGTGTTCTTGCTATAGCAGTGACTTCGAAGGATATTTTTTACGCAATTTCACTAGATTCTAAAAATTGACCTAGTCGTAATAAGTTGACCTTACTCAAGTCGCAATAAAGTTAGTATATATATTATTAAAATGTGGACCTATAACAGTGAAAATCAATGCTTGAAAACGTGCTCGATTCTATGTTTACAGTAGTAAGAGCAATTATTCTACAATATTCACCTCAGTAGTACGGTGGTGAATAATAAATTGTGGATCCACTTATTTTTGATTTTTCATGACTAATAAACTGAGAATACTGCATACAATGCGATCCCACAAAATACAACCCCTGTAAATCTGTTTCAGCTGTTTGAAAAACACGTCTGCCGTTTGATGTGTGCAAATATCATAATCATATTTTCATCGCATGTAGTTTCTGCGATATCGGCAAAAGCACTAAAATGGGAAGCAAAATTTTCAAACTTTTTGGTCAGAAATATGATGGAAGAACACAACGTGCTTGTTAAAAAATGCAGTAAGTGAACTTATTACCTCCTAACCCAACGAATAATGCCTTTACGCAAGATTGCATTACCAAATAATGTGAAATACTGTAATTACATTTGTGGCGTAACTTTTGTACAACAATATTGGAATGCAAAAATTTAATTTCTTCAAAACAGCAAAATGCTCACGTTGCGATTTTCTATCAAACGACAAAATGATGTGCCAATGTTTGCTCCTTGGATAAATTAGACTCTGGTTTGAACAGTTTTCGCACGTACATCCGATTCAAGACGTGTGCATTGAGAAAGCTTCGGAACCATTGACTAGGTTCGCATCGCGAGTAAGCAAAATGTTCTAAAAACACGCTCGCGAGTCACAACTCAAAACAAAATGGTCCGAACAAGTCACAACTTACGAGATATTAATTCGATTTCGTATACAGCACACTAATGAATTGTAGGAATAATTTAGGTTGCAAATGCAATCGACAAAGATTCAATGATTTCTTCTCTCAAAGAGGGTAGAATGCAAAATACTTAAAGTGCGAACTTGAACATTTATTAGCTGCATATACTCAATGCCTTACGCGGTGGCTTAATACAAATTTGTTGTTATTGTCAAATAATAGCCGGTCTCGATCCTTGTTGGTCTTGGTTTTGAGCCATGGGTCTCAAATAACAGCCAGTGTTGGTCTTGTTATCGAAAACATTATCCGGTCTTGGTCTCGACTACAGCACTGGTTCATTGATCCTAACTGCAGTATAGTCTATCATTAGAACAATTTTCGGATAAACGCGTGATGCGTTGGGTTGCCAAGTTACATAAAAAAAACCGAAAGTTGATCATGAAGCTATACCCGGATTCGCCTGCACCGTAATTGCAATACGATATCTTTTATTGCTGCACGCTGCACATATTAGACTTCGAGTGTAGATTTACTTCAATACTTGCCACAACTTTCGCTAAAAGTATTTATAAATTGAAGGACACTAATAGCAAAGGTAAAAAGCATGCACTGACTCATCCGTCCAGCGCGGGGTGGGTAGAAATTGTCGAAACATAACAAAACACAAAGGGCTCACATTTTCATAAAATAATCCCAGAAACGTAAACATACTCATTTGTTGAATTTTGGCTGCACAAAAAAATATATGATGCAACTCATGGTAAATTAAATCTCACCCAGATCCCTCCCTGTGACAGCTGTTTCGTCTAACTCTAATGGGACTCATCAGACAGGTCACAGGACCGCGGTGAGCCAGTGCATGCTTTTATCTTTTGCTAATAGTGTCCTTCAATTTATTAATCTTGTCGGTTTTGGGTAGAGAAAATCCTTTGCCTCTAAAATTGATAATTTTGTTGGAATCAAAGGAAATGGATTTAGCGACTTTTGATACAAACTTTTTTCTTTTCATTGCAAAAAATTTGCGCAACTGAAACTACAATAAGTGCAAAAAAATAGTCATAATAATAACCAACTTATAGTCATCATAATAATAAGCAAATAATAATCATAATAACGAAGAATTGCTCATGAATCTCGAAAGCACTCCGCATAGCGCTGTCCAAAAATTTTGCTTCCGCTCCCATTAATCTTATTCGCAATCCATTTTTGATACTATTTTAAACGCCAGCTTCGCTTGGCTAATTTTAGCTTCACTGACGCATCGATTTTTCCGTTTGCGTCAGCTTCGCTCGAATGATTTCAGCTTTCCACTCTCTCCGACAGAGCGCATAAATTTATTGTTTTCTTTATTATCTTATAGCAAGTAGCGCTTGATGAAAATGAGTATTTTCAGAGAGGGATTCATAAATTTATCAATAACTTTGATAATTTTAACACTATCGCTACAAATTTTGAACTCAATGACCACAGATAAATTTCAGCAAAAGTCAGAAAATTTCAAGTTTCTGCGTCGTTTGATTGCAGAAATATGAGCTCGTGAACAACCTGAGGGTCAGATTCAGACCCGCCTAGTTGTGATAGGGTTAAAATATAAATTTCAAGTCATTTTCAATGATGATGTCACAAACACGTCAATTTCGATATCTTATTTACATAATGAAAATTTTCGCCTAGTTTTTAACTTTATGTCCCGCAGCGGCTCGCTGGCGCCGCAGTGCGACCATGCTTTTTTTGTGCAACTTACTTCAGATTACATCTTTACGAAAATATTAATTTACCGCGCAAATATTAATATTTCCCGCTTCGCTGCAATTGGCCAATTTTTTTGTCCGACGTCATTGTCCATTTCGATGTTGAAAAAAAGTAAATAGAGGTAGCTGGCGGCATTGAATAAGCCTAGCTTGTAGGGGTGCTCTACGTGTTCTGAGTTATTGTTTTTTTTTTGTCGAACCTGAACCGTATTTTTCAAAATCGCAAAGAGCGAACCGCAACTGAACCGAATAATTTGAGTACTTGCGAACCTTAACCGAACCGATTAAAAAAGCGGCTCGCTTCGTGAGGTCACACGCGTCACTTTGATCGGCGTAAGCGACTGACACTTTGAAGGTGGCTTATAGTTAAAAGAAATACAGTACTTGCACAGCTACTGCACTGCAAGCTGCGCATTGGCCCGTCAATGTGAAGACATGTTTCTTCATCAACGATTAGGCCGCCGGCGTCGGAGCATAGTAGCAATTTAATTATCTCGAAATTGGCTTTGCTACTAGTATTTTATGCATTATAGCGGCCTGTCAATGCGAAGAAAAATTGCTTTGCACGTTTCATTTTTTAAAATATGTTAACTAGAATTATACCATTTTTAACTGCGAACTTGAACCGGAACTTTATAAACCGGTTTAAAATATTTTTTACTGGAGCGAACCGAAACCAGAGCGTTTCAATTTATCTGAACCTTAACCAGAACTGAACTGAAATTTGAAACCGCTGTTGAACCCAAACCGATTCTGAACCGTACAAATTAAACGGTTCGACTCCCTAGCGAAAACAGCTTTTTAAAGCTATTTTGATGTTCCGTACTGATAACCTATTGTTCAAATACTAGGCTAATTTTTCATTTGCACTGGCAATGATGGGCACGATAGGCTAAAAAGGCTAAAATTTTCTGTACTTAAGCAATAACGATAACCGATAATTTCAAATAATCCCTGGGCGATACCGATTACAAAATCGGTAAATTTCAATTCCTTAAGGTGATATCGGTAATCGATAAATTCTTCCGATCTATGTTGCATTAAATTTTCGATGCGTTTGACGAAGCTTTTTTGGAAGTCAAATTGCAAAAATATTTTTCTAGATTTTTAAGGAAAGAGCAGTTCACGGACTCTGCCGTGACAACAAAACAAAGAGACATTTTTTTAAATTGCTACAAGACTTTATGGACATCGTGTATTTTTCCATAGCGCCAACTCACTAGCTTTGAACACTGTGTGCATGAAGAATCGTTTGTCTCGATAATTTATCGCCGATAACAAAATGTATTACAAAAGCGATATCGGTAATCAACAAATCAAAACTATATCACCGATAAATGCCCATCTCTGTGCACTGGTGGTTAAGCGAGTCTACTATTAAGATTTTAACATTCGTTTCATACAATTAAACATTTGTTCGTTTTCCGATTACAGCAACAATTTTTATGAGACATTTGCAATTACTTTAAATCGCTTAATTATGCAGCGGTCGGAAGGTCACGACTTTCTTGACAAAAGATCCCCGTGGGGACGTTTGAATGGCATTTTTTAACTGCAAATAAATTTACCGTGAGCATTTCGAATTTTTTCGTTTTGGTACAGAAGAGTTTCATCACAAAGTAAAGTCCAAAAAAATCAAGCCGTCATTATACTCGCGGTATTCCGCCAAAGCATGTAACAAGTAGCGAGACCCGTTTCCGCCGCTGAGCGCCCAGGCAACTCAGCTTCGAAGTTCGAAGAAAACAGCCGCGGTGACGAGTCCCTGGCGATACTGTGTCCGATTTGATCAGCCCAGGGCGCGAACCCGATCTCCCGCATCGATAGCGATGTCGTTACAACTAAGTCCAACAAACTAAAAAACTTTTGGCTTAATGTATTGTCCAACCAGTTAAACAAAAAATTGGATTTAGTAAAACCTGTGCGATAGGTCCCCTACTTTTAATGAGATCCATAAGTTTTAAGAGGTATTTTGACAGCTGAGGTCTAATAAAAAATCAAAAAACAATTAATGTAAAATACCGGTATTTTGCATTCAAGAAAATGTCGAATTCAATTTGGATCAAATTCCTGAAAATATTACTCCAAAAGTTTTAATGATAGAAATCAGTTTCGATTTGAAATGACATTTAGACTGGAACTTTAGTCTATCACTAAATGCAGTTTGTGTCGAACAAAGGGTGTTTCAGTAACCCATGCTAAATGTACAGCTTATAGACCACCTACTCACTAATAGCCTACTATCCTTCACGTTATTGAAATCAGTTTTTGCTAACTAGGCTACATAATCACTAAAATTCCTCTTGCAAATGTCTGTAAAACTATCCTTCACGTAATTGAAATCAGTTTTAGCTAATTCGTTAGCTTAACTCCGGCGTTTGAACGCTTAAGTCACTTATCACAATGCAATCTGATTGTAATCTGCTGAAATCGATCTATAAGTACTCATGCGTAAAAACGAAATCACGTGTTAGAGTCGAACAACTCTAATAAAGAAAACTCTGGTGTCACAATAATAATGTTCTAGTAAGTGTAAAAGCGTTCAGTGATCTCGTTTTTGCTATAGAAATCATTGAGCTGTTAAAGTTGATTCAAATTAAGTCGATGTTAATTTTGTATTATTTCGTTACTTTTATTTGGTATGTAATTTTACATTTTTGTATTGTATTTGAATAAAAACAAGACTGGAGTAAGTTTCGGCGTCTTGCCGAGTTAAGTCGTGTATATTGAATTATTGTAATTGGTTGCCTGTCTGTGCCTGTTGATTCACTTGGCAAAAGTGAATACACTCAGAAACTGCAAGTCAACGTCTGTTTCCTGACAGAAGAGTTAGCCGAAAGTGAAGAAGACCATTCACGTGCTTCCTGGGTGGCGAACACGTGACAGCCCGAGAAAAAAGTGCACGCTTGCCGCTGGGCTATCCCCTCCTTCTCTGGGCCGAACGCACTACGAGGGACCGCGGCCGCTACATTTATATTGGAACGTATGAAACCGTATGGGCAGAATGAAACCGCATGATAGATAAATATATGGAACCAAATAGAGCCAAATGGAACCGCACGATACCTATATATGGGACCGTGGAACCACAAAGGAGCAGTGCGGGGCTGAATCGAGCCGCATAGCATCTATTAATGAGACCGTATGGGGTATATGGGGCCGAATGGAACTGCATAGGCTAGTAGAGCTGTATGCGACCGCATGAAACCGTATGTAGCGGCCGCTTCCACTATGGCTTCAACTGTGACTGTTCTTTGGGAAGAGAGCCCAGCGGCAAGCGTACACAATCGTTCTCTTGGGCTCAGCGTGTCCACCATCCAACCAACAGCATGCAGATGGATTTCATAACTTTCACGCTTAGTCAAATCAAACAGGCAAGATATCATTAAAGAAGACGATTTTATTCAGATTAGTCCTTATTAAAGTAGAATCGCTTATTCAAATAGAATAGGCAAGACATCTTATTCAAATGTCCTTTGCTCGTGGTAGGGCAAGGAAAACAATTAAACAACAAACTATGTACATGAATGCAGCCTGTTTGATTCTTTAAACTGACTGTTAAAACTTGCTGATCCAACAGACATCTTCACACTTTGACTATATTAGAAAGAATGAACACAACACGAGACGAGGCACTTTCACGTGTCAGCAGGGCGTCAGACAATCTAGCTTACGATCTAATACGTCACAATCGCACAGGCAACAATACGTACAAAAACTAGGTTCCAACACCTCCCTATCAAGTTTGGATCATAAACACGAAATTAGAACACACTCCAAACTTATTAATTATAAATCATTTTCAAGGCCAATTTTCGTCTTCAATAAGTCTCCGTGGCGGATTTACATTACGATGCGGTCTTCTTGAAATACTCGAACCAGAACTAGAATCAGCATTATAAACATGTTTAGGCCTAAGGTCAGGGTCAAACATCAGCAATGAACGCGGTACACGCTTACGAATAAACTTGCGATTTCGAATTAGCATTCCACCATTATCAGTTTTAATAGAGTACTTCCTAAACTTATTGTCAATAAAAATTACCGTGCCATAAATGTCAAACAATTTGCTCTCTCGGTTTTGCACGGCCACTCGGGTACCCACACTTATTTCAGGAAGAGGTGTAGCATGCTGGTTATAATGAGTTTGGGTTTTTCTTAGGGATTCAGTTTTACGGGACTCAAAGTCATTGAACTTAAGTTGCCATTTAGGGTCAAAAGCTCGGCGGTGAACAGGAAGAGTGTCTTGTATAGGATGTCCATAGAGCTTTTGCGCTGGAGACAAACGGTCCTTTCTATTGGGAGTGTTACGGTATTGTAGCAACGAACGAGCCAGAAGGTTTTCATCCAAACCTGAATGATTGGTGCATCTACGGATTAATTTTTTCATAGCTTTGACTGTGGCCTCAGCTTTCCCGTTAGATTGCGGATATCCAGGAGAAGACATCAAATGCATCACCCCCCAATCTAGAAGAAAATTTGCAAACTTTTGGGAAGTGAATTGGGGGCCACCGTCAGAAAAAACAACATCGGGTATAGCAGTTCTAGCAAAATAATCTCTTAGCGCAGATATTAATGACTTGGCAGTAATGTCGCGATGCATTACTTGTATTGAAGGCCAATCTGTGTATGAATCTACCATGATTAAATAATTATGTCCATTGTACTGGGCAAAATCTACAGCAAGATGCTGGAAAGGGCGGTCAGGTTGGGCACGCTGGATCATGGGCTCTTTGGGCAATGAGGGCAGTTCGTCCTGACACTCTTTGCAGGCAGCAATTATCTTTTCAATGTCGCCATCAATGCCTGGCCAATACACTGCCAGTCTTGCCCGTTCTTTGGTGCGGGTTATTCCTTGGTGGGATTCATGCAAATGATACAACACACGTTCACGAAGCACATTCGGTATAAACAGACGGCATCCAAAAAGAACAAAATCATCATCCAGCGTTAAATCGTGTCGCACTCGCCAAAAAGGCTTCATCCTATCGGGTAAGATGTTCTTACTATGCGGAAAACCACTAAAGATTAAGGACTTTAATTGTTGATATTCTGGGTCAACTTGAGCAGCTTCCAACACTTCTTGTAATTTCAAGTTAAGTTCGTTTCTTTGCTGCACGGCTGCAATTTGACAGGGGTAGGGTCCTGGGTATTCTGCTATTTCATCAGCAGAGACTGGATCGAAAATGGGGTGACGAGATAAAGCATCGGGTGCAGCGTGAAGAACCCCTTTCTGCCAAAATGCCGTGAAATTATATCCCATTAACTTGGTGCGCAGACGTTGTAACCGTGGATTTTCAATCTCGTCAAGTCTGCGATTGTTCAAAATAGAGAGTAACGGGTTATGGTCAGTAATTACTTCAAAATGCGCTAAACCAGCTAAAAACTTGTGGCACTTCTTAACAGCCCACGCCACGCCTAGCATTTCCTTTTCTATAGTGGCGTATCGAGACTCTGGGTCACTCAAAAAACGTGAACCGGCTTGGATCACCTGCCAAGTATCCCTATGCTTTTGTTGTAAAACAAAACCGAGGCCTGTGTTACTGGCATCAGTCATAAGACGGGTTGTCTTAGCGGGGTCAAAAAACTTTAGTGTTGCCACGTCGGAAAGAGCTATTTTAGCCAAATCAAAAGCTTTCGTGTGATCGGGTCCCCACAAAAAATCATTGTTTGATTTTAACAAAGGCCTAAGAGGGTGCAGGTACTGAGCAATCTTGTCAGTACTGCCAGCCAGCTGGTTAGCCAATCCAAAAAAGGATCTCAAATCTGTGACGTTACCTGGCAACAGAAAATCTCTTATAGCTGCCATGAGACGATGGTCAACCTTGTAGCCATCCTCTGACAACTGATACCCAGCAAATGTGGTACTAGTCTGGGCAAATTTAAATTTCTCCTTGTTAAGGGATATGCCTTTATCAGCACATCTCTGCAAAAATTGTCTTACGTGTGCTAAATGAGTACTCCTATCACGATCAAAAATAATAACATCATCAACAATACGGCGATAATTACACAATCCAGTAGAAGCTTCGTCCATGCGACGATTATAATGTTCAGAAATCGAGCATATGCCAAATGGTGCACGCAAAAATTTATAGCGACCAAACGGCGTCATAAATGTAGTGAGCAGTTGACTTTGCTCATCGAGCGGGCATTGATGATATCCCTTTAACGCGTCAAAAACTGTAAAAAACTTGGAATGCTCGTCGCTTATGTCAGCAATGGCATCCATAGGGGTACCCGATGAGTAAAATTCACGTTTTACAAACTTATTTAGCTTAGAAAAGTCGATACAAATACGCACATTGTCACAATCTCTTTTTGGCGCTACCACAATAGGAGCGCACCATTCAGTCGGTTCAGTAACCGGTTGTATAATACCTTGCGACTCCAAGGTATGAAGTTCTTGCTGAACTTTGTCTCTGTACGCATATGGGATTGTTCGAGGCGCAGTCACACAAAATGGCTTTGCCTCCTCCTTTAAATGGATCTTAAAACGTTCACCTTTCATTGTCTTTACTTGGCCATCGAAGACTGTTGAAAATTCATGCACAAGATCATCTGCAGTCACTTCTACTGAGCATGTCTTTGCTGTCATCGCTTGAATTTGAGCCGGATAGTCCTTTGGCAAAATTTTTAATTGTTGCGCTGATCTCCAGGAGATGAGCATACCACCAGGAATTTTTGGAAAAATGTGCAGGGTATCATCGATACTGACGTCTCCCAGTGTGATGGTCACATGTAATAGTCCAATCGATTTCAACGCTGAACCATCGACAGAGTATGCATGATTTTCTCTTGATGGGAGCAAGTTATCAATATGCTCCCCTAATTTAATTAATATGGTTTCATCGGCAGCGGAAATATCAGCTCCGGAATCTGGGAGAATTTTTAATTGGGCTGAACCATTACGTCCCTGAACGAGCACGCTAACTTTGGGTGCTTTGCCAAGTCCTTGCATTGCATGGACCGAAAACAGGTGATTGTCTTCCGTTTCACGTTGTTCATCAGGTTGGTCCCCTGGCAGCTGATTTATGTGAGCTGATGTAGTGCGACATTGCATCGCAAAATGTCCCACTTTATGACACTTATTGCATGATCTATTTAACGCTGGGCATTGATTCAATTCTTTATGTCGAGGCTTTCCACAACGACCGCAGTTACGCAACGTATTTCTCTGAAGCGGATTTTGTTTAGGCGGCTGCCTTTGCTGGCGCTTCGCTTTATAAGCAGAAGTCACGCCAATCTCTGGGGAATTGCCTGTGATGTCTAGTCGTTGTTGTTTCGCTGCCTCGTGCGCCCGGCACACCTGTATTGTTTTTGATAATGTAAGATCTTTCTGTCTCAGCAATTCTTCGACAGTGTCACCGTCTAACAGTCCTTCTATAATCTGATCACGAAGGGCATTATCAGTGCACGCATCTGTGCAATAATTGCACGTTGTGACCAAGTCGCGTAGAGCTACTAAAAAATTATCAAAAGATTCTCTCGCGAATTGCTGTCGTTTTCGAAAATTGCGTCTTTCCACCGTTTCGTTAATTGCACCTTTCATGTGCGACTTCAAGGCATCAATGATTTTATTAACTTTTCTTCGGTCTTCCTCTGGCAAACCAAGGTTATCTATCACGGTTGCTGTCTCTCGAGAAAAAGCTAAACGTAGCACGTGGTATTGTATATCGTCACTTTCCTCGCTCAAGCCAGAGACAGCATGATAAGCTGACCATTCTTCGAGCCATGCTTTAAAGCTACTGCCACGATCGACATCTACATCAAGACGTGGAATATCACTACGCCTGAATGTGAATGGCATTTTTTAACACTGCTCCTTTTGGAATCCTTGTAGTTACTAATTTTGTTTTTCAAACTCGCAGCGCCATGTTTGATTCTTTAAACTGACTGTTAAAACTTGCTGATCCAACAGACATCTTCACACTTTGACTATATTAGAAAGAATGAACACAACACGAGACGAGGCACTTTCACGTGTCAGCAGGGCGTCAGACAATCTAGCTTACGATCTAATACGTCACAATCGCACAGGCAACAATACGTACAAAAACTAGGTTCCAACACAGCCCAATCCGTAGACCATAGCTGATGGAGAATGTCACATCCAAGCAAATAAACTCCCAGTCCTATTAACAGTTAGCACAGGTAGTGAGGGTTCGTCCAGGCAAAAGGACCAACATCTGTGGACGGAGCACAACAGGAGTAATCACAAATCCAGTGGTTAGACGAACCTGTAAAGAAATGTTAACCAGCAAGAAAAGTTAATTGTCACATCCAGCAACGCCAACTTATGTATTGATTTGCACAATGGTGAATGCATGTCAAACGGCTCGCAATAAACTGTGCGAGCAACTAACACCTCAAAAAGTCGCGTGGACGGAAAGACCCAAAAGTGTTGTAGCAAACAAAAGCACACTCAATATCAATAGCAAACTCCACCTATCGCTAAGACAGCGAAGTAAGAAAAACAACTCGACTCAAGAAGGTATTCATGTATTCAAGCAGAAGACAACTTAAAAGAGCAGGTAAATCGACGTGTCCATAGATAAAGAGTCACCCATAATGTTCGTGTGCCAGTGTATAGTCATCAGATAAGATGTTCGGAAAAATGAGAAAAGTCAGATCGCCTAAAGTCTGCAGAACCATGGCAAACGACGTAGTGAAAAATCCGGGAACAAGTAAGTGACAATGCGACTCCAAGCATTGCAAGTGAGGTGACCAGTCTCGCAAGCAATAATAGAGTCCAGCTGAAGGTGGTCAGTCCACAGCTGGACCAATAGAAAAACATGCAAGTGCCGTAGACAATTCCCAGTGGAAGAATGAAGAAAGGTCGTAACCAGACACAAAAATATTAAGACAACAACTGTTACATATGAACAACCCTCAAATTCAGACTCCCTACTCAAACAAGCAGCCGTAACAAAATCCCATATCCTAAGTTAGACTCGGACTTCAGCACGTCTAGGGACGATTATTTCAAAATTCGAAATTAGACCAGAAGACTCCCTACGCTAACCAAAGAGAACAAGTTCAAGCGAGCAAGTTGAAAGCAAAAACGTAACTAGCGATATCAAATAAACAAGAAATTCAACTCGGCAATGTAAACACTCCAGCAAAAAACAATGAACGGAAGGGTTCCAAGGGTGAGCCCGAAGACAGTGTTATGCCAAACGTGGCAACACAACCAGGGGACAGTTTAACGTCATGTCAAGGACGGGGGATCCAGAACAGTTACCTGGAAAGAGAGCGCCTGTAGCGTACAGGGCGTCGGATGGGACGGCCAAAGCGATTAATCCTATCGGGCATGGGAAGTTCTTCAATTTTAGGGGATAACGGCCCGCCTCCAGAATGGGTGACTTGGGGGCTGAGACATTGACAGACTCAGGGACCACTGACAGGTGATGGGCAGGTTCTCTTGGCTCATATTCTGGCAAATCAAACAGCAAAGATCTAGGCTTAAGGCGATTAACGCTAACATTGTCTACACGGTCAACGCCTAATTCAACGGTGAAATACTTCTCTTCCCGTTCCAAGACGCGGTTGGGGCCAATATAAGCTCGGTCGAGCGACGTCGTAGCAGACTCATTACGGACGTAAACATGAGAGCATGTGCTTAACTTCTCATCAACATAGTACTCCCTTCGTGAAGGAGCACGAGAAGGGGTAAGGCGCAAGGTGCTCATAAAGCGAATTAGCTGCTTACCGTATTCAGTTTGGGGGACGGACTCTCGCTCGCTCACAAAAAACTCACCAGGTATTCTCAAAGGGGTGCCCAAGGTAAGTTCGGCAGAAGACATATCTACTGTATATCTTCCTTAACCATTGCTCGCATACCCAAGAGAACGAGTCCTAAATTCTCATACCAGTCCCTAGAACTATCATGACAACGGAGCGCTACCTTCAAGGTTCGGTGCATCCTCTCAACCATCCCGTTTGTTTCGGGTCTAAAGCTGGTGGTGGGGCAATGTTTAGCTCCGAGAAATTCACAAAGTTCGGCCCAAAGATTAGACGTGAATTGTCTCCCGCGGTCTGTGGTGATTATTTGTAGGGCCTTAAACTTGGAAACCCAATGGAGGAGAAATGCATCGGCACAAGACTTAGCAGTGATGTCAGAGAGCAGTACGCATTCCATGTGCCTCGTGTATCGGCAGACAACGGTCAACAAGTAAGTGTAACCATGAGATTCCGGGAGTTTTCCAACTAAGTCAACATGGACGTGGGCGAAACCAGTGGCGCGGGAACGTTTTTTAGACAGGGGGGGCTCAAAATAGTAAGATCGTGTCAACGTCTGGGGGGCGAAGCCCCCCAGACCCCCCTTTTTTCGAACGCACGTTTTTAAGAGCAGGACACTCAGCAGACCTATTTTGATAGACATCAATTGCATGCCGCTCAAGTGACCGGAATTTTTTCAGGATAATCTTTCATCATGGAAAACAAGATTGCTTACTACCATTAGGCTTTTCTAACCATGCTCGAATTACTACTCATGTATTTGTAAAATGCAAATACCTCAATCACAAAACCAAAAAGTAGGCAAACAAAATTTGCCCGATCTAACTTTTGCTTTGCTGATCAGAGTTACATGCAACAAACAATGCCCCATTGAGGTTTAAAAATAACAAAAAACACACAATCAAAATAAAGCACTGAACCATTTTTTAACATAATGAGATGTGTAGATATAGGTATTTAGGTAGGCGTACTAGCTCAATTTTAGTAACAATCATCGGCAGTGCTCGAGTTGTGAAAACACTTATGGGGGTGGTAGGCTACAACTTTTCATGCAGACCTAAAAAGAGATGGTTATTATAGTTGTAAGGGAACGGTTTACGCTAAAATGTTTTATGGGGGGATGGTGTTGTTTTCAGGGGGGATGGCATCCCCCTCAAATCGAGTAGCCTACTGATCATCGGTGCCAGTTTAGTAGTGATTTAGCCGCTTCATTGGGTTGGTAGAAAAAATTCAAAACCATTAAAAAACTCAACCAGAAGAGAACTTGCACCAGCTCATATAAGCTTAATTAGGGGTGCCCAACCAGTCGATCGCGATGTACCGGTTGATCTTTGGATGCTTGGCTGTCGATCGCGGGTCAATTTGGCATGTACACAAATCAGGTTGGCCACCAACATTTCCAGTTCATGTAACGCGTCCGGGCCGTGAAGACCTTTTTTTTAGCTTTTCACAAAAATTTTGGTGGAATTCGGAACATCTGAAGGATTGAGGACCGTTTTTTTGCTCTTCACCGCATTTTCGTTTACGATTTACGTAATTCCCATGATCAGTAGCGACTTTCATTCGAGCATTCAGAGTAGTTTGGCGTAAAGTGTTTGGCAGCTACAAGAATTGACAGCCATTATACTTTTACTGGGCCATCGTCCATGACTGCTGTAAAGGTTTGCAAACGCTGATATAAAACACGGTTAAAAATGAACTTCAAGCATTGAAAATTTTACCAAATTTTACGTTGACCAAGTGAATAATAACTGACTGATTTTTAAAAGAATAGTGATTCTTCGTTGGTTAAAAGCACTTTAAAAAATATTTGCTTCATTACGTATGTACGTTGCGAGCATTAATCACGTCGCACTCAGTGCATAATTGTTTTAATTGTCAGGGGGGGCTCAAATGGTTCAGGGGGGGCTAAAAAAAGTTCAGGGGGGGCTTGAGCCCCCCCTGGCACCCCACTTCCCGCGCCTATGGGCGAAACGCTCCGAAGGAAGTTCAAATCGATGTAGAGGGGCCTTCACATGGCTATGAACTTTTGATTTCTGGCAAGCTTGGCAGCAGTTAACAAAGCATTTTATATCTTTCTTCATGCCAGCCCATACAAAACGTTCGGAGACAAGTCTTTGGCTTCCTTTTACCCCAGGATGAGACAGAAAATGTAGAGCATCAAAAACTTGTTTTCGGAAAGACATAGATACTAACGGTCGGCATCCCCCCTGGGAAACAACATCAACCAAGAGTGTGCTCTGAGACGCTGGTATATTCACGGTTCTCAACTCCAAAGATGTGTTTTCGGCATCTTTCATTTGCTCCACCCAAGAGTCAGTTTGTTGAGCTTGACTTAAGGCCTCGAAGTCAATGGTGACTGCGTCGTTGAACAAAGCGTTTACATTCGGAAGGCTTAGGCAGTCTGCTACCACATTTTCAGTCCCCTTTACGTGGCGCATATCAGTTGTGAATTGCGCTATATGTAACTCATATGCCGAGTCTTTCGTGCAGTACCGTTCGTGAACATGCCAGCGAAAGCATTGACAAGGGGACGCTGATCGCTGTAAATATGAAAAGAGCGTCCTTCAAGGAAGTATCGAAAGTGTTTGACCGATAGGTACATGGCGAACAATTCTCGATCGAAAGTAGAGTATTTAGTTTCAGCCGGGGATGGCGCCTTAGAGAAGAAAGCGAGAAGTCGCATAACTCCATCGACCTCCTGATGGAGTGCGCCGCCCACGGCAACACCAGAGGCGTCTACCGTGAGGGCGGTGGAGGCATCTTTTACAGGGTACTCGAGGAGAGCAGAGTTAGCTGGGAGCTCTTTGCATTTAATGAAGGCAGATTCAGCTTTGTCGTTCCAGATAAAGGCGGGTTTCCGGCCCTTTCTGGTGGAGGTCAGCTTGTTCAGCGGCGCCAAAACCTCGGCGGCGTTAGGGACATGCCTTCGGTAGAAATTTAACATACCAAGATAACGTTTCAACTCCTTTTGAGTGCGGGGACGGGAGAAGTTCCGGATAGCTTCCTCTCGTGAATCCTTTGGGCGAATTCCATCTTTTCCCACCGTGTATCCGAGAAACGCGATCTCGTCGGCCATAAAGACGCACTTATCTTTGTTGAGCACAAGGCCAAAATGTTAGAGACGCTCAAATAGCTTTGTTAAATGAACAAGATGCTCTTCTTTAGACTTGGAAAAAAAACAAGATGTCGTCAATGTAGACGTAAGCGAAATCTAGGCCTCTCGTCACCTCGTCCATTAACTTCTACATCGCGGCACCACTGTTCTTGAGGCCTATCGATGCACGCTTAAAGGCAAAACTTCCGAGTGGGGTTAGGATAGCTGTCTTTTTAACATCGTTTTCTGCTACCTCGATCTGGTGGTACGACTTGTGCAAGTCGAGTGACGAGAAAACGCGACAACCAGACATGTTGTTGGTGAAATCTGTTAGAAAAAGGATAGGGTAACGGTTTGGTGTGGTTTGTTTATTCAAGAGGCGGTAGTCATCAGTAATGTGAAATTCTCCAAGATTTGATTTCGGTACCAAGTGGACTGGAGACCCCCAAGGAGAGGAGGCCGGAACTATAATTCCAAGATCAAACAGTTTTCGTAACTCACGGTCCAGAGCCTCCATTTTCTCAGGGGAGAGGCGGCGAGTTCGGCCACACACAGAGGACCCAGTAGTCTCAATATGAAGTTTAGTGCTGTGTCGAATGGGTTTATGAAAATTCGTGAGCTCGAAAACGAAAGTATACCGGTCGAACAATTCTTGCATTGAGGCAGCTGGCGTCGGATCTAGATTTAAAGCCGATGGCTGTTCAAAACTAACATCAGGCATAGAGGCAGAATGGGTAAGGGCTCCAAAGGATATTGTATGATTTTCAATTATTAGGAGAGGGACAAAATTGTGTTTAGGGGTAAAATTGCATTGGGGGGAGGGGGGGGCGAAATTTTAGTTTGGGGAGGCGCCGCCCCCTGGCCCCCTATAGTTGCGGACCTAAGTCGGGGGGTTGGGGTCGGAGAGTTGGGTCGGGGGGGGGGGTTGGGGTCAGGTCGATTGTTCAACCCAACCCCCCGACCCCAACCCCCCCGACTCCAACCCCCCCCCGATCCCAACCCCCCCCGACCCCAACTCCCCCGACCCCAATCCCCCCGGCCCAGGCCCGCAACCCGGTACTAAAGTACCGCGGTACTGCCCACCTATGCCTAAAGATAACGAAGCAATGCTTCGACTGCATTCAGTGCACCGGAAATCCTTTACCGCTTTAAGAAAGCTTTTCCTGATACGTATTGCATGGCTGCATCAGTTGCAACTTTGGGTTGCTCGACGGCTCTGTGCGAATCGACTTTCTCCACGCTAGCACGCATCGACCTTTCAGAAAGAAGAAGTATAACTGCGGACCGAAAAAGCAATCTTTCACTCATAGCATTTGAACATAAACGAACCGAATCATTAGACATGCAACTCGTGCTAAGAAAATTTGCTGCGGCGCAAAGACGTCTGCAACTGTTTTAAACTTTTAATGCGCGAATGTACGAACAAAGACGTCGCGACTGTTTTAGCTTTTACTGCATAATGTAGCGCTCACTGCTAGAGTTTCGTATTTGACAATTTAGAAAACCACTTTGCCGATCGAAACGTTAACTGCAATAAAAATAGACAATCACTAATACAGAATTTATTTACATTAGCTTTGCACACAGCATGGATAGGCCGAGTTTCTTATATCTGCCCACAGCAAAAATTAATGCCCAAAACATTGAAAAATACCTTAAATTCAGAGCTGGATGTCTCGAGACACGTGTTTGAGTGTCTCGGTCTCGCTATGCCAATGTCTCGTCTCGGTCTCGGACCTTGAAAGTCTCGGAAAATGGTCATGTCTCGATAGAGACATGAAAATATTTTGGATTTGAAACAGCATTCAGATCTTTGATACGGAAGCAACGATGGTACTTACCCGATGTATTCAAAGTAAAACATTGTGCGTGATTTCGCACTTTGCAAAAACATTTGGCCACATTTTGTTTAAACCATTTTGCTTTGTTGTTCAGGCCTGCAGAATTGCAGGCTTTTGTTTTTTTTTTGTGAGCAGCATACATGAAAACTGGTCTATTTCAACCACTAAGCACATGCATTCGATGGTAATCTACTCTAGACCAGAGATGTCTAACCTTTCAATTTATTAAGAACCCATTGCAAAATTAAATATTCAACTAGGCCGCAAAGCGACCAGAATTCCAATATTTCGTATTATAGTTCTAAGAAAAATAAATCATCCATTGATAGGTATAGGCCTTGTACTGAGCCGCATTTTGCTGAAAATGCATCTTTTTTAACAACAAAGAAAATTTAAAAAACCATTAATATAATTAATTAATGTAATAATTAATCCAATAGTGTTAATTTAGTTTTAACTTTTAACAATATGGCCTTCACTCAAAGACATAACGACCGCTAGCCACGTCTAAAAAATTAATAAATTTTTTATGGGCAAACGGTGAGTCAAATCAAAAAATTTTCAAGAGAGTAACGTGTCATATGTCATAAAATTAAGATTTCTACAAATTTGTTCCCTATGAAAGATGCTATTCTCGTCTGGTTTACAACAGCTATCAAAAGATTATTCAAAATAGTCCAGGCCCAAAAAAGGCTTCAAATCGAAAAAAGTGCAGGGATTACAGTTACGGGAAATTCGGTTACCGACATGGGAAGTGCTTCCAGATTTGAGCTAGCTCTTTTTATGAGAAAGTTATTAATCAGATAGGTTAAAATTTGGATAGCTTTGCCTTGGTGCAAAGCTCCCCTTTCAGTACCACAGATCGGTGGAGCTGGCGCATTACTGCACTTGCTTTTCCGATGCGAATATCCAATTCGCTATTTTGTCTGCCGTCACTTGTGAATGAGACGCCGAGGTACTTGAATTTCTCTCACTGTTTTAGTGGTACTCCATCAATTTGGAGAGAGCACTGCTTTGGTTGTCTGAACAGGCACATGGTTTCTGTTTTTGTTGTACTGATTTTCATTCAGGCAACAGAGCATGCATCCGAAAACCTGTCAAGAGCTTGCTGGAGACCATTTTGGGTAGAGTCGAGTAGCACAAGATCATCTGCAAATAACAGACGTTGTACAGTGCATTCACCGATCTTTACTCCGCCACAAGACTCACTTTTCTTAACTATTCTATCCATATAAATAAGGAACAGAATTAGTGAAAGAGAGCAGCCTTGCAGTAGTCCCACACTTACTCTGAAAGGTTTCATCGTTGCACTGTTAGCACGAACACAGACCTCGGAATGCATGTACAGCGACTTAATGGCATTTAGTAATTGGCCATCAATGCCATACTGCTGCAGCACCGCCCAAAGCTTGTCTCTTGGAATGCGATCATATGCTTTTTCAAGATCAACAAAACATGCATTGACCTCTTTTGCATATTCCCACGACTTCTCAAAGATTTGCTGCAAGGCAAAGATCTGATCCATTGTGTTTCGACCAGGACGAAAGCCACACTGAGCATCCGTTCGTTTAGGCTCGACTATTTCACGCCATTTCTTTTCATGGCATTTGGCATAGACCTTACCCGGGACACTGATGAGAGATACGCCCCTATAATTGATGCATTTTTTCTTGTCTCCTTTCTTGTGGTTAGGTATTATCACACTAGTTTGCCATTGCTTTGGTACTTGCCCAGTACTACATGCCACCTTACAAACACGAGTCAGCCAACGAGCACCATACATGTTCATTGCTTTTAACATTTCAGGTCTGATATCATCCTCACCAGGTGCTTTTTCAGTTTTCAATGATTTGATTACTGCATTCACATCTGCTTCGGTTATCTGAATATCTTCCCCAACCTGTTCTTCATGAATTTGTATCGGTGTAGCATCAACTGGGTTTAAAAGATCACTGAAGTAGCCTCTCCACCGATTCAAAATAGCATCTTGATCTTTCAGAGTCACACCATTTGAATCTTCGATAAAGAGAGCGGCTCGAGATCTTTTTCCACGCAAACGGCGAATGGTCTGCCAGAACACTTTGTTTGCCGTTTTGAAATCATCGTCTAACCTTTCTCCAAATTCCTTCCAGGCCCTTTCCTTAGACAGTTTAACTTTTGTGGCTGCCGCCTTACGTGCTTCAGAGTACTGCGAACGAAGTTCAAGTGATGACTTATTTGCAAGCCAGGCCTTATAAGCCACTTTTTTCGCACAAATAGCTTCTTTAACTTCTTGTTTCCACCAAAAAGTTCTTTTCTCGCTATTCTTCGTCCCTCCAACACGCTTACGTCCACAACAGTTAGTAGCGGACGTAATGACTGCTGTTCGAAACACACACCACTCAGTTTTAATGTCTTCAGTAGAGGTCGGAAGTTTTTTGAACTTAGATGCAATGTTGTCTGCAAATGCAGTTCGTACCTCTTTGTCAGCCGATGATTCCCATTTGATTCGATAAGTTTCTCGTGGTCGAAAAGTCTTTCGTTTTTTCAAGGGTTTCAAAGCTTTCAAAGTGCAGACAACTAAGTGGTGATCAGTTGACAACTCAGCCCCTCTTTTAACACGAACATCAGACACGGTAGAAAACAAGTCCGCCGAAACGATACAAAAATCAATCAGGGAGCGTTGTCCCAGAGAGTCACTGTACCAGGTGTACTTATGAATTCTTTTGCGCTGAAAAAATGTGTTCATAATGCTCAGCCCATTGGTGGCACAGAACTGCAATAAACACCTTCCGTTCTTGTTAATGTCAAGGTCACCATGTTGCCCAATAACACCTTTCCAGGTTCCATTGTCGATGCCCACATGTGCATTGAAATCGCCCAAAAGAACAAGGGATTCTGATGAAGTTGCTTTTCCCAATGCAACGTCAACTTCCTCCAGAAGGGCTTCGTACTGTGATTCTATGTTAGGTGCGTACACCTGCAATATACACAAAGATCGCTCCTGCAGCCTTAGCTTTAGAAGACAAACCCTTCCTCCCAGTGGTACCCAGTCAACTACACATTCAGCTATGTTGGGGCTCACAAGTAAGCCAACACCAGCTTGAGCAGACATTGCTGCATCAACACCTGAGTAGAAATTTTTCACCCACCGTTCAACTCGACAGTTCCAGAACCCCGGCGCTTTGTTGATGAAATTCCCACAACATCAAGGCGATACTGTTGGGCTTCGCAAACAAGCTCCTGCTCTTTTCCTGTCAGTGACGAAACGTCCCAGTTCCCGATAGCTAGATCCCGGCAGTTTGGTCCAACTCGAGTACGTTTTCTGTGCGCTGCCCCCATTTGCCTCCCCAAACGCTTAGCGACTGCGTTGGTGGGTTTCCGGTGACGGTCAGCTTGTGGGGGAGACTGTAGCTTATTTTTCGAACGAGTCCCTCTGCCTAAAACTCGAACGCGGACCTTTTTATCCTGCGCGCCGTCCGATGCAGCGTGAATATTGTTATGACAACTTTCCATTTAGCTACAGCATTGGATTGCTACTTGGTCTGTTTCTCTCCTTCGACCTTACCGCCATGGGTGACCCTGATGGAAGTGATTAAACACTACCGACGGCATTGCTCTAAGAATCATTGAAAACTCAAACCTCCCCACCACGTTAAGGTGGCAATCCATAGGAGAGGTTTAAAATGTTTATGTTGATTAATTTATTATTTATCAAATACACAGTATTTTGATTAAATTTCATGAACACTCTCGTGCTCAATACTTGATAAACTTGCTAAAAAAATGTTTTAACGGAGGATAGTGGGCTGCAATGCCGACATCCCTGGTCTAGACCAACATAGCCTACCAATGACTTTTTGTTTAAAGTTTTCTTGACAACTTTTTCGTTAGATTAAATAAGAATATTGGGCCGTGTAATCGTCTGCGAGAAGTACTACTTGCCTTGCAAGCTACAAGAACTTAAATCTTCTGTGATGATAAGCTGTTTCGTTGTTATTATGGTGAACTCGTTAAATCATTAATTGTAATCGTTAAAAGGATACGACCAATAGCACCTTTA
Organism: Trididemnum miniatum; assembly: GCA_964006365.1. Lineage (NCBI taxonomy): Eukaryota > Metazoa > Chordata > Ascidiacea > Aplousobranchia > Didemnidae > Trididemnum > Trididemnum miniatum. The sequence goes on along the minus strand of OZ023251.1, from coordinate 10,064,769 downwards.
CAATAGGCTACATCAGTTCATAACCTCGACGGCTTCATTGCTTCATTTGTTTTTGCTAATGTCATTTTGCTATAAAGTTATTTCAATAACTTGGCTTAGTGTAGCCCATACTCCAGAGTATTACTATCGTTTTTATATTTTCTAATTTTTGGCTTATGAAGTCTCACGTCTCGTCTCGTAACTTTAAAGTCTCGTCTCGGTCTGGTATATTGTGCGGTATATTAACGTGGGGTTCCACAAACAACACTGTTCTTCACCCCTTACAAGTTCTACAAAATAAAATCGTAAGAATTATTTCCAACGTTAAAACAAATGAGCGCATTACTAATAATTCCCTATACAAGCAATTAAAAATACTAAAAATTAAAGATATGTATGAGCTAGAAGTTTCCAAATTTATGCACCAACATCAGCACAACAAGTTACCAAATTTGTGTAATTTTTATTTCACCCCAACAGCGTCAATTCACAATTACAACATTAGAAGCACAAGCCACAACAACCTTTATTTGAGTTCAATTAACAGTAACGCAGCAAAGAACACAATACCATTGAAAGGCGTTCAAATTTGGAACAGTTTGTCACCAGAATGAAAGAATTTCCCATTTTACAAATTCAAGCGATTTATGAAAGATTACTTAATTTCGAAGTATTAGCACTGAAACAAATAGGATTATTTATTTCATCCCTGGTCACCGGTCTGGTTATTTAAATTTTTCTTGTGCGATTACCATACCCACTCAACAAAACATTGTATTACTTTAGCCGCAGGATTATTATTACTATTATTATCATCACTATTATTATTTATCATTATCATTATTGTTAGTAAGCTTAGGTTTTTGTTGCCGTTCGTTTTGTTTTTTGTTTTGTTTTATTTTTTATTTTAATTTACGAGAGTCAAACAAATGCGATTGAATAACAATGGGTGGCCATGATTCGGTGAGCTTTTGCTCTTTTATGGTCTCCTAGCGTGCCTTTGTGTCAACTTTTACGCTATATTCATTTTTTTGGCATTGTTGAAATTTCGTACTGACTTGACACTGGTACGTCAATAAATGAATGAGTGAATGAATGAACGGTCTCGAAGCTATGATGTCTCGTCTCGTCTCGGTTTCGAAGCTATGATGTCTCGCAGTGCCGTAGCAGCTCAACTTTGGGCCCCCCCAAAAACCCTTTCAAGTCCCCAATACTTAGCTTTCGATATGAATTGTTTTAGGTTTTTCCAGGGGTAACAACTCAGTTTCTCACCACAATGCGAATACTGTGGTAAAATTAAAACATATAACGCGTTATCACTGTGTAAAAATAAAAGGTGTAATTTTAAGACAAGTTTGTTGCACCCAATTCATTTTCCATTAAAATCGTTTAGCTCAGGGTTTTTCTACCTTTTTCTGCTCATGGCCCACTAAAATGATAAAATATGATGGTGGCCCAATAACTTTTGCTAAAAGGTACAAAGTCAACGTGATGGCATGATTAGGGAATGCTGATGTCGCTCTCTAGTCAAGCTCTGTGGCCCACTGTTGGGCCATGGCCAATAGGTTGAAAACCTCCGGTCTAGCTAAGCGCCCTTTTTCGTACACAGATGTTCTTTTGACAGCATCATAATCTGGAGATCGGGCGCATTAACTTTCGATTGACAACATGGCCAGCGAAGAACCAATCGGATGGCCGAGTGGATAGAGCGTGTGCTTCTGAGCCTGAAGGAGTGAATAGACTGAGGGTTTGATCACTAGTCAAGTCAAACCAATGACTTAAAAATTGGTATTCACAGCTTTCCAACTAGACATTCAGCATTAAAGGGATAGTGTTAAGAAAGCCGTCAAGTTTGCTTGTGCCGTTGGGAAAAACACTTAACAAGATTCCCCCATCTAAGTGCGGTAGGTAGACAGATGGCCGGCAACTCCTAAGGGAGCTCGTGTAGCGCCCCATTGCTTTCTGTGATGGGTGGATAAAAATGCCAACAAATGGAAAGAAAAAAGATAGTCTGCTGTTTGCCATGTTAGATGTAATAAACGTTTTAATAAATTTCAGTTTTCTGAAGCTTTGTTCAGCACTGGTAACAGTAACAACGCATTTTGTAAACTTGAGAAGCAAGGCAAGCGAGCACTTACAGGTATTACTATTGAATTAAAAGTTCAACGGTGTTGAAGGGAGACTGCCAAACGAGCTTGTGTCGTTCTAATCAGCAACCATCTGATATAAATATCAAATGCAATAGACTCCAGCCGTGAATCGAACCCGTCGCAAAGAATCTGAACCTGCGTGCGGTATCGCCAGATCATATTGCTGACAATGGCTGTTCATGCACGAAGCTGCTGGGTGTAAACAGCAATGCAAAGACAGAAGCGACATCACATGTCAGCTTAAAACTTTCTAGTATCGACATAATAGCCTGGTCCACCAGTTGTTTTAAAAAGTTTGCTTTGAATCTCTTCCTCAGAAGCTGTACGATATAGATTTGCATCGTAACTAAACATTCTCTTTTTTTGTTTTCATTCTCTTTTTTTTTACTTTTTGATTGAGGAAGACCGGACCAATGTCCAATTCCTGCGCTATTTCAAAAGCACACGTTTTCAAACTAGCAAATCCTTTTTCAATGGACTTTTGTATTCGATGTCAGTTTATGGTTGCTGACACAGAAATAGGGTAGGATTGAATTTAATTTACCGATCGTATGGCCGAGTGGATAGAGCATCTGCTTCTAGATTGGTGGACTCCGGGATTCAATTCCGGGTCCGGTCAAACCAATGACTAGAAAACTGGTATTCACAGCTTTTTTGGTTGACGTTCAGCATAATGGATAGCGCGAAACAAGCGGCAAGTTCGCTTGTTGTGCTGTTGGGAAAGACACTAAACGGGATTACCCCATCTAGGTGTGGTAAACCGATGGTCGGCAACTCCTAAGCGAGCTCGTATAGCGCCCTGTCGCTTTTTCATGATAGGAGAATAAAATTGCGAATAAATAAATAGATAAAATTTTAAATCTGCTCACAAGGTGTTAATGAATTTGAATTTAATTTTTTCAAGAGGAATGAATTTGAATTTAAGCTTTGAAAAATGATTGCATCCGACTCTGCACCGGCCTCCTTTTTCAAGTCCTACGCGCACTCTTACACACAGTGTATTGTTTATGACATCATTATGCAGTTTATGACGCTATTTGAAAGTAAACGATAGCGAAAAATTTTAAAACTGAAATATATAGAATCTGAGCGCAAAAAATCCCATTCAACGCGATTCGCCAAGCAAAACTTTGTTTTTGAATTGATGCAACTTCGGGTCCTTCAAGACAATTTGGGGCCCCTTTTGGCAGTGTGGCCCCCCCCCCAATTGGGGGGTTTGGGGGGCGGCTGCTGCGGCTCTGATGTCTCGTCTCGGTAGGTTCGGTCCTCGTTCCAGCTATGCTTAAATTCTCCCCCCCCCCCCTAACAAAAATTTAGCTCCCCCAAGAACAACTTTCTAGTTTCGGCACTGCCCGGCCCAACCTTCGCGACCCACCCTCCCGATCCAACCTCTTTACAATCACTACAACCTCAACCCCCCTAACCCCAACCCTCCCGATCCAACCCCCCCCGACCTTTACCTATCACCGTTGTGTGGCGAATCTTCCACATCGGCACTGTTGCAAACGTTTGTCCGACGCTTACGCTCAAATTCTCGGTCACATTCGTATGTCTCATCCGTTGTGTGGCGAATCTTTCATGTGGCGAATCCTCTGGCAACCGAATATATGTGGCTAGGCTAGGCAGCAGTACAGTAGTAGGGGGTAGGCTAAAGAGAAAAGCTTGGATTTGTGTGAATGTACAACTATAGGCAGTAGGGTGTGGTGTGAGGTAAGCAAGAAAGCTGGAAATCGCATGCCGGTAGCCTTGTTCAGTTGTTATCAGTTGTTTTCAGTAAGAGTAAGAATGGGTATTAGCGGTAGAGTTTAGTTGGATGTGTTTGACTGATTAAAGTAGACTACCGGTACCGGTATCAGTTCTTGTTGGGTAAACAGTGAAGACAGTAGAATAGAATAAGATGTAATATTTGTGTGACATGGGGTTTATGTAGCTGCGGCAAAATAGACCTAAAAGCTATTACCGGTATGCGGTTTACAGCAAAATAGACACTGCCGTAAAATTAGCACAGTAATGAAATTTGCACATTGCTGAAATTAGTTGAGCAGGAAATAAGCACAGTAGGCCTTTTAAAATATGCATCGATCTGACCATTTGCAAAATGCAAGGTTGATAGAAAAAGTATGCTAACCCTCTCATCTGCCGTTATATGACCTCTTAGCTCCCATGTGTCGAAACAGTGATTGTGCAAGCTCAGCATTATGATGTCATTGACAGTGTTATTATTGCTTGATCTAAGCGCCTAAGTTAGAAGAGTACTGGTAGGTATTTCTCTGGCACAAAAAACGGGAAAATTATGGCTACCTAACGGCTTTTCTTTATTAAAACTGCGCCAGCGCTAGCAACTATTCTTATTCTTGCAAATTAGCGGATTGGCTGAAAAAGTTAGCTTTGATAACCTGTGCGCTATCATTTTTGAGCATTAGCTGAACAGCTAATCTGCTAGTAAAACAATTAGCTTCGCTAATTAGCGGATTAGCGATTTGTGCCCACCTATGTCATCTACCATTCGGTGAAGAGTTGCTTGCGAGATTGGAATAACTCTGGTGGTGCAGTTGAATGAATGCCTGAACTTCGAAAAGAGCTTCTTCAGGCACAGGGCAGAAAATTACACTGACCAAGTCTATCTTCAAAAATTGTTATGCCTTCTTTTCACTTGATGCAGTAACGGATACTGGATAATCAGTGGTGGAAAACGGAAGTGGACGTCTGATACGGTTACAACTTTTGACTGCTGAGCCAAGCTCAAGGTCGCTTTTTTATTCATACCGGTAATACTTCTCTGAATGATAGCTATAATTCCCTCCAATCTCTTCTTTAAATCATCTTAAAACAAGAACTAGGTTAGTTAGCCTTCTTTTGGGGGCCAAAGTAAGAATCATGCAACATTGATAAAAAAAAGCTAACGAAGGCAAAAAGTGAATTAAGAATGCATTTGAGAAAAACAAGCAAAAATGTGTTTTTTGCCTGGGTGGCTCTATACTTTTGGTAATGACTGTACGTTGAATTTGCTTGTTCTGTTTTTATGTTTAAGTCCAGTGTCTTTCTAGACTAGGCTAAGTATTATGTGAAAGACTTGCTGCTGACACAGTAACAGACAGCGTCACATCAGCTCAAAATGGATGATATTTCAATTGGCTCTCAGATGCCTGAAGTATTTTGGGATTATGGGTCACCCAGTCCTAATGCTGGTAAAAAATGCCAAGGTATGAGCATGAGAAAATGTTCAGTGTTGCTGGCTTCGTTCCCTACAAGTTATTACTCAGTGCAAATTTGCCCAAATGTCAATTTCAATAAAAAAATTGCCCAAAGATTTGGGGGGTTTAGAGAAAGTTTGATTCAATTTTGAAGTGTCTGTGTTGCAGTATATGGTGGTAACTGCTATCTATATGCATAATGAGATTGCTGGAAAAATAGCGTTTAAATCTATTTTGCTGGAAGTATATACGTAGAAAATAGATGCTGAGTTTAGCTACTGCCGGCAAAATAGACCTAAAAGCTATTTTGCCATTAACGGCAAAATAGACACAGCCTTCAATTTTTGCCTCAAAGTTGAGTTTCCAGAGTATGAAACCTTTGTTTTGCACCATAATATTTAACACATTGATTCAAATTTGGTCTAACATCACCATTGTAGCTGGCAAACTTAAAGAAAAGTGAAAAATTTTGCCCCAAATTTCTCACTTTTCACAAATTCCACACCTCAGAGAGAACAGTGGTTAATGGTATATGCCAGATACTGTGTTAAGCTTAGGTGGGTCCTACTAAAACCTGCAGGAGCACAAGGACCACAAGGAGCACAAGCAACACAAGGAACACAAGGAGCACAAGGAACACAAGGACCACAAGGAGCACAACGATCACTCAAAGACCACAAGGAGCTCAAGGAACATAAGGACCACAAGGATCACAAGGACCGCTAGTGGTGCAATTGAGCTATTACTAAAAGCTGCAGGAACACAAGGAACTCAAACTTAACCAACCTAACCCTAACTGAACCAAACCCTAATGGAAACTAATCCGAACCTAACCCTAACTAAACCTGACCCCCATTGAACCTAACTCTCATCGAACCTATCCCTAATGTTCTCCATGCGTTTCTAATTGCGCTACTAGTGGTCCTTGTGTTCCATGCGCTCCTTGTGATCCTTGTGTTCCTTGTGCTCCTTGTGTTCCTTGTGATCCTTGTGTTCCTTGTCCTCCTTGTGATCCTTGTGCTCCATGTGCTCCTTGTGCTCCTTGGTCCTTGTCATCCTTGTGCACTGTGTGTATCAGCAGGTTTTCGCAATACCGGCTTAGGTTAGTCGTAATGTTGAAGCTATATTGTTTAGGTCATGGCCTGTGAGGCCGTGACTATTTGTACAGGCCTGTATAAATAACTCCTTTTTCATTTTTTTTTCCCTTCACACTTTACCCAGTTGTACAAGAGTGTGACAAAGTAATAAAATACACCAAAGGAAAAAATGCTGTTGACCTAAGAATAGTCACTTCATATTCTCAATTGCATCAAACTGGTATTTGCCACAATGTTTTGTTGCAGGTATGGGGTACCTTAAATTTTTGTGAGTTACCATATTAAGTTTTTATGTGCCCCCAACACTATTCTCCGTAAGGCGCAAAATGTGAGAAAAATGAGAAGTTTTGGGCAAAATTTTCCAATTTTTTTTTAAGCTTGTCGATTGGAATGGTGGTTATTGTTTGATTTGAATCAAAGGGTTCAATATTTTGGTGCAAATCAGAAGTTGTATATAAGATCTTTGGGCAAAATTTTCATTAAAATCTTTATTTGGGAAAATTCGCACTTGCTAAAAACTTAAAGAGGGAACAGTGTCTCCAGCAGTACTTCAGCACCACCTATCTTGCTGAAATCTGACTTTTTATGAAAAGTTTGCTGTAAGTGTTCAAGGGTTTAAAGAAAGGCTGATCCAAGTTTTTGCCTTAATTTTTTAAATAATATGGTTCTAGAGTGTCATGTTATTATTTTACACCAAAATATTGAACCTTTTGAGTTAAATTCAGCCAAACATGATCTTGTGGTTGTTCAACTGCTACTCTCAGCAAAATTTGAAAAAAATGTGCCCAAAGCTGCAAAATGTTTCAGTTTTTTAAAGCTTTGTACCATAGAGGGAACAGTATATACGCGACTATTCAATGTGATTGATTCGACATTAGATGACTTCGTGTGACCGACTCGACGTTGGGACGTCTCAGTGTTGAGACAATTTGACAAAAGTTTTAAGCTACCATAACCCTAATATCACCCTAACTCTAATAACCCTAACCTTAAAGGGGAGCTGAAGAGTAAAACTATTTTTTCAGAAAAACTTTTAAAAAATACGCTGAATTAAAAACTGACGGTAAAAACTCAAAGTTATTTTTAGTTACCTAGAAAACAGAAATTGAAAATTTGGTTAAAACTTTCAAGTGTACGGATTGCTCCCTGAACCGTGCGCTTTGTACATTGCGGCATCAGCGGTAAGGTTTGCGTTGCTTGTGTGCGTACAGTAGACAACTATGGTAGACTACTGCAGTTCACGCTTCGGCTAGGAGTCTAGGTCTGATATTGGAACATGACTGACTGTTGTAGTGCAGCCATTGAGTTTTTGAAAGCGGGAGTGGCAGTGGGTCAAAATGGACACAGCAACCTTTATGAATTAGTAGACCTAGGAGTTGGGCTACTGGTTGAAAAAGAAAATAAAAAGTTTCAAATAACCAGGTCAAAAATCAGCATGCTTTTGAATTAGTAGACCTAGGAGTTGGGCTACTGGTTGAAGAAGAAAATAAAAAGTTTCAAATAACCAGGTCAAAAATCAGCATGCTACTCAACAAATTTCATGGGTGAAAAATAGTCTAGACTTTAATCAGTACTCAGTAGGTTGAACTTGAGAAGCTTGGCGCTAAACAGTAGTTAGCTAGTGTTTTTGTTACAAACTGTAACACTAGCCATTACCCTACTATTTAATGCTAAGCTTCTTAAGTTCAACTTATTGAGTACTGATTAAAGTCTAGACTATTTTTCACCCATGAGATTTGTTAAGTAGCATGCTGATTTTTGACCTGGTTATTTGAAACTTTTTATTTTCTTTTTCAACCAGTAGCCCAACTCCTAGGTCTACTAATTCATAAAGGTTGCTGTGTCCATTTTGACTCACTGTCACTACCACTTTCAAAAACTCAATGGTTGCACTACAACAGTTAGTCATGTTCCACTATCAGTCCTAGACTCCTAGCCGAAGCTTGTTTCCAGCATCAGCTCAGAGCTGGCCTGGTGAGCTGCAGTAGTCTACCATAGTTAGTCTACTGCAGGGCTACTCTAACTTTTTTATGCCGTGTACCTGCTGAGCACCTTCCCTCATTTGGCGTACCGGTCAATATACGAAAAAAAAAACCCAACAAAGTCATTGTTATATACTTTCGTTACAAATACACAGTAAAAGCAAGTCGCAAACACTTTTATTAATTGTCTTTGGAATTCTGATGCAAATTAGTGTGCGCCTGCTTATTTGCAACCAACTTATCCAATCGCGGTTCAAAGGTACTGTGCTCGAAGAGGAGCATGGAAAATTGGATATCCAACGTGTTTCTGTGTTTTCCCTTTAAACAGCTTATGGAAGAAAATCCGGCTTCACATACTGTAGATATGTGGTAGGAAATGGAAGCAGTGCTTTAATACCCATGCCACTCAGTTATCGACATTCTGCTTTTATTTTGATACAGAAACTTGCAAGAAAGTTTGATTCAAAAAAGTTTTGCAAACTTTCGTCAGCAGATAGCTCCAATAATTTAATTGATTGTAAAAATATGCTCAACTCTCTACAATCATCTGATGTTGTGAAGTCAGAGTGTGGCCGATCAATTGAGCTTCTCACTTCTCTACTCGTTACCAGGGCATGTAATGGAATGGAATGGAAGAGGAATTTTGGTACGGAATATGGAAGATTTCAGGTATGGAAAGGAATGTAAGATTTTAAGAATGGAATGCCATCTTCCATACTTTCCATACCTGGATTAGTTTAACAGAATAATAAATTTTGATCTATAAGTAAAAAAAACAATGAAGCAATAACAATAGCGTTACTTGAAGTGGCACGGCGTCAATCATCATCATCGTCCAGTTTTAATCGGGTTTTTCCTCGTGTCTGAAGGTGGTCGGATGCACCTCATTCCTTCAGCAATCGCTCCCACTCCCTCTCTCCATCTCACGCGATCTGTAGCTTCCTCAACCCAATCTTCTTTATATTCTCCTCGACTTGTTTCTTCCATGTTTGCTTCGGTCGTCCTTGCTTTCGTGGTCCATTCACTTCAAACATCATTGCCTTCTTCAAAATGCTCTCATCATCCCTCCTAACCATATGTCCATACCATCTTACTCCTTTCGCTTGTGCCATTTTATCTAAAGTTTCCTTCAGACCCAGCATTTTCATCAGCTCCTCAGTATTCTTTCTATCCACTAGTTTTACTCCACACATTAATCTCACCATAGCTCTTTCAGTTCTTCTCAAAATTACCATCTCATTTTCCCTCAAACTCCATGTCTCACTTCCATGTAACATTGCTGATCTTACGCAACTACGATACACCATCCCTTTCATTTTCAAAGAAAACCTTCTCCCAAGTAACAACTCTCCACATTTTCTAAATTTCATCCATCCGATCCTTATTCTTGCAGTCACTGCAGTTTCACACCCACCACTAGCATTCAGCCTATCTCCAAGATAACAAAAACCCTTCACAGTCTCCACTTCATCACACAACACCTCCACTGGTTCTTCCTTTCCGTCTCCAATATCTTCACATCTTCTACATACAAACTGTTGTGTAAAACTGCAAGATACTTTTTTCATTTTAGTGCATCTCGCATGAATCCACTTCTTACAGAGCGTGCGCCACACTGCGTTAGACATAACTCTTTTTCCACATATTCCACACGGATCCACCCTGCTACGCACAACCTCCCCTTCTGCACCACTCACCATCATCTTAGTCTTTCTAATATTTATTCTCAGTCCCTTGCTTTCCAATGCATCTCTCCACCTTTGGAACCTCTCCCTTAGATCCTCCAAATTTTCGCTCATTAGCACAAGATCATCCGTATACAAAATTTCATTCAATAGTCCCTCTCTTGCACGTTCTGACACTGCATCAACCACAATAGCAAATATCAATGGTGATAGCACAGACCCTTGATGCACACCAACCCTTACCCCAAATTCCTCCGAAAAACCCGATTCAACTCTGACTTTCGTCCTTGAGCCCTCATACAAGCTCATTACTGCTTTCACCAACACTTCTGGCAAGCTTTTCTTTCTTAATGCCCATTTCATCACTTTTCTGGGAACCCTATCAAATGCTTTTTCCAAGTCCACAAAACACATGTACAGCTTTTTCTCTCTTCCACGAAACTCCTCTTGCATCCTTCTCAAAATAAACAAAGCATCAGTCGTGCCCTTCCCAGGCATAAAGCCAAATTGCATGTCATCAACCTTCACTAATTCTCTTATTCTCTTCTCTAGCACTCTCTCGACTATCTTCATTGCATGCTCCAGCAGCTTTACTCCTCTATATGCTCCACAATCCATCACATCTCCCTTTTCTTTAAAGATTGGAACAACAACACTTGTTTTCCATTTCTCTGGCATACCTTTTCCATCCAGAACTCTCTGACACAGCTTCTTTGGTACTCCCACACCAAACTTTCCGCTCGCCATTATCATATCCATATTTACTTCAGAGGGACTAGCTGCTTTTCCCAATTTCATCTTATTCATAGCCTTAATCACCTCCTCATAAGTGACTTTTTCAACTGGTCCTTCAACCGTATCTGCTTCTGCCATCTGATCCTATTCGTTTTCCACATTCATGATCTTTTCCATATGATCCTTCCATAATTTTCCACGATCTTTTTCACTAACCACAAGTCTACCATCTTTATCTTTCATGCAACCTCCACCATTTATGTCCTTTCCATCCCTTCTGATGAACTTCACCAACTTAAAAACATCGTTTGATTTGCTATATAGCACTTTCATCTCCTCTTCAGCCGCCTGCTTCATGGCTTTTGCAACCACTTTCCTTGTCCGATTTCTTGCTTTATGTCAATGCATTATAGTCAATTTCTTGCATTATTGTCATTATTGCAAGAAATTGACAATAATGCATTTCTTGGATTATTGTCAATGCGTCACAGTATTGCTAAATGGTAGAAGGTGACGCAGGCTGGAAACTACGCGATGAGCGCCGTGTGCACAAACGGTGGCAGAGTTCGCACTACGTTCTATTGCGTCGCGGAAAACTTCATAGTATTCACAATCACAACTTCAAATTTATTCAAAATTATTAAAAACAAGATGTCACTCAATTAGACAAATGCTTTCACCTGGCGTTGTGCTGGCGCAAGTCTGCGACTTTTCCTAAAAAAACTTTTCTCTTTTGATGTTATTAGAGCCATGGACTTCTAAATAGTAGCCTACTATTTAGAAGTCCATGTTAGAGCAACGCAAGTACTCACAAAAACAAGCAGTCAATCAAACAACTTGTAAAATCTGGCGGGGTCCTGCAGCTGTAGCTTCTTGCAAAACAATTTTCGCAAACGCAAACTTTGTTTCATTTCGGCGATAATTTTCAGTTTACACCTCAGATATTGCATTGATTTTAATTGTTTATTTTGAAGTTTGAGATGCAGTATGCGAACTCACCCAGCGCGAAGAGAACAGGTAGTGGTAAACAGAACGTGGGCAGAGATAATAATCACAGTTTTTTGATTTTTTCAATGATTCGGATTTTCAGTACTTAAATCTTGCCTAAAAGAAAAATTAAATAAATCCTATTCAAAACAAGATGCAATGCTCGAAGCTTCGTTGGGATCGACGGATAGGATAGTGCAATGACGGCAATGCACAATAATAGACATGAGCATTGAGCCAGTGACTCATTTTAGTTCTTTGAGTTTCTGCAATCTGCTCATAGAAATGTGTCCACAAAAATAGGACTTTGTCTTAAGAGGATTGAGTTTTTATTAGTTCTGAAGAATTTACAGTATTCTCAACGGTGATGTAGTCCTCGAAGATGTCCTTGGCCTCGAGGACAGGTTTGTGAAGTCCTTGGCCTTGACCGTGTCATCCTTGGTCGTTGGTCTTGGTCTCGGCTGTATTACGCCTTGGATTTCGCGCTGTCCTCCGCTCGAGGACTCGATATCTTTAAAAATTCAAGTTTGGGATTATTTTTACAAAAACGCAAGCCGTTTATGAAAATGGTCCGATAATTAACGATAGGCATCGGTAAGCTCGTGCGGCGGGGAAATTAAAGCGGACATTGCATGACGAGAAAATCATAAAGTGAGATTGTGAGCAACAAAGCTTTTGGTAAAAATTCAATATCTTAAAATTGGCTTCTCAGCGGGAGATCCTTGAGGTTCGTTCGAAGAAAACTCGAGTAGAATGATGGGAGAGAGCTACTTAACACTTTTCCTCAAAGTTTCAATTAACTGTTGTTTATTTACTTTTATTGTTTGCTTAAAAGGTGTGATGTAAAGCAGTTTAAAGAAAAGAATGTCGCGCCGGCGATGTTATTTGATGTTTATATCTTTATTAGAGGTGCTAATTGCAGCTCTTTACTTTTTTGCTCTTTTGTTTTTCGATGCTCTAAATTTTTCATTTAGGGCACTTGCATGTGGACTGAGCTTGAGCAATTACTTTTATCTTTCCTAAGTGATTTTGTTTTCAACCTGCATTTGATTGCTCGTCACTGATGAAGCCTATTCTACTTTCTACGTCTATGGTCTGTCCTAATTTTATTGTTATTTGCATTACCGCAACTGTTTTCACCTAGGCCGAAGAGATGGAATCTATTAAATTACCTTGTCTTTTCCGCGAGAAACGTGAATATACTAGCATATCAGCAATTTTTGTGTATTGTACCGATAGTGTTTACTGTTTGATACGCTTCTTTGATTGCTGCTCGGGACAATCTATCAAACAAAATCAACTTTCAAAAAGCACATTCGTATTCAGATTAACTTAAATCTCTATTTTACTTAAAATTGATATTTTTGTTCTGTTATAATACCGGTATTGATTTCGAATCTAATAACCGAAATTCTTATTTCTAAAGTTGCAGACGATTTTATCTCCCTTTAATCAATAACTTAACATTTAATTAATAGTGACATGAAATTAATAATATAACATTTAATTGATAATGACATAAAATTTTTGCCAGATCACTGTGAAAAGGATTGTCCGCAAACTAAAACGAAGCAATAAAAAGTTTGGAATACATTTTAACCTCTGAGCAAGATTTTTTTGACTAAAAGACTATTCTGACACAACTTTACGCTGGAAATCTCTCTGAAAAAAGTGGTATAATTTTGAGCCATCATTAGTTTAAAATGTGGAAGTCGAAATGAGTGCATGAACGAATGCCCCCTGAATACGCAATTCTGACTATAAAACCTTCTCATACGCAATGGGCTAATTGCTTTTGCGTCGCAACCAAGCAATAATTCATTACCAAACAGGCAATCTGTAATTAAATATCATAAATTATGATAAAAAAAAACTACATCGCAAGCAAAGTCAGCTCATATAGCCTACTTCCAAAACTCTAAGAATAGCATTAATGTTTTGCTTGTATGGAATGGAATATGGAAGAAATTTTTAGGTATGGAATGGAAAAAAGTTGTCGGTATGGAATATGGAAAAATCGTCTTCCATTCCATTACATACCCTGCTCGTTACTGGACGCAGCAGGTATAGTCAAGCACGTGGAGTGGATACAGCACAAACACACGAAAAGGATCATCATCTCCCATCGAACGTTGCGATACTTTGTTGAAATAGTACATAAAAATTACGAAATAACATTTCTTGTGACGTAACTGGTACGTCATAGTAGCGGCCCACCAAATAGTGTATACCTGGGAAAGCGGATTGATCATTATCGTTGCCTAAAAATAATTATATTCAATTAACAATTTCTCTTAATTGACCGCGTACCGGCAGCCAAGCGCTCGCGTACCGGCACTGGTACGCGTACCGGCGTTTGAGTGGCAGAGGTCTACTGTACGCACACAAGCAACGCAAACCTTACCGCTGATGCCGCACTGTACAAAGTGCACGGTTCAGTGAGCAATTTGTACACATGAAAGTTTTTATCAAATTTTCAATTTTTGTTTTCTGGTTAACTAAAAATAACTTTGAGTTTTTACCGTCAGTTTTTAATTCAGCGTATTTTTTAAAAGTTTTTCTGAAAAAATAGTTTTACTCTTCAGCTCCCCTTTAACGTGGAGTCGTCCTAAGTCGGTCATGCCGAATAGTCCTGGGCACCAATGCTATCTACATTTTATGGTACCAACAATGAATATTTTATGTATATATATTGCAGCCGTTGCAACAGCATCAGCTAACGAACATGAATCTCATAAAGTGTTGCCAAGAAATGGGATACAGAATAAACTTGCAAAAGAAATGGTATTTTTTTATGTTATTGCGAGTTTTTAGACTATTTGTTTACTATAATCTTTTCTCAGAACAAACATTACCACATTTATAGGCAGTGACCACTCTGATTTTGATGCTGATTTAAATTTTTATTATATTATCTAGCAGATTTTATTGTAGTCCGCTTTTATTGCACTTAGGATTATTTGTGTAATTTGTGATCATTCACGGCTAAAGAATTTTAAAATTACTGTTATAGCGTAACTTACTGAATTTTTGAAGTTGATGTATGAAAGACGAATTTGATGGTGTGATTTGCATGAATAATACAATCCTAATTTTTGAAGCAAATTTTTGAGCATGAAGTTAAAAACTTAAATTAAAAAAAAATTGAACTCTTTATACCACGCGTTTTTGTTGCATCAGTAGAAGAGCTTGATTTAACTTTCATATACTTGGGTCTAGAGTATCAGTATTTGTTTTTCCTGCTGCTATTGTTACAAAGCTATTGTTTTAAGTATATCAGCTGTTTTTTAATAGCAATGGGAATCAGTGCTTGAAAAAGTGCTCGATAACTAGGTTTAGTTAGAGCAAGTATATTATCTCACCACAGTTAAAAAGTAAAATGTATATACAACCCCCAGTCTGTTGCAATCAAAAGGGATTATCAGGGGTATGTGAAAAAATTAAGCAAAAATTTAAAAAATAACTAAAATCTGTCAGCCCGCTAAAACATAGATAGCTGTGGTTTTTATTTTTAAATGTCGTAATTTTGTTTATCAGAAGCCCAAGAATATCTACAAAATTGATTCTGAGAGTCTGGACAAAGCTCGGAACATAATTGCAAAATGGAAATCCTGTACATCTGGTGAGAAAATGTTTATATCACCGCAATTATTGATGAAACAAAACTGAGGCTTAAGCTGTTATTACTCTTCTCAACATATTTTGACTTACAAGTTTCCCAAAGCTCTTGTATCACTTTTACTTTTCTATCCAGCTTTAAAATTCTTGATGTGCTGTCAAAACTTTTTCTCCTATTATCCCAGTCGTAGATCATCATTAAAGGTGGGGTTCGGTGCTAAACAATACGCTAGGATTAGTTTTGTTATTACTCAATAGCTTTGGTCGGATGTTAAAATTCGATTTCGTTAAGAAGTTATTAGCAAAACAAAGTAAAAAAAATACTGGCTTCTGATTTGAATTATATCTCTGCCCCGGGGCCCGAATTTTTTCTCAACGGCCCTTACTGACGGCAAAATATTCGAAGTACAGTGAAGTAGAAAGTATTGACTAAAAAAAGCACTCAAGTAAAATTAAAAAAGTAGTCATTAAAGTGTCAGCTGCACACTTACCGATGATGACTTGCAGCTCTGAAGGTGCAAAATGGTAAACCAAAAGAAATTATTACCGCTCAGATGGCCGAATCGATAGAACGTCTGCTTTCTAGAACGGTAGATTCCGAGTTCTGTTCAGAGTAGGATTAAACCAATGACTTATAAGTTGATATTCAAAGCTTTTCTGCATGACGCTTAGCATCAAAGGTGACAGCGTGAAAACCAAGCCAGCAAGTTCAATTATTGTGCTATTCGGAACCACGCTCAGCTAGATTTCCTTATCTCGGAGTGGCAGACAAGTGACTCGAAACTCCTAACTGCCTTAGCGAGCTTGTTATAGCTTTTCTATCGCAAAGAAGGATAAACGTAGCCTATGAATAAATAAGCTTTAACTTAGAAGCGGAAACCTGCTTATTTCTGTTAACACTTCAATTTTAGCGTTGGAGTTTGCTTTTTTCCATAATTAATTAAGGTTGAAAGAGAAATACGATAGTTTCACTGCTGGGCCTTCAGATTTATGTTATCGTAATTGTATTGTGAACCGAACCCGAGATTTGCTATTTATCAATTCAATTGATGATCGCGGGTGCAATCGCTGTACTTTTGGCGTCTGCGCGCGTGATTGCGAGATACTGCTTGGTAGCTTGTGAAGCGTGCTTTGTTGATTTGATTTTCAAGCGTAGCTTGCTCGTTGTGTTAGTTAGGATTGCAGCTATGCAGTGCAGCTGTGATTTTGGACTGGGGTCGATAATTTGGTTCATAATGCAAGAAGTGCTGTGCTGTGTTAGCAGAGAAGAGAAATAGACATTAGCAGAGAAATAACTATACAGTGTAAATTATAGTGTATTAGATTTTAGGTGCAACAAGGGATTTCAAGTAAGACTAGTAACTTAAGGTCTACTTTGTCTAAAATAAAAACTACCAAAGTAGTGTTACTTTCTACTAAAAGTACTTAAGTAAACGTTTAAATAGCCAAAAAAAAACTACTAAAAAAAGTACTCGTTACCAAAGAAAACTACTTGTATAATCTATCTACTCAAGTAAAAGTATTTCGTTACTTTACACCAATGAGATTCACAAAAGATATTGAGAAAGAAATTGATGCTGAACATGTAATGTTTCAAACAAAATTCCTTCCCTTTGTTTACCCTCCATATGCACCCTAATGCGTTTGTTTCCTTTCACCAGAATACGCAGTTGAGACACGTTCTGCAACCAATCTATGCGTGCTGCGGCTATGGAAATACTCAGTACAATTCAGCTTGCCCTCCAATGGCGTCATGTTTGTGTAGCGCCACCTATCAGTATATTTTGAATAGCCTAATAGGCTTTTAACTATACCTTTTTCAGTTCGGCAATATTGACAAAAGAATTAAGTGTAAAAAATTCTTTCATATAAGTTTTTGCTTGTTGGCACCAAACCTCCCCTTTAAGAAAATAGCCTTCGTTTGATATTATATTGCTTTATAAAGTTTTTGGGTTCTTCATTTTTATTCACATCTTCTTACCCTGGGTGGTTTACTTTAAAGCGAAAGCGTCGGGCCGAAATTCCCAATACATCATCGCGTAAGCCACACATGCGTTGTTTGCGTTGCATATCAATCTATTGTTAAGCCTGGGCATGAGTTTGTAAAGTTCAGCAGAGCAAGACAAGAAATTTTTGAATCCGTTCGCAAGTTTTGATCGAGATGGTAGTAGTTGAATTTGCATTACCAGGAAAATTTTTTCATCTTTTTAAATATCAGAACTTCTATATTTTATCTATGTTTTTAGCCACAAAAAAGATTGAAAAGTGTATTGGTTTCTATTGATTGTGTTATCTTTTGACGGTTTATTTTTAATTTGTGTTATTGTATATTTTAGAACCTGAACAGAATTCATCCCTGGATTGGGTTTTTGAACGTTCAGGAAATCATGAGGAATTGTGCTCGTCACTTTCTGAACAACCTACTGTCAGTGGAAAAGTGGATGATGGTAAAAAATTCAGATAACATATTTTAAATGTTTATTGTAAAATAATTATCTAATATTTCACTGTGGCTATGGCTGTCAAAAAATTTTTACTCCCCAATTTATCTTGCATTTTGGAGTTAGCTGTTAAAGTTATGGAGATGCAGATGTAGGCGTTGCGAGTTGCGACTGTATTCGCTAATTACCCCGGACCAGAAATGTTTTTAGATTAGTCTATGACACTGCGCTTGAGGACTCTCAAACATTTGTGAGATCTTCAACTGTGTGCTGAAATCACGAAAAGTTGTTGAAAATAAATCATAATTTGACTTTGGCATGTGCTTATCATTTTAAAGAGCATCCTTATAAGTTATGTTATATTTTTTGTCGAGAATGTTTGAGAAACACCCGTTACAAAACATCCAAAAGCGTTTCACCAAACCAATTTCACTTAACATTTTTGATATATTTGCAGAGCTAAATGAAGCACTTCCGTCTGATTTTTGGAGTGAGGATATTTTTAACGAACCTGTTTCAAAATGTGCAAATAATTCAAAAGAACTGGACAATAACAAGGTTCTGCATATACGCCTACTATGTTACATAATCTGCTAAAACTTTTGGCTTGCACTTCGCTTTTTGTGTTACTTTTTATGTTCGTAAAACGACCAAAGTGCTTTTAAAATTTCTGGCTTCCTGTCTGCCTTTTTCAAGTGTCTTTTCCAAGTGCCGCAACATGCAAACTTGCCGATTTGTTCTCCATATTTTTCCGATAGAAGTAGAAAAGCCCTAAATACGAGTTTAAAGTCCTGGTTGGACTTAATTTTGTATTAAATTCCGGATTGCGCGACTTGGCTATTTTTACGTCATTAACAGAAATTTAACAGTGCATTGAGAGGCTACGAAAACAGCTAGCAATTTTGTATTCAGCAGCTACCCATAATATGCCAAATACCATCGGTTCCACAGGGAATCGAACCCGTCACAAAAAACGATCTACGCGCGGTACGGTCAGCATTGTTTGGCTATGAGCGTTTTGAATGTCATTTTTCAAACTCCTAATTTATCTTTTAAGGTTGCTCCTGTTGTAAAAACAAGCACTCCTTTGAGAGGCGAACTGAGTCGACAAAATGTTGCCTTGAAGCGAAAACAACTGAAACGCAGATCCAAAAATATTTCTGATGAGACCACACCTTCAAAATGCTGTATCAAAACGTCTGTTGCCACAAACAACATTAGCGAAGTTGCGATGACATTAACAAGTAACGCCGGTGATTCTCTTGACTTTCTGATGACATTTCAACCACGTAATTCGTGCAAAAGACCACCAAGTTCGCGTAAGCGTGAAGCATCTAGCAGCACTCCCACTTCGTCCAAACACGCCGATAAGGCTGAGAATTCTTTTCCGTACAAGAAACCAACGAAAAAATTGTTCGAAATTTGTAAAAACGAATTAAAATCAAATAATTTGAGTATATCCGATGATGTCGTATCACAGCTCCTACTGGATGATAGTTGGGAAATGAATCAACCCGCAGCTACTGTGTCAAACCAACACCAATCTAATATTGAAAGCGAATTGGATTCTAATGTTGTAACGCAGATTTTAATGGATGACTGTTGGACAAGTGATGTAGTTGCACAGCCTAGTCAGAAACCTGCTGCATCTAGTGCCATTTTTAGGCCATTAAACACTGCTAGCGTAAAAAACTGCGACACTAGACAGTCGAATCGACCTATTACTCGCTCCACCTACGCATTAAACACTGTGAACTTAAATGTAGGTGACTCTACTGTATTCAAGAAGACAACTTCAGTAGTGGACACAGAAACTGTGTTTCCTCGTGTTCCGAATACACACACAAAAAAGACGCCCAGTGTCACTAGTTTTGTTGCTTATCATAAACCGTACGTACCAAAAATTCAAACTCGTGCTGATCACTCCAGTTCGAAACCTGGAACGTTTAACAATTTTTGTTCCGATCCGAGAACGGAGCGCAAATTTAAATATCCGCCAGTTCCATTAATGCCTTCACATTCTGGTACTTCCCAAAAATACACTGCCGCTGAAATTGAACAAAAACGTCTGCTTGCGTTACAAAGGAAAAGACACCGAATGAAACAATAAAATGTTTGTGTTTAATCTGGTGCCTGAAACAGAACTAAGACATCGCGATGTTTTTGTTGATCTTCAAATACTGTTTTGTTATCTATGAACTTCGGTGCTTATCAGTTAAACCAGACCTAAGTAAACGGTATCGTTTATAGGCCTACTTCGTGTATACGCAGAAGCAGAATTTTAAGTTTATTTGCTAATTTTTGTTATGTTAAGCATTAGGTGATACTTTCTTTATGTTTTATCGGGGAAGAGTTCGACGACTTGAAATGCTGTCATCAGAGTTACTCTAAGCAACCAAGAAAGCAAATTACTACAGTAGTTTGGCTTGTAATAAGTCTTTACGGAAATCGATTGTTTCAGAATACACTTCCCGTATTGGCTGCGATGCTTTGTGATATTTGCTTGCTTTTTTGCTACGTTTTAGTTCCTTGATATATATTTTTTTGACTTTTTGTGATATGTTTGATTTTTTGTACGCAGTGTTAGATAGTGTATGATGGCTTTGTGATCATACTCGTCAAAATATACGTGACTAGAATTTGGCATTTGCTCAGCTGTGACATCGCGCAACGTTGAGTATTGCAACTCAGGGCTGCAAACTCGAAGAAGCTCGATCTTTTTGTTAAATTTGAATCAGAAAAAAGTCCGTGCTAGGAACTCGCTTTTTGCCAAATTTGAACTCGAAAAAAGTCTGTGCTGAGAACTCGAACTTAAATTCAAACTCGTAAATATTCTGGGCTGCGACTTCATTTCGAGCTCGAAAATATTTTACTGGATAATCACTTGTTTTTACTCAAAACGATTTGCGCCATGCTCAATCAATCAAACAAATCACTATTTTTCCAAACCCGAAAGATAATCACTATTTTTCTAAACCCAAAAAAACTTGAAAAATTTTCACTAGACTCGAACTTGAACTCGCATAAATGAAAATGCTGAACTCTAACTTAAACTCGATAAAAAAAATCGACCGTGTGTCTATGCTGTTGCTGCAATGCTTGCTCCTGATTTGGCAAAAACGCTTTGATGGTGTGTAGCGGTTTTCTATTAACATAAGACAATTGCATTAATGGTAAAGCAAAGGAAAAATAAATACATAAGTACGCGCAAACTGAGGAGGATTCATAACTAGGAGAAATTAAGTATATAAGCATGCACAAGAAATATAAAAATAAATAACATACACTGCAAAACTACCGCAAAGGAAACGAACTAATTCATCGGTAATAAACACAGGTTAAGTAAAATTACGTAAAGAAAAAAGGGTGTTAGTAAATAATGATAATTATTTGATAAAGTAACTTATATAAAATAAAGAAACGTGAGACTTACCGACTGTTTTTATAACAGGAGCAACAACTTCAAAACAGCTCGTAACAGTAACTTATATCAATGAAATTACAACAACTGGCACAGACATTCGCAACAGTATCTGTAACTTATTCAAATAGAATCAATCTTTCAACTTCAATAACGGTTATATGGTATTTTAAAATACATCTTTCTATTTCTTTACACAGTGGAAATCTAACAGCCTCAAACAGTCACATAAATTAAGAATAAAACCTGTTGACTCTACAGTACTACAAAATAGCATTATTTGCTTACTCTGAAATTACGTCCGGCCGATGCAACGGCGACTTCAAACTGACACACAAAACATGAAGAACACTGTTAGGTGAACTAATTAATAAAGAAACATCGAGAATCAGCCTGTGGTCGGAAGCCATTAACTTAAAATATATAAATAAAAATCACATGAATAGTTTAAAGAAAAGATTCAGTGCCGATTGCAGAGATAACAACGACGATTACAAAATAGGAAACGACTCAAATTAAGACGACAACTTTACAGGCACACCACGCAATACAAATAGGTTCAACAAAAGGTTGCGACTCGATTCCATAGCTTAGTTTTTGCTGGAAGTCCTAATCAGAGGTTTAAGTTCGATTCTAACTTACGACTTGCCGTAACACCGTGTTCGCAGCTCTGCTACGAATCTAGTCTCGTCATAATGATGCGGTTAGGATTGTGAACTTTACATTATAAAGTCTGGTCTTCTTCTTTTCATATCTCCGATCGTACGCGAGTTGCTTTTATAACAAACTACAGTACCTACTCTTCATTAAAAAACGATGATTTGTAACAGAAAACCTAACCTTACCAGCTAAGGCTCTTAAAAGTATGGGTCAGGGTAACCAGCCTTCAAATTTAATTTTTTTGGGGGGGGGAAGGGGGGCTAAAAAATCAATTTAATTTTTCTCTGATTTTATATTTGTATTGTTACCCAAGTCAGAACAGATCAAATTCGGTTAAGTAAAAAGTTGTGCAGAAAAAAGAACTTGCACGCGGAAACGAAAAACGCAAGTAATAACTTTGCGCCGATGTACTGGTAATACTCTCAAAAGATACAACAATCTTATCTTGAAAAGAAATTATAAACTATTGGATTTATGTAGGCCTACCGTCATCATTTCGACATAAGAATTTATGCGGAGGCTCAGCCCCCCGTGCAACAGGGGTGAAATAGCGTCACTGGCACAAATGTGCTACAAGCACATCGTCACTCGCACATCAGCGCACTCGCACATTACAACCGGACCACTCGCACATTGACCAAACTAGCACTGGCACATTCCGATGTAAAAACCGGACCACTCGCATATTGACCAAACTAGCACTCGCACATTCCTGTGTTGTACAAACCGGACCACTCGCACATTGACCAAACTAGGACTAGCACACCAAACGAACACTCGCACAATACATGTTCACTCGCACATTATAGTCGGACCACTGGCACATTGTCCAAACTAGCACTCGCACATTCCGGTATTGTAAAGTGGTCCGGTCATAACGCGCGAGTGAACATGGAATCTGCGAGTGCTAGTTTGGTGTGCGAGTCCCAGTTTGGTAAACGTGCGAGTGGTCCGGTTTGTACAACACAGGAATGTGTTGTTTGTACAACACAGGAATCCACACCACTCGCACATTGACCAAACTAGCACTCGCACATTCCTGTGTTGTACAAACCGGACCACTCGCACGTTTACCAAACTGGGACTCGCACACCAAACTAGCACTCGCAGATTCCATGTTCACTAGCGCGTTATGACCGGACCACTCGCACATTGACCAAACTACATTCGCACATTACAGTGTGGTAAAAATCGGATCACTCGCGCATTTCGGTGTTGTAAAAACCGGACCAGTCGCACATTGACCAAACTAGCACTCGCACATTTCGGTGTTGTAAAAACCAGACCACTCACACATTCCAGTGTTATAAATATCGGACCACTCACACATTGACCAAACTTGCACTCGATTAGACATTTGGGTGGTTCGGTTATAATATGCGAATGAACATGAAATGTGCGAGTCCTAGTTGGGTCAATGCGCGAGTGGTCCGGTTTGTACAACACCGAAATGTGCGAGTGCTAGTTTGGCCAATGTGCGAGTGGTCTGGTTTTCACAACACCGGAATGTGCGTGTACTTGTTTGGTCCATGTGCGAATGGTCCGGTTTTTACAACACCGGAATGTGCGAGTGCTTGTTTGGTCAATGTGTGAGTGTTCCGGTCATAATGTGCGAGTGAATATGAAATGTACGAGTAGGGTGATGTGCGAGTGGTCCAGTCATAATGTTCGAGTGAACATGGAATGTGCGAGTTCGAGTACAGTGATGTGCGAGTGGTCCGGTCATGATGTGCGAGTGCGGTGATGTACGAGTGGTCCGGTCATAATGTGCGAGTGGTCCAGCCATAATGTGCGAGTGAGCATGGAATGTGCGAGTACGGTGATGTGCGAGTGGTCCGGTCATATACAATGTGCGAGTGGTTGGTTATGTGCGAGTGGTCCGGTCATAATGTGCGAGTGCGGTGATGTGCGAGTGGTCCGGTCATAATGTGCGAGTGAACATGAAATGTGCGAGTACGATGATGTGCGAGTGAACATGAAATGTGCGAGTACGATGATGTGCGAGTAATTGGTTATGTGCGAGTGGTCCGGTCATAATGTGCGAGTAAACATGGAATGTGCGAGTGCGAGTACAGTGATGTGCGAGTGATTTGTTATGTACGAGTGATGATGTGTTAGTAACACATTTGTGCTAGTGACGTCATTTCACCTCGTCTCCCCCGTGGCTACGATCCCACGTTTGGGTTGTCAAACCACTCGTTCGGCATTGCGATTTTTATTGCTGGTTGGTGTGGCAATTAAAAACATCGCTGTTGACACGGAAGGTCTTGGGTTTGATTCCAAGCTGGGATGCGGAAGCGGTCATACAGTATTTTTAATGGAAGCGAAAGCGCGAAAAATATGTCGCTTCTGCTTCCACATATTTCAAAAAACCATACTGTAAATAACTTATTAGATATTATAGTTTGTTCAATTTATTAGACATTAATTTACAATGCCAGATTCGCATGGATGCTAGATCTCACCACTCGGCCATTACTCTTCGCTTGACTTTCAGATAGTAGGGTAGACCCGGGCAAGTTGAAACATTTTTCATACTTAGGGTTATAATTTGATAACAAGACGGACTATCAAGCCGGTTGAAGTGTTTAATGCAACCTGACTATGTTGGTATACTATGTTCAAAAAATCTTGCGAAGACGAAGTCGCATCTAGGAGATAATGGACTTTTAAAAATGTGGTCATGTGTCACAACTTGCCCCGTATACTGGGGTAAGTTGTAACACCACCCGGGGTACATTGTAACGGTAATATTTTATCTATAGTTCAGCAAAATACTGAATAATCTTAATTCATCATACCCACCATTGATTAAATTTAATGCTGTCATACACAACACAACGTGTGGTGGCTCATAATTTGAGATTTTTTTAATCATTTACAGAAACAAGGCATGAAAACATAAATTTTTTGCATTCACAAAATTGAAATGTTTTGAAATAGGGCAGTGGCGTGGCGAGAAACTTTCAAGAGAGGAACCAGGAGCGGATCTAGAAAATTTTGGTTGGGGAATGCAATTTTGAATTAGGTTGAATGTTAACTAAATACAGAGATGTTAGGTGTTTGACCAGGAAAAATAGCGTAAACAAGCTTTTTGATAAAGAATGTTTCATATCAGGAGCATATTCACCAATTTCTTCAGCGAGGTGCACCACATTTCGATATATTTTCAAGTGTAGTTTTTTCCGGCCAGATTAATTTGAAGTAAATCGAGGAACAATAAAAGGCTTCAGGGGGGTTCGGGGGCATGCTTCCCCAAAAATTTTTGAAAATTTTCGTACTGCAATAGCCATGTTTGTGCTTTTTCAACAATAAGTTATTCAGGAAAATTTTGTTAACTTTTTTTGCCCCTAATTCTGAGTGCTTATCCAAATATGATGCATTTTGTTCGCACATTGTTGATTTATGTTTGCTTAAGGCGTAAGGCTTATTGTTATCGAAGAGGTTTGAAATTATGAAAAAATTGTATTCATGAAAAACGTTTTTCAAAATGGCTGGTGGTGGGATGCACCCATTGCACCCCCCCCCCCTTGGATCCATTCCTGCGGGGATGGGGGGACATAGCCTAAATTGCGAAAGTCATCAAAAGAGTCTGGCATATTTCAGTCACTTGGAAACATTTTGCTTTTTTACAAAAAAAAGGCAAAGTAAAAAACGGGGGCCATTGCACAAATTTCCCCCTAAATGCGTCCCTGAAATAGGGCATTACGCCAAGAGGCCAGCTGTTAAACTAGGTGCAACTTTTTTAAAAGTAATTAGATAATTACCCTTAAACAGGCCTGAAATAAGAGCTTCCATTGTGTTACTACTTTCCCCACAAGAAACTGTTACAACTTACCCCAATAGCGGGAAGGCTAAAAAAATCAAAAAATTGATCTTTGAAAGCAAAGCAATTTCATTGACTGTCACAACACAACTAACCTACTCAACAAAATATTCAGTAACGATACCGGTGTCGCTGTATGTCACCGGATCAGTCAATATGAAATAAAAGTTTAAATTTCAAAAATTTGACTTTTATATGCCAAATTTTATTTTTTGTTACCACGCCAACAATTTTGTAGCTACAAAAACGAAACTTGCCGAATATCTTGCTTTTTGATCAAGCGGTAACCGGAAAAAATTGAATTAATTTTTTTCTTTTTTTAAAGAAAATATTAGCGTTGTTACCACTTGCCCCTGTTACTTTTAGCCTCGGTCTCCCCTACTAACATAGAATTGCTTTTTCCTTCAGCTTTCTCTAAGTTTTAAAAATAAAGTAACTAATTTTTGAATAGCGCAAAAGCAATAGTTGACTCTTTTCCAATTATAATCATGACACGAAATAAATGGAGTGATATCAGGAGCGTCTTTAGGTGGTGTGTGTGTGTGGGGGGGGGGGGGGGTGTTGCGCCAAACTCCCTTGTCCTCTCCTTTTGACTCCGTCTTTTAGCAAAAAATTACAAAATTAATGGTGTCAAGTAATTAAAATATGCCAGACTCTTTTAATGGTTTTTGTAGCTTATGGCCAGGGGGGTAGAATGAGGGGTATGCATATCCTCCCACCAACCATTTTGGAAAATGTTTTTGATGTATACAATTTTTCCGTAATATCGAGCCTCTTCGATAGCGATAAGCCTAACGCCATAAACATGCATTTTCGAAAATGTGCGAACAAAATGCAACATATTTTGCGAAGCACTCAGAATTAGGGTAAAAAATTTTAAACAAAATTTGGCTGAACATTATTTGAAAAGCATTAAAATAGCCATTAGAGCATGTAAATGTTCAAAAATTTTCCGGGTGAGCATGCCCCCGGACTTCCCTAGAGCCTTTCTTGCTTCTTAATCAGCTTCAAATTAGTTCTGCTGAAAAACAAAATGCGCTTAAAAAAATGTAGAAATTATGCCCCTTCCATTGAAAATTCTTGCCACGCTTCTGAATGCTGTGTTATCAACATTTTCCTATATTGTAGGCCAGGGAGTAAGTTTCGTAGCAAAGTTGCAGTAAATAACTCCCAAGATTGTGACGCAATATTGTGACTCAATCATTCCTTTGCACTTTCGTTTGCTTTTTGCAAATTATTGTCTTATAAAAAAAAAACGCTTGCCAAAGTGTGACCAAGAGTTTTCAGCGTGTTGGAAAAAAAAACTACGGTTTACGCAATCGGCTACCAACGCGCTCGTCGTACTTTACCAGCAAAATTTCAGTAAATGTTTTCAGGAAGCGAAAGCGCTGAAAGCGGAAGCTGTTTGCAAATATACCGTTTCCACATGACACAACGTCCCCTCTCGAAATACGCTCCTGACAGCACTCTATTTTGTGTTATGATTGTAATTGAAAAAGAGGGGGGGGATGGCACAACGTCCCCTCTCTAAATACGCTCCTGACAGCACTCTATCTATATTGTTTTATAATTGTAATTGGAAAAGAGTCAACTTTTGTTTTTAGCGCTATTGATAAATTAGTTGCCTTATTTTAAAACTTAGAGAAAGCTGAAGAAAAAAGCAATTCTACATTAGTAGCCTACTATCTGAAAGTCAGCGAAGAGTAATGGCCTATGGTGAGACCTGGCATCCATGCAAATCTGGCATTGTAAATTAATGTCTAATAAATAAAATAAAATATAATATCTATTAAGTTATTTACAGTATGGTTTTTTGAAATATGTGGAAGCGAAAGCGGCATATTTTTCGCGCTTCCGCTTCCCTTAAAATATGACCGTTTCCGCTTCCACATCCCTGGTGTTAACCTATAAAATTTAAGCCTGTAAAACTAAGCATGGGCACGGTACTTTCCGCTTTAAATTTGGTGAACAGTTCTTTCAGTTACAGATTTCGGGGCAGAATTAAACGCCGCTGCGTTCGCTACATATTAGATCCATCTCTACGAAAAGACCAAATAATAAACAGTTCGGTGGCCAATAGAGATAATTAGGCTACTTCAGAATATATTTCTCAAAAAAACAAGTTTTTTAAGCTGCAAAACGATTTACATCGATTTACGATTTTTTAACGCAAAAAAAAAACGATTTACATCACTACTTGTCACTCGTTACACGCCTCGGCGTAATACAGCCAGTGTAATGTAGATTCGATTGACACTTCAGGCCTGGGCTGCTAGACCGTCAGAGCATTAAAAAGATACGACTTACTTTTAGTTGTATAAGCCTATTATCCTCCTATCGCGAGAAAGCGATCAATGCGCTATCCGAGCTCGCTTAGGAGTTGCCAGCCATTCGTCCAGAGATGGAATCGGGCCGAGTTGGTTCAGCCCGAACCCTACCCGAACCCGACGAAGTAAGCCCGAACCCGAGGCCTCGTAAGGAAACCCTATTCCACCGAACAGTAGTTTTTCCTGTTCATTAAGTAGGCTATGCTAGATATTAGGATGTTAATGTGTTATTGTCTAGAAAAAAATAATACAAAAACACATAAATTGTAAGCAGAATTCAGTAGTTCTAGTGCCTCCACGGTATCTGGAGATAGCAATGTCCGCCTTTCTGTTATTGTCAGTCGGCAGGAGGAAAAGTCGATTTCAGATTGAGCGCTAGAGCACTGCGCTGCTAGCAATTTTCTAGCAACTTTGGATAGCTTTAGAATTCTCCTTCGTTTGCTCTCCAACAACTCAATAGTTTGGTAGTGGTGCATGTCCTTCAGTTGTAGTAGTTGTCAGAGGTGGGCATTTTTTAAAAATTGGTTGAAGCGCAGTGCAACGAAGCGCAAAAGTTCTGTCAAGTCATGAAACGCAACGCAACTAGCGCAACCTAATTTTTAAATTGACTGAAGCGCAACGCAACTTTCGCTATCAATTATTTTTTCGCATTAAAGCGCAACGCAACTTCCGCAATCAATAATTTTTTTGCATTAAAGCGCAACGCAACTTCCGCAATGAGGTTTATACAAAAGAAAAAGCGCAACGCAACTTTCGCAATGAAAAATTTAATAAAGCGCAACGAGTAGACGTATAAGCAATGCAATTTTTTCTTGAGTTATTTTTATAGGTGCTTTTAACAGCACGCAATTGTCTACAACGCGACAACGATTTTAATGCAAGTGACTGTAACAGGATTTTGCGTGGTCAATGAACAGGAAAATTAAATAAGAAGCGAAAAAAGATGCGTTGCTGATGATTGCTTCCTTCATTTTCATCCTCTTATCACAAGAAAGCGCTGCTTAGGACGAATCCAGATTCGCTTAGGAGTTGCCTTTGTTTCCGAGTTTTCCGCTTGAATTTTGCTTCTGACTTATTTAATTTGCTGCTTGCCAGATTTCACCAAGCAGAGATAATCAACGTGAAGCATCTTATCCAAGGACGCAACAACGAGACTAGGTTGGGAGTTGAACCATCAACCTTGCGATCATGGTCGTAAAAACGACGCTCCAAACCACTGCGCCACGTTGCATTGTCGCGTGCCGTTAAAAGCACCTCATCGCGGTAAATCATAATTTGCATATGCGGCGAAGTTCTCCACAACAACAAGTAAATACGATTTATTCAACGCTCAATGATCTCTTTAAGCACTTGCAATTATTTTAAAAAGCAAAAGACTTTAGTGTACCACATTTCTGAGGAGCTGAAAATTTCTGCTACAATAAATTGACCTATAGGCCTATTGTACGCATCAAGAAACAAACTGCTGTTCTATTAAAAACAGTTACAAAAAACTGCTTACTCCAGCACATTGCGCTTTAATTAATCCGACAAAGCGCAACGCAGTATTTCAACTTCCGACAGTGCGCAACGCAACAAAGCGCAAGCAACCAGATTCTTTTCAGTTCGCAGCGCAATAATGCGCACACTATTATATATTTTTTCAGTTCGCAACGCAATAAAGCGCAAGGAAGATTTATTTTCCTTGAAGCGCAGCGCAACTTGCGCAATGGCTAAAAATATTTTGTTAAAGCGCTTCGCAACTTCCGCACGTGCGAAAGTTGCGCAACTAGCGCTTTGCGCTTCAAATTGCGGAATGCTCACCTCTGGTAGTTGTACACTTTACATGCCTGTAGCTCCTGTGAAGAAGAAGGTTGTTTATTGTATTAGACTGTAGGAGGCTTGTTGAAACTTGTTAAGTTGCATTACACTCACCCGACATAACTCTTCCTTCGTTGCATTATTCGGTCCGTTTCCGGTTGTGCGCCGTCAAGCTCTCGGAAGTCGGAAAATGGATCGTCATTTCTATTTAGTCGTTGGCGCTTTGTAGGGCAGACTAGAGATGGGCGAATAGTTAAAAAGTAACGGTTAACAAGAAGTAACGGATAGTAACAGATTTGTTTTGTCAAAATACCGATTCCAAATTGTATTCGTTTGCCATCTACAATACAAGATATTCGAAATAAAAACCAGGCGAAATGAAAATACTGGTTCGAACCCGTATATGTCGCATTTTTTCTTGCTTTTCATTTCACCGCAAAAGCAGCGGAATTATAATTGACGTGGTTAAATCTATGATGTCATCATTTCGGCATTGACTTATTGCGATCAAGGCAATAGAAATGTCTGCGCTACAGACAAATCTCGATACTATGCCCCTCCGCTTCTATGCCACTCTCGATATGATGCCGCTTTTGATCGTCCCAACGAAATTTAATAAAAAATAAAGTTATTATGCCATCCCTTGATCTCGATACTATGCCACGTGAGATTTATGAATGATTAGTAAAAAGAGTCTTGTGACGAGTCAATGTATGACAGTATGCCACGTTTAGTTTTTGTACTGTGTTGCATAACTACAGCACAGAAGCAGTGGCGGCTCGTGGCCAAAAAAACAAGAGGTGTTGCAAGCGACAAATTTTGACAAGCCTGCTTAACTGTGGTAATCCCAACGCCTATCACAGAACTCTCTGATACATAACAATTTCAGGAATGATTTCATACTAAAACCATAGAAAGAGTTACCAAGCTCGTAATACCTTAATACTGATGTTTAAGTAAGACTGCGATAGGTAACACAAAACACAGAAGTAGATTTGGTAAAAACAATTTAAATTTTCTCACTTGTTTTTTAAATTACAATACACACTACATACAATGTGGGTAGATTGAGGGCTATTATCCGAAAATTCAAGTTTTTTTTAAAACGTCTTAGAGACCTGGCATGGATCCCCAAACATATATGTAATGTACATAAACCAGGTATCGGTATGCATATACCTAAAATTAGGGAAAATTGTACAGAAAAATAGTTATTTTAATGCAACTAAAATCTTCCCGAAAAAACCTGCCAAACCTACACTTGCTCGAGCAAACCATAGCATCCTTGATCCAGTTACCACTACATGTTTCTGCCACCATCAACCAACTTTAGCCTAATCTTATCACAACAGTATCAACTGTCTGGCAGTAGTCTAAACTGTCTAGGCTACACATACTGGTACCAGTAACCTATTATAACTGATTAGCCTACAGTTAGGCCACTGATATCCAGTGCCGAAACTAGCACCCCCCAACCGGGAGGGGGGCCCGGCACGTAAAACGGGGTTCCGTCGCGCGATGTGGGGCCCCATACCACGTCGCAAAAAGTGCAGTCAGGATTTTTGGGGAAACATTGGACGTCGGAAGGCGTGAAGACCTTTTTTTGAGGGGTAAGAGGGCCCCGGAAGATGATTTCGGGATGGGCCACGCATTGCCTAGTTTCGGCTCTGCTGATATATGCCTGCCTACTCTAAAATAGAAAGCCTACCCAATCTAAATCTGCATCAAGTACCAACTATCATACAGCTCTTACACAAACTAACTTGATGAGATGTAGCAGCCTAGCAGGGCTAAAAACCAGTCCCGTTATGCCACAAGTTAGAGCTAGTCGGAATTCCCTTTGATCTGCCAACAGAGCAGCTCTTACAAAAATTGAGCGGCGAGTCCAAAAACGTCATCAATAGCCTTTGTCGCGTCACCGTATGGCTTATTTGCAAACGAAAAAACTTTAGCTGCAGACAAAACAGGGATTCCATTTAAAAATTTATATTCATATATGATCAAAACGTGAAAAGAAATAAGAAATTTTAAAAATTTGGCGATAGAATTTCAAAAGATAATGAAAAAAAAAAAAAAATTAAGGGCATGAAAAAACGTTAGAGGGTGCTGCAGCTCTGCAGCTCTTATGAACGAGCCGCCACTGGCCATAGCACATTAGAAACGAAGATTAAAAGCGGCAATCAAAGACTTAGTTTGGGTGCTAAGTCTTATAGTAACGGAAAAATAAGCACATCTGCTAACTAAATTGTTGCCAAACGATGTCTCTACCAAAATGTCCCTGAAGGTGTGTAATAACACACAGTAAAAAGTTGAAGCTCAACTCCTGTGGGAAAGTTCGAAAAAATCAGCTCGAATTCGGACAACGTCGTTGCCGGCTCAAAATCAGGGGGTCATATTTTTTGGGTGTTCAAGCGAAAGTATTTTGTCGTAAAATCTGTTCGGAGTGTTAAAAAGGTCTAAATTTTTGCGTAGGCCTACATGTAATCTTTCTTGTAAAGGTTTGAAAATAAAAAATTAGTTTGATGACGTCACATGAAAACGATGAGGTCACTTTGAGTAATGTTTTGGACATTTTTTGCATTTTCAAATTTAAAATATCACTTTTTGTATTTAACATGGATTTGCCGAGTTGAGTTGTCAATTTTGACAAAAAATAACGATAACGTGATAAAATTTCATGACGTCATCACAAGGCGGTCTCACGGATCTTCAATGGCTTAGGCATAGAAATGTAGCTTACGAAAAACTTTCAACCACAAAAAACTTATCGAACCAAAATGGGAATCATTGGCTGACAAAGAGGTACAAATCGCATTTGCAGTTGAAATTGGGGGGCGATTTTACCTTTCAGGGGGGCTATTTAGACTCGCCAATATTGTAAATAACTGAACAAACAATAGAAATAAAATTCAAATTTAGTGGCGGCATACTCAATGAACTGTGGAGAAAGTGGATCAGCGGACGTGAAGATCAGCAGCGTCGTGCCATTAGGACAGGGGGGCGGGCCCCCCAAATTTTCTGAGATGTGTTACTTTTAATAATTTAAAAAATTGAAAATAAAAAAAAATAAAAAATTTAGTCAGTGCCATTTTGTTTTCATTCTTCAAACTAAGCTCATACCCCCCTCTTTCTTATACTATTAGTTCCATTGTTTTGTTTTTTAATTTTTGCTTTAATCAATCGCTTCGACTCAGTAGTAAAGTTAGTTTTTTGATCTGTAGTAAGAATATTTTAGAAAACATTTTGCATGAGTTGTTAACGATAATCGCGTTTCGTGTCAAAGTGAGCTAAGCGCCATTTTGGCAATTTTCGTTGTTCGGCAATTTTCGTTTTTTTGCAACAGTACCTATTTGGTAGGCGCAACTGCTATCAAAACTACAAGGCTAACAGAGTTAAGGATTTTATGCAATCGAACTGAGTCACTTTAACTTATGTCCATTTTTGTAAGATCTTTGTGTCAATTTGACCTATGTGGGATGTCGATTTCCCCTCTCTGTTTGTAAATAATTTTTTGTGTTATGGTTGAGTGCGTTTGTCTACGTAGCTGCTGAGTGCTTAGTAGGGTGATGACTAAAAAGTTTTTTGGAAGTTTCAAAACTCCTGATGTGGAATGGGTTGAACTTTTTTATATATAAAACAAAAATGGGATTGATTTTTAATTTTGTTAAAAGATAGTCCCCCCCCAAATGACTTTTTGCACCTCATTTTTCATTTTTTTTGGTCATCTTTTGCCAACTGTAAGTTATTGCAGCAAATTTTGTACTGATAAGTGTATGGGGACGATGCTGCTTGTCATTTAACAGCTTTAAAAAAAAAAAATTTGTTCAAAACGGACAATCAGGGCCGGAGATGTAAACAATTTGATGTTCAAATATTAAATATCGCTCTCTAGTGGAGGAATTGAATATTAACTGTTTCAGAGAGTACTAGTACGATTTAGATAATTTTTAAAGGTGGTTTCCCATTTTTAGCGATGAGCTCGTTTACGCACTCAGATAAGAGGTGATTTCTGCCACTAGATGGCAGCAGCATCATTTTTTAGTTTTAATGAATATTCTTTCTACTGCACATGTATGACTTTTCAAATGTTTTTTTTTTTTCATTTCGCCAGCATTAATAGAAACACTCGTCACGATTTTTCATTCCATTAAGCGAGAGCACTCCTATACTACATTGAAGAATGAATTCATAGTAGAAGATCCTTCCTGCCATTAGGGTTTCTTAACGATGGCTGTCTTAGCAAGTGACCGTGAGAAAACGGAAGTTGGTTCTTCTTTATTGTGAACTAGTCTATTGCTGTACCTATTTTAACCCTAACACGCTGATGGGCTTTGTTGTTGGCTGGCTTTGCAAATGCAAATCAAAGACGTGCGGGATACAAAAATTTCCATTGAACTACACCTTTATCATGATGACACTGGAATTTTGTTTTGCGAGTTCAGAAGATTGTGTTTTCTTGCTGGATCCTGTAAACAGAAATTTAGATGAAGTTTTGGCATTTTTTCCCTTTTTTCAACTTACCGGGAGAATAATGTTGGGACGAAGCGAGCATTTCTAGCTTTTTCGATTTTTTGAGGGACCCTTGTGACATCTTAATCCATAGGCTACTTGTATTATTCCCTTGATTTTTTTCATTTTAAATGTTTTACCTTGAGAAGAATCTGGAGATGCTAGAATTAGGATTTGTAATTCTTTTGAAAGAGAGAATTTCTTTTAAAGGGATGGGAGGTTGCTATGCTGCAATGATGGGACCATAGCAGGGTCGAAGCGCGTATGCAGCGGCAAATGCTTCGGTTACCCTATGGGCCTGTACTGAATAGTGAGGCTACCGGTAACTTATTGGTGTGTTAGACCTAACAAGCTTTTTCACTGGAAGTTTTTGTTTCTGGCTGGTCGCCTACTAATAGGAGGGAACCCCCTAGAAAAGAAATGAAGTTGAATAGTTAAGGTTGGCAATGTAACAAAGAGTCCTTACAGTCTGGAATGACTCTAGCCTGGATTGGCTGTGCAAAGTAAGGCTGACGAGATTTTTTTAGCTTTACTTTTTATCTTCCAACAACACTCGCTATCGACTTAAAATTTGCTTTTTATAATAGCCGAACACATTTGCATAAAATTCTTATTGCAGGCAGTGGATGGCATTTGTTGAACCCAGATTTCGGCAAACTTTTGGATCTCGCGGCAGATGTTTCAAATTTATGAAAAGACATCTTTAATCCCAGAATACGGTAGCGATTTAAACAAATATATAAGCCTCACAAAATTGGGTATTTTGAAATTAGTTTCGATTCGAATACGATACCCCTTACGAACCCTACTGGGTGAAACAGGCTGTCGGGTTTTTAGTTTTTAACTGATATGCTGAAGTGAATATAATACGCTCTAACTTTGTTATTGAGCGCTTTTTTGATTAGCTGTCCCCTCCAGTGTTATTAGATTAGTTTACCAATATACTGCAAAAGAAAAGAAACGATGCTGCTGCCATTTAGTGGCAGAAATCACCTCTTATCTGAGTGCATAAACGAGCTCCTCATCGCTAAAAATGGGAAACCACCTTTAAAAATTATCTAAATCGTACTAGTACTCTCTGAAACAGTTAATATTCAATTCCTCCACTAGAGAGCGATATTTAATATTTGAACATCAAATTGTTTACATCTCCGGCCCTGATTGTCCGTTTTGAACAAATTTTTTTTTTTAAAAGCTGTTAAATGACAAGCAGCATCGTCCCCATACACTTATCAGTACAAAATTTGCTGCAATAACTTACAGTTGGCAAAAGATGACCAAAAAAATGAAAAATGAGGTGCAAAAAGTCATTTGGGGGGGACTATCTTTTAACAAAATTAAAAATCAATCCGATTTTCAGATGAGAAATTTGCAAGGGACAAATTAGTGTTTCGACTATAACAAAAGTCTCGTCAGCCTTGCTACGCACAGCCAATCCAGGCTAAACTCATTCCTGACTGTAAAGACTCTTTTTTGCATTGCTTTACCTGGACATCTCGACTTCGTCTCTTTTCTCGATTGTGCCCTATTTTTTGCAGGCGACTGGCCCCAAACAACCATACCCAATGAAAGAACCTATCTAATAGCCCATAACTAAGTTACCGGTAGCCTAACTAGCCCACATCACTAGAGGCCCCCACGGCAACCCTCTCATTTGCAGCTGCAGACGCGTTTCGACCTTATTATGGTCTCATCAGTGCAGCATAGCAACCTCCCACCTTCCCGAAAAAAAAAAAAAAAATTTCTAACCTTCAAAAGAACTACAACCCCCCCACTTTAAGCCTCTACTCGTTCTGCTCAAAGTAGAAAATTTGAAATAAAACCTTCAAGGAATTAGTACATGCTGGATTATGATGTCACAGATACCCCGTAAACAATCGAAAAGAATAGAAATGACCGGTTGGTTTAAACATTATTTTCCCGGTAACCTGAGGAATTTTTTGTTTACGGTTTGTAACTATACCAGTTACCAAAACCTGCAAAAAACCTCTCCGCCCAACCCGTTCGCCCGTGAAAAAGCGGGGGACAAGGCAGGCACTGTGTCTGCGTGGAGAGGCAGACGCGAGTGAAAGGCAGACGTGTTTATTTTTCTCTCAACATCAAATTTGGAAAAAGCAAACAATTAACTTGAAAAACAAGATTTGCTTTTGTTGAATGATTTACAAAAGGGTTCAGGAATATCTGCAGGTTATTTTTGTTAAGTTACAGAAGAAACTACCAAGTGGAAGTTACTAAATTTGATGATTAAGTAAAAAGTACTGAGGCTAACTAGCAGTTTCTAATCGACACCAAGAAGATACAATAACGGCAGCCATTATTAGATTATTTCGTCATAAGAAAAAAAAAATGCCAAGAAAAAGCCTCAGCATTTCGGACGAGATTTTAAAAAGATTGGAGAATGAAATTACGAACAAGATTTTGGGAAAGATTGACAGCATTGTGTCAATTAAGTGCAAAGAAATATTTGCACAACATCACCAGGAAAATAACAACGATGAGCTATTGATACGACATGAGATTAATGCCTTGAAAAATGACTAGTTATTTTTACAGTCTGAAATCGAACAACTAAAAGAAAAAGCAGATTACACTCTAGGCCAGTGGTTCTTAACCTTTTCACTTGCTGGCACCCCTTTTGCATCACCAACCAATTCTAGAGCCCCTATTAAGAATTGGAAAATATTGATGAAGACCAAAAAAAAGTCATCACGGCCGTAGAGGTATAATTTTCCATGCAAAATCAAGTGAGACCGAAAAAAAGGTCATCACATTCGCATAGGTCCAATTTGTCACGCGAAATCAAGCATAGAGCAAAAAATTTTTCAGATGTCCTACAAAAGGGTAATGGTCATATCAACCCTGCACCTCGCACCCCTTTTGAACGTTTCTCGCACCCCCTGAGGGTGCGGGCACCCCTGGTTAAGAACCACTGCTCTAGGCGGACTATCCTACATTGCAAATGAATACGATGATTTTTTGACAGACATAAAAAAATTAAAAAACCAAAACCAAAGCATAATTGAAGAATTTAGTCAAATCAACCAA
Organism: Trididemnum miniatum; assembly: GCA_964006365.1. NCBI lineage: Eukaryota > Metazoa > Chordata > Ascidiacea > Aplousobranchia > Didemnidae > Trididemnum > Trididemnum miniatum. The sequence continues at coordinate 10,027,313 of OZ023251.1, read as the reverse complement.
AACGTGGAACAAATTCATAAGCAACAAATTGAAAACGAAGAGCAATTGGATAGACTTGAACAATATGGACGCAAGGAAAATTTAGAATTGAACGGCATCCCTGTGAAGGAAAACGAAAATATTAACGAAATAGTTAAGGAGGTTGCCAAATCTCTAGATGTAAATTTAGAAGACCATGTAATCTCAACCTCACACAGGCTATTTGATCATAAACCTCGCAATGAACGTGAACCAGGACAAGCTAATGACAAGCGAAACCAATATCCTCCCATAATTGTTAGATTCTCAAATCGAGACAAACGAAACGAACTGTACAGCAAAAGATGGAAAATCAAAGACAAACTGACAGCCAAATCATCTTGTGTTCCTCTTAATTTAGCCATCAGAGAAATACTCACTGAGCGCAGAAAATATCTCCTGAACGAAGCAATGAAGGTAACATTAGATTTGAAATTTAGATTCCTACGGACTTTCCAGGGACAAATCTGTCTGCGTAAAAATGAAGCAACCAAAGCTATAAAAATCCTGTGCTTAAATGATTTGGGCCGACTGGTAGGTTCATCCAGGTCCAGGGTTCGCTGAATTGAAATTGGTGCACTAAGAATGAAAGCTAAATTTAATTATATTAAAGTACTTTTTAAGTCTCTTTATCGGTTGGATTATTTTATTTTTATTGTAGACTTTTTTATGATCTTCAAAGGTGCTTTGGTGCATTGTATTAAGATTTGCAATAAGCTCCAAAAATGCATCCAACGTAGTATTTGCAACGAACGCGTTCATTCGACCTCGAAATTATTTAAGATATTGTTTTTTCGTTTTAATGCCAAAAAAATTAAACTGTCGAATCATTCTGAAGTTTTGAACAGTCTAGCGAGCTTTTTAAAAAAACTCCTGGTCAAGTTGTAATTCTTAATAACTTTTGCGATATAAAGTACTTGTACCTGATTATTATCGATAAGAACCATGGCTATGTCGATATCAAGCGTTGATTGCAATATTTGTAAAAAACGAGTTATGGCGATAAATCTGTAATACAGTGCACAAATTGTCAAGAATGGCAACATATTCGCTGCGTTAAATTAACTTCACCACAAAATCTATATTGTCGAAAATCTCTCGAGTATTACGTGTGTCAAGCGTGTTTGGTTGACATTTTTCATTTTCAGACGATTTGCAATGCCGAGCTGAAAGAAATATTTCATATTCATCAAAAAAAATTGTTTAAACAGCTCAATATTCCTAATAATGAACCAAACTTGGACGAGTTGATCAAAACAGATTGCAATTATCGTAGCGTAGAATGGCTTAGAAATTGTTTGTTTAATTCGAAAAAACAACATGGTCTTTCCATCTTGCATTTCAATGTAAGGTCATTACCAAAACACAAGCAAACATTAGAAGAATTAATGGTTGAGTTACATAATTATCCAGACATTATAGCAATCTCCGAAACAAAATTAAATGATGACAAAATAAAAACTAATTGTTCCAAACTTCCTCACTACAATTTCATTTTCTCAAACTCAAGCACTAACGCTGGAGGTGTTGCTATTTATGTATTAAACACACTAAAGTACACTGGAAGAGAGGATCTAGAATTTAAAACTGATGACTCTGAAAACATATTTATTGAAATTAATGTAACAAATCGAAAAGCAATTGTTATTGGATTAGTTTATAGACATCCAAGCAGTGATTTTACCGCATTTCAAGATAAGTTTACAGAGACTTTAAATAAATTAAATCATTCTAAACTAGAGTATATAATAAGTGGTGATTTTAACATAGATCTGTTTAAAGTAGAAAGCAATTCAAAAATTTGCAATTATCTAAGTGCTATTTGTACTGAAGGTTGCAATAGCTTAATCAATAAACCCACTCGTATCACCGAAACCAGTGCAACCTTACTAGATCACATGTATTCAAACATGACAAATCAAATAACAAATAGAGGAATTCTTACGTTCGATATATCTGGTCATTTACCAACGTTCTGTTGTTTAGGATTTAAATCACTTATTAGACATAACAAAAAGTTAATTCGCGATATGAAACATTTTGATAGAGAAAACTTTTTGGATGACATAAACAACTTAGTATCTCAGAAAAATAACTGTTTCGTGATTGGTGGTAATTGTAATGCAGATACTATCTTCGACGAATTTTTGCATGATCTCTCTAAAGCAGTAAATGCTCATGCTCCGCTACGAACTCAAACGAGAAAGGAACTCCAATTGAGCAATAAGCCATGGATAAATAAGGGTGTTTTAAGATCGATTCAAAAGAAAAATGACATGTTTAAACTGTGTCACAAGAAAAATGATTCGACCTTAATTGACACTTACAAAAAATATTCGAATGTTCTGACAAGTGTGAAAAGAACTGCCAAACAAAATTATTATTGTGCAATGATAAAAATGAATAAACAAAATTTTTCAAAATAATGGCAATTAATCAACCAAATTTTGCAGCGAAATGGTAAACAAAAGCACTCAATAAGGAAACTAATAACAGATGAGAATGCTCGTGAATATTAGTCCGAATATGGCATCAAAAATATGTACCAACAATTCATCCGAGGGCACCAATAGTCACAGCTATATTGAATCATTACCAAAATCATTTTTCTGCAAACCTTGCACCGAAAAAGAAGTTTATCTAGCATTGATGAAATTAAATGAAAAAAAGGCCGTTGGAATTGAAAATATTCCGATTAAGTTTTTAAAAATGACTGCCGAATGTACTTCATTATTGTTATCTAAGATATTTGATAAATGTATTTCGAAAGGTGTCTTTCCATCAAAACTTAAAATTGCTAAAGTTACACCACTACACCAAAGTGGCTACAGCTACAAAAGTACAAACTATCGCCCTATCTCTATTCTCTCACCTTTCTCGAAAGTATTTGAAAAAATTATCTATCATCGATTGAATAATTACTTTATCACTCACAACATTTTAGCAAAACAACAATTTGGTTTTAGAGCAAAACACTCGACAAGCCACGTCATTTCTGATGTAATAAATAAACTTCAAAATTTGCGTGACAATCATCACACCTCATGCGTAATATTATTAGATCTGTCAAAAGCGTTTGACACGGTGAATGACAGTATTCTTCTTGACAAAATTATGCAAAGCACAAGATTCAAATAAAATACAAAATTTCAAGAACTTTTCAACATACACAACCCTAATAAGCTATCACAGCATCATAGGAATATCTTAGTTGTGAATGCGACTTATGCATGTCCCACCTTATTTTCTTTACCTAACCCGTATTAACCAAAAAGGAGCAGAATCATTCTTCCCCAGGCGAGGATGTAAGAAACCCGAACATTTGATCCATAAACCTACTCAGCACAACCAGTGTAAAATACCAGTAAACAGCAACACAAAATAATGCACGACAAAGCGCAATGTTTCGACTTTATGGGTCTCATCAGGTGCATGACAACCAAAACAAATCACATGAAAGCAAAGTCCTTAAAAGAACATTCCAATCCAAATCCCAAGTTTGGTATAAGCAGTAGTACCAGTATAACAAGTCAATGAGTTTCTACTTCACAACATCAAGCAAGGCTAACTTAAGATTTAAACAGCATCAATTTAAAATGGTTGAAATTTTGGATCAGAACATCCGCCAAAAAAAAATAAAAACACAGTATATATCATTTTGAAAAGCCAGAAGTGCTTTTCATCGTTCGAAAACTAATTTATGCAAACCATATTTAGGAAAGACTTGTTCTTGAGGAAAGCTTCCACAATACCGGTCTTTCATCAAGAACAACTTTTTCATAAATTTAAAGTTCGGAAGGATTTTACATAACGAAATTATGCAAAGCACAAGATTCAAATAAAAAAGTTCTTGAAATTTTGCATATTATTTGAATCTTGTGCTTTGCATAATTTCGTTATGTAAAATCCTTCCGAACTTTAAATTTATGAAAAAGTTGTTCTTGATGAAAGACCGGTATTGTGGAAGCTTTCCTCAAGAACAAGTCTTTCCTAAATATGGTTTGCATAAATTAGTTTTCGAACGATGAAAAGCACTTCTGGCTTTTCAAAATGATATATACTGTGTTTTTATTTTTTTTTGGCAGATGTTCTGATCCAAAATTTCAACCATTTTAAATTGATGCTGTTTAAATCTTAAGTTAGCCTTGCTTGATGTTGTGAAGTAGAAACTCATTGACTTGTTATACTGGTACTACTGCTTATACCAAACTTGGGATTTGGATTGGAATGTTCTTTTAAGGACTTTGCTTTCATGTGATTTGTTTTGGTTGTCATGCACCTGATGAGACCCATAAGGTCGAAACATTGCGCTTTGTCGTGCATTATTTTGTGTTGCTGTTTTCTGGTATTTTACACTGGTTGTGCTGAGTAGGTTTATGGATCAAATGTTCGGGTTTCTTACATCCTCGCCTGGGGAAGAATGATTCTGCTCCTTTTTGGTTAATACGGGTTAGGTAAAGAAAATAAGGTGGGACATGCATAAGTCGCATTCACAACTAAGATATTCCTATGATGCTGTGATAGCTTATTAGGATTGTGTATGTTGAAAAGTTCTTGAAATTTTGTATCTTCTTGACAAATTAGAAAAATATGGCATCAGGGGCAACTCTTTAAAATTAATTGAAACCTATTTAAGCAACAGGAAGCAAATAGTTAATTTAAACAGGACGTATTCTACAGAACTTAAAATAATCTGTGGTGTACCACAGGGGTCCATTTTAGGACCATTATTATTTTCAATTTACATCAATGATCTACCTAGTGCCTCAAAATTTGAAACTCGGTTGTATGCCGATGACACCGCTTTGATGCTAAGTGGAATGGAGCTAAATGATCTGAACAAAAGTGTAAACAAGGAGCTCAGCAAAGTTGAAAGTTGGGTAAATGCGAACAAACTTTCGTTAAATTACTCAAAAACGAAATACTTACTTATAAAACCCTTCGGCATGAGAACCGTTAAGTCTGATGATTTCAAAGTAAATGTCAGAGGAATTAAAATTGACAGATGTTTCGCAACAAAATATCTCGGGGTTTTATTAGATGAAAACTTAAATTGGAAACCACATATTGAATATTTACAAAAAAAGTTATCTCGAAGCGTTGGGATAATTGCTAAAATGAGAAAATATCTAGATAATACAAACCTTGTAGCTTTATATTACAGTTTTTTCTTTTCTCATATTTTATACGGTATTCTTGGTTGGGGTAGCGCAACAAAAAGTGCGATTAGACCTCTACAAACCCTTCAAAATAAAGTTCTAAAAATAATAAATAAGTCTACATGGAAGGACCATATTGACAACAACAAGTTATTCCATAAGTTTCAGATATTAAAAATTTCAGATATATATAAATTTGAATTAAGCAAATTTATGTACAGCTATCATGTAAAAGTCCTCCCTGCAATTTTTGATTCGTACTTTTTACCAATTGCAGAAGCTCATAACTACAATACAAGAAGCAAAACAAACCAAAATTACTTTCTCAATTTCGTAAATTCAAACAGCGGTAAGAACTCCATAAAATTTTATGGCGTTCAGTTATGGAATTTGATTCCTCCAGAAATAAAGTCATATTCGTTCTATTGTTTTAAAAAGGAGTATAAAAAGATTTTACTTAACAATTACAAGTAAATGAAAGCAATTAATTTTAAGTTTTGTGTAGGCCTAAGGTATTTTATGATTATAAAAAGAATATTCTCTCCGCGATTGTTGATATTGTATTCTTGCCGATGTGTGTGCGTGTATGCGTAGATTTAAATTTTCAAGTAAAGGCTAGCATAATTGAATTGTCTTGAGGTCATGTGGGTTCAGCTTTTGTTACGATGAGCTGTGCTGCTTTGCTGCACCTCACGGCCAAAGAAGAATGTGTAGTGCTTTTTAATCTGTGAATTGATTTCGAAGTTTGTTGTTTTGCAGTCCCTTAGCTGAATAAAAAACTTATTTGCTCCGAATATAGTAACCGGCTGGACCACAGTATGGTTAGAAAAGAGTGTGTATAACTGTGTATAATTTGTACAAAGTGTGTTTCCTTTCACCAACTTTTTCTTTGCTTTTTTGTGTCAGTGTGCAGTTATCTATGGAAACGCCAGTTTTATTTGTCACTATTGTGGTAGCAGTAGACTTGGTGAGCTCTGCTCTTTCGCTGTTATCCCCAGTGTGCCTTTTTTTTCGTGCGCTGAAATAATTAACTGAACTGCGCATGCAGCCCAGAAAACACAGTGAATGTCAGCGCTTATCGGTGGTTTAAACATCCATATCTCGGTACGTTTGTCGAAATGCATGTACAGTTACAGCAGGATCCAGCAAGATGATACAAAGATGGATATGTAAGTCAAATAGAATTCTTCTAGCCTTTACTTCTCCCATAGGCACCTGCAAAGTCAGCCAACAACAAAGCCCAATGTGTCAGGGTAAGAATAGGTCCAACGATAAAAGTTACCGGTAATACTCTTATTGTTGGACCTATTTGTTGGACCTATTTTTACCCTGACACATTGGGCTTTGTTGTTGGCTGACTTTGCAGGTGACTATGAGAGTTAATACTCTTATTGTTGGACCTATTCTTACCCTGACACATTGGGCTTTGTTGTTGGCTGATTTTGCAGGTGCCTATGGGAGAAGTAAAGGCTAGAAGAACTCTATTTGACTTACATAATATCCATCTTTGTATCATCTTGCTGGATCCTGTAACTGCACATGCATTTCGACAAACGTACCGGGATATGGATGTTTAAACCACCGATAAGCGCTGACATTCACTGTGTTTTCTGGACTGCATGCGCAGACACAGTGCCTGCCTTGTCCCCGCTTTTTCACGGGCGAATGGGTTGGGCAGAGAGGTTTTTTGCAGGTTTTGGTAACTGGTGTATAGCTACAAACCGTAAACAGAAAATTCCTTCTCAGGTTACCGGGAAAATAATGTTTAAACCAGAGGTGACGAACATGCGGCCCGCGAAAGAATTTCCTGCGGCCCGCGAACATTTTGGCGAGACCAGTACTTTTAAACATTTTTTCCCCGTCTAATCTTTGCGATGCGATACGAAAAGCTGAGCCCCTGATTTAATCAAGCGCGTATCACACAGTAATTATATAAACGCTCAATACAAGTCATCTGTTTCAGGATTTAGCAGTTCATCCATTGTTATAAAATAATAATAGCATAAAGCGAGTCCGTTGCAGCTTCAGCATAGTGCACCAGTATACGAGTAACTATTCGAGTGAGAGCTTAGCTTGCCTTACAGTAGTAGGAATTATGTGAGTTTGCGGAAATAAATTGGTGAGGTGGCAGTACCATTTATCATATGCAAATTTTACTGCTTTCTTAAGGTATTTGTTATTCTTTTTTTTAATCTATATTTAATTAGCCGCCTGTCTTCAGCGATGTCTTCAGCGAAAAAACGAAATATTGTAGATAAAAAAAGAGTACTTCAAAAAGATTGGACCGATATCCGATATGTTTATGACCTGGAGCGTATTCAGAGGGAGGCCATTGTGCCATCCTTCCCCCTTTTGGACTCTGCCTTTTAGTAAAAAAAGAACAAAACTAATGGTGCCAAGTGACTGAAACATGCCAGACTCTTTTGATGGTTTCTGTAGCTTATGGCCAGTGGCTAATCCAAGGGTTAGGATGAGAGGTATGCATCCTCTCACCAGCCATTTTCAAAATAGTTTTTGATGTATACAATTTTTCCATAACTTCGAACCTCTTCGAGAGCGATAAGCCTTACGCCTTAAGCACGCATAATCAAAAATGTACGCGCCAAATGCATCATATTTGGCAAAGCACTCAGAACCAGGGTCAAAAAATTTAAACAAAATTTGCCTGAGGATTATTCAAAAAGCACTACAATAGCCATTACAGCATGTAAATTTTCAAAAATTTTCCGAGAGAGCATGCCACCGGACCCTCCAAGAGCTTTTCTTGTTTCTCAATCATTTTCAAATTTGTTCTGCCCAAAAAAAAAAAAAAAAACGCTTTAAAGAAATATGGAAATTATGGCTTCCCCCTTTTAAAATTTCTCGCTACGCCACTGTTTATGACTAAAAAGTTATGCGGCCCGCTTGCTTATTGGTAGGTAACAAAGTGGCCCGCGACAGCAAATAGGTTCGTCACCCCTGGTTTAAACCAACCGGTCATTTCTATTCTTTTCGATTGTTTACGGGGTATCTGTGACATCATCATCCAGCATGTACTAATTCCTTGAAGGTTTTATTTCAAATTTTCTACCTTGAGCAGAACGAGTAGAGGCTTAGAGTTGGGGGGTTGTAGTTCTTTTGAAGGTTAGAAATTTTTCGTATTTTTTTCGGGAAGGTGGGAGGTTGCTATGCTGCGCTGATGAGACCATAATAAGGTCGAAACGCGTCTGCAGCTGCAAATGAGAGGGTTGCCGTGGGGGCCTCTAGTGATGTGGGCTAGTTAGACTACCGGTAACTTAGTTATAGGCTATTAGATAGGTTCTTTCATTGGATATGGTTGTTTGGGGCCAGTCGCCTGCAAAAAATAGGGCACAATCGAGAAAAGAGACGAAGTCGAGATGTCCAGGTAAAGCAATGCAAAAAAGAGTCTTTACAGTCAGGATTGAGTTTAGCCTGGATTGGCTGTGCGTAGCAAGGCTGACGAGACTTTTGTTATAGTCGAATCCCATTTTTGTTTTATATATAAAAAAGTTCAACATATCCCACATTAGGCTGAATTTTTTTTCGTAGTCATCACCCTAGTGCTTAGACCATAGGCTTAAACTGTTTTGTTTCTATGGTGATTTGACTGAGAAGTTGAGATTTTACTGTTTTGTTTCTACGGTGATTTGACTGAAAAGTTGAAATTTTTACTGTTTTGTTTCCACGGTGGCTTGATTGAGAATTAGCCTAGTTAGCAGTTTAAAGTATCAGGGTTTAAGTCCAAGGTTTTCTTTTTCATTAGTCTTATAGGCTAGCTGGGAAGATTTTTTTTGTAGTTAAAGAATTAACGCTAATGCCAGCATGTTTTACTACCCAGAAAAGTAGTCTAAATTGCAATGTAGGCCTACTGTAAGCAAGATTCTGAACTGGATCAGAATTTGGATTAGCCTATAGCCTACTTGAGTTGAATGGTGGATCCGTGTTCGTGTTTTTTTTTTGGATTTATTGTGGTTCGGCCCCAAGAAATCTGGTGAGTCAAGCATAATAAATTTGGCTTCATTTTTATTTTTTGCATTTAGATAACCGCTGTAAACTTCAAGCTGAATAAATTGAACTATTCTACCAAACTACAGCGCGTCGTCTTTTACCCATGCAGCCTAGGAGCGCAGCCAAACCCGCTAGAAGGCTAGACTCACACATGGGCGTTTAGGTTATTTTGACACAAAGTATGTTTACTAAAATATTAACATGATCCTTTATGACGCAAATAATGACCGTTAATAAACTCCAGCAGCAGTGATATCAGGTGAGGTTAGATAGAGTCTAAATGATTATGTATTTATTTGTTTTGCCATAACGCACAAGAAAGCACAGGTAGGAAACAGCGAGAAGACCATTACTCGGTCATCTTGGTCAACTGCCCCTTTTTGCCATGTCTTACTCTGACGTTAGTTAGTAAAAAGTATACGCAAACACACACACATACAAAATAATAGTAAAAGGTTGAGCATAGGGATTCAAAGCTGATATAAAGCAGTGTTTACAAAATAGGGTAAAAAAATAATAGCTGAAATATTAACATCCTACAATACTTCAGAAAACATAAATAACAACTTCAGAAAACATAAATTACAACTTCAGAAAATAATATGCACACAAAGCACAGAAAAACAAAAACTTTGGTTTTGAAGAGGGTAAAAATACATTTAAAGGGATACAGATATCAACTATTTAGTCACAATATCAATTTAAGTGGTGACATTTGTATAAAATTGATAACCTGCTGAAGGCAAGATAAAATACTGTGTAAGAAGGTGATTTCATACATATTTGGAGACGGCAGAAGATTTAACGTATTTTTTGAAAGAAGAAAAGGAGCAGTGCTTAAATTCTTCGGGAATGTTTTTCCATATTTTCAGGCCAATGTGTTGAAGAGATTTTTTGCCAGCTTCCGAAGCGATAAAAGGTTGAAAAAATTCAGAAGTTACTTTTTGTCTAGTATTATAATGATGTATTACATCAAGTTTCGTGAAATAATTGTTGAAAGAGGGTGGTAACAGACGGTTATTATATTTAAACATAAATTTAGCTAACTCTATTTTAATCATGTCAGTAAGCATAAGTGTATTAAACTTACAGTAAAGAAAGTTTATCGGTTTTTCTTTCGCACAAAAAAAACTTGCTCTTATAAACTTGTTTTGGAGAATTATCAATTTCTGTAAGTGAGAGGAGGCGGCTCTACCTCAGTTTAACAAGGATTATTCAAGATGAGAGTGAAAAAGACCGTAATAGACTTACTTGAGTGAGGTCAGGGGAACGTATAATGTCTCAGTTTGTAAACCATACCGCAAGCTCTGGAAATTTTTTTGATAGTTTATCAATATGTATTTTCCATGGCAGACGGTTGTCTAAAAATACTCCAAGATACTTGACATAGTCGGATTTTACGATGACATTGCCACTAATACTAACGTTAAATTCGTTTGCGTCAATTTTCTTTTTGTTACCCGAGATAATCATGTAGCAGCTTTTATTGTAATTGATAGTTAATTTGTTGCTGGTAACCCAATTTTCAATTTTATCAACTTCCTCCTTTACTCGTCACTGAAGTATGTTGAAATCATGATGTGCTAAATGCAAAGTTGTATCATCGGCAAAAAGCGTCGTTTCGAATTTGGACACGTTGGAAAGGTCATTCACGTATAAAAGAAAGAGTAAAAGCCCCATAACTGAACCCTGAGAAACCCCATATTTAACTGGACGTAGTGAAGATAATTTGTCATTAATTTTTGTACAAATTTGGCGCCCAGAAAGATATGATGATATAATAGATTGAACATTTTACTACGAAAACCGTAATGATAAAGTTTTTTTGAGCAAAATTTCATGACTTACAGAATCAAACGGTTTTCTCAAGTCGAGAAAAATGGAACATGTTATTAATTTTCCGTTTAAGTTGTTTAGTAATTTGTCATAGAAAGTAGTGATAGCTAATTCGGTGGAGTTGTTTTCTGTAAAGCCAAATTGCGAAGGAGTGAAGATGCAGTTTTTAGTAATAAACTTAGTCATTTTGCTTTCAAGAATTTTTTCAATGCTTTAGGAAATCTGATAGCAGAGAGATTGGTCGAAATTCATCAAGTGAAGTTGGAGATGTTTTTTTCGGAATGGGAATGACTCTAGCTACTTTGAAATCATTTGGAAAGGTTTCTGATTCAATGCATTTATTGAATAAGCCAGCAAGAAGTGGAGCTAAAACACACTTGGAAAGGTTTACAAATATAGGAGAAATTTGGTCAAGGCCAGCAGCAGTGTAGGATTTGAGTTCGTCTAATACAATCATTCACGTCTTCTGATAATATTTCTTCAAGCATAAAAGATTGGACACAGAACGAGTGGTGGGTTTTAAAGGAAGAACCTTTGGAAAAAGGTAGATTTTTGGACATAATTGTACCGATGTTTGCAAAGTATTCGCATAATTTTTCGCGAAATTTAGGGGAGTCCGTTTTAACACTATCGTCCTCAATCACTATTGAATGTGGCAATTTAAATTTGTTTGAAGAATTTTTAAAGTCAACGGTTTCATTAATTGTCGACCATGTGTTTGAAGAACTTTTGCAGTTGCTAAGTAAATTTTGATAGTAATTTTGCTTGGAAACATTTTTAATATGAGTTAATTTGTTCAAATATTTCTTATAGTGCTCTTTTTCAGAATTAGTGGATTTTTTTGTGAAAACCTTTTTAAAAAGATTATTTTTTGTCTTAATCGGTGCGAGAATACCAGGGGTTATCCATGGCTTCTTTTGTAGACGTTTTTCTTGTCAAGTCAAAACGTTTAATGGAGCGTGTTTGTCTAACACAGAATTGAATGTAGAAGTGAAATTTGAGACGCCTTGGCTAATGTTTGATTTGTTTAAATCAGTTATATTAATAGATGAAAATGCCGAGTCTAAATCAGAAAGATAATCTTCAATTTTGAAATTTTTCATAAAACGTTTGAACATAGTTTTGTAGAGGTACAAACATTTAGTGTTTTTAGCAGTAAAAAATGTTGGTAGGTGATCGGAAATCTTAAATACGCAAACATCACTTGCAGTATCTTTTTTAAGAATATTTGAATAGATATGGTCAAGCAGGGAAGATTTGCAGTTGCCAGCAAATCTAGTGGGGACATTAATCCTTGAACTGCAACCGATAGAAGTTAAATCATTAACATAAGATCCTACCGATGGTTGTCCTTAGCTAGAATATTAATATTAAGGTCAACAGAAACTACATAATTCATTTTTTTGTTTTCTAGATCCTTTAATTGGTTATAGAATTTGTTATGAAGTCAAATCTTGGTTTGGGTGACGGTAAATAAGAGCTAGAATCAATGTTGAATCTTTGCATTCAATTTCAAGCCATAAATCTTCGCATTTAATCAAGTTAAGAAATAAGTCATTTCGTAAACAACACTTAATTGCATCATTAATATAGAGACCGACCCCGCCAGCATTAGTTGGGGAGTCATTTCGAAAGAATTTGTAATTTGAAAGGTTGACAGTTGAAACGCTATTGGGATTAAGTTTGGTTTCTGAAATGGCAATACCATTGGGTTTTGTTACCATAAGATCAATAAGTTCATGCATTTTGGTTTTATTTTTAGAAAGGCTTCCGACATTAAAGTGCATGAGAAAAAGGTCGTTTTTTAATAGATTGGCAATTAAACTTGATAAGTTTGAAGGAAAAAAAAAAAGATTATAATGCAATAATAATTAGATTGTCATTAAATTTATGAGTAACCTATGCCTTGTCCTTTTCGTTTGCCTTCTCTACACTTGTTACGTGGTCCAGGTCGGTGTTGTCTTTGAACGGAGTAAAACAATCTTTCCATATGTCGATAATATTTGCTCCTGATGAAATTGTACAAGGTCATGATGCGATCGGAAGCGAGGGGAGACAAAGTCCTGGTAGTGAGGAAACTTCTAGTTTTAGTGACAGCTACGCAGATCCTAGTGGCAGAAGAAAAGTAGCAGTACGACAGTTTGCCGATAGTGGCTGCAGTGATGCTGGTAGCTCTAAAGTAGCAAGAAGACATACTACTGTAAGCGTCATTGATTATCCAAATGATGCAGAAAACTCGACTTTAGAGAGTGATATTACTGGCAGTTCTGAGGAGGACTTAGATGATTCTGTAGAAGATGCAAACTACCATCCGGACAAAGATTCTGATAGTTCTTCAGAATGTTTTGATGTGTCTTTAAATGGCCATACAGGTTCTGGTAGTGAAGTCTTTCTGACTGAGCAGGAGGAGTTGCACCAAACAGTAAGAAGTGCAGCTGCATTGACTAAAGCAAGAAGGAAAAGGCAGAGCAGGAAAGAAAGAGCGCGAGCCAAGGTGTTGAAACACCAAGGAAAAGAGTATTTCAATAGGAAAAGTGAATTAAAAGTAAGAAAAACAATGCAACCGTCAACATGCAAAGATGTTTGTTTTTTAAAGATAGCAGAAGAATCTCGAAGGTTAATTTTTGAACATTTCTACAATCTATCCCACGAAGCTAAAGATCAGTACATTTTCGGATGCATGGAGGAGAATGATGTAAAAAGAAGACGGATAACCGTAGACGCAGACCATGCTCCAAAACGGAATATCACTAGGACATTTTTTTTAAAATCTGGATTCGAGTAAAATTGTGGTGTGCAGATAGTTTTTCCCAGAAACTTTAGCAATCGGTGCCAGTCGAATTCGAACTTTGTCAAAGAAAAAAGCAACATCCGCAGCAAACATTGCGCAAAGGGATCAAAGAGGGAGACATCCAAACCAAAGCTGTATAACAGAAGAAAGCAGAGCGAAGATCCGTCAACACATTAAAAAATTTCCTGTTTTCGAAGCCATTACAGTAGAGAGAAAAATGACAAGCTGTTTTTGTCGCCAGACTTAAACCGCCTCAAAATGTATAAACTCTATGTGAAGGAAGGCCATCGAAATAAAACTGCTCCCTTGAAAGAATGGGTCTACTACGATGAATTCCTCAAAAATTTTGGACACATAAAGTTTGCACACCTAAAAGTGGATACCTGTAACGCTTGTGACCAATTTAAGGCAAAAGGTGATGCTTTCTCAGCCGAGCATAGTCAGCATCTGGATGAAGCAGCTGAAGTATATAGCAAGAAACGTGCTGACAAGCAGCGCTGTAAAACAGATGGCGGCTACTTGATGCTAAGTTTTGATCTCGAAAAATGCCTTCCCACTCCAAATTTAACTTGTTCGGAAGCTTTTTATAAAAGATTGCTGTGGGTATACAATCTTACGATTTTTCGACTACTGCACAGGTCGAGTACTTGCTACATGTGGCCAGAAACTGTAGCACGCCGTGGAAGTAAAGAAATTGCATCCTGTTTGTATGATTTTGTAAGAAAAAGAAATGCTGCTACTTCACTCTGATTCGTGTGCAGGGCAAAATAAGAACAAAAGCGTTTTAGCAATGGAAAAGTTTCTGGTCGATTCTACGGCTATAGAAAAAGTTACGCATACGTTTATGGTCCCCGGACGTACACACATAGAGTGCGATGCGGTGCAAGCCATGATAGAAAAAGCAAAAAACGTTGCTCTGTGTATGTTCCAAATGGTTGGTACAACGTTGTCAAGATGGCCAAAGCAAACAAACCGTACATTCTTGTTGGGGAACTCAAAACCAGTATGGTTTTCATTTGGGAAAAGGTTACCTCACGATTGCTTGAATTCCCAGCAAAATTTGGTGTTATGAAGACCCGTAGCTTTTCATTTCGTTAGTGCAGTAGCATGATGGTTGCATATCGTGACGGGGTTGCGGAACTTCACTCGATTGGCTCGCCGTTAAGAAGCGAAGATGAAATTCAGTTGGTCCCAGCGTGTACAAGCCCACTAGCTATCAGTAAAGAGATAAAAGAAGACCTGGACTGCTTGATGAAGTACGTTCCAGCGATATACCACAACTACTTTTCAAACATCAAGACTTCTTTTGCACTGGTTGATACTGTCTAATGGTGTGGCACATTTATGTGCAAAGGAGTATGTACGAACTATGGTTTTTGGATTTCTTATCGTCAAGTGCTCTGCTGTCATGACCACACATCATTATGTTACGCATACCCTTCTAACATAAAAACCTTTTTGGCGTTGTTGAAACTCCTCCACAAAGTTGTAAATATTATTTGCTTTGACATTTTTATGTTAGATTTGATTTCCTGCCATCTTCACTTACAAGTTCGTCCGACATTGTTTTTATAAATCTCGCTGTTAGCATAGTTTGTAATTGATATGACGTACCACATAAGTTAAATTGATACAAAAAACTTGCGCCATTTTGATCTATATCCAGTTGCAGCTTTATCAAGCATTGTGACGTATTTTTGGCATTTACAGATGAAACCTGAGCCCCAAATTACCTCAAAAACTCATTTGAAACTAATGTGAGATTTACAAATTAACTAAAAAAATGTTTTTTTCGTCTCCTTAAAATTTTAGTTTTGGCGCTTAATTAGGTGACTTTGACACGAAGCGCGAGCATTAGTTGTTAAAGATTACATCTATACACGTCATCCCATCAACTGCGTCAAAACTAATGAATGATTGCGGCCTCCTTTTATTTTTTTAGCCCACCTTCTGCTTTTAGACATGGACTACTAAATTATTTTTGTATTGTCTGAGTCTAGTGATGTAAAAAACAGTTTATTTTGAACTTGCTTTTTTACTTCGTTTTTTTTGTTTTTTTATTCATTACCTCCAGCGGCTGGGGGTCCCTTGCCTACGGCGGCTGGATCTTTGCCCCCAACTCCTCATCAAATGTCCTCCCTCTTGGTTAAATCGAGGGGCTACACTGATTGCGCATAATGTCCATATTTAAGCAGTGGTTTGAGGTATCAAAATAAATTTCGATTTGTTATCCAAAAATTGGGGTATCACGACCTATTTTGGTATCTTTTCCAAACTTTCTTTTTTGGTGATGTTACTCAATGCTAAACACGGCTTCTTACAAAGGTTGTGAATGATCAGTATCTGTTTTAGAAGTTGTTACTCGGGCCCCTCTAAATTTTTTGGCTGCACGACGCCTCTGGTGAAGATCTTTTTTTTGGTCTGCACCAGATTTCAGTGGGAAAAGCAGTAGCTCTGTGGACGTGACGGCTTTGTGGGTCCGGGGGGGGGGGGGGGGGAATTGGACTTACTTTCCGAAAAAAGGCGATTGTGTAAAAAAGTTGAAGACCCCTGGATTAGACGATGAATTCAAAATGACTAACAAAGTATTCTGGCAGACCATTCGCCGTTTGTGTGGAAAATGATTGCAAGATGCTTTCTTCATCGAAAATTCAAATTGTGTCACTCTAAAAGATCAAGATGCTATTTTGAATTGGTGGAGAAAGTGATCTTTTAAACCCAGTTGATGCTGCACCGACACAAATTCACGAGGAACAGGTTGGGGAAGATATTCAGATAACCGAAGCAGATGTGAATGCAGTTAACAAATTATTGAAAACTGTAAAAGCACCTGGTGAGGATATCAGACCTGCAATGTTGAAAGCAATGAACATGCCTGGTGTTCATTGGTAGACTCGTGTTAGTAAGGTGGCATGCAGGACTGGGCAAGCATCTAAGCAATGGCAAACCAGTGTGGTAACCGTTATGCATATTCACAAGAAAGGACACAAGAGAAAATGCACCAAATATAGGGATATATTTCTCATCAGCGTCCCGGTTAAGGTCTATGCTAAATACCTTGAACAGAAATGCCGTGAAATAGTCGATCCTAAACTAACGGATGCTTAATGTGGCTTTCGTTCTGGCCGAAGCACAATGGGCCAGATCTTTGCCTTGCAGCAAATCTTTGAGAAGTCGTGGGAATAGAGAGAAGTCAATGGATGTTTCGTTGATTTTGAAAAAGCATATGATCACATTCCTAGAGACAAGCTTTGGGCGAGGCTGTTGCAGTATGGCATTGGTGGCCAGTTACTAACTGCTACTACGTCGCTGCACTTGCATTCCGAGGTCTGTGCTCGTGTTAACAGCGCAACGACGAAACCTTTCAAGGTAAGTGTGGGACTACGGCAAGGCTGCTCTCTTTCACCTATTCTGTTCCTTATTTATATGGATAGAATAGTTAAGAAAAGTGAGTTTTGTGGCGGTGTAAAGATCGGTGATTGCACTGTACAACGTCTATTATATGCAGATGATCTTGTGCTACTCGACTCTAGCCAAAATGGTCTCCAGCAAGCTCTTGACGGATTTTTGGATGCATGCTCTGTGGCCGGAATAAAAATCAGTACAACAAAAACAGAAACCATGTGCCTGTCTAGACAACAAAAGCAGTGCTCTCTCCAAATTCGTGGAGCAGTCAGAGAAATTCAAGTATCATGGCATCTCATTCGCAAGTGATGGCAGACAAAATAGAGAATTGGATAGCCGCATCAGAAAAGCAAGTGCAGTAATGCGCCAGCTCCACCGATCTGTGGTACTGAAACGGAAACTTTGCACCAAGGCAAAGCTTTGCACCAAGGCAAAGCTATCCACTTTCAGGTCAGTTTATGTTCCTATTCTGACAAGCTAGCACCAAGGCAAAGCTATCAAAGAAGACCTGGACTGCACCAAGGCAAAGCTATCCACTTTCAGGTCAGTTTATGTTCCTATTCTGACTTAAGGCTATGAGTGTTGGATCATGAATGAGAAAGTAAGGTCTCGAGTTCAAGCAGCCGAAATGGGATTCTTGCGAAGAATTATGGTTTGACCTAGTTGAACAAGGTTAAAAGTGCAGATATTCGTGAATCTCTAAACATCGAATCGGTGCTTCTCTGACTAAAAAATCGCAACTGCGTTGGTATGGACATGTGACACGAATGTCCCAGGAAAGAACAGCCAAAAAACTGCTCTGTTCAACAGCGATTGGTCGAAAGCCTAAAGGCCATTCCAGAACATGATGGCAAGATTACGTAGATTTTAGTTGATTTCGCTTCTGGCATCCCAGCAGAGCATCTATCCTTTGTTGCAAAGGATCGAGACGCTTTGAGGCTCCAACTCGAGCTGTTGCCAGAATATATTGGATTTGTTGATATTCTTTTTCACTGTGTTCAGGCGTTTTTGTATGGCTGGTAGGCCTGCAATATAAAGCCTGAATAATGGAAGATCTGTGAGACCGCCTTGTGATGACGTCATGAAATTTTATGATGTCATCGTTATTTTTTTGTTGACAGAACTGACAACTCAACTCAGCAAATCTATGGTAAATACAAAAGTGATATTTTATATGCAAAAAATGTCCAAAACATTAATCAAAGTGACCTCATCGTTTTCATGTGACGTCATCAAACTAATTTTTTATTTTTCAAACCTTTACAAGAAAGACTACATGTATGCAAAAATTCAGACCTCCATAACACTCCAAACAGGTTTTACGACAAAATACTTTCGCTTGAAGACCCAGAAAATGTGATCCCCTGATTTTGAGCCGGCAACGATGTTGTCCGAATTCGAGCTGATTTTTTCGAACTTTCCCACAGGAGTTGAGCTTCAACTTTTTAATGTAAGATATTACACACCTTCAGGGACATTTTGGTAAAAACATCGTTTGGTAACAATTTAGTAAGCTGATTTCCAAAATATTTCTAAAAATTCCCTTACTATTAAGAAAAAGTACTCACTTGTGTTACTTGTAGGTGCGAAACTGATGCAGCAAAAACTGCTATAAAGCTCAAAATTTGTCTCCATTCTTTAACATAAGATTTCAATGCTCTTGTCAATATAATCACTCGTGGCTACTTGCTACCAGGGAGTAGACATTTTCGCTGGCTACTTCCTCAGGCAAGTACCCAGCGAAAAATTTAAAAGGGCAAATCGCTATGACCCAAAATTTGCAAACATTGCAGTATTTTCTGAAAATGTTTGAAAATAATTCATATTAGACTTCATCAAAGACCGGCCGTTAGCTCAGTTGCAAAGCGCACGCTATCGGTGCAGGAGGTCTGGGGTTCGAATCCCGGGTCGGTCAAATCGGCACAGTGTCGCCAACGACTCGCCACCGTTGCGACGTTTCTTCGGAGCTGTGTAGCCCAGGCGCCAAGCCGCGGAGATGGGCCCCGTAACTCGTTACACGCTTCGGCGTAATACGGCGAGTATAATGAAGATTTGATTTTGATTTGAGACTTCATCAAAGAAGGGCGGTGTCACTGGCTTGGCTACTGGTGTTCATGATGTCAACTAGATGCAATACTTTTTTAGTTTCAGCCAGTTCCCAAACGTTGTTAAATGTTGTAAAATCACAACTCGTAGAGAGTGGCAATAAGTTGATCCATAGTATCTTATAATTTATTGTATTCCTTGCAACAAGTTCTATCTGATGTACTGTTAGTAATGTTTGAGATTGTAATCATGCAATATTCAAATAAATATTGCGATATGTTCGGGAAAATGTTGCATTACTAGCCTATGCCATACGTACATGAATCAGCACCATATCAATAAATATATGCGATACCTGGTACCTTGCTTAGACAACGCCATAGAGCACTTAATTTACTAAGTTTAGCTATACACTCAGAGACTCTCTGATGAGACCTAAAAAGATTGAAACCGGGGCTGTCAGGAGCTTGATTAACGGCTAGTAGCTCAAATATTTTCAGAACGAATAAGGCAATCATGCGCATTTAGGCAACGGCGTGGCCGTAAGTCAATTTTTTTATGATGGAAAGTGAAATCTGCCAACGGTATGTAGTTACTGAGTTGTGATAGCCTTGTAGGGAAGAGAAATTGGACTACTTAAGTTTTACCAGAGGCCCGTTTTTAGTTTTTAAAAGTTTAGAATCAAAGTGGTGTTCAAACTATTTCATAAAGTTCAAAAATTTGTAGATTTTGGACTTGTTTTTTAGTTTTTAGAGAAACAGTGGTGGCTTGGCATTTTTGTGGATTGATACTAAATAGGCGGACAGGTGGACGGCCCATGTAACGTTTGGTATTCTGAACTGCCATCGATCGGTACATGAAAATTGTGTGTTATTTCAGTCTTAACAAAACAGTTTTAACAACGGGCGTAACATAATATTCCCTGTTGTTGGGAAACTGATTCACAAGAGCGGTTTGTGCTTTCGGGACTACAAGCTCCCTAAATGCTTCTTGTGAATCCACGTTTGGAACAATAAATTACGACATATACTTCAACAAAGCAGTTTATTCCAGATTTTGTTCAATGTACATCATTGTATAGCATTATAAAATTAAATCAAAATAGAAAAAAAAAACAACTATTAAATCTACATATCGTTATAAATAACTAAACTAGTGGAATTAACAAAAAAAAAAAATAAGTGCGCACAAAAAGCAACACAAACTAAGCGAAAAATCTCAATTATAAGTATATTCCGGAATATTACCCTTGCTGTAATTACGTGAAATTGTAATTAGCCTAACTATACGGTAGAGCGAGACAGCGCTGTTTCTGGCTTTTAACCTTCATCAGCCGCCCTCAGGTAAGAAACATTCATTTTCCAGGACAAATGATCTTGCCAGGATCACTCATCTCTTCGGATAAATATTTTTTAAAGAATTTAACTTTTGTGGTACGCAATCCACTCGTGTGGCTACGTCACCATTCCAGTCAAACTCTTTACGCGGCCAGGGTGAAGAGCAAACAACTAAAAAGCAATGTCCTTCCTGGCCTACCGGACGGGAAGTCATGATGACTTCCTCTTGTTGGGTCAGAGGATATAACAGCACTCCATCACCAACAGTGCAAAGCACTCCAGTAAATCGTACCGTAGAGCGAGACAGCACTGTTTCTGGCCATTAGCCTTCATCAGCCGCCCTCAGGTAAGAAACATTCATCTTCCAGAACGAATGATCTTGCCAGGATCACTCATCCCTTCGGATAAATATTTCTTAAAGAAGAGGAAGTCGTCATGACTTCCCGTCCGGTAGGCCAGGAAGGACATTGCTTTTTAGTTGTTTGCTCTTCACCCTGGTCGCGTACTGTAAAGAGTTTGACTGGAATGGTGACGTAGCCACACAAGTGGATTGCGTACCACAAAAGTTAAATTCTTTAAAAAATATTTATCCGAAGGGATGAGTGATCCTGGCAAGATCATTTGTCCTGGAAGATGAATGTTTCTTACCTGAGGGCGGCTGATGAAGGCTAATAGCCAGAAACAGCGCTGTCTCGCTCTACGATACGATTTACTGGAGTGCTTCGCACTGTTGGTGATGGAGTGCTGTTATATCCTTGGACCCAACAAGAGGAAGTCTTAATGACTTCCCGTCCGGTAGGTCAGGAAGGACATTGCTTTTTAGTTGTTAGCCTAACTATTTCATGAATTTGTTCTTTCGGTAATCAAAGACGGAGGCAAATGCAAAAACTCCAATTTTTGTTGACGTTTCGCTTAGCAATTTACGACGAGCTTCCTCAGAGTAACAGATGCCAGGGTGGAAAAAAATCCAGCCCTGGCAGAGAACAGGAAAATAATAGCAATTTTTAAACTGAACTGAATATGGTAAAGCAAAAAGGTATGGTAGAATATTGTGAACTGTTGCGTCATAAGGACAACTGTTGCGTCTCCACTACCGGAAGGACAAATTCATGAACCTACTATGCCAGGTAAACAAAATTCCCTTACAAAACATTCCTTACTATGTAGTGTTGAAATTGTAATGGTAAATTGTAAAACAATAATTTAATCTGGTGTAGGCCAAAGCCTTTATTTGGGTATTTTCTGCCCACCTCCTATCATACTACACCTTTTAAACCAATCATGGATTCGCTAATCCCAATAACGAGCCACAATTTGAAACCAATTGCTGTTTACTGGATAAAGGGCATTATTGATTGATTTCTTCATCTTTATCCTCCTATCACGAGAAAGCGACTGAGGCGCTATGCGTAGGACGAATCCAGACTCGCTTAGGAGTTGCCTTTGTTTCCAAGTTTTCCGCTTGAATTTTCTTCTCACTTCTTTAATTTGCTGCTTGCCAGATTCCACCAAACAGAGATAATCATCGTGAAGCATCTTATCCAAGGACGCAACAACGAGACTAGGTTGGGAGGTGAACCATCAACCTTGCGATCATGGTCGTCGTAAAAACGACGCTCCGAACCACTACGCCACGCTGCCGACAATTATTAGTCTGTAGATTTGGACCCCAGTCCAGCATGTAACCAAGACGATGCAAGATCAGTTGCAATTGGTAGAATAAAGAGCCAATCTTTCACACACGAAAACTCTTCAATTTCTTATTAAGAGTGTTTAAAAGTGCGTGCATTCGTCATCACAAATTTGTATTTTGGTTGTTTATGAAATGTGTGGCCTGTACACGCGAAATTGCCTCGTAGAGTCGTATGATGTGACTAAAGATGTGTTTACTGATACGCGACAAGGGACAACGATCATTACCAGGGCCGGCCTTAAGTGATTGGAGGCCCTAGGAAAGTGATTTGGGAGACCCTAAATGAAATAGAAAAATAAATACGAAAAAAAATTTCGCAGTTTGTATTTGTATGAACTACTGCCTCTATTCATATCTAAATCAGCAAATTATCTGAGATTTACACAAACATATTTGTATAAATAAATTATATTCAGCAGAAACTATTTTTTCCGCTGTTAAGACTACTGGTTATCGGTACTCGGTAGCCTAATATTCACTGCCCAATCTTTTTAGAAAATTGGGCCAAGCAATGTGGCCAACTATTTATTTTCCTGTTGCTTCTGAACGCTGATGCAAACTTCTTCTCGAGGTAAACGTTGAACCACCTCTGTTAGAAAGCAACTGTTCTAAAATTTTGAAACAAAAATTGTTGTAATTCAAACTTAAATTTCTATTTTTTTTTATTAGGACAACTGTTAAAATAGAATTTTTTGAATCCCATCCTTGTATATGTTTACCTGACTTATACTCAGCAAATCATTGTAATACCGGCACCGTAAAAACATCTTTAATACGTTAGTGCTCGTCTTAGCCATTAAAATTCACTTTAGTTGAAGATAAGTCGACTTAATTAACTCTAGTAGCTTACCAGCTTCAACGTATCCATTTTACAACTCAGCAGCTGGATCAGTCTTCTGCCTGCATTCTGTAGCTATATTATGCTGCAATAATCGACCACAATCAGACTGTTAGGAATCGTCACAAAAATGTGACATATATAAGCTGGTATAGTAGGTCACGTTTCGCTTTTTAAATATATTAATTTTTTTGTTATGATTCGGGTGCGAGGCCCCCACCTATCAGAGGCCCTAGGCTGTTGCCTATGTTTAAGTTTGGCCCTGATCAGTACGTACGTAACTGTAGCTGGGTTTTTGGTGGCCTGTGAACAGATAAATATAACGAACAATGAGCAAAAAATTGCCGCTTGTCGCGTGTCGGCATATTATTTAGTACTATTGATTTTAAAGCCTGCCTCAACCAGGGTTGCAAATCGATACTCAAAAAAGTAAAGAAATCATCGATATTCGATAGTCCACCAAAAAGTGAAGAAAAAATCGGTATTCGGTGGTAGTTTTAAAAAGTAAAAAATAAGGAATAAGATGATGGATATTCGTTATGACACTGAGAATTTAACGATACGCGCCAAGCATTTTCCGTAATGCGGTCACCGTCATGCGGTAACCTGCAGACAAACGGTGAACGTTGCGTGCGACTGTAGATGATACCAACTTTGCTGTTGCAGCTTTTTTATTTCTTGTTGGATTTTTGGCACAATAAAATTTTATCTGCAAAAAAAGGTATTGTGACATACCGACAATTATTTTAAATTTACTAAAATGAGCTAAAGCAACCTGGGCGAAAAGAGTCGAATATGGAATATCGAATAAAGTCGAAAAAAGTAAAGATAAGGCCATATTCGATACTTATACAAAAAGTGAAGACTTTAGTGCAAAAAGTGAAGACTTTAGAAAAATTCTGGTGCGACAACGCGGCAAAAACCACGCGATATCAAGGAATTGTACCGCTACAATTTTTGTCTCTTCAACGTTCGGTAACCACAAAATGTTTTGAGATAACCTTGACGACGGAAGTGAGACAATGCACGCTGTATTGTTACCACATCACTGAACAATAAGCTTGCTTGACGCAGGCTGGCAATTTTTATATCGCGTTTGCAATGGTAGTCGCATTGCCGCTTGCCGCATATCGGTAAACACACCTTTACCCACAACTAATGTTACATTCCGCACGTTAGATCAAGTATCTACACTCTACAGTATTGACAGTTATAAAACTTTCAGGCTTTATTTCATCACTACATGCTCACTTAGCTACTACAAAAAACAAGCAATGAGAAACAATTGTGAGCGATAAAATTTTTAAGAAGTTAAATACGCAAATATATTTCAGCAGTTGAATTGCTTAATTCTTGTACGAATTTTTGGAGTGACCAGCGGTTCAATTCATGATATTCGGAATTGAAACCTCCAACAGCGTAAAGTACTGGAGAATTTCGACATCTTGCACAGCTGTCATAGCACTCTAAAAACAAAAACATCTAAGAGATAACAAAAAATAGTGTAAGTCTGAATTCCTATAATAGGTCTAAACTGCAATGTGTGGTTACTGGCATTCGAATTTCATTAGATCTTTTGCATTGCAATTTCATGCAGAGCTGGTTTAATTTTGATAAGCTCGTTTTAGGAAGTTCTGTATGCTTATATGATTTTTCCACTGAAAGTTTCAGTTACTATTACCAAATTGGTATTCAGAGCTTCCCTGATTGACGTTCAGCAATGAGAGCTTGGAGTAGAGAACAAGCTGGCAAGTTTGTTGGACGGGTTGGGAAAGTCACTTAACGGAATTTCACCACAAACGCAATGGACAGACGGCCAGCAACTCCTAAGCAAGCTTGCTAGAACGCCTTGACCATTTTCTCGATGTGTGGGATGGAAATACCACTGGTCTATATAAATTACAAAAATAGGTAAAGTATGGAATAATTGACCATATTGTTTTAATAACATACTTAACAAATAGCTTCGTATTTCTTGAATTACAACATTTGAATCTTTCATAGAAGCACCAGCGATAATATTCTCGATTCCATTCGCCTCATTTCTACCGTTGTCTGAAAAATGACGAATAGTATATAAATAATACTAAATACTATAACAAAGGACACTAACAAACTAATGCATTTAGAGAATAAAAATAGAGATCAGCAAAAATCAAGCTGATTGAACTCTGTATCAATACACCATTTGTACCAACACTGCGAAAAATCGTATGATTTTACGAGGTGAGCGAGAGAAGCAATAATACTTTTCTGCTTGCAAAATTGGCTGCGTTAACGGCAGGTTTGAAATCACCAAATAGACCTTCGTGATAAGTGGGTTTACTACTGTTAACAACCACGGGAATATTCAGAATTTCTAATGTCCACTGGTAGCCAGTGGACCTTCACCGCCGGGCAATATGTCTGACTTCTTAAAAGCACTGGACTTTTCAGACGAGGCTTTGTTGATTTAAAATCAGAAACAAATATGATCTCAACCAAATGGCGAGGCAATAAACAGTAAGGCGGTAAAAAATAACTGAACTTTTCCCAACTCAACTAAAAATGAACTCAAAATAACCACATCAATTTTTTGTCTAGCTTCGGCGTTGCAGAACGATTTAATCTAACCAAGACACGCCAGTCAGCGTAGAAAACAAATTAAAGAAAAAAGGGGAAACTGCTTCAAGCAGCCGTGCACAAAATAATGGTGAAATTCAGTGTAATCATCATAATTACGAAATAAAAACCTGCAGTGCACTGTGAAGCGCGCTGTACTAATTGAAAAGGTCAGACGATTTCGCAACATATTAAAGACGTGAGAGCCGTTATAGATCCTCAGGTACGATACCTAGATAACGCAAAGTTGGTGCTGTAACAACTACCTACTGTATGCAGGAATAGCCAGCAGCAAGAAAATATAGGAAACGCGAAAAATAAAAATTTTTATCGCCATGCAACAGGCGGCAACATATTGCGCGGCAGTTTTTCGTCGCCCCATTTGTCTCCTGTTTTTCCTAATGTGGCAACTTTGTTAGATCACCTTTGCTTTGTCTACAAGTTCAATTTTAGTGGGCTTTAGGCCCACGGCTCTTGGTTATAGTTTCTGCATCACAATCAATTTTTTGATGTCATAATCACTTTTTAGTCATGACATCAAAAATTGATTATGATGCAGAAAATATAACCAAAAGGCGTGGGCCTAAAGCTCACTAAAATTGGACATGTGGACAGGATACGGAACTCACACATGATTTTCTTCGGGCTTTGTAATTTGAAATCAAGCTCACTATGAGATAAACTTGAACTTGGATAATATCTTCTTTCAGACATTTTAGGTGCTTAAATGACTGTAAAAATTTCTGATGATAGGAAAATACATAGGCTGGATTGTCCGACGGATACGCAAAACTTATGCAATTATTCAAGCTGATTCGGCTAACATTTTGGGGAGTTAAAGTCGAGATGAGTTTTGCGAAATTGTGAATTAATTTCATTGTTATACCTCATACTAATTTGTGTTGCAGTTTTGTTAATTTTGAAAAGACGCTGTTTTTATAAATTAAAAAAAAATATTTTTCGTAAAGTTTTGAAGAAACTCAAAAAATTTAGGCATAATTTACACGCGAAATGAAAAAGTAAAAAGAAATTGCCAAAATGAATCAAAACTGTATTGCATTTAGCAATTATTTGGATATTTTTAGCGCTAGTAAATTATTTTGTTGATTCTTGGTAGTTGTAACTGCTAAACTTCATTTTCAATTTGCTCATTATCGTTTCGTTTTTCTGCACGTTTTATTGCATTTGTTAAAATAAACAAACGAATAAAATTGAACAAGGACAAAAATACAGCCACAGCAATCCTTAAAACTCGCATCTCGACAACATGGATTCAGCTGTCAACATAAACAGTTTTATACTGCTTTGCGGCACTGCTGATGATAACAGCTGAATCTATATTGTCGAAACGTCTAGTTTTAAGAATTTTAGTGATTTTAGTATTTTTCTTTAAATTTATTTCGTTTCATCACTATACTCTATACCCAAGTTTGAACAAATTTTTTGACCAAAGAGCGGAGACAGAAAAATATTCGTCCATATTTTATTCCTTAATTTTTCCTGCTTTATCCTTTTACGTCTTTTTTTGACTTTTTTATGTTACAAAAATACAGGTTAGCCATGACATCTACCAACACTGAATACAAGCAAAACTTCTACCAACACTGAATACAAGCAAAACATAATGTTTACTGTTTGCGACGCAGTATTACCCATTACAAAACATCTTTTCTCGGACAGTTTTCGAGCGCGTTCCGTAAACAATTAAAATTTAACAGTCAGTGATGTTAAATAGACTTTGCATATGGCCTAAACATGTTGTTGTCATGAAATAATACAACTCCAGCGTCCCTACATTGATTCAAAAATTTTCAGCTCAAGCCGTTTAACAAAACAATGCGATTGTGTGATTTGTAAATTACAATGAAAGATTCAAACTGACAACAATATTATATTGTTACTACTAAGTTCTGATCAATTATAAATTATCTTTTTAATTGATTTAATGTGTATATTTGGGCGAACTATGTTCTTACGATTGATGGAAAGCCTTGCTGGCAGTCACAAGACAAATGGGGGCCAATGGCGTTGCCAGCAAGAAATTTTAGAAAATTCGGAGCACATTTTTTCCCAGTCGTCAGAAAAGTCATCAAATTCACTGGACGATCTTTAAAAAGCGGTCTTTAATGGGTAAAAAAGGCAGAAAAAAATGCCGCGTGTTACTTCTGGTAGGGATAGACACTGTGGACACTGAACTTTTCGGGTAAGGGCTTGGAATAAAAAAATCTTATTTTGTAGTTTTGTGGGTCTATAAGTATCAGAGTATACCATTGTATATGTATAACCAGTGGTGTAAAGTAACGAAGTAGTTTTACTTAAGTAGACTACTTAAGTATTATTGCTTGGTAACTAGTACTTACCTAAGTGATTTAAATTTCCACTACTTCTACTTACGTAGTTCCATCACAAAGCAACGCTACTTCAGTGGCTTTAAAAATGATAAGTAGTTAGTATTAAGCAATCTATGACGCAAATGATAAATATTCATGCTTGATAATAAAATTGGCAACATTAGTATTAGGTATTGTTTTATTTTATTGCATAAGGTTTACAATTTCGTGATATCAAGTGGTCTTTTGTTGTTTGTATTTGGCGTGGACTCTGAGGTTGCATTTTGCAGATTATGACACACTTCACTTCTTTATTTTCGTCAAATAAATGTGCTAATTATCCTAAATATACTTACGCATCGGCAAAATAGCCCACATGTCAAGTTTGGAAGTGAGCGAATCATCTTTTTCCAAAGCTCAGCTTTATGGCCTTGGTTTTGCAAACGCTACTTTTTCTTGAGTAGCTTCAAATTGTTGGTACTATTTATTTCTACTTGGTTACTTTTTACATCCCCTACTTTCTATTCTACTTCAAGTAGTTTCCGCCATCGGTAACAATACTTTTACTTAAGTAAATTTCTGGACTACTTTTTACACCACTGTGTATAACCATATGCTTAAAACCCATCTGAATCCAGCAATTTGTAACATCACTTTTAGAATGACATCTATCACCATAACCTACCGTACTTACTGAAATGACTAGATAAACTGAGTATAGCCTACACCGAATTTTAGCGATTGAGCAAATGTCCCATTGATGACGACTGAATGACGAGATTTGGGACGTTTTTCTTCTGCTTTGGTCACCAGATCCGGAAAACTCTGCATTAAAAAGAATTTTGAAATTTGTATAAATCACCGCACAAAGCATTTGTTACATTAGGGACAATGTATTAAGTTATTTTTGTGCTTAGACATAAAATTTATGAGTTCTGAATTTCCAAAATGACTGTACATTTTTTGGCTCAATTCGGAAGTAATTTGTTACGTGCTTGTTCACGCGTTTGTAATTGGTAATTTGCTGAAAAATGCTCTTTTTCTTGTTCATTATTTACCTGTGTTTATGTTTTATGAACCAGTTGCTATAGCTATATGTGAAATACAACTTAGCGCAACGCTTCGCATCAATGAAAAATAAAGCTGATCTCATTGTGGAGACAGAAAAGACAATGATTACTTCATCTGCGTTGTACAGTATTTCGCGTAATCTGATAAGCCTACAACTTGTAACAGCCATTCCGCCCGCCCCCTTGTTCCTCTTTTGTACATTACCCAATTATTGTAACAAAAATCATTGTCTTTTATCGACTTGCCGTAACAAGACCTTTTGTGTGCCTGTAGCTATTGGGATCGAGAGTGGAAAGTCCCTTGTACACACTGCCTTGAAATGGGTTCGATTCACGGCTGGAACTCACTTGCATTTATAAAACACAAAACAATTTCTGCTGTAACGCCGTCAATAAGCAAGCAATTAGCGTGGGATGTAGAATGACCCTTCCTGAAGCCAACTTGGGAATTTGAAAATAAATTGAAGCGACTAAAGAAGGAATACAAACGTTTATAAACTATTTTTTCTAAAATTTTTGAAAAACTATAAGGGAGCAAGCTGATAGGCATGTGGTTGGTTAGGATTTTCGAGTCACCCTTTTGTAAACAGGTATTTATTTAGCATCCTTAAAGGAGGAGATAAATTTACCCTGACAAAGGGGTAGGTTAAATTTATAGCTTAGGACGTAAATGGTACAATCGGGTAGATATTTCAAGGCGGCAGAAGGCATACTAAAACTATACTAATCCTTAATCCACGCCCTTCTTTTATATGGATTACCCGTCTGGGGTTCTACATTTAAGACATACCAAATGAAGCTCAGTTCTCTTCAAAATAAAGTAGTAAAACTTATTGGTGGAAGTAACTATTAGGATAACGCCGACATTTATTATTCCCATTTCAACACCCTGAAATTGTCTGATCTGTATAAACACGAGACTGCTAAATTTGTATATCGCTATTTTCGTAATAATCTTCCCATTCCTCTCTGCAACCTTTTTGTGAAAAATTCCGACATTTTCAACCGTTTTACTAAATCCACCGCCCACAATCAGATGATTTTACGCATTCCTTTACATAGGCCTATACCACTTCTAAAATGCAACGTTGCATGAAGTATCAAAATTTGGAACTCTACTCCTCGTGAAATAAAAACGTCTTCCTCTAATCTGTTTAAGAGCAAATATAAAAAACTGCTTGTTGCCCTCTATGAATAATTTCGATTAATTAATGATGTCACACATCCCAATCAAAAAAATTGCATGGCAATCACCGGGCATTTACATGGGCCAGCTTGGTTCAGCTTGGCTCATGTAAATGCCCGGTAATTGCCATGCAATTTTTTTGATTGGGATATCGCTAACAATTACGTAAAGTCATTTGTTTATTTTTTTATCTTATTTTTCAAACCAAGGGTGGCTGCTTGACTCGGTGACCATAAGGTCTCCCTGTCTCCGAAATAGACCTACTGTGCTACTGCTTTTGTTTCGAATTATGTTTATTATGCCCGCTTTGTGTTTTGGTGACGAATAAACATATCCGAATCTATTTTGAAATGTAAACAAAATCTAGAGCTCAATATATCACTCTAGGCCCAGATAAACTACACTTTTTTTCAATCTATCGTAACCCTTCGAATATTTGCCAAGTTTCCGAAGCTTTGGATTTGAATCTTGCTGCTGATATCGTCATTTCAAATAGATTTTTGACCATTCAGACAATGCAGCATTGGCAAAGAATAATAAAGAATGTTTAAAACACTTGGAGCTATAACTTAATAATAATAAACAATGTTATAAAAAAAGATAAAAAAATGAATCAAACGCTCGGTCTGTATCCGTAACTGGTTCTGGTAGTGGTATCATGCGGCGATTTAATTTATGAA
Organism: Trididemnum miniatum; assembly: GCA_964006365.1. Lineage (NCBI taxonomy): Eukaryota > Metazoa > Chordata > Ascidiacea > Aplousobranchia > Didemnidae > Trididemnum > Trididemnum miniatum. Next base: position 9,996,315 of record OZ023251.1, on the reverse strand, counting down.
ATACGACATTAGTAAATTTTCAGTTGTCAACATACCTGGTGCAAACAGGGCCGTAACAGAACAAAATTAGGGGGGAAGGAAGTTACGGGTTTAGACAATGAAAAATCCCGTTTTCATTCGCCCTTAGAGATTGGTCTTGACAATAAAAAATTTCAAGAAATACCTTAATGCGTTAAAAAGAGGGGACCAGTAGTGTCCCGTCCCCCTGGCTACGTAACTGGGAACAAATCCTGATTTTTTAAGAGAAGGGGGTTCTTGTTAAAAATCAGTTATCTTGCAGTTTTGTTAGTTTATTGAAGTATCGAAGTAACCCATCAAAGTACAGTCAGTGATGCGTACGATAAATCTTTCTGAACTAAAGCGATAATGATTATTGATAATTCCAAAAAGCCCTAGGCGATACCGACAATCGATAAATCTCAATTTCTTTAAGCGATATCGGTAATCCATAAATTTATCGCCGATAAATTTTTCCGGTAAATGTTGCGGTAAATTTTTAATGTGTTTGACAAAGTTTTTTTTGAAAGTCAAATTGCAAAAATGTTTTTCTAGATTTTTTCAAGAAAAGAGAGCAGTTCACGAACTCTGCCTTGGCAATAAACGAAACAAAGAGAGATTTTTTTACCTTGTAACAAGAGTTTATGGACACCGTGCGTTTTCTCCATAGCGCCAACTCACTAACTTTGAACACTGTGTGCATAAAGAATCGTTTATCGCTACAACTCAACGGCGACCGCAAAATATATTGCAAAAACGATATCGGTAATCGATAAATCAAAACTATTTTGAGCGATAACGATAATCGGTAATAAATTATCGCCGATAAATTATCTCGATAAATGCCCTCCTCTGCGTACAGAAGACCTGTTGTTAATTTGGCATGCATGAAGTTACTAAAAACTTAGTGGATCTTGAGGCCTATTAACCTGGATGTGGATCTGCAGCAGGCTTTATAGCAGGGGTGTCAGACATTATAGGCTACCGTGAAAGTGCTCTAAGACCAAGAAACTTCGATGGCATAGTCGACTCAACTACTTTTCAGTAGGCTACAGCATTAGTTGCTGCCGCGATTATTACCTTACAGTGATTCTCTTGCTTCAGCGCGTAAAAAGAGACTGCTGGTTGAATTAAAATGATTGTTAGCCTAACTTTACGAGTGAATGTAAGGCCATGTGAAACCATCACCGGCCGTAATTGGCTAGCTGGCCGGACTTGGGATGTCTCTGCCAAATGAGGGTGATTGACATTGTTTCGTTTTCATACCAATGCTGTATTTATGATACAAAACAAAACCATTGATGAACAGCAAGTGGTAGCGTTTCTTCGCACGCTGACAACAACAATTGAATTTGAAAAACAAAGGTAAGTTTCATTCTAGAATTCACACTGCCAAAGTTAGCTTAAAAATTAGACTTTCATGATAGAAAATAGGTGAAATATAGCTGATGTGAATATGCTATAGCCTATACCAGTTACTGTAGTAGTAGTTTGTTTCATTTAACGACCAAGCTAATACAAACAAAAACAATGGTCGAAAAACAGGTAACAGCGACAAAGCATGCTTTCCCTAACAAAATATTGTTTAATAAAGTACAAAGAAATGCGTGGTCGCTGCGCCTTAACATTACCTCTTACGATTGCTCCGTATTTTTTTTTTTTTTGAAATCAAGAATTGTAACACGACAAAAAAAACACATGCAAAACTAACAAAAAAGAAACAAAATTTATGCCAACAACCAATTCAATTTTATAACTTCAATTTCCAATCCCAGATAGGGAGGCTAACAGATGCTAATCCTTGTCCAAGTCTGATCCGGGAGCAGCGACAGTTGGAAGATAGCTCCATTACCTCTCAAGGAATGAATCCCCGTAGCCGGATGTAGTTTTATATGTCATTACTAGGGCGATTCACAGTCAATAAAGTCAATTTTTTTTTGGATGTAGAAAATAACTCTAACAATGTGGAAACAAAATTTCTCGGTCATAGAATCAGTATTGATAAAGTTATAAAGTCAATAAACATCAAGTTTTTGTTTTTTAGATCAATTCTTTTTTATTAGGTCAATAATTTTGCTTTCTTGCTTTTTTTGCGCGATTTTACTTTATACTCAAAAAGAGATAACTCAGATAATTGAGAGATAGAAGCTCGTAACTGTTGGTGGTACCAGGGAGGTGTAGGCTGTCGCCAGACTGTTATCGCTATTACAGTTTTACACGTGCTTAATTTATTAATATAATGTTTGATGTAATTTCATTGGCAAGATTGCAATTTTGGCAAAATTCGTGTATGATAAAATAAGCTTTTCGTCGTGTTTTCATTTGTTGCATATTTTTGTCGCTACGTATCGGTAGTCAAGAACGTTAAAATTGAAAAGACAATGCATTAGTTATTCGAACATACTTTGATGTTACAAAAAGCAATACAGCGAATAGCGAAACATTGAATACGGCTCTGGATTCTGCGCAATTACGCAAAGCAGTTAAACTTTCTGTCACAAAACGTGCGGCATTATATGAGCGTACATTATAATCTAAGCACTAACTGAAGTGACTTTGGTGTTTTTTTTCTTATGGACTGGTTCTTTCATTTCGTTGTTTCGTTAGGTCAATAAAGTCAATTTTTTGATAAAGTAAAGTCAATTTTTTGAAATTGTTAAGTCAATAAAAAATCGCCCTAGTCATTACCCAACACATTTCGATATCAACTGACAATACGGTACCGGTCGCATATTTATGTCATGTACCTAACACCAGCAGAAATAACATTCTTATTCTATTCTATTATCTTGACGAACCCGATTGCTGACTACATGTCACAAGCGAAGCCACGACGGAAATTGAACCCAAAACTAGTGCAGCACTTCTCTCTTTATGCGGTGCTCTAAGTCAGGGCTTCCCAAACTAGGGGTCGCGACCCCGCGAGGAGTCGCGTAACAAACTTCAGGGGGCGCAGGGAGTAGGGGAAGGTGGGGCAAAACGGGACACGGGGCAAAACGGGACATAGCTTTTATTTTGCTTGTCAATAGTTTAGCGAACTCTTGTGGCATTTGTATGTTGGGTTACCACATTTTCAAACTTCGCGCATGAAAAACTTTTTACTTTTTTGTAAAATCGTGGTGTAAGGGGAGAAAAGGTGTTTTGTTGTAGTTTCATGTAAGGTAGTTGCTGATTAGTTGAGTGAATTTAAAGTGAAGATGTTGACAAATTGGTTAGAAAATTATTCTGTAAATTCAATAGCCTCTTTGTGTTTAATAAAAAAAAAGTTTTGCAGTTTTTGTGAAAAACTGTCTGAGTTACTTGTGTTTTAGTCGCATTTACCCTATTGGGGCATAATGGGACATCCTCTCTCTCTTAACTGTTTTTCATTTACGTCCCATATGCTAATTAATCTAGTCAGACTTTAAGATTAACCTTAAATGATATAAAGTTTGAGGCAGTACCAGGATAATAGCCTAGTAAAAACCCACAAAACTACCGGTACCTGTGCAGTGGTAGCTGCTGGCGCTGAAATGCCAAAGATTTATCAAAAATATTTTGCTTTAGCATAGTCCTACTAGTAATAATCTTGATATGATATATTGTTCTCTATACACTGAAGAAGTACCAGTAAGCTACTGGTACCTGCTACTGCAGTCCGGCACGGTTGATTAGATTTTGGATGCTAAATGAACAGTATACCGGTACACAGTATCCTAAGACTAACTTTTGGTAGCCTAGAATTTTTAACTACCGGTAACTTAGTTTCATAATTATATTCTCCTTTTCATTACCGGTATGATACCAATGTACTGGTATGGTACCGGTATAGCCTAATATAAACTATTCTTTTTTATAGTTTTCTCTATTCTAGTAAATACAATATATATATACCGGTATATATCGTAAATAATAATGGTCAGAAATTATGAAAGGAAAAGCGAACGTTCAAAGTGGTCAGAAGCTGATCTTGATCAAGCCATAAAAGATGTTAAGGAGAAGAAACATTCTTTAAGAAAAGCTGCAATTGTTTACAATATCCCAAAGAGCACACTTGAGAGGCATGTCAACAGCAAAGTAAGCCAGCCAGGGAAAGCCAAACTTGGCCACTTTGTTCCTGCCCTTAATAGCAGCTTCGAAAATGAACTTCTGGAGCATGCGAAAAAAATGCAATGTACCGGTATGTTTTTTGGATTAACCACGGACTCCTTGAGAGAGTTGGCTTTTCAGCTTGCTGAGGCCAATGGCTTAAATGTCCCTTTTAACAAAAGTTCAAACAAAGCGGTCAAGGATTGGCTGTTTTATTCTTTAGAACGCCACGCAGAATTGAGCTTGCGGCAACCTGACCCTACCAGTTTAAGCTGAGCTAGTGGGTTCAACCGAGTACAAGTTGGCCGATTTTTTGAACTGCTACGATCAATATTAGCTTATATCACAGTAGAAACCTGTTTCATTTCACCCACAGGTTGCTTTTACCATAAAACTGGTAGTCTTATTTGGCAAAATAAGGAGTGGGGCAAAACGGGACAGGTGTCCCATTTTGCCCCAGCTGAGGGGCAAAACGGGACAATTTTTTATGTTTTTATTTTTATAATTACACATTGACGCAGGCAGCAAAATAAAAAAATGCAGTCTAACATTATGCTACTAGTCAACACCTATCCGAGGATAGTTTAGTTTTAAAAAATATTTATTTATATCCCAAGTTATGCGCGATTATTTTAAAGTGTCCCGTATTGCCCCACCTTCCCCTATACAAATTTTAAGCAAAGTATTGCGTATTATGTATAGTATGCTGTTGAGCTTTTTAAACTGGTGTAATTGCGCAAACATCATTCTTAACTTAGCTGTAGAATGTAGATTCTGGCCTATCTCTAGGCTAGTACGAAATAGTGAGGCAGCAGATGAGTGCTGTAGTTTTATGTATAAATTGTTTTGCTTCGTCACATCGGTATCACATGACGCGGCTGAACGCATCTTTTTGTTTCATCGCTTCGGTTTGCGACGCCATGTAGAACACTGCTGGCGAGAGGCTAGCACCGGTAATTAAAAACTATTTTAAGCAATGGATAGCTGGTTAATCAATGGTTAGCATTAAAGCCGAATATCCACCATTATCGGACTCGGCAGCAACCACACTCCGGCCGATTGTCTCGACGTATCTGTGCGAGTCTGCATGTTTAACGTTGACGGCAAAACATCGTTCCGGCATAAGCAACATTCAAACCATCTGAGACCGGCATTAACAAATATTGAGCCGCAGCGGGATTTGGTTTGTAGGCGAAAGCAATCGCACCCATCACATTACATAAATGTGTTTGCTTTTTTGTGTTTGGTTTTAATAAGCTACTTAAGTGTAAACTAGTAGGCATTGCAGACATCAACAGCTCAGGTGGCCGAGAGGTAAGAGCGTACGCCACGGTAACTGCAGCCTTGGGTATTATTCCAAGTGGGGTCAAACCAATGACTTTAAAATTGGTATTCACAGCTTCCCTGCTTGACGCTCAGCATTAAAGCGACAGTGTGGAGAGCAAGCGGGCGAGTTTACTTGTTGTGCCGTTGGGAAAGGCACTTGATGGGGTTCCCTCATCTTCGTGTGATAGACAGATGGCTGGCAACTCCTAAGTGAGCTCGTAAAGCGCATTGATCGCTTTCTGGTGATAGGAGGATGAATATGCTACAAAAATGAAAAATCAATAAATAAATAATTGAGTAGCGGCAGCTTGTTTTTAGTTTTCGTCTTCCAATAATTATCACAAATGCATATTTTGCAAATGCATATTTCTCATTTTAACCGTGAAGGGTCGCGAATAATTTCAAAAGATTAAAAAGGGTCGCGAGCGAAAAAGTTTGGGAAGTCCTGCTCTAAGTCACTGAGCTATAGAAAATAGGGATGTCCCGAGTCGAGTCCAAATACTCGGCCGAGTATTAAGTCATTACTCGTACTCGGCCGAGTATTAATTGATACTCGGCCGAGTATAAGAGCATCATCATTTTGACCTTTTTTTTGCTCTGTATCCGAACTTGAGTCGAAAATACGATTTCTACGGACGTGATGACCTTTTTTTTGCTCTTCACCTGATTTTGAGTTCGTATCTTGACGTCATAGATACTCGAACTCGGCCGAGTAATGTCGTGAATACTCGTTACTCGGTGAGTCCGAGTAGTTTACATTGAGGCGTATCCCTAACAGAAAAGTCGTTGCAATCTAGCAATAATGGCATATATAAACCCACGCTTTATCAGAAAAAAGCAAGGTTCTGACTCTGCTGGTGCTAGGTACATTACTTAAAAATGCGTACTGGTAACTAGAAAATCAGCGCTAGCAAGCAAGCGGTCTTTTTTGAGGTCAAGAGTTCGGTCAAGTCAAGCCATTTCGATATCTTGACCTGGGTCAAGTATGAGTTGCTTGACAATTATTTAAGTTTACTATACATTCATTGACTCAAGGCTAGCCATTAGCCAGTGCTTCCGAGAGGTCAACAACAACATCATAAGCATATACGCTAGCTCAAGCGGCAAACCCATGATTTTGACGCTACATGCTGGTCTCCAGCTGCATTCAGTGATTTGACTTAAATTCATTTGAATCAAAAAAACACTTTAGGTTCTTCGAATAAAAGTCTCAAATTTGGCTACCAAAATTACAGTAATTGTCGCTTTGAATCGCGATGAGAAATATCGCCAAGCGTCTTTCCCAACGACACAACAAGTAAACTTGCCGGCTTGTTCTCTTCATTGTACCCTTTAATGCTGAGCGTCAAACTGGTGAGCTGTGAATACCAATTTTAAAGTCATTGGTTTGCCCGACTCGGAATCAAACCCGAGTCTACAGCTCCAGAGGCGGACGCTCTTATTACTCGGCCATCAGAATTTTTATGCGTGTATCGTTTTGTCGCTGTTTTCTTGTTTTTAGCTTTACTGGTTCTTGTTTTTGGTTGTTGGTTATGTTATAGTTAGAAGATATAAATTGCTCTAGATGACTACCATAACTCAACAAAACTTGCCGACCGCCAATGTACTATTAACAGTGCTGCTGCGTGGCATTGTATTGTTTGGTTGAATCGCTCAGAGTCTTGTAACTAACAAGCCTTTACGCGTAATAAAGCGGTTTAAAATTCAACAAATCAACAAACTGCAAAATCAATAGGCCACTCATCGTTTATCAAAAAGTCTAACTAATCTTTTAATTTAACAAGAAATCTGAATCAGCTAAGCATGCGACCACAAAATACCCACACACTTTGGCGCACTTGGGGGGCTGCGCACGTGGGGCGCGCATAAGTTGAAAATTCTCCTTTTTTGTGGTAAATTTCTTTTATGCATTTCCCATCAGCAAATTTCCGGACGCACCCCCACGAACAAAAGATCAGTAGGCTTAGCTGAGCGTCATTCCATCGAATATTGCCTCCTACGAAATATTTCAAACTCTGAAACTAACTCCTACAAAGTTCTGAACAGAATGTAATGTTTTTGAATTTTTTTTTGCGAATGAAGATATATTTTGCCTTTACTAGGACTGCTTCGTTTATTCCTTTTTTTTACCTTCACACATTTAAATCGGAACTTTGCTGTAGTTGAACCTATAAAGTTATTGCCAATGTGATAAATTCCGAAATCGATCCCTCTGTGAAAAATATTGCCTCCCATTTTGAAAAATTTGAAAAGTTGTTGGAATTGCCCAATGGGAAGGGAATATTACCCCCGTTAAAGAACACTGCACTAAGCAGTTGAACAATAGAGCAGCCATCTAATTGTGGAGCCATTAGAACAGGACTATACTGTTCATTGGCATAATCTTCTTAAGATCTAAGTTATTATTCGTATGAGTCCAATAAAATGAAATGAATGATTTGAAGTATTTTTTCTGTCGACTTAAATCAAACCTTGGATGAGACTTGAAACGAGACCTTGCAATCATGCCGGTATAATTGTGGCTGTCGTTTAGAGACAAGTTTTGTAGGCATTTGTCAACTACTGTTCCTTCTTCTCGACAAACCATAATATTGTTTCAGAATTTCGCTCTTTGCATTAGCTCATAGTGTTCTTTTCCTTTTCGCAGCTCGATTGACGATGCAGTTTTCAATCAATGTGGGCGTTGCTTATCGTCCTTAAATTAATGTTAATCCGCTGTATACCTCTTTCTCGTCTCCAAGTCGTAATGGAAAGTTTTCTCTTAGTTTGCCAATACGAGTATAATATCCAATCACAACGATACAAGAAAGACCAAAACGGAAAACACTTTGTTTTATAGTAGACATAAAGATGAAGTTGTGTATTGCACACATGATGAAGTTGTGTATTGCACATTTCAAATAAAATGTTAGATGTCCGTAACAAACGTGTAAATCGCTACAATGGATCGGTCGACTAGAATCAAAAAATGTTTTCTTCCTAATTTGCTTGATTCGAGAGACTCGATTTCAGGGCCGGATGTAGACAATAAGAGGCCCTAGACTATTTTTATTTTTCCACTAGAAATCGGTGAAGACCAAAAAAAAGATCTTCATGTCCGCAGATGTCGTGCTGTCACTGAAAATATCGGTGAAGACCAAAACTAAAAAAAAAGTCTTTGTTGTTCGTGATGAGGCTCCTCATTTTCTCCGAGGCCCCCATTATTTCCGAGGCCCTAGGCTTCAGCCTGCTTAGTCTATACGTAAATCCGGCCCTGCTCGATTTTTATTTTTTATGACCCTGAAAGACCTTGGAATGTGAGAAGAAATAATTTTTAATAACAAGAGCTTACCAAGAATCACAAAAACAAAACTGGGAGGCAAATAATTATGTTGCGAAACAACTTTTTAATTTTGATTAGGAAACTAAAGATTTCAAACGATAATAAACTAAACGTTTGTTCCATCAATGTCATGCCCACATTTTTAGTCATCTCCATGGCGCTGCGAGCTCCATTGTAGGCTGAAGCATTGTATTTACAGTAAACGACTACCAACCGAAAGTTCTAATTCCATCCAAGCTTTGTCATTGTGCGCTAAAATTTTAAAAATGGTGCTGCAGTTTATCAGCTATCAAAACCATATGAAACAAAATGTAAAAGAGCTGTTTCCAAAAGCATTGAATCGCCAAATGTTTAAGTTGTAAGTAACACAATATTGTGGTCAATAACTGCTACTAAAGACGTCAAATAATACGGCTTCGTTTCAGACTGTGTTCAAACATTTTTAATAAATTTTGGAAGATCAAAACGCACGTAAAGTGTGGCGATAAGGTTTCCGATTATATCTTTCAGTTTTCCCTACTTTTTGCAGCTGGTTCTGCCAGGTGTGATTTAGCCTATAAGCTTGTGTTCGCGTATTTATCGTGTTGTATTTGGGAAAAATGTTGTATCACTGGTCCATTTTATACGTTGTGTAATCAATGTCATATCAAAAAATGATAAATGCTACTTTGTTCGGACAATGTTATGGAACACTAATTTCAGCTAAAAATACAGGCAAGCGTAGTAAGTTTAGCTTACACTCTGAGCTTCTTTGATGAGACCTAACACAGTTAAAACCGTACGTGTCTAGGGATTGATTGACGGCTAGCTGCAGAAATATTTTAGAAAGAATAAGACAATCAAGCACATTTATACTATGGCCGTTAATCAATTGTTTTGTTCGTGATAGAAAGTTAAACCTGCCAAGTGCCAACGGTATATGGTTTTGGGGTTGTGTTACCTGGTCTAGAAGAGAAATGTGACAACCTAAGTTTTTTTCTCTGACTTTAGGGAATTAAACACTTACTAGAAGCTTGTTCAACTTTGGCTATGAACAGCAGTCAAGTACTACTGGACTTTTTGTAATTATAACAGTGGTGGCTTGGCGTTTTAGTGGATTGATACGAAATAGGCGGACAGGTGGACGGCCCAGGTAATGTTTGTTATTCTGAACAGTCATCGATGGAGGTTCGGTACATGAAAATTGAGTCTTATGCAGTACTGTCTTAACAACGGCGAAACCTGATCTTTCCTATTGTAGAGAAACTATATTCACAAAGAGCGATATGTGTTTTTGGGACTACAAGCTTCGTAAATGCTTCCTGTGAAGCCACGTTTGAAACAATCATTTATTGACAATTACGACATATACTTGAGCAAAGTAATTTATTCCAGATTTTGTTCAATGTACCTCAATGTACAACATCATAAGATTAAATCAAAATAAAAAAACAATTATTATATCCACATATCATTATAAATAACTAAATCAGAGGAATTAAAAAAAAAAAAAAGGAGTAAATTCGCACAAAATGCAACACAAACTAAGCGAAGAATCTCAAATGCATTCCGGAATTGTGCCCTTACTGTAATTAAGTGAAATTGTAAATTGTATAACAATATAGGCCTATGTTAAGCCATTTAATCTGGTGTAAGCCTATATTTGGACATTTTCCGCCCACCTCCTATCATACCACACTTTTCAAACCAATCATGGATACGCTGATCGTAATAACGAGCCACACTTTCAAACCTGGTGCTGTTTACTGCTGGATAAAGGCCACAATTTGTCTGTAGATTTGGACCCCAGTCCAGCACGTAATCAAGACGATGCAAGATCAGCTGTAATTGGTAGAATAAAGAGCCAATCTTTTACACCCAAAAACACTTTAATTTCGCATTAAGAGTGTTCAAAAGTGCGCGCATTCATCATCAAAAAATTGTATTTTGGTTGTGTTGCCTGTACACGCGAAATTGCCTCGTAGAGTCGTATGATGTGACTAAAGATGTGTTTACTGATACGCGACAAGGGACAACGATCATTACGTACGTGACTTGTATTTTTCGTGGCCTGCGAACAGAAAAATATAACGAACAATGTGCAAAAAATTGCCGCTTGTCGCGTATCGGCAAATGCACTTTAATACTATTGATTTAAAGGTTGCCGACAACCACGCTTGCAAATCGATACTCAAAAAAGTCGAGAAATAATTGATAATAGATAATCCTCCAAAATGTAAAGAATAATCGATTTCGATGGTAGTTCAAAAAAGTAAAAAGAAAGAATTAGATGATCGATATTCGATGTTACACTGAGAATTTAACGATACGCACCGAGCATTTTCCGTAGAGTTCACCGTCATGCAGTAACCTACAGACAAGCGGTGAACGTTGCGTGCCACTGTAGATGCGAAGCAACTTTGCTATTGCCGCTTTTTTTTATTTCTTGTTGGATTTTTGGCACAAAAAACGGTAATGACGTATACCGACGAGTATTTTATACTTACCAAAGTGAGCTAAAATATTATGTTAGATTTACCAAAGTGAGCTACCAAAGTGAGCTTGTCTGGATTCGTCCTACGCATAACGCCTACGTCGCTTTCTCGTGATAGGAGGATAAAGATGAAGAAATCAATCAATCAAAATAACCTGGGCGAAACGAATCGAATATGGAATACCGGTATCGAATTAAATTGAAAAAAAAAATAGAAGTAAAGACAAAGCCATTTTCGATACTCATTCAAAAAGTAACGACTTTAGTGCATTCGATGAACAGAAAGAATATCGCAATCGAATCAATCAATTTTTCGCAACCTTACTCACAACTAACGTTCCAGCATGCACGTTAGATCAAGTATCTACAATATCGACAGTTATAAAACTTTCAGGCTTTCTTTTATCCCTCCATGCTCATTCAACTACTACAGAAAGCAAGCTTTAAGTAAAAGATTGAACCGGTAAGTGATAAAATTTTTAAGATAAAATATTTGTAAGCGATAAAATTTTAAGCGATAAAGTTTTTAAGAAGCAAACAACAAACGAACAATTGGCAAAATTACCCTACAGACTCTGTTTTGCGCAAAGCGCTCTTCAGGGGTTCTTGTTCAAATAGTTCTTATTCCAATAGAATAAGAATCAAATTCATAGTTTTTGGGTTGCTTAATTCAACTAGGAAGTCTTGGAGCGACTTTATGGTCAATGCTTTATATTCGGAATTGTAATCTCCAACAGAATAACCAACAGAACAATTTTGAAATTTTGTACGGTCGGCAGAGCATAGGGCTTTTGGCCAAGTGCAATCTAACAACAAAAACATCTGAGAGATAAGAAAAAATACTGAAAGTCTGAATTCCTATAATTAGTCTAATTTGCAATGCGTGCTTACTGGCATTGGAAGATTGTTACGTCTTCTGCATTGCAATTTCATGCAGAGCTGCAGCAGTTTAGTATAAAAAAATTCCCGGGATCCCGACATAAATTTGCCGGAAAACGGGAAATTTCAAACCCCAAACTTCTCGGGAAATTTCCCGTCCCGACTTACCGGGAGGAAACACTACTGGAAACACTACTGGCAACTCCTAAGCAAGCCTGCTAAAACGCCTCGGCGTTTTTCTTGCTAGGTAGGATAAAATATACTCCTTTATAAATTACACAAACCGAAAAAGTCTAGAATAATTAGTCCTGTCGTTGTAGTAACCCACCTAACAAATAATTTCGTATTTTTTTAATTACACCATTTGGATCTTTCGAAGAATTGCCGGCGCATATTTGATCGAGTCCCCCTGCAACATTCCGACCGTTGACTGAAAAATAATGTACAGTGCATAAACAAATAATATGTAATACTCTAACAAACGATACTAACAAACTAATGCATTTAAAGAATAAAAAATAAAGATGAACAAAAATCAAGCTGGTTGAACATTAAAGATTAGTTAGTCCGTTCACATGTCCAGTGTTAAGTGAGCCAAAAGCTTATGGGCTTTCCGCATCACAGTTAAATTTTTATGTCATAATCACTTTTTCATTATGTCAAGTAAAATTTGATTACGATGCGGAAAGCCCGCGCTGCTTCTGGCTTACTATGACTTAACACTAGAATTACCGTAGCGGTCATTTTGACCGTTTTTGATGTTTAATCACCCACATATTTGCTTACGTAATGGTTAAAACATTGAAACTTCCTGACTTTTCCCAACTTTTAGTCAATGTGCGGCATGTGAATTTTTATCGCATTATCACAAGCACACTGGCGGGTAGAGGGCGATTTCCCTTTAGTTACCGCTGACGGTCGTTTTGACCACAATCATACTGTGTAACTAATTTTTATTTACTCAATATTAAAAATTGCTTTTGTAACAATGGCCTTTGTTTTGATGGGATATTAAGATTATTTGGAAACAAACTGCAGATAGTAGCACGTAATTTTCTGTCATTCAATCTTTTAGCAAGATGCCGAAACGACAACAAGTCAGTTGTATGCAAGTTCCTGCTCGATTGAATGCAATTGCAGAAGATGATTTAGGGGATGAAGAAGGTAAATGTGGTCGCGAAGTCTCTGATCAAGATACAAGTACAAGTCCAGACCAAGGTCAATCGCTGGACGAAAATGCTTAATCCGATGATTCGGATTCAGATACTGATACATTAGAGGGCATTGATCCTGCTCCACGTCAATTTACCAGCTTTAGCAATACAACTTTGGACACTACTAGTGACGTACCGGTAAAGCTTTCAAACCTGGCGGAAATTTAATGACTTGCTAAAGATGAATCAAAACGGGAGTTAACCAAATTTTCATCAGAATCTAGAGATAGAGCAGAAGCTCAGAATGTGCTAGCCGAAAGCGAAGGGCTGACTCGATATACAAATCGTATGATAGACGGACCACTTAGTTCATTTGAGTTACTCTTCACTCATAATATGCTTCGGCATATTCAACAGTGTACAGAAGCTGAAGCCCATGGAGTGAATAATAGTTACAACTGAACACTATCGCTAAGTGAACTAAGAGGTTTTATTTCCTTACGTACGTGCGGGCAGCATTATGTGGAAAAAATCGACCGATTCTTCAGTTTTGGGATAAAGAATGGGTGGTACCGTTTTTTCCAGAAGCAATGAGTAGAAACCGCTTTTGCAAAATCACCCGATTCCTTCGATATGATAAGCAAAATACCAGGCTGTCTAGACTTTAAACAGATAAATTTGTTTTGATTTCTACCACATGGAATAGGTTTGTGGAAAATTGCATTGCTTGCTACAAATCAGGAGAAAATATTACTGTGGACGAACAACTATTTCCAACTGAAGTATGTTGCAGATTCACACAGCACATGGCAAACAAACCCGATAAACTTGGCATCAAATTTTGGCTAGCAGTTGATGTCAAATCCAAATATATACTGAACTTTATTCTATATCTTGGCAAAGATGAAACTAGGGCCTTCACAAAGAAAGCTATAAAATATTTCAATTACAGCTTTTCTTTAACAGGTCATAAGTTATGCACATTTTCTTAACTACTGTAAAACCAACAAAGCATTTCTGTCCGCAATTTCTTCATTATAGGACTAACGGTCATTTTGACCGTTCGCGGTAATTCTAGGTAGGGCGGATGCGCGGTAATTCTAGTGTACTGGTGTGTGGACTGGGTAATTATATTTTAGGCAATAAACTTGCATGTTGCAAATGTTTGTGTTTCGTGTAAACACCGATCAGTACGCCATTACCAACACTACGAAAAATCCTATGACTGTGCGACGTAAGCTAGAGAAGCAATAGTATTTTTCTGTTTGCAGAATTCACTGCGGTACCAACAGACTTGAAATCACTACCTCCGTTAAAAGTGGATTCACTACCAACTGCATACTGGAATAGGCAACAGCAGCAGCAACAGCAAGAAATACAACATACGCGTATGATAAAAACTTTATCAGCATGCAGCGAGGGGCAGTGGCGTACGCAGGATTTTTTAGTGGGGGGTTTCAGTGACGTCACATCGTGATGACATAAGTTTCTGTGATGTCACAGCTATTATAACGCCATAACGAACAAAACAATCCAGATATTTTATTCACACTTTTGCTTGATTCTTTGCGCTTCATTTACGAGCGAAACGGTTTCGCGAAAACTCACGCTGTCAATCCGTGGTTAAAAATTTACTAAAAACATTTTAGTTGACCTCATTTTTGGGCCATAGGAAGGTTAACTGACTAAAGTAGACTAGCTTTCGCAACGTCACAAACAGGGTGTAGCCAGGGGGGTAACACAGGTAATTGTTTCCCTCGAAAAAAATCTTTTCAAGAACCAACATTAATGTAAGCAACGCATATAAACCTTTAAAACATTTAATATGCACTCATTATGAAAGGGACAGTTTCCCGTGTCTTGAAAACTGAAGACAGTAAAGCATGAGAACAAACTGCCCTCCCTACCGAAACATTTTTAAATTACAATAAATTACGCGCGAGAGGAATCTCTAATCATGTGATTATGGTTAAAAACAGCGTCGATATTATTTAAGTATTTTTCACCCAAATCAAAGCGTCGATATCATGAAATACTCTCAAGCACATAATCGGGGTGCCTAGGAAACAGAGCACTCCAGCTCCTGAGACAGTTACGGTGCGTAAAAACGATTTCGCTTCCCCACCCATCCCCGTTCCGCCCATGGGCCTCTTTAAATCTTTCGTTGGTCTGGTCTTTCTTGGCAGTATTTTTATTTTATTTTCAGCGCTTAGATACGGCAATTGTCAATTCAGGTTTTTGTATTTTAATAATTTTTCAACAAACCGGGTGGTTATAGCACCGTGCTAAAAATGTCGCTATCAATGCGAAAGGTCTGAAGTTCAATGTCCATGCAGGTCAAATCGGAAACAGTGTAACCAACGGCTCGCCGCCGCTGCGACGATTCTTCGGAGCTGTGTTGCCCAGGCGCTAAGCCACGGGGTCGGGCTCCGCCACTCGTTACCACGCTTCAGTTCTACAGTGAGTTGATGAAACAAGTAGGCCTACATTAAAGGTTTGATTTTTTAAAAAAATATTTTGTGTGCGGCCATAGTTACTGCAGATACACCGTATTTAAGGGAACTCCTGCTTACCAGCTGCTTCACAGCAGCATCAATGACAAAAATGCAGGTCAAACAAAACACATCAGAAAAGCTGGAATACCGGTATTGTTGCTTCGCATGGTAATAAAAGTTTCTCGAAATTAAATTACAAAGTTGGACCGAACGGAAAAACATGACAGCAGTTTCTCCGCACGAAGAAAAGTCGGTTCGTTTCAAAAAAGAAAGGTTTCTTTTTTTCTGCAATCGTCAACGTCAAGCGCAGCGCACCAGAAAATATTACCACCGGTAGGCCTATCATTGCATCACAATGAAAGTTTTTCGAGATTTTATAGCCAAGTTGGATAGCATAGAAAAACATGAGAGCAATTTCGGCAATCTCTGTATGAAAAAGGCGGTTCGTTCCAAAAAGAGAGGTTTTCATCTCTTTTAAAATCTTCATTGGGGAGTGGGGGGAGTTGACCCCCGACCACCCCCCCCCTCCGTGCGTACGCCACTGACGAGGGGCAATGTAAGCCTAAAGCGCGGAAATTTTTTGTTGCTCCATTTGTCTTCTGCTTTTCCTGATGCTGCAATTTTGTTAGGTCAACTTAACTCACGCATGATTTTCTTTGAACTGCATAATTTGGAGTTGGGGTCTGTACCAGATGAACTTGAACTCCTTCCAAACATTTTAGATGCTCATACGACTTTAAAAATTTCTGATGATAGGAAAATACGTAGCTGGTTTATCCGTCGGATACACAAAAATTTATGAAATTATTCAAGATAATTCGGCTAACATTTTTGGAAAATTAAAATCGAGATGAGTTTTGCAAAATTTTTTATTGATTTCATTGTTATAGCTCATACTAATTTGTCTCGGCCTTTTGTTAATTTTTGAAAAGTAGCAGACTTTGATAAATTAAAAAAATTCATTTCTCATATAAATTTTTGCAGAAATTGAGAAAATTTATGCATAATTTACACGCGAAATGAAAAAGTAAAAAAAAGTGGACAAAATGAATCAAAACTGTATTGCATTTAGCAATTAGCGCAAATAAATTATATCTTGATTCTAGGTGGTTGTAACTGCTAAACCTCATTTTCAATTTGCTCATTATCGTTTCGTTTCTCTGCACGTTTTATTGCATTTGTTAAAATAAACAAACGAATGATATTGAACAAGGACAAAAATACAGCCACAGCAATCCTTAAAACTCGCATCTCGATCACATGGATTCAGCTGTCATCATCAACAGTTTTATACTGCTATACAACACTGCTGATGATGACAGCTGAATCTATGCTGTCGAAACGTCTAGTTTTAAGAATTCTAGTGGTTTTAGTTTTTTTCTTTAAACTTCTTTCGTCCCATATCTACTATATTTCAAAATTGAATAAATTTTTTGACCAAAGAGCGATGGCAGAAAAATATTCATCCATATCTTATTCCTTAATTTTTCCTGCTTTATCCTTTTACGTCTTTTTTTGACTTTTTCATGTTACAAAAATACAGTTTAGCCTCTTACTTGTACCAACACTGAATACGAGCAAAACATAATGTTTCCTGTTTGCGACGTAGTATCACCCATTTCAAAGAATCTTTTCTCGAGCAGTTTTCGAACGCGTACCGTAAACAATTAAAGTTTAACAGTCGGTGATGTTAAATAGACTCTGTATATGGCCTAAACATGTTATTGTCATGAAATAATACAACTCTAGCGTCCCTACATCGATTCAAAATTTTTCAGCTCAAGCCGTTTTACAAAATAATGCGATTGTGTGATTTGTAAATTTCAGTAAAAGATTCAAACTGACAACAATATTGTTATTATCAAGCTCTGATCAATTATAAATTATCTTTTTAATTGATTTAATGCGTATATTTGGGCGAACTATGTTCTTACGATTGATGGAAAGCTTTGCTGGTTGTCACGAGACAAATGGGGGCCAATGGCGTTGCCAGCAAGATGTTTCAGAAAACTTTGGGCACATTTTTTCCCAGTCGCCAGAAAAGTCACCAAATTCACTGGACGATCTTTAAAAAACGGTCTTTAATGGGTAAAAACGGCAAAAAAATGCCGCCTATTGCTTCTGGTTGGGATGGACACTGCATGTGGACACAGAACTTTTCGGATAAGGGCTTGGAATAAAAAAATCTTATCTTGTAGTTTTGTGGGTCTATAAGTATCAGAGTACCATTGTAGGCCTACATGCATAACTATATACTTAGAGGAGCCCTATAAGCCCAGTTGAATCCAGCAATTTGCAAAATCACTTTTAGAATGTCATGTATCCCCATAACCTACCGCACTTACTGAATAAACTGAATATAGCCTGCACCGAATTTTAGCGATTGAGCAAATGTCCCATTGATGACGACTGAATGACGAGATTTGGGACGTTTTTTCTTCTGCTTTGGTCACCGGATCCGGAAAACTCTGCATTAAAAAAAAATTTGAAATTTGTATAAATCACCGCACAAAGCATTTGTTACATTAGGGACAATGTATTAAGTTATTTTTGTGCTTAGACATAAAATTTATGAGTTCTGAATTCCCAAAATGATTGTACATTGTTTGGCTCAATTCGAAAGTAATTTGTTACGTGCTTGTTCACGCGTTTGTAATTAGTAATTTGCTGAAAAATGCTATTTATATTGTTTATTATTTGCCTGTGTTTATGTTTTTTGAACCAGTTGCTATAGCTATATGTGAAATACAACTTAGCGCAACGCTTCGCATCAAAAAAAAAAAAAAAAAGTAGATAAATAAATAAAGCTGATCTCATTGTGGAGACTGAAAACACAATGACTACTTTATCTGCGTTGTACGGTATTTCGCGTAATCTGATAAGCCTACAACTTTTTTTTTTCTTTTTTTTTTTTTTTTTATTGTTGCAAAAAGTAATAATAAAATGGGTATCAACACGAAAACAATACTTAAAGTCTAATATTTAAGGCGTTACAAAATAACGTTGTTAAGCACATACAAAAACAGTAATAGCACGATTCAATAGATATTCCATTTTCGAAAATGCTTTTTCAAATCCCCATTACGTTTAGCAATCAAATATTCAGTTTTTTTTTGCAAATTAATGGTACTTATAAATAACATGATATTTGGTTTGGTTTTTTCAATTTTACATCTATAAATCAAAAATCTTGCATTGAGTAAAAAAAAATTAATCAAATCCGTCTTAGTACAATTTTCTAACTCTTGAAATCCAAAAATCTTGTTAAAATTGCAAAAATCTATGTCCCGTTTGAAATGACAGCATATCCAACTAAAAACTTCATACCAAAACTGATCTACAACTGGACAAAAACAAAATAAATGCAAAATTGTTTCAATGCTTTGCGCACAAAATGAACACAAAGGCAAATCCACAATGTCAAAACCATGCAATTGCACATTAGTTACAATAGCTCTTAGATTTAATTTTGTTTGAAAGGATCGTAATTTAGTTTCAGTAGTACAGAAATAATTATTGCAATAAATGGTTCTCCAGTTGATTGCTCTACTATCTATAGTCAAATCATTTTCTCATCAAATTTGATGTTTTATCGGTCCTTCGAGGTTACCAGGTAAGTGTAAACAAACGCTTTTAGTGGAAACCCAACTATTTAAAAATTTTTGTTTCACAATATTCAAGAAATCAACATTTGTATTATCAGTCAGAGTAGACGATGCTCTATTTTCCCAAGTTTCCGGTATAGCCAAATACAATGTTACGTAATCCTTGTTTGTTTGAGAATCGGAAGTAATTGGAAACTTACAAACAAGATCCGAAAAGCGCATGTAATTGCCATTTTCATCAAGCAGCTGTGCATTAAAATAAATACCGGCATTAATAAATTTTGAAATGAATAAGGGATTACGCTTATATTTTACGTTTTTATTCAGCCATAGAAATTTATTTTCTTCCGTATTGTAAAGAATTAGCGTTATACCTGCCTGAATACCCATCGCCAAACAACGAAACGGAATGACTTTTTGCAGTAAACGATGTCGTAAGGTCAAATTAGAACTTACAACGCATTGTAATGTACAATCACTAACGCAAGACTTTTCAATGTCCTTCCACAAAGGCACAGCTGATTCATTCAAAAAAGCTTGCATGAACTTCCAATGCAACGCTGTTATAAAAGCTGGTAAATGTAACATATTTGCACCACCTAATTCAACACTCGAAGTAAGGTTTACTCTGCTAATTCTTTCGCATTTGGATCCCCAAATAAAACTACAAACAATTTGGTTCAAAGATCTTAAAAACGGTGGAAAAATATGTGATGGAATCATGGAGAGTTTGAACAGCAATTTCGGAAAAATGAAGCATTTCAAAATTGTTAATTTACCACGTAAAGTGAGACCTCTTGATTTCCAAAGATTTAAGATGATTTGCAACTTAGGACAGTATCCGCCAAAATTCAATTGAAAAAGCTCATATTCATCGCCTTTCGGTTTAGTAGGAATGGTCAAGCCAAAATATTGCATAGTATCATCAGGCCATTGCAAACCAAAGTGAGACAACGGCTTTTCTTGCCGACGTTTGCTAACTCCTATATAAAAAGCTTGAGATTTATTCCAGTTAGTGGTGCAGCCAGAGTACATAGCGGATTTGGTAAAGATAGCGAAAACTATTTCAAATTGATTTACTGTTCCATCAGAGTTTTCTTTATTAGAGTTGTCCGACTCTATCACGTGATTTCGTTTTTACGCATGAGTACTTATAGATCGATTTCAGCAGACTACAGTCAGCTTGCATTGTGAAAAGTGACTCAAGCTTTCAAACGCCGGAGTTAAGCTAACGAATTAGCTAAATTTGATTTCAATTACGTGAAGGATAGTTTTATAGACATTTGCAAGAGAATTTTTAGTGATATGTAGCCTAGTTAGCAAAAACTGATTTAAATAACGTGAAGGATAGTTTTAGTGATTAGGTAGTCTATATAGCTGTACATTAGCATGGGTTACTATGACACGCTTTGTTGGAGACAAACTGCATTTAGTGATAGACTAGAGTTACAGTTTAAATGTCATTTCAAATCGAAATTGATTTCTATCATTAAAACTTTTGGAGTAATATTTTCAGGAATTTGATCCAAATTAAATTCGACATTTTTCTGAATGCAAAATATTTTACGTTAATTATTTTTTGATTTTTTATTAGACCTTAGCTGTAAAAATAACCATTAAAGCTTATGGATCTTATTAAAAGCAGGGAAAGTAGGGGACCTATCGCACAAGTTTTACTGAATTCAATTTTTGTCCAACTGGTTGGACAATATATTAGGCCAAATGCTTTTTAGTTTGTTGGACTTAGTTGTAACGACATCGCTATCGATGCGGGAGGTTTGGGGTTCGCGCCCTGGACCGGTCAAATCGGACAAAGTATCGCCAGGGACTCGTCACCGCGCTGTTTTCTTCGAACTTTGAAGCTGTGTTGCCTGGGCGATCAGCGGCGGAAACGGGTCCCGCTACTTGTTACACGCTTTCGCGGAATACCGCGAGTATAATGACGGCTTGATTTTTTTGGACTTTACTTTGTGATGAAACTCTTCTGTACCAAAACGAAAAAATTCGAAATGCTTACGGTAAATTTATTTGCAGTTAAAAAATGTCACTCAAACGTCCCCACGGGGATCTTCCGTCAATAAAGTGGTGACCTTCCGACCGCTACATGATTAAGCGATTTAAAGTAATTGCAAATGTCTCTTAAAAATTGTTGCTGTAATCGGAAAACGAACGAATGTTTATTCATATGAAACGAATGTTGAAATCTTAATAGTAGACTCGCTTAACCACCAGTGCACAGAGATGGGCATTTATCGGTGATATAGTTTTTGTTTTGTTGATTATCGATATCGCTTTTGTAGTACATTTTGTTATCGCCGATGAATTATCGAGATAAACGATTCTTCATGCACACAGTGTTCAAAGTTAGTGAGGTGGTACTGTGGAAAAATACGCAGTGTTCATAAAGTCTTGTTGTGATTTTAAAAAATGTCTCTTTGTTTTGTTGCCACGGCAGAGTTCGTGAACTGCTTTCTTTTCTTAAAAATCTAGAAAAATGTTTTTGCAATTTGACTCCAAAAAAGCTTCGTCAAACACATCGAAAATTTAATGCAACATCAATCGGAAGAATTTATCGATTACCGATATCACTTCAAGAAATTGAAATTTACCGATTATAATCGGTATCGCCCAGGGATTTTTTGAAATTATCGGTTATCGTTATTGCTTAAGTACAGAAAATTTTAGCCTATCGTGCCCATCACTGCCAGTGCAAATGAAAAATTAGCCAAGTATTTTGAACAATAGGTTATCAGTACGGAACATCAGAATAGCTTTGAAAAAGCTGTTTTCGCCAGGGAGCCGAACCGTTTAATTTGTACGGTTCAGAATCGGTTTGGGTTCAACAGCGGTTTCAAATTTCGGTTCAGTTTTGGTTACGGTTCAGATAAATTGAAACGCTCTGGTTTGGGTTCGCTCCAGTAAAAAATATTTCAAACCGGTTTATAAAGTTCCGGTTCAAGTTCGCAGTTAAAAATGGTATAATTCTAGTAACATATTTCAAAAAAATGAAACGTACAAAGCGATTTTTCTTCGCATTGACAGGCCACTATAATGCATAAAATACTAGTAGTAAAGCCAGTTTCGAGATAATTAAATTGCTACTATGCTCCGACGCCGGCGGCCTAATCTTTGATAAAGAAACATATCTTCACATTGACGGGCCAATGCACAGCTTGTAGAGCTGTGCAAGTACTGTATTTCTTTAAATATAAGCCACCTTCAAAGTGTCAGTCGGTTACGCCGATCAAAGTGACGCGTGTGACCTCACGGAGCGAGCCGCTTTTTTAATCGGTTCGATTAAGGTTCGCAAGTACTCAAATTATTCGGTTCAGTTCCGGTTCGCTCGTTGAAATTTTGAAAAATACGGTTCAGGTTCGACCAAATTAGCGTAAAACCGGTTGATAAAACTTCGGTTCGACTACCTGGTTTTCGCATTTGGAAAAACCTCTATCATAAATACTCTCGATAGCTTTGAAAAAAGCTGTTGTATACCAGAAATTTTTTGTGACGCGCTCGTCAAATATTAATAATGTGTGCTGTGCAAGCTTCCAAAGATCTCAAATTATCCAGCGCAATTTTTTTTCTTTTAACTAAAAAAATCGACATTAAGGCTCAAAATTTGAAACTAACCTACTTTGTGCAGAAAAAACTGCTCGGGTAGCGTTACTTTATGCTGAAAATACTGGTTATCGAAAATGCTAGGCTTATTCGTTATCGAAAAAGCTGCTCGTGTAAAAGTCTACTGTTACTTTCTTTTACATCACTGCGTATTAGCCTACCTGCGTTAAGCATTTTTTGCTAAATATGCTAAGAAAAGTAGTGGCGAAATATCAGGGTAGGCTATAAGTTTGCTTTTCTTTGGCGCAGTAGCAGAGCATTGCTAGTTGTTGGCACTAAGTTTTTAAAAACAAATTCGTGCATTTCATGTTATGATTTCAAAGCAAATAAAAAAAATAATGCTGCTGCAAGCTACAAGACTGGATTCAGACTTTCAGAGATGCTGGATTGCTGTATTCTTATGCTGCTGCTGCTATTGTATCTTATGCACTGCGACGTTTCTGTGAGACAATTGATCTATTAGTATTGAAGCGTAACCATTATAATAAAGAAACAAAAATGAGAAAGAGTCGGACAACTCTTATAGAAAAAACTCTGGTTCCATCTAAATATATGGTGTTGTCGTCCGCAAATAAGGAAATTTAACATTTGAGCTTCCTAGCTGGAGGCCCACATACTGACTATTAGCTCTTAAAGCACTTGCTAAACATTCAATACAAAGAACAAATAGAGTCGGCGAAAGAGGATCACCTTGTCGAACACCTTTGATACCGCAAATGAATCGGACAAAAAATTGTTGTTTGTCAGTCTGCAAACTGACTGGGCATAAAACGTTTTTATCCAGTGTAAAATAGAAGATCAAAACCCATATTTTATGGGTTTGAATCGTAACACAAACAGTATTCAGCGGGAAAAGATGCAAAGCTATTGTATATATTACAGTGTTGTTTCAGAGGCAATTAAGCTAGTACATTTTCGTTACATCTATATCTATGTCATATTCAAATTCACAGCCGCATTCACATAGATATGGAGTCGTACCGGTGAAAAGTTGCACAGATTTTCGAGAAAAATGGCATTTGACGTTTTTGCAGCAAAAAGCCAAGCTTTGACCGGGCAATTGATAATAGGATTCGCAGTTGCATTGCATAAAGAGTTCGTTGCATATTCCGCATTGGATAATATTTTCGTCGACTATTTTATTAACAGGTACAAACGACTAACAGCAAGAAAGGTACGACATTTCTACAGTGCAGGCTTGGCATGGAAATTTTGTGGTATTCAGGCAAACACTTAGATACGAATCGGCATTATCTTCAGATGCGCAGCATGGTTGGCAATAAGGTTTTCGTTATGACAGCTCCAACAAATAAAATGCGACTAGGGGTTGACTAGTATATTTTCCGATTTACAACTTTGACAAATAATGGAGCTTCCACGCTCCACCAATCTTTGGGGACATGAGTTTTGTCAGCAGGAACGTCCACCACCATCTGTTCTTTGGTTAGCTGTTCTGGTTGCGACAAATCAAGTGGCTTGTTACTAGTATTACAGCATAGACTTAGAGAACCCGCCTCGCAGCTCAAGTCCACTGCAGCCTCGGTCCTCAATTGGTTAGCTTTGCGTATTTCGGTATTTTTCTTGCGTGTTTTGCTTGGGAAGGCATCGGTTTGCAGTTGGTCAGGACTCAGGGTTGTTGTTTTGAACAATGTTCTCATCCCGCTGAAGTGACGGGAAGTTCTGCGCTCGTTTGTCACAATCTACTTGCTTATGCCCAATTTCGCCACAATATTTACAGGTTAACTTTTGACCTTCATAAGTCACATAGAGCTCGTTGCCCTCTATTTTAAAATAGCTGGGTATAGGATTTTTTTCTAAAACACCTTTTAGCATAATAAGAATTCTTACGCCCGATACTAGACCATCGCGACACTTTTTTGGTAAAACCTTTATTACAGGTCCAAATGCACTTTGAAAAGCTGATTTGATACGCTCGTTTGGCATGGGAATGGGTACTCAAACTACAACAAAGTTAACGTTATCCTGTTCGTATAATTTCACAAAAGCAACTGCATCCACTTTTTGCAGTTTGTCATATAGCTCTAATACGTCTTTTCTTGCCTTGCTGGTAACGTCGATCTTGCTTTCATTTCTGCAACTCCTGTCAATTTCAGCATAGAGTAGGCTACTGTAACTGTTTGAGGAAAGTAATTGCTTCTTGTCTTTTCATTATTTGTTTATGCCTAAAATTCAAGCAGTTGGGTCTTCTCGTTTTAGATTCAAAGCTGTGAGAAACAGAATTATCTTTCACAGCTTGGGCATAGCTGAGACTTTGCATTTTCTTGCTGCTAAAAAGCCGACTCGAAGCTGTCACAAAAAGCACGTCCGTTTGCTGGCTTGTCTCTTTTGCAAAAAACACCCATTCCGCCCGCCCCCTTGTTCCTCTTTTGTTCATTACCCAATTATTGTAACAAAAATCATTGTCTTTAATCGACTTGCCGCAACAAGACCTTTTGTGTGCCTGTAGCTATTGGGATCGAGAGTGGAAAGTCCCTTGTACACACTGCCTTGAGACGGGTTTAATTCACGGCTGGAACTCACTTGCATTTACAAAACACAAAACAATTTCGCAATATCGAACCGTTTAGTTGAGTATTGTTGAGAATTTTTTTCCAAACAGTAATTTCAACATTTCTGTACATTGCGTTGACGTAATCTGCAAATTATCTGAGCCAACACAATTTTAAGTGGGCAATATCAAGAATGCTTTTTGAAACAAAAAAAAAATTCTGAATTTGTATGTTTAGATTTCAAACTATAGACTTTCATGCACACATGAAAATAATTGAAAATAAAACTTCAAGATCGCTTGGCATAATTTGTAGGCTGAGAAACTTTTTTCCGCGCGATGTAGCGTATTACTAAACTAAACTACTCCTTAGTCCACCCCCTTTTTTTATATGGATTACCCGTCTGGGATTCTACATTTAAAACATACCTAATGAAGCTCAGTTTTCTTCAAAATAAAGCAGTAAAACTTATTGGTGGAAATAACTATATAAAGATAACGCCGACATTTATTATTCACATTTTAACACCCTGAAATTGTCTGATCTGTATAAACACAAGACAGCTAAATTTGTATATCGCTATTTTCGTAATAATCTTCCCATTCCTCTCTGTAACCTTTTAGTCAAAAATTCCGACATCTCCAACCAATTTACTAGATCCACTGCCCACAATCAAATGATTTTGCGCATTCCTTTATATACCACTTCTAAAATGCAACGTTGTATGAAGTATCAGAGTGTCAAAATTTGGAACTCTATTCTTCATGAAATAAAAACTTCTTCCTCTAATCTGTTTATAAGAGCAAGTATAAAAAACTGCTTGTTGCCCTCTATGAATAATTTCGATTAATTAATGATGTCACACATATCGCTAACAATTACGTAAATTTATTTACGGTAGAGGTTTTTTTAAATTTTAAATTAAAAGTTGATCTGAACAATAGTAAATTTGAGAATAGCTTTGAAAAAAGCTGTTTTCGCGTTAGGCTTCAAGAAAACCTTTGTCATAAGTTAGGGCCCGCTAAAGTCAATAGAGTCAAAATTTTTTCAGGACCTTGTTACATGATCGAATGTGTACTGTGTACTAACGTTCGTTTCAGGTGTTCAGGAGTCTGTTTTGGTAGATTTTATAAGTCAAAGTAAAGTCAAAATTTTGCATAAAGTCAAAATTTTGCATAAAGTCAAAATTTGTCAAAATTGTCTGTATCAAAAATTTCCTTACAAAAACGAACAAATTTATATTTTTTAAATATTTTTTTGAATTTTTGAGCTGCTATTAAAATTTTATGCGCAGTTTTATTTGATTTTAAACTTTTGAAATAGTTGCAATATTTGCACTATCGTCACAATAATGCGTGCGGTGATTGAGAAAGAAATAGCACTTATTATGCATGAAACGTCATTGTTGATGCATAGATACATAATTGTTAGACAATTAATCTAATCCTATAAAAGCCATGCGCTCTTTACACGTGGTCTTTTAAGTTGTAGCTTGCAAAGCAAAGAATGCCAAAACAAGCCAAATCTTCTATAGCGAAAGTTAGGCAAACTTGCCAGGAATATCCGGATGAGTTTTCGGCAACTCCTACCGGCGACTGGTGATGCGATCTTTGCGACGTGTTGGTCAAATGCGACAAAAATTTTTTTGTGGAAAGCCACCGAAAAAGTAAGCAACACCAAGGAAAATTAAAGACGAAGAGCTAATCTCAAAGTAAGCAAACTATTTTGCATTTCGATCAAGTAAACTTCAAGGAACAGGTTGTTTCTTCATTCTCAGCTGCAAATATCCCACTTCATAAACTGAACCATCCTTCTTTAAAGTCACTGTTTGCTAGAATGGGAAAAGTATTGCCTAGGGAGACTGCAGCCCGGACATGTGTTGCTAAATTGGCATCCCAAAAAGAGGAACAAATTCAAAAATTACTTCGTGACAACAAAATTTTTTTGATTGTGGATGAAGCAGAGGTTGCTAAACCAAAGTATATTAGTGTACTTGTGGGCAGCTTAGATGCTCCAAATCAGACATTCCTCGTTAATTGCCATCCACTTGACGGCGGTCGCAATGTTAATAGCAGTATTATTCTGCACACTGTGGATGACATATTGCGACAACTTGAAATAAAACGCGAGAAGTTTTCATTGTTCTTGACTGATGCTGCTCGGTACATGTCTTCGGCTGGAAAGACTTTAAAGGAATTATACCCTTCTTTGAAGCATGTCACCTGCGTTGCGCACTTACTACATAACTGCGCTATGCGTGTACGTGCTCATTTTAAAAATATTGATGAAGTAATAGCAACGATCAAGGCAGCAAAAATCAGACAATGGCTCGTTATCCTTGGTTTTAATGTCATGCGTCGCTTTTTTGCATTAGCTTCAACACTGAGTAATTGAGTAAATGTTCGAAGTAGGCAACCTTTTTCTTTAAAAACTTTAGGAAATTGCAGATTATAAAACATATTAAATTAATAAAGTGCAACAAGACATAAATAAAAGCGGAAGCGGTTAAGTCAAAATAAAGTCAAAATTTTACTAAATTAAAGTCAAAAATATATTTTTTTAGGTAAAAAAAAAATGGCCCTAGTCATAAGAAACAAAGTTTTGTGAAAATTTTAATCTGTGATAATTAATTGACGATGTTTATCATTGCTAGAGCCTCGCAGAGGTGTGAATTGCAGCTGTCTGCTTTTTGCTTTAGAGTAAATTATTTCTGGTAAAGGCCCTTGCATCGTTTCAAGTGCTGCATGTGGACTGAGCTTGATGAGGCGGAAGCGTGACAGTGCGACAAATTTTTAACGAGAGAAGTTAATCAAGTCAGAAGCCTATAGCTCAGGGACATTGTTTTTGGTAGGGTTTCCCTTTTCCCAAATTTTTAACTTTCTGGAAAAAGGAGAAATTTTTCAAAAATTTCTCGGGAATCACAGAAAATTTCCGGAATTCCGAAATTCCTTGAGATTCGGAAAACTCTCGGGATAATTTCCCGAAACTTAATCAACTTAATGTTTTCTTTTGTTTGTCATTTTATTGATGCCGGTATCCTAATAAGCAGGTTTCAAAAAATATCAGTTTTTATTGGATATCGTTGGATCAAAACTTTAAATATCTTTAGGCCTACTAAAGTAATTATTGTTTATTTTGTATATAGGCTATTGTCGTGTTTTATTTACTATTTCGACTCGCGTTTCTTTCGTTTTCATTGTAAATGGGGTTTACTACGATCATTCAAAAGATCTAGGATAGGAATTTTTGAACTGGGTACGTGTACCCCGTGGGGGTACGAAGCACCATAGCAGAGACTACGAGATACTGTAGGTTATCAATTTAAACGCTGTTTAGTCTGTTTTTCAGTAAATTTAACTCTGCTTTCAAGGTGCGTATATGCATTCACTTTAATCACACGTTTGAAGTTCGATGGCATCCTCATTCTAGTTCAATTCAAATTAACTTTTATTCCCGCACGCTCAGAAATTCACACGAACAAGAAGTATTTATTTGTGTATTTGAAAGCTGAATTGACTTGAACTACAGTGAGGATCATTAGAGGCCACTTTTCGGTTCTGCAATGTAAGTTTTTAGCATATTGTGACTGCATTGTTCTTTTGCGTTAAGCATTTATCAATGCATTGTTTAAGTCTATTTTTTCATGCGTGTGTTCATTTATTATGTCTTTTTGCAACATGGGATAGTTCAACAAATGAGTAGGCCTATGACTAGTTTTAGATAGGAAAGCTTATCTTGCAGTTAACGTGCATGCCGCATAATTTGCTAATAATGTATTTACTACTGCGTTAAATTACATTGGTATGGAAGAATGGAATGGAATACGGAAAAAAAAATTTAGTACGGAATGGAATATGGAACGGAAAATTTTTAGTATGGAATGGATATGGAATGGAAGAAACTCTGCAGTATGGAATATGGAAAAATCGTCCTCCATTCCATTCCATAGCATGCCCTGTTTGTAATTGATACGTAAATCAGTTGTTGCTGCAAAAACGCTCAATTTTGTATCTGGGGTTTAACCAAAAATCTCAGTGGGAGCATTGCCTATGATGAGATTTGGCATCCATGCGAATCTAGCATTGTAAAATAATATGTAATAAACCGAATGAAATAATATCTAATAAGTTATTTACAGTATGCTTTTTTAAATAACGTGGAAGCAGAAACGGCATACTTATTGCGCTTCCGCTTTCATTGAAATGTGACCGCTTCCGCTTCCAGCTTTCACTTCTACATCTCTGGCGATAACAAGACAAAGTGTACACAATTTTCATGATACTGGTATTTGGCTTTTTCAAGAACTTTTATGATTTTGATGAACCAAATTTTTTAGGACATTGATTACTCGATCATCTCCTGGACACTGGTAGGGTGAATTCCAAAAACAGCAATTCAGATTTTGAAGTTTGCTACAAGTTAAAGGTAATGGTTCAAATGGGGGTTGAGTAAAAATGGAAGAAGGGAGGTTCAGATAGGGTTGAGGTACAAATTTGAACTCTCTACCTTCCATTTGTACTCCTTCACCATTTGACCTCATATCTTTAATTTGTACATTACCCCAATTTGAACCCCCTGCCTTTATTTGTACTTCACCGTTGAAATCTGAAGTGAAAGACTTGACCCTACTAATGTCCAGGACCTGATCGAGTTATCAATCTTGTAGATTAACGCTAGTTCCAGATATCCCTGCCAATAGCACAAATATGCTGTGGCTGCTTGCATATATTTATAATATATATTT
The DNA here is from genome assembly GCA_964006365.1 of Trididemnum miniatum. NCBI lineage: Eukaryota > Metazoa > Chordata > Ascidiacea > Aplousobranchia > Didemnidae > Trididemnum > Trididemnum miniatum. The sequence continues at coordinate 9,966,124 of OZ023251.1, read as the reverse complement.
CTTTCAAACCACTCAATTTCCTGAAATAAACCTGCTCACACTTTTGTTCAATTGCTGTTTTTCAAAGAAATATATTTTTTTAATCAAAAGAAAACACGTCTGGTCAATTGTTACCAAAAACTCGTCTTATTATTATTACAGTATTAGGGGGTTTTAAGGCTCTTTACAACTACAGTAATAATTTTTTTAGCGCCGCAGGAGTGATGTAACTTGTAACATAGGTAATAAGGTACATGTGAAACACGAATTTGGCATGCACTACACGATATAGGCTATACAACACAAAGGTAAGTGCGATAATACGATACACCCAGAAAAAAAGTCTTTTTTCAATTTTGATTTCCAAAAAACTATATAGGCTATGTTTGGTGAAAGCCTGCACCAAAAAAAAACATAGATAAATTAGACGTGTGATAATAAATATATAATAAATAAAATAAAAACAAAGATAAATTAGACGTGTCCATCCTGATGATAATAAATAAATAAATAAAATGATAATAAATAAAAACAAAGATAAATTAGACGTGTCCATCCTCGGCAAAGAAAATATTGAAAAGAAGCGCGAAATTCAAACAGAATAATATTACACATAATACATATTCAATTATTCATATCTTACGTTAAACTATTAAAACAGAAAAGTTACACATCACGTTACACTGTAATGTGAAAGAGTTTCGAGAAAGAATACAAATGGTTAAACTGTTGCGTGAAAAAATTTTAAGAAGAATAGAAAATGTGGCCTATGTAGTTAAGTCCGCGTTGAAGCAAAGCACCAAATGTTGTTAAAAAATTGGAAAGACACTGTGTTGCTTTTGGATCAGACAAGGTCTATAATCTAAATTTGATTTTAAACTTTTTCAATTCATTTTTCAAAATTAATCTTGGTCGAAAGTGTTTTGGTCAGGCAAATAGATAATGATCCGCATCTTCGGGGACGTTGCAACAAGATCATAAACCAGTACACAGCCGGCGGCAGAGCAATCGACTTAGAGAGGCCAAACGTTTATAAAAGGGGGCCAAAGTTTGAAATTTAAGCACAAAAACCGCTGTCTGCAAAAGAAAAGCTTGTTGATTGGGGGGAGGGCAGGCTCCTGGCGCCTGCCCTGAACCAGTATCATGTAAGCCAATGCGATGAAAGTGTTTTTTAGTCTGCAGTGGCCAGTTTGGAGGCGAATGATTTGTCAAAAGCTCGAGTAATGGTTGATCTTTCGTTGTACAGTGGAAAAAGAAAATACAAAATTACGAAACACAAATCACGTGATGAACTAAAGGCATATCTACAGAAACAATAAAATAATCCGATTACAACAAAAGTCGTTTTGAAGAAGGCTTGATAGTGATCACGTGGTCGTCACAAATAAAACACACGCAACAATCAAGTAATTCTATCAACAATTAATCGCAACGAAATTTTCTGATAAGCCATGCCAGCCATGTCTCAGGTGGACCTGAAAATGACATATCAAGTAAAAAGTGATAAAACACGGTACTGTACTAAAGCATTTCATTATTTCACTTATCTAACTACCTCGAGGAAAGTTTACACAATACTGTAGCAGCGATGGCGGAAGCATTTCTGGGGGGGGGCCCAAAACCAATGACCAGATTTTCTTCACCTACAACCAGGGCCGGCAGTGGAGTAGCGAGAAATTTTAAAAGGGAGGGGGGGCATAATTTCCACAGTTTGTTCTAGCGCATTATTTCGGCAGAACTAATTTGAAGCTGATTGAGAAACAAGATAAGCTTTAGGGGGTCCGGGGGCGTGCTCCCGGGGACAATTTTTGAAAATTAACATGCTGTAACGGCTATTTTAGTGCTTTTTGAATAATTTTCAGGCGAATTGTGTTTAAATTTTTTGACCCTAATTCTGAGTGCTTCGCCAAACATGATGCATTTTGGAGTACAATATAAGGATTTTTGAATATTTTGATTACAAAAATAAGAGCCCAAATAATTTGAAACATTTAAATGTTAGAGACGTTTCGATTTAAACTTAAACCATTATCAATCTAAAAAATATCATTGCGAAATAAAAGAAAAACTTACTATACGGACAAGCTCAAAGCAAATCATGAACATATGGATGCAATTAAAAACTTTTGGTTTTCAATTTTAATTAGCTAAACCAAAAGTTTTTAATTGCATCCACATGTTCATGATTTGCTTTGAGCTTGTCCGTATAGTAAGTTTTTCTTTTATTTCGCAATAATATTTTTTAGATTGATAATGGTTTAAGTTTAAATCGAAATGTCTCTAACATTCAAATGTTTCAAATTATTTGGGCTCTTACTTTTTTAATTAAAATGATGCATTTTGTTGGCACATTATTAATTATGCGTGCTTAAGACGTAAGGCTTATAGCTATCGAAGAGGTTCGAAATTATAGAAAAATTGTCTGCATCATAAACATTTTTGAAAATGGCTGGTGGGAGGATGCATATCCCTCATCCTACTCCTCTGGATTCGCCCCTGGCCATAAGCTATAAAAACCATCAAAAGAATCTGGCATATTTCAGTCACGTGGCACCATTAGTATTGTTCTTGTTTATTAAAAGGCAGAGTCAAAGGGGGGGTGGCATGGCACAATGGCCCCGCTTTTACATACGCTTTTGAGTACCGGATTTAGACAATGAGAGGCCCAAGGCTATTTGATCATACTGATTGGAAGAGCAAAAAAAGGTCTTCACGTCGTCAGATGTTCTGTTTTCACTGAAAATATCGGTTTGGTGAAGAGCAAAAAAAAAGGCAGGCTACACTCGTTCTCAGTTCTCAGATATTCTGTTTTCCACTGAAAGAATCGGTGAAGAGAACAAACAAAGGTCTTCATTGTTCGTGATGAGGCCCCCCATTTTCTCCGAGGCCCAAGGTTTCAGTCTGCTTAGCCTATACGTAAATCCGGCCCTATGCCTGCAATCCATGTTTAGCCAGTCCACCCGTGACATGTCCAACTTACGTGGGCTTCAGACCCACGTTTCTTGCTTCTAGTTTCTGTTCCCCCACCCCACAAGCAAAATTTTAAAGAAGACATCTCTGGATTTAAGCTCTTTCCTGGGTTTTAATCTCAATGGTAGGCCTATGAAGTTTCGAATACATTCATGCAGATGCAAAATTGTAGAAATATACACGTAAATTAGGGCCCCCCAGGCCCCCCCCCTGTAAAAGAAGTGGGAGGGGCAGGGCCCCCCCGGCCCCCTCGGTTCCGCCACCTATGTATTGTAGTGTATAGTGCAACTATCGGTAAGAAAAGGTATGGTACCGGTAGTTCGTTACATGTCTTTTGACATTTTATCAAAACTTGACAAGCGGTTGAAGTTGTTTTAAGTTGAAGCGAAAGACATTGCTTCAGTGGCGCGGGAACGTTTTTTGGACAGGGGGGGCTCAAAATAGTAAGATCGTGTCAACGTCTGGGGGGCGAAGCCCCCCAGACCCCCCTTTTTTTCGAACGCACGTTTTTGAGAGCAGGACACTCAGTAGACCTATTTTGATAGACATCAATTGCATGCCCGCTCAAGTGACCGGAATTTTTTCAGGATAATTTTTTATGCTTACTACCATTAGGCTTTTCTAACCATGCTCGAATTACTACTCATGTATTTGTAAAATGCAAATCCCTCAATGACAAAACCGAAAAGTAGGCAAACAAAATTTGTCCGATCTAACTTTTGCTTTGCTGATCAGAGTTACATGCAACAAACAATGCCCCATTGAGGTTTAAAAATAACAAAAAACACACAATCAAAATAAAGCACTGAACCATTTTTTAACATAATGAGATGTGTAGATATAGGTATTTAGGTAGGCGTACTAGCTCAATTTTAGTAACAATCATCGGCAGTGCTCGAGTTGCGAAAACACTTATGGGGGGTGGTAGGCTACAACTTTTCACGCAGACCTAAAAAGAGATGGTCATTATAGTTGTAAGGGAATGGTTTACGCTAAAATGTTTTATGTGGGGATGGTGTTGTTTTCAGGGGGGATGGCATCCCCCTCAAATCGAGTAGCCTACTGATCATCGGTGCCAGTTTAGTAGTGATTTAGCCGCTTCATTGGGTTGGTAGAAAAAATTCAAAACCATTAAAAAAACTCAACCAGAAGAGAACTTGCACCAGCTCATATAAGCTTGATTAGGGGTGCCCAACTAGTCGATCGCGATGTACCGGTCGATCTTTGGATGCTTGGCTGTCGATCGCGGGTCAATTTGGCATGTATACAAATCAGGTTGGCCACCAACATTTCCAGTTCATGTAACGCGTCCGGGCCGTGAAGACCTTTTTTTTAGCTCTTCACAAAAATTTTGGTGGAATTCGGAACATCTGATGGATTGAGGATCGTTTTTTTGCACTTCATCGCATTTTCGTTCACGATTTACGTAATTCCCATGATCAGTAGTGACTTTCATTCGAGCATTCAGAGTAGTTTGGCGTAAAGTGTTTGGCAGCTACAAGAATTGGCAGCCATTATACTTTTACTGGTCCATCGTCCATGACTGCTGTAAAGGTTTGCAAACGCTGATATAAAACACGGTTAAAAATGAACTTCAAACATTGAAAATTTTACGTTAACCAAGTGAATAATACGGTAACTGATTGATTTTTAAAAGAATAGTGATTCTTCGTTGGTTAAAAGCACTTTAAAAAATATTTGCTTCATTACGTATGTACGTTGCAGGCATTAATCCCGTCGCACTCAGTGCATAATTTTTTCAATTGTCAGGGGGGGCTCAAATGGTTCAGGGGGGGTTAAAAAAAGTTCAGGGGGGGCTTGAGCCCCCCCTGGCACCCTACTTCCCGCGCCTATGCATTGCTTGCACTTATATGACATATCGATGTTGGTTTTTCTGTTTTTTCTTAATTCAGGTGATTTTGGGGGGTTTCAAACTATTTTCAAAAGTGTATGAAATTTTCCGCGTGATCGGATAAGTTGATACGGGCAGGCGGGGTAGTTGATGCAACATTTACAATTTTTTTACGTAAAAAGTCTTTCACAATTTTGCTAAATTTTATCATTATATAATTGCAAGTTTCATCATGATGCAAAGCGATTGGAATGATATTGAAAAGTTTGCTTCATGAAAACTTTAATTTTATTTTGCAAAATCATGTAGAAACTTTTGAAACTTTTGACAAAGAATTTAGGTTTTTTAATCAGCAACTAGCTAGATTGCTCAGACTGTATTTGCCTTTTCAAAAACTTTTTTTAGCATATGTGCCAATTCATTGCATAGCTATGTTCGTATCAACTTACGTATTTTTTACTGGTTTTGAAAATATGTCCAGCGCTACTGTTTCTTTAAATATGTTCTGTAAATTTGTAAGACAAAACTTTGTTTCCTCCATCATTCAGAAAAAGCCATAATTGATCCGCTTAAAAAAGTTATCTCGCAGATGTAATTTTTTAGTTCAGTCATCTTGGAATCTTTTCCCGCCAAGCTTACGTGATTTCAGATAACTGTACAGCATATTTCCCAAAAAAGATGTTGTACAGTAGTTTTATCACAGCATCAAATAGAAACAAATTTTTCACGTGCTCAACTTACTCACCGCATCAATTCACTCAACCTTTTTTTACGTCACAAAAAAGTTTTAGGGCTTAACAATAATCCCCATTCCATTCTCGTAAATAATTGTTGAAAGTAACATTCAAACTTCATTAAAATAACATTAACTTTTTTTTTATTATACGGCGTAGTTAGTATGTAAAAATTATGATAAAGCAAAGTGGTGTTTTCATTCAGAAAGACCATGGTGTCAGTTTAATAAGCTCATGATTTTCGAAAGAATCAAGCATTAACGTTTTTTAGGGTTCATGAATAGAAATTAACTAAAACTTTTAGAAGGATTAAAATAAACAATAGTCTATTGTTTGCTGTGTATTGCGTAGGCTAACAGGTAAAAGCTCTCCAAAAGTTAGCGGTGGGCGACCGCGCGCAGGTCACAGATCCCACGTGACGGGCTGGATTCGCGGATGAAGCTGACCGCATTTGACATATAACGGGTGGCTGCTAACTCGAGAAGCGGAAGCTCACTTCGCAGTCTACCTCCATTACCGTACTGTTGAATTTTCGGTTTCGGTTCAATACATAATTTGAAAATAACCTCAGTTATTTATTTGTTATATTTTATGCGTTGAAAAAAAAAAGCTTCCTAAAAACTTTACCTGGTGGTGGGTCATCTTTAGCAACCTTTTTGCTTTCTCCGTTGTCGTTCTTGTCTGTAAATTATTCCGGTTTAATTTTGTAAATTCATGACATAAACCTATGCACAAACACCTTTGTCACGAAGAACGCAATCCAAAATAAAATAATTATGTTACTCTGGGTTCTTTAATCTTGAATGAGCACAGTATAAAATGTACCGTAGATTCAAATAGACGCTGGCAGAAAAAAACGTGAACCTTGTATTGCTCAAAATATTGCACCATTTATTTCCGCAAGAGGGAGTTATAGAGCTACCGCAAAACACGATAAGATTGAAATTGGCCGAGTACTTGGCGCAAGTTGACCGAAGCAGGTTTTGCTGGTTCGATGCTCAACTAGGTTTTTTCCATGATTCATGTACTTCACTTTTTCAAAAATGTGCTGCATTGTAGACTACTGCTTGTGGTTAAAAAATTAAAAAAATAATTGAGGAAGCGCTTTCAAATTACTGCATATGTACCCAAACCATTGCCATTCTAAATCCAAAGCTCAAAAATCAAAACTTTTAAATTTTAAAATATAATCTAAGTCCGAATCGAAACCAACCTAGCAAGAGTCTTACAAGCAATAAGCGGGACAAAAAAGATCGTTTTTATTCTTTCAAGGTATCGTGACTTTAAGTAGCAACAGATGATTGACCATAGTATTATTTTGTAATGTATTTTGTATTTAGTTGCATATTTATCCTCCTATCATGAGAAAGCGATCAGTGCGCTATAACGAACTTGCTTAGGAGTTACCGGTCATCCGTCTACCGCCCCAAGATGGGGGAATATCGCAAAGTGCCTTTCCCAACGACACAAGAAGTAAACTTGCCAGCTTGTTCTCCACAGTGTCTTTTTAATGTTAAGCGTCAAACAAAAAACATGTGAATACCGGTACTAATTTTAAAGGCTATGGTTTGACCCATCTCGGAATCAAACCCGAGTTTACAACTTCAGAGGCGGACGCTCTTACCACTCGGCAATTAAAATAACTTCAGTTAAAATACCAAAAAGGGCAAAAATTTAAAGCAATATTGCCTCGTTATATTTTTTTTTTATTCATAATTTTATAGGCCTATACCTATACCTTGCCAGCGAGTCGGTGAACAGAACTTTTATGGCTTTTATGTAATTCTAACCTCACTCACAGAAGTCTCAGCATCAACTGGCTAGTTTATCAATCAGAGAAACGATCAAAGCGTTGCATGTAGGTGGAGTTTGTTTTGTTAAGTTCAACTTTGAAGAAATACAACTGCTTAACTCACTATTTCTTTAATTCCAAATCCAATTAAAATCAAAAAGTAACTTTGATCCAACATGTCCATTTTTAAAAAGATCTTTAATTTTTCAAGAAGATAATTACGCCAATACAGAATTTTGATATGAAAAACTTTTAGCTTATGCCTATTACGCCGCACGTCCAGAGAAAACAGAGTTGTCCATCGGGCTCAGGCTCGGCCTTGAATTTTGTCAAACAGTCGGGTTTCAATCGGGCCAAACGCCGGAGCAAAATTGAGATTTTCAGTGAGTGACAGGGTTTTCGTTTAATATTTTTTGTTTATTTATTTCGTGAATTCATCATTAAGTACAAAAAAGTTAAGGATACTTTACAGTGTTTAATTGCATTTTCTTGACTGTCAGAATAGCTGTTCGTAAGTGGTGTGGGTATGGATAGGTGAAATTCATTTTATTTTTGACTAAAATTTCTTCAAAATTTACAGTGATGTTTTTGATTTAGGATTTAAGTCGAGTTCAGACTAACTGACAAGTTAGAATTCGGATTCGGGCTTGAAAAATCGGATTTGATTCGGGTTGGGCTCAACATTTTTGGCCTGTTGACAACTCTAAGAGAAGTAGCAAAACAAAAATAAATTGTGATTTATTTTTGATGGAGTATCTTTCAATTTTCAAAGAATATTAGAAGTGGTATGTTTTACAGAATTACCGTGTAGTCTAGCTGTAAAACTGGAACCAAAACACCACAGAAAATATTTTATTGCAGCTTGATCTAATATACTATTTTGTTGCCAGCAGAAAATCATCTTTATATTTTGTAAACTGCAGGATAATAGTATTTTTTAATGTGAACAGCAGGGAGTCGAACCGAACCCGAACCGGAGTTTTATAAACCGGTTTTACGCTATTTTTGTCGAACCTTAACCGAACCCGAACCGATTGAGAAAGCTGTTCGCTCCGTGATGTCACACGGGTCACTTTCAGGGCGGCTTATGTTCAAAGACATACAGTACCTGTGCAGCTCTACAAGCAGTACATTGGCCCGTCAATGTAATGATATGTTTCTTGATCAAAGTATAGGCCGCCAGTGTCACAGCATAGTAACAATTTAATTATCTTGATATGGCTTTACTACAAGTGTTTTATGCTTTCTATTGGTTTGTCAATGCGAAGAAAAATTGCTTTGTACGTTTCATTTTTTAAATTAGGCTATTATGCTACTAGAATTATACCATTTTTTATTGCGAACCTGAACCGGAACTTTATAAAACCGGTTTTGAAATATTTTTTACTGGAGCGAACCGAAACCGGAGCGTTTCAATTTGTCTGAACCTTAACCGGAACTGAACCGAAATCAAACGGTTCGACTCCCTGGTCAACAGCAACGGCATGGCCAAGCGGTAATGCGTTAGAGATATAAAAAATCGTACGTGACGGGTTTGATTCACGGCTGGAACCGATTGTATTTGAATTATATATTAAGTGGTTGCTGACTCGAAGAGCAAAAGCTCACTAGACAGTCTTCCTCATCAAAAACTAGAAAATAATCTCAGGTTATTTGTATTTACAGTAGGTATACAAAATCTTCAGAATAGACTACGTGCAGCAACCGTGCTCATTTTCATAGTTTTTTTTTTGTTTTTTATTGTAATAGCATTTTTTACGTATATCGTTTTGTCGCTGTTTTTTTGTATTTTGCCCCACCGATTCTTGCGTTTTTGTTATGTAGGTTATTTCATGGTTAGAAATAAAAATTGCTCTGAGTGATTACTGCACCTTAACAAAGCTTACCGGCTGCCAATATTTCATTGGTGTTAGGCATTGTCTTGCTTGGTTGAATTGTTGAATTGGAGTCTTGTTATATTAAGAAGCCTTGACGTTTCATAAAAATTAACAAACTGCAAGATCAAAACTCATCGTTCGTCAAACAGTCTGATAACTGATTTTTCATTTTATTAAGAACTCTGTATCAACTAAGCATATGACCGCAAAATACCTACTCACTTTGACGTACTTGGGGGAACTACGCACGTGCGGCGCGTATGCGTCGCACAGATTTTCTTTGAAAAGTTTTCCGTTTTTGTGGTAAATTTTTTTTATGCGCCCCCTCAATATATTTCAGCGCACGTCCCTGCGTACAAAAACTCAATAGGCTTAGCAGTACGTCACTCCATCTTTCAAATTCTAAAACTTGTTTCAAAGATTCAAAAATCCTGAACAGAATGTAGAATTTTTGAATTCTTTTTTGTGTATAAAATACATTTTACTTTTAGAAGAATTGCTTCGTTCATTCATTTTTTTACCTTCACGCATTTAAATCGAAACCTTGCCATAGTTGCACTCTTCGAAGTAATTGCCATTGTTGAAAATATTAAAATCGACCCCCTCTGAAGAATATTGCCTCCCACTTTGAAAACTGGCTGGAATTGCCCTATGATATGGGGATATTACCCCACTTGAAGAGCATTACTCTCAACATATGAACGAAAGCAGCAGCTATCTAGTTGGGGAAGTCAGCAGAAAAGGACTATACTGTTCATAGGCATAATCTTCTTCAGTTATTATTCGTACAAGTCCAACAATATTAATAATAATAATAATTTAAAGTATTTTTTCTATAGACTCAAATCAAGCCTTGGATGCGAATTGAACCGAGGTTTTGCGATCATGATAGTAGCAGTCGTTTAGAAACAAGTTTTATAGATATTTGTCAACTACTGTTCCTCCTCTTTGACAAACTATAAAAAAATTTTCAGAGTTTCACTGGTTACATTTTCTCATTCTGTTCTTATCCTCTTCGCAGATTGAATGACGATGCGATTTTGAACCAATATGGGCGTTGCTCATCGTCCTTAAAGCGTTAATCTATTGTAAAACCCCTTTCTCGTCTCCAAGTCGCAATGGAAAGCTTTCTTTTGAGTTTTCCAATGCGAGAATAATGCCCAACCATAACAATGCAAGGCCACCACGGTCAAAGACTTTGTTTATAATAGACATAAAAATGGAGTTTATGTATTGTATAGATAACATAGCTCGTCTTTGTCGCAGCTGCTTGTTCACTAAAATCGTTTACGATCAGTAAGTTTCTGTTTTGGTTAATTACTACAACACTTTTTCGCTTAAACTTTGTTGTGAGATCTTTATGAATTAGCCTACACTGTACAGTTTCTTGTTCTAATTACAATGTCAGATGTCCGACACAAACTTGCAGGGAACCAAAATCAAAAAATGTTTTTCTCCTAATATTTTTGATTCTACAATCTGCAGCAATGATTTTCAACGAGGGAGCCGCCTGTCCAGTCCAGAAGTTACGGCAGCTGGATTCAAGTAAATGAGTAAGTTAAATTAACCCACAGGGGTTCCTCGAGTCTCTGGAATGTTTCATTGGGGTTTCGCTCCATCAGAAAGATTGAAAACCACTGGTCTAGAGACTCATTTTATATTTTTTGATGCCCTATACCAGACCTTGGAACATGAGAAGAAATAATTTTTGATCAGAAAAGTTTATTTTGAATTATGAAAACAAAACTGAAAAGCAAATAGTTATGTTGCGAAACGACTTTTTAATTTCGACTAGGAAACTAAAGATTTTAAACGTTCATAAATTAAACGCTTGTTTCATCAATGTCATACCTATCGGTACATTTTTAGTCAGCTCCTTGGCGCTGCGAGCTCCAGTGTAAGCTAAAGCATCGTATTTACTGTAGAGTAAAACGACCACCAAGCGAAGATTCAAATCCCATCCAAGTTTTTGTCCGCTAAAATTTTACAAACGGCGCTGCATTTTGTCTGCCATTAAAACCATTGAAACAAAACGTAAAAGAACTGTTTCCAAAAGCGCTGAATCGCCGCATATTTAAATAAAGCAACACAGTATTGTGGTTGATAATTGTTGCTAAAGACGTCAAAATAATGCTGCTTCGTTTCAGACTGTTTTCAAACATTTTTAACTTTGGAGAATCAAAACGCATGTCAAGTGCGGCTATAAGGTTTCCCATAATATCTTTTAGTTTTCCCTACTCCTTGCAGCAGGTCCTATACCAGATGTGATTCAATGAGCATGTGTTCATATACGTTCACGTAATTATCGCGTTGGGTTTGGGAAAAATGTCGTATCATTAGTCTGTTTAGATCAGTGGTTCTTAACTCGAGCGCAATTAACTTTTAGAGGGGCGGAAATACTCAGGGGGCGCTATGGGGGACGTCACATTCAGAAGGTGTGAAGATATTTTGTGTCATGATCAATACATACACGTGCTCTGTACATTTGTATAGGCCTGCTAGCCCAGGGCTGGAAAAGAAAAATAGGGACTTCTGCGGACGTGATGTCCTTTTTTTTCTCTTCACTGTTTTTTAGTGGAAAATAGGACATGTGGGAGGCTGACTAAAGACACCTCTGAAAAGAGGCACTGGGGAAAAAAGGCTAAGAACCGCTGGTTTAAATTATATAATCGATGTCAAATCAAAAAAATGATAAATTTTTAGCTAAAGATACCCGTATAGACCTAGTAAATTTAGCTATAGCCTCCACTCTGAGCTTCTCTGATGAGACCTAACCAAGTTGAAACCGTGGTTGTCAAAGAGATTGATTGACGGCTAGCAGTAGAAATATTTTTAGAAAGAATAAAACAATTAGGCACATTTAGACTATGTCCGTTGGTCAATTTTTTTGTGATAGCCTAGAACAGTGGTTCTCAACTGGGGTGCCGCGAGCTGTTGCACACTATTCGTCTAGGAAAAAGGTTGAATGCTGTGATGTTATTTTAATTAAATCTTAGTTAAGATATACACTTCTTTTCATTTTGATAAAGTAACCTTTAAGTTCATGCTTTGGTGAAATTTTGAGATGGCTTCAAATAATTGCTTTTCATTGACCATGACGCCATACCAACTTTTCAGTTCAGTCAGTTACAAGTAACTGTTCTAAACCATATCTGTGCTTTTCAAATTTTGAACAACAATGAAGCTTTATTGCAAAATATTGCCTTCAAGTTTTTTTTGCATTAATAGAACAATTAAGAAATTTATCACCGTTTTAACAAACGTAAAAACAAGAAAAAGAGAAGGCTAGTTGTTGTGGAGGAAGAAATGCGAGTAGCATTAATTATCAAATGTGCGCCTCAACATTGAGAGATTTTGCGCTAACAATCAAGCACAAATTTCGCACTGACTTTTAAAATAAATTAAATCATTCTTATGATATTTTTAGTGTTCTGTTTAGATGTTATTAATCAAAACTATTTCAACATAGTCATAGTTTTTTTGTGTAATCTTTACTCTAAAATTGATTTTATTAAAGCGGAAGCTCATGGGTTCAACCGGGGGCCGCAAAGCTTTTTAGGTGGCTACAGGGTGCCAGCAGCCAAAAAAGGTTGAGAACCACTGGCCTAGAAAGTCAAATTTGCCAATTGCCTACGGTATGTGGTTAGGCTTATTGAGTTGAGTTATCTTGTCCAGAAGAGAAGTGTGACAACTTTAAACTTTTTTTCTCTGACTTCAAGGAATTGGACACTTATTAAAAGCTTGTTCAACTTTGGCTATGAGCAGCTACGGTAGTCAACTCCTTTTTGGACTTTTTTTTATTAAAAGAGTGGTGACTTGGCATTTTAGTGGATTGATACTAAATAGGCGGACAGGTGAACAACCCAAGTAATGTTTGTTATTCTGAACAGTCATCGATGGAGGTTTGGTACATGAAGATCGTGTGGTACTTCTGTCTTAACAATACAATCTTAAACAATGGCGAAACATGATCTTTCCTATTGTAGGAAAACTGTATTCGCAAAGAGAGAAAGAGCGATTTGTGTTTTTGGGACTACAAGCTTCGCATATTGCTTCTTGTAAAGCCACGTTCGGAACAATTATATTTATTAATATAATCACGACGTATACTTCAGTAAAGCAATTTATTCCCGATTTTGTTCAATGCTCATCAACGTATGGCCTAACATTATAAAATTAAATCAAAATAAAAAAACAATTACCAAATCCACATATCATTATATAAAACTAAATTAGTGGAATTAAAAAAAAAAAAAGAATAAATGTGCACATAAAGCAACACAAACTAAGCAAAAAATCTCAACACAAACTAAGCAAAATCTCAATAACAATATTCTGGAATTTTGCCCTCACTGTAATTATGTGAAATTGAAATTGTAAAACAATAGGCCTATGTTATGCCATTTAATCTGGTGTAGGCAGTGGCGTAGCTAGAGGTTCTGCCGCCCGGGGCGGTTCAAGAAATTGCCACCCCCAAATGCAGTGGTGTACTTAGGATTCGGCCAAAGAGGGGGGGAACAACCGGGGGTCTGGGAGCGTAGCCCCCAGCCGACAACAAATTTTTGCGGTTTTCACATGAAAAACTCTTTTTAACACACTTTTACGTCGAAAAAGGGCATGCAGTGGGTGCAGTCACCACTAGCGTAGCCAGGATTTTGCAATGGGGGAAGGGGATTGAAAATGACATCACATTTGGTTATACGTTGTTTACAGGAGCGGATCCAGAACGTTTTGGTGGGGTACATGTAATTTTGAATTAGGTTGAATGTTAACTAAATGCAAAGACGTTTGAACTCGGAAACGGGCGTAAATAAGCCTTTTGAAAATGTTTCGTGTCAGGGACGTATTCAGAAATTTTTTGAGGGAAGGGGCATCAATTTTTGTCACTTTTTTCAAGCATATTGTTTCCGGAAGAGTTATTTTCAAGCATTTTCAGTGCCAAAAACGACTCTAGGGGGATCCGGAGGCATGCTTCCCTGGAAAATTTTTGAAAATTTGCATACTACAATGGTCATTTTAGTGCTTTTTGAACAATTTTTAAGGAAAGTTCGTCATATTTTTAGCCCCTAACTTTGAGTGCTTCACCAATGATGCATTTTGTTCACTCAGTTTCGATTATGTATGACGTCATTTGAGGCTCAATGGAGAGGGAAGTTGTAACCCCCCCCCCCCCCCCCCGTGGCTACGCCACTGGAAGTCATTATAGACAATGCGAAAACATTTTCGGAGTTGATGTCTAAAAGCAGAAGCTTGGCTAAAATAAATGAAAGGAGGCTGCAACCGTTATTAGTTTGAGAAATTATAGACTGAATGGCACCGTGCCCTCCTCCTGCATGCGCCCATGTCCCTTGCGTAGTACTGCCTAGTGCCTATACTGCATTCGCACGCTGAGTGTGAGCGATTCAAATGATGTAAATACGAAGAAGAAAACAGTGCGCAATTGTGACATAATACGCATTAAAATCAAATCTTTTTTATACTCGCGGGAATACACCAAAGCGTAAACGAGATGGCTGGGCCCATTTCCGAAACTTTGCGCCTGGGCAACACAGTAAGATGATTTGCGATTAGCAAATAAGCGATATAGCTAAGTAGGCTAATAGTTGGTCAAAATAATTAAGAAAAATAATTACATAAAGCTTATCCAAAATGCCGCCCCTCTGCCCCCCCCTTGCTACGCCACTGGGTGTAGGCCTTTATTTGGGCATTCCATTTTCCGCCCACCGCCTATTATGTCACATCTCTTAAACCAATCATGGATTCGCAAATCACAATAACGAGCTCCAATTTGAAACTTAATGCTGTTTACTGGAAAAAAGAGCACTATTACACTATTATTCTGTAGTTTTGGCCCCCAGTCAAAGGTTTGACCAAGACGCGGCAAGGTCAGTGGTGATTGGTAAAATATAGAGTAAATCTTTCACACACAAAAACACCTCAATATCTCATAAAGAGTGTTCAAAAGTACGCGCATTCATCATCAAACATTTGCATTTTGGTTGTTCCTAAAATGTGTGGCCTGTCCGCAGGAAATTGCCCCGTAGAGTCGTATGATGTGACTAAAGACGCGTTTACTGAATGCTGATACGCCGCAAGGGATAACGATCATTACGTATGTAAATGTAGCTGGGTTTTTCGTGGCTTGCGAGCAAAAAAATAAAACAAGCAATGTGCAAAACATTGCCGCTTGTCGCGTGTCGGCAAATGCACTTTAGCACTATTGATTTTGAAGGTTGCCCCCAATCAGGATCGCAAATCGATTCTCAAAAAAGTAAAGAAATAATCGATATTCGATAGTAGTTTAACAAGTAAAAAATAAAGAATAAGATGATGGATATTCGTTATGACACTGAAAATTTAACGAACGCGCAAAGCATTTTCGGCAATGTGATCACCGTCATGCGGTAACCTGCAGGCAAACGGTGAACGTCGTGTGCGACTGTAGATGGGAAGCAGCTATTGCAGCTTTTTTTTTTATTTCATGTTGGATTTTTGGCACAAAAAAATTTTATCAGCAAAAAGAGGTATAATGACATACCGACCATTATTTTAATTTACTAAATTGAGCTTAAGTAACCTGGGCGAAAAAAAATTGAATATGGAATTATCGAACTAAGTCGAAAAAAAAAAGAAGTGAAGGCCATATGCGATACTCATTCAAAAAGTAACGACTTAAGTGCATTCGATGAACAAAAAATAAAGATAATTGCATTGTAATCTATCGATTTTTCGCAACCTTAAGGCGTGTTTGCCCATACACGGCAAGCGGCAACGCGACTACCGAATTTTTTTGTTTATTTCATTTTGACGTTGGACTTTGGTGCGACAACGTGGCAAAAACCACGCGATATCAAGGAATTTTATCGGTAAAATTTTTAACACTTCATCGCCCCGTAATTAAAAAATGTTTGAGATAACCTTGACGACGGAAGTGAAAAAATGCACGTTGTATTGTTACCACATCACTAAACAATCAGTTTGCTTGATACAGGCTAGCAATTTTTGTAGGAAGTGGCTGTTCTTGCGTAGCCGTAACATTTGTCTCTTTAGTTTATTTTATTACTTTTTCTCGCTCTGGTACAACAGGGGAGAGCGCGAATGGAGGATAACAAGCCGAAGACAAATGTTGCAGTCACCTAACCTCAGACTCTGCCATTTTTGCATCGCCTTAATCGCATGTAGTTGCAGGCCAGAATAATTTGCAATGGTAGTCGCATTGTCACTAGAACACTCCTTTACTCACAACTAATGTTACAGCCAGCACGTTAGATCAATTATTATCTACAGCAGCGGTTTTTAACCTTTTCACTTGCTGGCACCCCTTTTTCATCACCAACCAATTCTAGCTTCCCCATTTAGAATTGGAAAAAATATTCCTGCCCAAAAAGAAATGAAGACCGAAAAAAAAAAAAAGAAAAAAAGGTAAGCATGTCTACACCCCAGGAACCACTGATCTACAGTTATTGACAATAATAAAATTTTCTGGCTTTATTTCACCACTTCGTGCTCATTTAACTATCACAGAAAGCAAGCCATAAGTAAAAAATCGTAAGCGAAAAATTTAAAAAAAAATTAAATACGCAAATATATTTTAAAATCAAATTTAGATTTTGATGGTTTGCCCAATTCAAGTAGGAATTTTTGGAGTGACCTGCTGGTCAATTCATTATATTCGGAATTGGCATCTCCAACAGCATAACATACAGGAGAATTTCGACATGTCGCACCATTGTCATAACGCTCTAAAAACAAAACATCTAAGATTTTAAGAGATAACAAAAAATAATGTAAGTTTGAGTTCCTATAATTAGTCTAATCTGCAATGAACGCTTATTGGCATTCAAATATTATTCGGTCTTTTGCGTTGTAATTTCATACAGAGCTAGTTTAATTTTGAGAAGCTCGTTTCAAGAAGTTCTGTATGCTTATATGATTTTTCCAATAAAAGCTTCGATTAGTGTCACCAAATCGGTATTCAGAGCTTCTCTGCTTGACGTTCAGCAATGAGAACTTGGAGTAGAGAACAAGTCGGCAAGTTCGCTGGACGGTTGGGAAAGTCACTTAACGGAGTTTTACCACATGTGCAATGGGTGGATGGCCAGCAACTCCTAAGCAAGCTTGCTAGAACGCCTTGACCATTTTCTCAATGTGTAGGATAGAAATATCACTAGCCTACATAAATTGCGCAAATAGATAAAGCATAGAATGATTAGCCATAATGTTTTAGTAACATACCTAACAACTGGCTGCGTATTTCTTGAATTACTTCATCTGGATCTTTTGTAGAAGCACCAGCGATAATTTCCTCGATTACATGTGCCACATTCCACCCGTTGTCTGAAAAATAACGTAGGCCTATAGTAAGCTTGTATGATAATTAATGCTCTAACAAAGGACACTAACAAACTAATGCATTTAGAGAATAAAAATAGACATAAACAAAAACCAAGCTTATTGAACATTGAGGTTAGTTACTCCGTCCACATGTCCAGTGTTAAGTGAGCAGAAAGCCCAAGGGTTTGTCGCATCACAGCTAAATTTTTATATGTCATAATCACTTTTTAATTAAGTCAATTAAAATTTGGTCACGATGCGGAAAATCCGCGTGGGCTTTTAGCCAACTTAAACTGGTGTGTTGACTGGATAATTATAAACTAGAGTAGGCACTAAATAAGGATGTTGCAGGTGTTTGTCTTTGTGTAAACACCGATCAGTACGCTTTTAGGCCTACCAACACTTCGAAAAATCCCATGATTTTACAAGGTAAGAGAGAGAAGCAGTAGGCTAACACTTTTCTGCTTGCAAAATTCACTGCGGTAACGGTAGATTTGAAATCATTACCTCCGTGAAAAGTAGATTTTACTACCAACTGTATGCTGGAATCGGCAGCAGCATGCAAATACAGTAAATGCGTGTAATAAAAATTTCTTTTAGCATGAAACGAACGGCAACGTTATGCGCGGCAGTGTTTTGTTGCTGCATTTATCTTGTGTTTTTCCTGATGCTGCAACTTTGTAAGATCAACTTAACTCACACATGATCTTCTTCGAGCTTCGTAATTTGGAGTCAACGTCACTACCAGATGAGTTTGAGCTTGAACTTCTTCCAGATGATGTATTACCCATTTTAGATGCTCAAATGACTTTAAAAATCTCTTAGGATAGGAAAGTACATAGCTGGTTTGTCCGTTGGATACACGAAAATTATGAAATTTTTAGAGCTAATTCGGCAAAAAACTTTGGGGAGTTGAAATTGAAATATGTTTTGCAAAATTGTTTATTAATTTCATTGTAAGCTCACACTAATTTGTGCTGGCGTTTTGTTAATCTTGAAGCGACGCATTCTTTGATAGATTAAAAAAAATTTTTTTTCAAAAATTTATTAAGAAATTCAAAAATTTATGCTTACTTTAAACACCGAATGAAAAAGTAAAAAAGAAGCTGCCAAAATGAGTGAAAACTGGATTGCATTTAGCAATTATTTTGATATTTTCAGCTCAAATACTGTAAATTATTTGTTAGTTCTATAGATGGTTGTAATTTCGAAACTTAAATTTCAATTCCCTCATTATCTTTTCGTATCTCTACACATTTTATTGCATTTGTTAAAATAAACAAAAGAATAAAAATGTACAAGGAGAAAAATAAAATCACAGTAATCTTTAAAACTGGACATTTCGACAACATAGATTCAGCTGTCATCCTTAGCAGTTTCACCTTGCTATGAGACACTGCTGATGATGACAACTGAATCTATGCTGTGCAAACGTGTCCAGCTGAATTATTGTGTTTTAATTTTTTCATTACGCTATTTTTGTCCTTTGTAGACTATTCCGCAAGTGAACAATTTTTTTCAAATGATTAAAGAGCAAAAACAGTAAAATAATAATACTTCTATCACTTATTAAATTTTCCGGGTTTACTGTTTTTTTTTGACCTTTTTTACGTTAAAATAATACAAATTTAACCTCTTAGACCTACTTCTCCTACCAAAATGGAATATGAGCAAAACATAATGTTTCCTGTTTGCGACGCAATATCACCCATTTCAAAGAATCTTTTCTCGTGCAGTTTTCGAACGCGTACCGTAAACAATTAAAATTTAACAGTCAGTGATGTTAAATAGAGTGTGTATATGGCCTAAACATGTTATTGTCATGAAATAATACAACTCTAGCGTCCCTACATCGATTCAAAATCTTTCAGCTCAAGCCGTTGAACAAAACAATACGATTGTGTGATTTGTAAATTACAATAAAAGATTTTAACACAAACTGACTACTTTATTGCTTATTAATCAAGCTCTAATCAATTATCTTTTTGATTGATTTAATGCGCATATTTGGGTGAACTACTGTATGTCCTTATTCTTGGTGGAAAGCCTTGTTAGCTGTTACAAGGCAAATAAGGGCCAATGGCGTTGCCAGCAAGAAATTTCAGAAAATTCGGGGCAAAAATTTTTCCCAGTCCCCCAAAAGTTATCAAATTCACTGAACGATTCCTAAAAAAAGGTCTTTAATGGATAAAAAAGGCAAAAAAACTGCCACCTCTCACCCTCTGGTAGGGATGGACACTGGGGACACAGAACTTTTCGGGCAAGAGCTTGGAATCAAAAAATCTTATTTTGCAGTTGTGTGGGTCTGTAAGCATCAGAGCACCATCGTATATTATGTATAACTATATAAGCTTCTTAGATGAGGCTTGAAACTCCTATAACTCCATCTGAGTTTACTAATTTGTAAAATCACTTTTAGAATGTAATCTATCTTCATAACCTACCGTGCTTACTGAAATGATCGGATAAACTGGATACAATAGCCGACACCGAATTTCAGCAATTGAGCAAAATGTCTCATTGAAGAATGACGAGATTTGTGATGTCTTTTCTTTTGCTTTGGTCACCGGATAAGGAAAACTCTTCACTAGAAAGAAATTTGAAATTCGTATAAATCACCGCAAAAAGCAGTTTTGTCGATATATTGAATTATTTTTGTGCTTAGTGTGGAATTCATGACTTTTGAACTCCCAGAATGACGGTACATTTCTTGGCTCAATTAGGAAATAATTTGTCTACGTACTTGGTAAGGCTTTGGTAATAAGTAATTTGCAGAAAAAAGCTAATTTTGTTGTTAATTTATTGGCCTGTATTTAAGTTTTTTGTTGCAGTTACTATAGCAATTTGTGTAATACAACTTAACGCAACGCTTCCTGCCAATAAAAAATAACGCTTGTCTCATTATGGAGACAGAAAACACAATGACCTTATCTGTTTCATATTTCGCGTAATCTGATAAGCCTGCAACATTACTTGTAACAGCCATTCCGCCCGCCTCCTTGTTCCTCCTTTGTTTATTATCCAATTATTGTAACAAAAATCATTGTCTTTAATCGCCTTGCCGTGACAGGACCTTCTGCGTGCCTATAGCTATTGGGAAGCGGAAAATCCCTTGTACACTCTGACTAGTGACTAGTTCGATTCACGGCTGGAACTCACTTTCATTTACAAAACACGCTGCAATTTTTTGCAGTCTCAAACCGTTTAGTTGACTATTGTTGAGTATTTTTTTTTTCAAACGTTAATTCCGAGATTTCTGTCCATTGCGTTGACATAATCAGCAAATTATTATTTGAGCCTACTCAATTGTAAGTGAGCAATATCATGAATATTTTTTGAAGTAAAAAAAATGTTTTATTCCTCGATTTGTAGCCTATTGTATGTTGAGATGTAACAGAACCTAGAGCTCAATATTATTCTAGGCCAAAGGAAATTACACTTTTTTTCAATCCATTGTAACCCTTCGAATATTTGCCAAGTTTTCGAAGCTTTGGATTTGAATCTTGTTGCTGATACCGGCACCAAATCAAAATCAAATCTTCATTATACTAGCCGTATTACGCCGAAGCGTGTAACGAGTTGCGGGGCCCATCTCCGCGGCTTAGCGCCTGGGCAATCAAATCTTGATTATACTCGCCGTATTGCGCCGAAGCGTGTAACGAGTTGCGGGGCCCATCTCCGCGGCTTAGCGCCTGGGCAACACAGCTCCGAAGAAACGTCGCAACGGTGGCGAGTCGTTGGCGACACTGTGTCGATTTGACCGGCCCGGGAATCGAACCCCAGACCTCCCGCACCGTTAGCGTGCGCTGAGCAACTGAGCTAACGGCCGGTCTGTTGCTGATACCATCATTTAAAATTGATTGTTGACCATTTAGACAATGCAGCTTGGCAAAGAATGTTTAAAATGCTTGAAGCTATAACGAGCAGCATGCCTCAAACGCTCGGTCTGAATTCGTCTGGTCCTGCATCTGGTATGAGACCAGGTGCAAGCAAGGGGGAAAGAGGGCGGGGCCGGATTTAGACGATAAGGGGCTCGTTTTTATTTGCCCTTAGAGATTGGTCGCTAAAATAAAAATTTCAAAAAAATTTTAATACGTCAAAAAAGAGGGGGCCAGCAGTTTTCCAGTGCCCCCTGGCTACGCAACTGAGAACGAATCCTGATTTTTTAAAGAGGAGATTGGGCGGCAAGTGTCGAAAAAATAATCATGACGCAGTGTTGTGAGCCCATGAAGTATCGGAGTGCTAATGTATTGTTAATTTGGCATGCATGAAGTTTCTATAAAATTTGAGGAGACTTGAGGCCTATCAACCACTCACTGAATCTGCCAAAGGCCTTATAGCAGGAGCAGGGGTGTCTAAACAGACATTATTCCGTGAAAGTGCTTAAAGACCGAGTAACTTCGAAAGCACAATCGACTCAACTTTCCCCCTAAGGACAGCTTTAGTTGGTTCTGCGATTGTTACATAACAATAATGGTTCCAATTTTAAGTCGCAAGCTCTTCACTTGCCACTGTGCGTAAAAAAGAGACTGCTGGTTGAATTTATATACTGTAGTTACTAACTTTATGTGTGATTTTAGGGCATTTAGGCCATGTGAAACCATCACTGGCCGTAATTGACCACTGGGCCGAACTTATGATGTCTCTGCCATATGAGGGTGATTGACATTGTCTCGTTTTCATACCAATGCTGTATTTTTGATATAAATAAAGCCATTGATGAACAGCATGTGGTAGCGTTTCTTCGCACGCTGACAACAACAACAATTGAATTTGACAAACAAAGGTATGTTTAGTTCTAGAATTCACACTGCCAATGGTAGCTTAAAAATTAGATTTTTCTGACAGAAAACTGGGGAAAATACAGCAAATTTGAATATGCTGAGGCCTATAAAAGCTACTGAAAATAATTTATGGCTATTAGAAAATCAGCACTAGTTAGCAGATAGTCATTTTAAAGGTCAAGTGTTTAGTAAAGCCAAGCCAATTCGATATCTTGAGCCGAGTCAGGTACAGATTACTACTAGGCAATTTAAGGCTAGTTACCAGGCAATTTAAATCAATTAATTAATAACAGTCATTTACTGACTCAAGGCTAGTAAATGCTGCCGAGAAGTCAACATCATAAGCATACGCTAGCTTATGCTTAGATGCTTAGAAACCATGATTTTAACGTTACATGCTCGTCTCCAACTGCATTCTAGGAATTTAATTTATAGTCTCTTGAAAAATACTGAAGGTTCTTAGCATAAAAGTCTCAAATTTTGTCAGCAAAATAATTATCACTTTGAATCACGCCATCATTTACCATGAGTGCTGGGTGGAATTTTTATTATTATATGACATGCAGGAAGTGCATAATGTGTAAGTAGTTAATTTCTCTTAATCCAGGAAGTGCGGATCCAGGGGAAGGCAATCCTCCCTTAAAACATTTATACAAACTAGCTATAAGAGCTATTTTGCGTAATTCTAATTCAAATTCACCATAACGCAAAAAAAAAAATTTCACGCAGATCGGTAGCAGTGAAAGACCATCAGTGGTCCACTGCATTTGAGATGTCCGATGATTTGAGGTGTCCGATGTCCAAACATTATCACGAGTCGTAAATTCATAAAATTAAATTGCTCCTCTTAAAGAGAAATTTTGGATCCGCACCTGGTCTATGGATCAATGTTTCTTAACCTTTTTTTGACTACGGACCGCTCACCATTCTAACAAAATTTATCAACTCTTTCATAAGGATAAAAATATATCAAAAGTCGTCCTTCCTGGCCAGCTGAAAGGGAAGTCATGACAACTTCCACGTGTTGGGTCAGAGAATATAACTTCCTCCATCGCCAACAGTTGCAAAACAACTCCAGCCATGGGGTAGCGTAGAGCGGGACAGCGCTGTTTCGGGCTATTAACTCTCATCAATCGCACTCAGGTACTTCTTTTGGGGTATATAAACCCGGAGGGATGTTTGACTGATCAAGGTCAAGCATTCTGAAGAATGAGTATACCTTATATCTGAGTGCGGCTGATGAGGATTAATAGCCCAAAACAGCGCTGTCCGGCCTTGTGGTACTTTTTCGATCATAAGGAATTAAGCTTGCCACAGGTAACATAAATTCTTAAATAGCTCTGTGGAACACCCTCTGCTTTGCACTACTGAATGGTGGGCGCCCTTTTCGTGTTTCCAACGGCACCATCTTGAAGCATGCAGGATAGGATTTCACTTGCGACGAGGTCAATTCTTTTTCAGAACATCTTTGCACAATTAGAGCTAAGAAGTACCCCTTACTTTTTTGTTTATTTGCTTTTTTAACCTCCTATCACGAGAAAGCGACGGAGGCACTCTTAAGAGTTTCCTGTCATCTGTCTACCGCGCGAAAATGGGGGATTTTTATTAGTGCTTTTTCCAACGGTAAAACTGCTAAACTTGCCGACTTTTTCTCCACACTGTCCCTGTAATGCTGGTTGTCGAGCAGGAAAGCTGTACAATCAATTTGTAGGTCATTGCTTTAACCAAACCTCGAATTGAACCCGAGTCTACCGCTTTAGAGACAAACGCCTTATCCACTCGGCCATCTGATCTCACAAATGGCCAGACCCAATCCTCTGTTGCACTCTCACTGCACCATTTCAGTTCCACTTCATTTTGTTTCAACTCAGCTCCATCCAACTTTAAATTTTTTCATGTGAGCGCATCGTTCTATCTTGAACTGAAAGTAATCTCAATCTTTTTTGCCAGACGAAGGTCAAGACGTTGGAGATGAAATCTGTAAAATATGTGCCAGAAACAAAGGAGCTGACAGAACTATTAGAGATATCAAAACACACCTGTATGGAGGTAGGCAAAGTTTGTGTATGGTAGATTGGGTTTATAAGTTTAACAACGTCACGGATAGACTCTGACTCTGATAGTAGTCAAATCAAAATGGGAACATGGATATAAGCGGCGCTGCGAATTCTTAATCATGTTAGCGCGCCGCCGTCGCCTATCTTCGTTATGGGTTTGTTTTAATGAAGCCTTTGCAGTTTGGTGCCATTGCTGGCTCTATCTTGCATTTTTCGTGAATTTTTTATTCTGCACTTCTTTGGGCGAACCCTTCTTACTAAAAATGCTTCAAAACTAGTTGATTTCATTCTTAATGTAGGACTTCACCAAGTTTCGACCACAAAGCTATTTTTCCGACATAAGGACCATTCATCTTCGGTGCAGAGGGAGTTAACCCCCCAAACCTTTTCGACTTTTTACTCTTATGTGATGAGCAAAGGTTACATGGAGATGGAAAGACAGCTTTGAAAGCAGACGTTGTTAATGCTGCAAGTTTTTGGATTAAGCGAGTTGAAACTTGAACAACTAATTATTCTAAATTATATACCCTAATACTGATTTTATATACCTATTAAAGCTTGCCAGCTAATGATTTGATTAGAAACTATATAGGCCTACTTCAACGAGTTAAGATTTTGTGCTTTTGGCAGATCATGGTCTTGTAATTGTATTTTCTGGTACAATATGTTGTAAAACACGTTTCATTTAAGCTGTGGGCAGGAGCGCCGAGAGAAATTTCGGGCCCCGGGGCAAAAATTTCGTTTGGGCCCCTTGGTCAGTGGTATCCCAAAATCACGTGATGAGCAAAAAATGGGTCATAGCCTCCGCAGATGTTTGAATTTCGGCCCGAAATCAAAAAAACATCATCGCGTCCGCAGGCCGAAGTTTGAGCTGATAAATTTTGCATTCTAAACCTGACAATTTTCAACCCCGGGTCCCCGGACAGTGACCCCTTCTGCTCCCCCCCCCTCTCGGCGGGCCTGGTTGTGGGCAATAATATTGTTATTTTCTAGCAGTGTTTTAAACTTTCATTTACGATTAGATACTGGTTAATGCAGCTTCCTTATTTCATTTTTTCTGGCGCTTAGATAATCTCAGGGGCGGATCCTGGGGGAGATGAGGGTGATGCATCCTCCCCCCACCAGCCATTTTTAACAATGCTTTGGATGAATAAAATTTTTCCATAATTTCGAACCTCTTCATAACAGTATGCTGTAGCCGCCTTAAGCACGCATAATCGAAACTGTGCGAACAAAATACATCATATTTGGTGAATCATTCAAAAATATAGGCCGAAAATATGGACAAACTTTGCCTTGAAAACTGTTTAAAAAGCATTAAAATGGCCATTATAGTATGCAGTGTTTCAAAATTTTTTCGGGAGAGCATGCCCCCGGACCCCCTACTAGAATCCTTTTGTTACTTAAGTTGCTTATGTAACTCTGCCGAAAAAAACTGCGCTTGAAAAAAATGACGAAATTTGGTGCCCCTCCCTGAAAAAAATTCTCAATGCGCTTCTGACATGAAACATTTTCAAAGGGCATATTTACGCCCGTTTCCCAGTCTAAGCGTTTTAGCGTGCTTGTATTTAGTTGCTTTTTCAACCTAATTCAAAGTTATATCCCCCCGCCCCCACCAAAACTTTCCGGATCCGCTCCTGGATAATCTGTACTAGGAAATCGAGAATTTATTGCTGTTTTATGAGTAATTATTTAACGATAAACACTTTATGTCAATGTACTGTAGAGGCCTATAGCTTTAGTTTTTATAAAAGAAAACCTTCGTAAGAAGCTGGTGCATATTATGTTTTCCATCGCAGCCAAGTAAGCCTGGTAGACTACGTAAGGTTCAAAGGTAGGGGTCTGCAAACGAGAAGTCATAATCTAAAAAAGAACGCAGTTGTTGTATTTTTAATATTAATCTCAATACCGATTTTTTTCTAATTTTTTTATTATTTTTTTGAAGCCTCGAAAACGCAGCTTAAGTTTTTTTCATTAGTGAAGCATATGTAACATGGAAGATGACCTTGTTGGGCTACGAAACCTCGAAACTAGTTTCACTGCCCACTGCAGCAATTACTCGGCCAACTCCATTGTCTAAAAAAGTAGTACCGTGTTCTACTTAGCGCCCTCATGTGACTTATATTTTAATGAAGTTATGAAAGTAGGTGTCGCACTCCGAATATTACAGAATGGATACGTTTATTCATGACCATTTTTAGTCAAAATGAATGTAGATTTGCCACCATTTGCTTCTATGGCAAGAGCGCGAGGCTCGTCACAGCTAAAGAGACCAAATTGTTTAAACTTTCAAACTAAAGATAATATCAAAAGAATGGAAGTACTAGAATTGTTAAAAAGTATTAATTACCCTGTAACGAAATTAGGTTGGAATTGCTGACATGAAGTCAAGAAGCATAGGTATCACTTGCAAAACTAGACAATAGGTACGTGGTGGAATTAGAAGAAAAATTGAGAAACGTCAAGTCGATTTACAACTTACGACTCTATGAATCAGAAAATATTAATGTTATCCTTGGCTGGGTTCCCATACCTATGACTAATAAAGAAATTAAGACAGAGGTTGCGAAAAAAGTAGAAAAAGTGATTAAGGTTACAGCTAAAAAGCACAAAGACGGACTTCTATCGGGAATTCGCATAGTTACAATACCTAAGACTATGGTTAAATAGAATCCATTGCCTAGTTACATCTCCATTCTTGGCAATAAATTGTATGTCACGTATACTGGTCAAACAGTAACATGTAGATACTGTCAAGAAGCTGGACATATGCAAAGCATTTGCCTAAAAAAAAAACAAGATTTCCCACAACTTAGAAGCCAAACTACTGATCAATCTACCAGTCAGCTCGAGCCTGAAACTACGTGTGACCATTCTTTGAACCGCATTGATTCTTACAGTAGTTGTTCTAATCAACCGGTGAATTTGAGTAAAAGAAAACCCACTTAATAACGAACACAATAATGTTCCCCAACCACACTTATTGGAAAAAACTATCAGTACTTTCGAAACTACGGATACAACTACTACGCAAAACAACAATGACTGTTCTACCGAAATGTGCACACAGATAGAAAGTTCACAAAACTGGTGGCAAATGACAATACAGTTTCCATGCATCACCTGCCAAACTGAAATCTGGGTTGATGAAAAAACAGTCAAGACGACATGCAAAGGATGTGGAGAAGAGCAATATGTCGCTCGGCCTTGCTTCTCTGAACGTACATCGAACAAGCGATTTCCAGTGAACTTCAATGAACAACATACGGTATGTTCTGACTGCAATTCAGACATGGTTAGATTGCCATGTTGCAGACAATTTCGACCTAGTTTAATACTTGATAATAACATTTATGATTGCGTTAATTGTTCAAAATATTCCGTTGCATGCACTTGCACTAATATTAACTGTTTGCCACCCAAAGGATCTAGCTGGAAATGCAAAAATTTTACTTGTGGTCAGTGTACAGTGCATTGTGATTGCGGTAGACTGACCTACCAAGATCTGAAAAGCAAATACAATTGCATATGCGGTTATGAATTTGAATATGATATTGAAACTGGTATTGCAACTTATTGATTTATGTTTGTGATTTGCTTTTTCAATTTTTTGTTTACTATGTTTTGTGTTATATAGCTAGTTTCAATGCTAATGGTCTACGGCAAACTTTAAAATCGAAAAACAATTTTTCATTACCTAAAACAAAAACATTATGATATGATTTTATTACAAGAAACGCACTCGACATCCTCTGATGAGAAGCAGTGGGTATGTGAGTGGGGAGGACATATACTTTTTGCACATGGGAAAAGTCACAGAAATGGTGTGGCAATTCTGTTCACCAAAAACCTGAAAGTTGAATTCGGTTCTAAGTACTCGGATTCTGATGGTAGAATCCTCTTTTGTAACATTCAAATAAAGGATAAAAAAATTTCGTTGGCTTCAATTTATGCACCAACAAAAAACGAACCAAAATTTTTCGACAATCCTTTTTCCATTCTTTCAAAATTTTCCTAACACGATGTGGTTTTGGCTGGGGACTGGAATTTAGTACTA
Source organism: Trididemnum miniatum (assembly GCA_964006365.1). Lineage (NCBI taxonomy): Eukaryota > Metazoa > Chordata > Ascidiacea > Aplousobranchia > Didemnidae > Trididemnum > Trididemnum miniatum. The sequence goes on along the minus strand of OZ023251.1, from coordinate 9,937,688 downwards.
AATGATCAACTAGATAAAGATGAGGGTCCAGTACATACAAACAACGCATCAAAAGAATGTTTAAAATCATACATCAATGAACTCAATTTGATTGACATATGCCGTGAATTAAATCCATCACGAAAAACATATACCCGAACCCAATCCCAATCGCACACTCAACTGGACTGGAGATTTTTAACTGGAATAAAATTACGTCATCACATCAAAACTGCTAATGTTGACGCTAGCGTCAAATCCAATCACAAAATAGTTACAATAACTTTAAACTTAGATTCGGAAGAATGGGGTCGAAATTAAACAGCGACATCTTATTAGATAATGATTACACAGCAAGTACTAAAAAAGTCATAAATGACTTTCTCCTTACTAATCCTGAAGGTCACGTGTCACCACATGTTTTATGGGAATCCTTAAAATGTGTGGTTAGAGGAGAAACTATTAAATATTGTGCTTAAAAAAAAAAGAAACTTATTCAACAAAGGTTATTGCTAGAAGCAAAATTGGCCTTAGTTGAATCGCGTTTAATTAATTGAGATCCGTCTGACAAAAACGAGGTTCTTAGCAGTATTAACACTACTCGAAGTGATCTTGATAAGTTGATCGAAGATAATGCAAAAGGGGCTGCCGTTAGAAGCAGGGCAAGATGGACAGAATACGAGGAAAAAATACCAAGTATTTCCTTGGCTTAGTAAAACGAAATAGAGACAAAAAATTATTCAAAAGTCTTAAAAATGCACAGGGCATATTGATTACTAATCAAGCAAACATATTCAAAGAGCTTAATTTTTTTTACGAGTCATTATACAGTGATAATGAACAATACAATGAAGATCAATGTTATGATTTTATACAATCAATGTCGCTTCCCACAATAAACGAAACCCAAAAAACACAATGTGACACTCCTATAACAGAACATGAATGTTGGCAAACTATTTCCCAACTTGCCAATAACAGATCACCGGGACCTGATGGTTTTGCTGTGGAATTTTACAAAGTTTTTTGGGAAGACATTAAACGTCCCTTTATGGAAATTTAAAGTACTCCATTAGTACAAATCGATTTGTCCATCTCAGTACGAAGGAATAATAACTTTATTGCCCAAACCCGGAAACGATCGTTTCTTTGCCGCTAATTACAGGCCTATCACTTTACTAAACTGTGATTACAAGATAATTTCCAAAGTTGTCAACTACAGAATAAGTCCCTTCTTATCTTCACTTGTTAAAAATGATCAAACTGGTTTTATTATAGGGGTCATATTGGAGATAACATTAGACTAATGTGTGATATCATTGATTATGCAAACTTTAAAAATATACCTGGCGCTGTTTTCTTGATTGATTTACAAAAAGCGTTTGATTCTTTAAATTGGTCTTTTATTTTTGCTGTTCTTAGAAATTTTGGTTTGGATGATTTTTTTATCAGCTTGATACGAATTATTTATAAATAGCCAAATTGCTGTATCATCAATAATAACTTTTTGAGCTCTTATTTTGAAATTAAAAGAGGGGTAAGACAAAGTGATCCCTTATCTCCAACCATTTTTATTTTGTGAATTAAATACAAAGCGCTTTTGCTTTATCAAAGTCGTTTGTATAAGGGCTTGGCAACTGAAAAACACTGTTTTAAAGCATCTTTGTTTGCTGACGATACTGTAGTTTACTTAAACAGCAATCTGTCCCAATTCAAACACGTATTTGATGTTTTAAATGTGTTTAGTGATCAATCTGGGTGTCAGGTAAACATGAATAAATCAAATACTTTTTATATTGGGTCAAGTAGAAAAACTATTTTTAAACCATTAAATAAAGTCTCTTCAGTGGTGCTTAAAACTTCAAATCCATGAAGTAAATCCATCAACATACAATGCATTCTACCTAGCACCTTTAAAGGTGCTAGGTAAGGTGCTAGGTAGAATGCATTGTATGTTGATGGATTTACTTCATGGATTTGAAGTTTTAAGCACCACTGAAGAGACTTTATTTAATAGTCGAAACGTATCCCGTCTGGTGCAAAATAATATTTTTAAACCATTTTCTACTGATGGGTTGACGTGGCAGACAAACATCATCAGATACTTGGGTGTTAACATCTCTATAAATCATGATGATAATATTTCATTCGTTAATGAAAATTTTTTACCTTTTCTTAATGAAATGAAATCTATTTTAGACATTTGGACATCAAAAGGGTTAACTTTATTACGAAAAATTACCATCATAAAAAAGCATGGTCATACCTAAACTTGTCTACAAAGCCTCTAATTTGCCCGTAATCTTACCTGATTCTTTTATAAAACAAGTTAACCAAGTTTTGTTTAAATTTATTTGGGGCTCTAAATGGGAGAAAATTGGGAAGATCTCAACTATGTTGTGATATTGAGGAGGGAGGAGCTAAAATGATCGATATTAAACAACATAACTGGCACTACAACTTAAAGGCAGATTGTTTGATAACAATTATGCATCTGCTTGGAAAACGCTTGAAAACCTGCGCTTGACAGAAAGCTTATTTTTTTGCATACTGCGCTCTAATGTTAAGTTAACTAACATGATGATTGCTAAGTTGACTTTCCTACGTTTTACCCGTTCCACTTTATCGACTTTAAAATCCGTTGTTAATGCTTCAGAAATCCCCCCTGGTAACAAATTTTTGTGGTTAAATAAAAATGCCAAATATCAAAATAAGCCCTTGTTTATTGAAGAGTTTTTCAACACCTGCATTTTTGATTTTGAACAATTACTAGACTCCGATGGTAACATGAAGTCATATGATACTTTATCAGCAGATTTTGGACTAGCCCCCAATAACTACAGCTTTATGAAACATGTCAAAATGACTTCTGCTATTCCGTTGGCTTGGCAAGATGAAACACAATCCAACCAACATTTTCTCTTGTTTAAAGAAAAAATTATACAACTGGTGGCGTTACTGGGAAAATCCAATAAAACAGTCTACACTTTCTTAAGAAACAAAAATAAAGTTTTGCTGATTAAGCAACTACAGAAATGGTGTGAAATTTTGCAAATCTTACCCTCAAGTATTGATTGGTCTAAACTTTACAACAACAATTACTTCGCAACCAGGGAAACCAAAGTGCAATCCTTCCAAATTAGATTAAATTTGAAATCCATCGTAAAAAACGTTCAACTGTATGGTGTAGAAATTGTTGATAGTAATTGTTGTGTATTTTGTTTGGAAGAACCGGAGACTATCATGCACTTATTTTGTAATCGCAAATTTGTTCAAATGTTTTGGTGTGACGTGTCTGACTGGCTTTTTGTGAAATTTTTCTGCGACTTCAATTTTGAAAATAGACATAAATTATTTGGATTTCAAGAAGATAATGATATCTTTCAATTTATAAATGCATTACTGTTGTACGCTAGATTTTTAATATATCGGTGTAAATATTCTAAATGTAAACCCAATATGGCCCAATATTTCAATTTTGTAAACTCTATTCGGCAATCTGAATATTTCATAGCCAAGAAGAAACATGAATTAGATGTACATTTTCGAAAATGGTTATATTTGCGCTAATACATCGTGAATATACAATCTTGATTTAATTTTGCTATCTATATTTGCTTTTTGTTATATAATTTTACCGCAAATAAAAAAAATAAAAAATTCATGACCATTTACAACGGCAGGAAGTAAAAAAACTGAATGCATATTGAAATATGGTACATAGGGTTACCGCGAAAGCTTTCTTTTATTTTAAAGGCCCATGGAGGTGGCAGAGTGGTTAGTGCATTGAGCTGCGAAACTACTTTCGCAAGTTCGATTCTCAACTAAGTCATCTTCCATAATGTGCATACTTCACTTACTAATATAAAAACTTTACCTGCCATTATGTGGTTTCAAAAAAAAAATATATAAGCTCCTCCGTACTAAGTATATAAAATAAAATAAAGAAACAAAAAAATTTTAAAGGTAGGCTACATGGAGTTGGCTGAGTGGTTGGTGAATTGGGCTTCAGAACTGGTTTCGTTGGTTCGAAGCGCAACTAGGTCATCTTCAGGGGCGTATCCAGGGAGGGGCCGCCCCCCTTCGCCCCCGCTGAAATATAAGCTGAGGACGTAAAGATCTTTTTTTACTTGATATCGAGCGGTAAATTGGACGTCGAAAGATGTGAAGACCTTTTTTTTTTCTTTAGTCTTCAGTTAAACGTCGAAAATTGCAGCCCCCCCTTTTCAAGTTTCTGGGCACGCCCCTGATCTTCCATGATACGTAACTTCCCAACGTAAAAAACAACGTTGCAATTGTGTGGCTTAGAAAACAAAATAAATAAATAAACAAAAAAGCAAAATTTTGAAAGTCTTTTTGTATCTCTCCAGGAAGATGGCCCTTTTCTGTTGCTCCTAGTTTTTTTCCAATGCCATTTACGATAACAGTTGCTGTATACGAATTTTTCGTATTTTTGTTTCGCCATATACCTTCAGAACTGTTGTCTTCCCTTGCATTTTACTAGAAATTCGACTCAGAAGCACCAACTAGCGGTTGGAAAATAACAGACCCAACGGAATATAGGCTACTGCTATGGCCTTCTACAAATTTTCTAGCACTAGCTCGTTATAGAATCTGCCAAATGACTAGGGTATTTCGGAATCACAAGCTACAGGTTTTATGCTCGGCAAAGTTGGTCTTCTTCTACACAGCGTGTGTTTCACTACGGTAAAATCGAAGCTGTAAATGTGTGCTGCCAAAAGTTGCGAATTCTTTAGATTCCAACGGAAACCACTGCCCGCGACGCAATTAAGGACCTAATTTGGGAACCTTACCAAACCGTTTTTATGCAAATTCAGAACAATTTATAGAGATAGTTAAAAATGTCCGACTCCACGCAAATATAACTGAATTTTACTCTCTGTTTCTACAAACCTTCGAAGTAGCGATAGCCTACATTTCGTTAAGGTACAATTTTGTAAAACTGATAACATGTCTAAAAGTTTTAGCATAGTAACAGCTTGCCTTTCTATGAAAAAGACAATGCCGGTACTCAAACAGTGCATAATGTAGATAAAACAACCGCATGTGAATATTGTGAACAGACCAAAGCTACGAACTCTAAGCATTTTAATAGAGTTGCAGTTTGAGTTTGATAATTAAAATTTCTCTAGTTTAGGCAAAGTTTGAAACTGGGCAACTCATTTCGAGTGCCGAAATTTCTATTTATGAAGTTCGAGTTCTACAACAATACGACCAAGTTGTTCGCATTCGGAACTTAGCACACATACAACTATTCACATCAAAGCCCCGACAAATTAAGATTTAGGCCAGGAATGGCGAACCACTGACCCGCGGGTCACACTGTGACCCATGCACTTGCAGATTCCAGTGACCCACTTGTAGTTTCAAAACTTTAGAAAAATGTTAACAAACATTTGAGTGGTGATGAAAGGTGTAACTTTCTTTTCTCTGGCATTCACGACCTTTTGTTTTGCTCTTACATCCACCATTTGCGGGAGCTTTTGTGTTGTAAAGACCAATTTTTGCTCATTCCCGACAAAACTCTCATTAATATCATTAAATCCGTGACCCCTTTTTTTCATTTTTCAGATTAAGGTTTTGTATATGACCCAACAATTAGAAAAGGTTCGCCATCCCTGACTTAGGCTATAAATTGAAGCGGTTTTTCACGATAACAGTTCTTGAATTTCAGGCATTTCAAGAAGAGAAGAATCAATTAGTATGACGTCTTTCTTAGCAACCAGATTCTTCACTGCATTCACAGCCTTTTCCTTTTGATGTTCAATGCAAGATTGAGCAGCTTCGAACGCGATACTTCTGCTTTGCATTATTCGATCGAAATAGTGACACATAGCAAGTTTATGGCTGTATCTACTGAGCGTATACCATTGATAAACAGACAATAAAAACACAATGAAAAGTAACGCAACATCAAGCCAGAAAAAGAAAAACATTTCTCCCATTCGATGGATCTTGCATGCGACGCAACTTCTTTCATTTGGAAGAAAGCATCTAAAAATAATAATAGCTACTCGCTGTAAAGAGCATCGGCTAAAAACGTTCCTGAGGAAGGGCATGACTAGCAAAAATCTCAATTTACTCGTATACCGTGATAAATATCGTGATAAAGTGCATAAATTTCTAATGGTGGCCATGAACATTTTGTTACATCTAGGTACGTTTTAACCACTTTTAGGGGGTTTATATAAGAGTATTGACTTACCTGAAAAGACTTTGCTTAGAGTCTCCGAGTTTCCAAAAATACCATGTGACCAAAAAAATGACGTTTGCAAGTGCTAAAACTGCGGCGATAACATGCTTCAGAAAATATACCGTGGTCAAACGAGTGTTGGAGAAATTTTTGGGATGGCTCCACTGATACAGTATACATGCCAGCATATTGTAGTAGTTGATCTGCGGCTCTGTATATTTTCTTATGAATGCAAATGCGCTGGCTTGAAAAACTAGAAAAAGTTATCAATTTAATCTGTTCCTGAAATAGCTCAAAAATACAAAAAGTGCAAATCATCAGTGAGTTGCAGAACAAAGTTTAGTCAGGAGGAACAATATATAAACACATTAAACCTCAAAGCTGGACGTTTCGACAACATAGATTCAGCTGTCATCCTTTCAGTTTTCTACAGCCTTGCTTACACTGCTGATGATGACAGCGGAATCTATGTTGTCGAAACGTCCAGTTTTGAGGTTTAAAGTGGTATTATTTTTCATCCTTAAGCTATTTTCGTCCCCTATTTATGGTATTTCAAAGTTTAGCAAGTAAGCGGTGTCAGTTATCAGTTTTGGTTCAGAGTTCAGTCTAATTGTTTCGGTCCGTTTATTTAGGCCTACGTTAATGCGAACCAATTGATGTCACAACCCCACCTGACACAATGTATGGAAAATACTCCAAAGAAACAAAATTTTCGTAGCAAAACATTGAAAATAAATGTCGATCTTTCATGTTTCCATTCAAAAAATTGTTCCAGTATCTTTGATATTTTGCCATGAGTGAATTTTTAAGGTTTTTATCAGGGGAGCATTCATCAATTATCTGCAAGAAATGTAGCACAAATTTTGTCATCGGTAGCCTAATGACATTAGGCGTTTACCGGCAAGGCACACTTTTACGTTGCAGTGCTTCTTCCTACCAGGAAGTTTCGTCAGGAGTTGAGGTCCAAATTTTAAAAAAGGTAGGGTTTTTTACGAGTGCAAGTACTTAGGAATAATGGTAAAACGAAAAGTTCGTGGAAAAAAAAGTTGACATGTATGTAAAGTGGGGCAAATGAAGTGTGAAAATCCATTAAGAAGGGTCAAGGGCCATGGCAAAATCTCTCATTTAAAAATGCTCTTGCTGCCTCTACGTTGCACTTAGCTAAGAGTTTACTCACTGCTTGACACGTCATCAGAGCAAGTTTTTGTTTCGCTCTGGCTGTTTCACCTCCATTAACATCTTCGCTTACTGAAATGCAAAAACATGCAACTAATATAAAAAGCAAGCACTACGAATTTATGAAAAATGATGTACTTCAATTTCCTTAATAGCTGAGAAGTGAAAAATTTGAATTTTTTGATATGTTCACTGTTAGCGTTACTTGTCTAGGCGACAAATTGCTTGCGTCAATTTTGTCTGTTTTAAATCGTTACAAACTGGCAGATATGTCGACGGATTGGATTAGGATTTGATAGGAATAGAATTTTTGTAAATTCACGGGTTATGGAGCGGATTAGAAATTAACTATTACTAAATGGAATGTATAAAGCTAAAATTTTCAACAGAAAAACTGCTGATTTCAACGCAATTATTGTTGATATCTTGTTAATGAATTATTGTTTAGGATTCGGATTGGGTGGTAGAAAAATTTAGGAATAGGATTTGGTTTTGGATTTAAGACTATAAGTTTACGGATTTAGATCGGATTAGAGTTTTGAAATGTTTAATAATCCGCACATCTCTGCAAACAGATACAGATGACTTTCACGCGCTAGTTCACACTCTTGCTCTATTTACTCACTTTCAGGTTCGTTGTCATCGTCGCCGTCACTTTGAGGAGAAATGTACTTCTCCTTACCGTTGAAACTAGTGCTCTCTTCATCAAATGGTTCGTCTTTTCCGTAGCGCCCTCGTTCGATTCTTTTGAACATTCGAAACAAAGCTTTGAGAAACCATTTCATGAACTTGATCTGTCCTGTCAGTCTTGCACCCATGTAAAAATGCCAGAAACTCCAGCATAGCATGAACACGAAAATCTAAAAACACAGCATTTGAACAAACACAAAAAACACGTTTAACATATCCACAAGCATTGGCGTAGCAAGTTGAAAGGGTACGCTAGTTATGTGCTATAAACTTGTTATGTGCTATAAATTATGGGCTATTTTTTTTGGTAAAAAATACAAAAGTTTTTAGCGGCAAAAACTGCAAAAGCCATCAAAAGTCTGATATATTTCAGTCACTTGTCAACATTTGTTCCTTTTTTACTAAAATGCGAAGTCATAAAGGGGGGGGGGGGGGGGGGGGGGGCATGGCATAATGCCCACCTAAATAGCTTTGTGTACACACAGCTTATATACCGGTTGTTAATTCCCAGCACCACAGTTCAACTGGTACTTAGCCTATCATTTATTTAAAAGATTGTTTTCTACGAATGATATTGACTATATGTTTGCCTTTAAAAATTTTTCTCGCCCAAACTTCTTCGTACGCATTGTAACACCTGCTTACAAGAACATAAGAACATATCCAGAGAAGGTAGGAAGTCAAAGTATACAAGTCAAAGATTTAGTGTAATCTTTTTTTGAGCCACATTATTGCAGCAAGAAGTTTTGCAGCGTCTCGGCGCCCCTTGGCAGCTCCATGCATTGATATGCATATTTTGGAATAAAAGTCAAACAAAATATTAGGCCCTTGTCGATGCAAAAATTAGTTAGTTGAAGCTGGTACAGTGACGTAATTGGTGGCTCCACGGGGAAGGGGGTAGGAATGAAAGGTATAAGCATCTTGAATTTGCAGTTGTAGAATAGCTGCATATGCATTAGTATTTTGGTACGTGTTGACCTCACAACTTCAAGATAAGCATTTTGTCGGCTCCAAGCCTCCCCCTAAAATTTGTGGATTCGCCCCTAGTCGTACGTGCTTACCTGGCCCAGAAGAATGAAGGGAAAGCTTTCGTAAAAAAACTTGATTTCTTTGTGATTGTTAGTAACTTGTGCATTGTTGAGTGGTACTTGCTCTTCACAAAGCAGGTGGTTCCTTGTGGTATTGGATCCCCAGCAAAAGGAGTCGGTGAAAGCCGATTTTGCAACATTGATACAAGTAGTTGAGGGAATACAGGTGAGAACAGGTCCTTCAAAATTTTAACAGTGTTTCATTTTCATCTTCCTCTCACAAGTGAGCGACAGAGGCGCCATACATAGTGTTGTTAAAAAAACGTTTTTTTGCTTCATGTTTTTTATTGTTTTTTTTTATTTTTTATGTTGTTGACCATTTCATAGCTAATTGAGTAGTCTACCCCGTTTTGGCTTGTTTTCAGCTCGAGATTGAGGCAAAACAAGACTGTTTTTAATTGTATCGATATGTTATTTGCAATGTCAAGTTATGAATAACAACAGAAATATACCCTGCACTTATTGCTCGGTGCTAACGATGGCATTTATGGCATGACCATAAACCATTTTGGGTGCCGTAAGTGCTAGTCTGATTAGCCTAACTAGCGTTTCCTCCCGGGAAGTCGGGACAAGTAGTTTGGGGTTTTGAAGTTTCTCATTTTTAGGAAAGTTTATGTCGGGATCCCGAGAAATGTCTCTACATTAGTAAGAATTTCAGTGGTACTGATATCTATCATTACCGACATAAAAAATGCATTAGTTTTGCATTACTGCAAATTAAAAACTTTTTTGCTTACTAAAAATTATTTTTTAAATATCGCAAAATTTTTATAGACAAAATGCTTGTAAGATCGAAATTTTTTCTTCAATTTGTAGAAAAAATGGAAAAAATCAAGCTAAGTTTGTCAAAACAACATAACAAAATGCTAAAAATTAAATCTGAAATGCTGAAAATCAAAAAAATGTCAAAATAATCAAACTCGAAAAAATTTCCCGGGAATTTCCGAGAAATTTTTTGAAAATTTCTCGTTTCCCGGGTAGTTGAAAATTCGAGAAAAAAGCAAACCCTAAGCCAAGCCGTTGGCAGGACTTTTTGTCGGTCCGCTGACGGTCCAGTTCTGTGAAAAAAGCAATTGGTTTTTTCTAGCATTGGGCCGCTAACGAGGCGCAAGACCATTATTGAAAACCCTTTAAATTCATTTATATTTAATGATACGCTCAAGCAATTTAATTTTGCAAACTAAAGCTTTCTTTGTTATGTAACTTGTGTTTAGTTTTTGCTCTGCAACTTCAGGTTAGGTGCAGCGAGTGCAAGTCGTTTGACTGGCTCAATGTAGATTGGGTTTGATCTTTGAACGTATCAATTTGCGGAAGGTTTCTGTGGCTCGCTATCATTTTGACATTTGAAAACAGAGCAAGAAAGCATATCATATTTGAAACTACAAAAACGTAAACACACTCAGTTGTAAATCAAAACGTACGATAGAGTGCAGAGCACATTGTTGCGCCCCTTCACTGATTTTGACATTTCGTAGTAAAAAATTAAAAATCTTTTTTTGTGTACCGCTGCTGACGCAATGAATTAATCACCTTCGTTATTCATCTCTTATTGCGATAACTGGTAAAGTCGTAGCTCTAGGTTAACATATCTGGGAAAAAGCAAACTGTTTTTCCCGATTTGATATTAAAAACAGCAAAGAATGGGTCCTTTTATAGGAAGGTCACCTATTTTCCGATAGTACCAATCGTACTCATGTTGTTGGCACAGTAAATAAAAAGAGTATTAAAATCTAACCTTGATTCGCATTAACTTACAATTTCAAAAAGCGTGTGACCGAAATACTCTCCCCATAAACGTGTTTTTCAGCATTTTACTCAAACCCAAATGTTCGCAATAGCAATTCGCAGCAAAATTACGTAGCACTTTATTAAAATGTATCTGTTAAACAAATGAGTATAACAAAACGCCTAAGAATAAAAAAACGTGCTTTTTTTACAAAAAAACGACTCGTTTTTTCTGACTTACTACGCACGTCCTCCTTTAAGACCAAAAAAAATTGTCCTTCGAGGATGCCAAAAAATGGCCAAATGTCCTACTTTTCGGCATTATGATGATTGATTGATTGATTTCTTTATCTTTATACCCTCCTATGACGAGAAAGCGGTGAAGGCGCTATGCGTAGGACGAATCCAGACTAGCTTAGAAGTTGCCTTTGTTTCCAAGTTTTCCAGATAAATTTTCTTCTGACTTCTTTAATTTGCTACTTGTTGCTTCGTTAGATACCACCTAGCAGGGAAAATCATCGTGAAGCATTTTATCCGAAAATGCAAAACGCAACAATGAGGCTTGGGGAGGACTTTAACCGTGTACCGGGCGACCATGCTGGCCGTCGCAAAAACGTCGCTTCAAATCCTAACGCTACGCAGCCGAGGCCGTGCTTTACCGATAGCGAGAACCTTTCTGTAATCTGTAGGCGTGTATGAATGCATTAAGAAAATTTTTTAGAAATATTGTGATGGGGGTTTAAGAATCTTTTTTCGTATTAGGGCACATGCAGGAGAATTGGAGCGATAACTGCTTGTAACCTGCACCTTAGGGAGCCAGATGGTGAGACACGCGTATTGGCGTCCCTCTGCTTGCGCTGCTGCCTACTAGAATGTACCCTTAGTAAGGAATCATAACAAAAATGAACAAGAATAATCAAACTTACCAATGATGACAAAAATGATTGTAGGAATTGCTAGGAAAGCAATTAGATACATGCTGACGAATTGTATGATTCTATCCATCCCCAAATCGATGACAATTTTTTTCTCATGTTTTTGGGTTTGTTTCTCGAAACTTTCCATCGATGCGTCTACCACTGAATCCATTTTGACAAAAATGCTTTATTTTGACGTAATAAAAAACGCTTTTTCTAAATTGCAAATTTGAATTTATATAATTATAATTCAGTCAAAATTTGCTGGTGTAGTGCTGTCATCGTGGTTCCAAATTTTCAAAATTAAGGTGTTTAGTTCAATTCTTTTACGTTTCAGACAGAAAAACTTCATTGGCATATAATGTCCCCATAAATGATCTAACATTTTCCACTGTTTCAAATCAGCGTTTCGAACTCGCATCCTTTTTTAATCGAATTCAAGTTCGAATTCAGTAATTTTCATTGAGTTTACGCTGAGTTCAAGTAGTTTTTGTTGGGCTTAGGCTGAGTTTAAGCATTTCTGTCAAGTTTAGAATAAATTCAAAATTCAACTAACTTTTTTCGAGTTCGAGTTCTGGAAAAAAACAGAGTTAAGCGAGTTCAAGTTCAAATTCGCAGCCCTGTGTAAACCTGTTAAAGTTAGGGTTAGCACAAATCCTATTTTTTGTTCTCGACCTATAGATTGAGTCTCAGGCAGCTTGAATTACACTTATACTTTCCTCAAGTTAAAAATGTTTTTATTTATGTTAAAAAAAAACAAACTTCTCTATCAAAAGTTTTCCTAATTAACGAGGACCGCACAAATTTGTGGCATATTTCAAAACAAATAAAGCAAATATTAGTGTTTAGGGCAAAAATAATTATTGCATTCGATGATATTAATCATGCTCAACAACAGTGCACTTAAAAATAGTGAAACTATAGGCCTAAATCTGGGTTTTCGTAAATATGCGATATAACATTCCTAAAGGAAAAAACAACCCTAAATTTTACTTTATCCTGGTGATGTATCTGTACTCGCATGAACTGCCTGCAATTAAAACTGGCTAATAAGGTTGTGGTTCTTTCGAAAATTAAATTTTGTTCTAGCTCTCGTTTGCTTGACATTCAATTCACATTAAAGTTCGAATGTTTTTGCTTTTGAAAATTGCTAACTTTATTATCAAACCAAATAAGTTTTAAACTTTTTTTTCCCTGTTAGAGATGTTAGAACTAGGCCAACAAAACTGCCAAGAACAATTCCATGCTTGCGCTTTTGCATTTGAATTTCGTAAAAGTATATTTTCTGGTTTTGCGTAGTTCGGTCTGACATCTCATCATCATTTTTATCCTAGCCGATTCGGTCTTCTAATGAACTAGATGCTAATATTGCACAGCACTCCGCTTGGATCGGTGTCGTGTTGTGTCCCGAAGATTCCTAGGTTGGGGTTACTTAAAGTTCTGAAAATTGTGTAAATACATTAATCTTTGTTTGCCGCGAGCACGTTTTTCATGAAAACGACCGCTGAAACATAAGTTTTCAAGATTGCCTTTTCTGAGAATACGTCCTATAAACTTAAGTTGTCGTCTTTAGATCTAGTAAGCTATCATAGAACACATTCTTCGCTTTTCGTAATTTTACTTCTGGGCCAAACTACCAACTGTTCTTGGTAGTTTATTGTTTCGGAGTGTTATTTTAGAGTGTAAGACAATGTTTTGATTTTGTTAAATAAACATGTCATTATAATATTATGCGAAGTTTTTCCCGACTGATCAAAGGAAAAGAACAACGATAAGAACGCCACTTTTGTTTAAAACAGACGCTCTTCCCAGGTTAGGATTGCTAAATAAACATTTCCATATACTTCTAGCTTCCAATCCAAATTCAAGACAATTAACTCACTTTCGGGATCAGGTTTTACATAATGCAGCTCAGATGGCCGAGTGGTAAGAGCGTCTGCCTTTGAAACTGTAGACTCGGCTTTGATTCCAAGTCGCGTCAAACCAATGACTTTAAAACTGGTATTCCGAACTTCTCTGCTTGACGCTCAGCATTAAAGGTACAGTGTGGAGAACAAGCCGGAGAGTTTACTTGTTTATGTACCGTTGGGAAAGGCACTTGGCGGGATTCCCCCATCTTGGTGTGGTAGACAGACGACCAGCAATTCTGAACAAGCTCGTTATAACGTTTTGATCGCTTTCTCGTGACAGAAGCAGTGTGCGAAGTAGGGAATTTTTACTACGGGGGATGTTTTTGTCTACAATTTTGCCAGAATTCTGAATCCAAATAACAAGACAATACTGCGAAAATGGTATTTATTGTTCATGCATGGGGGCGATGCAGTGGCGTAGCAAGAAATTTTAAAAGGGAGATCGGGCATCATTTCATCATTTGTTTTCAAGCGTAGTTTTTTTCAGCAGAGCTAATTGAAGCAGATTGAAACACAAAAAACTTTAGGGAGATCCGGGGGTATGCTTCTCCGGGAAATTTTTGAAATATTAGACGCTGAAATGGCCATTTTAGTGCGTTTTAAACATTTTTCAGGCAAACATATGGTTTAAAATTTTTGACCTTAATTCTGAGTAGGCTACTTCACCAAATATGGTGCATTTTGTTCGCACATTTTCAATTGTGCGTGCTTAAGGCCTGAGGCTTATTGTTATCGAAGAGGTTCAAAATCATGGAAAATTTGTACTTATCAAAAACATTGTTGAAAAAGGCTGGTGAGGTGAATAGATCTGCTCCTCCCATTTCCGGCCCCCTGGATTTGCCCCTAGCCATAAGCCACAAAAGCCATCAAAAGAGTCTGGCATATTTCAGTCACTTGGCACAATTTGGTTTTTTTACTAAAAGGCAAAGTCAAAAGGGGAGGAGCCATGGCACAATGCCCCCTAAATACGCTTCTGGAGAGATGTCATTGGTCAATGATCAAATTAAAACAGTGGTGGAGGGCATACTGCGTGTTTGCATATCACCAGCACGATCAACAAAAATTATCAACGTTAGAATTTCGAAAACTTCATTAGCTTTGTTTTAGGCAGGTTTTTGTTTAATAAATAAAGCAAGGGGTTTGGGGGGAGAGCAGCAAGCTACCCCAGCGTGATCCGGGGCGGAGCCTCAGAAGGTATAGCATTTTCTTAATTCATACTTTCAATCTCAAATATGATCTGAAAAAAGTTAGAGAACCGCTGCTTTCACTAGCACTTATAAAAAACTGCTGACGTGTTGTAATGTTGATGAAAAACAAACTGTTCTGTTCTGTAACAGGCGCACTGAAAAGGTTGTTCTTGATTAGTTTGCGAAGGAAACCATAATGGCTACAAGATATGCTGGAAAGTATCGCCGCAGTCCGTACCCATAAGCAACACGTATAAAAACATTTAACTTCTTACGGTACTTATCACTAAGGGGGACGTTTTGGCATCCCCCCAGAAAAAATTTTCCTTTTTTGCTGAGGGGGGACGACTATTTTCACTGGAGGGGACATGTCCCCCCATCTCCCCCTACTTCGGACACTGGACAGGAGTATTAATACGCAACCAAATACAAAAAAATACATAAAAACTGCAAATATATTTAAAAACAGACGTTAAACAATCCCAAAGGTTTGCGGAATACGTCTGCGGCATGATCAAGCGCTGGCTGCGGTTACCGACCTTTTCTTCATCATTGCCCACTCTTGATGTGACTGGCCCTTTATTATAGCAACATAGACCATATCCGCGCATGTTTTAAACTAAACGAAACCGAAATATATTACAAAAATAATCCGTTAACTCTAGCGTCATCGCGCGCAGGTTACAAACCGTACGTGACGGACTCGATTTACGGCTGAAGCCGACCCACTTTTGACGTGCATGCCGGAAGTAAAATGGTAAATAGGAAGCAGGCAACTCCTCAGCGAGTTCGTTTTAGCGCCTCTGTCCCGACCTCTTTCGAAAGAATACGGTAAAAACCCCAACAACACTAACAAATAGATTTTTTAGTTGCGAATGTTTTAAGTTTATATATAGAATAATAATAGTGAACCCTTTTTCTAACGTGATAAGGATTGCAAAATAATTTCTAGATATTCCTTTTTTTAAAAGATTTTGTTTGCTGTATGTACTGTAGGTCCAATTGCTTCCTCAGAAAGCTTTTACTAAAGGACGTAGAGTCTTCTCCAAAAAATAAAGACTATGCGCGCCAATTCGTCAGTGATCTAAAAAAAGCACTAACGGCTGTATGTGGGATTGAAAATATTTTGGACGAGCAAAAACTATCTTTGGGAGGAAAAATGTCCTCTGTTGCTCACCCTCCTTGAGAACAAGCCTGTGAAAATCCCGTTTGAATTAAAAGAATAATTGTAGCAGGTGCATGGGGCAGGTGTTGCGTAGAAATCGGCCTAATTCAAGTCCAAGATGTTGCCCGTCTGATTTTCTGAACAACATATTTTTTTCTCGTTTTTTTCCGTACTATTTTAATTGCTTTTATGCAAAAAACAGTCTGAGAATTGATAATCCTAAGCATAAAAGCATTCTCATCAAAACTTTAATATAGATTAAGTCTTACACAATAAGTTTAACACCTCAGAAGCAACAACTTTTCAAACGAAACAAGTGCATTACAAGCTAAATACAGTAGATGTAAAATGAGACAAAAATAATCACTTTTAGCCTTTAACATATACGTCAGCGACATGCCTTGCGGTGCCGCAGGCAGGTTGTTGTAGATCCTTCGAGTCGAGTTTGATTCATGGCTGGAGCAGATCGCATCTGACATGTATGCATCATGCAAGATGGCTGCTGACTCCAAGAGCACAAGCTCACTTAGCAGTCTCCCTTGATTTTAATTATAGTCCTAGTGATAAAGTTTTGTTCAATATTATTGAAAAAACACTCAGTCCTCATTTACTATCATAATCGTAAAAACATAGCACCAATTACAGCGCAGCAAGCCCGGACAAAAATAGATTAAGGAGGAAAAGTGCAGCGATTAAATTAAACTAGTAAAGAAAGTAAGAGCGCTAGCGCACGCCACGCAAAAACTAGGCTATACTAAGCTATTATTTTTTTGCCGTGTTGGCTTCTTTATCTAGCTTCTGTATTTCTTTTTGCTTTCTTCTATCTTCCTCATCGATGCTGACTTTGCAAGGTCGTTTAATTTTTTCAAAGTAATGGCACTTTGCTAAGTCCACACTTCGTCTGGTTGCGAACCAGTGTCCAACACTCATCACTAATACAAGTGACAGCAAAGTAAAATCGAGCCAGAAAAAGAAAAACATTTCTCGTTTGCGGTTGATTGTGCATATGATGCATTCTCCTTCAAAAGGAAAATAACATCTAAAAAATAAATATTTGGCAACACATGCAACAAAACTGATTTTTTCATTTTTACTCTCCCGTCACGAGAACGCGACGGAAGTGTTTTGCGTAAGACAAATCCAGACTCGCTTAGGTGTGGCTCTTGTTTTCGAGTTTTCCAGTTGAGTTTTGCTTGTTGATTTCTTTATATTGTTGCTTGTTAGATTCTACCGAGCAGAGATAATTATCGTGAAGCATCTTATCCAAGGATGCAACAACGAGACTTGGGTGGGAGTTGAAGCATGAACCTTGCGATCATAGTCGTCGTAAAACCAACGCTCCTAACCACTACGCCATGAGAATCCACGTAAAAAAATTTTTATCTTTCGAATATCGTCTACCAAGTAGCCTACTCGCCAAAAAGTTGGTCGTTAAGCCAAAGGCAATTAAGAGAAAACTGCATAGCTGGTAGACTGGGTTCTATTCTCAGTCGGGTCAAACCAAAGACTTTAAAACTGGTATCTGCTGCTACACTTGCTAAACGCTCAGCAATTAAGTGTAGCACGGAGGATGAAATAAACAGAGAATAAAAATACGTCAGTGAATTCTTGACAAAATTTAGTCCTGGCGCTAAAGGAACTTATTTTTTAAGCGCAATAAAAACCACACAATATTTCAATATTTAAACTTTGATAAAAAATCTTTGTTACAAATCACTATAGTCACTGACCTGTATAAGCTGGAAGTGTTTTTCTCACCTTCTATCAAAAACATGAGATACCACACCACCAAACCAGTCACGTTGGCTAGCGCAAACAATGCTGTGGCCAAGTGCTTGGCAAAGTACACTTTGGTGAGGCGAATGTTGGAAAAATTTTTTGGGTGGCACCACTGATACAAGATGCAGGCCTTCATGCTGTAAAAGTCGGTTTCCGGTTCTTTTTGAATATTTTTCTCTTGCTCACTTGCTTCAAATACTAACCAAATAAGTTGGGTTTAGTACAAAGCAGTTGCCAGTTACTAGCTTCATCAATCTAATTACTTGCTTTAGCCACTATTCCAACATTGCCTAAAATAGCTACAAAGAAACAAAAATTTACCAATTTTGGATGCAAAGAGCAGACTCAGCATTTTTTACGGGGGCTACGAGAATAGAAAAAATGCTTATTCCTTTGTATGTCCGTTTAGAAGTGCAAAGTACTGTATACAAAAGTGGAAACCTGGCTACTTGGCGTTAGGGTGTCAGTTTCAGTTTCGGTGTGTTGAAACCCAGATGTCAGGTTTCACTTTTGGTTTGGCTGTACGGCTGTTGAAAAATCGGTTCCAGTTTCGGTTTTAGTTCTGCTTACGCGCAGCTTCGGTTTCTGGGTTTCAGTTTCGGTTTAAGTTTTATCCAAGAAAGTTAGTTTACTGTGAATACGTATTATTTAAATCCTCTACTTCTTGGCGTTTTTGTTTCATTACGATAATAAATAGCACCTCAGATGGCCGAGTGGGGAAGCAATTGCTTCAGAAGTTGTCAACTTGGGTATAATTCCGAGTTCGGTAAAACCAAAGGCTCAAAAATTAGTATTCATAGCTTCTTTATTTGACGCTCAGCATTAAAGGAACTGTACTGGTAATGATGGTGAAGACAATTTTAAAAACCCAAAACCTTAGAAAATTTTGAACAGGTTTAGTTTCAGTTTCGATTTTGACGTTTCAAGAAAAAACGGTTTTGGTTCAAGTTAAGGTTTTCAAAATTTTGGCTAAGTAGGTGTCAGTTTCAGTTTGGGTGTTTAAAATTTTCTTTAAAACCGGGTTTTCAGGTTTAGGTTTAGGTTTGAGTTTCCACCCTTGACTGTATACTAAAATAGAATATTTATATTAAAAATTTAGATGGGGAAGCGGCTTGAGCTTTTTGTTTTCCCCAAAATCCGCCAATAGAATGTCATTATCACCACTCATTACTAGATAGAAATAGGCAAAGTTAAATAGCTGACTATTAAGGCTTAACACTTTCATCACTTGTTTGAATTGTTACAACTAGTCTCTCGCAAAAAGCTTTTGACCGCCGCCCGCAGAATGCGAGAAATCATGACGAGAGAAACAGCTACGACAGCCACCGGTTAATTTCTTACTTGAAAGCAGAAAAGGTAGATATTCCATTGAGGCAAAGTTTTCGTAACAGAATATGGAGAAGAGATGACGGTCCTTCATTTTTCCTGTCAATAATTGGAAAAAAGCGTCTTTGCAAGATTTCCAAATTGACCTTTTTCTTGATGGTTTTGGTTTGTTAACAGAATTTTTCTAAAAACAAGATGTTTTTTGCCAAAAACAACTACAGCCCTTTGAACAAACAATCTTTTCAAAGTTCGGATGAGCAATTTACGTTTAGTCTTGGTTGAGATTGTGCTTAAACTGCAATCTTTGAAGGAGACCATAAAACGGAACAGCGCTGTTTCGGGCTGTTAGCCCTCATCAGCAGCACCCAGATAAAAGATGCGCTCTTCCTTCAGAATGCCTGACCTTAATCAGCCAATTGTCCCTCCGGATTTACACACCCAATTTGTGATGACTTCCCATACTAAGTAGGCCAGGAAGGACGACGTCATTTTACTGCATTCTTCATGTTGCGAAAAACCTCGTTTTGACGATTAACCATCCAATGTTGCGGGTTCGATTTCAACGAAAGAACCTTAGCGAAGTTGTCAAGGTTGCTTCAAGAAAAAGTTTTTAGTTTCATTTGTATTCTTTTTGTGTCATAACAGTCTATAATTATTTGAAATTTTTTTTAATTTTTCCTCTAAACAAGCAAACTAACTTTTGTGGTGGTAACTTCTACATTTTCTGAACTTGTGATTTCTTTGTTTTCTAAACAATAAATAAATTTTAAGTTAAAAGTAGATAAAACAAATAAAATCTGCAATAAAAAAAATTCAAGACTTTTTTACCGGCATCGATAATAAAAAGATAAACGGAAAAACTTCTACATTTTCTGAACTTGTGATTTCTTTGTTTTCTAAACAATAAATAAATTTTAAGTTAAAAGTAGATAAAACAAATAAAATCTGCAATAAAAAAAATTCAAGACTTTTTTACCGGCATCGATAATAAAAAGATAAACGGAAAAAGCAAGGTTTAACCTTAATTAACATAATATTTTTCGACTATAAATAGATCAAAAGTCTCTTCAGCCTTGCTACGCACAGCCAATTCAGGCTAGACTCATTCTACATCGTAAAGACTATTTTTTAGCATTGCTCATCCTATAAACATCTGGACTTTATTATCTTTTTAGGTCTCATTTCTAGTTTCCAGGTCTTTATTTCATCCTAAACGTCTCGACTTCTACCTAGAAAAGTAATGAAGTCGAGATGTTTAGGATGAGCAGTGCATAAGAGTCTTTACAGGTCTGGAATGAGCCTAGCCTGGACCGGCTATGCGTAGCAAGGCTGACGAGACTTTTGTTAGAGTCGAAACACTAATTTGTCCCTCATAAAATTTTACTTGTCAGCTCCGCAGAAGCTTCTTCATCATCGGGTAGTTTAGCTTTGGTAGGTTTTGTTTTTTTGGTCTTTTCTTTTTCGAATTTTTCTCCTCCATAAAACGTGTTGCTATCTTTGTCAAATGGTTTTCCAGTATATTTTCCTTTATCCACGTCCTTCAGTAAATTATGCATTTCTTCCAGAAATGATTTCATGAACAGAATCTGACCGGTAAGACGAGACCCCATTCGAAAATGCCAGTAAGCCCACGGCAGCATAAATGCGATTGCCTACATGCAGAAGTAACACATAGTTGACAAGTGGGCCTACTGGGTAACATAACAAGACAGTTCATGGAATTAAGTTCACGTTCAAGTTTATTTATTCGTCACCAACCACAGCAGATAATTACACAAAAACACAGGCATTAGATTAAATAACATATCAGGATAGTAGTGACAGGGTGATTCCGAAGGGACCGCGAGATCTTCGAGTCAAAAGCCACCGTACAGCCATATTTTATGGAGTTAGCATTATCATTCTAAAGAAAGCCAGCAGCTTGAATAGAATTAAGACGGCAAAATTCGAAAAAAAACTTTCGGAAAACTCTTTCTCCCCACCATTTTTTTGGGCCGGTCAATTTGTTACATTTACGCTCGGCAAGTACGGTTGCAAGCAAGCTTAAAGTCTGTGCTTCATTCTAAACTTTTACTGGTCCGTGTTAAACAGAACTGAAAAGAGTCCAAAGAGCGATTCTTTCTACAAAATTGCGCTGTAAATGGACTTTTACTAGCAGGATATTGACGGCGCGCAACACGCGGGGAGCGGCATATTATCATTACGCCAGTGGCGGTCGGCTCAGTAAGGATTTTACTTGATCGATAGAGAAGCAAAACGATTATGGTGTAAAAAATTGTCGCAATTTCGCGCAGAGTTGTCAATCAAGCTCGAGCTTTTCGGGTCGGGTTTGGGCCAGTCTCGGGCTTAGATTTCGAAAAATTGTCGGGGTTTGGCCTCAACATCTTAAGCCCGTTGACAGCTGTAAAAGCGGGTTTAATTAAGGAAGTCAACATAGCTTACTTGTCCGATAAGCAAATATGGAAAAACTTGGTAAAAAGTTTTAATTTCTTCGTGGCGATCGAGAAGTTCAGTTTCGTTATCGATGTGTAAACTACATGCATTGTTGTCTTTCGAAGTCGATCCCCAGCAAAATGAATCAACAAATTGAGCTTTCGCTGGGTTGTCGCAATCGACTGTTGTATCGCAAGTCAATACAGGTCCTAAATAAAGTATAATACTTAGAATCGCAAAAGTAATTTGAGAAGTCCCGAAGCGTGCGGTGAATTTTGCCAAAAGTTTTGGAACATTCACTATTAATGAAAAAAAATCCCATTTAGTAGAAAACAGTGGAAAATTATTGTCGCGCAAAACAAAAAGTTTGTCGGGATCTTAACCGTAGCGGACGCATGTCTTACGGTAAATTAAGTCAAAAATCAAATCTTGATTGAACATGCGGTTGCCTATTAGACTACGCCGAAGCGTACAACGAATGGCGGGGCCCATTTCCATGGCTTAAGCGCCTGTGCAACGCAACGCCGAAGTAACGAAGGAGAGCCGTTGGCGACACTGAGTTCGATTTGACCGCCCCACGAATCGAAACCAGAACTCTCGTGTCGATAGCGTTGTCTTTCACCACTAGGCCTACCGGTACTAAATAACTTCGTAACACCTTTTTAGTGACTTCTCAGCCAAAAATCGATTAAACATGTTGCGTCGCTATAAATATTCTCTATTGCGGGATAAAAGTAAATCGAAGCACTGTAAAGTTTATTAATAAGATTCATAAAGAATGTCATAAAAAACTACACCCACAAAACCATGAATTACAAAGCTCGTGAAAGTCGATGGAGATAATAAGGAATTGAACTCAAGACTTAGTTTCGCAGATTACTGTCAGAACCTTTAAAACTGACATTTCGGTTATACAAAAGCCTTACCAATAACCGCAAAGATGATGGTTGCGGCTGCCAGAAGACCGATACCATAAGCTCCAAAGTACTTTATTATTCTATCCATTGCCAAATCTATTACTACATCTTTCTCGTGAGCTTGTGAAGTCTTTTCAAATCGAGACAAACTTTCTTGAAATGTTTTCTGACTCATATTAAACAACCAGTTTGGATTCAACTAAAATCAGCTAAAAATAAACATTTTAGCGATTTTTTTTGTAAGCTAATTAAAAGACTATAATTGTTGAAATTGCTTTCAGATGTTATTTCGCATTGTTGTTTCCTTTTCTCTTACTGGCAGAAAATTTTTTCACCAAAAAAAATACACGAAAAATAAATTTTCTGTAGGATCTCTGAATTAGGCCTACAACGCTGATTAGCAGAGCGATCGAAATCAATGCGCTGAAATCTGGGATAGTTTGGTTAGTCGTTTAAATAAACATGTAAATTCAAAAACGTCTTCTTGGATTTCTCACCAAGTAAAACAATTGAAACATGTTTGGAAAACGCGAATTTCAGAGTTTTATTTTTCTAAATAAACAACTCGACTCAATACCACGACTGTTTACCGATATAGAAAATGAATTACACTCAGTCACAAATCTTTAAGATATTTTGATTTTTCAAATCGTCATGACAAAGGTAGGGGCCTGATTAAATTCGTAGACCTAAATATATTCAATTGATCAAAGGCGTAACCCTTTCATCTACAAAGGCGGTCTAATTACGTCCATAGTTTGTTTTTCACGAAGAGTTTTTCGAAATTATTTTCCAAACGTTCACAACCATAAAATGAACCGAAAAACGTACAGAAGTGGCACACCGTCTACGTCTTACTTGATCATAATTGTTTATGAAAAACTATTTTGTAGAAGCAACATGGCCAAGGGGTTATGTGCTGGGTTATAATTTTTCACCCGGCGTTCAGGTTACGCCCAAAGTCAATAGCATTTAATAGCACAAGGTGGCTGATGACTCGAAGAACATAAGCTCCTTTGCATTTATTTTAATTTACTATTTATGATTAAGTTGGTAATAAACAGCTGGGAGTTCCCTTTGATGGACAGCTTTCATGCCCGTATTAAACCATTTTATGTGCTGAGCGTGTGGCTCTCGCTCATAGCCTACCGAAAAGCTTATACGCCTAACGTAATCCATAAATCGAAAATATTACAACCATCTAACTCCTGACTCTAAAATAATCATATTTGAGTAAAAAAGACGAGCAATTTTGTGTTCTCTAAAATGGAAAGGGAGAATAATTTCATTTTCTCCAATGGAAATTTTTGTTTCGCCTCTGCTAGGCAGAGTAGATGAAAGAAAGGGTTACGGTAATTAGTCGCTTATTAATCTAAAATTTATAATGAAAACATAAAGCTGCCCAAAGTGGCACAATTTTGGTCCATAGTTCGCATTTTGCATTTTTGTACAATCTATGCCGTTACGTTAGAACCAAAGATCTGTATGCCTGATAGGCATAAGTGGTCCTTGTTAGGACCACCGGCGCAACCAGACATAAAAAGGAAAGGACGATTGTTTTCCATTGAATTGCGGGTATTGAGGTTTCAGTCGGGCCCATCAGTTTATACTGAAGAAAATGTGGTTTGATTCCATTGTTGCGCTATAAGTAATTCAAAGTTTTTTATGCCTCTGCAACAATGGAATTGTGAATGCTCAAGTGTTAATTAAGGTAGGCCTATAGGCCTACTTTTTTAATAACTGCACTGCCACTGAGTGCTCTGATTTCTCAGGGAAGTAGTCAAAAATCGCCCTTTTTTCTCGCCGTTTTTCTGCGCTTGTGCAACTGTGCTGATGGCAGATACCACTGATTGCCCCACACTGTGTTTGTCGCAGTTAATTGTAGGTATATGTAAACACGGCTTTCATCGCTGACATCAACATACTCGGGCAGTGCTCTCAAACTGCAGCTATCAATCTCACCCCGTGAAACGGATTCTCGCTTAGTTTTGAAGTCTTGAGTTTAGATTTGGACTGATGCAGTAAGCCTAAGCATGGTCGATGATCGCTTGCTTCGTCTTTGCATTAAATATTTTTTTAAGATCAAAGCAATCTCCTGGCTCATAGAGAAAATGTATCATCCTCAGTTCCTCATTCAAAGAAAATTTTTGAATTAGGACCGGAGGACGAGGAGCTTAATGTCTCTCAAAATGTATTTTCCTATGAGGTAGAAGATTGCTTTGTTCTTGAAAGAAATATTTAACGGATTCTCACCAATACGCTTATTTTGCGATGCAATTGGGCAGTAGCCTACTAAATCAAATTTTATTGTGATATAACAATGTAGTTGGTAGTAGATATTGAGATGAGCGCTAACTCTAGACATGTTCATTTTGTTCGAGATAAGCGTAAGTTGTTAGCATCACGTTTCGAGAAAACAAAAAGAAGTGAAAATGAAGTTTTTGTTGCTGTTTTCGGCAAAACGAAATAAAGGAGTGACAGTTATTTCTAGCTGAACTAATTTTTTGAAATGTTTTTGCATTACTCTCATTGTTCTAAAAACTTTCTATCTTGAGATATTGAGAAATGAGGGAAATTGCTTTTTCTGTAAGCTTTTTAATTCTTAAGAAACTCATCGTAGAAACGGAGAACTGAGAAGGCTGTAGGTGGCGGAATAGTGAAAAAATTGTCACGGATTCAAAATACGAAAAAAATTGTGAAGAGGAAAACAAATATGCGTATAAGCAGAAAGAATGTGACAGCAACTGATCACTTGTTGCATTTGGCGGTGTAAAGTGATGAGGGCAGTCAGTTCAACGCAATGGCAATACCAGAGCCGGCGCCAGAGCAGTCGACTTAGGGGGGCCAAGCGTTTATCAGGAAAGGCCAAAGTTTGAAATTAAGCAACAAAGCTACTGTTTTCATAAGAGTAAGCTTGTTGATTGGAGGGGGCCAAGCATGTCGATTGGGGGGGGCTGGCCCCCCTTTTGCGCCGGCCCTGGGCAATACGATATGGCAAGTTGTCGACAGAGCCGCATTATTCTCATTACATCATATGTTCATATACGAAAATTTGATTCAATTGAATTGATCACTCAAAAAGTTATTTCCTCTCACCCCGCTTTTTTGGCGATTTAATCAATGGTCATGCTCAAATTAAATAGTATTTTAAACGGGGATTCCATTGTTTAATAATAGTTTTAAATCTGTATTTTGAAAAAGGGGGGGACTGATCCCTCTAATCCCCCCCTGGCTGCGCCGGTGGTTAGGACTGTATTTGACATCATGGTAAAATAAAATTTCGTGTGAGCGTAAAATAGGGCACAAACTACGTTTTGTGTAGCCTAATATGTGAAAATGTTGATGCAAACATAGGCGGTGTAACCGGGGAGACGGCGGCGACGCCCCCCAGAATATTTTCAGAGAAGGACAGGGGGACGCTTTTTAGGTGAAAAAGTTAGTATTGTACGATGTCGGCCAGTTGGCCTATAGCTGATTAAAAATAACTCAACAATTCAACCGAACTTAAAACCGCATCCCCCCACCAAAATTTTCTGGGTTAGTTAGTGTCTTTCATTTCCGTACCGTCAACACAAGAATACAAAAATAATATACAGTATAATTGGACAGCATGAGAAAAGGGAAGAAGCAACAAAACAATAAACGTTGTAACATGCAAGGGGAGAATAGAAGATCAAGAAATGTAACATGAGAAGTATGGCTGCAGCACCCGACAATAGAGATTTATCAAATAAAGAAAAAGAGCACACACACACATACAGCACAGAAAGAAAAAATAAACAAACAAAAACGACGGTCAGGTAAAAAAGACAGCAAAGAGGGTCACAGATTCTACACTGCCATGCTATGGTGTAATGGTAGGAAAGCATGACAGTGTGTGGTTTTTCAAGGTTAATCCAAGTAGTAACAGCGCTTATAAAACTGATAAGCTAACGAGAGGGTCCTCTCCTGGAGATGAGAGGCCAAAATTTTCGATAGTCAATAGGTCGTTTCAATAAAGATATGGCGTCACTGATCTTGTTTGACTTTTTGTTTGTTGCGTCACAGTGTGATTTTGTGTGATACAGGTTAAATTCTTTAAGAAATATTTATCCGAAGGGGTGAGTGATCCTGGCTAGAGCATTTGTCCTGGAAGATGAATGTTTTTTACCTGAGGGCGGCTGATGAAGGCTAATAGCCAGAAACAGCGCTGTCTCGTTCTACGGGTGATATCGTTTGATGGGCTAGTTGTGAATTAATTCTGGTGGTAACCCAGCAGAGTTGGGCAGTACCGCGGTACAAATGTATCGCGGTACTGTAACGCGGTACTTTTTTAGTACCGTTATCGGTACCGTCGATACTTTTTAAAAAATGTACCGTGTTTGGTACCGTCGTTACTTTTTAGACCGTTTTACTCGATATTTCGGTAACTTTTTTTGAGTAAACTAAAGAAAAAAAACAAAAAACTACGGTTTTTCCGCGAAAAGCATCTTCAAAAAGCAACGCGAAACCACGTTGTTGCAGATCAGTGGTCGGCAACCACCGGGCTGCGGCCTCGTGCGAAGTTTGTTACCGGTCCGTATGTGTTTTCAGAATAAATGCTTTGAATTTGAAACATTTTTATAACGTTGGACGCAATTTCAGTCGCCAGCGAATTTTTGCGGTTTTCACATAGGAAACACTCATTTTAGCGAACTTATTAATCGAAAAAGGGCAGGCAGTGAATGCAGTGAGTATGGACAATGCAAAAATGTTTTTGCAACTTATGTCTAAAAGCAAAAGCTTGGCTAAAATAAATAAAAGGAGGCTGCAACTACAGTAGACTCCGCTTAACTGACTCACGGATAACTGGATCATTCGGCAAACTGGATCATTTTTTCTTAGTCCCGAATCACATGCGCCTTTTCTATGCAAAAGTATGCCGCTTATCTGGATCACTATTTCGGATAACTGGATCACTTTTGCTCTGAAACTTACCGTAAAATCCCGTATTTTGCATGGCACGTATTTCAGTCATTGAATGATCACACGCTAAAACATGCTTGTGCCAGGCAGTGACCATGCGAAGCTTTGAGTGCTTTCACAAGGGGTCTGCTGGGACGAGGTTTAGTTGACAATGAAAATCTGCTGACGAAGCTTGAACGAGCATCCAGTCACGTTCTCACAGCAGACTTGAAACAGTCTACTCTGTGTCGTTTTTTTCCGCAGCATTAGGCCTTAACTGTTTTTTACAATAAAACAACTTGATTATCTTTGATGACGTAACAAGTTTGATCTTTTTTTAAATACGCAACTTTTCGGCTAACTGGATCATTCGGCTAACTGGATCAAAAGCTATCTGCCTGAAGTGATTCATTTAAGCGGAGTCTACCGTATTATTAGTTTGAGAAATTATGGACTAAAAGTTAGATTTTAGGACCTTATTACAGGGCCAAAGCGGGGGGGGGGGGGGGACATGGCACCGTAGCCTCCTCCTGCGTGCGCCTATGACGTCAATTCGCCTGTAACGGCAATTTTATAAAATTCCTAAGAGGTGCCGTTGTAGACGAATTCTACTACTAATCTACTAATACTGTATTGTTAACAACTGATTTCTGAATAGAAATAAATTCAATAACAATGGGAATCAGTGTTTCAAAAAGTGCTGAATTACCAAGTTCAGTAATTAGAGCAAATATACAAATTCACTCACCACAGTTTAATAGCATCTATTTAAAACCCGACAGTCTGTTTCACCCAAGAGGGATCATCAGGAGTATCTTATTCAAATAGAATTTATTCTATTTGAATAAGATAAGGTGAAACAAACTGTCGAGTTTTAACTAGATGTTTCTAAACGGTGGTGAATTTGTAAAAATAAATTCAGATTTATTAGCAACATACCTATTTAATGATCTTTCAAAAACTTTTACAAATGTGTTGCAAATAACGAAATTTTATAAAAGTCATAAAAAATTTCTCAACGCCAGAGCTGAGCAAACTGCGGGCCGCATGCAGATAATTTTTTGCTTCTCACCGATTTTTAGTGGAAAAATAGTAGACTTGCGGACGTGTAGACTTTTTTAGTTTTGCTCATCAATGCTTTGTGGGGGCAATTTGTACCCACACTTTCCAAAAAAGTGGGATTGTGAAAAAATGAATCAAAATAAAACTATAGACCTGCAAAATTCTGAGAAAAATGTAGATTTCGATTCATCTAAAAGTTCTGAGTATGCTACTACTGATACACCAACTTCTACTGAAAGTAGCGTTAAAAATGAAAACATTCTCCTTCAACACAGTGATGAAATTCACACAGCAAGAACCTTTGCAACATTTTTTTCGTGTGTAGGCCACAAGCTCTTTTACGTCCTTAGTATTGTTCGAATGTAGCAACGTAGCCAGATAAGCAGGGGTGTGACAAAAGTTTCTTCACCAGGACGAGTTTCTGATGATGATATTCCCTATACCTAGCCTCATAATTAATGAAAGAAACCAACAGATTTATTATACATGTTGACATACATGAGAATGCTTGTTTTAGCGTGCCGTTGTCGCCTTGTTGATATTACCGACGTGTTCGCTTGCAGTATCAAAATTTGCGTGAGACTACAATTTAGATTTTACACAAGCATCACATGCGACAAAAAGCTTGATATGGTTTTAATTTCGTTGCTTAGCCAGACGTAAACCAAAACAAAAATTAATTTTTAAGAAAAAAATTTTCGTTTCAAAAGTACCGAAAATCGGTACCGAGTAACGATATCGTCGTTACTTTTTTAAAAATGTACCGTTATCGGTACCGACGTTACTTTTCCTGCAAAGTATCGGAATCGATATCGTCGTTATTTTTAAACTACCGAGTACCCAGCTCTGTAAACCAGTATTTGTCAGACGCAGACTGAGTTTCTACAAAAAGCAGTGTTTTATGTCATTGGTAAAACAATCAATAACTTTAGCATGCTGAGCTGGTTAGCAATGGGATGCAGGCTATCACTTCGCCTTTTGTGAGCGCACGTTTCATCCGTCCGTAGATCGTTTGACAAATTTGTCAGCTCCTTGTCAGATTGTAGGTCAATTCTTGGTTTTAAGGACATAATCCAAATTTGCGATAAGATCTTGCTCTCATTTTTGTCATCAGCTTTTTATCTTTTGTCGGTAAATTTTGTATCTTATGAATTCTGCTTTTCAATTATTTGTGTGGGAGAATCTTCACAGATCCTTCCACAAGGGCTCAGTTTTTACCGCACCTCACTAATGCAAAAAACACAATATTTCAAAAATTTTGGATCCGCCTTTGATGCCGTCCAACCCCCCACGTTAAATTTTCGTTCCGCCGCCCTGGATACAAATCATGGTAGCTGGTGAGCCTATACTTAGTACATTGCAAAAACTGGTACGCGCGTTGTTAATCAACGGGCCGGCAATGACCGCTACGTTAGCAATTTTGTGAAGAATTCAATTGTCATCCATTCCAATCACCATCACGATTTGAGTTCAAACTGAAGTTCATTTCTCCTTTATGACGACGGATTAGAAAATACTAGAGATGATGCGCAGAAGTAAAATTCTCCATTGGCGAGCCAAGGTTGTGAGGTTGTGGAATGTGAATTGGGAGTGCTGGTCTACACCGTGTGAGTCAGTGACCCATCCACTGACCCAGACCCAGTTAATACATCAGCCTGGGCTAAGGCCTGATAGGAATCGTAGGATAACAGTAGCATTGTACGGACAGATACCGTAACTGAAATTGGTGCAGGTTGGTAGGCTACCTTATTGTACACTGTAAGGGCAGAGAGTCTGCAAGAAGACTCTGAGTGTAGCAGGTCTACCCGGGTAACCTCTAGTATCAGCCCCCAGGTTCGGTTAGAGTTAGGTCTGGTTAGGATTAAGTTTGGTTAGGGTTGTAACTAAACCAAACCCTAAGTAAATTTACGGTAGGCCTAACCCTTTAGTCTAAATGCTAGCCAATCAGAGGCTACACAGTCTAGCTGGCTGTCCATAAGTCCACTCTCAGTATTTTTCAATTTTTTGTGCTTCGTCAATTTTTTAGTCAGGTTTAATTTTTTTGATTGGTTTTGCTTGAATTTTCTTGAAAAATTGGACATCTATGGACGTGATGACCTTTTAGCTTTTTACCCGATATTGCCTGGAAAATTGGACATCTGCAGATCTGAGATGTGATAACCTTTTTTTTTGGTCTTCACTTGATTTTGCAGAAAATTGGACATTTGCAGAAGTGATGATAGTCTTCTCTTGATTTTGCACGAAACTGGACCTCTGCGGAAGTGATGACTTTTTTTTGGGTCTTCACTTGCGCTTGATTTTGCGGAAAATTGGACTTAATAGGCCTATGTCACTTTTTTTGGTAGTGGCTATTTTGTCGTCAATGGCATAATAGCTTTTAGGTCTATTTTGCCGTAAGTGACGTTGTGGGTTTTTAAGTGCCATGTTATTATTATTATTTGAATACAACACAATGGTGAGAGAATTCACATTCAATCACACTTACAAGTGAGGAAAAATTAAACAAACATTAAAATACAAGAGAGGCAACAGTATGTAAATCAAACTTATGAAGACGCAATGTAAACAAAGAAAGACTTGAAGCAGATATGTTGTGCGAGATTGCCACGACTTCTCGATAGCTCAGTGGATAGAGTGCAGCGTTTTATGGGAAGCCCTGCACTAGTTTTGGGTTCGATTCTCGTCGTGACTTCAGTTCGTTTTGCTTCGATGGCTTCGATTCGATTTGGATTTGTGTGACCTGGGGTTAACAATTGGGTTCATGAAGACAGTAGAATAGAATAAAATGTAATATTTGTGTGACATGGGGTTATGTAGCTGCGGCAAAATAGACCAAAAAGCTATGCCGTTAACGACAAAATAGACACTGTCATTTTTTTCATCATTTTTAGTAAACCTAGGTAGATATGTCATTTTTTTCATTGGCTGGACAGCCTGGTCCAAGCTGTTACGGTACCTTAAAAATGTTTGCACTTTCTTGTGCTATCCTTCAGTCTATTCAGAAAAACTTCTCTCCTTAATTAATGGTCTATTGCACTGTTGCAGGGCTGGAAAAACTACGACTCGCAAGACCATTTTATGCCCCTGGCGGGCACTTACAGAGATATAATCTTTTATTGTGAGTCAAGCTGAAGTCCTTTTTTTAGCTCTGCACTGGTTTTCAGTGGAAAATGGGACATTTGAGGACATGTTATGTAGAGTAAACCTTTTTTGCTCTTCCAATCAGTGCAGCTCTCCGCTTCAAAAATTTTTCAAATGTTGAATGTCAGAATGTGGCCCTTCGTGTGAGAAGTTTTCCCATCCCTGGCATATACTGTATAATAGTTGTAATAGTGTACCGCTGATCAGTAGTCATCTAGTCTTAAACGCAGTTAAGTAGACTGCTCAGTGCTCATTTAGTCACCAATTGCGTAACTGTAGACTTGGCCTGCCAGTTGGCGTATAACATGGGTGCTGTGTAGTGTGGACTCTGTACTACCAATACTGATAAATTGCATTCATATATGTTATTCTGTTATTGGTACGGTGCTACAACGACCAACCCAATAAGCCAAAGGTTACTCTGTACTGGCAGCATTTTAAATATTATAACTGCAGGGTCGGCAATGCTTTGAAGGTATTGCAGTTGGGCTGCGGGACTAAGCATATTCACTGTACAGAAGAGTCATTCTACAAGTGATGAGCAAATCTTAGCGTAGTCTCGTCAGTGTTTAGTATTATTAGTTTCAGAATGTGTAGTGAGTGATAAATAGCCTATTAGAACATTCTGCTTCTTTTACCTGTATCTGTTTATTAGTTTATTGCCAAGACAATTGATTTAAATAATTAAAAATAACTTTTGCAAATTGTTTGAAATGAATATTAAGTATGGAATTTGCATACTGATTTCTACTTTAGGTAAGTTATGTAGCCGTATGCATTGAACATTTTATCAACTTGTTATATAGGCCTACAATGTTTACTATGTAAGGGTAAAGTGTTAAAGGCAGTCAATGCCTTATTTGCTTACACTTATTGCTACATCTTTCGCATTGCCTTAATCTAATTGATTGAGCTGGCAGACTGGTATCTATGATTTGG
This sequence comes from Trididemnum miniatum, assembly GCA_964006365.1. NCBI lineage: Eukaryota > Metazoa > Chordata > Ascidiacea > Aplousobranchia > Didemnidae > Trididemnum > Trididemnum miniatum. The sequence goes on along the minus strand of OZ023251.1, from coordinate 9,905,117 downwards.
TCTGTATGTTTCCTTTTTTTTAGTTTCTTCTGTTGTTGCTGTTGAAGTTTCACTTGAAAATGGAGTTAAAGGGATGGCAGACAAAAAAGTGGTGGTTACTGAACCTGTGAATATGCCATGTGGGTATAGTCCTAGCCAGTTAGGTGGTGATGCCCAGTAAGTAGCTTAATTTTCTTACCCCAGTTGGTCATTGATTGATTTTTTTTATTTCTCTAACCAAAAAAGGTTAATATTATAATTTTTTTGTGATATTCGCACTTTTTTGATAATAAAATTGAAGCAAAAATCTTGGAATAAAAAGTTGCTTTAATTAGTTTACATAAAACCATTTTAGTATAAAACTGATTTAGTAAAATTATAAATTTAAATTATTTAGTACCGGTATGTGACCGGAAGTAATTTAAAGGTGTTTTTATTTGTCAGGAAGTATTGTTATGTTCATATTTGAGAGGCATTTCCTGAATTGAATAGTTCAATATTTAATCAGATTAGACGAACTGTGCATTTAAAAAGTGGTATAAGTTTGTATTTTATATAGTGTCTTGATGAAGTGTGTGCAATAGATGAATTATTTTTTTGACCTGTGTTACCATAACAGTTATTTCAAAATATGCCGTGCTTGATTTGCTGTATATATCGGAATAGTTTAGCTTAAGAAGAGGTGCTGAAATAATGAACCATGCAAAACTATCTATGAAAGGTTAAATTGCATTTGCTGCTAGATGCTATATATATATTGTGGTATGACAACTAGTTAAATCATTGTCATAATCATTATAAGCAGTCAAGAAATTCATTATTTTTTAGTGTTGATTGGATTTATCGTCCAACTGTTGATGGCCGTGAAACATATATTGTTCGATCAGGGGTAATAGGAGACAACTACAAAGCTCGCTTTTCCTTTCAGGCTCCCGCTTCTCTGCAAATAGCAGTGTCTGAAGTTTCAGATGCAGGTAAAGACATAATTTGTGTTGTGTTTGTAATGAATAGTCGTTCCGTGGTTGAAATATAAATCAGATTGCTTGACTAGCAGTAATTTTTTGTCGTGAAGGTGGACAGTTGGACATGTGTTTATGTCATCTACTAATAGGACATGACTGCTTCAGTTGGAAAGCTATATCTTGTTAGAGAATCAATGCTTTTTTCAAAACAATTTTCCACCTTATTATTTGTTGTGCTTTCTCAACTATTGAATTCACTTTGTGGAAAAGCTATTTCCTGCATTATAATATGACATGTGCTGGTATTTCTTTTTTGTTGTTATTTCGGGTACTAATACTGCTGATAAAAATGACTTTGGTAATGGTATAATTAAACTTAGAGACACTGTAAGTGGTGCCAACTGCTCTGTTGTCTGAAGCAGCTAAACACAGTTCAGAGTTTGAAGTTTTCAATTTTTACTTAATATTTTTCGTTATGTGTTGTGCAGTTTTGCATTGTAACTGTTGTGGATTTTAGGTTTCTATGAGTGCCGTGTTTATATTGAGAACGACACCCCCAACACCGGAAAGGCAACTTACAATTTAACCATTTTAGGTGGGCCAACTCATTTTTATGTTTATGTTGTAACGTGTATTTGTTGATGTTTATCATAAGCCTTCAAGTCATACTGTTGATTTTGAATTGATAATTTTCCCTTGCTGAAATGCTTATCTTTTAGTTTTTTTATTGTTGTCTTTGGTAGTGAAGTGTCAGCGCGTATTGTTGCTGTTATGCCAACGTCGTTATTTTTAGTGCCACCCTCTACTCCAGTTTGTCAGTATACCAATGACAATAAAATAACTTTGGGTTTTAGAGAAGAGTTTAGATGCCGGTCATCTCAAGGTAAGCTGGTTAATGCCATTTACTGTATACATAAAGTAGATCCATGCTAAGACTCTGCCATGTGTTTTCATGAAATAGTCTGAAAAAGGCGGAAAAACTGTCCTTGAGTGGGGTTATAAATTTCACTGACTCGGTTGGATTTCTTAGTGTAACGGATTGACTGCGGCGATGGTCGTTTTTGCGACAGTACTAATCTGCGTGGTATTTTGCGTTGCAAACGCTGAAACGTTGGCTTAGAAATTAACTCGTAGGTGATGTTATTTCGCTTGAAATGCTTTCTTTATTCAATTAAATATTCGAAGTGTTTTGATAATCTCTTCTCTCATCTTGAAGCGATTGTCAAGCTAGGAGCTACCTTTGTGTGTTCGGATGAAATTTTAATGTCTGTCTGTGATGTTTATTATCAAAGCTTACTAGTGCAATGACAGCACCACTGAATACACTTTTAAGAAAGTACACGATATGATACAGTAATTTTGTTAACTGTAAAACATTTGGACCATAGGGTTGGACGTTTAGAGCTTTTTAGGATTGATAGAAAGTAGTAAGATGAAAACGAAAGTAAAACGAAATTATCTTTTTGTTTAAGAAGATTAGAAGCTATGGATGATTAATTCAAGTAGAACACTCATTTTCATTACATTGTGCGATAACAGATGGTTGAGTAAATAGGTCCACGCTTTTTGCAAGTAAGTCAGTCCACTAGCCCATCCATTCAAATAAATGATGCTTACACCTTTTTTGAAAACCTTGCATATGGATGTAATAATAAAGAGTCAATAACTGGGGTAGGAGCAATAATGTTTCGCAACAGGCCACAAGATTTACATTGAAAGGTTATTATTTTTGGAAAACTTTGACTGCCTGTTGCAATGTCACCAGTGTCACTTTTTCGAGTAAAATCGATTAAAATGTGCGTATTTCTTCTATAGGCATTCCTAGTCCTACATATACCTGGTTTAAGGACAAGCAACCTCTCCCCACCGATGGAAAAGCTGATACAAGATATCAAAACACCAGTTACTCCTACGATCACCGAACTGGAACACTGGTCTTCTCGGTAAATATTGCACAAACACAGTAATTTTTTATAATTTTTTGCGATTTGTTTACTCTTTTACGAGTGCGTTTTTGCATTAATCAACTGATAACCTAATCAGATTTGACATATTGTGCTCTATCTCAAAGGCACGTGGTTTGGATAGCTGTTGATCAGTTTTTTAGCTCATTTTGTTGTATTGTAAATTCATCGTAATATTTACTTGCATTTGACCATAGCTGTTTTTTTTGTATTTGTGATTTTTCTAGTACGAAAATTAGAGCGTCTGCTAGTTACATTCATAATTACATGACTTGAAAATTTTTCTGTTGTATCTAGGGTGTATATATTTATATGTATATACTATCAGTTTAAAGTTGCAAGCTTTCTTACTTTTTTTGTTACGTTACTTGTTCAGGTTAAATGTTTTTTTGTTTTTATCATTTTCTCCCGCATAACTTTACGCTTGGTTTGTTTCTTGGATTATTTCTTGTCATTACTTAAGATGACTTATACTGATTTCAACGCAGTTCTTATGTTTTTTACATAATTGCGTAAATAATAGCCGTAATTTTTGATTATATACCTCATTTTGACGTCGCTTAGTGACAATACTGGCTCCTTATTGCGCAGTAGTCATAATAAATGTCCGCAAAACGATACTAATGGGATGAGCTTAGTAATTAGATTTTGCTTACCAAATCCTGAATCTTCATTCGTATTAGCTTTTGAAGTTAGAATCACAGCATACGAGATAATATCGTTCTGTTTTTTTTTAATAGAGTAGTTGTTAAGCTTGGATTTGTCACTCAAAGAGCTCTTTACTATTTATTCCGCTGAGCCCAGCAGGAAGTAATCCCTATTTTTAAAGCCATGGTTTTCATCATAACTGAAGAAAAGTCGCTTGACGTGCAACGTAAGACAGATATCAAATGATGGAGCTCAGTAAGCCAGAGAGCTGATTTTGGGCTATGGTTCCTCGGTTCGGTTCCTCGACCTGACATTGCAATACTTGTACTTAAAAGGCAATATAAATCCTGTTATTAAATAGGTCTTTTTGTTTACCTTGTGTAGTCTTGAAAAATAATCCAAAAAAAGCTGTAGACCTTTGTTTAAGATTAATGGACATAAAGTCTTACACATGCCTTGTTTGTACAAAAAAGCTTGTTTTAGCAAAATATCGGTTTACTTGAACTTATCTCTGTAAAAACCGTTAAATTTAAACTTCTAAAGCTCATTTTCATACATAAACATCCAACAGACGTTCGTTGTTAATTGATACGAATGATAATTACTACGTGGGTTGGCTACGGCTGTAATTAGCCCTTAGATGTTATCTATCAATTGTCACATGTTTAGAAAGTCGTTGCTTTGGATGCTGGAACTTATCATTGCGAAGCTCGTAATGAAGTCTCCTCCGATGTATGCAGAAGCGCGGAAATCAGTACAAGTATGGTTCAACATTTTATACAATTTAAGTACTGGTTAAACGGAAGAAAAAATTAATGAAACAGTCGTTTTTCAAAGTGAAGTATTTTATATATCTACAATAAGTTGACTGCCGGCCAGTTGACGTTGTGCTTAAAGGTTGCTGTCGGCGCAGGAGATCTTGCGTTCGATTCGCGGGCCGGTCAAATCGAGAACAATGTCGCCAGCGACTCGCCACTGCTGCGATGCTTCTTCGGGGCTGTGTTGCCCAGGCGCAAAGTCGCGGAGACGGACCCCGCCGCTCGCTATGAGCTTCGGCGTTGTGCCGCGAGTTTGATGAAGATTTGATTTTACAGTGACTTGCTCCTAGTCTAAGCAATGGCCTGATAAAATGTCTTTGAAGTCGTTTTTGCTCTTATATTTCCAACGATGTGGTAAACGTATGTAGACGATTGCGAGATGCCTGAAAATTGTCAAGTAGTTAAGAGCCGTAAGCGGTATGGTACCTCGTAATTGCATACATTGTGATTTTTTTTGCTGATCTTTGCGTCCTTAGCATTCGCCGATTGCCTTGAACTTGATCTGTAGAACGGTCAAAGCATTAGCTTGATAATCTGCAGCGTTAGCAGGCGTTTTAGGAAGTTTGCTGTTTTACTAGGAAGTTTGCTGTTTTACTTTTAGAACAACAAGATATTTTACCTTTCATTGGTATCGGTGTTGGCATTTTATGTGGCTTGATCATCATAGTAGTTATTATCGTGGTGTTATACAGGAAAGGATACTGTATAAGTAAGTTTGCAATGCATTTTTTTGAGTATTTTATGAAGGGTGTTACGGAGTATACTGTAGGGACCACATTTGGGTAAAGAGCACTTGGTAAAAACGCACAGTCAAAGCTGCGTCGTTAGTTCATTTTGACGAATTCGCTTTAGATTGAACGTTCATTAAATTATTTTTGTTTCTTTTTCATGGCAGTGTCTTGAGTTGTAAATTTTGTGAAGTATAGAGTGATTCTATTTGTTTTGCTCGTTCTTATTTATCGTTCAGACTAATATTTAGTTGCACAATTATATTATTTGATTTTGACGTACAACGCTATTACACTAAGAAATGATACTGGACGAAATCACTTTTTTGTACAAGTTTAAAGTAGGTCCTAATAAATATGCCAATAATGTCGAGCTAGATGCTAAGCATTGTGGTTAGCGACATTGCCTTTGCGTTTGGAAGACCGAAGTTTGATTCTTGGTGTAATTGCACAGAAGACCTAAAACAACTTCTCTTTTAAAATGAAAAACTTGGAAATAATAAAGCTATGATTTACCATTGTAAAAGTGTGTTGATTAATAGTGGCCTACGTGCAGTATGTTGAAACTTAAGCCATTATCTGTTTGATTATTATTACTTATGTTATAGGTTGCTGCGGAGTGCCTGCTTCAAAAAGGTAAAATTTATTTTTAGTTCTTATTTTTCGAACTTGTTTTTAAAAGCAATCACTTTTCAGGTTTTTATATTAGCGCATGCATATTGCATATCTATGTCAAACTATAATACTGTATATTGTATTCGAAACGTAGCTTTATAAAGTTGCGTGTTTCCATTTTTTGTTCTGAAAGTCTTATAGCAAGACTAAAAAATGTTTTGTATGTGTCGGTAAACGGATTACTTTGCTCAACCGCCGAAAAATAGCCTCTTCAAGGTTTTCTGATTAACGTAATTTGGTGATTAAAAACTTCCTATTTTTTTTTACCGGTTCCGTATAGCACAAAAAGTAGAGACCTGATTTTAGATTCTTTTTAACACAGAAAGCAGCGTGAATTCGAAGACGTGGCTATGGATTCTCAGTACGGAGGTTCCAAAGCAGGCCGGGCACCTAGCGAGTTCAGTGGTTATAGTGCTGGAAAACGGACCGATGTTACTGACTTTGATGGACACAGGGCCCGCACACTGGAGGACCAACGGGAGTACTCCAAGTACAGCCGAGAAAGGCTAGATGACCAAGGGTCGGAGTACAGGGACCGGCCTCTGGCGGACCAGCGGGAATATTCTAGATACAGTAGAGAAAGGCTTGATGATGCCCCTAGCGAATATAGCAGCCACAGTAAGCATACAGCCCGATCCCGAAACGATGATTATAACCGAGGAAGAAGAGTAGAAGATCAACGGGAATATAGTCGGTACAGCAGGGAAAGACTCGATGATGACCGTAGCGACTATGACCGAAATCGTCGTCTTGAGGATCAACGGGAATACAGTCGGTATAGCCGAGAACGACTCGATGACCGAAGCGATTACAGTAACCGGCGGCTTGAAGATCAGCGAGAATACAGCCGATATAGTCGCGAACGCCTTGATGACGACTACAATAGCTATCCACGAGACAACCGTAGCGACTACAACAGCTACCCGCGCGATAATCAAGACCGCCAACCAACCGATTACCGTCGATACAGTCTGGAGCGACAACTCGATTATCGCGATGGTGATGGTACTGATGGGTACAATAGTGGACGATACAGCCAAGCACCAAGCGAACAAAGAGCCGGGCAAAATGAAAGAGTGAGTAGTAACTTAATTTGCTTGTTCGGTAAAATTACTACCAGTACAACCGTTAATGCCCTTATGTTTGAATTGCCCTGTGTTGATTTCGTCGACATATTACTGCCACAAAAGAATTTCACAAAGAAGTTAAAATCCCAATATTATTTCATATTCTCCCAGACATAGAGTGGTATGGTTATCTCTAAAGATCGCAAGCTCCATTTGCAATGTTTAATCACTATAAAATTTTCTGTTCAATCATTTTAGTTCTTTCGTTTTGAGGTGATTTTCTTGTATATTCGGATTTTAAGCTTTTGCTGTTTGCAGTATATTGCTATTTTATTAGAGTCACTATTATTTGTTGTTTTACAGTACGTTCCCGAAGGTGCAATCCGTGTGATGCCGTAGTTTGATTAAGACGCAATGATGATGTCAAGAGGTCATTCTTAGTCAAGAACCTTCAACTCTGTATCTGCACGTAGTAGAATTCGATTGAAGAAGCTGAATAATTTTTTCAGTGGCAAATGCAATGTACATAGACTTTTTGAGCATTAAAAATCGTGTTATGCCTATATCTCGTATTCGTTTTTACGTAATTTTGCGACTTCATGTGTAGCGGTATTTTGAATGAAATTGTGTTTTTGTGATAGTTGTAATTGAAATCGTTTTTTGTTTTTAGTTTGTTGGTGCTTTTGTTAAAAGAATCAAATATTGTAGTTAAGAATAACGACAGAAATCGATGTTTCGAATATAAAAAAAGTTTATAAGAAAGAAATGGTTGTACTGTCTATTCGTAAACATACGTTTTCATACTCTTTGCGAAATTTTATCGAGTAAATTAATCGTGATAATTCAGTTTTGGAATAATTACCAGTTCTTGAAATGATCGGTGTTTTATAGAAATTATTTTCGCGAAAAATTGTTCCGCTAGAACTAAATAATGTATTAAAAGAACTGTTTTCGTATAATTCTTGACCCTATCTTGGAACGCTAACTATGTATCTGAGGAAATTTCTCGTTTTAATACTGCGCGACCTGTTATCCAGCAAGAACTTAGCACGCAACGCATTTGAAACCGATCTTTGAAGCTGAAGCATAATATGCAAGCGCCTCATTGTAACTATAGAGTCGACGGAGACCAGGGCTTCGAACTTGCACCATTCGATCTTGTTTTGTCGAACTTGTACTCGAAAAAAAGTGAACTTTTAAAGACATTCTAAATTTGTTAAGAACTATTGGACTCAAGCATGAACGCTGTATGAAATACCAAGCTCGATAGAAAGCTCTTTCAGTTCACGGCCATGCAAGAGATTGATGTAACTTGTCGATTTCCCTTTTTTCCTTTTAAATAGTTTTTGTCACGCGTGAGTGATTTAGTGTGGTGTGTTCTGATTGGTCATTGTTGTGATTGTTGCCTGACAACTGTATGCCTGGCTTGTCTGCGAGTTGTTAGCCTAGGCCTAGTTCCATCTGTCCCTTTTAGTTAGTTAAGATGTAGTTAGTTGTTGTATGGGTTAGTTTAAGGCTTAGATAGGGTTTTTAGGTTGTCAGGGAAATTTTCTTTAGGTTATTGTAACTATTTTATGTGCTGGTTTTCAGCCTTGAACTGTATAGGCAGGGTTCTTGCATGATTGCAAGGTACCGGTAGACTGTGTGTGCATAGTTTTGTTGCTGATCACCATTTTGGACAATGGAGTTAACTTTGTGAGGTTTGGCCCCAAGAAGTTGGTGAGTCGAAGGCTTTTGATTAGTTTATCCTTTGTAGGCCTAATTTGCTGATGTTTTGGTTTATTATCCTTTGTAGGCCTAATTTGTGTATTTTGGCATAATTTCCAAATTGTCATATTTTTGTTGCGCTGTGCATTTATTAAGCTATTATATTTGGTCGTTCTGTGCATTGGCTAAATTTACATATTTTGTTATTTTGTGTATTTTAGATAACCGCTGTAAACGCTTGAAATTCAATCAATATACATTCAACAAAACTACAGCGCGTCCTTCCTTTTTTTTCCGTGCGGTCTGGCAGCGCTACCAAACCCGCTTTAAAACTCCGGACTCGCACATAACTCTTTACGAGTTAGCGTGTTCATAGCGCAGAAGTCTAGCCTGTAATATTCGCTGTTCACTTGTTCATTGCTTGGTGCGAATTCTGCAAGCATTCTCGGTCAGTTTTGAAACATTGGATACTACGACTGAGCTTGGATTGTGGTTGTATCAGCGACCTTGTGGTTATAGTAGTCTGTCTTCCATAACGGAATTAAATCACTAATTTCAGCGAATGTTGATTGCATTATGTTTCGAACTAATGTCAATGTTCCCCAAAAACTAGCAATTGAAAAAGTTAGTATCGGTATCGAAAAACTGGACCAAGTTTGTATTTTTATAATGTGTTTTGCAGCTTGTCCTCGTGTATTTGTATTTTTTAACGGTACTGACGTTTACGCAGTTGCTAATGCCTTTTACTACAACGTTGTAATTTTATTTTGCAAGGAATTTGGACCAAGAGCTTTCATTGTGAGATCAAACCTGTCATTTTGGGAACAGTTGATGTATTTAGATACGAAAAATTACTTATCATGAAATTTCGATAACCTGCGTTTGCAAATGCAGCTCCGTAGCGACTGCTGCGCTTTTGCTGTATCTCCGAAGGTGGCGAAGTTGTTGTGTATCGCTTTGTATTTGTGCGGTACTCGATTGATCAATTGTGATTTTGTATAATTTTCTAGCATTTTTAAATGGTCCAGAGCAGACCCATTATAAGCAATTGTATTTGCGGTTTTTAGAAAATAATAAAATTCTTTTCTAAGTTATGTGCATGAATAAGCTTGAAATACCGGTATCGTTATTTGTAAAAAAAAGAGTTATTTTCAATTGCTTTTCATTGTCAGCGTTTAACATCCGGGAGGTTCCATAGTGATTAAAGACATCGGTGCGGGAGGTCTTCGGTTCCATACCCGGCCCGGTCGAGTCGGACACAGTGTCTTCACCGCTGTGATGTTTTTGCGGAATTGTGTTACCTGCACAGCGGTGGTCGTAGACAAAGAGGGGGCCTGTGCAACAGTTATAGGGGGGGCTTTTGGGATTCAAATTCCAAGACTGCTGTAGTGTGTACTAATGCACGTTATAACAGGCATTTCATAGGAAGTGACTTGAGAAGCACCAATCAATCAAGCAAGATCATTTAATGCTTGTATTGTAAAAACATAATTTACTGCCAGTAATTGGTAGGCTATAACAAAGCAAGAGTTCATTAAAAATCTCCCAGAACTGAAATTATAGATCTGGAATGATTTGCTTATTCTACTGCATACATGCAATGTTGGTTGCTTAAGTAAACCACGCACTAGATGGCTATAATCTACTTAAGGTAAATCAGGTTTGGTACAGCCTACTCGCAATGATCAATTTATAACAACTTCTACGCAATATTCCTGCATCTGCTAGTGATAGCTTGCAATACTCTTTGTGGCTAGTGGTAATTCATGACGATAATAAATAAAATATATTTTGCTATAAATTTGCCTATGATCAAAATGTCAATTATTTCACTTTGAGGTGGTTCAGCTTCGATCAGAGATTTAAAAAAAAAGTGGTTCAGACAAATTGTTTACTGTGTTTCAACGCAAAAAGTTCTGTTGAAGTGAAGATTCTTTTTAGGGGAGCTAAAATTTGGGATAACTGAAATCAATTTTATGTTTGGATCAAGTTAACATGAAGAGAAGTGTGTTTTGGGGTTTCCGCGTTGATTCTTTTTGAGGGGGGGGCTTAATATTTTCAAAGGGGATTATTTTCAAAAGTGGCAGGGGAATAGTTCCTATTCAGAACTGAAACTAATTCTAATGATGTATATGGTTCAAGTTTACCAAAAAGTGTTGTTTTGGAAATTTATGTGTCGATTCATTTTTTTTGGGGGGAGGGGGAAGCGTATTTACATTGGAAGTAGCTTCCTTTAATTTAGGACAATTAAAAGGAAGTGTCTAGATCCACGGCAAACCTTTTATAAAAACAAACAAGCAGTCCGGTGCAGCAGCGTTTTGATAATGGAAACCGGTCGAGTGTGACAGCGACGTCATACATAAAAACAAAGCAGACCGTGGTTGTAGCGTTTAGGAAACAATCCACGGTCCGTGGATCTTGACACTGTCAAACTAAAAATAATTTTAGGAAGCTTTTATTTCACCAAAAATTTCCGGTCACCGAACTTTGAAAACCGTGGTTGCGTAACCGCCAACTTTCCCTATGTTTCCCTACTGGGACAATGGCATTACAGGAATCAAAAAAACGGTTACGCAACCACGATTTTCAAAGTTCGGTATCCGGAATTTCCGATGAAATAGACACTTCCGTAATTTTATTGATATGATTCAAGTTTACGTAAGCAAATTTTTTTTCACAGTTAACGCGATGATTCTTTTTGAGGGGGGGCCTTCTCTTTTAGAGGGGGCCTGTGCGACCGCACAGTTCGCACATTCTTAAGCCCACCACTGTGCCTGGACATTAAGCTGCGGAGATGGGCCCCGCCACTCGTTTCATGTTTTGGCGTAAAACCGCGAGTAGGCTATAATGAAGGTTTGATTTTTGTGTTAATTGTAGGCATGATTGATTTAATATTTTAAGATGGGTATGTATCAATTGTCAAGGGTTAAACCTCAGGCGATTTTTTAGGGATGAAATGACAGCTCAAATGTCGTTTTTAGGTAATTTTTTTCGCACAGGTAAAGTTGATTTCTGTGTGTCTACCTCCCCAAAAAATAATTTCTCAACACCTTTCGTTCTTGAGCCGCCTTCGGTCGAAATAGGAGCATTTCGGTCGCAATGAAGCCTGTCAGATCAAGATATATACAGTATTAATTGTAATGAATAATAATTTAAAATGAATTTAACCACATTTGAATGAACAAATAAAAAGATACCGCTATTGAATTTTAAACGAAAGTCTATGCTATGCTCTTTTTCCTCATGTTAATTTAATGGAGAAATCATACTTCATAAATAGACCATTATTGTATTAGAATAGGTAGTTACTTTTGGATCACCCTGTAGTTTTCACCAGTTTCGTAGCGAGTAACGAGTCCTTCGTTGATGACAAGCAGATTGCATTTGGTAAGCATTAGGCCAGCTATAGCCTTGTGAGTGAACAAAAAGTATTCGTAAATAGCAAGGTTAACCACGCAATTGCGTCAAAAAGAGGTCATTTTGTTTCTTTACTTTGAAACAAACGAGTGGGCGAAATTTTATGTGTCACTCTTCGATCAAACAGATTACTAACGTTTAATAGTTTAATTCTCCTTAACAGCGGATCAAGTTTCAGCAAAAAGTTTTGTTTGGAGTCAAAACCAGTTCGCTTCGATCAGGCAAGAAATAGCTAAAAGCAGCTACAAGCCAGGGTAATGTCTGTGAGCTAAGTTACAAGTAGATCTTGAAGAGCGTTTATTCTTCATGTGCAAAGCTAGTACATGGATAAGTTGTCTGCAAAGTTTTTTAAAATTGATAAAAATATGCTGGTCGCTAGAAGACAGAGTAGAGCTTCAGTATAAAGCTCGGTGCAAGCAGCTTACAATCGACAAGTTTATTTTACAGTAACAATGGAAACGCATGGGCAGCCTTGCAGCAGTGGCGTAACGAGATATTTTAAAAGGTGGGGAGGGCATATTAGGCCTTACTGCGAAAGTCATCAAAATAGTCTGGTATATCTCAGTGGCTCAGCAACATTTGTTCTTTTTTCACTAAAAGATAAATGTAAAAAGGGGGTCTGGCACAATGACCCCCCCCCAAAATACGCTCCTGCCTAGTAGACTGGGGCGTTTTCGTAAATTTTTCAAAGGGAGGTTCGAAAGGATTTTTTCCATATTAGGGTTTGTTTAAGAGAATCTGAGCGAATATTGAAGCTCATATGGCGCTTAAATTTCTTTAACAATTTTTGTTTCGACTTTTAGTTTTCTTACTCTAAGCCAGGAGTGGGCAAACTTTTCACACGAAGGGCCAGGTTTGGAAAAACTGTTGAAGCCGCGGGCCGCACGCTGATTGGAAAACAAGGTGAAGACCTTTTTATTTATTTATCTATTTTTTTTTGGAGATCACAGTCCACGTACGAATGTGATCTCCAAAATAAAAGGTTTTCACCTCGTTTTTCATTTCAATTTTGCACCGTTAAAGCTTATTGTTTTGAAAATCACTGCCATTTGTGATCTCTAAAGGAAAAAAAGATTTTTCGCTCAATTCATGGTGGAAGTTTAAGTTTCTGTAAGTGCTGGCGGGCCAGAATAAAAGAACCGACGGGCCGTAGTTTGCCCATGTCTGCTCTAAGCTTTATAGATATTACGGATTCGCACAAGCGCAAGATTGTTTTGCACTTTACACACATGTTTTCTAAAAACAGCAACAAGTTATACACTTCCTAAATTGTACCGGTTTCCAACAATAGAATAACCTTTGATACATCTCTATAATTAGTATGGAATCTAATCTTATGCGGATAGTCTAATTGTAATAACAAACTTCCTCATCTAGTTCCCACTTGCATCTATTTATTACAAATATTTTTTTATATGGTCAATGGGAATGTTCCAATATACCGGTACTCCAGTAATTAAGTTTATTCAAGAAGAATAAAACTTATTGAATCTATAAAGTTTGTTGATGATTACCAGTATGAAAATAATCAAAGGGGAAAAAATTATTTGTGTAAAAGGGAAAACTTTCTAGCCTACTTTTAACAATATACACTAAAACAAAAGTAATCTGTTCTGTATTTATTACATTCAGGCCCATTTGGGGGACAAAAACAGCTTAACGCTGACAAATAGTTACTGCGGCTTAATTTTTTCTCCTTGTAAGCCTATTTTTTTCGTAATTTCTTTTTGAGATTGTTTTCGCAGATTTTCGATTTCAAAGTTCTTTTAACTTTGTAATGCTTTTTCATCAACTTTTTAGTTCCTTTTTGTTGAAAATAATATTCAGTTGTATCAGTCGTTGCATGATAAATCTCAATATTTAATTTTAGAATAACTTGCAGTTCGCAGCATAAGAAGGAAAAGCAGAACGACTGTAATTGTTCAAACTGGACGTTTTGACAGCATAGATTCCGCTGTCATTTACAGGTTTGTTTGTAGCATACTGCTAATGATGACTGCTGAATCTATGCTATCGAAACGTCCAATTTTAGGACATACAGTGATTTTATAATACTTTTGATTTATTAAACGAAATTCTTGGCTTCGCTGTTTTGCCATTTTTTTGTTATATGAAGGTTCATGCGATGGTTTCTAAAAAGCAGATTTTTACAAGCTTCTACTCGTTTGCTCTTGCTATTTTGTTATCCATATTGGGCAATCAATTGTTGTCTTATGTTTGTTCAATCCATCAAATCGGTCATAAATTAAATTTTTCACAATTTGCTATTTGTTTTTTGAAAAAATGCAAAAGAGAATGACGTGAAAATTCAGGTAAAAATCGATGGAAAATTTCACATGGCTAGATTAAAATTGTTAGTTTTAAACTTAATACTTTTCATAAATAACACTATTTATTAATAGTTTGCGGCTAGAAATTTCAAGACCATGGCATGTAATTATGGTAAAAATGCTGATTTAAGTAAGACAGATGACAAGCTGAGCAAAAAACAAGAGATTTTTTAATCTCGGTATTATCAGCTTTAGGCTCCATACCTTACTTTGCTACATGCGTTTACAAGTGATCCCAGCAATTAGTTCGGCAGTTCTAGTAGAAGAATAATGAGATCTGCGCAAAAAAAGCGTTTCGAGGCTTCGAGCGATGAAGTGCAAACGTTATTGCTGTTGATATGCGTTTGCGCGTAGCTATGGCAGGTCGAGCGGTTGATCAGCTTGCATGGTAGCGCTCAATACAAAATATTACTTGGAAATATTATCCCGTAATATTCCGCCAATGGCGAAGTCATAGAAGGCAGGAGACAGTAAGGCAGAATTATAATAGGTCTGTTTTCTATTTACTCAGTATTGTTATCAGCATGATATCAAAATCAAGATAACTTTTTAATTAGAGTGATCTGTTTAAAAGTATGTATTCAACTGATGAGTAGACTACTTGGCGAAGTTCCGAACTAGGAAATTGACATCTTCAGCATAGCTTTATGTGTCACCGAATCAGTAAAAAGACATTTGATTGCATACGTTAAAATTAGTTTGAGCTTTTTACTTTTTATTGAAGGTCAGACTAAAAAAGCCTAGCAAAATGCCCCTGGAAATTTCCATTTCAGCATGGTAAACTAAAAATATTGGAGTATACAAAATATTTTCGTTGTTCAGTTTTAAAACATTATCTGCCTATATATAGAGATTTTTAAGCGTCGGCATTTAATTTTATTTATACAGAGTATATTTCATAGGTGGCGGAACCGGGGGGCCCTACCCCCCCCACTTTTTTTCAGGGGGGCCTAATTTACGCGTTTATTTCTACAATGTTGCCTCTGCATGAATGTATTCGAAACTTGATAGGCCTACCATCGAAATTAAAACCCAGGAAAGAGCTTAAATCCAGAGATGTCTTCTTTAAAATTTTATTTGTGCGGTAGGGTAACAGAAACTAAAAGCAAAAACTGAAGCCCACATAAATTGGACATGTCACATGTGGACAGGCTAAATATGGGTTGTTGGCTTATGGCCGGATTTTCGTATAGGCTAAGCAGGCTGAAACCTAGGGCCGCGTAGAAAAATGGGGGGCGTCATCACGAACAATGAAGACCTTGTTTTGTTCTCTTCACCGATACTTTCACGGAAAAACAAAACATCTGAGTACGTGAAGACTTTTTTTTGGTCTTCACTATACCGACATTTTCAGTGAAACAGGACATCTGAGGACGTGAAGATCTTTTTTGCTCTTCCAATCAGTGTGATCAAATAGCCTAGGGCCTCTCATTGTCTGAATCTGGTCCACAGGAGCGTATTTAGGGGCGGAGCCATTGTGCCATGCCCCCCCCCCCTTTTGACTCTGCCTTTTAGTAAAATAGAACAATACTAATGGTGCCAAGTGACTAAAATATGCCAGATTCTTTTGGTGGTTTCTGTAGCTTATGGCCAGGGGCGAATCCAGGGTAGGATGAGGAGTATGCTTCCTCCCACCAGCCGTTTTGGAAAATGTTTTTGATGCATACAATTTTTCTATAATTTCGAACCCCTTCGATAGCTATAAGTCTTACGTCTTAAGCACGCAAAATTAAAAATGTGTGATCAAAATGCATCATACTTGGCGAAGCACCCAGAATTAGGGTCAAAAATTTTAAACAAAATTTGCCTGAAAATTATTCAAAATGTACTAAAATAACCATTACAGCATGTAAATTTTCGAAAATTTGCCGGGGGAGCATGCCCCTGGACTCCTCTAGAACTTTCCTGGTTTCTTAATCAGCTTCAAATTAGTTCTGCCGAAAAGAATACGCTGGAAAAAATGTGGAAATTATGCCCCTCCCCCCCTTTTATAATGTCTCGCTACGCCACTGCCATCCTTGGTTGTGGATGAAGAAAATCTGGTCATTGGTTTTGGCCCCCCCCCCCCCACTTTAGAAATGCTTCCGCCATCGCTGGTATATTTTAAGTTTAAATAATAGAAGAAAAAGAATGCTTAATAGCTCCTATTTCAACACTTGTAGCAACTTCCTTGTATGCATTCCATTGCCGGATATGTACTAAATTAACAATCATCTGACGTAAAGGTGCAGCAACGGCTCTTTGCGGCCTCAGTGAAAGACAAAACACGCTACTACTATTATAGCTGAAGCAACGGACAATTTTGCGAGCAAAACTAAGCATTTAGCTCATCAATGTGGGTTACAGTAGAGGAGCTATACAATAATTTTTGGTAAACTATTTTTTCAAATACCCTTATGAAGTTCTTGTTATAAATTATTGTTAAGCCTTTGTTATAGAAAATGAAAGAGTTTGACAAAAGATGAATTGACTGCATTTGCATGATGAAAAAATTTTACCAAAACCAAAAAAACTTTAAGCCTAACCGTTGAAACGAAAATTTGATTGTTTGTAACCACGTAAAGCTGTTTTGAAAAGATCACTGCGCTTTCGAAACCCTAGATAAGCGAAACTTTATTTTTGTGGTAGCGTAGTGATTTCATTTCCGCATCATTGATACGGGAATAAAGCACAAAAAAAAATATTCAAATTTACACAAAAAGAAGGCACAGAACGCGATCGTATGCAGAAAAACGTGAGGTATTATCCAAAACTTAACATAAATGACGCTGTCTCAGTCAAGGTTTGCTATATTTTAGAAAAACGTTTACTGTTAGAAAAGAGCTTTTGTTTTTTTAAACGTCGATAATTTGTTTGTTTGGTTACATTTTGTTTATGCAAAGCCAGTGAAAATGTTTTTGAGTTGAAGTGTAAATATTGACGTCAGGCAATGCTTAGTATTTAAATTTTTTATGTAAGGTTAAGAGACTGATGGTGCCTTTTCAAAAGCACTTATGTCAACCCAGAATTTCCCATTTGCTGACTTTATTACGAGACTATTCATTATTGAAATAAACGCTAATAATTTTGCGCTTAATCACGATTTAATTGTATTCTCTCTTAAAGGTTATTCCCTATTTTTTGGTATACTTGCTTTTTGCTTAGATTTTTTAGCGTATAACTCAGGAGACTGCATTGTTACATCTTATTTCAAAGCTCAAGGTCATCGTGTTTTAAATATATTTTTTCGAGCGAAGTTTTGCATCTACTGTAAATATATTGTAAGACGAAAGTGGGCTTATAAAGGGCAATGAAATATATGACTCTTTTATATTTGCAAGACTTTCCATAGCCCCCAAATGGCTAAGAACTACACACTGATTCAAGGACTAAACAAGTTATTGTAGATTGACCATAAAACAGAATCAGTTTCCCAGCATATTCAAGATCACACTTGGGAAGAAATGGTGACTTCAAAAAATAAAAAAAAACCTCTTAAATCGACAGCCATTGGTCTTTTTGCCGTATTCCAACAAAGGAAAAATATTTAAGTTCCTATCGCTTTCTAATTTCTGTGCTAGCAGCAGCAGATATGGCAGTCTTGTAAAACTGCTTGGATTAAATATGCCTGGACCGTAATAAGTCTGAAGAAATGTTGAAAAAAAGTTCTTAGATCGTAGAAAACTACTGCAGTCCAAGTACTTCGGTATACTGTACTGCAAATGGCATCCACCCCACCCCTTTTTCTTTTTCTGAATCTTCCCATAAATGTCAAGTTAGCTATAAATGGCTTAGTAGTTATCACATTTAATTCAAAGGAAATTCTTTAATTAAGTGAAGGTTCCTTTGGGATCTTGACAGTAATCCTATTTCTGGTAATTAATTGATAAATCAGCTGCTCTGCCGTTTTTATTAATATTAAAAATATTTTAGTTTTTGGCTGTTCAAAATAATAAGACAATTAAAAGGTTGTCATAGTTATTGTAAGATTTAATCTAAGGTTTTGTAATTGCTGTTAATTCTTTACTGTGCTCATTGATTAGCACTTCTTACTGTAACTTCTCTGAGAAGTTTTGCTTGATATAGTTTAAATGCGCAGAAATGAACATAACTTTAGCTTGGCGGCTGTGTTTTAGCAGGTGCCGGCTTTTCACCATTGTTAAAATGGGTTCATAAGAATTTGCGGTGGTCAATTTCATTGCGATTAAGCAGCAAAAAAGCAGGTTTACGAAGATCAAAAAAGGTGTCGCAAGCGAGAATCAACTAGTGATGTTAAGGGCTTCAGGAATCTTAGAAGAAAAAAGGGAGGCTCGCTGCAAAAACGAAAAATACTTTTTTGCAATTCTGTGGGTATGAAAGTGTCGAAGTGTCAATCTATTTATAAGTAGCAGCGACTGAAATTCAAGAGGGGCTTGTACCTCTTGGCTCCTTTTGGGTCCGTCTAATAATCGGTAGCTTGAATGCACATCTTACTCGCATAGCTTGGACTCTGTTCCTGCAAAAACTTTGACGAGGGTTTTTGGTCGTTTTACTGTGGGGTCTTCGCGGCCTTAGTTTAGATTATGGAGCACTACACCATTTCCATGGTTTTTATCAAGCAGAACAATCAAAAAATTTCCAATTTTTGCCACAAAATTTTTGCCGCAAGAGAGTTGTTAACGCCTTTTTTTTTATTACGATGCCGCGAACCTTTTTGGCTGGAAATGATTTTCGGTAATTTACTTGGTTTGAACTAAAGACAGCCCTGGTCAATATTGCAGCTTGCAAATTTCGCTTTACGTTACCCTAGTTCCTATAATGAACTACATGTAGCTATTACAGTACGGGTACATTACTTAAGAAGTCAACCTACGAAAATCGATGCCATCCTGTTTCGTTTTAGTTTGTGAATAAAAAGTCAAATTTACGTGACGGTCGTCAAAAAGTCTGATTCATCAACTTCAAAAAAATTCCAAGAAAGAGTGTAATGTACAGAATTTTGACACTTTTTTGAATCATGACATTTTGACGCTCATAATCAGGTTTTCCGTGAAAGTGCTGCAGTCTATGTTCACCATACTCATCACAAGGTAGTTTTTATTGAGTTATTTCACATCATGCGCATTGCTAATTACGCTACACTGATAGACAGTGTTTGAGTATTCTGCATTACTTACGCCGTCATTCGAAGTTTTATGAAAGGCTCTAACTAAGCAGTGAGCACGATATAGTTTCCTGTAAATATAATACTGAATTGTTTATTGCTGATTTTGTTTTGTGTTTAGTAGCACTGTTGATATTAGTGCCTGTAAGTAATAAAAAGACAATGCACTTAGTAAGTCTAAAAAATATTACTTAGGCTATCTTAGACTGCTTAGACTTAGACTGCTAAAGTTAATCTCTGTACGCTGCTAAGCTGCTTAGTTTTAAATAAATGTAGTTATGATTTTTTGTATATGATATTAAAATCGAAAAATAAATAAGGAGAAAGTGTGATGTAAAATGACTGAGAAAATCAGTAAATACGGAACGAAAATGACTTTTACTAGGAAAAATACTGCCACAGTAATTCTTGTAATTGAACGTTTGACAACATAAATTCAGCTATCATCATCAGCAGTGTAAAGGCAGCATAAAACCGCTGAATATGTTGCCGATAGTGCAGTTGGAAGAATT
This sequence comes from Trididemnum miniatum, assembly GCA_964006365.1. Lineage (NCBI taxonomy): Eukaryota > Metazoa > Chordata > Ascidiacea > Aplousobranchia > Didemnidae > Trididemnum > Trididemnum miniatum. The sequence goes on along the minus strand of OZ023251.1, from coordinate 9,885,188 downwards.
GCGGTGGTTTTTATTTTTTCTTCTTGTCATAACTTCACCTTTCGTAATTGGTTGGTTTGTATTTTGCGTTAAGAATAAATTGCGAATGAATGTTAATGACTCAAATTCTTTTGAAGGTCAATGATAGGTTTTTTAAAATATGCAATACTTATAATGCAACGTAATTGGAAAGGTCAATATCATAATGGATTACGTCAACGAAATAACCTCTTCGGTAAATATATGTAAAAAGATGAGCTGTATTTGTTATACTGCGCAGATGGCTAACTGGATAAAGCGCCCGTCTCTGTAGCGGAGATCTTGGGTTTGATTCCCGAGATGGGTCAAGTCAATGACTTTAAAATTGATTTTTACAGCTTTCCTGCTGCTCACCATAAAAGGACAATGTGGAAAACAAGCCGGCAAGTTTTCGTGTTGTACCGTTGTGATAGGCACTTTTTGAGGTTTCCCCTTTGAATGAGTATTTTTTTTTAACCTGTACTATTGTTATAAGCACATCTTAAGGTATATCGTTTTGTCGCTGTTCCTTACTTTTTTTTGCTCTGGTTCATGTCGTCAATGATTGTCATTTCATGGCGGAAAATAAAAATTCACTACTACTTCTACTTTTAACGGGAGAGATGGTGCCTAGTTGTCGCTTCTTTCTGACCTAATAAAATCTTAACTCCCAAATTGCATGGTTGCCCTTTCACCGAGAAGAGCTTGGGTGTTTGGGTAGATTATCTCGGCTCCGGCTTAATTTCAAAAACATGTGGCTTTCGTCAAATTTATGGCGTTTGTAGAATGTAGCCTTGTACATTCTATATAAGTCAATTAAGGCCTGTGTTAACACGATTTTTATCAATATTTGAATTATTTGCAGAATTCTATGGAAGATGTTTTGGCATACGTCATAGTCGAGACGGTAATAGCGTTTCTCGCTTTCTCAAGCAATGTTTTGGTCCTTATTGCAATATGTCGATTTAAAAGCCTACACACTAACACTTTTATTTTAATTGGAAGCCTAGCTGTGGCCGACATGGCTGTAGCGCTGCTAGCTAATCCAAGTGGAATAGTCTTACGATTTAGTAAGTATGGAAAAACGATTTGGGGTCATATACTGTTGTAATTACTGGTAATTAAAACTTTTATGTGATTGTGAATTAATATCACGATAATTACGTTTTCATCTTTATTTCATGACTTTTTATTTCCGTTTCCAATCTTTACTTAAAATTATCCTCTTTTTGCACGATTTGAATTACAAACACTTCCGTATTTTCTGCACACTCCTCTAAATTTTTTCAAACATTTGAAATTGGTTATTATTGGCTATTTATACTATAAATCAGAGGTGACGAACATGCGTAAAGAATTTTCTGCGGCCCGCAAACATTTTGGCGAGACCAGTGCTCCTGAACTTTTTTACTCGTCTAATCTTTGCGATGCGATCTCAAAAGCTGTGCGACCGATTGAACTACGCGCGTATCACACAGGAATCATACGAACGCACAGTACAAGCCTTTAATCTGTTTCAGAGTTCAGCAGTTCATCCATTGTTAAGTAACAATAATAACATAACTCGTAGTCCGTTGCAGTTTCATTGAGAGCTTAACTTGTCTTACAGTAGAAGGGATTATGTAAAATTGCAGACAAGATCGTGTTAATAGGGGGGGGGGGGAGGGGGCATTGGGCCATGTCCCCACTTTTGGCTCTGCCTTTTAGTGCAAAAGAACGAAATTAATGGTGCCAAGTAACTGAAATATGCCAGACTCTTTTGATGGTTTCTGTAGCTTATGGTAGGGGGCGGATACGGGGGGGGGGGTAGGATGAGGAGTATGCATCCTCCCACCAGCCATTTTTAAAAATGCTTTTGATTTATACAATACAATTTTTCCATAATTTCGAACCTTTTTGATAGCAATAAGCCTTAGCCTACGCCTTAAGCACGCATAATTGAAAATGTGCGAACAAAATGCATCATATTTGGCGAAGCACGCAGAATTAGGGTCAAAAATTTTAAACAAAATTTGCGTGAAAATTATTAAAAAAACACTAAAATAACCATTACAGCATGTAAATTATCAAAATTTTTTCGGGGTAGCATGCCTCCGGACCCCCCTAAAGCATTTCTTGCTTCTCAATCAGCTTTAATTGCTCTACCAAAAATAGAAATACGCCTAAAAAAAGTAAAAATCATACCCCTTTTTTTAAAATTTCTCGCTTCGTCACTGATTGCAGAAATGAATTGGTGAGCTTGTAGTAACATATATGGAAATTTTACAGCTTTTTTAAGGTATTTGTCATTCTGTTTTTCAACCTATATTTAGTCAGCCGTTTATTTCGATGTCTTTAGCTAAGAAATGAAAGACTGGTGATGGATTTTTATGGTATTACTTTCGGTTGTTCGTTACTGCTGATGAGCACTGGTTTAATTTTTACAGGTTTCGTAATAGGTCTACACTAAAAAGGCATGCGGCCCGCTTGCTCATTGGTAAGTGACAAAGTGGCCCGCGATAGCAAATAGGTTCGTCACCCTTGCTATAAATAAACATAGATTTTCAAAGCCTTCCGAGCAGAATAACGTGGTTGTATTTGTAAAATATGTTTTTTTTTGCTTTATTTTAATAGCGCATAGCTGCTATTAATCATAAACTTATCGTTGTAAACTAAAAATAATTGAATCAACTATCGAAACTTCATGCGCCGATGGCAAATTTTTTGCGCCATGTCTGCCCTTTGGTGACGTCAGTAAACAGGAGTTATGCACCTATGGCTTTTTTCTGTTATGAAACCAGCGATTTAAGGTTTCCTTTCAGTTGAATGTTACTTTTTACAACCAAAAGGGGGCTAAACGCACTTTCGCTGTGAACGTTGAAGTAAATTTATAGTGAGTACTGTGATAAGTAAAAATCTTGGCGTGGTTTGAGTTGGCAGCCACTTTGAACGTGCCTCATGTGGGCTACAAACCAATGCCCTGAATAAAACCCCAAGTCGAACCTATCACCAAAATGTTTCTTCGCCTCACTTTTTTACAATCTGACCTTTTTCAAAATTCAACTCAGCTGTTTCAAAATTATATTTGTCACCGATAGGGACATATTAAAACTTTGGGGGGAGGGGTGGGGGGTCAAGCTAATTTTTGGGGGAGACACAAGTTTTTTGCAGACATGATTTCAACGTTAGCTGCTTCTCTTTTTGGAGGGCACAACTTAACGATGTTTTTTTAAGTGTCACGTTCCGACGGGAGCCCCGGGGCTATAGCCCTCTCCTTAAACCGGCCCTGGTCACCGATCTTTTCAACCCATATCTTTTTGGTGACAACTTTCTGTTCAATTTAGCTTTTTGCATGCACAGAGAATAATTTTTGATTGTGGCAATTTTGCAAAAATGATTTGAATGACAAGCAACTCCCACGAACATGATGAGGGTCGGAGTCTGTTGCTCACGTTTCATCCTGTCAGTCTTCATTCTTTTGTTTATTCAATAAAGCAAAAAAGTTTGATTGATTGAAAATTGACTGAGCTATAGCACGCAAACTACCTTTGTAACCAGTAGCAGACCAAGCTTACTGCATTTTCCAAAAAAGTTTTGGTGATTCAAAATTTATTTTTACCCACTAAATTTGTTAGTATTCTAACACTTACTTAGCATTTAGAATAGTTGTGCGAATTCCCGATGTATGACAACAATTTGCACCGTTGTTATGAGGATTTATTTTCGAATGATGCGTCGGTAAAATATTGTTTGCCGCGCGTGTGGTTAAAGTCAAACTAGCTACGCATTATTTGCGATTTTGAAACTAGTAAAGCCTATGAAAGCATAATAGCTGTTGTGCTGTGACGCAATGCAACAGTGTCGTTACTTTGAACGCGTCATAATTCAACAAACGTGCAATATTTATTGCATACAATAGACGTATGCATGCGCGCAAAAATTTCTTTCTCGTGGTTTTGCATTGTGTACGTGAGCTTTGCAAAGTTAACCACGTGACTACAATCGGGTGGGTATTAAGAGGTTGAGGGGTCCGGGGGGTAATTTTCGGAGAGCCTCAAGTTTTTTGCAGCCCATTTTTTAGAGAATAGCCTACGATTTAAAGACCTTTTCTTATCGCGGGTGGATTTGGGGCTATAGACTCCCCATAATCTGGCTCGGAAAAAATTGCAGATATACCATGCTTTGTATTTTTCAATGCTATTGTTTTATTGCAGACTACCTCATAACACCAGGAAGCAGTAATGACACTGTGGTATCTGCTTCCTTGTCTCAAGAAGTTTGTTCTCTTTTTATTTGCCTTGTTTTGATTTTAACCCAAGTTTCAATCTGGAATTTACTGATTATCGCAATCGATCGTTTCATCGCGATCTATTACTCGCTTAGGTAAGAATTCTAACTAAAATATCAAATCTTGATTACACTCGCGGTATTACCCCGAAGCGTGTAACGAGTGGCAGGGCCCATCTCTGCGACTCAGCGCATCGGCATTGGTCAACGCTGTTCCGAAGAAACATTGCAGCGGCGGCAAGTCGTTTGCGACACTGCCTCCAACTTGATCGGCCAGGAAATCGAACCCATGACCTCCCGCGCCGATATAACGATGTGTTTGGCTGCTGCACCCACCATTCGGTTTCAAAATTTTTATTTCATTAAACGCTAGATCAGTGATTCATAACCTTTTTTGGGCTGTGTTCCCCTTAACATATTGATGAAACCTGCAACGGCCAATATCAATTAATCGTACAAGTAGATTGTGATAACGTAGTTAATTTAAGTTTATAAATTGGATTCCTTAAAGCACCTTCACGGATCCGTTAGAGCTTTAAAGGATCCTGGTTATGGGTGCAAAAATCCTTGATCCGCTTTTATCTTTTAGAAATTATCGTTTCTCGACAGCCTAGTATTACTAACAGCTTTCCACCGGATCTAATTTAAGAGCATAATTGGAACAGGTTTAGAGTACAGCTCAGGCATTAAACGAATAAAAAATGGTCTTAATTAAGCGCGACCGTGTCTATTAGGCCTACATAATGCTGTCTGATCTGTCAAAACTAATTTTTTGATGCTACATTGTTAACAGTTGATTTTGACCACAAAAGTTGATATAGTTTGTTGACACGTTTGAAAAATATTTACCCACTTCAAAACAGACAAATATTGCGCTCTTAGTTTGAGTGACTTATTTAGGAGGTATCTACGTTGATTGTTTGCAAAATTGAAGCTAATATTTGCGGTACCGTATCAGCGTAATGAAAGTAAGTCTTACATCAACTACTATCGGAAACATGAATTTAACACCACTTTTTTTACTTTATTAAAGGGCTGTACTGTATTGAAAATTTGAAAACTCTCACATAAAGTTTAAATTTTGGAAACCCTTTTTCCCAACCAAAGCGGCTTTTTCTTTAAAACTAGTTAAATTCACCCCTTATGATTATTAAAACAAGTAGGCTATTAGCCGGCAGTTTTAGTATTGGCTAGTCTTAAGTGAACGTTTTGAAGTTTTAAAATGTATCCTCATCATTAAAAACTACCTAACTGACTTTTTCGAATTTTCAGGTATAATGCTATTGTAACTTCCACTCGGTTGAAAGTTTGTATTGCCACTACTTGGGTGGCTTCAATGATTGCGATCGTTCCCCATACGAAGTGGCATTCAATGCACTCTGAAGATGTCGAATCGAGGTAATGATTCGAAACGTTTGATACAAAAATAACAACCCAAATTTTTTATTAATAAACGTACAAGAAAATAATGAAATTGGCAAAAAAAAGTTCAAGTTTTGATAATGATACAATGCAGGTCATAGTGCAACCTTCTTCGATCGTATGCTCTGAATGCAATAAGTATGGGGCGGAAATAACTTAAGGAAGAAGTACGTAGCCTGGATATACAGCTGATGATGACAGCAAAATCTGTGTTTTCGGAACGTACAGTTATAATAATTATTTTGACAGTATTTTCTCCACCTATTCTTGATTTTTTTTCGAAAGTTCATAAATTTAGACAATTGGTTTACTCTAAATCTGTTTTTTGTTTATAGCGATGCAGAAATAAGACACTGTGCCTTTGAAGATCAAATTATTCTCCAGTATATGGTGTTTTTCAATTTTTTCTCCTTTATGTTACTGCCTCTTTTTATCATGCTTGTTTTATATTATTTCATATTCAAGGTAAGATTGTTTTGTTATTAATTCATAGCTTTTGTTATTTATTTATGAGAAAAATATACTACTGTCAGTGGTCATTTATTATTATAATCATTATTATATACATAAGCATTTCATATTTAAGTGAAAAGCAACACCTGAATACTGTATATTTGTTGAATTATGGAGACAATCAATTATTTATAAAAATTTGCCTAAAATAGAAAATTTGTTTTTGTGTACTGTATTGTGTTATTCACCAAAATATGGTACAAATTGCGGTGTGACTAGTTAAAAATAACGAGCTAGTTGGCGTGGAGGTGAAAGACATTGCCATTGGTGCGGTAGATCTTGGGTTCGATTTCCGGGCCGGGTGAATCGTACACAGTGTCGCCAACGGCTCGACAACGCAACATTTATTCATTCATTGATCCATTATATTTATTGGTCCGTAAATATTGTAAGTTCACGTGACGATAATACAACAACGTTTCTTCGCAGCTGTGTTGCCCTGGTGCTAAGCCGCGGAGATGGACCCCGCCACTCACAACACGCTTCGGTGTAATGACACGAGTATAATGAAGATTACGTTTTTTTTGATTTTCCTTTACGTTGAGTTACTGGTTTACCGGCTTCTCGGTCGGGTCGCGCTAAAATTTAAAAAAAAATGTGTAGTTCTCCCGCTGAGTGAGCGGTGCTAGTTGAAATCTCGAACGGCGTCGCATATAGTAGGCCTATCCATTGCATGTTGTACCAATATCGTTCAATCATTCTTGGTTAGCAGTGGGCCAAAATTAACCACGTATATAACGCGCAAATATGAAAGCAGTAGGCAGAGCCAGCGCTAGAGCAGTCGACTCAGGGAGGCCAAGCGTTTATCAGGGGGGACCAAAGTTTAAAATTAAGCACAAAAGCCGCTGTCTTCAAAAATTAAGCTTGGTAATTGGGGGGGCCAAGTATGTCGATTGGGGGTGCCTGCCCCCCCCCTTGGCGCCGGCCCTGTTAGTAGGCTGTATTAACCAGCTTATGAAAACAAAGTTTATGATTAAAACCATGTTTTTGTTTATGCGCAAACCTAGTTTTGACAATAATTTTGTTTTTAGTCAGCGAAAGAGCAACTACGAAAAATTTACGCCGACGTTCTTGTCTTAAACAAGAAATCCAAGGTTTCCCTTACTTCTTTGAAAGATATATTTCACATCCAAGAACAACATTGTCAAGAGATAGAGCCACAACATAAATGTATTCGAAAACAAATTGCGTTTCTGACCAACAAACTTCACCGAGCACGCTCCGAGTCAAGTGTGTCGATTCAGAACATTAAAAACTCTAAGAAAAACGCAGAGAACAATGATAAAGCTCATGAAATGAAGGTAAGTGTTCCTTGATGGTCTAATTGCTTGAAGTTTATAATAAAAACAGTGCACCAATTAAGCCTCTATGTGACTAAAAGCGCAAGGTATTAATCGATTTTTAAAATTTTTTGGTGTCCGATGGGGTGCGTTTGTAATAACTATCACGGGCAGCAGTAAAATCTACTTGCAGTAACTTACGTGTTATGATTGAGCATAAAAAGAGTTTTTGCGTTAAGCACGACTTAACTCTTTCTGTCAAATTTGGGTCGAGTTAAATATACCTAAAAAACAAATTACTTTGTTAACCAGAAACCCCTACAGCACGAACTGTACTTCTTTCAGGAATATGGTTTCAGCTTGGCACTACTTTGCGAGGCACATTTCGTGCTAGTAGCAACACACAGTCGCAAGCACGGTTGTTGTTCTGCATTTGGATTATGAAGAGGGTGCTCTTCAAATTCAATGTTTCTTTCGCACGCTTTTTAAATTTACATAACCGATAATTAAATTGAATTACATGCGAAACTGGCTATAACCGTCAGATTTTCAAAACTGCTTCGAAGTTTTATTTCTGAAATTCAAAATTGGCACCTAACGTTAATAGGTATTGTTTGTTGGACTGCCTTCGGGGTTTACTGTCCCCAAAAGATTGAGAACATTGCTAGGCCTAACAGCTTTTTATTTTTGCTAGCAATAATCAGGGGCGTACTCAGTAAAAAAACTAGGGGGGCGGGGAGACAGGACCGCATTTAGACAATGAGAGGCCCTGTTTTTATTCGCCCTTATGGATCAATCTGCTGGAGAAGGTCTTAACGCATCAAAAAGAGGTTAGCAGTTTGGCAGTACCCCCCCCGGTTCCGCCATTGGTAATAATGTTTTATTAGTGAAATTGGTTTTTTCAACTTTGTTTTGATTTCAGGAACTTAACCCCCAAGTCAATCTTCAATCTGAAATGTCTCGAGAGAGTTCACCAAAGCTTAAGAGACAGGAAACATTAGAAGTCAATTCTCCTAACCTTTCAAGAAGATCAAGTTTGTCGCAGGAATCATTTGGAAGCGCCGAAATTCGAACTGATGACCCTTTCCATTTAAAACCGGAACCCATGTACATCAGAAAAACTTCTAATGCTTCAAGTTTAAGCACAAATACAATCTTAAATTGTAGCGAACTGGACATTCGAAAAAACAAACTAAAGAGAAAATCGAAGAGGTTAAAAAGGGAATTTCGGGCCGCGAGAAGTTTATTTATGGTTTTGGGTGCTTTTGCCATTTGCTGGCTTCCCTTGCATATACATAATGCAATCCATTATTTTCACCCACATATTATCCAACCACAAGCCTACGTTGATTTTGCCATATTAATTTCTCACGCTAATTCATTGTTAAATCCGGCGATATATGCACTACAACTAAGGGAAATGAGAGTTGCTTTTAAGAAAATGTTCAAGGAATTGTGCAGTTATTTGGCTGTGATATCATGTGGCTCCACGTCGCTACCTAACGTACGTAAAAATGCTTTTCACAAGCCGTCTAAAACTTGTTAAATAAGCCGTATAATTTCTGAATATACGTAAATGCCGTGTCTTAAATAAAATTTTCTTTAACAAAATAAAACGTTACAAATGTAAACTGTTATACTTTATCCACGCGTTTTAGTCCCTCCCCTCCAAAAAACCGACGAAAACATGCGTGGGTCTATTGGCCATGCTTTATAAAACAATTAGTAATAATTATTTTGTTACCGGTGCGTAGATCTATACATTCTTCACCAGCAAAAATAGTGCTTAAATTTTTTACAGGCCAGGTCATAGACAACGTAAAACTTGAGTATTCTGTTTATATAGTTCCCGTTTTTACATGCTGTTGGTCTATTTAAGTTTTATTATATAGTTCACTGTGAATGAATGGCGATTAAGTGTTTTGCGGCTCATAAAGAGTGCGTAATGATTTTATTTGGCTATTTTGCATACTATTATTTTTATTTATTTTTATTACATTTGGTGAGTAGAATCATTTGCTTTAAATTTTTTTCTATTTCCTCTTTTGACACGTTTTGTTCTGAATAATTGTTGCTTTTTTTAATGATGATTAAAAAAATAAACTAATAAAATTAGGGGCTACGTGTCAGTGTTTACATGGGCCTACCGTATTCTCAGTATGCATGTAGGCGGTGTGTTTACACAGAATACGATACGATTTTTCGTGCGTAAAGTGACGTATGCGCTACGTAGCCTACAGATTACGTAACAGCTAAAAATTTTGATGTTAAGATTCGTAACTTCATTATGCGTAGATGCCTGCAATAATTAATGTCGGCACTGCATGACAACCAATTTAAATTTCAGTTCGAGAGTCAGTGCAGTATCGAGAGTGTTCGACTCGAGTTAGAGCTATCAATAATGCGACATCTGTTTGCAGGAGCGGATCCAGAAAATTTGGTGTGGGGGAGGTGCAATTTTGAATTAGGCTGAATGTTTACTAAATGTACAAAACGTTAGACGTTTAGCCCCTGAAGAAGGCGTGAATAAACCCTTTGAGTAGGCTATATGTTTCGTGCCAGGGGCGCATTCAAAGTTTTTTTTTCAGGGACAGCTAGGGGCAGCGATGTAGTTAAGACCACCACCTACAAGACCAAGACCTTGTAAATTTTTCAAGACCAAGACCGTCTTTGTCATGACCAAGACCATTGATTTTTTTCAAGACCAAAACCATAAAAATGGGATGAGAATTAACAGTTTATCACTTATCGCTATTTTTCTATAACAACAAAAAAAAACGGACAAAATATATACAGAATATTAAAAAAAATAAGAACTACACAATCACATACACGCTGTTGGATGCTTTTTCTAGCTGTGCAGGATCACTTAAATTTTTACGAGATACTTTTAGTTCCTTCGATCTTAAGACCAAACTAAATGGTCAAGACCGTCTTGGCCAAGACCTTAAAAAAATGGTTTTTAAGACCAAGACCGGTCTTAAGATCTTCATCACTGGTTAGGAGCATCAAATTTTGACATTTTTAAGAGTATTTTTCCCGGCACAATTAATTTGAAGCGAATTAAGGAATAAAAACATCTCTATGGGGGTCCAAGAGCATGCTCCCCCGGAGATTTTTTGAAAATTTACATACTGTAGCCTAATGGCCATTTCAGAGCTTTTTGAACAAACTTTATGAAAATCTTGTATAAATTTTTTGCTCTTAAATCTGAGTGCTTCACCCATCGATGAGGCATTTTGTTCGCACATTTTCGATTATGCGTGTTTAAGGCGTAATTAAGGTCTGTTGTTATGGAAGAGCTTCGGAATTATGAAAAAATGTATTGCTCTAAAACAGGGTGGCCAACCTTTCACATACCATGCGCCACGTTTTTAACATAATGTTTCCGATGCGCCATTAATCTTTTGTATCCCCACATCTAATGTCCATTTCGTGTTGCGAATACATAAATCCACAGAAAACCACTCATTTAGAGCAGGGGTGGCCAACCTTTCACATACCATGCGCCACGTTTTTAACATAATGTTTCCGATGCGCCATTAATCTCTTGTATCCCCACATCTAATGTCCATTTCGTGTTGCAAATACATAAATCCACAGAAAACCACTCATTTAGAGAGTTACCGGAATCACTAAATTAAACACTGAATGAAAAAATTTCAATGTCAGCCGCATATACATAGTTAACTCAACGAAAATTCTCGTATCCATGGAAAAATTCGAGCACTTTTCGATCAACAGATTACGATTGATTATGAAACAGGGAACATTGTGACGTCATACTTCTACTAAAAACTACAGCCTTCCTGAAAGTAGGAGAAAACGCATTCTGTCTTAGTTATATTAAGTAATAAGTACGATTAACTAGTAAAGCTAGGCGTAATATTGTGACAACAGGCCTTTAGTATCAGTATTTAAACTTCATTTATTTTCATCTTAAAGATGCAGTGCGCCACCTTTAATCATGCAATGCGCCAAGTTTGGCGCATGCGCCATAGGTTGGCCACCCCTGCTCTAAAGCATTTTTGAAATCGGCTGGTGGAGAGAATTCCCCTAGATTCGCCCCTGCATGTTTGGTATCATTAGGCTAATAGGCTACAGCAGTTTGTATGAATCACTTAGCCTATATAATTTGCTACGCCGTAAGCAGAAAGTTCAACCAAAGAGGATCAACCTTTCCGTTAAAGGGAACAGCAGTGATATTAACTTCGCCTTCTTCAAAGCAAAGTTTGCGTAGGCTACACCTAAATAAATGCATCGATTGCAGTCGGCTTAAACCGTAAATCGAACTGTTCTTTTGTGGGTAGACATTGTAATCAGGGAGTCAAACCGCTTAATTTTTTCGGTTCAGGTTCGATTTGGGTTCAACAGCGGTTTTAAATTTCGGTTCAGTTCCGGTAAAGGTTCACATAAATTGAAACGGTTCGGTTTGAGTTCGCTCCAGTAAAAAAAATATTTCGAAACTGGTTAAGAAAGTACAGGTTCAGGTTCGCACTAAAAAATGGTATAATTAATTCTAGTAACACAATTTAAAAAATGTAACGTACAAAGCAATTTTTCTTCGCATTGACAGGCCAATATAATGCATAGAATACTTGTGGTAAAGCCAAGCCTATTCAATCCACAGGTAGCGTTAAATTAACGTTAAAGCGCTTTGTTTAGTCTGTTACGCGAGTAGGCCTACTACGGACCGGATATATCAAACAGGGATGTGAAAGCGGAAGCTGGAAGCGGAAGCGGTTGAAGCGGTCATATTTTGATGGAAGCGGAAGCGCGAAAAACATGTCGCTTCCGCTTCCACATCTTTCAAAAAAACACACTGCAATTAACTTATTAGATATTACATTTTCTTCAATTTATTAAACATTATTTTGCAATGCTAGCTTCACATGGATGCCAAATCTCACCATAGGGCATTACTCTTCGCTTAACTTTCAGATAGCTCTAAAAGCAATACTTGACTCTTTTCCAATTATAATCACGTCACAAAATAGATGGAGTGCTGTCAGGAGCGTATTAAGAGGGGCGTTGTGACATCCTCCCTCCTCCGGTCTTCTCCTCTTGACTTTGTCTTTTAATAAAAAATCAACAAAATTAATGGTGCCACGTGACTGAAACATGCCAGACTCTTTTGATGGTTTCTGTAGCTTATGGCCAGGGGCGGACCTAGGGGGTAGGATGAGGGGTATGCTTCCTCCCATCAGCCGTTTTGGAAAATGTTTTTGATGCATACAATTTTTTCATAATTGCGAGCCTCCTCGATAGCAATAAGCCTTACGCTTTTAAGCACGCATAAATTGAAAATGCGCGAACAAAATGCATCATATTTGGCGAAGCACTCAGAATTAGAGTCAAAAAATTAAAGCAAAATTTGGCTGAAAATTATTCAAAAAGCACTGTAATAGCCATTAGGCTAGATCATGTACGTTTTCAAAAACTTTCCGGGGAAGCATGCCCCCGGACCCCCCCCCCCCAAAAAAAAAATTTCTTGTCTCTCAATGAGCTTCCAATTAGTTTTGCTGAAAAAAATACGCTTGAACACTATGTGGAAATTATGCCTCCTCCCGTCCTTTAAAAATTCTTGCCATGCCACTGAGTGCTGTGTATCAACATTTTTCTAATGAAAGGAGTAAGTTTCGTAAATAAATAATAAATAACTGAGGTTATTTTCAAATTATATTGAACAGAAAATTCAACGGTAATTGAGGGAGACTGCGAAGTGAGCTTGCGCTCTTCGAGTCAGCAGCCACCCGTTAAATATGTCAAATGCGATCGGCTCCAGCCGCGAATCGAACCCGTCACGTAGGATCTGTCACCTGCGCGCGGTACCGCTAGGCCATGTCACTCGTAGCAAAGTTGTTGTTAAAGACTCCCAGGATTGTGACTCAATCATTCCTTCACACTATTGTTTGCTTTTTGCAAATTATTACCTTTAAAAAAACGGTGGCTAAAGCTTGATCAAGAGCTTTCAGCATGTTGGAAAAAAAGCTGCGGCGCCAACATATGCCCAAAAACAAGTGGAAAATTTGCATATACCGGTACTTTTTTCCAAACGGTTCCCCATATGAGTGACTTCACGGAGCGAGCCGCTTTTTCAGTCGGTCCGGGTTCGATGAAGGTTCGCAAGTACTCGCATTATTCGGTTCAGTTCCGGTTCGCTTTTTGGGATTTTGAAAACTGCTGTTCGGGTTCGGTAAAGGTTCAACAAAAATAGCGTAAAACCGGCCTCCGGTTCGGGTTCCGTTCGACTCCCTGATTGTAATCACGTAAATTGCGAGGTAGTTAATGGAATATAAAGCAAATAAAAAAGAAGTGAAGTAAAAAGAAGACATTGTTTGTTTTGTGATTTGTGAATGGTAGCTATTATTTTTGGTGAGCGAGAAATGTCTTGAGCCAGAGGCATACATGTTTGTTTATTCAACAATTTGGTCCTCAGTACAAAATTACAAATTAGTTCCGCTTCGCTCTTCTTACAGTTTAATTGTTATCGTAATTTTTTTTTTATTTTATTCATTTCTCATGCTATAGCCAAAACAAATTGTATACTTGCATCCTAGGGTGGCAATTGACTAGAAGACCGTATCGTCATTTCGTTGTCTCTCAGTCATGGTGTACGTGTTGCATTTTGTATAGACCTAACCTGCATGGCAAATAAAAACTTGATTGATTGATTGACTGAATTACATTAACGAATTTCTTTAAGACTATTTTAACTCAATTGGGATTACTATTTGCTGTCTCGTAAAACAGCATTTTACCTTTTCCTTGGAATACAATAAATATGGGACGAAAATAGCTTAAGGAGGAAAAATAAAGCCGCTGTAAAAAATAAAGCCGCTGTAAATCTCAAAACTGAGATTTACAGCGGCTTTATTTTACCTTTTCTTTGTTTTTTAAGAATTTCTTAAACTATTCATATTCACTAGCTTTGCTTCAGATTGCTTTGTCTTATCAGGTTCACCCAGCTAGAGACGGCTCGGGCTGACTTTTTTCAGGCCCGGACTGCCCACGGCCCGGAACGTCTAGCCCAGTAACCGTAACCGACCCGGAAACTCGTACCAAAAATAAAGCCCAGCTCGCCCAAAGCTCATTCTTTTTATGAACCTTCAATCACATTAACCAAACTTAAAGGGATTTAAAAAAGTGTTAGCGGCCCAGTAATAAACAAAGATAGAACCAGGCCGTTAGCGGACCAGTGAAAAGACCGGTTAACGGCTCGTTGGCGGGTCTCTTAGCGGCCCATGCCATCTCTACACCCAGGTGCAAAAGGATTTACACTCCGAGAATGAGATTAAATACTCCATTCCAAATTGAATCGCTTGACTTGCAATTAGAGATGGCAACAGAGCGTACGCGGGAGTTTTACCCCCAGCGCAGCGTAGTGTGTAAAATTGACCCTAGTTGGCCACGTCAGCGTCGCGCAGCGTGCCATAATTTTTTATGCCATTTGAACAGGAGTTGTCGATTTTAGATCTTTTGTGCAAGAACTCCGGACAGTTTTGCACGAATCGTTGTGACGAATCGTTTTGGATTATTTCTATCTATTACAGGATCGGTTCGGTTCCCGTACCGGTACAATTTGCAAATCACTATTTCAATTCAGAGTCAGCTACTGCCTGTAGCGGTAACAGTCTGAGCAGTGTTGGTCTGCAGGTGGTACAGAGTGACGAAGCAGTCTGCATTAGTCTGTTGGTATATCTTTGTTTATGTCTATCTTCCTGGTTCTATCTTTGTTTATGTCAGCGACATGGCCTAGCGGTACCGCGCGCAGGTGACAGATCCTACGTGACGGGTTCGATTCGCGGCTGGAGCCGATCGCATTTGACATATTTAACGGGTGGCTGCTGACTCGAAGAGCGCAAGCTCACTTCGCAGTCTCCCTCAATTACCGTTGAATTTTCTGTTCAATATAATTTAAAAATAACCTCAGTTATTTATTATTTATTTTCTGTTCAGTATATCTGTTGGCTGTTGCTGACCTTGTGCAATGTGCTAGCTGGACCACCAATATTGGTGGGCTATTACTGCATTAGCAGTTACCAACCGGAACCTAAAATGCAAAACATTGAAGTTTATTTCAAATGAAGTAACCGGTACAGTGTCTTATCGGTACCGTACATTAAGAGGTGGTCAAAGTTCTAGCCAGTACTAGCCTATGAGTCCAGGCGCAAAAAAAACCTATGCTGTTGATGCGCCTTTATTGTTTTTATTCACTCACATATAAACAAACAAACATATAATATTCTAAAAATCTACTGAAGTAATAGCATCTACCGGTACTTTTAAGTATAAAAGTAGTCAAAACTAAGTAACCGGTAGTTGTGTGAAAGTAGAAAGCAGTTTAAAATTTAGCAGTTTAGGATTGCTTGTTGAATTGATGCTAATGTTGTGGTATTTCCAAATGGTCAGTGACTCAGCGTACCAAAAGAGCATCAGCAGATATGAAGTGAGTCAAAGTGTCTCATAATACCGGTATGTGGTGTTTTATTTTGGCATTGCTTCGTAATGTGTTTTTCAGAAATAAAGTGTGAGATTGTACAATATATTTACAGATTTAGTCCCATTTTTGAAATACCGGTACTGGAGTGAATACATGCTTGATGTTTAAATGAAAAAAGCAGCGTCTAGTCAAAGAAGATGAATTGTTAGTGGAAAAACATGGCAACTGCTAGACTAAAAAGCATCAGATAAGTGGTACAAGTATGGTAAGCAATGGAGAGCATGGTATTAAATCACAAACAATCGTGCAATTAGAAGATTTTCTCCCTATTTAAAAACATTCATCAGTTCATCACATGATTTGACATGTTGTGGTTAGCACTCCTTACTTTTTTTGTAAAATCCCAGTAGCAAACTGCGAGTTCTTTAGTAGTGGTAACTAAGATAAGGTTAGAATATGGTACGGTAGCCTACTTAGTGGCAAATTTTGTTGCTGACCTACTGGTAATTTTTTTTCCTGCTAAATCTCATGGCATAAAAAGTGATGAGTTTGCCTAGTTTAATGCATAGAAGAAAATGGTTGAAGCTGTGGCATCCAGAAAGTGAGAAAGCTCCTTATATGCTCTCATTAGACTATGTTTCTTTCATAACTAGCACCTGGTACATTGGAACATGTGTTTTATGTAATTTGGAGTGTTCCCTACTGTAGAAAGTAATGGCAAAGTTTGAAACTTGTGATTTTTTAGCAATTTCTACGTTGGTTTATTTTTTAAAAATTTGTTGGTTTTTTACTCAAGTCTTTAGCTGCATTATAGATCTTAATATATTTTGCGGTGCAGTGCGGGCACCAGCATCACTTTCCCTAAACTTTTGCAGCGCCGTGCAGTTTGCAAACAGGGTTTGTGAACACAGCGCAGCAGTGTTCCCTCTAGGATTTTGACTAGTGCGAA
The DNA here is from genome assembly GCA_964006365.1 of Trididemnum miniatum. Classification (NCBI taxonomy): domain Eukaryota; kingdom Metazoa; phylum Chordata; class Ascidiacea; order Aplousobranchia; family Didemnidae; genus Trididemnum; species Trididemnum miniatum. Next base: position 9,868,318 of record OZ023251.1, on the reverse strand, counting down.
TTTGCCCAAATGATAAAGTCATGGAAATTTTTGTCCGAAGGTTTCACTTCTTTGAGGACTCCTTTTACAAATTTTTTGCATTAAATTTGCTTTTCCAAGATACAAGCTATAGTCTTGCATTAAAATATTCAAGTTGTTTGTTAAAGTTTTTCAGTTTTGCATTTTATAATATTAATTTCTGGTTCAAAATCAGTAAAATTTGCCGAAAAATTTCGCATTTTTCTCAAATTTTTCACTCTAGAGGGAACACTGCAGCGCAGTTTGCGAACAGGGTTTGTGTTATTCGTGCCATCTCTGTTTGCAATTTTCTTTTCCATTCAATCCATTGCTGGGTCCTGGAAGGCACTAGAATAGACAAAGTTTTCTGGTCTGTAGGATGAGATTTGTCACGTGACTTGCCAGTGTTTTTTGGAAATTTAATCAACATGGATGCAAATCCAGGGGGGATGTATCCTACCCAATAATCTGGCAGCATCCCCTTCAATATATTTCATGGAAGTGGAAAATTTCCCATTCAACTGTTCAAGCCAATTTCATCCCTCCCAATATCGAAAAATGATCAATTTTGCTAAATCACCCCCCCAATATCCAAAAATGACCAATTTTGCTAAATCATCCCCCCAATGCTAAACATAGATTTGCACCCCTGTCAATCAAGCGTAATTTTGGTTAATTCTTTTCAAATCCTAATTCCCCATTAGTTGCTTTATACATGAATCGGAAACTTATCCCTGATTTGGCGAGCATGTTCGGTTAGGGTTAGAGTAGGAATTGGGTTAGGGCAGAGTTAGTTATAGTTTTGCTATGGCAGCTAACCTGTAACGTCGTTTACTAGAACGAAGAAAGCAGGGTTACATACTTGAACTCAAAAGAACTCAATCATTTTGTCGAACTCAAACAAATATTTTTTCTGAACTCGAACCTGAATAAAACTGTTCGAGTTCATTAGAAAGATATTTAAATTGTTAAAAAGAAATAAAAGATCACTACAAAATATAGTTTGCTGTTCAATTGTGATCGCAACACTGACAATTTCAATGGTACTCGTACTAAACACTATTTACCGTACTATTAACAATGTCTACATTTGATATGGAACATTATCCCTCTAACTACGGTATTGAACTAGCCTGCTAGCCTAGCATGGACATAATATACTGATACAGTCTAGTCCAGCAGTACTCCCTATTTACACTCTTACTGTCTTAGCCAGTTAGCAGTTCAAAGTTAAGCTACCGGTAGTCTATGCCAGTGCTGCTACATTAAAGTTATGAAAATGAGCTGTCTTTATCAATACGGTACTGCAGTACACTGCAGTGTTGGTCAGAGTGTGCCGGCGCTATTTAGACTACGATATGTTTTTACAATTTCAATATTCTTGTCATCATATAAATCTACAAATCTTCAAATATAATAGTACCATATCTGATAAGCTTACTACAAACTAAGCAATCTTTGCTTTTTTAGGATCAGCTTTATGTAATTTGAGCATTATCTGCATATGATAAACCTGTTTGTGCTGGTGAGAAACTCTTGCTATGGATGAAGATGACAATGGATCACCAGCTAATGCCATTGATTTAAGCTCACCTAAAGTTATCGAGAAAACAGAACATTCTTGCAATGATGGTAAGATTTGTGGGGTATAGGAATTTTGGTGCTAGTATGGTATGAATGAAGCTGCCTCATGTAAAATGTCTAGTTTGTCTACCAGTTCTTTAAAGCAGGACTTCCCTGCTCGTCATCGCATAAAGCCAGACATGCTCATTGTTATAACATTTAAAGTGAGAATTCTTGCTTTAATGTAGACAATTTTTATAAGAGGTGGCTTAATTCAATCAAGCCCCGCAATTTTTTGATTAACAGTGTGCGCTGTACAAAAGTCATTACGTATGCACAGTGCAGAACATTGCAAGTTTGTACTCAATTTTAATAGATTATATTTAACAAAACGCAAGGTTGAGTTTGAAATTCGCATTGTCTTGCAAAATAGTCCTCTTTACGGTAACAACATTATAAGATCAAACACAGTCTATGTTAGCTATGTATCGTATATATAGGCCTATAATAAATATTTTATTTAGATGCAGTCTCAAACTTGCCTTCCCGATATAGCCAAAATACTCTAAGCAGTGTATTGGCAAAAGAATCAAAAGTAAAAAAAGAAATATCTCGTCGTGTTAGTTTTCCAGAAGATGATAAAATAATCAGTGGATATGGTGAACCTAGAAATCCATGGGCACAAGGTTACGATTTTTTACAACATTTGTAACCATAAGGTTGATCTTTAATATTCTTTTCGATTTTTATTGTAGGATAGTTTTAACTTTAGATGTAATTTCCAACTATGATGTCTATAAATCTTTGCATGTAGTGCAATTATTACCCGATAAGTTATAAGCACAATATAGAATAGAGTATATAATTATTGGCATGCAAAATAAAGCTTGATAGCATATTTAAAATATAAATATATACTAGGGTGCATCAAATTTTTATCATTTTTCAAAAAAGATATGGCTCAGTGATATTCTTGTTCTCTAGCCAAAAAAATGATGAGATGTATATACCCCCCTCGCTTCATCTCACTCTTGCAACACCTCCAAATATGAAAACTAGTGTTTTGCGTAGGTTTTTCAAGATAAATAGGTTATGTTTGGTATCAAATTGATCAGCATTCTACCAGCTATCACACAAAAGCATTTATCACAGAACACAAAATATTGCCACTTGATTTTTGCCATATTTAAAAGCACACCAAAAGCCTAAGATATTAAAACGCTTTTTGCATAATAAAAAAACAGGCTAGCTGATATGAGACATGTGATGATAGGTATGTACATGTTTAAAAACCATCACAAAATCAAGAAATATCTTTCATGAAACTAGACAGACATGGAAATTAGAGTTGTGTAATAACAAATTATAAATAGGGCACTATCTGGTAGATACATTTGGACGAACGTGATCATAGGGCAGCATTAATTCGCAATGTGGATAGCAGTAAGCAAAATAAAGTTAATTTTGTGGAAAGTTACTTTTATAATTTGGTTTGTCTTTTCTTTTGCAGATCAGCAGATCGGAGCAATCTTTGATTTTTTTTTTCAACAGGTTTTTTTCAGCTAGCCTGTTTTTTTATTATGCGAAAAGCGTTTTAATATCTTAGGTTTTTGATGTGCTTTTTAATATGGCAAAAATCAAATGGCTATATTTTGTGTTCTATGATAAATGCTTTGGTTTGATATCTGGTAGAATGCTGATCAATTTGATACCAAATATGACCTATTTATCTTGAAAAACCTACGCAAAACACTAGTTTTCATATTTGGGGGTGCTGCAAGAGGTGGGATGAAGCGAGGGGGGGTCTAGGGGTGACGATCACCCCCAAAATTTACATGTCATCATTTGTTTTGGTATAGAACAAGAATATCACTAAGCCTTATCTTTTTTGAAAAATGATAAAAATTTGATGCACCCTAGTACAGATACTACCGTACTTTGTAATATTTAAGAATGTTTTTGCTTGTATCATTTGGAGCAGTGGCAATAATAGGAATTAAATTCAAAAAAATTTTCTGTAGCAAAAAGCACATCGACTGAAGAATTAATTCAAGCTTACACTCAATCATGTCAACACTGGGGTGTGAAACCTATTACAAAGCTTCTGGTCCAACTTCAAGTATATTATTTTCGTATTTTATGACTGACATAATAAAATACATTATACTGTAACTCAAATAATGAAACACTCCAAATTCTTTGCGACAGATTATAAATCAGTCCCAGGTTTTTGACAGTTGAGAAGTCTAGATACTCATTAAATTTCGACTCTCCGATAAGTTTGTTTGCTTAACAGATCTGCTTTTTTGGAAGTATAAGGCCACAGCACCACGTAGAAGCCAGAAGAAAGAGCCATCTTGTTTCTTTTGTTCTTTGGTCATGTCATATAAGTTACCCATATGTTGAAACTACGTAGAGTTAATTTGCTTTTAGTCTCTTGCTGTGTATTATTAAAAGCTACTTTTCACATATATCACCTAAAGAACTGCATAATAATATCTGTGAAGAACTGCACTGTAATAACATGTGATTTTAATGTTACAGGAAATCAAAGATTTTTCCGTCCGAACCAATTCTTTGACCTTAAAAGGTTTGAATATTCATTACTATCAATGCGTCGAATTTTTATAACTTTGGTTTTGAACTTTATAGGAGAAAGATTAGATTGTAAAGCTGTTGAGACGCTAGAAGCTGTTTTCAAGAGAGTCCAGTTCGTCATCATGGATGTGGAAGCAACTAGTTTGGACGAAGATGTAAGAATAAGCTTTTCATTGTATATTTTTATGATTACCCAATTCACAGCAATGTTTTTAAAGTTTGTTCTTTAAGCACCATTTACATACATCGTACAGTGAATTCCTTAAAATAGCCAGTAAACACATTAACCAAAAAAAAAAAAGAAATCTTCACAATCCTCGGGGTACAACGCAGAAGCGTCTTTAGCGCCTGGGCAGCACAGCTCCGAAGAAACGCCTCAGCGACGACGACATTGCGTCTGAATTGACTGGCCTGAAATCGAATTCCAGGCTCCCGCGTCGATAGTGATGTCTTTGACCACTACTCCAACCAGCTGGTCTGTAAATACGTTATCATTTCAAATGTGTTTCAGGCGGCGGCTGCTCTTTTTGATATGATTGAGTATTACGAATCAGCTGTCAATGTCCTTGTTGGATTTAACAAAAACCTTGGAACGCGAGGATGGCAGGCTGCAGCACATATGATGAGAAAGGTATGTGTTACAAGTACACAGTACAAGTGCATTTATTTTTGTTTGGATAGACGCAACAACAAAGAAAAACAAAAAAAATGTATCAACAGTTTAGTTTTCATTTATATCGGCATGGTTCATCCTTTGAGAGGCTGCGAAATGACAAGTTACATTAAGTTTGAAACGTGTTGACCTCGAGCGTAAGATGATTTAGGTAGGCGATACCATTGACTTATTAGTGAAAGCTATTAGAACAATGCTACAGGTACGGTAGTTTAGTGTTTCGAGTACTGCTTGGGAAACTGAAAATTGAACTTTTGACCTCAGAATTGAGAGCTAAGCGTCTAACCACACCTTCGTAATAATCGTCAGCGAAGAGATTGTAATCTGCTTTATTCGCTGTGATGTACTGACTTAACGTGGATTGACCAGACGACACTAATGCATTGTTTCCAGTGTGGCTGTGCGCAGTGCGCACTTTTCGATCTATGCACTGGTCACTTTATCTTTGATATTGCTAAAAATAGCGAATGCGCAAATTAAGCTTGCTGAGGTATTTTACATTGTTCGATTTTATGACTTCTGTTGCTTCCACACCATTTTTGAAGTTTCGGTCATTTTTTTTTTAATTAATGTACATAGCGGCCTATAGCTTACCCTGAAATGTCAATTCTTGGAGGAAGTGCTGCCTTTTGTTTCAGCATGGTTTATCTTTAGATGTCTTGTCTGCGTTTGTTCGACGGCCACAGTGTTCCATTAACGGAACAAGCAGTGCCTTTCGTAGGAAGGGCATTGCGATTGAGTAACACTCTTGTAACACTTCATCTGGAAGGGGCGTCTCTTAGTGGTCGACCGATTCTGTTAATTGGTATGTTTGCTCTACTGTAGTTTTTCAAGATTTTCAAACAAGAAAAATTGAAATTAATCTTTATATATATACTCGTGATCTTACGCCCAAGCGTCATCTCCGTTGCATAGCGCCTGGGCAACGCAGCTTCGAAGTATCGTGAAAGTGGTGGCGAGCCGCTGGCAACGCTTTCTCCGATTTGGCTGGTCAGGAATCGAACTCCGAACTTCTCGCATCGATAGCAATGTCTTGAACCACTGCATCAATCGACTGGTTTCAAGATTTTTTGCTTTTAATGGCTAAAAAGCTTGTTGCGAAGCATAGTTTGGATCCATGTGTTCTTTTGTAAGTTGGCATAATTTCCGCTGGCAATGTATCAGTTTGCTATGATTTGTGTAAGAGTCGCTTTGTTGATGTGTCGATTAAAGCACTGGGCTTGCGATTAAGAACGCTAGATCAAGATTTAAAGACCTTTGAGCCCTTATTTCCTAACGGTATTGAATTTTTAACCAGTAACGGTTTTCTAATTTGAGATAAAGTAAAACTGCCAAATTTTGTACTTGTAAAGATGACACTTACTGCACGTGAGGCTGCTTTCGATGTAATAGAAAATTTACGGTAAAAATATACCACTTACACATCAAGTACATTACACATAAAATCCAACTGTTTGTTTCACCCAAAACCGGGATTTTCAGGGAAGTCTTATTGGTTTTAGGATTTTGTAGTTAAATGGTCCCTTAAAAATGCACAGACTGGAGTAAAATGGGCATCTACTGTATATATAGATTCGCGCTGATATACTTGTAGGTTTATGTGTGCTGATATCGGAGATACCTGCTGGACATTTTAATGGATTTAATTGTTTAGTTACTGCGTTGCGAATGAATGTGACTCTGCGTGAACTCTTCCTTGCGGATAATCGTCTTGTATCAACAGACGCTTTGCAAATTGCAAACTTGTTAAAGTTTAACACAGTGCTGCAGTTACTGGATATCAGAAATAACTTAATCCAGGTAAACTCCTTCATATTGTGACACTCTGTGTTTACATTTAGCCTTTTCGTTTTTATCACTGTCAGTTATGATGCCTGTAAATTTTATTCCTGAAATCCTTATAAGTTTTTGGTCGCTAATTTTTAATGCATTATCTTCAACATTATTTTTATGTCATTGGTAAAAAGAATGCTATGTAGATAACCGGCTGCGTTGTAATGTTTTTGCAGGCTGTACCGCTTCGAAACTTTTTTGCTCACGGTTGTCAAGTTATTTGTCTTATCCGGTTTTGTGCATAGAAGCTTCTTTCATTTTAATGTCATTCTGACGTTTGTTGACTCAAAGAAAACGCGCTTCAGGATTCATGTCTTATGGTTTTACATTATTTCTTAGAGCTATTTCGTTGCCAAGAAACTTTGAACCTTGGTATTGAATTTGTAAACCTCGTTTATCATGGATATTTGTGATATTTTTAAACCGCTGTAATCGGTTTCAATGCACTTCGTCTTGTCAGTTGTACCATAAACCCTAGACAAGATTATGGTTGCTAATTCTAGCTTTGCTGAAAACCGCGAAAATTTGAGCGTAGATCCCAAGTAGCTAATACTGCATGTAAATCTAAACTCCAAGAGCAAGGCTACCCTGTGCTGGTTGTCCTAAAAAGTAGTATATTTGGTGAACTTTTGCTGATTTAGGATGCTGGATTATGTCACTTGTGCATGGGTCTTATGAACCAACCCCACCCTTCTAACACTTCTAGTGGCCACCCCCAAGTTTCTGGTGGGGGTCTTCAAACTCTGGTTTTGTGGAACAATCAGATTTCACACCAAAGCATGCCAAAATTGTCCGCTGCACTGGTAAGACTTGTAAAAATTGTAACTGCTTCAGTTAGGCCCCCATACTTTTTTGTCTAACCAGTTTTTAAAGTACGCCACTCGTTACACGCTTTGACGTAATACCACGAGTATAAGGAAGATTTGATTTTTTTAGTTTTTAAAGTCAATTGCTTTAGTATATATTATATTTTTTGTGTTGAAGTTTCCAAGGTGCACTTTTATTGCTCTTAAGATTGCTATTTCTTGGTTAATTTTTTAGAAACATACTCCTAGTCTAACCACTCTGAATCTTGGACAAAATGTTTTAACTGACGACGGAGCCTCGAGAATTAAGGAAGGCCTTCTGCAAAATCGTTCTTTGTTAAGATTGGGGATGGTTGGCACGAAACTGACCTGCGAAGGTAATATTTTTATAAACTTTAGGTCAAGAGTAGCGGCTATGCCCTGAAACTTGGGTAGCCTGATTTCCTACGGTTTAGACTTGATGTGCGTGAAGCAGTCTAAGTAATTGCTGTGGGCATGAATTTTAACGTGGTTTTATTAAATGTTGCACCCAGTTTCCAAAGAAAACCACGGAATTCGCTAGTGCTCCTTTGTTCGACACGGACAACTCGGGAGTTTTTAGGTGCAGTCACATTGATTGAGACGTCTTGATGTTAGAGAGGAATTTTTTATTGTTACGTCATCGCGCAACATATGTGATGCAAGAGACATTAGGAAGTCTCAGTCGGTTTGATTGCACGTTTAATTACGCCGAACAGTTGCGCACTGTGACCCTGCCGGAGGAGAGTGGCGCATTTAGAATGTAATAATCACTCGATTATGTCACTCTTATTCGAACGTGTACTTTCAACGCTATGACTTTCGACCATAAATTGTATCTACGCCGAGCTGTTCCACGCCGAATAGTAATGTCCTAGAATTCTTTGCATTGTTTAGCACTTGTATAGACTCTCATAGCAGCAGCTAGCATGAGTTATTATTATTGTCTGGTGTCGTTTTATATGCTTATGTTACGAATTGTTCGGACGTATTATGTGGCATAGTTTGCATTGATATGCGGCTGTCATAACATCCTGTCGTTGACTGTCACTTCAATAGCTCTTACCTTTTCACAAAAATAACTTTTGGATCTTGCTAATTTTAGCGTTTTAATTTTGTTATTTCATTAGCAAAACGTCACAGTTTCTCGAGCAATGATGGCATGAAAGGTGTTCAGTAAACCTATTTAAAGTTGTCATAGCTTGATAACCGCTATGAACTCGTGTCCAAGCGATTCATTGCATTTGAAATAACAAATGACTTGACAGTAGGCTACTTTTAGCATTTGAAGCAAAAATTACTAATTTTGTAGTGATTTGCGTTCACTTGTTATTTTGAATCGCATTTTTCAGAAGATTTCGTTGTCAGTTTGATTGCACAGTATTTACTTAAGTGCAGCCAAAAAGCAGTTGCTTTAAGGTCCAATCTTGAGTACGGTAATGATTACGATAATAATGTTTCAGGAGCTATCGCTCTGGCTGAATTTCTTGCTGAGTCATCGCGCATTATTCGTCTTGATCTGCGCAACAATGACATCCAATTCGGAGGACTTATGGCTCTCAGCCTTGCTTTCAAAATTAATTTTTCGCTGCTAAGACTGGATGTAGACAAACCGCAATCCAAAGAAACGGTAAGAAAATTTGACTTAGGTATTGAAGAATCATAGATCTTTTTTTTTTGCAACGTGTTTCGGCGTGTATTCCAGTTTTTTTTTAAGCATTTTTGGAAAAGATAGAACACTGCTTCTCATCCATGGTAGCTTACAGTACTCTGTTGGCTTTAAAGCTACGTGAAGCCGAGTCATTTATAACTTAATTCTGTATAAAGGAACGATTTTGGCTTGATCAAATGATCAATTTAGAAATCAAAAAAGTTACACTACTAGGATGAAAGAGTAGTTGGGTTAAAAATTGAAAGGAGTTTTATATTTTAGTAGTTAAGAGCTTTGTATTTTAGTTGAAAAGTTTTGTATTTTAGTTGAAAAGTTTTGTATTTTAGTAGACGTTTTGGCTCTTGTAATGATAAGGGGCATCACCAGTAAATGGGGTTTTTACGTTGCAGCAGGTAGTTTAAAAATAGGCAGTGTATGAAATTGGTTTCTTGTGAAAATATAGTGCTAGTTATCTTAAATTTTGTTAAACGATGATGACAGAATAGACATTAATTAATTATACTGCTGTTAAATTCATCTCTGGCATAATTTTGTGATACTTTTCACGACTTCGTAACCCTGCAATCATTGTAGCAGCTGAATGAGCTGATGAGTCTTATTTTAAACTATGACTTTGCAGTAAGGTTAACAAAGATTATTTTTGGTCCATTTGCCGATATGTTTTCTAAATTATGACGTACGTGTTAAAATGCAGTGCTTTCTGTTTTGAAATACGTTTCAAAGCAATAATTTAAACTGATACGCAATACAATTGATGGAGTCTCATTTCTGATTATTTGATATTGAATGTTTGAAATTTATTGTGATGTCATCATTACGTCATTCTCAGAATGACAATAAATGAATGATTTAATATATCCTATGCGTTGGCGCTGTCTTACGTCCTTTGCGTTTAAAGACGCAAACATAATTATTATTAACCAAAAAAAATTTTTTATGGTTTCACAATAGTGTTATTTTTTTATGCGCAAAAATGAAGCCACAGTAATTCTTAGAGCCTTGCTTATGCTGCTGATGATGACAGTTGAATCCATGCTTTCAAAACGTCCTCTTTAAGAATTACTGTGGTTTTATTTTAAGTTATTTTCGTCTCTTATTTATTGTGTTCCGAAGATTATTTTCGCTCTTTAACTTTGTTGATTCGAATTAACATAGTGGTGAGTAGTCGTCCATGAAATCTGGAATTTTCTTGTGTTTGGCCAATTTCGATTACATTTTAGAGGAAAACTCTGTCATTAAAGCAGTTTTACGCACTTAGATTTGAAATTTCAATATGATTTAAAGTAATAGACATGGTTTTTGCTGATTAATTTAAAACGTTATTGAGGTCGCATTAACTTTTTCACCTACATAACAAAGTACTATGTGCGTAATGAAACCCCAAATTGCTGAGTACGAAAGGCTGTGAATTCGACTTTTGCTATTGAGCTTATATTATCTGAGTTGAATGGCAGGAATCGCAGTCACTTCCTTCCTCTTGCACAAAGTGTATTTTCATACTTCTCAACTGCATTTAGTCGCCGGTAGTTTTACATCATTTCCTGTTTACATGTAGTAACTGCTTATTTTTACCAAATGGGAAAGTGAAATATTCATACCAGAACAGGTTTGCAAAGTTGGTGGTTTGTTCCCTCGTACCGGCCAGTTGATGTAGTGGTTGAAAGCATCGGTATCGTCACGGAGGTCGTGGATTCGATTCCTGGGCTGGTCAAATCGGACACAAGGTTGCCAACTGCTTGCTACCGCTGCGACGTTTTTCGGAGCGGTGTTGCCCTTGCGCTTGGCCGCGAGGATGGATCTTGCCCGCCACTCGTCTCTCACTTCGGCATAATACCGCGAGTATAATGAAGATTTGGTTTTATGCTTGCGACCTTAATAGTGCGACCTCTGTGCTCCGTAGCATCAGTGACTCACTTATTATGATCGAAGGTGATCAGTTAGTCATTGACTGCTCTGCCTGACCAATGAGACCAAATAAGTCGAAAATTGTTTGCTATCTGCGGTCAGTTGTGCAGTTACGTTCATACATGATTAATCTTCATTACAATTAAATTCTGCCTCGTGTGTTTTGGTGCAAATTATTTTTACAAGTCCGATGTTTCTGCGTATGTTAGTCTCAACCCAAGATTTTTTTTGATAGTTCACTAAATGGTTTTTTAGCGATACTGGGCCTCCCACTTAGTGCAGCTTGGGTCGGAATGAGAGCTGAATTAAGAAGAACAATAGTATTTTGCACTCTACCAGAGCCAAATACCAAATATTTTTACCATTTCTCCAACCTTTAGGCAGTGTGCAATTTTCTTTTTGAGGTTATTTTCTTTTGCAATATGCTGCGTCTAATCGATTTTGTAGGTTTTGAAGAATCTAGTTTCGTTCTAATGAGTTTCAATAGTGCGGAGATTCATGTAATTTCAGACTGATATTTGTGTTAAATTGAGAATCTTGCTGACAATACCACAAGAAAATTGCCATAGAACTGCTTAGTGATCAATAAATCGATTGACCTTTTTTAATGAGCTTTGAAGCCTTCTTTTATTTACATTGACTTTGCATGGTTAAAATTTAAGACTTGAAGGTAATAGTTCAGGGATTGTAGTGGTCAAATATGTAAAATTTTACAGTTTTTATCTGCAGTGATGTGTATGTGCGGGCTTCAACTGTTTGTGAACTTAAGCCTTTCTATCTTTCGCGTTTTTTGAGATGTAATTTCAAATTTGTTTGGTTTATTTCGCAGTAATTGCTCGTTCGGGCTTGCGTCTTTAAAAATGGTGTTTTGCAAAAAACGATGAAGCAAAAAGTAAACAGTGATATGGCTCTGCCGTTTTTTCCGAACGTACAACGTTTAGGCCATTTTTACATTTTGTTTCATCCTCAAGTTATTATCCAAGTATCGGTATGTCATAAAAAACTGGTTCGTTTTTAGTTTCAGGCGTAATGATGATTAATCAAATAGTTTCGCTTGTGTAGGTGCTTGCGGGAAGTTGCGATAATTTATTGTGTGTGGTACATCTTGACCCTTAATAAAAAAACTGCGGTTTACGTAAATCCTCGGTTTTCTTTACTCTAAGGTGTTCATTGTTCAACCTATTGAGCTTCTACTCATTTTTGACCGGTTACTAGCCAATGATATATATCAGATTGGTTGGGTTTTGCTTAGCGACGTTTGTAGTATCTATACCAGATCAATTTTGTTAAAAAATGACTTGCCCGTATCAATTGCCTGGCGTTAATGAGCCTGTTGATCAGGGAATATGGGTTTGGCTCCCTGTCAAATCTCGCCGGTATCTTTTTAGTTTTGCAGTGATTCTTATGTTAAAAGCTGTGTTGCGTTGCAAGTCACGGCTATGAACAATTGCGAATTAGCGACGTGTATTATCCTACAAGCTGATTATTTAAATTATTGCATGTCGTTCTTGTGGGGTCAAGGATGAAATACAACGAGGATTATTTATATAAAGTCTTAAGAATGTTGTGTTAATAAAACTTTTATGATATTTTATTCAGTCGGTGCACACACGTTATAGCTACTATGTAATAAATTATTTAAACCTTCACTTGCGTAGCTAAACTAAAGAAGCTAAACTATTATTAGTGAGTTATATTTCTGTAGTCACGTTTTTTTTCAAGGAATATCTCGTGCCTAAAACAGGGTTCTTGCATTTTTGATTACGTGTATCACGTCTTAACGTACGTACGAAAGTTTTTTAGACGCAACGCTTTCTACGTACAGTTTCAGCATATGCTGCTACCAGCTGATCGAAAAACGACGGTAGCTGTTAAAGAGCTGCGTTTTGCTCTAGCTTTTTCGTATCAATTTTGCTACTACAAAAATGGAGACTGGAAACTGTGATAATTGTTAATGGGTGGGAATTCCTTATCTTATTAATAGGATTTTTGAAAAGCTGGATATTTTACTTAGGGTATTTGCCGTACTAGCACGTTTATTTTTTCATTTGAGAACGAACGAGTTTCTGCTAATATGCAGTCTATTTTGGTAGTTGAAAGAGTTGATTGAACGTCAAGACACCTTGCTCTCTAACATCCATGAATATGCGAATCGTAACAAAAAGAAAGCCCTGGAAAAAGTCGTAAATGTTCAAATGGAACGGCAGAGAAAATCGGAATCGGACGAAAAAAAATCTGGTTTGAGGTAGATGATAAATTATGTATGTATGTCGCTCTACTACTACGTGAAGATTTGTGCCGTAGGTGTTCATTTTTTATTTTTTTGGGGGGGCTTGTGTGCGCGACTGTAAATTTGCCGAGTTGTCTCTCACACTGTACCTTTAATGCTGAACGTCAAGCAGGGAAGCTGTGGATATCAACTTAAAGTCATTGGTTCTGACCGTTTTGTAATCGAACCCCAGCTTACCGCTTCAGAAGCAGACACCCTATCGACTCGGCCATTGCATACAGTCGACCAAATTTGTTTTGAAATCACACTTTTTTCAACATTGTTAGTATTTGACCTGCTGGTGCTGCATTTCATGATATTTTTAGATATATGGACATGACCAGCTCTACTGGTGTCAATGTGGGAGCATCAACCAGCCAAAATAACAGCAACAACAAGATCACTTCTTTTCAGTCTAACCATGTCGTTGTACGCTCGTCGGAAATTGACGATAGTCCAATAAATTCGCCTGAGTTTCTACCAGCCAACAGTGTATCTTATCACCAGGTAAACTTGATTTCTTTAGAGTTGATTGGCGCTAGGGTTGCCAACTTAAAACTATTTTTAATGGAGTTTACAGATTTCTATCGAGTTCATGGTAACTAGGCCTAATTTCAAGCAGTGTTATCGAGTTAAGACCAAGTTCAAAACTTATGTGACTTTTTCGAGTTCAAGTTCGAGAGCGGCCGTTTGGCGTCGTGTTTAAAGACAACGGTATCAGCGCGGGAGGTCTGGGTTTCGATGCTCGGGCCGACCCAACTGTACACAATATCGCTAGCGGCTCGCCACCAGCTGCGATGTTTCTTCGGAGCTGTGTTGCCCAGGCGCTAAGTCGCGGAGATGGGCCCCGCCACTTAATACACGCTTTTCCGTAATGCCGCAGAAATTTGATTTGACGTGAAATTCGAGTTCTCAGCTCTGATTGTGATTGACACAAAAACCGCATTTGACAGTTTTTTGAAGTGTTTTTATTTTAGGTTTCACCGGTCATGTTTAGCAATAGCGAAATGCAGAAAAGAGCTGAACTGGCCAAGCAAGAAGCTAAAAAACCCAAACCCGACATGAATTCACACAGTGAATTAGTTGGCGACTCGATTGCTCGAAGTGTAAATCAAGAACACTCAGACAAACTCGAAAAAAATACTTTTAAATCCGAGAAGGTTGAACATCGTGGTAATGGTGATAGTAAAGAAGGTTGCTCAAAAAATTCTAGTGCGGATTCCGAAGAATCGTCGTGTACCATTTCTGAAGCGTCCGAAAATGCCGAGTTTGAAACTACATGTCAAACTGCCGATATGAATCCAGAAATCAACTCAGAATCCTCGCAATACTCGAATGCTGAGAACGTTGAGCCGAATGGTTTAGATTCAGAAAAATGTGAAAACACTTCGTCAATGAAAGCATCCGAATGCGTGAAACAACCCCTAGAAAGCACTAATTCCAAGAAATCGGATTCCAATTCAGACTCTCCTAACACTGCTGCTGTTATATCAGAATCTAACGGTGAAAAAACGGGAAATAATAACGTTACAATAACACATTTCGATCTTAGCATGTTTCCTAAAGACTAAATGCAGTTTAACACAAATGGAAAGCTTCTGTGACTTTATCGAGCAAAGCGACTTCCGACCTGGCTCCGTAAAGCTTCGCATGGTCGTTTTTTGGACCACTGGGTTGCATTATTTCCTCTAAAACTTACTTGGTGTTGAGATTAACGATTACGTTTCAGTGAAAACGCGGTGAACGCTATGAATCCAGGAGTGCAAGGGACCTACGAAAAAGGGTCTTGGTGTGCTTTATTAAAAGTAGTTGGCAGAAGGTTCTGCCTTTCCCCGCATGGAGATTCAATCGTTTTTATTGCTATTTTAGGGACAAATTAACTCTTCAGCTAATTCAAAAATCTCTTCAGCCTTGTTTATGGCTAGCTTATCCGCGCTAGATTTATTTCCTCGGAAAATATTGCATTTTTCTGTGTTCCTGTGGTAAAACTTGGGGATAATTTATTGCCCTCTTTGGGGCTGTTAAGAATAATCTAGCCTCATTGAGGGCGAAACATCAGTAAGCCTAAATGCATCCTTTCTGAGTGAATGAGTCTGTCGAGATAGGCTCTGCAATCTGCATGCGCTAGGCTACGTAAGTACTTATGTTATTTTGGTTACATCATTCCATTCGTTTTCAAGAATTCATGCGAAAAAATTCACTTAAAATGCATGGAGTAATATTAATACTGTTTGTGTATTTATTTCTTTTTTGTTGCTTTTATGTTTATTATTGTTAGAGTTGTTTTGAGAACCGCTATTTTGTTGCTTATTCCATTGTCGGCAGGTATATTGTTCCTTAATATCTCATAGCCAACTTGTCTCACAGTTTTTCCCTTATAGCAAAATTTTAAACCTATATTACAAATGGAATTTGAAATAGGTTGTGATCGCGGAAAGGTTTCATTTTCTGAAAAAAACTACGTTTTTCAATTCGTTTAAAAATCGAAAACGTGCTAAAAATACAAAAAAAATTAATGGGACGAAAATAGCTTTACGTGAAAAAATCAAACCACAACGATTCTCAAAGCTATACGTTTCGACAACATAGATTCAGCTTAAATTTCAGTTTTGTACTGCTTTGCGTACACTGCTGATGATGACCGCTGAATTTAGATTGCCAATTATTGTGGCCTCATTTTTCCTGAAGCTGTTGTAAAAATGGTTCGGCCAATTAAGTACGGAAACTAGAATCTGCTCAACTCTCTATCTCTTGCATTACGTGGCAATTTAATTAAATTCGCGTAGTGCGTGGGTTTGTATTGCTCACCAGGGTTTAAAGTGTTAAAGACCTAGGTTCACGCGTGGATCAAGTGGTTTCTTCATTTTGTGCCACCCATCCCGGATTTTACCCTTTTTTAGTATTTTCAAAACCAGTTGGCGGGTGGGTACTATATTGGTGTTCTTACCCAAAGATTGAGAATAAGGGTGAAGTGGTCACCGCCTTGAGTGACGTCTCTGCTGGTAAAAAGAAGCGAATCCAATTAGAAAAATTCAAATCTCCATTATACGCGCGATATTACGTCGAAGCGTGTAATGAGTAGCGAGGTCCATCTCCGCTGCTTATCGCCTGGACAACACAGCTCCGCAGCGGTGGCGAGTCGCAGACTACACACTCTGTCAGATAAACTGGCCGAAGAAATGAACATAACACCTCCAGCTATGTCTTCAGCCGCTACGCCCACCGGCCAAGGGGTGACACTCCTTTAAAAAGTGT
The DNA here is from genome assembly GCA_964006365.1 of Trididemnum miniatum. NCBI lineage: Eukaryota > Metazoa > Chordata > Ascidiacea > Aplousobranchia > Didemnidae > Trididemnum > Trididemnum miniatum. The sequence continues at coordinate 9,851,729 of OZ023251.1, read as the reverse complement.
AGAACGCACTTCGTTTTTGTTAATTTGCAATGGATTTCGCATATCTGCCCAAGTGAGGTGCAATTGGTGTCGGTTTTGTGCTATTTGTGTTTAATTGGAATGCTTTTTAGTACTGAGTTCGAACAATTTATTTTGTGGTGCTATTAATTGCTTGTTTTAAAATTATATTATTATGTGAAGGAAAGTGATTTTTGACATGCTACCCACTTTGAAATGCATGCGTATCTGCACTCTGCAGGGTGTCCTAGAAATCCCGCACCATAAACACTAACGGGCAATACAAATAATAGAGACTTATCTGTGTTTCTAATTCATAATGAATTGGTAACAAGATAGTAAAATGTGCAATAAAGAATGTAGACATTATTCTAGCGCAGGTAACTGGCCCACAAAACCATTTTATGCGGCCCGCCGGCACTTAACTGAAATATAAACTCCTATCGCGAATCAAGCCGACGACCTTTATTTTTTTATAGGACACCTGAGGACCTTTTTTGCGCTTCACTGCAGGAGCGTATTTGGGGGGGGGGGCATTGTGCCATGCCCCTCCCCCTTTGACTCTGTCTTTTAGTAAAAAAGAACAAAACTAATGGTGACAAGTGACTGAAACATTGATGGTTTCTGTAGCTTATGGCCAGGGGGGTAGGATGAGGGGTATGCAATCTCCCACTAGCCATTCTCAAAAATGTTTTTGACGCATACAATTTGTCCATAATTTCGAACCTCTTCGATAGCAGTTGTCTTTCCCGGGAAGGACTTCGTCTTCCCACATATGGCCCGCCGACTAAAGAAGTTGCCCACACCTGTTCTAGCGCATGGCTTGGTAATAATAGATGTGATATTCCTTCTGCTGTGCAATTTGATCAATACTTGGAAGGGGCACGATTTCTGGGACACCCTGGGTACTGCTCTTCATATTTTCAAAATTTAATTAGGTGACGTTTTGCAGTAGGCCTACTCTAAGAAAAGGATTTTAATCAATACCGATGGAGATTACGATTGTTTTTTTGAAACTGAAGTTAAAACTGTTGAGTAGTTTCAGTTTTGAGAAGTTTGCATGTTACACATTAAGTCATTGTTAAATGTTAAAAGATTTGTTTTGCTTTCTTAAATGTACTGGGGTAATTCTGGCTTGTCTTGATCAGGAAAATTAACCTTTTTATGTCAAACGTAACGTGAGAAATCAGCTTTTTTATAGCGAAACATTTTTGGAAATGTTTTTGACAGTTTTGCATCCAATGTATTTTAGTCAATTTTTCACAAGTTTTTTTAACATCAATTCCCTGAGTATGCTCTAATACCGCTACCTAATTTTACTTTTTTGAGCTTATTGCATGCCAGTGACTTTACAAAAGTTGGTGCATGTAAAGCGAAAAGTGAATTGGTATCAATAACCTTTATTGTGAAATTTTCGAATACGTAACGACCCAGTTTCAACTGCAACTCCGTGCGTTTCTTCGCTAGCGGCAAATTCGACTTATACCTCTGATGATCAAAAATAATTGCAATCATCATCATCATCATGCAATGGCAGTTACAATTAATTTCAAATTTTTAATCCTATTGTTTTTAACTTTCACCTATTGAAGAAATCTCCATTTTATTCCCAGACTTTGATAGTGAAGGGCAATGTTTTTTACTTGGGCTTTCATGATGTTTCCTTGTATCCCCTGTTTACATTAAAGACAAAACGCAAGGTTAATTTACTGAGACCAAGACTTAAACAGCTTTTTATTTGAAAGCTTATCTCACGCCGTTTGGTTGGTGTTTTTGACCCCAGGAGGTGCACGTACCCCTGGTTAAGAAGTGGTGTAGGCCTTGTGGCTTTTCTAGTCAATGAATTTACGACAAGATTTTCCCCGAAAAATTTCAATGAATATTTCAGCACTGTTATATCGCAGGCAAAACTTCGGTGGGATAGGACTAACTTAGTGACCTTTTTATGAAAAAAAAAGAACATCGGCTTCTGTACAGTAATTGGGGCAGCTGCCTATTACACTGCCTTTTTTTTGTAAAAACCCTTACTAGCATAAAAAAGTGGTAGCAAAAATGTTTGCGATATTTACCCTGTCCTCATGGCCAGTGAGAGTGGTTCCAAAGGCCCACGGAAAATTGATTATGACGCAGAAAGCCATGGGCCTGTAGAACCACTTAAACTGGACATGTGGACAGAGTGGGTGCTTGCTATATTATTAGTAACTAAGTTACATTAGTAGTGAGGCTTACAAAGTTGCTTTGTTAGCATGTTACATTCGAAATTGGGGTTGGGAAGATTTTACTTATCAACCAAGAAAGTTCATTCCATAACTTACATTCTGCTACTTACTGCTGACATTTCGCCGTTATTTTCACTGTTTCGTCATGTGTGACGTCTTAACGCCGTTGTCATGTGATAAAATTTGTGCAATTTTGGAAGAATACATTTAACACTTCCTGGTTTTGTCTGCTGTTAGAATAAAGGTACGATAGTGGCACGAGCTACGTGTAACGATTGGTGGGGCCCATCTCCGCAGCTTAGCACCTAGGCAGCACAGTTTCGAAAAAAACATCGCAGCGTTGGGGAGCCGTTTGCGACACTTCGATTTGACCGTCCGGGGAATCGAACTTAAGATCTTGCGCGCCGATAGAGATGTATTTGACCTCTGCACCAACAGGTCGGTAGCAGCCGTAAATATATTCAGGCTAAACTATTACCAAATGACTAGTTTTTGAGTTTTCGCTTTGAATCGATCAAGAACCGTGGCTTTAAAGCTGGAAAATACTTTTTGTGCTCTTTCATTTTACTTATAATCATCAGATTTATTCGCCAAGTTGTCGAAAACTCGCTTTTTGTATTAATTGATTGAAAAACAGCTCTGTTTTGGAAAAGCTAAGACGAGCAAGATTAACCAAATGTAAGATAAAAATATGTGTGCCATTCCACACCACTAGATCAGCAGCGCAGTGGCAGGAATGGTAGCAAGGGCGCTGGAAGTGGGGGGCTGAGGAGGGTTGAAGCCCTTCCCTACATTTTTTCATCCCCCCTTACAAAAATTTATAAGTGCAGTACACCCTATTGCACTTCCACGATGGCTTATCGTATCACTTGTTATTCGTTTCTTTTCATTGATGCCATGAAACCAACGTACTAACTTTTACAACTTTGTGACAAAGGTGAAAAACATCGCTAAAATTAATGGATTTCCTGGTGACTTTGTGTGCAAAGCTCTTGTAGCTTTATTATGGTGTCACAGTTAAATTTTCTCCAATTCTATAAGAAACTTTTGATCAAATAACGGCGAAACAACAAAATATCAAATTGGAGTTAGCTAGCTTATAAGCTGGGAGCATGAGACTAAGACAAGTAGAGAGTTATAAAAGTTTGTAGGTCTTAGCTTTTAGGAGAGTGTTCATGTCTTCGAAGCTTGCTTTTCGTCTGACACTTTGTCAAGAAGAACTCTTCTTGGAGAACGTATGGTAATAGGGTGAAGTGAAAAAAATTTTTTTTGGAAATCGAAAAAGGTGTAGTTCTCAAATCTTGGCAAATGGTCTAAAACTTCTAGAAAATTTGGTTTTGGGGAATTGCTCCCATTTTCCAACCTGCTACCCCCCAAAATGTTATTGCGACTAATAACGCAGGGGGTAATTCTTATATCTTCGTAACCGCTGGTCGGAGAGTAATGGCATATGGCTCAAAATCTGTGGAAATACCACGTTACTATCTGTGCTAAGAAGAAAGTTTTCTCTATTTTCACCGCAAAAAAAGGTACAGTCGAAAAACAAAAATTACGACCATTTTTGGTAATTTTTTTGGAAAATTCACTTAGGAGTAATCGTGTAAGAAGCACAGTCGTTTAATTTTGATCAGTGAACTTAATTCCTCTTACATTACAAACACTGTTTGTGATTTAATGCATCAATAAACGGACGGATGGTGACTTCCACTATTGCTGAAACAGGATGAGTAGTAATAATTGCCTCAAATCAGCAAGGACATATAACCAGAAGAGGAAGTCACTGAAATGGGCGTCCAGCAAAGTTAGTGGTTTTAGTAAATTGATATTAATTTGGTGCGAAATTGTTTTTAAATTAAACACGAAAAAAGTGTAACATAAAAAGGCTGGGTGGTGTCAAGATCGACTTCACGACAAAATATTACAACACAAGACGAAATAAATGGCTGTTTTTAGCAGCCAAAAAATGCTGTCAACCTCACAGACATAGTTGTGACAAATTCGAGAAGTTTGTTGCGGTGGTGCACCTATGTGGCAAAAGTAAATGGTCTAGAGCAAAAACAACTGCTTTGAGATCGATTTTGGCCCATCCGGATTACAAAAGAGGTCACGCGGTTTACTAAAACACTTTTTTGAACTGCTTTTTGGTGTCAAATGTTTTCGTAAGTTTACGGGATTTAATTTTTTTTGTCGAATGACCCACCTTGTCGATCAAATTTTTCAACTTTCAGCACATGCTTCCGCAACCAGTTTGATGTGCCGCTCCACAGATTGGCTATGTTCCGTGATATATGGGTAGTGTAAAATCAGAGGTTGCTCCAGACATTCTTCTATTTCTGTATCTGTAGGTTTGCAATTGCTGGAGGCTTTTGCTGCCTTGCTGGTAAGAATTAAAATTGGCTAATTCGTAGTAAGCGTTTGCTTCCAAGTTCAGCTATGGTAAATCGAACAAGCTAATCAAACTGCTTCTCAGTGCTTGGGGACACTCATCGTTATTTGCACTTTCTTCAGCCACTTGTTTCCGACGTGCTAGCATTTTCGCTACTCCTACTTTCCTTACATTTTTATTATATTCCCCTAACATCGCAATCAAAGCATATCCATGGTGTGCAAAATAACTATTCCGTTGCCCCACATTCAAAGTGCCGCAATTTTTTCAACACGTTTGTTTGAAAAATTCCTAATCATCTGAACTAAGTTGAAAAAGTTACTGGATCCATGGGTTATCTGATTATGTGATGATGTTGGGAGATGATAATGAAAATGTAGGAGTAGCAAAAATGCCAGCACATTGCAAACAAGTAGCTGAAGAAAGTGCAAATAACGATGAGTGCCCCCATGCACTAAACAGCAGTTGGATTCGCTTGTTCAATTTACCATTGCTGAACTTGAAAGCAAATGCCTAATACGAATAAGCCAATTTTGATTCTTCCAGCAACAACCTCCAGCAATTGTTTGAAGCTGCAAGTTTGGTTGCCAAAAACAGCCATTTATTTCATCTTGTGTCATAATATTTTGTCGTGAAGTCGATCTTGACACCACCCAGCCTATTCATGTTACACTTTTTTCGTGTTTAATTTAAAAACAATTTCGCACCAAATTAATATCAATTTACTAAAACCACTAACTTTGCTGGACGCCCATTTCAGTGACTTCCTCTTCTGGTTATATGTCCTTGCTGATTTGAGGCAATTATTACTACTCATCCTGTTTCAGCAATAGTGGAAGTCACCATCCGTCCGTTTATTGATGCATTAAATCACAAACAGTGTTTGTAATGTAAGAGGAATTAAGTTCACTGATCAAAATTAAACGACTGTGCTTCTTACACGATTACTCCTAAGTGAATTTTCCAAAAAAATTACCAAAAATGGTCGTAATTTTTGTTTTTCGACTGTACCTTTTTTTGCGGTGAAAATAGAGAAAACTTTCTTCTTAGCACAGATAGTAACGTGGTATTTCCACAGATTTTGAGCCATATGCCATTACTCTCCGACCAGCGGTTACGAAGATATAAGAATTACCCCCTGCGTCATTAGTCGCAATAACATTTTGGGGGGTAGCAGGTTGGAAAATGGGAGCAATTCCCCAAAACCAAATTTTCTAGAAGTTTTAGGCCATTTGCCAAGATTTGAGAACTACACCTTTTTCGATTTCCAAAAAAATTTTTTTTCACTCCACCCCAGTATGGTAAGCCTAGGTAAAGAGATCCTCCATCTCGCGATTTGGTGACCTTACAATTATATTTTTACACAAATTGCTAGGTTTTAGTTATGCCGTTAGCCCGTTAGTTTGTTACTAATTACTGATGAATTTAGCCATTGGACTAAAATTATTTTAAGGAAGTGTCTATTAGCGTGAAGTGAAAAAAATTTTTTTTTGAAATCGAAAAAGGTGTAGTTCTCAAATTCTGGCAAATGGTCTAAAACTTGTTTAAAATTTGTTTTTTGCGGGTTGCCACCATTTTCCAGCCGGCTACCCCCATAATGCTATCGCGACTGATGACGCAGGGGGTAATTCCTATTTCTCGGTAAGCACTGGTCGGAAAGTAATGGCATGTGGCTCAAAATTTGCGGAAATACCATGTTTCTATCTGTGCTACGAAGAAACTTTTCTCTATTTTCAACAAAAATAAGTTACCAGAAATGTCATACATAACTAAGCCATTACAGGCGTCGTTAAAGCAACGATCTAACTGAATGCGCAAATTCATGTCGATGCAAAGACCATCTTATACAGAATAAACAGTTAATGCGTTTCTGATTGGGCTGAGCGTTTTTACCTGTCATTGTTGTGTAATTGGCGACTTAAAAGCAGCGAAACCGTGAAATACTTTGAAAGACAAGTTTAAAATGGACCTATCAAGCTTGATGATCGTTACCCATGTCCAATTCAAAACCACCAACAAAACTGATGACATGCCATCGCGTTACTAGTGTTGCCTACGGTCAACCTTGGACTGCTTTTAAGTCCTTGACCCCAACACGGGACGTCCTCTGACGACTTTAGTCTCAACTATTCCTTCTCTTTTTCCAGTTGAAACGCGTTTATTGCCTTTCGATTAACAAGACACTCCTTTGAACTTATAAGATCTCAAGTCAAGACGAAAGTCTTCTCGTTGATCCGGTTTTATCTCATAAACGGTTTCTAAATACACAAACATTCAAATAAACAACTCCCCAAAACGCTAAATTCGCTCAAAAAGAAAAAACACTACCTTAACTGTTTTGAGTCAGGGTTCATATGTGCGTCGCTGCGAATTTCCAATTTCAACGTTAAAATACACTGGTACGCTTAGCATCTATTAAAACACTTCAAATCGGAGGCTTCTTACACTTCAATTAAAATTTCTAAAATCTAAAAGAAATAACATTTTAATCAAACTGTACCTATTTTCTGTAAATTCAACTTCATAAAAACACTGCATTACTGGTAAGTAAAATATACACCTTCCTAAAACAGCTTCACTGCTAAAGTCGAGACGTAAACTCAAAAGTGGCACAGATTTGGTAGAACTTAGTGCAATCAGACCGCATGTACAACAATTTGCAGTAATTGCCTATTTGCAGTGCGTGATTACTCATACATTGCGGAAGAGAACAGGGTGTGATCATCACGTGATTTAGTGCCTAGAAAAAACAAATACTCGAGTTCAAAACTCGGGTGGAGAAAAGACGAACTTTTCAGCATTTATAGTCAGCAGTGTAGAACAACACAAGTGCAGGCAACGTATTTGAATATACAATATTTAACAACAAGTTCGAATCTTCTACAATATGCAGCTGAATCTCGGACTGACGGTCATTTTAACGATGTAACGATTGTTGCTGATACTGAACGCATTGCAGCAAACCGATTGGTTCTCTCTTGTCATTCTGAATTCTTTCAAAACATGTTCAAGTGCAACATGAAGGAGAAACACGAAAATAATGTTGAGATCAATGGTTTTGATGGGAAAGCAGTCAAATGTCTGATCGACTACATTTACATCGGCAGCATTGATATTGATGAGAAAAATGTCATGAAGTTATTGGCAGCTGCTGATTACATGCAATTGCTGGAAACCCGGCACTTCTGTTTCGAATTTTTGTTAGCAAATATTGCGATCGATAACTGGCTTGTTATTCTCGATACTATCTCTCTGTGCAGAAGAGATGACTTAAAAATCGAGGTTTATCGATACATTAGTACACACTTTTACAAGATTGCTCAAACTGATGACTTTAAGGAACTAGGTCACATTGACTTAAAACAGTATATTTGGTGTCTCGATCGAAGCAATATTAAAGAATCTTTAATTATTCAAGGAATCATGAACTTGTTGAAAGGGGGATCCAAAGCTGAGAAACAGTGAAGAGTTATTGGATTTGTGCGAAATGGTTAGAATTGATGAGCTTCCGTATGAATTGATTAAAGAAATTTTAGATGATGATCTTTTTTTCTTAACGTCGCTTGTCACAGGGATTTCTCGAAGGCACTTTTACAAATCCTGAGAAATCAAGAAGATGAACTTCATGAATCGAAAATATTCAGCATAGTAGACGATGATACTTTATGAATCGAAAATATTCAGCATAGCCTTCAGAAATCATTGAAGTTTATAATTTGTACGGCAAAAGTTTTTTTGCGTACTTAAATTCTCCTGCAAAAATTACCCGTCATTCGCTGGTGCAAACAAAAGACTGCGTGTTTTGTGTTGGAGGCAGTGAAAAAAGAGAGGTTGGAGTCTGTGACAAAGTTTGGGTCCTCAAAAAAAAAATGAAGGTTTATGAATTGGAAGCAAGTTGCACCAATGAATAACAGCAGATCTGCTATGGGAGCAACTGAATACTACGGAGCTGTAGTTGTGGCTGGTGGTTTGGGCACCGACTCAGCTAATTCAGCTAAATTTTGCAGCATTTCGACACAAACATGGAAGCTATTAGCTGCTTTAAACCAATCTCGATTGGACCACGGGTTGGTTTCATGCAATGGAAGCCTGTACGCCTTTGGTGGATAAGATGGTTTCAAAGTGTTATCTTCAGCAGAAAAATTGACGGATTTTGATGGAAATGGGAAGAAGGCTGACCAATGTTGACTCCCAGAACGCTTCTTGCCGCAGTTAATAGTGCCAATGGCATACATGCTATCGGCAGTAGAAGTGGTGATAAGGTCAGCACCACACTGAAAAGTGTCGAAAAATACACGCCCATGGTCAATCAATGGGAGTATGTCAGTGAAATAAACACTGAGAGACGAGGACATGCAGCTTGTGTATTGCGGGGAAAAATTTACGTCGTTGGGGGAAAAGATGCAAATAATAAAGTGGTCAAAGCAATTGAGTGTTACGACCCAGCTCAAGATTCGTGGATCATTGTAGGAGAAACAGAGCAGGAATTGTATCGTCATTCAATTGTGGCGTTGTAAAATATTATTGGTGCATATATCTATTTCCTGTAGAGGTGTACATGTGCAACATAAAAAGCAGCGTTTTAACTGTACAGTACAGTAGAGCAAAGAAAAAAGATCATTTAGAACGACATTGCAACCATTTTGCAAACACTGCAACTGAATACGCTTTGGCAAAGCTTAAACAGAGAAATAACGGTAAAGTTTTAAACTTGAAGAAAAAGAATAGGGTTTTCATTTATTGCAGTAAAGGGCCGAAATTCTGTCGAGAGTTGGTGTGGCTCTTCTGCTTTATGAATTCATGATTTTTTTATGCATGCGCTGCTTTGATTGCAGCCTGCTTTAAAACGGTTGTAATGTTTTTAATTAGGAGTTGAATGGGCAAGCAATCGTCATGATTTTAGTGACTCTATAGTTTTGGTTTGACCAGAAAAACTGATATTATGGCTTTGCATTTTGAATTATGTGTCATAGGTTAATATTGTGATGTGTAATAACGTGTTATGATATCAAAATCAAATCTTCATTATACTCGTCTTTTACGCCGAAGCGTGTAACTCGTCTTTTACGCCGAAGCGAGTAACCAGTGGCGGTAACGAGGCCCATCTTCGCTGCTTAGCGCCTGGACAACACAACTCCGAAGAAGCGTCGAAACACTGTGCCGATTTGACTTGCCCGGGAATCGAACCCCAGACCTCCCGCACTGATAGCGTGCGCTTAGCAACTGAGCTAACCGGTCGGTTATAACACAATTAGTTATATAATAATACATTAAGGTATAACAAAAACGGAATCCCAAAAATCCGCAACTGAAGAGCTTGTGAAGAGATATTTTTACGTCAAATTTATTGTAATTGCATTTTAGAGTGTATTAAACGCTGGTTGCTCATCCATTTTCTATTTTTGTTTAGCCCCTCTCTTTTCGTTTTACAGATAGGAACTAAATTTCGTAAGAGCTTTTAAAACTTCTATCCGCGGCACTTTGTGTAAGCTATAATGCGATAGGGAATGATAAAACTATCAGTCTAACATCAGAAAGATCACTGAAACTATAGGCTAAGGAATGTATGCATCAGTTTCAAACAGCCTGGTTAACTATTAACTGCTAAAGCGTCGTTAACGAAAAAAGTGGCCAGAGCGTTTGCATTTCTCGTATGTTTGATAAAATCATTCGCTGCGCTTCATGGTCAACATGCGTTGACGTGGGCAAACAAAACGTTATTGTGGCTTGTTTAGGGCAAATTAATTCTAGAATTGATTGATTGAGAGTTTTCTATAACGCCACAAAATTTCGGCTAAATACTATTCCAAATTGGTGAACTATGGCTGGTGAATACCTCAAAAAATGAAGAAGCAATAACACTTTTACTTAGCCAAGTGAATTTTTGATTGAGTTGAGCAACATAGTTAAAGCTTAGCTGTAGCCGCTGCTCAAGATTGAGCGGGTCATATAAAAAATAGAATAATAATTAAAAGTGAAAAGAGAGCTATGGTGTTATACGATGATGATGTGAGCAGCGCAACAAAAATATGCATTTTCAAAGCAAAAAGTAGAACAAAAAATACAATTACTTAGTTCCTCCCATATTTATATCCTCCTATCACGAGAAAGCAATCAAAGCACTATTACGAGCTTGCCGAAGATCTGTGGTCCATCACTTAAACATGGGAGAATCCGCTTAGTGCCTTTCCCAACGGCACAAAAGATACTGTAAATACTTGCCGGCTTATTTTCTTCTTGACTGTCCTTCGATGCTGAGCGTTAAGCAGGAAAGCCGTGAATACCAATTCTAAAGTTATATTGCTTTGATTCGACGCGGAATCAAATGCGAGTCTTATACTGCTCCAGAGTACGACGTTCCATTCGCTCGGTTACTGGGCTATCGAGTCAAACAGAATGGAAAGTGTAAGGGAAGTTTGTGATTATTCAACATGGGTTCAACCATTTCATTTTGAATGGCATAAGTTGCAATACCGCAGCAGCAAAGTCTTGAAATTCTTTAAAAAATCAAGCAAGTAGAGAACTTAAAATGATAGCATCGGGACGCAAAAGCTGTTTCACACGCATTTTTTACGTTATCAACAAAATTTAGCAAAGTGTACTGTACACCATAGTGGAGCATGTGATTGGCCAAACATAAAACGCCAAAACGTTTTTCACCGACAGGCGGCTACCGAGAGCATGCATATAACGTACTTTTTTGAGATAGGGCCTTTGCATGGACGATAAAGTAAAATTAACAAACTTACGGAAAGAACAGAAACGCCGCGTGCTGCACATAGCGCTGCCGCTTGTCACGTGCAAGAGCAAGCAGCTTTAAAATCCTCGTACGATTGAAAGAAATATTCAGTTTGAAAATTATAAAGAATGAAAATGGAAACTTAAAAAAACTCAGTGCACAGAACGTTTAGATATTAATAGAGTATTGTAATCTACAGCATCTTGTTTGCTAAGCACTACCATGTCATTGCCCAAAACATCAACAAAATCTGTGACACGTAGTCGCGTTGCAAGTTCAAATCTATTGCAATATGCAACTGAATCGCGAATTGATGGGCATTTCAACGATTTGACAATTGTTGTCGGTGATGAACGCATAGCTGCTAATCAATTGGTTCTCTCTTGTCATTCTGTCTTCTTTGAAAAGAAGCTCAAGAGCAAAACCAAGAAAAACATCAACAAGGATAATGAGCAGAAAGTAGAGATCAAAGGCTTTGACAGTACAGCAGTGAAATGTCTGATCGACTACATTTACACCGGCAGCATTGATATTGATGACAAAAATGTCATGAAGTTACTAGCAGCTGCTAACTACATGCAATTGCTGGAAGCTCGTAACTTTTGTTTCGAATTTTTGTTGTCAAATATTGGGATTGATAACTGGTTTGATACTTTCCATGCAATCTCTCTGTACAGAGGTAATGAACTGAAAACCGAGGTTTATCGATACATCAGCGCACACTTTGATGAGGTTGCTCAAACAGATGACTTCAAGTTACTTTGTCATGACGACCTAAAGGAATTGATTCCTCAGATGGATAAAAGCCGTGCAAAAAAAGCTTCAATTTGTCAAGGAATCATGAATTGGATCAAACATGATTTTGAAGCAAGACATGATGAAATGTTGAGTTTGTTTCAATTGGTTCAAGTTCATCAACTTTCGTATAAGCGGGTGAAAGAACTTCTAGATGATGAGCTCGTCGTGCAAAATGTTGCTTGTCACATGTATTTGTCAAAAGCACGTTTGCAGATCTTCAAAAATGAGCGAGAGCGCTTAAAAACAATCAGTGTTGGAGGATTTTATACTCCTTCGAAGGTTATGGAAGTTTGTAATTTGAATGGAGCCAGCTTTGCCAATTATCCAGATTTTCCACAGCCAATCTCTAATCATTTGTTGGTGAAAATGAACCACTACGTGTATTGCGTAGGAGGAATTGATGAATGGGGAGACCTGGTGTACAACAAAGCCTGGCAGCTCAACACAAAAAATCAAATGATGAACTGGAAATCATTTGCACCAATGAACGAACCAAGATCTGGTATGGGAGCTACAGATCATGAAGGGGTGTTGGTGGTGGCTGGTGGTTTTGATGGCAAAAACACATTACACTCAGTAGAGTGTTACGATAATCACAGAGAGAAATGGAAACCATTAGCTTTTCTCAAGCACCATCGGAGTGACCATGCGTTGGTTTCATGTCAAGGAAGCTTATATGCCATTGGTGGATGTGATGGTGGAAGAGTCCTATCTTCAGTCGAGCGACTGCCTGATTTGAATGCAAGATGGAAAAAATGTCCACCAATGTTGACCTCGAGGGGATGGTTCGCTGCTGTGAATTGTGACAACGCCATTTACGCAATCGGTGGCCTGAGTGGTTTTGGTTTAGGCAAGACACTAAAAACGGTTGAAAAATACACTCCCGCTTCTGGTCATTGGGAATATGTCAGTGAAATGAACACTGGAAGAAGTGCACACGCAGCTTGCGTTATGAAGGGCAAAATTTACGTTGTTGGAGGTATAGACGCAAATAATAAAGTTGTCAAAACAATTGAGTGTTACGATCCAGCGCTTGATTCGTGGAGCATTGTTGAGGTAACAGAGCACGAATTGTTTTATCATTCCATCGTAGCGGTGTGAAAGTTTTGATTCGGTTTTTGTTTCTAGCTCTTTAGCCATAGGGTGCGGCGACCGCAAATTTTTTGTTTCTGCGATAGAGTGACGAGTGTATTAATTCACGCATGTCTAAGCGCATATCGGTTTATGGCTGCTTTTTCATTGTTTCTTGCTTTTGTGTAAGACTTATTTTGGTTCTTAAATGATAACCGGTTACCCTTTTTCGTGCCCTAAGCGTTAGTGTACACCCGGCCATGTCGTGCTTGCATTGCTCGGTGTCGCAAACAATCACTATGGTTCTTAATTACATAAATAATTACTAGTCTACTACCAGAGATAAAGAGCACTTTTTCTTTTTTAAATGATAAGAATATCAGAAATAAGGTAACAAGATTGGCTTGCTTGATAACAATTTCTGAAACTTAAACGCGCTAATTTTTAGACAATAAATGCACTTGTTTTAAGAGCCTATTGTGCAGTTCCTGTACAAAACGTGGGAAGCGGAGCCGAGTTCATTTTCTTTGGCAACGACTCCCAAAACAAACTTCCAACTTCAATGACTTTCATTTCTGAACTAAGTTATAGATTGGTGTATCGGTAAACCAATTTATTTACGAGCAAGCAAAAAACAAATAGGCAACTTACCCAACTATAGATCGGTTTATCGGTGAACTAATTCATTTACGAGCAAGCAAAAACCAAATAGGCAACTCACCAATTATGTTTCTTCTTTATATCAATGATTCTTAAACCTTTGTTCAGTGGTCGTATTCTTCGAATTTTTTTGAAATGTCCTCCAACCTCTCATCAGCAATAACAGACACCTTCTCTACAAGACAAAAATCAAGGTTTATTTGTTGAAAAAAAAAAAAAAAAAACGAAACAACCTTTAACTTGACAACCTATCTCGTACCCCCCAGCCTGGGCCACATTAAGACTTTGGGGGGGCAAATTTTTCGGGGAGGCAGGCTTTTTTGCAGACCTTTATAGAGGATGCCATTTACGTATCTTTTTTTAAGATTGGCACCCTCTGACGGGAAAGGTCCGGGGCAGTCCGAGTGCATATATCGGAATGGTTGCATAGAAAATTTCCTCTTTTTCCTCCAGCTGTGTAATCGGCTAGAGCATTTGCGCGAATAATCAACAATAAACTGAGAAATTCTGCTTCATGACCTCGAGTGGCGAGAGTTGCATGCTCTTCTCGCAAATGCTAGTCAATCAGATTGCTGAAAAGCCTAGTGGAAATTTTCTATGCAACCATTCCAAAATAGCGCCCCGGGGCTATAGCGCCCGTAGTCTCCCCCCACCCCAGTCCAGCCCCGCCCCCTGCTTCGCACCCCTGGTGAAAGCTTTGCATGCTATCCTCAATATAGAACATGGTAGCGACGATGCGTAGCCAAAAACTAACATTAACTATTCTAAATACGCCTTTCTCACTCACTGTTGGTTTAACTGAGCCACTTGCAGCAATTGCTGCATCTTATACTGCAGTTACTGTAGTTTTCGCTACCGGTACGTCAATTATAGCTGCAGCTTTGCAAGCCTGAATAAGACTTGATTACTTTAAATGTAAAGATCTTTCGCAAAACGCTTTTTATATGGATTAAGAGAAAATCTCTTGCGACTGCTTGTTTGTTACAAAGTTTTTCTTGCTTTTGTGCCCAAAAAAGACGCACAAAAACGTTTAAGGGCTAGCAAGGTTAAACGGAACAGCGGGCCAAATCCGGCCCGCCGGTCCTTTCATTCTCGCCCGCCGGCATTTTCACAAACTTAAACTCCCACGGTGAATTGAACGGAAGACCTTTTTTTTCCTTTAGAGATCATGATGGCTGTGATTTTCAACAAAATAAGCCTCAACGGTGCAAAACTGGAATAAAAAAAGAGGTGAAAACCTTTCATTTTGGAGATCAAATTCGTACGTGGACCGTTATCTCCAAAAAAAAGGCTTCACCTTGTTTTCCAATCAGCGTGCGGCCCGCAGCTTCAACAGTTTTTCCAAATCTGGCCCTTCGTGTGAAAAGCTTGCCCACCCCTGGTCTAAATGCATCTGAGAACAGTAACATGGCCGAGTTTTTAAAGCGTTCGCTTTCCGCTCAGACGATTGGCTTCGATACAAATAGGCTACTCTCCAGGTTCACCTAAATTATAGGCGTAGCAAGTGGGTGTGAAGTTCGAAAAATGTTAATAAATTAAAAATATTTGGTTCACAATGACGCATAATCTTGGTTGTGTAGGAGCTTTTAAAATTAACCAAAATTTTTATTTTTTGCTTATGTCACTAACCATGATGTTAATGAAAATATGGCAAAATATTTGAATAATTTTTATCGCTTTATTTTCTCGAGATATCAATGTGGTTTTATTTAATCGAGATATCAATGTGGCTTAGTATTCATTTACTCTAATTCTGTTAAGTGTTTTGAAAGACTATCTCAAAACTACTTGACGTAATTGCCATGACACTTAATTTGTTGACGCTTTTGACTAATGCGATTTTTTTAAGTTGATTTCGTCAGGCTTTTGGCGTAGCGCTTATATCGTCAGACGCAGTGACGCAATAGTTCACCTATTAATAAAATCAACGTTGATGAAATTGTGACCTTCAACACACAGAAATACGAAGCACAGCTTGCAAGGTGTGAAGACACTGTATAAATTTTCAGTAACTTTTGATACAGAGAATTAAAGACTGACCAATTAAGCTTGTTTTTTTCATGATTATATTCTCTGTTAACCAACCTGAAAGTGTGGTGCGCACAGGTTAGAATGTTTGATTCCAGCCAGCGCAGTTGAACTCAACTCAGCATAACTTGAATTGCTCATTTTAATCATTTACACACGGCGCATATTCCAGAGTGATTAATGCTTCTCCGGTGGTAACCAAAAAGCCAAAAGTCCAAAATCATTTTTCCTCAGCAGAAAACGAAAAAACTTAATGTTAACAGCTGTTGCAAGCGTAAGTTTGATAGGTTAAACTTAGTTAAGAAATTATGGCAACACAATTTTTCTCCCGGTTTTAAGCTGTTTTGTTGACAGTTCATGCAGCATACCGGTAATTGATCGACTGAAAAGTTTTTCATTTTTGAAGAAGGAAAAGTAAAGCCCAATGTGGCTTAGCTGTTTTCGTCCCATATTTATTGTTTTTTTTTTCAAATCATGTGTATGTTTCAATGATGGCTTTGATAAATTTGATTTTCTAATATGTTTTAACTGATGTTCAGTTCGCTTTGAAAATTTGGATAATATTGAACTGAATGAATTAAATTTAATGAAGCGTCGGAAGCATAACCAGCCAAATTTGTTTTGATTAATACCTGACGTTGACAAAATTTATCAAGTTTTATATTTTTCGAAGTTAAAATACCTTAAAAATGACTTTGGTTTGAATCTAGACCCTAATCCAAAATTTCCTCTTCGTAAACTTTTCTCCATGGAAAGACGTTTTCATCCCAAAAAGTTTTCATTTAATAGCTTTGCTGACATGCCATCTCGCTTCATGAGCATGATCTAAAGTGCCGTAGACACAACTGCATTTTTTATAAAACATTGGTGGGTCATAGATGCTAAGAGGATTCATAACCATCCTAAGTGTATAGTTATACATATTGTTAGGCCACTACATGGCCTAGGTACTTCGCAGATGACAGATCTCACGTGACGGGTTCAATTCGCGACCAGCCCGATCGCTTTTGACATATTTTCCGGGTAGCTGCTGACTCGAAGAGCGCAAGCTCACTTCGCAGACTCCCTCACTTACAGTTGAATTTTCAGTTCAATATAATTTGAAAATAACTTCAGTTAGTTAATTATTTATTTGCTATTACATAAAACATGATATTTCTGGACGCCCGTATCTAATAATAAGCATTTTTTCGATCTCAGACCCCATCTCACATTTTTTGAATTCGCCCCGTAGAAGGGGTCTGATTGAACGTTACCAGTTGAGGTTATCATGTTAAATCGTTCTTGCAAATTTATATATATCTTTACCAAAGAACCTTGGGTATATTTTCGATTTAAGATTTTTTGAATGAAGCATTAATAATTTCTTTGTAAAGCCATTAATGTTTATAACAAACTGTTAATTATTCTAGCAATTGTAACTGCACACAAACTATGAATTCTCATTTCTAAGAAATTTTAGTCGTTTTGACTGCATGATTATTACTCGCTGAGCAAAACCAAGAAAAAACGGACTCTCGTATTTCATAAAACTTTGCCATGACTCAGCAGATTTGAAAGGAAAACCAAGCGAACAATGCAAAAGAATATTTTTTAATCTAAGATGTAGCAATAAAACTGAATGAATAACTCATTAAACACTTAATTTGCGTAATAAAGCTAACTTTCGCACTCTAAAACTGTTTAGTAAAACAAAATGTACATGTTAAAAACAAAATCTTACGGAGTAGCGCAAATAAATAAAAAGTATCAAAAAACCTATCAAAATTTTTTGTGACATGTTTTTGCTTATTTCCATCGTCACGAATTAGCAGCATTCGCTTTTGCGCGTATCAAGTTTTGTACACAAAACACAAGTAAACATAAGCAATAAAAACTGCTCACAAAACTGCACCAAATTGACTTGCTCAACCTGGAATCAGGTCGGTTTGTCTGCTTTATAATATACGATTCAATGGCATAATAAATAAATAAACTTTTTTCTCCCTTTAAAGTTTTTCTAACTTTTGCAATTAGTTTATAAAAAAGAGCTGAGTTTTTTCTCAAAGGAAGGGGCTGTTCCAGAGGGGCCTACTCGTTAAAACGTCTATAACAGCAAACAGTCGTGTTTCCTTATAATGCTATGATAAGAGATTTCAATGCCCATGCCATAAAAATAAATTGTCCCAACTAAATGTGAAATCTATCGCAGCTCATAGGCCCTTGTTGTTGGAAAAATCTGCCAAGTGAAAATACATCTAGCTTTTAGCGAATGAGTCTTGGATTTACACGGTTATTTGGACAGTATCAGTCGTGTTTGGTCGCTTCACTACACTTGAATACACGTCCCCATTTACAGGACCTACGATGTTTCGATGCTTCGGTGTCCCATGTTCAAATCTTGTTTTAATGTTGCTTTTCTTATATTTCAGCAAAACTATTAAAACCATAGAAACAAAAATGAATAATAACGCTGCTGGAATGGTTATCGCTAAAAACAGCGTTAAAGATGAATTTGCAGAAGCTAGATTGACAGTGTCAGTTATAAATGGGGTGGAAATAAAGTCGTTTTGCGAACCACAAAGTTCAACTTGAGTTGATGCGTGTTCACCGCATGCAGTTACGTCGCTAACTTCTTCATCGTTTTCGTTACGACACTTTCGAGTTCGAGAACGAGTTTCTGTGTAATTAGTGTCGCACAAGCTCCATTCTCCCCAACTGCTCCAAGAAAATTGACAAACATGTTGCTTTGTTGAACTTCCAAAGCAGTGTTTACCGTCAATTGTTTTTCTATCGCAGTCATAACAACTTCTCGTGAAGTTTTCGCTTAAGTTTGACCCAGAGCAAGAAGATACTTTCTCCCATGAACCCCAATGCATTACGTCACAATTCCTATTGACGTAATCGAAATTGCAAGTTCGGGATTCGTTTAAATACAAACAGTTCAAAGCAACATTGACAGTAATAGAAGAACAGTCGTTTTCACAGCTTCCAAAGCCAGTGTCGTCGAAGCAAATCGCATCCTGCATCCAAATCAGAAGCCGGGTGGTCCGGAACAAATGAAAATCATTTAAACAAAATTCCGTCTTTCTCCGCACAGCTACTATGACGTCACAATCGAGGTTAGAATGAACCTCAAACACTGACGTCAGTTTTTCCCATGACGATGAACAAATTGAATCTGCTTGTGACATGAACACAATCGTCATCAAACAAGCGAAGCCAAAATGGATTTTCATAATAAATTATGTTAATGATACATTGACATACAACAGTATCAAATCCTGCATGAATAAGATTACGTTAAAATCAAAATTTGACGCCAGGGAACTTCAACATAATCACGATCCTTAGAGCAAAAATTTAGTTTATGTTTTCATCTGGGTATCGTACAACAGTAAGAAAGCTAAGGCAGCTCTAACACCTTGCCTGATGCATAATTTTGGCTGTCCTTCACAATAGCTTAATTAAACATCGCTCAATAGTTTACGAAGCACCGGCGCTTCGGTAAACTTGAAGCATTTTTACAGTTTTATCGTTAAATATATAAAACATTTGTCCAAAACTAAAGTTAAAAGCTACCGGTCTTTCTGAACATATAGCCTTTCATCAGACGTCAAACTTCTTTACCATCCCATCTCATATTTATTAAAGAAACAAATATTTAACTAAAACGTCTCGCAATCTAACATGAGTGTTGATCTACACCAGAGTGGTCCAAGATTGCCGGAAACTGGAGCCACAATATTAATTTATTATTGGGGTTGCGAGCCACATCAGTATCCAGAATAGGTAGGCCTAAACAGCACGGTATGCCACAAATTCTTTTATTGTACAAACCCGTTTGATCATTATTCATCATTGCGCAATTTTTCTGTATTAACATTTATGTTAGTTGTTGACAGTCGCAAACATGCATCTCATCTTTCGTCTCCCAACCTCTTCCTTGCGTTAGATTTCAGCCTATTAAAAACGAAAAAAGTGCTTTCGCAAAGGTAGTCAATAAGTTACAATGACATTGATGGTGTAACAATATGATGTAACCAGAGCTGGCAGTAACTAGTAACTTTTGTAACTAGTTACTGTAACTAATTACTTTTTGAGTTACTGTAACGGTAACTTAGTTACTACGGTTACTATTTTTAGTGAAGGCACATGCATGCTGGACTACGTTTCGGCACACGCATTAGGTTAAATGCGGTACTGGTAAGGGCAACTGTGGTAAGGCTGTTCAGCTCGGGAAAAGACATTTTAAAACCAAAAAGAGCTGGTTTGATCGACGAGCATGTCGAGATGCTTGACTTTTTGAAGGGTTAATTTTTGCTGAATAAGCAATTTGACGAAATGTTGTTGTTTACATGAAAAGATTGGCATAGGTGATGGACGCAATTACGAGAGATAAAAAACTTAATTTATAGGGTCAAATTTTTGTTTATTGAAAGTAACTGTAACGGTAACTAGTTACTTTTTCAAAGTAATAACTGTAACTTGGTTACTTTTTTTCCTAAGTAACTGTAATTAAGTTACTTTTAGAAAGTAACGTGCCCACCATTGGATGTAACTGTCAATAGTGTGATAATTATCATAATTATGACATCAAAATTTGATTATGATGCAGAAAGCCGTGGGCTTTTGGCCCACAAAAATTGGAGATGTGGACAGAGTAAATAGCTTATGTCCGAAAATTTTTCTGATTATTTTTATAACTAAATGTACAACACCAAGATACAGTTTTTTGGTTACCTATATACTACCAGATGTTACCCATATCAGGAAATGAGACGCGGACCATAGATAATGACGCCGGTTACATGTGGCCCGCGGGCCTGCGTTTTCATATGTGGCCCGTGGGCCTAGATTAAACCAGCCAGGTCTAGACCCTGTCCTATGCTGTAATCATGACCTGGGGCAGCCCACTACAGTTTGCGATGTAAGTCAAACTCATCAACCACTGTTTTGACTACCAAAATCCATATACGCTTTCACTTTTCAATCAACTTTTAGTGTAAACTAGTTTTAACTTAAATAAAATCAGTTACGCAATTAGGCTGGCTGGGAGGCTAAAACAGTTCGATGGCTATTGTGTGCATTTATCATTTAAATATATTTAAATTAATGTAAATGTCTCATTCTTTTGAAACAATTACTCTTTCATTCTTCGGCAGGGCTTCTCACATGGGGAATGTCGTGCCTATTGCAGGTGCAATGGAGCGTTCCGCGGGGAGTGTGTGTAGTTTTTCAATTTTTGCTTTGTATGAAGAGTGCTTTCATTTTGAACTGTTGCATTGTCAAATTTGCCAGCGCTGTGTTACTGCATGTACGGTTCGAGAACATTTAACACACTGCATTTTGATGGTGCTGGACCTTGGAAAGGTTGGGAATTGCTGTAATTGCTCTTCAATTATTTTCTTTTAATCTTCAAGTTGCCGTAACTGATTGCTTAAGACTGCTTCAGTACTGCTAAAGCTAAAATAAAATGAAGCGTCAGTAATTCTCAAAACTGAACGTTTCGACAACATAGATTCAGTTGTCATCATCAGCAGTGTAAGCAAAACACTACAACACTGCTTCTGAAACAACTTTAAAAATTTTTTAGTTTTGTGCTGCATACTTATACTCAGTGGTGTAAAGTAACGAAGTAGTTTTACTTAAGTAGACTACTTAAGTGTTATTGCTTGGTAACTAGTACTTACTTAAGTGATTTAAATTTCGACTACTTGTACTATTACTTACGTCGTTCAATCAAAGGGTGACGCTACTTAAGTAACTTTAAAAATGATAAGTGGTTAATATTAAGCAATGTATCACGCAAATGATAAATAATCATGCTTGATAATAAAATTGGCAACATTAGTATTAGGTATTGTTTTACTTTATATAAGTTTTTCAATTTCGTGATATTAAGTGGTCTTTTGTTGTTTGTGTTAGGCGTGGACAATGAGGTTGTATTTTGCAGATTATGACACACCTCACTTTTTTATTTTCGTCAAATAAATGTGCTAATTTTCCTAAATATACTTAAGCATCGGCAAAATTCACGTCAAGTTTGGAAGTGAGTAAACTATCTTTTGTCAAAGCTCAGCTTTATGGCCTTGGTTTTGCAAACGCTACTTTTTACTTAAGTAGCTTCAAATTGCTGGTACTTTTTACTTTTACCTGGTTACTTTTTACATCCCCTACTTTCTACTCTACTTCAAGTAGTTTCCGCCATCAGTAACAATACTTTTACGTAACTAGATTTCTGGACTACTGTACTTTTTACACCATAGCTTATGCTTCTGATGATGACAGCTGAATTTATGTAGTCAAAAATCATTGTTTTTCAGTTACTTGCGTTTGCTTTGGTGCCCTATAAACAAAAGTGAATGGCTTTCAACTGAGCCTATTTTATAGAAGTTAGAAAATGACATTTCATTTTATCATGAACTGAATCGGCATTTCATGTCTACGAACGTATTATGTCTCACAGTATTCGGAATTCACAACTGAAATTACAGCTTAATGATTAGAAAAAAATTTGCTTTATAATGGCGTTATTACCAAGTAGCGCAAAGCTCGCCACTGAAAATTGAACCTCCAAAAATTTGTTTTATTATTTTGTACGATTAGGAGATCTTCCAACGTACAGAGCACGTAGCTCGGTAATTATGCTAGTTTGCTAGTGAGTGAGCCCTTACGAGGGCTTCCCTACACCTTTTGAGCATTTCATCTTATAAAAAGTATAGGACAGTGAGTGCGTACCATGCATAAGACATTATTAAACGTTTGCTCATTATGCCTTTATAAACATCAACAAAAAATAATTGCACGCGGTTCAATAGGACATATACTAATACTATAGGTAGGCTACACAAATCACTTCAAACCCCAATTCTTTATGCTTGGGCCGAGTGCCTTGCGGAAAAGCTGTGAAGAAAAGTTTCCTAAGTCACCATGTCGAGATTGTAAGCCCTGTCTACATCTCACTAAGCCAGGGGTTCTTAACCTGGGGTAAATTTTGCCTACCGAGGGGGTAAATTTTCTGAAGTATAAACTAAAACAAACTTCAATTTTCAGCATTAAAAAGGTGAAAGTGTTGCACTGGGGGTAAATTATACTCTTTTCAATCGGCAAGGGGTAAAGAATACAAAAAAGATTAAGAACCCCTGCACTATGCAAACGCTATGATCCGTAATACCGTGGTATAAGGCTGCTTCGGTCTAGAAAGCTTTTAGCAGCACTCTTCATAGCACAATAAGGTTGCCTTAATGTACGATATTTTAGAAAAAAACTTTCCTCGCAAAAAATACAATATCTGAGGTGTCAACAATATCTTAATAACTTAAATACTTTGGTGCTGACATTATCAACAAATAAGAATCCGTAAGACAGGCTACTAGACGGAGGGTATAGGCCTACCACTTCAAACTATCAATACTACAACAAACTGTAACCACTAAAGACTAGAAAGCAAGCAGCTGTCATTTAAAAAATACTAATGTGAAGATTTAACGACCTTTATGAGTTCTTTTCAAATATTGTTAGTGTTTTTCATAGAATCAATTTTAATCAAAATTGAAACGCTTTTATTCTCGCTATATTTGATAGGCTGACTATATATAACTCAGTTTAAATAAAGTTATTCCTTCAATTGGGAACCTAAAATATATGCTCATATATTTGGTGATTCGGAAGTTTGGCATGGCAGTGCTCATTTAAATTTAATTGAAAGTTCAAAGTAGATAATATTTTTTTTTGCATTGGCTCTGTCACAATTTCTTTTTAGACAGTTTCCCTAATCACGATTTATCGGCTTTCTATGCCCGCGGTTCAGTTAATGACTATAGACTAACTACGCACTTTGCTTCCAATATTTTTACAAGATTAATATTGTCAAAGCAAACAGCAATTTGGAAAAAGCGGACAGTAATTGAGATTAAATCATGTTGTCTTCATAAATTACAAATGAACCGAGATAGGATGAACTTTCCCCCTTAAGGAGAAGCCAAAATAATTTTCTGTTTTACTAGTTTCGAGAATTTATCAAAGGTAAAGTTGCTAATACAGCATGG
This sequence comes from Trididemnum miniatum, assembly GCA_964006365.1. Classification (NCBI taxonomy): domain Eukaryota; kingdom Metazoa; phylum Chordata; class Ascidiacea; order Aplousobranchia; family Didemnidae; genus Trididemnum; species Trididemnum miniatum. The sequence goes on along the minus strand of OZ023251.1, from coordinate 9,827,801 downwards.
TAGTTCATAATATTATGGAAGTTCAAGCACCCCCATTAATCAGGAACAAAATTCGAGGTCCGCCCCTATAGCTCCAGCATCACTGTTAAGTTTAGTAGGCCTGCATGGCTTATAGCTCTTGCTTACAACGTACCGTAGGACTAGCAGATTATCACAACTACATTATTCCAACGTTCAACTGTAGGGCTACTACGTACAACTACACTTTTTCTACTTTTTCAAAAGCGTTCAGTGGATTTCATCTAATATTCAACCTGTTTTTGTTTTAGTTCTGCGTGTTTTTATGTATTTTACCTGAACTAAAAGCTTCAAAATCGTTTCTTTGAAAAAATATGTTGATCTGAACTTTGTTATTTGGTTCTTTCTGGGAAGAGCCAATTTCAGCTCTTCGGTTCTCGAAATTTTGATCCAAAACACGCGAAAATCACGCAGTGTCCTAATATTCTTTTAAAGCAGGGGTTCTTAACCTTTTTTGTCTCGTTTACCCCTTGCCGAAAGAAAGAAGTATAATTTTTCCCCAGTGTACCACTACTGCTTTTTCATCACTAAAAATTAAAGTTTTCTTTAGCTTTTAATTCAGAAAATTTTACCCCTCGGTAGGTAAAAATTTACCCCCTGGGGATAAAAATTTACCCTCTGGGGGTAAATTTACCCCCGGTTAAGAACCCCTGTTTTAAAGTGATCTAGGTTTAATGAGTTTGAGTTCGAAATCGACCGAAGCCAAGTAGCAAGTTTTCATTTAAGTGTAAAGGTAAGTGCAGTGACATTATAGATGACCGTAAGGTCTATTCGCAGTCTTCCTATTGCAACTACGGTAACATCCGCTTTCAAAAATTGTATCTATCACAGTATTAATTGTTTATTTTTTGGTTATCGTTGATTGCAAAAATAAATTGAGTGTCTGTCTGTCTGTCTTTCCAGACGTTTTCTTCAGCAACAAAGCTTAACGGTAACATTGGAGAAGAGATTTGGCGTAGCGTTTTCAATTCTTGGCTAAGACCAATAACACTAAGCTGCTTGAAACAGTGCAACTCAATTGTCAGTCTCTTGAATGCACTGTTGAATTTTCGGTTCAATGCATGTTTAAATAATCTCTAATGGCTACTAAGCTCTGTTTTTTTACAAATCGATGATCTCAAGACTGTCCGGTATTATAATCCTTCCAAAGCTTTAGTTCAAAGCAACGCGTTTTGTCAAGCATTTTTATCGTAGAGACTCAATCAACTTTTTACTGCCTTTACATTTATGCAAAGTTATAACTTTAACACATTGCATAACAAATAATTAATTGAAAAACTTTATTCAAAATAAATTTTCACTCGATATTACAAAAGTTGCCTGACTTCGTACATTTCTAAACTAGTAAGTTTACGATCTAGCCTGGTTTTAAACTCAAAACTTTAATTAATAGTTTGTTCTCAAAACACTACATTCAATTATTTTTAAATTGGCTTGAACTCGAAAATAGCAAAATCAAAATTTTGAGATTCGATAAAAAATTTAACTAGAATTCTTTAGTTTTTGTCGTTTCAGTAAATCCGTTTTTATGTTTTAGCTTTCAAGTGTTTTTGCTAAAAATTGTCTGACTTACCTTAAAACCACTGCTAATTATACCTCTGTCGTATTTGCATCAATATTGCTGCCCAAAATATGTCCAAACTGAAAAAATTTTTAAAAAATATTGCTTTGAAGAAAAAGATGCCTACCTTGTCTGCGATATTTCATGCTATGGTAAGACGTTCAGTTTTACACGAAATCAACAACATACGAAGCAAAGTAACTTCGTTTAAGTTATTGTAATGGTCTATCACGTTTCCTGAAGATATCCGCTTTTTTTCCATTTAATTTTGATTTAAAATGGCTTAAAAATTTTTCAATAGCGCTCCTCTATGATAGCCAGTCAATTATTTAAAACGTTTTTGCTCATTTTAAGCAAATTTACAAACTTCAGCTTATTAATTCTAAGGGTAATACCTGATTTGAAAGCAAGCTACATGTCCCAAAAAATTAGGAGTGGGCAATATTATAATAGACCAAAGGTTAGAAAGATTACGGTATTTCATATAAAAGTTTTATGCATACCGGTAGGCTGCTTTAGGTAAGGTTTCGTCAAAAAAAGGAAAAAAGGAGCGCTGCCCTACCCACTGTTGTTAAGTTAATTCCTTACCTTTCTCGGTCACAGAAAAAGCAGCTGCTGCAAATATATCAATCAGCCTTCAATAGAATTTCATAATAAGATGTATGCCTATTGCTTGCCGGTCGGTTAGCTCAATTGTTAAAACATAATGCTTTTCTAGCTGGAAGCCTGGAGTTCGAATTCTGAGTAATGTTATCGGTGCGGGAGGTCTGCGGTTCGAATCCTGGGTAATAATTTCGGTTCGGGAAGTTTGGGGTTCGAATCCTGGGTCAGCCAAGTCGGACACACGGCTCGCCAACATTGCGATGTTTCTTTGCAGCTGTGTTGTGTAGGCGCTTAGCCCCGGATATGGGCCCCACCAGTCGGTACGCTTTAGCGTAATACGTTGAGACAATTAACTTGTTTTTTACGTCACATTTTTGTGATGTCATCAAGGAAAACTAAAACTTGAAAGTTTGAAGGAAGCTTTAGTTTATTTTGCTCTTTTGAGTTACCGTTGGTATATCCATTGACTGAGAGAGGTGAACGGGGGTGGGACTAATAACGAGTTCAAACTTTTTCATAGTTTTGCTTCTTCCACAAGTAACGAGATATTGCAAGCCTTGCATATTTTATGCCGAAGCTAAACACTGTCAATGCAGAAAAACGAAATGTCGTTCAAAATACAGCAAACTTTACTCACACGCGAACACTCACATAAATAAAAACAATCACAGCCCAGGAATTGTAATTGAAAATACTGAAACGCACTGCTGTTTGCAATCTCGCGATTGGAAAATGAAATATTTAAAATTTTAAGTATTCAAACGCTGAAATTACCTATCCAACTTTTAAACAATTTAAATCCCAAATCGATTTTACCCTACTCAAATTAAACATACATATAGCTGCCTGTATGGGCGAAGATTAGGCCTACTAATGCTGGTGAACTCACGTAAAATACTGAATTAGCAAAAGTTTTTTCTAAGCTACCAAGCACTGCAATGCTGTTTTTGATGTTGAGTTAGATCAGAGTTAGCCGTAACTGCGATACCGCGCAAGCAACAGAGCTCTGCGTTTAACCAATAGTCGTTTCCAAAACAAGAAAGGTCCTTGACATGGGTGAAGTCTAGCTTGCAGCTGTGATTAACCACGTGTTTTTTTTTTTTTTTTTAACCACACAATTGCAGCTTGGATTTTTGTATAAGTGAATTATATGCATCATGGTAGATGACCTAGCTGGGTGTCGAACCCGCGAAACCAATTCCGGAGCTCTACGCACAAACCACTCGGCCAACTCCATGTGCTGCTTAACCACGTGTTTTTTTTTGCTAACACGATAACGTGCTAGTAAGCATTTTTTCTACCCTACCAAGCACGACACCTTGCGGTAACACATCAGGTAGTCTTACGAACTACGAAACAAAGTATTGTGTTGCTCCCACACAGAAATAAGGAAGGCGTGGAGGGCGTACCCGTCACAATAAAAATTTTGCGTTAAAGCTTTTCTCTTAGGATATTCATTTATTACTGTTACCTTTTTTGAAATGAAAGAGTTTACACAAAATGATTTTCTTAACTTTTCGTACTATTGTAACAACAGGATCGACCAAAACTTTCGAATTTGATCAATGAGAATTAATTTAGTGAGCATCAATTGCACTCACTGCTCTACCGTTGGCATATTCGGGAGGAGACTAGGGGCCAAGGGACTCAACCTCCCTAAATTTTTAGTCATACTAATAAATGTATTAGTAATTGCTACTTTCAGACGCAAAAAATGCAACATGAGCAGTTTCTGATCCTGATCCCTCCCTTAAAAAAATCTTGGGTTTGCCCAAGTTTGCAAAGCTTGCAAAAAAATTTCAGAACGGTGCTGCTGGTTTTTCTGTTGGTGCTTTTGATTTCGAAACAGGTAGAGATCTGGTTTTCCAAATGTTCATTTCGACCTTATTTGATTTTTGTTGAGCAAAAAAACTTGAAAGCCACGAAAATCCCCAATAACTGGAAGGACGAGGGGGGAGAGGAAGAGGTAGTGTCGCAGAGCGGCCATCTTTTTGAATCCCTAAACACAAAACAACTGATCAAATTGTATATCAACGATAAATAAATGCCATAGGTTATTTTCAAATTATATTGAACAGAACAATTAACAGGTTAAGAGGGACTGCGAAGTGAGCTTGCTCTCTTTGAGTCAGTAGCAGCTAATCGGTTTATATGTTAAATGCGATCGGCTCCTACCCTAAATCGAACCCGTCACGTTGGATCTGTATTCTGTATCCTGGGCGAGGCGCCGCTAGGCCATGCCTCTTCATTTTTCAATGACATTTAACTCATATCACAGCGGTTCTAAACCTTTTTGGCACTACACTTCTCTTTAGAGTTGATTTTTTGCTTTATGTCATCCTACTTTGATTTAAAAACCCTTTGTTTTCGGTAGCATAAAACAAAAATCTTCACTCCTTCCAAAGTGCACAGTTTGCAGAGCGACGAGCTACTCAACCCGAAAAGTGCTGCTCAAACTGTAAAAAGCGAGAGCCCCAGTGAAAGTGCTCAACCAAGACAAGGTAGCGTCACACGTATTATTATGCACGTTTCGCTTCACCAGCAAAAGCTGCTGCTATCCACACTTCTTGTTGGGAAGCAAACACAACCTCAACGAATGCGTTACACTAAAACTGGCTTGAGTTCGTGCACAATTTTAAACAGCTCAGATGGCCGAGTGGTAATAAGAGCGTCCGCCTCGGTTTGTAAACTTGGGTTTGATTCCAATTGAACCAAACTAATAACTTTAAAATTGATATTCACAGCTTCCCTGCTTAACGCTCAGCATTAAAGTGATCGTGAGAACAAGCCGACAAGTTTACTTGTTGTCCCCTTGGGAAAGGCATAGCGGGATTCCCCCATCTTGGTGTGATGGACAGGTGGCTGGCAACTCCTAAGCAAGCTCGTATAGCGCATTGGTCGCTTTCTCGTGATAGGAGGATAAATAGCAACTAAATACAAAAAATACAAATACATCACCCATAAATTAATGCGAGTATATAACTCACTGTTTGCCTTATTGCCACGTACACCAGCATTGCCGGTTGTAAACACTTCCTTAGCTGGAGTTTCATCGTCCGAGTTGTAACTTGTATCATCATCAGGAAGCTCTTTTAGCGGATGTGAGGATGTTGACTGACTGGATAAGCGTCTTTTCCAAAAAAGATTCTGCGTTCCTTCCCCACGGTTTAATGAGATACGAGAGCGATTAACCAAAACTGTTCCATTCTCAGCCTTAATACGTTTCAGGCAACATTCCGTTATACAAAAAAAATAATTTACGCTAAAATTACTCCATTGTACAATTAAATGCGCCATCTTTGGCCTCTTCCTCTTGATCTTGCATCAATTTTGCATGTCACAGTGACCGAAGCATCACCAAAGATAGGCTTTATCGGACTATAACTGGTTTTCGTTACGCACTGTAGTTTTATTTTCAAGAAGTTGTTTATCCTCCTATCACAAGAAAGCAGTCAAAGCACTATAACCAGCTAGCTTTACGAGTTACCGGTCATCTACACCACTCTATGATGAGAAATCTAATAGTGCCCTCTAGAGCGGCAGAACAAGCAAACTTGTCGGCTTGTTTTCCATATTGTCTCTTCAATGATGAGAGTCCAGCAGGGAAGCTATGAATAGCTAAATGAGAAGAAGCACGATGTCGCCAGTATGAAGAGGACGAGAGGAGGAAAGACAAACCAAACTTAACAAAGAAAAAAGCTTTATACACTTTTAAAATAATTGCATTAAAAATGATCAATATTCCAGCATTACAGGGAAAAACGGAAGTTAAACATGCGAAAGTGTTAATGTAATCATTTTTACACAAAGATTCAATGCGTTTTGCAAAAGTATTTTTGAGTTACTAAGTCTCAAGGGGGAGATCAGCTACTTTTCTGTTTTTGATTTCGAGTTAGATCAGAGTTAGCCGTAACTACGATACCGCGCAAGCAACAGAGCTCTGTGTTTAACCAATAGTCGTTTCCAAAACAAGAAAAGTCCTTGACATGGGTGAAGTCTAGCTTGCAGCTGTGATTAACCACGTGTTTGATTTAGTAATCAGGGCTATAGAATAAATAATAAATAAATAAATAACTCAGGTTATTTTCAAATTATATTGAACTGAAAATTGAACAGTAATTGAGGGAGACTGCGAAGTGAGCTTGCGCTCTTCGAGTCAGCAGCCACCCGTTATATATGTCAAATGCGATCGGCTCCAGGCGTGAATCGAACCCGTCACGTAGGATCTGTCACCTGCGCGCGGTACCGCTAGGCCATGTCGCTGACAATTCAGCCGGTTAGAACACTTCAGCCGGTTAGACTAGGTTCTATTCTCAGTCGGGTCAAACCAAAGACTTTAAAACTGGTATCTGCTGTTACACTTGCTAAACGCTCAGCAATTAAGTGTAGCACGGAGGATGATATGAACAGAAAATAAAAACACGTCAATGAATTCTTGACAAAATTTAGTCCTGGCGCTAAACGACTTAGGTAGTTACAAAGCGCCATAAAATCACACAACCACACAACATTTCACCGAGCGAAAAGCAATGAGGCGTTGTGTTTTTGTTTGACTTCTTGCAGCTAATGCTGCGTAATTGCAATAAAGGTTAGTTATATGATTGACAAAGAAACTACAACACAGTTTCTCTATAACTACACGGCTGTTATGTGTTTATACCGTATTTTCGGATGCTTCAGTCGGCGTAGAGTGGGAGCTGTTTTCGCTTCTCGGTGAATGATGGGTAGGCAAAGCATTAGAGATAGGTGAAGAAACATTATTTCTGCTTGCATCTTCTAAAGAGTGAGAATTGGACGAACCACTGCCAGAACTCTCAGAACTTGATCTTGGATCTAAACGTTAAAACGTGGTCAATAAATCACCATAAACAAACAACTTTAGTTATTATTATTTACTTTGGACATTGTCTTCAGTTCGAAAGCCAAGGTGGTAGTAATAGTTTTTGATTGAATTTTTATACTTTCGATTATCGTAAGATTTGCGGTTGTCGTTGTAAATATTTTGTTGCAAGTAGTTGTGAAAATGAATCGATGAGCTGTTTGTTCTTTCCGAAGTTTCTTCTCGTTCAGCACCCCGAGGAGAGTCCATTGGCTCCGGAGTATTAGGAGGCGTTTCTAGTTCTTCCATTGCAGAATGGTCCGAAGAGTTTTCGTCAACATCTGATTCGTTCGCTGAAAAACAAGCAACATTTTCGACTTTATTCGAAAAATAATGAAAGAACAGCAAAAATGCAATGGAGAGATATCACTTAAAGCGCTTGGACTTTCAACCAACTATCACTGCTTTATTAAGATGTATAAACCAATAAAATCGCATTCAAATACGTACGCAATTAAAAATATAACTCACATTGCTACTTCATTTTAATCGAAAACTCACTCGTCATGCATGCTAATTTTTTTATTTGGTTTTATGCAAATAGGACTTCACGAAGACTGAAGTTATGAGCTTTATTCAAGGTTAAATGCCAGCTTCCAAGCAAATTTTTCCCAGCAAGGAGTTGAACAGTGATTGAACGATCTAGAGAAAAACGCTTTGGCCATGCAGCTAACACCACTTCAACAGCTGCAAAACGGCATAACAACTACCGCAGTGAAGTCTAACATTTTGGAAAAAAACAAGAATGCTTGTGCTCTTGAATCTCGAGAACTGTTGCTATATGCATTGGATTAAAACGTGACTGTAAAACGACGTCACTTAATGTTATTTCTAACGTCACACTATTAACCCATGCACTGGCAGCATTGCTCTATGAGCTCTGCAAACATGAAAATAAAAAAAATCTACAATACAAACCTTCATCTGCTAAAAGCAAAGCTCGATAACTTGTTTCAATGATAGGTGAAGGTCCAGCATTGTTTACGTTATAGAGCCGACTTGCTTCATTTTGTTCTGAAGCATTTGGCTTGATGCCATCATCATCAATAGAATTATTGACTGTCGCTGGGTTGTCACTGCAAGGGTCATTACCACAAACCTATGTGAACAAACACACTGCTTTACGTAAGCGTGATTTGACCGTTGCACCTAACAGAGAGCGAGAGTATGCGTCAGCACAAAAAACGGCAAATCACCAAGCTTAAGCCTACTTGGGCTGAATTTTTTCGCTTTTTTTACAGTACCTTTCCTGATTTCATTTGCTTTTAGCAAGCTGCTCAAAATTACTACCAGAAACTAATGAGATACAGATTAGAAACATTGGGCAATGTGGTGGCCGGCGAGTTTTCATTGCTTTCTCGTAAGAGAAGGATTAGAAATGCTACTAATTTTAATGAATGTAGCGGCAAGTCGGGGTGAATTGATGAAGGCATTAAGTTTTAAGAATTATTCCTTGCATTTTTAACAGCTCAAAAATGGCCGAGTGGTAAGAGCGTCTGCCTCTGAAGCACTAGATTCGAGTTTGATTCCGAGTCGGGTCAAACCAATGACTTAAAACTGGTATTTACGGCTTCTCTGCTTGAATCTCAGAGATACTGCGGAGAACTAACCGGTAACCAGGTGTGCCGTTGGGAAAAGCACTTCGTGCAATTCCCCAATTGCAGAGTGGTAGACTGGTGGTTGGCAACTCCTAGGCGACCTCGATACACCGCTTTGATCCCTTTTTCGTGATAGTAGAATATGCAACTACAGATCCACTAAACAGGAGGAAAAAGAAATACACAATCCATCCACAGCAGACGCAGTTTGATTGACTACACACAAGCCTAACAAATCAGCAAGATATATATTGTAAGACCATTTGCTTACTTCTTGATCCAATATTTTCGAGTTCAAAGATTCGTTTGTAGAGTTTAATAAAGGGTGATCGGTGCAAGCGTTTTGAAAATTTAAACCATTTGACGATTTATTTGAAAGAGTTTGGGAGTTGGTTGCTGAATCTAAAAATAAGGTTGCACTGTAAGGATAAGTAGAATGCAATTAAACATTACACATTAGTAGGTCATGAATTATGCTCTGCCAGATACTCTGCATTTCACCGTCACACAAGAATGTACGAATCTTGAAAGTGGGCACTTCTGCTAGAACATTCTGGTCGGCTAGGTCAGTGGTTCTCAAACTTTTTTTGTGCCATTTCCCCCTTACGACACGCTGTACGGGCCTATCATTATCGCTCCCCCCTCCCCAGCAATACAAAACGACGCGAAGTTCAAACATTATTTTTCTATTTTTCAATGAACCAAGGAGGCTCATCATCAACAAATAAATAAACTAACGGGTAAGGGTAACCCTAACTCTATTTGTGATTAAATGATGTGTTTGATATTGCCAGCGACATGGCCTAGCTGTACCGCACGCAGGTAAAAAATCCTACGTGACAGATTCGATTCGCGGCTGAAGCCGATCGCATAAAATTGACATATTTAACGGGTGACTGCTGACTCGAAGAGCGCAAGCTCACTTCGCAGTCTCCCTCAATTACTGTTGAATTTTCAGTTCAATTTAATTTGAAAATAACCTCAGTAATTTATTTATTTATTTGATGTAAAATCGATCAGCTTAAAAATGTTAAATGATGTAAGTTTCAATTAAGCTATAAGCAATAAAAGAGGAAAAAATCGGACAAAAATACGATGGAAAAAGAGTAACAAAAGTACTACCGGTACTTACGGGGAGTGTAAAACGAGGGTTTTAGAGGGAAGACGGGATAAAGTGAGAAAAGCTGCAGCCGAAAAAACGAATAAGCTTATGCGAAATTCAAAGCAAACTATAGAACTTCCGTTTTGACTAGAAACTAAACTATGCACTGGCATATGACCATAGTACCTGACCTTTGAACTTGCATTCCAATAACAAAATAAGTAAAAACTGGAAAACGAAAATTAAGGGTGCTACTGCTGACACTAAAATCAACCTCAACAGTCAAGGATTGAAGCTATATTGTGATGCTATAGTGCAAGGGTGGCCAACGAGTTGATCGCGATCGACCGGTCGATCGCGAGCTATCAAATGGTCGATCGCGAGCTCTGCGGTTTACAAATTTTTCAAAAAAATTTTTTACAGGTTTCAATTTATAAATTGATGTTTTATCACCTGTGTAAAAATCAAACTCATACCTTATTTGGTTTCGTAAATATTAAGAGGTAATAATCACCCGCAAAAAAAATTTCGCTAATTTTTTGTTAAAATTGTTTTGGTGGAACTAACATCTGCTATTGTAATTGTCGTGGTTTCTTACAACGGCGTAAAATCATTCGTTTTCCTTAACCAAACTGGGTTGCGATCACAAATCAAGGTTTTTACCAGCGAATACATCCAGAATGCAGGTTTCATTGCAGCCTAGGCCCAGTTCTAAGACAAATTTAAGCTATTTTTAATTATTTTTATTTTGAGCAATAAACGATTTTTATCAATGATTAATTGATTTCTGTTGACAGCACTAATATGCATCAAAGGTATGTCGTAGTACAGAAAAAGTCAAAGGAAAGTTTTGATTTTTCTGCCAACCGGTCAATCGCGAGCTTGAACGAAATTTTGTAGTCGATCTCGATGCTCGAACGATCCGAAGTTGGTTACCCCTGCTATAGCGGGATAACAAAAGAATGAAGACATACAAATTGCCATTCTAAAACATTGCCATGCAACCAAGGGTGGAAACCGAAACCTAAACCTGAAGACTCGGTTTTAAAGGAAATTTTGGACACCCAAACTGAAACCTACTTGGCCAAATTTTTGAAAACCTAAACTTAAACCAAAACCGTTTTTTCTTGAAACGTCAAAACCGAAACTAAAACTAAAACCTGTTCAAAATTTTCCAAGGTTTTGGGTTTTAAAAATTGCCATCACCAACATTACCAGAACAGTTCTTTTAATGCTCAGCGCCAAATAGAGAAGCTGTGAATACTAATTTTTGAGTCTTTGGTTTCACCACACTCGGAATTATACACAAGTTGACAACTTCTGAAGCAATTGCTCTCCTCACTCGGCCATCTGAGCTGCTATTTGTCATCGTAATGAAACAAAAATGCCAAGAAGTAGAGCATTTACATCATTCCTATTCAAAATAAAATAGTTTTCTTGGATGAAACTTAAACCGAAACTGAAACCCACAGACCGAAGCTGTGCGTAAGCAAAACTGATACTGAAAAAGGAACCGAAGCTGTGCGTAAGCAAAACTGATACTGAAAAAGGAACCTTTTTTTCAACAGCCGTGAAACCACACCAAAACTGAAACCTGACATCTGGGTTTTAACACACCGAAACTGAACTGACACTCTAACGCCAAGTAGCCAGGTTTCCACCCTTGTATGCAACACTAAAACGTTGCTATGCAACATTGCTAAAAAATTGCCATGCAATTTTTTTGATTGGGTTGTGACGTAACAGTGGGCACTTTATGACGTAAATGCGGACAATAAAAACGCAGACTGATGACCAAGCGTTATCAATACAATATTATGATGAAAATGACGAACTCAACACTCACCGAAGCGTAGTTAAGCAATAAATTGAAGATTCATACGGTGTACGGATCCCGGGATAGTAGTTTATACCGTATGTGATATGGTGTATTTGGGCGCAAAGGGTTAATGTTTCGAGAATGTGCTATTGCCCCCTTTTCGCCCCCTGGTGTTTCTCTTAGTCCCCATGGGGGCGATATCGCCCATTTTGAGAAACGCTGGGCTAGGTCATTTATGTGAAGCCAGTTTTCTGAGCTTGGCTTGTAAGCAGCAAGAAAATGCAAAGTCTCAGCTACGCCCAAACTGTGAAAGGTAATTCTGTTTCTCACAGCTTTGAATCTAAAACGAGAAGACCCAACTGCTTGAATTTTAGTCATAAACAAATAATGAAAAGACAAGAAGCAATTACTTTCCTCAAACAGTTACAGTACTCTATACTGAAATTGACAGGAGTTGCAGAAATGAAAGCAGGTACAATCGACGTTACTTGCAAAACAAGAAAAGATGTATTAGAGCTATATGACAAACTGCAAAAAGTGGATGCAGTTGCTTTCGTGAAATTATACGAACAGGATAACGTTAACGTTGTAGTAGGTTGGGTACCCATTCCCATGCCAAACGAGCGTATCAAATCAGCTTTTGAAAATGCATTTGGACCTGTAATGAAGGTTTTACAAAGAAAGTGTCGCGATGGCCTAGTATCGGGCGTAAGAATTCTTATTATGCAAAAAGATGTTTTAGAAAAAAATTCTATACCCAGCTATTTTAAAATAGACGGCAACGAGCTCTATGTGACTTATGAAGGTCAAAAGTGTACTTGTAAATATTGTGGCGAAATTGGGCATAAGCAAGTAGATTGTGACAAGCGAGCGCAGAACTTCCCGTCACTTCAGCGGGATGAAAACATTATTCAAAACAGCAGTCCTGACCAACTGCAAACCGATGCCTTCCCAAGCAAAAAACGCAAGAAAAATACCGAAATACGCAAAGCTAACAAATTTAGGACCGAGGCTGCAGTGGACTTGAGCTGCGCGGCGGGTTCTCTATGCTGTAATACCACCAACAAGCCACTTGATTTGTCGCAACCAGAACAGCTAACCAAAGAACAGATGGAGGTGGACGTTCCTGCTGACAAGACTCATGTCCCAAAAGATTGGTGGGAGCGTGGAAGCTCTATTATTAGTCAAAATTGTAAGTCGGAAAATATACTAGTCAACCCCGAGTCGCATTTTATTTGTTGGAACTGTCACAACGAAAACCTTATTGCCAAACCATGCTGCGCATCTGAAGATAATGCCGACTCGTATCTAAGTGTTTGCCCGAATACCACAAAATTTCCATGCCCAGCCTGCACTGTAGAAATGTTGTACCTTTCTTGCTGTGAGTCGTTTGTGCCTGTTAATAAAATAGACGACGAAAATATTATCCAATGCGGAAAATGCAACAAACTCTTTATGGAATGCAACTGCTAATCCTATAATCAATTGCCCGGTCAAGGCTTGGCTTTTTGCTGCAAAAACGTCAAATGCCATTATAAAACTGTACATTGTGATTGTTCTCGAAAATCTGTGCAACTTTTTACCGGTACGACTCCATACCTATGTGAATGCGGCTGTGAATTTGAATATGACATAGATATGGGTGTAACGAAAATGTACTAGCTTAATTGCCTCTGAAACGACACTGTAATATATACAATAGCTTTGCGTCTTTTCCCGCTGAATACTGTTTGTGCTACTATTCCATAGGTCTAATATACTGAAACTTCCTTTATTGTTAATTTATAATGGATTTGGTTGTTGCTAGCTATAATGTTGCGGGTTTGGGTAATGCCATCAAAAGGAAGTCAGTTTGGTATTTTTTAAAATCTAGTCCAGTTCACATTGTGTTTTTGCAAGAAACCCATGCTTATTCTGCTTGCGAAACATTGTGGGAGAAGGAGTGGGGTGGAAATATTTTATGGAATCATGGGACTACTCGTTCCAAAGGTGTTGCTATTGCTTTTAAGTGCGGATTGCAATACCATGTTAACGATATAAAAACTGATGACCAAGGTCGCTTGCTACTAGTTGATATCAATATTGAAGACAGAAACTTCTGCCCAGCTAATGTATATGGACCCAATGTTGATAATCCTACCTTTCACTCAAACCTATTTAATCAACTCCAGAGTTTTTCGACCTCAGATATTATATTGGGTGGTGATTTTAATTTAGTTTTAAATAATGATCTTGATAAATTGGGAGGTTCATCACAGCACATTAATTACAAGGCCAGTAATGTTGTTAATACAAATATGAAAACTTTAGGCCTTACTGACATTTTCCACTCCTTGCACCCGACCAAGAAGCTTTTTACGAGAGTTCAAAACAACCCTTTCGTATCATCTAGACTAGACTTTTTCCTGATATCCAATTCGTTGCTTACCGACAGCCAAACCGCTTCCATTTTACCAAGTGTGCATTCTGTTCATAAACTGGTGCAAATTAAATTATCTCTTAAAGCTGTTCATAAAGGTACCGGGTATTGGAAGTTCAATAACTCATTACTGCTGGACAAAAATTTTACCTCAGTAATCAAAACCGTTATCGGTGAATTCCAAACTAATCATCCTCCAAATACATGCAATCCGCACTTACAATGGGACACTTTAAAGTGTGTGCTTAGAGGATACATCATTGAATTTAGTGCTAAAAGAAAAAAGATGTTTTTGCATCGGCAAAATTTGCTGCGCGTGCATTTACAGCAGCTGCACGATGCACTGAACAACTGCACCTCGAATGACCTAAATAGCTTGCTTGCTGACATCAAGTCTTGTCAGTATGAACTTGATAGCATGATTGAGGAAAAAGCAAAAGGGGCTGCGATTCGCAGCCGCGCAAAATGGGTTGAATCTGGGGAAAAAAATACAAAATATTTTCTCAATTTAGAAAAATCTCGAAGGGGGAATAAATCAATAAATAAGATTAAAAACACAAAAGGAATTTTGGTGACAGAACAGCAAGCTATTTTGGAAGTTTTAACACAGTACTTCAAATCTTTTTATTCAAGTACTGACAACAATGTTGATAGCATTCAACTTAGCAATTATTTGTCTAATATTGATTTGCCTGTTTTGTCAAAAGATTAAACTGAAAATATTTCTGTTCCTATATCAGAACAGGAATGCCATGCTGCCTTGAACGCTATGTCTAACAACAAATCACCTGGGCCGGATGGCTTTACTGCTGAATTTTATAGAACGTTTTGGGATGACTTGAAACCGTTTTTTTTAGAATGTGTTCGCTTTTCTCACGAGAAGGGGCAACTGCCAAACACGCAAAAAGAAGGCATTATTATAATGCTCCCAAAGCCACAAAAAGACTTGTTGTTACCATCAAATTATCGACCTATAACTTTGCTTAACGTTGATTATAAGATAATCGCTTCTGCCATCAATAATCGAATGAAAAGTCATTTAAATACTTTGATTAAACCCGGTCAAAATGGCTTCATCAAAGGCAGACACATCGGCGATGATATTCGCCTTTTGTTTGATGTCATTGATTTCGCTGATTTGAACGATACTTTGGGTGCAGTTTTAGCGGTTGATATATTTAAAGCGTTTGACTCCCTTAAATGGGAATTTATTTACCAAGTGCTTGAAAAATATGGGTTTGGATCGTCCATTTTACACTGGATAAAAACGTTGTATGCCCAGCCAGTTTGCAGACTGACAAACAACAATTTCTTGTCCGATTCATTTGCGGTACATAAAGGTGTTAGACAAGGTGATCCTCTTTCGCCGACTCTTTTCGTTCTTTGTATTGAATGTTTAGCAAGTGCTTTAAGAGCTAGTAGTCAATATGTGGGCCTCCAGCTAGAAAGCTCTAATGTTAAAATTTCCTTATTTGCGGACGACACCATCATATATTTAGATGGAACAGTAAATCAATTTGAAATAGTTTCTGCTATCTTTACCAAATTCGCTACGTTCTCTGGCTGCACCATTAACTGGAATAAATCTAAAGCCTTTTATATAGGAGCTAGCAAACGTTGGCAAAAAAAGCCGTTGTCTCACTTTGGTTTGCAATGGCCTGATGATACTATACAATATCTTGGCTTGACCATTCCTACTAAGCCGAAAGACAATAAATATGAGCTTTTTCGATTGAATTTTGACGGATACTGTCCTAAGTTGCAAAACATCTTAAATCTTTGGAAATCAAGAGGTCTCACTTTACGTGGTAAAATAACAATTTTGAAATGCCTCGTTTTTCCAAAATTGCTGTTCAAACTCTCCATGATTCCATCACATATTTTTCCACCATTTTTAAGATCTTTGAACCAAATTGTTTATAGTTTTATTTGGGGATCCAAATGGGAAAGAATTAGCAGAGTAAACCTTACTTCGAGTGTTGAATTAGGTGGTGCAAACATGTTACATTTACCAGCTTTTATAACAGCGTTGCATTGGAAGTTCATGCAAGCTTTTTTGAATGACTCAGCTGCGCCTTTGTGGAAGGACGTTGAGAAGTCTTGTGTCAGTGATTGTATATTACAATGCGTATTTAAGTTCTAATTTGACCTTGCAACATCGTTTACTGCAAAAACTCATTCCGTTTCGTTTTTTGAAGATGGGTATTCAGGCAGCTAAAACGCTAATTCCTTACAATACTGAAGAAAATAAATTTCTATGGTTGAATAAAAACGTAAAATATAAGCGTAATCCCTTAATCATTTCAAAATTTATTAATGCTGGTATTTACTTTCATACACAGCTGCTTGATGGCAATGGCAATTACATGCGCTTTTCGGATCTTGCTTGTAAATTTTCAATTAATTCCGATTCTCAAACAAACAAGGATTACGTAACATTGCATTTGGCTATACCGGAAACTTGGGAAAATAGAGCATCGTCTATTCTGATTGATTATACAAATGTTGATTTTTTAAATATTGTGAAACAAAAATCTCTAGATAGTTGGGTTTCCACTAAAAACGTTTATTTACACTTAACTGGTAATCACGACGGACCGATAAAACAGCAAACTCGATGGTTAAATGATTTGTCTATAGATAGTAGAGCAATCAACTGGAGAACAATTTATTGCAATAATTGTTTCTGTACTACTGAAACTAAATTACGATCCTTTCAAATAAAATTAAATCTAAGAGCTATTGTAACTAATGTGCAATTGCATGGTTTTGGCATTGTGGATTCGCCTTTTTGTTCATTTTGTGCGCAAAGCATTGAAACAATTTTGCATTTATTTTGTTTTTGTCCAGTTGTAGATCAGTTTTGGCATGAAGTTTTTAGTTGGATATGCTGTCATTTCAAACGGGACATAAATTTTTGCAATTTTAACAAGATTTTTGGATTTCAAGAGTTAGAAAATTGTACTAAGACGGATTTGATTAATTGTTTTTTACTCAATGCAAGATTTTTGATTTATAGATGTAAAATTGAAAAAAACCAAACCAAATATCATGTTATTTATAAGTACCATTAATTTGCAAAAAAAAAACAGAATATTTGATTGCTAAACGTAATGGGGATTTGAAAAAACATTTTCGAAAATGGAATATCTATTGAATCGTGCTACTACTGTACCTGCATGTGCTTAACGACGTTATTTTGTAACTCCATAATTATTAGACTTTGAAAATAGTATAGTGTTGTTTTTGTGTTGATACCCATTTTATTATTACTTTTTGCAACAATAAAAAAATAAAAATAAAAAAAAAAAATAAAGGGAAAGTAAATCCACGGTAATTCTTGAAACTGGACATTTGGACAACATGCACTGAGCTGTCATCATCAGCAGAACATGCAAAGAACAATTTTGCACTGCTTTGCAACAGTGCTGATGATGACTGCTGAATCCATGTTGTCGAAACGTCTAGTGTTGAGAATGGCCCTAACTTTATTTTTCCTCCAAAATCCATTTTTGTCCCATATTTTCCAAGCTCCTAAGCTTTGTGCAGGTGTAGGCAATTTCCTGAGAATGCGATGACCAGTTCAGTGACTTGCCATCAACAATCCTATGATTACCAATGCAAAATTATTATTATATTTATTTATTATTGATTTAAAGTTTCAAAATCTCAACGCGCTTTGCGGGATTCCTAGTGAATGTCGCCGTTGCATTGTCACACAATAAACATCAATCAAAGTCAATGATTAATTTCGCTGACAAAGGAAACCTTGCTTGGTTTCAACTACAAAAAGCCATAAACTGTAATATGCAGTAGCGCAAAAAGCAATTTTCGAACCATGCCTTAATGATTTCATGGTTGCTTTCTTTGGTCTGGTTTCAAACTTACCGTTCTCGCAGCAGTTCCCTGGCAAAACTTCATTGCGATGTTTTGGGAGTTCTTTAGGGGGGTTTTGATTGACTAGTTGATCTCGTGGAATATGTTTGCGAACCCGCTTACGTTTTTTGCGACTTGCGCAATTTCTATATGACATAAAATGTATTGAAGTCATGGGTATATAACTTATAAGCATATTTTTGAAGTTGTAGTTTTTTTTTACTTAAAATCTAACATTATTAATATGATTTTTTTTTTCGGCAAGTAGTCTACGTTTAAAAAGAAGCTCTACAAATGTTACCGGCTGCAAACCTGCAAGTTTTTTTTGTTAATTTTTTTTATTAATGTACGATTGTACGTATCAAGCAAAATGCTACCCCTAGCTAGCTCTATATTTGCTGTCTGTAATTTTCGGCTGCAGCCGTAGGCTAAGTTAAAATCTTTTAAGATTCCACCTTGAATTCACTCGCCAAGTACCGTGCAAAAATCATTGAAGTGAGCTGTAATTCACTTTGAAGGCGTTGAGTCTAAGCCAAAGGTTTTTAATCTGAGATCTTTCAACCCGAGTCCGCAGAGATATTTCAAGGCGTCCGCAATAAAAATGTCATCATCAGAAGCAGATTCAGCTATCATCACCTCTTATAGTTAGAACTTTGTACTGCCTATAATACAGCGTTGAGAAAAATATCAATGACAATATAATAATTTTCCACCGCATCATTCATCAACAAAATCTATGCGCAAAATGCTTCAAATTCAAACATGTCATGGACCCAGCCATTAAAGCTGTAAATTTTATTCGAGCTCGAGGGCTTAACCACCCACAGTTTTAGAAGTTTCTGGAGGATGTCGACACCGAATATTAAGATCTAGCTTACTTTTCCGAGGTGCGTAAGCTATAGGCAGGGTTACCATTTCGTGCTTATTTTCAAGGGCAATGTCTTAAAAAACGTAAATGTGCTTATTTCTAAGAAACGAGCTTATTTTTGAGTCCCGTACTTATTTTTGAATTTCTAGGGAAAAAATAGGATTCTTCGGACGTGAAAACCTTTTATTTGGTCTTCACGGGCTGTTAGTGGAAAATCAGTACTCTATGGACAGGGTTATTTTGGTGGGGGGGCTCAGCCCCCTAGATCTAAAAAAACTGTTTGCAGGGGGACCTGTGGGGGCTCTTAAAATCGGCCTAGTCCTTGTTAACGTTTAGACTTTAGAGCAGAAATTCTTATACTGGGAAGCGTAAAAGGTTTGCAAGGGGGGCGTGAACATAGCAGTGACTTAATGATTTGAAAGTATAAGCTTATTTTCAAATCTTTTTTTCGTCAAACATCAAAACTTGTTTCTCCAAAACAGCTGCATCCTTCTTATTAAGACGATTAAGACATTGCAAATAAATTGTTATATTTTCTGCATGTTTTTTGTAGCGTGGTGAGCAGTGTCGTAACAAGGCATCTCCAAAAATCGGTCCCCCCGCTAGGGGGGGTAGGGGGGCTTTTATAGGGCCCCCACAATATTGTTGTATGAGACTCAGAATTAGAGGCAAAAAATTTTAAAGAAAATTTTGTCAAAAAGTTGTTAAAAAAAGTACAGTAGAATTTGCCTAAGTCGCCACCCCAAGGGGAACAGAAAAAGTGGCGACTTAGGCGAACTGGCGACTTAGGCAAACAACAGATTAATATGCTTAGGCCTACACAGACTTTAGATCCCTTTGTTTCTGCAGAAGCTGAGCCTTTGAGAAATAAAGAACACAAACAGAAAGGACTTTTTGGATTGCTGTACACAGCACTGTGCAGAAAAAAGCAAAACTGCGCTATAAAAAGCTTTATTTATTGGCTGTGGCGAGAATGCCGTTAAAGAACATTTGTTTCTCTATACCAGGGGTGTGCATCCTTTTTCACTGGGGGGCCACTTTCGAAAATTTTAACAACGTCGAGGGCCAGTCACCGTCAAATATGTATTGATGTCCAGAATTATCCGGTGTTCTCCCCGTCAACGGAGGTGGCCGGATTCACCCCATTTGACTGCATTTCCATACCGCCCGTCTCCATTTCTCTCGATCCAAGGCATCTTCCTTTTCTAACCCCAACTTCTTCACTTCTTCTTCAACTTTTCTCTTCCATGTGCCTTTTGGCCGACCTCTTCTTCTTTTACCCATAACTTCCAAGTCTAGAGCCTTTCTCAAGATGTTACCATCTTCCCTTCTCAGCACATGGCCATACCACCTCACAGCATTCGCCTTCGCTATCATTTCCAACGACTCAACCAAACCCAACATCTCCATCAATTCTTTCGTGATTTTCTTGTCCATTAACTTAACACCACACATGGCTCTCAACATAGCTCTCTCTGTTCTTCTCAAAATCGCAACTTCTCCTTCCGTTAGACACCACGTTTCACTCCCATACAGAATCGCTGAACGCACACAGCTCTGATACACTCTTCCTTTTATCTTAAGCGAAAACCTTCTACCATAGAGCACCTCACCACATTCTCTGAACTTCAACCATCCAATTCTCGTTCTTGCTGTCACCGCCGCCTCAGATCCACCACTCGCATTAAGTCTATCGCCCAAATAGCAAAAACTTTTAACAGTCTCCACTCCATCACACAGCTTCTCCTGTGGCAGCCGCTCCATCACACAGCTTCTCCTGTATAAAATTATAAAATGTTAAACACAACCCGTGTATTATAGACGGTACAAATAGCTAAATAAATCGATTTAAAAAAAAATTTTTTTTGTCCTGCCATCGTCGAGGGCCACGTTGACTGGCCTGGAGGGTTGGATTGTGGCCCGCGGGCCGTGGGTTGCACACCCCTGCTCTATACAGTACAATCTTCTCTATGCGCTTATTCTTCTTGCTCTGTGCTCTTTCTGTCTTCTTATTAATCTATTCTCTGCTGTAATCTTATTTTTTGCCCATTCCCTAGTCACTAAGTACTGTAATTTATTACAAATTAGGTGATAGCTTTTCTAACTGTCATAGCCACTTAGCCAGGCTGCTTTACATGGCAATAAGATGGCTAACTGAACGGAAACTAAACCTGGTGAAAACAATCTAAAGTGATGAAATAATGGGGTTATGAAGGAAGTTTGTGACGCACAGTGGGGTTGTATTACATCGGTCTGACAACTTAGGCAAATTTTTTTGCTCATGGTGAGCAAAAACAGTGGCGAGTTAGGCGAATTGACGAGTTTGGCGAAGACAACTTAGCCGAACTTGATAGCACAGAAAACAATAGGCTCTCAGCCGGGACCAAGCGATATGTGGCGACTTAGGCGAATTCTACTGTACTATAATTGCAATTAAATGATGTAAGTTTCAATTAAAATTTCAAAAATTTTCGGGGCAGCATGCCCCCGGACCCCCTAGAGTCATCATTGACTTTTATTCTGCTTCACATGTGCTCTGATTTTGCCACACCCTGAAAGAAAGTGCTAGCACGAAAGTTTGGGGCGCTCCTCCTGAGGAAATTTTTGGATACGTCCCTTGAAACAATGCAGTTAATGAGTCGAAAAAGCGCGATACTGCCTAAATTATTGCAGATATCAAAGGACCCCATCTAGACCTTTTTGGGGGGGAAAAGCAACAGTCTTCACACGGCACTGGTAATAGGGCGAGGGCAAAAATAACTAACGCCAAAGGGGACGTAACTGAAAAAGTTTACGATCATCTGGCATAAAATAATAAAATTTTTAGCATTATACAGGCCCCAGGGCTGGGACCAAGGGGGTCTGGCCCCTCCAATCGACATGCGTGGCCCCCCCAATTAACAAGCTTACTCTTTTGAAGACAGCGGTTTTTGTGCTTAATTTCAAACTTTGGCCCCTCCTGATAAACGCTTGGCCCCTCTTAGTCGACTGCTCTAGCGCCGGCTCTGCAGGGCCGCCCTATTTCGAATTTTACCAAGACACCCGTGTCTGTGGACGTGAAGACCTTTTTTTTCTGATCTTCATTGATTTTTAGTGGAAAATCAGGACTCTGTGGACGTGAAGATCTTTTTGTTTGGTCTTCACCGATTTTTAGTGCTTTCACATTAAAGACTTTTGACTTTTTGGTAACCTAACTTCAGCGTGCTTATTTTTTGGTGTGGACCTGTGGTAACCCTGGCTATACTCTTCAGCGACATGGCCTAGCGGTATCGCGCGTAGGTGACAGATCCTACGTGACGGGTTCGAATCACGGTTGGAGCCGATCGCATTTGACATATGTAACGGGTGGCTGCTGACTCGAAGAGCGCAAGCTCACTTCGCAGTCTCCCTCAATTACTGTTGAATTTTCCGTTCAATATAATTTGAAAATAACCTCAGTTATTTATTTATTTATTTATAGGGTACTATACGCTGCGACGATTTTATGACCTACGAAAAGAAGTCGCACTATTTTTACAAAGTAAAGGGTGACCAACGGCTAAAATAAAAAATGAAAATCGACTGTGTGATCCAGCTTTCTCGGTCGATATTACTACTCGCATGAATGTACTAAATACTAAGCTGCAAATCTGCAACGAAAATTCCAATATGCGAGTGAAATGTACGGCCACATAAAAGGCTTTATGAACAAGTTGAGACTTTAGCACGCGCACTAGCAAAATTCAAATCTCTCTCATTTTCCATCTTTCAAAGAAACGGGACTGTTTCCAGGTAAGATCCAATGCGCAGACCAAATTGAAAAATTGGTTAATGAACTTGCGGATTGCTTTAAATACTTCAAATCTCATGAATACTTATTTGAAATATTTTCTTCGTCGTTTTGCACAGATATTGACAACACTTTGATTGATATTCAAATGGAACTGATGGATCTTCAGGAGAAGACTGACTTGAAGGCCATGCATGTGGAAATGGATCTTGGCGATTTTTATCGGAAATGAGCTATATCTTGCCTGAGAAAAGTTTCCAAATTTTAGAAAATTTATGGCTACTCGAATGGCTCTTTTTGGCTCTACTTTTTTGTGTGAACAAATTTTTTTTAAAATGGGTTTCATGAAATTTTTTTATCAATCAGTAATGACAGACGAACACTTGGAAAATGGACTTACTGTAGGGTCGTCAGCACTTTAATTAATGTAAATTTGAATGGAGTGTTTCAAAAACAAAGTCAGTTGCATATTTCTCCCTAAATATTGTTTTGCACAGATTGAATCACATTGCTACGCTTTTGTTTTTTAACTGAGAAATTCTTTTTTGAATAATACTGGCAGGCTGTACTGTATTTGATATTGCAGTTTTATCATTATCTCTGGCAATAAGTTATCAATAGTTGGGAAAATATTATCCTATTTAAACGTCCGGCCCGCACAATGTTGTGCTTATGCTTTTTGGCCCGCTATTAAAAAAGTTTGGACACCCCTGGTCTAAGCCAATGATTAAAAGCGAAAATGCAATCCAAAATTTAGTGAACAATTATGCCATTAACAGAACAAATTCAGTCGCATTAAATTAAACGATTAAAAGTTGCCCAATCGCACAAAATATCCATAGCTCACTTATGACTAGGGCGATTAAAGGTCTCAAAAGCTACTTTTTTTTGCCGGCTCCAATTTCACAAAAAGCGTGGAACCAAAATTTTACACGTGTGGGGCCAGTATTTAAGAAGTTATAAAGTTACAAAAAGGTATTTTTTGTGTTTTAGATATTTTTAAGTTACAAAGTTTTGTCCAATTTTCCTTTTTTTTTATCTTCGCTTGCTACAATTGGAATGGATTTGCACTCTGCGTGATGCAACAAGGTGGTTACATACTAAATTAAAAGCCCTTCCCTGACGTGATAATAGCTTGCGAATCGTCTTGTCGTATCTACCAAAACCCAAATGGCTTTCACAGCCTGCAGTAATAAAAACTTAATTCTAAAATTTTCTTTATTTTGAATGAGGGATTTATTTTAGGCAGTGGCTATTTGTACAGGCCCGTACAAATAAGCGCTTGGTTTCCTTTGTTACCCCTTCGCGCTCTCCCAGTTCTACGAGAGCGTGTCGAAGTAACAAAATAAAGCAAAGAGACAAATGTTACGGGCCCGTAAAAATAGCCACTTCCTTTATTTTAACATTCAATACAAAAAGCTGCGGTAATTTATGTTAAAACACCAGAGTCTCCTTTACCAACTTTTGTGTATTTTAAAGCCGAAGGGCTAAAATGAACCTCGTAGGTGAGTAGTTGGAATATTCGTTTTCAACAACAACGAATTGAAGTAAAAGAAGAGTTAATGCTGGCATGCAGGCCTAGACCCTAATTATTAGAATTAGCTGAGCTAAATCTAAAATTTTTTTTTGATTTGGAAAACATATCAGCGGTAATTCATATCAGCAAAAAGTGTGCTAAAATAATTTTTTTATATGGAAATCGTAAAAATCCGTTGGCTCGTAGGAGCGGAGCACCAAACCCCTTCCACTCCGACGGCCCACCGGTTTTGGCCAGTTCTTTTACCAAATCTTGGGTGCGCCACTGGTATTGACTATGGAGTAACTGTAATTGCTGTGCTTTAAATAAAGTCACATTTTGGTTGCTTTTTTGCAAAACTATAAAATTACATTTTCAAGTTTTTTAGGTCACAAAACATCGCCCTACTCATGACGCAAACTCTTGATTTTATTCACGGATAGCTTACCCCATGATGATTGAGAAAGGTTTCTAGGACGAAACAGCAGAAAATCCTTACAAATTTGGGAAAAGCGGGCGAATACTTGGAGTAGCTGCAAAAAACAACAGCACTTATTAATGAATAATGCAGAACCGAGATGCACAGTTCCTCATTACTGATACCGGCACAAGTCCAGTTTTTACCTCGCATGTGACTATAGGCCTACTAAGCAATACATATAGGATAAACTATACATGGTTAAGAAATAGGGCAAAGCAATTCTTAATCGTCACTTAAGTCGATCTTCTTCCCGGAAGAATTTGCCACGTTGAATTCCCGGAAGAATTTGCCAGGTCATTATTGAATGTCAAATGTTAAAGCCAGACAAAGCTTCAGGCCCAGATTCCATATGCCCGGAGCTGATAATCCATGTCGGCGCTGCTCTGAAGTCTTGGCTAAACAACTTCCTTTTTCCTGCAATTCCAAAAATCTGTAGAAGAGCGTTAGTGGTTGCCGTTCCAAAGCCAATGAAGCCACTAGGGAAAGCAAAGAGTTATGGATCTATCTCTTTGCTACGTGTCCCCTTTAAGATCATGGAGAGACTCATATACGCCCGTATTGAACCGATTGTCAATCTCTTGCTTCCTCAAGAGCAAGCTGCGTTTCGACGTGGTAGGTCAACTACGGACCAGGTTACTCTCTTGACTCAAGGAATTGAGGACAGCTTCTCCGCCAAAAAGAAGGCTGGTGCTGCATTTGTGAACCTTACAGCTGCCTATATGACACTGTATGGTACCGTGACCTCGCCTGCAAGCTCTTGCGCACACTGCCTGAGTAGGATTAGATTGAATTTGAGTTTTCCATTTGAATCCGCTCACAAATTCTTAATGAATTTGAATTTGAACTTAAATTTCGTTTTTTCAAAGTCAATGAATTTGAATTTGAATTTCGTTTTTTCAAAGTCAATGAATTTGAATTCGAAATTGAATTTTGTTTTTTCTACGTCAATGAATTTGAATACTTTGATCAAACATTTGACGAACGTACAGTTTTTCGATTTAAACCTTCCAAAGGAAATGTAGCAATTTGTAACTGGTTTATATCAGTTAATGTTGCAAACGTTCCATAACATTTTATCAAGAAACAGAAAGTTTACGATGGCAAATACGACGCTGCAAGGCGCTTCGAAGTTGTTTTCGGCCACGCTAACCTCCCTAGTGCACCTGCTGGAGAATAGACTTTACACTCAATTGCTAGGATTTCATATCTTTAAAGGTTTTTATAGCATTTTAATTTGAAGTGAAGTTGCCGAGAATGAAATTCGTCATTACGTCAGCAATTTTCCACATGGGATCAGTAAAGCTTATATATTTTACCAACAGGCGAGCGAAAGAAAAGATACGAAGTTTTAACTTCAAACTGTTTTTATAAAATTAATTATAAGTGCAAGATAAGAACGATTTACAGTAGCTTATTAATTTAAAGGTCGGATGGCCGGACAACGCTTTCTCCTCTCACATAGAGCAGAATGCACATTTAAGCGCAGCAATCTTGAATGTGAAATAGTTGCGTTTGATCTACGGTTTCAATAGTCACTTTATTGATCAGCATGCATCCCATTGTATGGGCAAAATGTCGGAATTTGACTTCGGGTTCGATCGGGTTCGAAAATTTCGAAAATTTGGATTCGAAAATTCGAAATCTGAGCCCATAGGAAGGAACTGCAGGTTCGACCATTTGTCAGCTAAACACTTCAGGTTCGAAGATTCCGCACGTGAGCCCATACAAAGGAGCGTTTTTGCTACGCCTTTCGCCCACACAAAGGAAAAGAATCTGATTAAAAGGTGCAATAGTAGTGGTTTTACTAGGCGCGGAGACGTTTCAGAGGCTGTTCCTTATAAAATGCAATAAAAATGTTTTATGGCCGTTAAAAATTTGTTCGTGTGCTTGCTTTATTTCTTCGATTTCGTTAAATGTTCTTCGTGTTTTCTAATAAAAGTTATGTATTTTTGCATCTTGTACAGTCATTTTTGCAGTTAGCTACACTTTTACTTCATTTTACGCATTTCTTGCGTGAAAATGTTTTGAACAAGTTGCTACTCGCTAAACCTACAGTACTTAAAATATATTTCTTGTTTTAAACGCATAATTATGATAATCTGGCTGACCAAGTATTGAATCAGTAGAGGTGGCTGATGAGTGGCGACACTGGTGAGTACACTGGTGACTGGTAAGTTGGATTGAATTTGAATTTGAATTTTGAATTTGAATCCGCTCACAAATTCTTTATGAATTTGAATTTTGTTTTTTCAAAGTCAATGAATTTGAATTTGAATTTCGTTTTTTCTAAGACGATAAATTTGAATTTCGTTTTTTCAAAGTCAATGAATTTAAATTTGAATTTCATTTTTTCAAAGTCAATGAATTTGAAGTTGAATTTCGTTTTTTTCAAAGTCAATGAATTTAAATTTCAAAATTAGAAAAAAAAATGAATGGATTCAACCCTATGCCGGACAGGCACATTGTTTCCTTTATAATGTAGCTTGCCGGTAACCGCAGTTTCACCCTCACCACTGGTAATGGTGCGCAAAGCAGGTTAAGATGTCTGAATAACGGCGTCCCTCAAGGATCAGTCCTGGCTCCCCTCTTTTTTATCATCTACACCCATGACCTGCCTGTCACAGTTGCCAGGAACTTTGTTCACGCAGACGACTTGGCCATTATGCACTCTGTAGAAGACTGGCAGTCGTAGGACGGAACTCTCACACAGGATATGGCAACCCAATCATCGTACACTTACAGAAATAAAAGCTGAAGCTCAGTACCACTAAGACGGTCACCGCTGTTTTCCACCTGTATAACATGGAGGCAACTCGTGAGCTTAAGGTTGCATTCTGCCCTTCTCTGCTGAGCTAACTTATCTCGGCATTAAGCTGGACAGATCGCTCACATACCGCCGACACCTGGGGTCATTGCGCAAAAAATTAACAACACGCGTTGGTCGTTTGAGGCGCCCAGCAGGATCAAGCTGGGGTGCTGGTGCCAGAACTTTGCACACAGCTATCTTGCCCTTGATTCACTCTGCTGCAGAGTACTGTGCTCCTGTTTGGAGTCGAAATGCTCACACGCGCCTCATTGACAAGTCCATGAACGACGTTTTGTACCTGTGACTGGATGCCTGCGTCCCACACCAATGGACAACCTATTTATTCTATCAGGCATCACACCAACTGAGCTTCGTTGAAAGAGAATCACACTGTCTTTGGCTTGTCGAGCCCAAAAGCTTGGTCATCCACTCCATGATCGGCTCACGTCCAACTCTTAATAAGGGCATCGACAGCTTACGTCAAGACACCTCTTTATGCCTACTGCTATGGAACTGCTCAGAGATGCAAGCGAACTGGGAACCAGAGCAGCAAGATGGGCGAACCACAGGTGGAGCATTGGGTGGCGGGAAGGCACTTCTCGTCTGCATTCATTTTTTGATGATGTGGACGCCCTTCCACCTGGAATGAGGCTTGCCAGACCCGCCTGGGTCTGGCTGAACTGTCTCCGGAGTGGAGTTGGCCTCTTTCATGGGGCATGGCTTCCACGGAGTCCTGTGAATGTGGTGCAGAGGAACAGACCGCAGACCGTACTATAACATCCTGCCCCATATACTGCCATCCAAATGGGATTCGGTGTCTGCTCACTGCAATTGAGAGCGTGGCAAGGTGGCTGTCTGATACGTGCCCAGCCAATTAGAGTGATGCTACTTCCCGATGCAACATCGCACCTACACGAAAAAGAAGAAGAACTTAAGTCGATTTATTCTATATCCGTACCTGCGTTTTCAAGCGTATTTGTACGCACGCAAAATTTTACCGTGACAGCCGGTCAAAATTGGTAAGTACTTTTTATTTTTGATGCGATACTGTATTGTCATATCGTAACTTTAGCAGATTTTTTGTACGTAACAAAACAAACATAAGAACGTTATTATGCTTGTTTTGTTACGTACATTGTAAATTGACCTTTGACTAGTAGGCCTAATGTATAAGCTACATATTCGTCCCTTTATTTACCTACTGTCGCAAGAAGTCACCAAAAAGTTTCTGATTTTTTGGGCAGCAGTTGCAGCAAGGACAAGCTGCAATGACCTTTCATAAGGGACATCACAGATGAAAAAAAATGTAACTACCGGTATTTCACTTTCAACCCATTCGAATTAAATATAAATCTGAAAAAAATTCACATGGCAATCCAAATTAACGTCTTTCAATATAGCCCAGTTCAACAGCCTTGTTTCATCGATTTAACCTAGCGTTTTTAATACTTTTGCTTGTATGATTTCTTTCGCATTTCCCCTCTCAGATGGGCTCTGTTTGTCCTACTTCTCGCGTATTGACGCTTACGTAAATAAAAAACAAATCTTGATTTGACTTTACCATCATTTTATTAAAGTAAGAGCGACAGGCTTTTCAAATGTCTTGTTTATTTGACTATATCGTTTCTTCTTTCGGGACTTTATGTTTCTTTCTATCACTATCAGGGATGGCAATCGCATCGCATCGAAGAGCTTCTGCGACATTTGTAACAACTGTCAAACTGCGATGCGATGTGCGATGTGATACTTCACTTAAACTGCGGATGCGATTTTTGTTGCGATTATCTAAATTTTTTCGATGCGATTTTTTGTGTTGGCATTTGCGATTATTCGTGCGATTTTCGATTATTTCGATTTTTCGAGCAATTTTGAATTCTCATATTTTACAAATCGTCACGTTAGAGCAAAAACTGCGTGAGTCATCTGTTGGTGAAATTGAGTTTTTAGCACCAAGTTGTTTTGCTGGGTCAGCGCTAACGCCTGACACATTTTTTGGAGAAATATATCGACGTTTTCGCGAGTTATGCTCCCGTTTCTAAAATGCGTAAGTCAGCGCACTAAATTGACAATAAATCATAAAATAACACAATACATACGATGAAACCATTCAGTCTTTCGTCTATTGTTATTTTGTTGTGGCACAATAGTAAATACAAACAATCACATGCGTTTTTTTCAAAACACAAAAAAATGGCTCACGCAGTTTTTGCACAAACGTGACGAAATTTTTTTTACAAACGGTCAGTATCATCCCACAAGTTTTGTGTAATAACGTAAAACATAAAGAGTACATGCAGAAGACACAAGTTGTGCTATCTTAATTATTAGCACGAAGAACCAGAATGGCATCAACTACATCAACCTCAAAACGCATCCTTAAATCATTTAGCACATATTTCAAGCTCGAAAAGACGCTGTCTGCAGAAATTTGTGTCACTGGCAACTGCACCGCTATTCGAGCAATCTTAACGAGGTTCTCGTCCGTGCCCGCTAACACTAACCTATTCGAAAAAAGTCACCAGGGACTCTACCTACCTAGAATAAGACCGCAGTATCCGCGACGCATAGCAAAACCTTCCAACCTATGTGCAAATTGTGCATCTTAAATTAACTGATGTGGGGAAATGTTTTTTTAATTTCGACTGATCGTCTTGCTGAACCACAACTTTTTTTAAGGACTACCGATTGCCTCCCGACTTGACGCTGACCCGTTCATTCTATCTTTTTTACGTTTTGAAAATCATTCTTTCAAATTTTGTTCAAGTCTAAAACCCAATGCTCGCGGAAAAAATTCTTAGTTTAGTTGACACATTTCTGTAAATGTGCAGACTGCAGATTGCAAAACCCCCAAAAATTTGAAATAAGTCACTTACTCATGTCTATACTGAATAGCTATCAACTATGCCAGGCCGGATGGGCAAACTACGGCCCGCGAGATCATGTTATGCGGCCAGCGGGCACTTACTGAAGTATAAACCTTGCTTCTTAGACCTTTCTGTATAGAGATGGCATGGGCCGCTGAGAGACCCGCTAGCAAGCCGTTAATCGGTCTTTTTAGTGATCCGCTAACGGCCCAGTTCTATCTTTTGTTACTAATTGAACCGCTAACGAGCCGCTACCAATTTTTGAAATCTTTTTCAACTTTCATTTTTCTGTTAAATGTGGTTGAACTTTCATAAAAGAATGGGCCTTGGGCGGGCCGAGTTTTATTTTTGGGATGAGTTTCCGGGTCGGTTACCGCTACTGCGCAAGAGGTTCCGGGCCATGGGCGGTCCGGGTGGCAAAAAAATCAGCCCGTACCATCTCTACGACTCTACCTTGCTGATATTGAGTGGAATATTAGGACATCTGCGAACGTGAAGACCTTTTTTTTTGCTCTTCACTTAATTTAGAGTGGAAATTAGAACATCTGCGCGGACGTGAGGACCTTTTTTGCTTTTTACGTGATTTAGAGTGGAAATTAAGACATGTGCGGTCGTAACGACCCTATTTATTTTATTCTGCCAATCAGTGCGGCCCTCGGCTTCAAAATTTTTTGCAATGCGGCCCTTCGTGCCAAAAGTTTGCCCACCCCTGAACTATGCGATCCCAACCAAGCTTTTGTGCATTACATGTTGGAAAATGGTTTTACAGTATTTTCACTTGAGAATGAAAACCTGAGTCGTGAAAAACAAAAATCAAAACAGCTGTGATTATTTGCTCTGCTGACTTTCTGTCCATCTCTTCGCGCTGCGTGAGTTTGCATTTCAAAAGTACTAGTTCGCATCTACCCTCAATTAAAATCAAAGCAATATCAATACAATGGTGTAAAATGAAAATCGCCGTCCTGATGAAACTAATTTAGCAAATATCCGAAGCGTGAAAATTTTTTTACCAGAAGCCGTAGGACGCCGCCATGCAGATCTTAAAACAAAGTATTTTATTTGATGGACAGCTTGTTTTAGTGATGAAGTCGATCAAATTTCACTGCCACAAAATGACAAAATAGTTACTTCAAAAAAATGGAGCTGAGAACAATGGGAAGCATTTTGCGACCTACAAAAATCGCAAATTTTTTTCATCAATTCATGCGATGCGATTACTGATGTGATTTTTTTTATGTGTATCGATGCGATTCTTGGATGAGATATTTTTGAAAAAAAATTGTTCGATTCGATGCGATTGCCATCCCTGATCACTAGAGCAAGTTTTTGTTGCACTAACAAAATAAAAAAGTTGCGTTTATTTTTAACAAAAGTTGCGAAGTTGCAATTATTTTACAAAAGTTGTGAAGTTGCATGAAAAATTTAAAAAGCGGTAAAATCAGTTGACAAACTTTGTGTCTGTTATTGACATGAACATGATTTATTCAAATACCGGTACACTGCTAAATATTTCCAAACATCGTTTTGAGCAAAGTGATGGTCTTTAGCTAACAGCTGCTTTGCCCAGCATGCTGAAGCTCATAATTACAGAATATAGCGAGCCTATTGTTACAAAATAAATGACGCTGGAAAACCTCATTCATTGCGCATTCTGTGACAATTACGGCTTGCATTCAAACAAAGTAGACGTAACGCAGGCTTACTTACATCTAGGAAATTATTAGTAAAATAATTAGACAAGGCTGTTCATACTTTTTTGCGAAATTTTTTTAAAATATTTCGTAAAAGTTGCAAAAAAAAGTTGCCTCTAAAAACCAAAAAAGTTGCAAAATAAAATTTTGGCAAATAGCTCTATAGATGCTGTAATGAAATTTTTCGTTACTTAGAAAGCTTCCCGAAGCTGTAAGAAAAAGTTGCAAAAGTTGCAGAAATTTGCCCTACTGATCACTATAGCATCACAATATCTCCAAACTTTCACGCTTTTTTGTAATTTCCAAATTATTCAACCATTTTAAAAATCTTGAAATCTACTCTCATTAGCTCGCAATCGTCTCACTGATAAAAGCTGTATTTTTCTCTCACTAAGCCCCAAATTTAACTTTTTAGTTTTAAAACCAAATTGTCAATTTAGCTCAGTATTATTTAATTTGTACGCCTTCTGCTAATCCAGTATATTTTATCTTTACTTCCAACTCTCTATAACTAGTTTTTAATCGCCGTCTTCGGGCCGAGCATCGGTACGGTTCAAGTGCAAACAACTCTGTGGCAAAGAGTCTACTCATTCACCTCTACAGGCTGTTGCACAGGTTGTTTTTGTATATTGACTGGCTGTTCCTTTACTCGTTCAAGCAACATACTGTAACATAGCAACGTTCAAAAAAGAAAATAAACCAGACGTTCGCCAATTCTGTATCGAGATAGGAAGGGTCAAGTACATTGTGTTTACGTAGCATTATACCTCCTCCCAATCAAAGCCTAGTTAATAAATGACAAGTTTTGTTCAATATTTTCAAAATTGCGGTGCAATGTCCAAATTTTGGTTAGAAGGCCTATTTATACAAAAGGTGTGGTTCTATTATGACTCTATAGTCTATAATGTCACCGCGGTTAACTAGACCGTTCCATTTTCGTATTTTTTTTTGCGGTGAATAACATGTATTTGTTTGTTGTACGGAACTTTATGGCAATGAATATTTCGCCACGTATACGTCAGATCCTGAAGTAACCGTAATTTTTATTCGGTAACAATCAATTTCACCACTTTGATTGCATTCTAAGCACTTGATGCAGAACGCTCAGCAACAAGTCTTATTTGGATATCTACGGACGGTTCGGATAAACCTTAAGGGTATACCGTTTTACAATTGATCGGTACAATTGATCGGTTTAAGATTGGCACTATGATAGTTTCGGATGCCAAATAATTATTTTTCTTGGTGAGAAAAACTCCAAAAGAAACAGGAAATTTCAATGAAAAAAACTTTTTTTGGATTTTACTAATTTAGTATTGTTTATCATATAACCTAATTTAAGCTGAGAGAACCTTTACATTATGAAAGATGATTTACCGGTACCGGTAGTTGAGCACCCACAAAGCGCAAACCAAGCAACCAACTTTTTTTAAGCCACGAAATTGAAGCGAAGCTTTTTTTTAAACCACGAAACTATGCATCATGGTAGATGACCAAGTTGAGCATCAAACCCGCGATACCAGCAGCGGACCCAAGGCGCCCACCACTTGGCCAGCTTGCCGGGAAATTCCTGCGAAAATCTTCTAGGACATTTAGCGGATATATTATAGTATATGCATAATATGCGCATATAAGCGATCACTTTCAACGTGAGACTGAAAATGTGCGCAGATACGCGAAATTGCATAGGCCTAATCGGTATCGCCAGAGGCATTTGCAAAATGTTTCAAGGAGGCCGGGGGCGTAAAAAGAGCATTCTTACATTAAAGTATGATTTTTCTGCGGGGATTTGCTACAAGAAATCTAACGAATATCTGGGCCTGATTGGTAACGGCTTCAAACAACGAAAGAAGCCAGAACGATGACTTTAAAATAGGTATTGCTGCTTCCCTGTTTGACGTTCAGCAGCTAAAAAACACGGCAATTTATCTGCAGTCGTGCCTTTAGAAAGGACACGTAACGAGATCTCCATGTTTTATTGGTGGACAGAGGGCCGGCAACTCACAATCGAGCTTGTAGCTTCGCTTTCTGGTAATAGAAAAAAAAAATACAAGCGGTAATACAGTGCTTAGCACCAGCCAGCTTCTTGTCTCTTGGAATGAGTTTGCCCAGTTTATGATGAGGAAGTTTAATCGTCTACGAACTGGCGTAGATCGATTTCGCTAGTCAATGCACAGATAAGGCATCCCCTTTTTTCCCTTAATTTTCCCCATAATTTTGTTTTTTTCCATTTTTCCCTTTTTTGCTTTAAACTGGTTTGAAAAATTTTCAATAGCACTCCTTTATATTGGATGTCAGTTACTTATAATATTTTTGCTCGCTTTAAACAATTTCAAAAACTCCAGCTCACAAATTCAAAGGCAAGACCTGATCTAAAAGCAAACGGCACGTCTCAAAACTTCAAATTGCATTAGTTCTTTGCAACAAAATGTTCAATAATTCCATAGGCTATAGGTTACTTCGATTGAAAATCAATTATTAAGCAGGGAGTTTCCGGAAAAAATTTAGAAGAGGGGGTAAATTATGATCAGCCAAAAGTTACAACGGTTGCGGTATGTCATCCGAAAGTTTTAAGGATACTTAAGAAGAGACATTTTCAAAAAAAGAGGCAAGGCATTTCCCAAACAAAGAAAACGAAACTCTTATCAAATGCAGGACCTGGTGTACTATAAAAGAACGATAACAAGACCTAGCTCACACAAACATATCGAAATTGTGCGTAATTTCTGAACTCAAGTTGATTTTTTGTAAACCCTGAAAAGTGTTCAAAAAAGCAAAACTTAACACTTGAAAATTTTTAACATAGTCCGTTCGGAAACAAACCGTTTTGGCTACATTAAGTTCAATTTTACCCACAAGGTCTTACAAAGAGCAAGCAATAAGTTATTTAGCAATACGC
This sequence comes from Trididemnum miniatum, assembly GCA_964006365.1. Taxonomy (NCBI): domain Eukaryota; kingdom Metazoa; phylum Chordata; class Ascidiacea; order Aplousobranchia; family Didemnidae; genus Trididemnum; species Trididemnum miniatum. The sequence continues at coordinate 9,793,032 of OZ023251.1, read as the reverse complement.
TTTGTCTCCGTAAAAATGTAAGCGATCACTTAAAGCAGCAAAATGTTAACTAGCCTTTGCATTAGTAATCAAGAATGACAAAAGTTGGAAAAAAAAAAAAAACACGTAACAAAGTTTAATAAAATTTTAAATCAGTAATAGGCCTACCATTCTCATTTAATCGAAAACTATTTGAAGAAGCAGTCTGGCAACGATTGTCACAGATTTACACTGAATTATCTTATCCACGGAAGCAGCAACAATTTACGTTGCAGCTGAACCCATGACCTTGGCATGCGATAAAAGCGTCGTTGATGTTTCTAAGCTATATCACACCGCCGACAAGCAGCAAAAATACTTATGAAATCAAACGACCTAATGTAAAGTAGCTTAAAGTGATTGAAAAACGATAAAATGTGAAAACTTGTACCAACATTTTTATTGAGTAGCAAAATATTGCACGTCTATTAATAGAAAAGTGAAGCACCGAGTGTTTCGCAACTTTTGCATAAGCTGAGCTTACACATTCACGTTCGAGAATGTGCGGCAACGAATTAATCAATGGTATTAAAATTCAATCTCGATTGTATCGCTATCGGTGCAGGTTGTTAAGGGTTCGATTACCGACGCGATCACATCGGACTCAGTACGTCGCCAACGGCTCGCTACCGCTGCGATGTTTTTTTGGAGCTGTGCTATCCAGGCACTACTGTAAGGCGCAAAGATGGACCCAGCCCCTCGTCACATGCTCGGCATAACCCTGTAAGTATAGTGAAGATATGATTATTGTTTGATTTGTTCTTCTAGTTTCGTCAGTACCTAAACTGCTTCAGCTTTGCGATGTTCGTGTTACTTTTGGCATACCGGAAAGTTAAGGAGTGAAGACCAACTTATTTATGAATTTACTCCAGCGAATAATTTTGCTAGTAGGACGTAAGCTGCCATGTCCTACTTTAGTAGTTCGAAAGCGACCACAGCTACAGGTCAATAAATGAAGATTCTGAAGATTGAGCAACACTTTCCTTGCTTTTAGAATTGGAGTTTTGTGGCAGCATTTTAACCATTTCCAATTGTAAGAGATTTCGGTTGTTCTGACCGAACGGCTTTGGATGACCTCTGGAAGGCCAAGTGTGTGCTTGGTACATTAGCTTTGGAACTTCACTGAACGAAGAACGTGACGCTGACGTACCCGGGGATTTTCCTTCAAAAAAATCAAACAAAAGCTATTAACTAACAGCCAGTCAAAGAAAGCTTTTATTCCAAAGTATTTTAAATTGATATACAGGTACTGTAGTTTTACTTACCGGTTTTCCTAGTTCTTCCGTACCCTAGTTCATCCTCACTCAAATTGATCTCTTTTGGAATTGTTGTGTCATCCGGGTTTTCACCATGACAGGCACCGTTACTACTTTCTTCGTTTAAAGGGTGGAATAAAACACTTCGCCTCTCTAGGGCCTTCTTCTTAGCCCTTTTGGGAAAAGTCTGTGAGTTCGTAAAAGAAGGAGCAGTTGAATCATCAGTTGACGCGCAATTATTTTGAACCTATAATGCAATAAAAGTATTGAATTACAGATAACTTAAAGTACTGATACTGAAGTAAAGTACTGAATTAAAGAAAAATGTTGAAGTTGACCCAATTAAGTTTTCAGTTGAAAGAGCCATAAGATGCGGATAATATGAAGTGTGATATAACGTCGTAAAGTCGGATTTAAGATGGAGCAAAGCTGGACTGGTGCAGCGTCGTCACAATTGGTGCTCGACTACGTCACCACATCATAACACGCTTACCCTGAAAGTTTAAAGTTTTTAGCTGCTTTGGTTTAGTTTTTACAAGCTTTCTAAAATTGACAAGTTTTTTTAACCTTTGACGTTATACCACGTGAGCTAAAATTTCCAATCATAAAACAGTGCATCACCACACGTTGACACACTTGCATCTAAAATTTCAAAACTCTAGTTTGTTTCGTTTAGTTTTCATAAGCTGTCATAAAATTGACAAACTATTTGACCTTTGAACATAAGTCACGTGGCCTAGAGTGCCCAATTGTTAAATATTGCATTACCACATAATGACATGCTTGCATTTAAAGTTTCAACGCTCTGACTTGTTTGGTTTAGTTTTTATAAGCTTTCGTAAAATTGGCAAGTTTTTTGACCTTTCAAACAAAGTCACGTGACCTAGAGCATTCATTTTTCGCAAGATGCAGGATCATAATGACTTACATCATGCCTGAAAGTTTCAACTCTCTATCTTTTCTGTATCAAAAGTTATGAACCAAACAAAATATTTGTTTATTTGACCGTTGACACTAATAAGTCACGTGACTTGAGGCTTCGCAATATTCTTTTTCTATTAGTGTACGAGGAGGTACATTTACCCTGAAAGTTTCAAGGTCCTACCGTAGACCATTCAAAAGTAATTACACCTTGAAAAAATCGAATTTTTGACCTTTGACCCCAAGTAACATGACCGTTACCCTTCAAAAGTTGTTAGACACAAGTTCATTAGTCATTGAGATCTACCATCCCTGAAAACTTCAAGTCTCTAGCTTCAGCGGTTCAAAAGCCTTAGGCCGCACAAAAAAGTGCTGAAAAAAATTTTTTTGGGACAACTAATTTTCTTTCTAAAAAGTGGGGGGTTGTCGGAGAAAGTTTGGGTGTTAAAATGATCACTTCTTCCGAGGTGCCGTCTGGAAAAAAATAATGAAGGGTTTTCCACAGTCATGTTTTTTGGCCTAATTTAAGCTGTACATTTTGTCCAATATATTATATAGGATATTTCCTAGAAAATCGGTCACCAAATGAAATTAAAGATTAAAAACCCCCAACAGGCTGTTTCGCCGAGAGGCTCTTCAGGGGGGGGGGGCGCTAAAATCATAAATGGTAAAATCTAAAACAATAAAACATCACAGATTAAAACGACAAAATGATAAAACAATGGAGACTTTCAGGACGACGAAACTCAAGGTTGATTTACGCGATAGCGAATGAGAACACTGCAACTGAGTGCATCAAACTTTGCAGGGCTGCAGAATGCAAAGCAGCGATGGTGAGCGGCAGAAAAAACAACAGATGCAAGCGCTTGATTACGATTGCAAAAAGGGGAAACCAGACGAAGACGATGTAAGTGGGTGGGTCGATTTTTTGAGAAAGCAAACTCATCACTTCAGGTTTTTAAGTTTAAATTTGTTTCTGAGGCGGCATTTTGAAATTAGTTCGGATCTTTTGTTTAGAAGAGATTTTTGGTCAGCTTGCAGAATAAATAGCTTTTCGGCTAAGCAAAGCGGGCATCTTCGTTTTTGCATAAATTAGCCAAAAAAAGCAGCGCAAAACATCCTATACGCGCAAAACATACAAAAAAGCAGCGCAAAACACCCTACGCGTTTTGCGCTGCTCTTTTTGGCTAATTTATGCAATGATTTGTCTTTGAATGTTATATAGCAGGGGTGGGGAACCTTCAAAGCATATCGAGCCACATTCCACGCATGATATTTTCAGCGGGCCGCATTTACGTTTCATGCGTAAAGAGCAAAAAAAGTTGCTCTGAAAAATTAGTGGAGAGCAAAAAAAAGGTCATCACCTCCGCAGAAGCTCAATTTTTCGCCCAAAATCAAATGAAGAGCAAAAAAAGGCTATCACGTCCGCATGCCGTAGTTTGAGCTGCGTAATTGCGTTTTGACATGGTTTCACGGTTCAATATGCCGAAATGTTAAAAAAAGAGGACGTATGGTAAGCCTAGCATTACATGAGCCGTATGTGCACGCGGGCCGCAGGTTCCCCATCCCTGTTATATAAGAAATTTTGTATATGTTTTGCGCTGCTTTTTTTTGGCAAATTTATGTAATATTTTGTCTTGTATGTTATACAGGAAATTTCCAATATGTTTTGTGTCAGTTTTTTCGGCTACTTTAAACCACTTATTTGTCCTATATATATATATATATATATATATATATAGGCCTTATAGGAAATATCTTAAAATATATTGGAAAAAATGCAGCTTAAACTGGCCGAGAAAACATGTGGAAAAACCTAAATTATTTTTTTCCAAACGGCGTCTCATAACTTCTAATTTTAAAAGAGCAACAGTTTTTTTGTTCCACAACCAGCAGCAGACGCTGGGTGGACTACATTTAAAACTAATTGCTACCTACTGTATGCCTTACTTCTGGTGGGCTTCCTGCATTATCACCTGAGTCTCGGAGGTTTCAGATGAACTGAAAGTCTGATTGCTTTTGGTTCTTGATAAATGTGTTGGCGGTGCAACATTTGAAAAATTTTCTTCAATGAGTGAGCTTTCAGAGTGCTCCTCAACACCATTAATTTCCCGAACCGAATCGCTGCCGACACTTTCCAAAACCGAACCGACTACAATGCTTTCCTGAACCGAACCGCTGCCAATACTTTCCCGAACCGAACCGCTGCCAATACTCCTCTCAGCACTCGAACTGCTGCCGAAACTTCGCTCACTGGGATTTAACTCTGAAAAATAACGCTAATTGGCAAGATTTAAACAGAGGCAATCAAATAGCCGAATGAACAGACCGTTCATCTCAAAAAAGTTGACTCTGGTTCGATTTCGAGTCGGGTCAAATTAATGACTTAAAGATTGCATGGTAGGCCTGTATAAAGTCAATCTATAAATATATGCCACAAGCATCTCTACAAAACCTCATAAAAACACTTCACCGTTGACGTGGTTTACATAGGCCTATTCAAGTCCTTATTGCCACGAAAAGAAACTAACCTTCGTTGTTTCGCTGACGACCACAAGAACAAGTGCAGTTAGTAACTGTTGAATGAAATTCAAATTTACGATTGTCCACGTTTGTACTAAATTGACTATGATAACAGTTGAAGTTGAAACAAGAGTGTTGCTGAAAATTAGGAGAGTCTGGATTTTGATCATCAGCAGGGTCCCAAGGTTCCCGAGACGGAACAGACACGGAGGAACCACCCGTACTGTTTTCAAGTTCGTTTTGCTCTCGTTCTAAAGATTGAAAAGAAGTCACCCTCTATATTTGTGAAAAATTTTAAATGGCAAACATGATAATGACTTGGTTAATGATAAATAATATTGCTCATCAACATTCGAAGGTAAGAATAAACGACTAAAGCCTTCCAAGCAGAAATTTTGAGTTCATTTTTTAGTAATTAGTGGTTAGTCGCACATTTATACTCTCATCACGAGAAAGTGCGATCAAAGCGCTACAACAAGCTCGCTTAGGAGTTGCCGGCCATGTGTCTACCACACCTAGATGGGGGAATCCCGTTAAGTGCCTTTCCCAGTAGCAAAACAAATAGGCTAAACTTGCTGCTTGTTCTCCACGCTGTCCGTTTAATGCTAAGCATCAAGCAGTGAAGCTGTGAATACCAATTTTAAAGTCATTGGTTTGACCCAACTTGGAATCAAACCCGAGTCAACAGCTCCAGTAACAACCGCTCTTACCACTCGGTTATCTGAGCTGTTCAGTTTAGCTTAATCGATTAAATTTTTACGACCATTAACACTTTTTAAAGAAAGTTTGCTTCAGCAGCATTCAGTTCTGTTAAATCGATACCACTCTTAACGATAGCCTGTAAGCCTACGTACAGTGTTTCAAGCACCCATTTACCTTATTGCTCTAGTCAGGGTCGCTGAGAGGAGTTATGGGGACCTGGGCAAAAGTTTTATTTGGGCTCCTTAGTCAGTGGTGCGAGAACGGAGATATGATAAAAACATGGTGAAAAAAAAGGTCACCCGCCCCGGCGTGCATGGGCCCCAGGGCATTTGTCCCGCTTTTCCCACTTTTCAAAGCTGGTAGCTTTAGTAGCCTTTCAAACCTTCGCTGCATTTGTATTCTAACGTTACCTTCGTATGGAGAAAGTGGAGTCAGATTTCTTTCTGGGACTTCTGGATCAAAACTGTAGAGTTGATTAAAGGAATTGCATGAAGATGCGTTTGACACAGTGGAATCAGAATCAGTATCTTCGATATTGGTTGAATTGCTACATGATTCCACGCGAGGACTATCCATCTATTTGAATAAATATGTTACTTATTTACTGCTTGGTAATGGATTAATCAAATTCGTCATTTTAATTTTTCTATCGCAAGGGAAAAAATCTTTTCCTAAAAATAGCCCTATACCCCAGTGGTTTCTAAACTTGGTGTCACCCCGTCACCTTTACAAATCGTGAATCACATGACGCCTATAGTGTGTCCGCCCCGGGTTTCCCCGAACCCGAAAACCCGGGTTTGGAGTAATATTTGAAACCCGAAACCTGGATATATTTTGGTGCGAAACCCGGGTTTCATTACATAGCAAAGTAACAATATTACAACACCGACGTAAAAGTAGCATTTTGAAAAATGTGTAATTGTAAGTGACAAAGGATATTATTTATAATACAACACAACAATAACAGCCATTTTGCAATTTGAGTTGAAAAGCAGCAAATCACACCGGCACTAAAACTAACCCTAAGAAGAGCGGGTATTTTCTGCTATGGAACTTTTTGCTATCTAATTAGAAACTATCTAATTAGAAAATTGCTATCTAATTAGAATCAGAGGTGGGCAAACTTTTCGCACGAAAGACCTCATCGGAAAAAAAATTTGAAGCCTATAGGGCCGCACTGATTGGAAGAACGTAGTAAAAAAGGCCCTCACGTCCGCAGATGTCCTATTTTCCACTCAAAATCAAGTGAAGTGCAAGAAAAGGTCATCACGTCCGCAGATGTTCTATTTTCCACTCAAAATCAAGTGAAGTGCAAGAAAAGGTCATCACGTCCGCAAATGCCTTATACTCCACGCAATATCAGTAAGGAACAAGGTTTATATTTCTGTAAGTGCTCGCGGGCCGCATGAAATGATCTCGCGGGCCGTAGTTTGTCCACCCCTGTGCTAGATGGTGACACTTTGAACGCCATGATTGTAATGCACCAATTTTATAAAAAATAAAAAATATCGATCCATTTCGCAGTATTATTTTTTTTAATGTTTGTTTTTTTTAAACCTGTTATACGCTAAGCAATAGTTTGAATACGTTTTATGATTGTTCTTAAAGAGTTAAACAAAGTAAAAGCACAAATTGCATTTTTTTGTTACGTATAAAAGCATCATTTTTTTGAATCACGTTAAACCCGGGAAAACTCGGGTTTTGAAAGTGCAAAACCCGATAAACCCGAAACCCGGGTTTTGAAATACAGACCCAAATGGGACACACTAGACGCCTACTTATAGTGTTTTATGCTCAATCTCAAAAACTCGTTGATAGTGAATCTCCGAAAAAAAATCGCTTTTGAACTGATATATGTATCAAATCTTTAAAGCGTATTTCATAATTTAACGCAACATTTTTATAACTGATGAAACTTCCGCTCATTTAGAATCAAATATTCGTTATACTCGCAGTATTACGCCTCAGCGTGAAGCAAATAGCAGGGTCTATCTTCGCCGCTTAGCGCCTGGACAACACAGCAGGCTCTGAAGATTTGTCGCAGCGGTGGCAAGCCGTTGGCGACAGTGTATTTGACTTCACTGGCGCGGGAATCGAATCCTAGACCTCCAGCGCTGATATAGCGATGTCTATAGCTACAACGTCATTGCACACTTAATCCTTTTTGAATCATTTTGATATTCGCGACCCCAATTTGAAAAACGCTGGTTTACCCGGAAAAAAAGCGCACAAAGCACGTCATTAAAAGCCGAAAACAATCATAAATTTACATTATGACGTCACAGGGGCACGACAATTTTAGAAACTCGGCACATAGAGAACCGGTGGTTTGATTTGTAATGGCCTACTCATCAAACCAACTCATAAACAGGGGCTTACTTATAAACCAAAAGAATTGACCCGCAAGTTGGCGTAATGGGTTAAAGCAACGGTGGGCAAACTTTTTGCTCGAAGGTGGGTAATATTTGAAAAAACTTTGGGCCACATTTTAAAAAATTTTGAAGCCGAGGGCCACACTGATTGGAAGAGCAAAAAAAAAGGTCAACACGTCCTCAGATTTTCCACTAAAAATCAATGAAGAGCAAAAAAAAGGTCTTCGACGTGGTTCACGGTAGGAGTTTATATTTCCGTAAGTGCTCGTGGGCGCGGGTCGTACATTGCCCAGCCCTGTGTTAAAGAAACCGCTAACTTGCGGGAGGTCTGGGGTTTAATTTCTGGGCCGGTATATCATTTTCTTTCGACAACGGTTCACCTCCGCTGCGACATTTCTTCACAGATGTGTAGCCCAGGCGCCAAGTCGCGTAAAGGAGGCCCGGAACTTGTTACAAGGTTCGGCGTAATACGCCACGCCGCTGGGCAGAGAAATAATAAGTATATGGTTTAGCTATATCCCTGGTTTAGCACCTACAGTATACTCACAAAAATTCCAGATCTATCACAATAGGCTATACAGTAGGCTATGTTGTGACAAACCCTGAAATAAACTTAATTTTTAGAACAAGATCGAAATCAAATCTTTGTTACTAGTGGTATTTATGCCGAAGCGTGTAACGAACAAGTGTCAGGGTTGCTGGCTCCGCAGCTTAGCGCCTGGGCAGCGGGCAAAACAGCTCCGAAACAACGTCGCAGCGGTGTCGAGCCTTTGGCGACACTGTGTCCGATTTGACCGGCGCGGTAATCAAACCCCAGACCTCCCGCACCGATAGCGATGTGGTAAACAACTGAGCTCATCGACCATTTTGAAATAAGATAATCTAAGATAAAAAAAACACACAAAATGCAAGTGAACACTTTATTTCCACTTTTTTAAAAGAACAAAACTGACACCAATCAGTGCAAATCATAGGAGGCCTTAGGATAGCGTGCATATTCCCCCTTCTGCACGCGCTACTGACACGAAAAAAATGCTTTGCCAAACGCCAACAATAACAAACAATACAATATTTTATTACGTCGTTAATTCCATTTATTCTCATGCTTACCATCGTCATCGACATTCCATCACTAGCAACTTCGACTTCAGAGGTAATATCTTCATTTTGAATGTTGGCAGAGCTAGGCGCCAGCGGGTTTTCAACTGCAAAAACAACAAGAAAATTGAAAACGTTGCTAGCTACAAAAAAAAAGTAACAAAATTGCTTCAATCGCTGACGAAACCGGAAAACCATTTAGGGAGAGGATGAAAATTTAAGGGGTGCGATGTAATATCGGTGATTTCCAATCAGGGTCGGGTCAATTACAATTGTAATTGAATGTAACCAATTACACTTTTTCATCAGAAATTTTTAATTTTTGTGTAATGCTGGCACGACAGTGCGTCCAAATAAGATGAAAAACAATTGAACAGCTACTAGCCACCTAAATGTTGGCCTAGTGACATGACCTAGCGGTACCGAGCGCAGGTGACAGATCCTACGTGACGGGTTCGATTCGCGGCAGGAGCCGATCGTAATTGACATATGTAACGGGTGGCTGCTGACTCGAAGAGCGCAAGCTCACTTCGCAGTCTCCCTCAATTGTTGTTGAATTTTCAGTTCGATATAATTTGAATATATCCTAAGTTTTTACAGGTAAATAATTTGAATAAAACTATAATAGTAGGGTAATTTTTTTTTGACCTAAATAAATTTATTTTTGACTTTATTTTAGCAAAATTTTGACTTTATTTTGCCCTGATAGTCTTTTCCTATTTTATTTATGTTTTCTTGCACTTCTTTCATTAAAAATGTTTTGTAATCCGCACTCTGCATAAATTTTTAAAGAAGGAAGCCTGCTCCGAACATTTTCTCAATCGCTCAGTTTTGAAGCTAATGCAACAAAGCGACGCATAATGTCAAAACCTAGATCAGGGATGGGCAACCTTTGGCACACGTGCCGAACTTGGCACGCGAGCTCGTTTTTCTGGCACGCAAGCGAGGACGGCCCTTTTATTTTCTTTATAGAACATCTTAGGTCGTGTACACCTATTTGTTTTTTGCTCTACAACAAAATTTTTGGGGAAAAACAAGACATCTAAGGACGAAAAGACCTTTTTTTCTCTTCACCGATATTTTTAGGGGAAAACAGAACATCTGAAGACGTGAAGACCTTTTTTTTGCTCTTCACCGATATTTTCAGAAGACAACACGATTGGTTGGCACGCGGAAAAATTTAGCGATTGATTTTAGCTGATTTTGGCATTCAGACCGAAAAAGGTTGCCCATCCCTGACCTAGGTTAACGAGCCATTGTATGTACCGGAATCAATTTACAGAGTGTAATACAAAAAAAGCGTTGTTATCGCAACTGTACAGTACTGTACGTTAGCAGTTTGTCAGTGATGTTTCTAACGAAAACCACACAGTATAATTATTAGGACAATTTCATGCATAGTCAGTCTTATTTCTTTCTCAATTACCGCACGCATTTTTACTGTTGCAAGTTTTGCAACTATTTCAGAGTAATCAAATAAAATTAGCTCTAAATTAAAAAACAATGTAAGTTTTTCATTTTTGTAAGGAAATTTTTGATGAAGATAAAATTTGACAAGTTTTGACTTCATGCAAAATTTTGGCTTTATTTTACCTTATAAAATCTACCAAAACAAACTCCTGAAACGAACGTTAGTACATGTTTGATCATGTAATAAGGTCCTAAAAAAATTTTGACTTTGTTGACTTTAGCGGTCCCTACTTATAAGCATCAGCAAAATATTTGCATGTCAATTGTCGAAGTCAATCAATGGTGTGCCCATAAACCACTGAACGTTTTACTTTTCTTTAAGGTTGTGGGTATAATAACATCACTATTTTCTATTTTATCCTAATTGGTTTCTGTTTCCTACAAGGATTCGTCATTACCTACCTTTCGGCTCGAAACCAAACGTGAAAATTTTTGACTACAAAACGAGATATCTCGGGCAAATGCGTTTTATGCAGCCATACATGAACGAGATATCTCCGGGAAAACGTGAAAGGGCTTGACTGCAAAACGATATATCTCGGATAAATGTGTTTTATGCAGACATGCATGAAGGAGATATTTCGTTTATGTACGTTAAGTGGTTAAAGCAATTTATGGTTTGTAGCTTTTTCGCAACTTTCTTTACCTAGAGTTCCTGCATCTTGGTTAATTTGTGGACGAATTAAATTTTCATGGTCTTCCAAGGACACTTCATTTTTACCACAGTTCCACCCGCAGCAGCCTAAGCACAATCTAAAAAACGTAAAGACAAAAGACTTAAAGAGATTTGAGGTTACGTTTTTTCGTAGCAATGTAGCCCATTGCATTAAGGATGATACAAAATAGATCACTGTTTCTGTTCACTTTTTTCTACGGCTGTATTGTAATCATCATTATATGAAAGAGCGGGATCACTATAATCATTATAAACTGCAAGAAATTTGTTTTGCACGTTTAGGAGAACCATTTAAGAACAGTTTGTTTTCACACCAGCTTGGAAGTCCGCTAAAAGTTTTCCAGATAAGGACAAAAACTAGTTACTGAATTTTTTTTTAACTTTTAGGCTGCATGATGCGGTTGAAGTTAAAGAAAAAGTTCAGCAATAACGCGAGAAATACCGGTACTACTTATAGCGGGAAAATAATATTCAACAGCAACAAGGATGTTTGGGCGAATCAAATTTGTGGTCCATAATGTTTCCATAATTTTGCAGGGTTTTAAGGCTGCTTATAAATCTTGTTTGTTCATTTATTATTTATTCAGAAAAAAACTTCGTGAAACGAAGATTGTTTTTGTTATGCGGTGTACATTTAATCTGTTTATTAAAACTTGATTATAAATTAATACATACCCCATAATAATTCAAACGTCAAAAACGAGGAAGTAAGGACGTAGAAAACTTATTCAAATAGATTCCAAGATAAAGAAAATCTGGGGACGAAATACAAAAGCATCCGCAAGTTTACTTTCCGGGAAACTGCAAATAAAATCCATTTTTTACAATCAGTTTAGACAGCATAGGGTAACCACAACTAACTGAATTCTCCAAACAGACATTCAGTTTATTTTCGCCAACAACGATAGCCATAATAATGAACAATTGGCATTATAATAAGAACAGATTTAAAGCAGATGCTACTGTAGTAGCAGTAGGGAGACGGCAAAAAGACCTCACGGTTATCAAACTTGTTACTCGAAGGTGTTACTCCAGACTTGACACTCAAAAGTGAATTAGGTCGAACAACCAGACCGAAGTGGTTGGTTAGTTTTCTTCATTTTTCTCACCTAATAAAGCAAAGCTGCAAGACTTTATAAAAGAACAATCTATACTCATCTCAGCTTCACTTTGGTTCAGAGCCGGCGCCAGAGCAGTCGACTTAGGGAGGCCAAGCGTTTATCAGGGGGGGGGGGCAAAGTTTGAAATTAAGCACAAAAGCCGCTGTCTTCAAAAGAGTAAGCTTGTTAATTGGGGGGGGCCAAGCATGTCAATTGGCTTGCCCCCCCCCAGGTTGGCTTGCCCCCCCCTGCCCCCTTGGCGTCGGCTCTGCTTTGGTTTTACGTGAAAACCTATCTTGAAAGCAGAGGTCGATCAAGAACGGAGCGACCCCCTCCCTAAATTTTTCCTACTTCAACAGCTCCAACTGCTGTTCATGTAAAAAGAATCCTAATGTCCATGCATTATTACGTGCCTTTAAATCCTAACAGCAAATACCCCTTCACCTAAATACTTTGAAGAGCAAAACTATTGCTTCCGAAGCATTAACTTCTTGTTCTTTCTTATTCTTTAGTTATGTAATATTGTCAATAAAGCAGCTTATTTGTTGCGGCTGATTATTGCATTGCATTGCATTTATGACGACTTATTCTTATCATGATTTTATTTAGCGGAACATTTTTCCTCTTACTACGAGAAAACGATCAAAGCGTATAACAAGCTCGATGAAAAGTTGCCGGCCATCCATCTACCACGCTAAGGTGGGAGAATCCCGTTAAGCGCCGTTATCGTCGGCTCAACAAGTAGGGAAAAGTTGAATCGGGCAGGTTGGGAAAATGTCAATAACTTTTGCATTTTACAGCCGATTATGACGTTGCTGGACGCGTGATTAGCTTTTATATTGAGCTTGCTCTCCCAAAAGTTTTAGCTGGTTTCACTGAGCGAAACAATTTTTGCAAACACGATTGTACGAAAAAGTGAGCTTTTGGACCGGTTGGTAAAGTTCGAAAAATTTATGTATTGATTTGTTCCAAGAAAATAACAGTGGTTTAAAATGGATTAAGTGTGGAAGGAGGATTAGGTAGGGTTGGACTGTTATAGGACAAAGTGTCTAGTCTGAACTTCAAGTATATTTGGGGTGAGGTTGTTCTAAACAAAATGTTCGCTGATAGGGCAGGTTGGACAGTTTACGGTAGTGCAAGTTGGACATACGTATGCCCAACGCACCCTACTTAAAAGTTCTGCGCTGTTTGTTCTTTCGGTACGGTAAAAAACGGAGACAGAAAAAATCTACTCTCCAATTTTATTTTTGACGTTTCGCTTGGCAATGAACGCCAAGCTTCATTACAAAATACAGAAATCAACCCAGGTCGAGAGCAGTAAAACGTAGTAGCACTGATTTAACTGAACTGATTAAAAAATTACGAAGTGTAAATTGGATCAACCCGATTTACTATTGCGTCACAAAAAGGCGAAATGCGTGAATAATCATCAAATTGTTATGTGTAATACGTAAAAACCAGTATATAAACTACAGAGATTAAGTTGCATTAAAATCATTTAGCCAATGAACGACAAACATTTGGGAGACTGTCGCCATCAGACCTGTTCATAACCTTAGGATGGGCATTGATGAACCAAGCTTCCGAGATGAGTCGTTTAGAATAATTGTTCTCCACTTTCAAGATTTCCGATTTCTCCCAATCAATGGTGTGGTTAAAGTCCATCGCATGTTCGCAAAGTGCAAAAAGTTCCGGTCTCAGCTAGCTTGTGGCTCGCCCATGATCGGCCAATCGTGACTTAAGGCCACGTTTGGTTTGATCAATATAAACACAGTCACAGTCAGAGCAAGGGATCTGGTAAACAACACAACTCTTATCTTCTGCAGTGTACGGATCTTTAGGGTAGGGCAAAATGTGGCGAATGGTTTTTACAGGTCTCATGGCAACACCGACTCCTGCCTCGTTCAGAACTCGTCTAATTCTTTCTGATGTACCTTGCACATACGGAATAGAAGTGAACTGTTTGAATTGAGAGTTGTGAGTTTGAGAGCGTTTGTTTTTGCGAGAGAGAAAAGTAGCTCTGGTAGGAAATCCGTTAAGTTGCAGAGTAGAACGTATGTTTCGTAACTCACCGCTTTTTTGGTTTTTATCAGTATGAGAGATGTGTGTTTCAACGCGGTTGAGTAGTGTCTTTGTCGCAGTGAGTTTCTGGTGTTTGGGATGATGTGATGTGTAGTGGAGGTATCTGTCCGTGTGGGTGGGTTTTTTGTATATGGCTGTAGTGAGTGATGTGGCTGTGGTGTGGTTTTCTTTGCAGACATTACGGGATACCAGAACGTCAAGAAAAGGAAGAGAAAAATCGTGTTCGTTTTCTATAGTAAACTGAATGTGAGAGCAAACAGAATTAAGATGAGAGTGGAATCCAGAAATGTGTTTCTTGTCGAGAATACAAAACGTGTCATCCACATACCTCAACCAAAGGTTGGGAGGAGTATGAAACGTAGTGATAGCTGTGTGTTCAATGTGTTTCATGTAAAGATTAGCAATGACAGGAGAAATGCAAGAACCCATGGGAGTACCAAAGGTTTGCTTGAAAAAAGACTTTTTGTATGAAAAAACAGTAGAATCCAAACATATTTGGAGACCTTGTTTGATGTCAGAGATACTGAGACGTGTACGAGAAGGCAAAGAATCATCAGATGCGATAAGTTCCAACACGAGAGCCAGAGCCTTGTCAACCGGCACAGATGTAAACATTAAGCTAACAACATCAAACGACACTAAACATTCATTTTCTTCAACAGAATAGTTCTTAATACATTCAACAAATTCTCGAGAGTTGCGAACACTGTAATTATTTTTTAAAAGACTTGATAAAACACGAGATAAAAATTTAGACAAATTGTAAGTGTGGGAGTTGACAAACGAAACGATAGGGCGAAGAGGCACAGAAGATTTATGAATTTTCGGTAGACCATAAAACCGCGGAGTGATAGCATTAGAACAACGTAACTAGTAATAACATTTCTTATTAATTTTTTCATTTCGATACAAATTCCACACAATTAATTCTAGAAGTAATTTGATTAACAGGATTAGGTCTAGTTGGTAATTTTTCACAAGTGCACTCATCTGATAATAGAGAATTTACTTTTTCTTCGTGGTCCTCAGTGTTCATTACAACTGTTGCATTGCCTTTGCCAGCTTTCAAAATAACAATTTTTTTCCTTGTTTTTTAACTCTTTCAATGCCTCTTCTTCTTCACGGGTGACATTTCGATTAGGCGGAGGGCTTGCGGTTTTCAAAATTTCAGCAACTTTAGAGCGGGCAATGGTAACTGAAGCTGCATTTCGGATTTTTCGCAGTCCAGTAGCAACACCGGTGACAATATCTAATTTAGGTATCGATTTAGAAGTGATGGCAAAGTTAAAGCCTTTTTCTAGTACAGCTGTTTTTGTATTGTTGAGTACGGTGTTGCTCAAATTGACTATCCATTTCTTTTATAAATTTGGGTTGACATTGGGGCGAATCGAATTGGGTTTGAATTTTTTGGAAGGACGTTGAGTTCGTAACTTGGCAAGTTTGCGTTCATGAATGCTAGTAATGTTTCTGGTTTGATTGCTTTTCGATGTAAGTGATTAACAACTGAACCAGCTCAACTGTCAATGCAACCTGCAATTTGGTCAGTAGCCTATCTCTCTCTGGTATTAAGTCTCGAATTTTCAAGTGCAATTCGGTGATGCGCAACTTCAAAAATTGTAGACCTAATCTTTCGGCTAACTTGAAACCTCGATTGTTTCTTACTGGGGGAGAAAACTTTAAACTAGATTACGATGCCCGGTATACAAGTCCAACAAAATCTTCCCCACTATGCAGTGTTCTACTTAAGAAGTGTCAACTCTTTTTACTATGTAAGTTATTTTCAGTGCCAGAAATATTACTATTTCCAAATTTTATCTTGCCAAAACAGTTAATAAGCAGTAGTTTTTGCTAATGAGAGATGGTTTCCTACAAGAAAAGGAAGAAACCTGATAGAGGGCTTGAGGTGGGGTATCAATAGCCACGTACGAAGAGGCAAAGAAACCGGTGGATTCAGGCATAAATAAGCACAAAGCTTGCAAAACGATGTCTGATGCGGGCTGAAGCGATCTTCATTCTATCGCTATTTGCAAAAACTGAAGGACACAAGCGATTCAAGCAGTGTCATGAGTTATTTATAACATGGGTGGCCAACCAGTCGATCGCAATCCACCGGTCGATCTTTGCATGCCTGGTAGTCAATTGCGTGCCGAATCGGGATTTAGCATTTGCAGGTCGAGTTTGGGAAGCAGCATTTCCAGCTCACGTAACTCGTCCTGGCCGTGAAGATTTTTTTTCGTTCTTCAAACGCGTCTGCACCGTGAAGACTTTTTTTGCTCTTCACCGCATTTTCGTTGGCGAATTGTGGAATTCCCATGATCAGTAGCTCTCACCCTTCCAATTTTACCGAAATTTGATCCCGAGCCTGAAAAGATTGGCCACCCCTGACTTAATAGGCCTATATTTAATTAAAATGACCCTACATATACAAATCTAAACTGACACTTTACCATCATTAAAGTACGATGAAAAACATAGGGAAATCCGATGCCAATAAGCTGCGTGAACGCGTTATAAAGTGTTGTGTTATTTTAATAAAATATGTTGAAGCTTTTTCCAGTTTGGATAAAAGAGCTCGAGATGAAAAGTAATGTCTTGATAATTTGTGTTTCATTTGATTTTAAAGCATGTCCAAATTACCCCACCCTATTGTCCAACTTACCCTCCATCGTGGGTAAGTTGCACAATTTGATGACCTTTTTTGAAGTGAAATTTTAAGGCCGAAATTTTGAATGTTTTGGGATAGGCCTAATAAGCTGTATAAAAGGAGACGGATAAGTTTACTGCCCTGTAGTGCGACTACGGTGATTTATTGTGCAGTTGCTCAAAAATTATTCAAACATGTACACTTTTTTGTCCAACAAACCCAACTCTCCCCTAAACCTGTTGGCTTGTTCTCAATACTGTTCCTTGAATGCTGAGCGTCTAGCAGGAAAGTTGTGAATACGAATGCTAAAGTCATTAGTTCGACCCGACGCGTAATCAAACTCAAGCTACAGCTCCAATAGCAGACGCATTACCCACTCGGCGATCTGCGTCGTTGTTTTAAAACAGGACTTTTTAAATTTTTTCTCATTTTGCGGCTCATTTTTAAAAAACGCTTGATGCGTTCTTTCAAAGGCTGTTGCGATTTTATTAATTGCTGGTGGTTTTTGCTTCATGAGTGTGGCAACTTTATTTTCCTGATTTGCTGATTAGTTGGTATATAACGCTTTCCTGTTATCCTATATATGCAGGGCAGGATTTACACAACAAGAGGCCCTAAGCTATTTGATCAATGATTAGACTCATCTCTACGTATATGTAAAGATTTTGATTGATGGTCGATCTTCAAAGAAAAAAAAAAGGTCTTCGTTGTTCATGACAAGGCCCCTTATTTCTCCGAGCCTCTCGGCTTCAACCTGCCAAGCCTGTAGGTAAATCCGCCCTGAGTATATGTAACAGAGAGGCAGCCGTAACCTGGTGTAAAAAAATTAATTGCTTTTACATGATGCTATAAAAGTTTCCATTGCAGCTATTTCTTTTTAGAATACTGAAAGTTGGGTGTAAAAAAACTAATTGCTTTTACATGATGCTATAAAAGTTTCCATTGCAGCTATTTCTTTATAGAATACTGAAAGTTGATTCAAAAATTCAATGTTTATCGATGGTAAATTAAGAACTTTCCTTTTAGGTAATAGTATAGTAGGCCTAGTTATAAGTAGGCTAATTCAACACCTATTTACAGTATCTCTTAAAATGATATATAGTTTCTCAGGCGGTGTGCAATGAGAAATTTAACGACTTTTTTATGAAAAGCACTTACCTAAAATTTTTAATAGTTTTTTTCATGAACCGCCATTTTTTGCGATTCTTCACGTCATTTTTTCTGATTTTCAAATTCCTTTTGTATAAAAGATCTTATTACTGCTGCTACATTTTCTTTAAAGCTGAAAACAAACAAAGAATTATGCCTATTTTAAACGCCAATTTTTTTTCATGCACTTGATTTTCTGCGTCTAAATGCCCACCTATCTCTGTTTTCTCACCAAACAAAACCATGTAGAATTTTAGAGTTTGCAAGATTCTTGAAAATTCTGGAAGCCTAATAAAGTCCCCCCAGAAGGAATAATGCCGTTAACATTATTTTGCGATAGTCCTGCAGATTAGGTTTTATTAACAAGGTTAATGTAATCATTCTTGAAGTACAGTCTTTCTACTTTTCAATCCTTACCTAGCTCAAATGATCAGTCGAGCTCGGTCTGTTTTAGTTTCTAAGCAACTATAGTATCTCCAGTCGATTTTCGATGGTGATTGGTCCTTTACTTGGACACGCCGATACGCAAACAGAGATGTCTAGTAAAACTAACTCAATTTATGGTAGGTCAGGTGCATTGAAATAAAATAGCATTTATTACGCCATTCAAATCTGGTTAATGAATGACTAATCGATCTGTCAAGAAAAAACGTTTTCTTTGAAAGTAGCTGTACCTAATGTTTGTTCACTAATACAGGTATTATAAAGGTGTAGCGCTGTGTGTCTCTTTAACGGGCGCCTATCCTTGTGCTGTTTTCAACTACTTGGTAGTTGGTTTAACAGTACCATGTAGTTTCTTGTAGTGTTTTCAACTACCTTGTAATAGTTATAAAAGTACCTTGTAGTATTTTCAAGCATTTTGTAGGTTTAAAAGTACCTTGTAGTGTTTTCAAACATTTTGTAGGTTTAAAAGTACCTTGTAGTGCTTTCAACTACCTTGTAGTTGGTTTAAAAGTACCTTGTAGTTGTGCTGTTTTCAGCATAAGCGCATTAAAACACCATTCGAGTATAAAAGTAGTAAACTGTGGTTATGACGAGACAATTGTTTTCGAATAATTCCAGAATTTCATTGTTGCATCGCAGTGGCCGGAGATCGAGTTTTGAGGATTAGTTTAATTCTAACAGCGAATGAAAGCATGGTTACCAGATTGGACTATCTTACTGTAGGTCCAAAGTTGCGAAATTTGGACCTTTTTAACTTCGTACTGAAAAAAAGTTTGAACTAATTTGATTGAAACAATTTTAGTGCTATTTTGTTCGTTGTTTATGTAGGTTTCGTTGTACTTCGTTTATAAACACCTAATCAGCATTATTTTTACTTGCTTAAACATGTTGTCGCTTTTTTTGTGATAAAATTTTTATGTCAAAAACAACGTCAAAATTTTAAATTTTTTAGGTCAAAATCTGGTTGCCCTTGTAATTACTCAAAAATTATAGTATTCACTACTCTCCTACTGCGTGTTCAGCATTAACAAAGTGAAGAAGCAACCGGCAAACTTATTTGGTGCGAAGTTAAAAAGAGCATTAAACAAATCACCCCATCTTGGAGTCGGCCACCACTAAGCAGCTCCTTACAGTGTCTTCTTCGCTTTCTCTCCGAAAATAGATGAATATGCTGTTATTTAGTTAAAAAGTTTTATCTTTTAACCTCTTTGAAATGTTATATTCCCTGATAATCGCATGTTTTTAACTAACGTTTGCACGCAACGTAAACGTGATGTGCTATCTCATCGCAAATTTAAGAAGCGTAATCACTAAGTTGCAATCGCAAATCGTTATCAAAACAGTTTTTCCAAAGTGTATGTCAAGCTACGCTCAAGATGCACACAAATGCACGAAATCGCCAGGAGCGTATGAAAAATTTTTCTTAGGGCAGGAAGCGTTTTCCCTTATTAAAGCATGTTTTTTCTGCGAAAAAAAAAACGGAGGAGGCCAAATCTCCCAAACCGTTGGCTTTAAAATTGATATTTACAGCTCTCCTTCTCTCCTTTAAAATTGATATTCTCCATATTGTAAAAAACAATACGGAGAATAAGCCGAAAAATCACCAATATTAAGCTTAAAAAAGATACGTAATGAGATATCTCACACACAGTGGTGCCGATCCATGTTGAGCATTGGGGGGGATGATTTGCTTATTTTACCTATTTTTTGTCAATTTTGAACATTGGGGGGGATGCTGCTCGAAGTACATTTGCGAGTTTTGTAAGTTATGTCAGACTGCCACTTGCCAACTCCAATCTTCACCAGCACTCGACGGCATTAGACTACTAATGTAATAACACTTTAATGAGCACTACGGCCGAAGCCAAATGTTGGGGGGATGCAGCCGAAATGTTGGGGGGATGCATCCCCCCAATCCCCCCCAGGATCGGCACCACTGCTCACACATTAGTAGTGGATAAGTGGTTGGCAATTAGGCTAACTACAAAGCAAACTCGTGATGGAAAGATAAAAATTTTGCTATTAGGCTACTTAGTATAGCCTAGATTCCTCAACTTAGACATATTGCATCACATTATCAAGCCAGCCAACTACTAACAAAGCTAATTTTTTGTTTACAGTGAGGAGGAAATTTGTATGTTTTATTACGCCGTTCTCTCGTGACGACCAATCTCTCCATAGCAAGCCCAATTTCAAGTGCTCCGTCAACATTAAGCAGAATATTTTTCGCTGAGTCAATATAAAGGACGAGAGAAATATACCTCAAGTTCTATATTATGTGTACTGAAACAAGTAGGCAGTGTATTGTAAGTATTGTGTTGAGTAAAATATGAGCGTAAATTCTGCGAGCATAAAGATTTTTGAAATGAAGAAAGAAAAGTTGATAGGAAGTAGCTGCAGATTTAGATAACAACATAAAGCTGGGTTTCTATGACGATAACCTGTCAAAAAATTAAGCTACCGTAAATGGGCGTTTCCTTGGTTAATGCTGAATAAGACAAGTTCACGACCTCGTAAAAATTAAATGAAGTAGCAAGTCAGTTATATCTGGATTCCAACACACCAAACAAATGTGGTACCGTATGTTAAGACAATACCGGTTTTCATTTGACAGAAGTTTAGAGCCTATACCTGGGTTAATATAGACGGTTACTCAAAGTGAGCTTAGCGCTTGGGTTCCCAACCGGTGGGGAATCACCCATTAATGAGAAAGAGAGAGAGTTTATTTTTCTTTGGCGATTACGATACTCAAATGAAAAATTCAGAAAAAAAATATATGAAAAGCAAACCGTAGTCACCAGTGAGAGGCTGTGAAGGACCAGTTGTCCATGTCCGGGATAGACAATAGACATGGCACGGTCATCGTGTCTTCAACCTCTCACTGAATTTTTAACATACTTTGTAAACGAAGAGAAAAAAAAACAATAAACATTAAACAAGCATAATATGGTGGCAGTTAACGAAAGCATAGTAATGAAACAGAGTCTGTCTTTGCTAATTCGGTTATTATGTTATTGCGTATAAACAGTAGCGGTACTTTTAACAGTTAAGCGTAACTATTGCATTTTTGACACAGTGCAACTATGGAAATTTAAAGTTTACAGGTGAGGAACTAACCACCATCTAAAGATTAAGTCAATTCTTTATTATACTCGCAGTATTAGACCGAAACCTCTAACGAGTGGCTGGGCCCATCTCTCTGGCTTAGTGCCCAGCAGTGATGCAGGTCTCGAGACCAATTTTTCGCAATCTTGGTCTCGAACTTAGGCTCATGGGCTCATGGTCTTTTGAGTTGGTGAAGTATTGACCTCATGCTTTCAAAGTTGGTCTCAAGTAGGCTACAAATATTTTTTGATCTTTGGTATGCAATGTACTTGTTTGTGCTGTATCAACGAAGTGCACAGTTTTACCCTCAGATTTCTGTGCCGTTTACATTAAGCGGAATAGTCTTTCGCTGAGTCAATGTTGAAGACCAGAAAAATTTATCTCTAGTTCTCTATTAAAGTGTGGTGAAACATGCATGAGTGTAAATTCTTTGCAAGGGAAAATTTTTGATTCATAGAAGAAAAAAAGTCAATATGAAGCGTAGCTTTAGGTTGAGATAACGTAAAACAAATTTTTTATGAAGACAGCATGTCAAAAAAGTTAGCTACCGTAAATGGGCGCTTCCCTGTATAGGGTAAGTAATTCATGTCCATGCCCAGGTAAAAATTAAATGAAGTCAAATGCCCATATACATTGAATAACGTCAAATTGAATGAAAAATTGAATCAAAGGTCTCGATAGACAACCGGTTTTGGCTTTGGTCTCGAAACTGGCGGTCTTAACCACAACTCTGGCGCCAGTGCAACACCACTGCGAAGAAATATAGCAGCTGTGGCAAACCGTTCACTTTTGATCGGTCCGGAAATCGAACCCAAGATCTATCGCCCACTGCAAACCAAAATGGGTAGTGACAACCCAAAAAACTTGGGTAATAAATTGGGTAGACTCGTTGAGACACCCAACTTATTTAATTGGGTATATCTTACCCAATTCATGTACCCAAAACTGCCAACAACAACCCCAAAAAACGAAAGTGAATTAACTCATTATTGAGACCCAAGTGTGAGTCTCGGAAATTTAAGATCTACATTAACTCTTTTCTTGCGCGTATTACGACTGTCCTGGATTGTTCCCTATGCGCATTCCTTACCTCAGCAGATTCATATGTGTTACTTCTTGATTCATATATAAAACAACAAATAATGAATAATTTATCTGTAATGGCATTTACGCAAATACGTCATTCTGGGAGTTTAATACCCAATATTTTTTCAATTTATAAATTTGTTTTTGTTATAAATGCTTATATGTAACAATGCGATAGTAAACCACGTGGCAAATCAAACTTCTGTTTGAGATTTTTGGTTAAGATGGCAAGCATATAACTTCGGAAAACATCGTTACCAGCCTTCTAAAAATTATTTTGTACACTCATCAACCGTTTTATAAGAGCTTATTAGTGAACACGAATTATGCATGGATGCAGAAATCCAACAGGCGTGCGGCTCGCAAAAATTGGACATCTGGACTGGATAATTTTGAATGATACTTGCACTGCTGGGATTAGAGTAGAAGCTGCTTCATATTTCAATATTGATACCCCTAATTGTACAATTAGTTTAAACAGAACCGGCCAAAAGTAAAACTTTTGCAATTATAGAACCGGCTGACAGAAAATTTGAATCCCTCCACAGCTTATAGCACCTCCATTTTAGGTTCTTACCCTAGAATGAATTTAAATTATTAACTTGTTGGGTAATAATTACCTAAGTACAATAATCTCCGGCCATGTACTAATTTACTTAGGTACACAGAATTGAGAGTTGGGCAAAAATTAAAACAACCCAATTACGTTTTCGAAGATTTTTGGGTGTAGTTGATTTTAACCCAATTATGTTTCGCTTACCCAAGTAAAATTTTTGGGTTTAGCTTTTGAATCAATATTTTTTTCGCGCTCTTGGGTAAAACGTTTTTGCCCAATATTGTTGGGTACTGCATCATAAATAGTTGGGTATTGGGCACTTCTACCAACTTTCAAGGACTTCTACTTCCCAAAAAGATTTGCAGTGCAGTTACCGAGCCTCATGCCTTT
Organism: Trididemnum miniatum; assembly: GCA_964006365.1. Lineage (NCBI taxonomy): Eukaryota > Metazoa > Chordata > Ascidiacea > Aplousobranchia > Didemnidae > Trididemnum > Trididemnum miniatum. The sequence goes on along the minus strand of OZ023251.1, from coordinate 9,769,440 downwards.
AACCTATACGCTTACCGACCGGTCATCACCTGAGAATATATATATCTAATCATCTTTTAACAAAAAATATTTTCTTTGTTGAGACAGTATAGTTATTGATAGTTTTATCATTGTTTGTGTTTAAACCTAGGCCAACTGCAGTTATTAAATCAGTACCCATGCTCTTAAAGTTAACATGGTTCATGTCGATTTAGTTTAGTTTAAAACTTGTCTGTTGGGGGTGATACAAGGCCAGTCACAACAAAAGCGGGTAATGATGAAAAAGGGGTCGGAAAACACTGGCTAGGTGGAGCCTCTGGCTGGAGCCGCACTTCTAAGCAGATTGAAGCACTACGAAAGTAAAAACCTTGAACCGTTACGAACAAATTTTCAAGCTTAAATCTCGACCCAAGTCCCGCTTGAAATAAATGAGCGAACCGACTTGAAAATACAGTTCAATGAAGCGATTTTTGATTAACGTTGCCGCTACTTTTTCAAAAAAATTTTGAACCGTTACGAACAAATTTTAATGCTTAAATCTCGACCCAAGTCCCGCTTGAAATAAATGAGCGAACCGACTTGAAAATACAGTTCAATGAAGCGATTTTTGATTAACGTTGCCGCTACTTTTTCAAAAAAATTTTGAACCGTTACGAACAAATTTTAATGCTTAAATCTCGACCCAAGTCCCGCTTGAAATAAATGAGCGAACCGACTTGAAAATATAGTTCAATGAAGCGATTTTTGATTAACGTTGCCGCTACTTTTTCAAAAAAATTTTGAACCGTTACGAACAAATTTTAATGCTTAAATCTCGACCCAAGTCCCGCTTGAAATAAATGAGCGAACCGACTTGAAAATATAGTTCAATGAAGCGATTTTTGATTAACGTTGCCTCTACTTTTTCAAAAAAATCTTAAAAAGAAAGTTCGTTAGGCTCCAAAGTACTGGGTAGTTCTAGCTTGTTCGTAAAATTTAAAACTTTCTCCCGTTGTAAAATCTTAATACTGTAGAATTCGCCTATATCGACACCTCAAGGGGACAAAGAAAAAGTGTCGATATAGGCGAAGTGTCGATATAGCCGAACTCTACTAATTTGTTTCTAAATTCTGATTTCAGTTTAATGCAAGGGCCTGGAAAGGTTGAACTGTGCACTCTAATCAACATTTACCGAAAGGCGAATGTGGTGCATTTAAGCAAACAGCAGATCACGCTATTTCCATATGACCAATACTCGTGCACCAAGTAAAATACGTGACCATAACAGAAGCTGGTTTAACAACATCACTGCTAGCTTTTGATCGGGTTTTTACAACAATCTGCGATGGTAAACAGATAGACCTATAGGCCTCAAAATTGTTTAGACTTGATCCGGAGTGGATGCTCGGCCAAACGTCGACGACGCGCACCATCAAAAGGGGTCCAAAAGGGAGTGTCTAGCAACTTGTGACTTGGTACAAAAGCTGGTGGCTCGAGTGCGAGCAAGATTTTTTTGCTGCAAAGTGATCATCACTCATTGCATAGGCATTACTGGTATTTAGAATATTTAAAAATTATCAAGTAAAAAGTAGAAAACTTGTTTATTATGCGGGACAAGATGCTGTAAAACGCAATAGAAAGACAGGATCCGAGCGTAACACTTAGTTACTCACGAGCAGGTCATTGATTTCAGCTCTTAGCACAGCTTTATTGAGAGCCTTTGAATTTCAAAAAGTTCAAGTTAGTTTTAACCTCGAAAATATTAATAAAAGCCTCCCAAGAACCCCATTTAGGAAAAAACAACGCGTGAAGAGTGTTTAATACTTGTTCCTTCAATTAATGATAGAAAAAATGACTCGACTTTCCCTCTCCGTTTCAAGTGAAATATTCACTTTCATCACGAATTAAACTTTCCTGGTTTCTCCAAAAATAACTGTATGTCGTCATTATAAATACATGGCAATGTAGATTTGCAATGACCGTTGCGATAAAATAAAAATTTTGATAAGAACCATTTCAATGTTTATTAACCTCAGACTTTGGCCTTCTCTTTTTGGAACAAGTTTGTTTGTTTTAGATAAGAGACTCTTTCGACACTATTGACCTATTATTAATTTACCCGAAACCTCGTAGGTTTATTAGTCTATTATGTAATTGTCTGGTGAAGCAAGAGCAGAGAATATCCCTACTAATAACAAAAAGCATTACAAAAATTTCAGTTCCTTTTTCGTGACTTAGATAGTTTTTTTTTATTTTTTTTTTTGCAATGACAAAGGGACCAAAACGCTATGTTAGTAGACAGTTTGGACAAAGTTTTTCGGCTTTTTACTTAAACGATGTCTTTTCAGTTAACTGCTTATTAGAGCCGCGAAGCAGAAACATAATGAAGAATCTTATTTTGAACAACGCTGGTTAGGAATCGAATCTTAACGTTGCGATCGCGATAATCGTACAACGACGTTCGGATTTTAGCTTCATCTGCCGACGAAGCCAACAATACTATCAGCTCGAACGTCTTACATTAAAAACATTGCATGCAAATACAAAGAGTTTATTTGTTGAGGAGTGTATTTAGGATTTCTTTTTATATATATTTGGTTATCAATACTAATTTCAAGTGGAAAGTTTGACACACATGCGGGGAAATTTTGTCTAACAAAACAATTAGCAGTCTATTTTAAGTAGGAGTAGAAATACGCGAGTATTACGTTAATGCATATGCAAATAATTATTCTGGACCAAACCATTTTACATTACCGGTATGAATATTTTTCAGGGGTGAAAAGGCTCTAAAACTTAGAACAATATCCAAAGTACAAAGTTGCGTTTTCTAGTTTAATCATGAAACTATTTGTGCATTAAAAATGGCTGTTAATGTTGATATTGAAGAGAAAATCTTGTGTCAACGACTGAGAGATCAATGCTTTTTGAATGGAAAAGAAAAAGACCCTAAAATATGTGCAGTTACATTTTGGAGGTTGGCAAAACTTTACATGGCTTTTTCGGACGAACCGATGAGCTTCATTAGGAGCGCTGTTTTTCTCAACGCAGCCATCTCCAGAAGTAGTCCTGAAAGCGCAAAAAGTTTCAAGGATGATTTAAAAAATCTCCATTCTATAATTCTTCAAAAAGCGAAAGCTCGAAATAAAAACACAGTCTTGGCAAACCTCTCCAGCCAAGTCAAAGAATCCGTCAAAAAACTAAGACAAGAATGCAGTGACTCCTTACATCCAATCAAATATCCCAACAAACGGATTCCAAGGGAAAGAGAAGCTCAAGAAAAGAGTTTTATCAAAGAATGCAAAACTTCACAGACAAAAATAAAAGACGAATACGTCAAAATAATGAAGCAGCTGTTTGACGAGTGTGTTAAGATCATGGGTCCTCCTCCTTGTAAATTTAGCGTGGTGGGTGTAGGAGATATCGCACGAAAAGAAGTTACTCCGTTTTCGGAATTTCATCATCTTATTTTACTCCAAGACAGATACTCCAAAAGTCATTCTATTATCCGCAACTATTTCACATGGCTTGAAGTCATTTTTCACGTAGCTCTTATCAACTTAGGGGAAACCCCAATTACAGATGCTATCTTGAAAAGACTCAATTGGTTTCACGACAGTTTTACCACCCCCGGTATTTCTGCATGCGGTATTTTCAAATTGGACTTACTGTATCCTTTGGAAAGAGAAGATAGCGTGAAAACAGGCATCGTTCGAAACTCAAGCGAACTCACTAATTACCTGAGTGTTCCTACATCAACAAAAAAGTCTTCTGAGGAAAGTGATTTGGATATTGCTCAACTTTTGACAAAAACATGTTACGTAACTGGCAATGAGGTTCTCTACAGGTCTCTTTACAAAAAGATTAAATCTACTTTAAAAATGCAACGCAAATGTGATTCTTATTTTTGTAAAACGCTGCTTAATCGAATAGCCGAAGACCGAAAGAACCTAGAAGCTCTGAGCAAAATGTACTTTTTACATTCGGATAGATTGATAAACTTTAGATTAGTTATTTTTCGGAGCATCAGTGCCATGATTTCGACTCTTGGCATCATATATGGAATTAAAGCTTTTTCCCCCATTGAAATCATCGAAACCTTGCATAAAAAGGAAATCATTGCTCACGATGCGGCCCACAAACTATGCAGAGCTGCAGCTGTTGCTTACCATTGTCAAATCCACATTCATCTAAAGTATCTAAGAAGGTTTGAATCAACGAGCCAAGAACATGCAATCTTTGAAACATTGCCTGAACTCTACAAAGGTGTTGGTGTATGGCCTGTTATAGGGATGATCATCTCTGGCGTCAATTTGCAGCACGTCTTTGGTAGCTTTGCGTCTGCTACGACTCTTGACGAACGGAAACATTTAAGATTTGGCAGTTGGTCGTTTTTAAGAGCAACTGTTTTGTGCTCTTTACATCTTTACAGCTTGTGCTTACAAGACTGCAAGAAGATACAGAATGAAACCGTGTCCAAGGGCAGTGTTGAGGCCCATGTGTTACGCTTTTTACTAGCGGTATGCTATTATCATTTGAATAGACCGAATCAGGCATTGCCTTTTTTCCGCAAGACACTTCGCATTCTACCAGACCCGGGAACCGAAAGAGTAACTTGTTTCTACTACATGGGGCTGTGCAATCTCAAAAACAATAACTACAAAATTGCATCTTCATTTCTCAAAAGCGGACTTCAAATGCAGACTCAAGCATCAATTGCAGAAGGTTCTGACCGTGGATTGGTCAAATTTTTGTTGAAGCTTTCCACTTGTGCCAAAAACTTAAACCAAATGTCAGATGCTCTGGAATACTTGAATCGTGGATTGGAAATTCGGCGAGCTCACCCGTCGGACTTTAAAGATAACGAATCAAGTTGGCTGAATGAAATTGGACAATGTTATTATCAACTTCGTGAAGATGATACCGCTTTGGATTACTTCAGAAAATCAGTTATAGCTTACCGAAAAGAATGCCGTGACGAAAGAACTGATAAACTTTTGGCTAACCTGTTATATAACTTAGCTGCTTGCCTTCGCGAAACGGAACAGTTTGAAGAAGCTTTGACATTTTTTCAAGAAGAAATGCGAATTAGATTAAACTTAGGAGACGAAAATAGCAATGACATCAGAGACTGTCAACGAGCAATTGAACACTGCAAGGAACAATTAGGCTACTCAACTGTATTTTAGTAGCGTTCGGTCAATGGCATGCACAAGAGGGACTCCAAAGCGCTTGCCCCCTTGAGCCTCCTTCGTTAAAGCCGTTATTGTTCAGGTTTTCCAAGAAAAGTTGTGCTTTATTTCTAGTAGTTCTCCTTTACGGCCTCGTAAGAGTGTTCATCAGTGTTTGCAGCAAGTCCAGTGTCCAATGTCAGGTCTTTTAAAGATAAGCTTGTGTATAACTTGATGATGTCTTTGGCTTTATTTACTTGATGAAAGTGTGCAAAGGTAACACCGTCACAAAATTTCGTGTGACGTTAAATCTACTAGCTATTGCTTCCATAGGAAGTAAAAATGAATAGTTATTTGATGTTAATATTAGCAGCCACTAATGATAGATTTTCCAGTAGATCATCTACTGACTCTTTTGCTTGATTTTGTAGTGAGGTAGAGCTGCACCGTCGGCCCTGATGCTACGCGCTTGTAGAAGTCCTATTAGAAGAATGTATTGGATTTTGTTTGACCCATTTTTTTGTGTGTACAGAACTTTAATTTCATTATACTCACTTAACATTGACAAAATTCATTGCTAGGGCAAGTACAATATTGTAAGAGGATCCATGGTTTTGTTGTTAAGCGCAAAAAAACTTATCCAACTGCATTTTCATAGCTTTTCTTTTTTAAAAACAAGGGGGCTTTTGGCCTTTGAAAACTTATATTTTACCGGCCCGTTACCCAGATGTTAAGATATTGCTATTGGTGCGGTAGGTTTGGGGTTCGAATCCAGGACTGGTCAAATCGGACGCAGTGTCGCCAACGGCTTACCAGTTACCATTGCTGCGACGTTTTTTTGAAGTTGCCTAAGCGCTAAGCCGAGGAAATGGACCCCGCCACTCATTACACGCTTCGGTGTAATAACGCGAGTATAATGAAGATTTTTTGATTTTTTGAAGTTTACATTTTAATATAACTCATTATACTATATCTGACTAGTAAAATCGAAATTTTGTGCTACATATACGCCACTGAAAATGAAAGACTACGTCAGCCTAGAAAAAATATGATTGCTCCCATCGTTATAGGTATTTTTGGAGACTCCTTGATTAAAACTGACTGACATTTAACGCGTTATTTTGATTTTATCAGTGTTAGTTTTTATGTGTTGTTGTGCTGGAGAAGCGCCTTTTGTGTTATGTCTTCAAAATCCGCTTTGCATTAATGCTGAATTAGTACGACCAATTATGCTTATATAAATTCGAGTCTGTTTAAATACAATGTTTTGATATACTGTACAACACAACAGCTATCTTCGTGTTGGCCACAGCCAACCTCGTCACAATACTAATTATCCACTTTATGTTTTAATATATTGTTGGATGTCATAATCATTTTTTTTTTTCAATTTTTGGCCGAGGAACAAGAGCTGGTGAATACCGTAAGCGTTAAAAGTGAAAACCTTGCTTAAAGTTCATTTTGAAAGATATTGCGCTACTGTTCTTTGATTTGTTTACTTTCAGCATAAATGTAAACTTACTGTACTGTATGACGTCGAGATTTACTTTCAATTTTTAATCTATGACGTGCGTTTGTGTAACAATCATCGTCGAAACGTAAAAAGTTGCTGCGTTTATCCCAGTGTAATGTTTGAGCAAAACCATTACCAGTATATGTTATTCTCTACACGGACCATGTCCATATGCTTTTAGTGTTTGCAATTGCGGAGGAGCTTACTTACCTTATACGTACAGCGCACGCGAATTACGACCCGAGGTGACGCGTTGAAGCTACGTACCTCAATTGAAGGATTATTTGACGATGGAAACACGGCAGTTTTGTGTAGGTATTCCTAGTCGTACAAAAAGCCAACCGCTTCAGAGGAAGAACTGCTTGGTCAACTAAAAATTTTTACCTGCAATAAACATCGGCAATAAAAGTAAACTCTAAATGATCTACGAGGCCAAACAAGAAAATAATCTTTGCCATCAGATCCGTATTCCACATTCTACGTTTAAATTGAAGCTTTGATGGCTATACATTACGCGAAATAATCGATCAGATGGTGGAATGGATGGAATGTCTGCCTCGGAAGCGATAGACTCGGGTTCGACATCGAGTCGGGTCAGACCATTTACTCCAAATCAGATATTCAGGCTCTCCTGCTTGAAGTTCAGTATTAAAGAGACATCTGCTCTGTCCACATATCCAATTTATGTGGGCTTTAGGCCCACCTTGATGTGGGCTTGTTGTGGGCTTGATGTCATGACCACTTTTTTAAATTAGGACATCAAAAATATAATTGTGATGCAGAAAAATCACAGCAACAAGCCACGTCAATGTGTGCCTAAAGCCCTCGTAAATTGGACATGTGGACAGGTTAAGTGAGAAAGAAAGGAAAGTTTGCGTTTTGTGAGATTGGTGATAATGGTATTTTCCCACTTTATAATAGTAAAAATGTGGCAGGCAAATTTAAGCGAGCTCGTTTTCTCGCTTTCGTCGGTTTCTCCTAACAAAACTGAAAAAAGTTTACAACGAACACACACATGCGTCGATGTGCAGTACGCCTGAGCCAATGTGATAACGCAGTTTGACTTTTTACCATATTTACTCGATTGTTAGCCGCGGCTTATAAATATTTTTTCATGATCATTTGCGCGGCTTGCATTCGAGGGCGGCTTACTTATGGGGGCGGCTTACATTTTTTTTAACAAACGATTGAATACGCTAGAAAAACTTCATGAAACACTTGGTAATTGTGTCTTCGCTATTCATTGTTATTTTGCTTGGCAGCTGTTAACGATCAAAAACAACCACAAAATACCTATTTGATGTCTTCTATTGTTGTCGAGAATAGGGGGTTTATCAATCACCGGTACGCAAAACATTTTATTAGATCGGTTTATGAACCTGTTTTTTAGATTTAACACCAGTACAGGTACGGCTGACAATCGAGGGCGGCTTACATTAATTTTTAGCGCTTAAAACGTGCGGCTTACAATCGAGGGCGGCTTACAATCGAGGGCGGTTTACAATCGAGTAAACACGGTATTTTATTCAGCCAATCAGATCACGGGATTGGCTGATACTGCAAAACTTTGGAACAGATAGGATTCGAAATGCGTGACCCATGCAAACGTTGACTTGCCTTTTCTGTTTGTTTGCATAATAGCAGAATGATGCTGAATCGTGCGCTCCACTTTCGAAAGTTAGCATATGGCTTGCAATAGCTACACGATTTGCGTGTTGCTGCGTGAGAATAAAAGTGATCGTGAAAGATAGTTATAACACGTTCAAAACATTTAAGCACATGTTGCTCTTTGAGAAGCGTTGAAGATAATCATGAAAAGAATTGATAAGTTCAATTCGAATACATGCCAGTCAAGTAGGCTAACTCGTTTACTAGGTAAAAGGCATGAGCTTTTAACAAAGAGTCAGAAACAATTGCGGAGCGCCCAAGTCACAAAGTTGGTAAGCTGTTTATTCAAGAGAGATTCATTTCACGAATTCCGTGAGAACAAGTCAACTTTCCCCTTGAAGCGAGAGTGCCTTGCTTTATCATGTTTGACAATTGGGTTACGCAAAAAAACACAACCCTATAAAAGTAATAGGTACTGAATGTTTCGGCACTTAAAAAGGAAATAAAAATCGATAGCCAACTGATTGTAGAAATGGATGGTAGCCTGTAAAAGTAGCAATCCAAGACCGGTTTTTCTCATTGCGAACTCGTCAATGTGAATAACTTGGTACAAAAGTTGTACTCAAGTGTAAAACTTAGAGAATGTGAAACAAGAAATCAAAGAAATGCGGTACAGCCTTTCCAAATGACTGCATTAGCCGTTACCAGGAAGGATATACAGGCTGTAAGTTAAACCAGAGCTTCAAATCAATTTTAGGACTTCGGACCAAAGTAAACTCATTCTAAACCAGTGTTTCTTCACCTTTATTGAGTTGAGTCCTAATACAGGGCTACTCGAACTTTGTATGTATGGGTTTACCGGCAGCCCACTTTCTATCATTCGACGTAGATGTCAACGACTCGGCATTTAGTACGTAGGAGTTTAAAATTGTTTCCGGGAACGGAACATCGAAAAAGCTTTGAAAAATCCTGGCTCAACTGCCAATTCCAGCAAAGTCTGATATCCCATGCATGGTTTGTTAAATTACAAGTTCTGTTGGTAAAAAAAGTCTTGTAGTAAAAAAAAGTTTTGTTGGTAAAAAAAAGTTTTGTTGGTAAAAAAAAATTTGTAAAAAAAAGTAACTAAAAGCCTACCAAACTTGGGAACCTGGGCGCTCCCTAATTTGTTCTATATAATTTATGTAAGGATAACCGAAGTTAGCCTATCAAAGAGGCCATTGGGCAATGCACTCTCTTACAAGTTTTGTTGGGTTTGTTATAGCGTTTATTCGATGCTGCTGATCCGCTTAAACTGCAAAATAAAGAGATGAAAATAATCGCAGCAGGTTTTTGCAAGACTGGCACTAAAAGTCTAAATGCGGCTTTAACTGATCTTGGGTACGACGTCTATGATTACTTAGAGCATTTTTGGTATCATGGAAAAGAATGGCAAAAAATCTACGACGGCAATGGAAGTGTTGACACGTTCAAAAAAATGTATAAAAATGTTGATGTTGCGATGGACACTCCAGTCTTTTTATTTTGGGAAGAAATTTTTTGGGCATTTCCAGAAGCGAAGGTAACAGAGGTTAGAGTGGTTAAAACTATTTACGTAAAAATCAAAGTCTAAGTTGAAATCCAATTAGCATAGAAAATTTATCAAACTACATTGCAATCGCTTGCCGCGAGACGCAAGTCGCCTTCTACTGCTGATAAAATCCCTTTTCTTCAATAACACATCAAAAATTTTCCATCGACGATACAGTTATCGGTGTCGAGTCTATCATTGGTAAATCGGTGTCAATGTACAAGTACTTATTAGAGCATAGCGCCTATCTCTGTTTGTATCATCACCTTCTTTTAGTAGGCCGTGGTTGTAAAGTATATACAATAAGAAGAGTAATCAGTGCGTTTATTGTAGATTATCTTGACGGTTCGAGATGAAGACGCATGGCTCAAAAGCTGGCAAAACCAAGTTGCTCAACTAAATAAAATCAGAACAGGACCATTAGGATTTTTTTCTATATGTCTACCAACTGCAAGGCGAGTTTATCGGCATGCCACGCGACTCGGTATATGTTTTGTATAATATTCGTCAGTTGCACTTTGTTTTGTGCTGCTAAGCTATGATATGTTAAATTTTAATTTAACTTATTGTTAAAATTTTACAGGTTAGGCTATACTGCTGATGTTATCTGCAACAGTTTTGTCGCTTTTTTTACTGAATTATTCAGGGGCGGATTCAGATTTTTTTTGGGGGGGAACTTGAAGATAAATACTAGTATATGTAAAAGTATCGAAGCGCTTATACCTTACAATGTACATCTAAAAACTTAGGGTGAGGTTGGTGTCCCCTAGTAACACAGATGTAGACATATACGCCTTTGCCTAACAATTGTGTTGTTTACTAATGATTACTAATTTTGTTTAAAAACAGGGATAGTTCCAGTCGTACTTATTACATACGCCAAATTAATCACAATTTTTTCGCGTTATACAAATAGACTTTAAGTTTTTATAAAAATGGTTAAAAAGATACCAAAGCATACTTCCGTAGAGGTTTTCAATTTTAATTTCAGTTTTTAAATTTCATAGTTTTACTTTTCCCCCTAAAGAGTCTAAGTGGCGAAACAGCCTGTTGGGAGTTTTTACGATATTTTAACTCCTGGTGATTGATTGTTTTATGTTAATGTTCTGGCACTTGCTATCGAGCTTTCTGTTCGGCGCAACGGTCAAACTACGTATTCACGAAAAATATGTATAGGTTGGAAACGAACTTAATTTTTGACAATTTATTTTTGCGTGATAAGGAAACTGATGTGTATAGTTTTGCATAAGCAAAACAAAAAACTACATTTTTGCAGTGAAGCGACAGATTTCACCCCAAGAAACTGATTATGTTTAGGTCTTTTCGCTAATGGCGTTGAGTCAGTATCTGATTGGCATCCGTTCCGCATCAACGAAATGATTGCAAGACAGAAGTATCGTCAGCATAATGCTTATGTGCAAATGGTGTGTTAGTTAGGTCGTCATCGGTAATGGAACCGCGTTTCTATCTTCTTTTAGTGCATGAACCGGCTTGAGTTAATCTCTTTTGCTTAACAAATGTGTTTAAGTTTGAAGCATTTAGACTACTATTTCCTCGGCAATTAACTCACTTGACCATTTGAGTAACAGTGTATTGAAGTATATACCAAGCGAACTTACAACGTTTGAGTCTGCTGCCGCCCAACGGTATTGTCGATTTCGATTGGCTAAAGCGAACCCACATATCAAGGTCTGTTTGTTACCAACGTGCGCTGCAGCGCTGGTTGTGTCCCTGACCAGTTGCTTCTCCAGCAAAAAAACGGCTAGAATGCAAAGGCACTGATTAACAGTGGTTATGTTAACCATTTTCATTTTTGTTTCAGAAAGTTCCCAAAGACCAGCTTCTAATATTCAATGTTAAAGACGGTTGGGAGCCTCTGTGTAGCTTCTTGGGTAAAGATATCCCTGACAAAAAGTTTCCTCACAAAAATATTGGTGGAAAAGATATAAACCCCAAAGATCAAAACCATCCCTTGGGAAAGCAAATGGCTAAAGAATTTGCACTGTTCGTAGCTGGCTGTGTTGCAGCACTAGGCTTAGGCATTTATTTCGTATTGCATATCCATGGGCTCCCGCAGAATTTTTTGTAGGGGGGGGGCAAATTTTTGGTTGGTCAAATCAACGTTGTATGGTGTCAGTCAATTTGCTTGATTTGATTTTAATCAACACCGTAAAAGAAAAAAGCAGTTAATCATAGGCCCAGTGGCGCAACGTGAAATTTTAAAATGGGTGGGCCATAACTTTCACATTTTTTTCAAGCGTGTTTTTTTCGGCAAAACTAATTTGAAGCTGATTGAGAAACAAGAAAAGCTCTAGGGGGTCCGGGAGCATGCTCTCCCGAAAAATTTTTGAAAATTTAAGTGCTGTAATGGCTATTTTAGTGTTTTTTGAATAATTTTCAGGCAATTTTTGTTTAAATTTTTTGACTTTAATTCTGCGCGCTTCGCCAAATATGATGCATTTTGTCCGCTTATTTTCGATTATGCGTGCTTAAGGCGTAAGCTAGGTTAATCGCTATCGAAGAGGTTCGAAATTGTGAAAAAATTGTATACATCAAAAAGATTTTTGAAAATGGCTGGTGGAAAGATGCATACCCCTCATCCAGTGATGGGATTCAGGGGGTTCGCACGGGTTCGCGCGAACCCGTTCTTGGAATGTCAAGATAATCAGCGAACCCGTTCTTGCTTCTTTTTACAGACATCAGACCTTTATGAAGGAACCTGTTGTCAGGAAGTACGATACAAAAGAGAACCTGTTCTTAAAATTTTGAATCCCATCACTGCCCTCATCCTACCCCCTTTATCCGTCCCTGGCCATAAGCTACAGAAACAATCAAAAGAGTCTGGCTTATTTTAGTTTCTTTGCACCATTAGTTTTGTTCTTTTTTACTAAAAGGCAAAGTTAAAAGGGGGGACATGGCACATTGCCTCCTCCAACTGAATACGCTCCAGCATTAGCCTTATCAATTATCATTATATTCGCAATTTTATGGAGATATATCGGAATAGGTCTACAATGAAAGTGGGACGAAAATGGCTTAAGAAGGAAAAGTAAAACCACAGTAAATCTCAAAACTGGACATTTCGACAACTAAGATTCAGCTGTCATCATCAGCAGTGTATGCAAGGCAGTACAAAACTAAATACATTTTTTGGGCAATGCCTAATGTATGCTTGACGTACTGTAGGCTAAAATAACAAGCTCAAAATGAACTCAGTCAGCCTGCTCTCCTGTATCTAACTTCTACTTCTTAAAATTTTTATCGCCAGCCCTGCAGCGTGGCTGAGTGGTTCGGAGCGTCGCTTTTACGACAGCCGTGATCGCTAGGTAGATGGTTCAACCAGTCCCACCCAAGCCTCGTTGTTGCGTCCTTGGATAAGATGCTTCACGACAATTATCTCCACTTGGTGGAATCTAACAAGCCTCAAATTGAAGAAGTCAGAAGCAAAGTTTAAGCGGAAACTCGGAAACAAAGGCAACTCCTAAGCGAGTCTGGATTTGTCCTACGCATACAGCCTCCGTCGCTTTCTCGTGACAGGAGGATAAAAATGAAGAAATCAATCAATCAAAAACTAAATGACGTAACAGAAGGAGTTGAACTGGTTGTTCCATGATAATAATAACATCGTGTGATAGCTCATATCCAGTTTTACTGCGTGTACAGTGCTGATATCAGCGTAATTTATTGTAGGAATAACTTGTGAGCATGAAACTAAACTACTATCACTATTTTACTAATAAAGGTATTTGAAAATTCACACACGATACAGTTAAATGTTGGTGTGCGATTATATCATAATGTTTATGGCGGTCAGTCGTGACGGAACTTTTTATCGGCTTCTGCGTAAACCGTCTAAAACTTTACACAAATACGTAACGTAATTATTTCCAGGGGTAAGACCAACCCTCCTTCTCTTGACTTCTTATAAGTTAGTTTGCAACAAGCTTACCTTGAATTAAAAAGTTGCAGGCAATGCGGTTGCTGGGCATACTGCAGCCTTCTTAATCCATCTCTCAATTGATATTGCGTCCAAAAAAAAAAAAAAAATTTTTAAAGATCACTTGATTTCACCCAAAGGTTTTTGCAATTGTTTTTATTAATGTACTGGTAGCCTATTCTAGTTCAGCTCCTTCAGCTTTGACGTCAAATTTGCTGCGCCTTTTTACAACCAAGACAAAACCCATTGAAGCTATGGAGCAATATAACGTGCACTTCTCATTCAAAATCAGATTAGCGAGTGCCGAATTGCCCCTCTACCAACGTCTACTTGAGTGTGCATATTAATTTGGAACTTTTAGCTTTGCATCAAACTTTGTTGTGCATATTATAACTAAAATAAAATATGTTAAAACTGCTGTGCGGTTGCGCATTTCTTACTTAAAATTCAGGGGGGGGCAAGAGCCCCCCTGCGGGCTCCCATGCGCCTGTCCCTCTTGCATGTGTTCAAGCATGTGTTAATAGTATCCGTAAACCTTTCTCTTTCTCTCTCTCTTCGTAAGACTCATTTCAATAGAAATTATTTTGTCTTTAACAATTGCTGAATATAGGTAATTAAATTCAAGTTTATTTTTTGTTTTTGTTTAATTTGCTGTTGCTAGCATCTGTACTTACAGTGTAGTTGAGAGTTGTTTTATTGATAGCCTAAGAGCCAAGTCTAGAATTTGAGCACAATAAATTGATAGCACAGACTTTTCAATCTACTTTTTATTTCCGATAACTTTTCTCAAAAATCTTATACCATATCTCAATCAATTTTCAAAAATGCCTATGAAACTGCCGAGTGATATAACGTCAGCCTCTGTAGCGGTAAGCCCGCGTTCAATTCCGGATCAGCTTACACCGAAGACTTAAAAACTGACATTTAAAGCTTTCCTGCGAAAGACGAGCATCAAAAACGGAATATTCAACAGTTGTGCCATTGGAGAGAGGACTTGACAGAATTCCCCTACCTTCAATTAATAAAGAGGTGGTACGCTACCCGTTGCAAGCCCGTCATCGCGACCATATGGTTTTTGACAAGTACGTGAAAACACGATTAAAGAAAGATAACAATAAGCAGCGAAGTCCACATGCAAGCTCTCGTTGTTTGACTGACTGAGAAATAATTGTTGTGACGACTTTGCGAGACGCTTCATTTCACTAGCCAATCAGATTGAGCAATTGACTAATGCCAATGCTTATTCAGGCAATGCTGCAAATTTATTTATTTATATGCTGATAATCAGTAGTCCGACAGAATAGGGATGCATCCGCAACTTAAAATGAAAGTTTAACAAGAACAACAAAAAAGCAATACACTAACTTAGTCCCCAGAATGGGAAATCCAATACATTACACAAATTAACAGTGCGAAATTACGAAGCAGTGTCAGAAGAACTAAACATACCATGGCGTGAAAGAAGCATAATACAAGTCATGGCGATAGGCCTACACTGTAGCGGTAAAAGGATAAAAAGACAGTAATAAAGCTGTGCGAGTACAGACTACAAAATAAGCTAACCAACACTGGAACCATGTTAACACCCAGTTAAAAAGTCAAAGCAAACAGTGGCGTAGCAAGGGGGGGCGAGGGGAGCGGTCCGCCTCTGGCGGCACGCCCGGGGGCGGCATTTTGGATAAGCTTTATGTAATATTTTTCCTAATTATTTTGAACAACCATTACTTTGCTATATCGCTTACTTGCTAATCGTAAATCATTTTACTGGGTTGCTCAATGCCCTGGTGCAAAGTTGCGGAAATGGGCTCGCCGTCTTGTTTACACTTCAACGTATTCCAGCGAGTATAATAAAGATTTGATTTTAATGTTTATCACGTCACAATTGCGAACTGTTTTCTTGGTCTTTGTATTATTTGATTCGCCATGCCCCCTCCCCCCTGTGGCAATGTAATAAGGTGCTAAAACCCAACTTTAATCTACAATTTCTTGAACTAATAAGTTTAATGGTTGCAGCCTCATTTCACTTATTTTAGCCAAGCCTCTGCTTTTAAACACCTGCGGAAATATTTTTGCATTGTCCATAGT
Source organism: Trididemnum miniatum (assembly GCA_964006365.1). Taxonomy (NCBI): domain Eukaryota; kingdom Metazoa; phylum Chordata; class Ascidiacea; order Aplousobranchia; family Didemnidae; genus Trididemnum; species Trididemnum miniatum. The sequence goes on along the minus strand of OZ023251.1, from coordinate 9,753,601 downwards.
GACTGCATCACTGCATGCTCTTTTTCGATAAAAAGTGTGCTAAAATGAGTGTTTTTTTAAGTGAAAACCGTAAAAATTCGTTGGAGGCTGGGAGCTTCGCCCCCAGACCCCCGGTTATGGCTCGCCTTTACCAAATCTTGGGGGCGACACAGACATTGCATATTATTTTTGCATGTTATTGTTGTGTTGACGGTACGAAAATGAAAGTCACTAACTAACTAACCTTGTAAATACGCGCTAGCTTCTTAATCATTGCTGTAGTTTGCGAGTCAGCGCGCTTTTAATTGACGCATATTTTGTCATGCAGAATAGATGATCGCATTTGAAGCTGATTAACGCTTAAAAAATTATTGCTCATTTGGGGGCGGCAATTTTTCGAACCGCCCCGGGCGGCAGAACCTCTAGCTACGCCAATGAAAGCAAACCTCAGAAATGGCACATTTAAAATTTTGAACCTTAACTACTGCATTAAAAATATCTCGGGGAAGGTTATTCCATATTCTACGAGTCCGATAAAAATAACTGTATCTACCAAAGGTATTATCGGGGTAATTAATACTTTTCAAGTGCAAGCAATGGTGATTGCGTTTCGGTTTGTTATCAATTGTCAAAACTCAGCAAAATTTAAATCAACAGCACCACAGAATACTTTACACAAAAACACTAAATATTCTGTGGTGCTGTTGATTTAAATTTTGCTGAGTTTAAATCAACAGAGCACCACAGAATATTTAGTGTTTTTGTTTAAAGTATTTTGTGGATATTCAACATATTACACATTCACATTCAAAATATAGAACACGACTTACGCGAGCATTTTTTTTCTGCTTTTTTCGGATAATTATAGCGTTAACAAATCTAATCCTGTGATTTTTGAGATATAACATAATTATCGAATTTCGGTAGGCTCGTGTAGCTCCATCGGTAAACAAAAGTTTACGCGGGCACAGCGAGTGTGTGAGCGACATGTTTGCACGATACCGCGTGGTAGCACAGGCTTGCTATTTGTATGGTATTTACTGCAAAACGTGCTAGCTATAGCGTGATGATGGGTTAGTTATATTGCCTGGAGTGTAGCAGCGATTAGTGTGAAATTTAGTGAAGCTTACGTCGCTTCAAGACGTTTATGCTATGTCCTATATGTGTTATATGTTTGTGCAGTAAAGCTGTGTGCAGTAAACGGTTTATCAGTTAGTACTAGTACTGTATGTACAACCGATCGTTAGCTCCGTTGCTTAGCGAACACGCTATCGGTGCGGTACGTCAAGCTCAAATCTCGGGTCGGTCAAATCGGCACAATGTCGCCAACGGCTCGCCACCGCTGCGACGTTTCTTCGTAGCTGTGTAGCCCAGGTGCTAAGTCGCGGAGATGGGCGCCGCAACTCGTTACACGCTTTGATGTAATCCCGCGAGTATGATGAAGATTCCAAATTTTATTTGATTTACTGTAAGTGCAGTGTTTTTCAATCTTTTTTGCTGACCCCTAAATGTATTCTAACGTAATCTATAGGCCACATTCCTTTTACAGTTCATATTTTGTAAAGACCACTATTAGATAGTCATACTATAGTACAGATACAGTATCTTCAGCTTATTAGGTGCACGGAAATTACGGCCCATTAAAGCACTTTCGCAAACCCTTTAGGGCAGGGTTTCCTAAACTTTCTGTTCATCGGTACTCCTCGGACAATTTGGATTCGTTCGTGTACCCCCCAAATTTTTTTATATTTTTAACTGCTATACTCAACTTGCTCTGATGCACAATTTATTTTCTATAGCAGCTAAGCGAGCCTAATTATTAGGCTACATCCGAACTCATGCAGTCTCAGTTTTTTTCAAGTTTACTCCGTAGGCTTTCTTTTCATTTTTTGCAATTACTATCAGTACAGTAGAGTAGAAGTCCTATCCACAGCCAGGGGTGCAAATCTTTGTTGAACATTGGGGAGATGATTTGGCAAAATTGACCATTTTTCGATATTTGTAAAATTTAATTGCTAGCCTTACCAGTGATCGGTTTAATCCATTCCTTCTGCTCAGATGCGCACCCAAGATTTGGCAAAAGGGAGGAGGGCACGACGTGGGGTCTGGGGGTGAAACCTTTAACCGCCGGAGGCTAAGGGGGTCTGGGGGCGTAGCCCCTAGCCGCCAACAAATTTTTACGATTTTCACATAAAAAGCACTCATTTTAATTCTCTTTTTTATCAAAACAGGGCATGCGGTGAGTGCAGTCACTTTTGGACAACGCAATAATATTTTTGCAACTTATGTCAAAAAAGTAGAAGCTAGGCTAAAATAAGTGAAAGGAGGCTGCAACCATTGTCAGTTCGAGACAAACTGAAAGTAAAGTTTTAGCACCTTATTGCAGGACCAAAAGGGAGGGGGCATGCCACCGTGCTCTCTTCCCTGCGTGCACTTCTGCTGCATGTTACCGTGATTCACTTACTTTTCCTAAACTTTTCAATCACTACATCACGAAATTTTTCTAAATTGTCACAACAATGCACGAATGAAAGTTATTTGTCTGGCATAACAAAAGGCAGTAAATCCTATTCATCGGCAATACTCGCCGTATTATCGAAAAATGCTGCCGACAGAACTGATTTGCGCTACACTATCGGCATAATTAGCACTCATTTGTCTTGGTTGGGTAAACTTACTATACATCGTATGGGGAGTTTTCCACTTCTACGAAAAATATTGGCGGGGGGGATGCTGCCGGATTTCGGGGGGAATGCATCCCCCCACGACTCGCACCTATGTCCAATGCAGTTTCAAATGTAATTAATAAAAGTTATCACACGTGTACGCTTTTCTATTCTTTGAGTTATCACTCTACAAACTCGTCTTATCGCTACAACATCTGCGACGAACTGCGAAAGTAAACTTGGTATTTGCTGTCGTTGTACAGTTGTTAAAGCTTCTACTGGGGCAAAAATGTGACTTCCTTAGGAGTTCTTTAACTTAAGTCTTCAAAGTATTAACATCAGGTAATCAAACATATTTTAAGGCCGATTAGAAGTTATGGAAAGAATATCCTTTCACTTAATCTAATGTACCCCTTGAAAAGTGGAAATGTTGGGGAAGGTAGGGTTATTTCGGACAAAATTTACTTTTGTCACTCTAAAGCAAGATTAAGAATGAGGAATTACCATACAAAATTGTAGATAGCCCTTTGACTTCAATATGAAATCGTTCGTGATTGCAATAGCTCCAAGCATTAAGCCATTACTTACAAAAATGCACGATGGTCTAGTACGTCCGAACTTGCCCCAACAGTGGGGTAGGTCCGGACAAGCAGGGGGTAGTCTTGGACGATAAAAAGAAGGCGAATTTATTACGATGAAAAAGCACTCTGCATCAATTTCCGCTGATAGAAAAAACAGCTCGTTTCAGTTGAATTCACATACACAGGTGTCAAAAGTTTACAACAAAGAATTCAAACGAAATCAACCGAACGAAAGAAAGAGACTATGCATGATCTCAATAGTTTGGTAAAATTAAATTTCTATTGTTCAAAATTCAAGTTGAAAAGCGTAAAAATGGGCGTCGAGAAGACCAAGTAATTTGTGGCACTAGTAATTTGAAAACAACATCTTCACGTGCTAAATTTATTTTCATACTTGATTTAAAATCACTTTCAAATTTGAAAACAATCTCTTCACATGCTATTTCGAATGGTTTGTTATATATCTCCGAATTAACCCCACACTCAGCAAGACTAGCAAATGGCAAACTCTTCCTACACAACTTGATTCTTTTTTAAATTCATATTGCCTGCGTGTTTTTCATATATGCCTGACTAGTATCAATGCTAGACTTCAGCTTAAACTGCAACCACGCTAGCACAAAACCTTACGATTTCGTCTCATCTGATTTTACTTTTTTGTTAAAAATCGTTAATATGAAGTTCAACAAAAAACTACTTGATTTTGCTACCTAACCAATATAGCGATTGAAAGAGAAGATTGTGGTGACAGTTACAGGTCACATGAAGCTGCGAAAATAAGACCGGAAGTGGTTGGTCCGAACTATCCTCATGTCCGAAATAACCCCACCTTCCCCTACCCCTGGGGGTACATGTACCCTAGTTTGGTAACCCCTGCTTTGGGGTATGGGTTCCAAACCGGTGGAGAATTACCCAATAGTGGGGAATTTCGGGTTTTCAGGTGAGGAATTAAACACTCCCTGAAAAATAACATCGTCCTGTTCCAGTTAAAGAAATTTGTGGAATTACACTCCCAACGGAAAAGATTTTTTTTTTGCACAACACCGCTTTTTGCAGTTGAATTTTGATTTAGTTTAAAACAGAGGTGACTGATATTTTTACTGGTATAGAGGACATCTGAAAACGAGTACTTGTTTATTTTTTTTGCTCCTCACCGATTTTAGCGGGCCATGAGCAAAAAAGGGTTGAAAAGCCCTGGTTTAAAACATCTATGTTGTGGGTAATTGAGGGTCAGTCACATCAAAAGTAGGTAATGAAGAAAGGTTGGAAACCGCTGCTTCAGGGGTTTATGGACCCAGAGAACCCCTGAGGTAGTTGATAACGTGAATTGTGATTTCATTGCAAAATTACGGAGCAGTAATGCTCAACATCAGTTAAGATCTATTAATGCAGTAGGCAACAAAAACAGCGATGAAAGTAATTGCAGTCGGTTGGGCTAAGACTGGCACTAAAAGTCTGAATGCGGCTTTAAGTGAGCTTGGATATGAAGTCTACGATTTTTTGGAACATTTTTGGTATCATGGAAAAGAATGGGAAAAAATCTATGATGGCAATGGAAGTGTTGATACCTTCAAAAATATGTACGAAAATGTTGATGTTGTGATGGACACTCCGATCTTTTTGTTTTGGGAAGAAATTTTTTGGGCATTTCCAGAAGCAAAGGTTAGAGTAGTTGAAATTAAGTGAAAACAGAAAAAAGTAACATGTAGAAAACTGCATTCGGCTGTTGTAATATTACTTGTGTAATTTGCTCATCGAGCTAACTTTTATAGCCATGCTGCAAATCGCTCGATGTATTGGGCTATTTAACCATTTCGATATATGGGATATGTGCGAATCGAAATATTTAAGTGACGATGAGTTTGTTTCAAATTTGACCCAGTGATGTCGTTTCAGACTTTCAGCTCTTCTTTATCTCTGAATGCATGGCTCTACTGAGTCTAAGTCTTCCTCTGAGAGCTCGAAAACTATTAGTATTAGCTAAAACTTAAATTATCAGTGACCAACCAAACCACCACTTATAGTATGGCAAAAAAAACGTTATTGGTTTTATCTTATTGTGATTTTATTCATGCATCATAATTTGTGTAGTTTCTTTTAGATTATCTTAACTATTCGTGATGAAGACTCATGGTTTAAAAGCTTTCAAAATCAAATAGATCAATCCAATAAATCAAGAACTGGACCTCTTGGATTTTTATCTCTTTTATTTGTACCAATTGCAAGACGACTTACTCGTCACTTTACAAGACTCGGTAACTTTTGTGCAGCTAGTCAGAATTACTGTATGTTAATGAAACTGTAATAATTCGTTTTGTGACCCAATTAGATACGGTGGGATACTATAAGTTTACATTAAATTTGATTGGCGCCGACTGCTCACCGCATTACACGATATTGGGACAGTTTTTGTCTGTTTCACGCAAATATGGTTGTTTGCGAACAACATAAACAGTCGAACAGAAATTGTTATAAAACGCATTTTAGGTGTGTGAAAAACAGTCAGCGCTTGTGGTGAATGGGCAAAAACTTTGATTTACTGTAACTACGGCTATTCCATTGGCAATTTATTTCTGCGTTACAACTAGCACAATAAATACACAAAACTATAGAAAGTCACCATTGCCGCTCTACAATCCATTCATATTGAGAATTCTAGTTGTAAGCTAACTTAACAGCATTTAAATATACTAAAACATTCGTGAATTGGTGACGTAATTTAACCGTTCACCAAACAGAGAGCTCAATAGCTTACATGATCTGGGCATTAACACAAGACAGTATGTTACTGAGCAATTTTACAGTTATATCGAGCAAAACCCCCAACAGCCCGTTTTGCCCCAAGACTTTGAATAACCAGCTAGAAGTTTTATTCATGATTGTAAAATTTGCATTGCCATTACACAACAAAAAACATCAATAGTTGCAAATACATCAGTAAGGAGATGGCGCTTCTTAACATCTATTGTTTTTGTTAAGGCCTTTTTGCTCAAGGCTATGAATACATATCTGCATGGCATCCATTGCGTTTGAACGAAATGATTGCAAGACAGAAATATCGCCAACATAATACTTACGTGCAATTGGTATGAATGTGGTTTGTATTTTGGTTTAATCATGCAAAAACATACAGGAGCAGATCCACTGTGTGTATGGTATTTTCTTACTCAATTCTGCAAAAAACAATTCATTAATTTGAAGTTTACACCGAAATTGAACATGACAACCTCAAATTAAATATTTTCTGGCGAAAACACTGTTTCGACTTCATAGTTCCTATCACCATCATCTCCGCAACCGTCATTGGGGCAACCTCACAACTAATTTTTTAGTCTTTGGTAGCTTTTTTAGTTTATCAAGAGAAACCTTCTCTCTGTCAAGTCAAAATAGGAGCTTCAAAAAATCGCAGCCACTGAGGTTAGTTTTAAAGATTAAGCAAAATATTCAGCATTGCACTGAGAAGACTGCGAAGTGTGCTTTCGCTCTTTAAGTCAGCAGCTTCTTAAATGTTTGCCAAATGCGATCAGTACTAGCCGTCAATTGAACCCATTGATTCTTAACCAACGCGTCGCTGGTCCAGGTCGCTGGCAGCCCCTGACAAAGCGGCTAGCAAAAACACTGCGTACAAGCACTACAGTTGTATGACCAATCTTCTTTTTTGTTTCAGAAAGTTCCCAAAGACCAGCTTCTAATATTCAATGTTAAAGACGGTTGGGAGCCTCTGTGTAGCTTCTTGGGTAAAGATATCCCTGACAAAAAGTTTCCTCACAAAAATATTGGTGCAAAAGATATAAACCCCAAAGATCAAAACCATCCCGTGGGAAAACAAATTGTTAAAGAATTTGTACTGTTCATAATTGGTTGTGTTGGGGTTGTAGGCTTGGGCATTTATTTCACGTCTAAAGAACAAATATTTTCGGCTGTTAACAAAGTTTTATCTGCATTTGGATTTCTATAAAATGAAACTTGGAATGAAACTCTCCAAATATCTATATACCGTTGTATCTCAACCTTGTTGATAGATCATCTAAGCTGCATTTGCCACTTTTGCGTTATAATTGAATTTCAATTCTTAGATTACACTATCGTTGTGCCACTTTAATTGATTATAAAGCTTCAGCCCCATCTGCCACTGGGGAAAAACTTAGCTGTTACAAACTGTGTCGATGTAAGTATGTAGCAATGTTGAGGGCAGCATTTGGTTATGACTTTATCAGTCTTTATGGTAAAAGGGTTTCGAATAATTTTGGTAATTACAATCACACTAGGCTACTTGTTAACTAAACCAACCCGTCCAATAGTAGTTTCATGGTGCAGTATAACAGAAAAAGAAGAGATGCACATTACCGCGGTATCGGTCCTGTTGTCATGAGAAACTCATGTTTTTCCTGAGCGCAAAGCTTCAGCTTGTTCAGGCTTCGAAATATCCGCCCAGCAATTTAACCATGTTCTCTAAAAACTTATATATTCAGTCCGTATTCGTGCCCATTATGGATATATAAACGTGGTATACACTGGCGTAGCCAGAATTTTGCAAAGGAATTTTTTGAAAATTTGCTTACTGCAATGGCCATTTTAGCGCTTTTTGAACAATTTTTAAGGGAAGTTTGTCATATTTTTGACCCTTAACTTTGAGTGCTTCACCAAATATGATGCATTTTGTTCGCACAGTTTCGATTATGCGTGCTTAAGGCGACTAAAGCATATTGTTAAGAAGAAGTTCGAAATTATGAAAAAGTTTTATTCATGTAAAACATTGTTAATGGCTGGAGGAATTTAGCATACCCACATCCCCCTGGATCCGCCCCAGGTTGTATAATAACAAAAGATGGCCTCAATTTTTAGAGAGATGTTATCAGAAATACCGATGGCAGTTAAGGCACGATTGTTGTAAGGAAGTCAAAGGAATGCTATTTGGTGAAACTGGTAAAGCGATATTCAAATGTTAGCGATTTAGTTCTTTTTTGAGCAACAGTACGTAGATCATTTTTGTTTGAAATCGTTTAGCCTTTTTTCTACGGAAGGTCTGAGAGGCCGAGGGCAGTTGCAAGTACAGGAGCGGCATTGCCCTGCTAATAAAATTGCGTCATTGCTTCAATAAGCATAACGGCAAAGAACAAGATTCAAGAAACAACGCTACGTAATTCTTGTAATTATGACAAAATATCGAGCACTTTGAAATAAACATCAGAAAAAGAAGTAAGTATGACGTCATTTGAGGCTCAATGGGAGGGGGTTGTAACCTCCAACCCACTGGTAGTATATAGACAGTGATGGGCACGATAAACCTTTCTGTAATACAGCGATAACGATTGTCGATAACTTTAAAAAAGCCCTGGGCGATACCGATATTCGATATATCTCAATTTCTTAAAGCGATATCGGTAATCGATAAATTATCGATTAGATAAATTAGATAAATTATCGGTAATCGATAAACTATAAATTATCGGTAATCGATAAATAATCGATAAATTTTTCCGATAAATGTTGCGGTAAATTTTCAATGTGTTTGACGAAGTTTTTTTGTAAGCCAAATTGCAAAAATGTTTTTTTAGATTTTTCCAGAAAACAGAGCAGTTTGCGAACTCTGTTTTTTTTTAATTGCAATAAGACTTATTGGGCACCGCGTATTTCTTCCATAGCTCCAACTCATCAACTCTGAAGTTTGAACACAGTAGGCATAAAGAATCGTTTATCGCGATAATTTATCGGAGATAACTAAATATATTACAAAAGCGATATCGGTAATCGATAAATCAAAACTATTTTGAGCGATAACGACAATCGGTAATAAATTATCGCCGATAACTATCGCCGATAAATTATTACAATAAATGCCCATCTCTGTATATAGACTATATAGCTAATGTAAATGGCTTGTAAAGTGACCTTTATCGCAATCAATACTTCCAAAAAACAAGCTTTAATATTGTTTTATCAGTGCCTTTATTTTTGTTGAGGTCAAGTTTACTTAGTGTAGGTTTGAAATATTTTTGGTTAATTTGACATTGTCCGAAATTACATTCAATTACCGTATAGGCCTACTGAGTTTATACGTTTTGCTTACATTAGTGCAAAGTTCCGCAAATAGGCGTCATATTATTTAGATTGACAGCGCAGACTTTTTCATATTAACCTATTTTTCATTCCCAATAGCCTATCTTACAAAGTTAAGCGACGTTCACGGACAGTTGCAATTAAATTCTACTTGAGTGGGCTGTATCTATGTTACAGTGGCGGCTGGCAAAGAATCTTGGGGGGAGTTGCAAATCTGCAACGAAATGCAACATTATTAGTCTACCAAAAAAGTGCATAGCAATTTTTCCGCCACTTTTGTGAAGCATATTTTACTGTTTTTAAACCCTGCTGCGGCCACTTGCATCAGAATCGCAAGTCGCTTGCCGCCAGTCGCAGGCCTGCAAAAGCATGTAAGCATTGCAAAAATGATATGATTGCTCAAACGCTCATACATTGTTTAAAACGTGGGCCAACTTCTCTAATATTTGTAGTGTAAACATAGGACTACTATTGTACTGTAGTTGGATGTAAAGTATATTTGACTTTGCATTTAGACGTGCGCTTGCCCAGTAGGATATGCTTTAGAGCAAGCGTTCTTAACCGGGGGTAAATTTACCCCCTGGGGGTAAATTTTGTCTACCGAGGGGGTAAATTTTCTGAAGTATGAACTAAAACAAACTTCAATTTTCAGTATTAAAAAGGTGAAAGTGTTGTACTGGGGGTAAATTATACTCTTTTTAATTGGCAAGGGGCAAAGAATACAAAAAAGGTTAGGAACCCCTGTTTTAGAGGCAACTGATTTGAAGTTACGATTTTACTCCCACCTTTAAACTCAAAAGACCTTTGGCCTAGAGTGGACTTGTAAGAGTAAGATAGAAAGTTTAAGACTCCAGCATATCTTAACTAGTAACTACCCTAACTACTGTATTTGTCGCCAATAAAGCGAATCTAATTTTCTTTCAATTTTAATTAGAATTTTCTTTCAATTTTAATCACTAGAAATTGCCAACCTCAGACTGCTTGAGCAATGAGATGTGATTCAGTCTTCTGGATTTTTAGGTGCTTTACCTTATCATTTTTTTAAAAATAGTGCAGAAGCATTGTAATATTTGTGTTGTGTTTTTTAAGCGTCAATAAATACCAAAGATAAAAGATCAGCAAGAAATTGACCCTTGGTGCTGCATGCGCGGAAAAAAGATTAGCAGTACCACTCTATTTCAATGTAAAAGCCGTTTAAGATTACGTACAGTTTCATTACTAAAATTTGGAAAATGTGCATTTCAAAAATTGATTGATTGATTGATCAATTTGATTTCTTCATTTTTATTCTTCTGTCACGAGAAAGTGACGGAGGCGCTGTGCATAGAACGGATCCAGACTCGCGTAGAAGTTGCCGTTGTTTCCGAGTTTTTCACTTGAGTTTTGCTTCTGACTTCTTCAATTTGCTGCTTGTTAGATTCTACCTAGCAGAGATAATTGTCGTGAAGCATCCCATCCAAGGACGCAACAACGAGGCTTGGGTGGGACTGGTTGAACCATCAACCTTGCAATCATGACCGTTGTAAAAACGTCGCTCCGAACCACTCGGCCGTGCTGCCGACTAATAACAATTGAAATACGCGCTTGACTGTTTTATGCAGAAACCATTACTAGTGTTGGCATTCTTAATGACTACTTTTGTAATAAGTCTACTTTCAACGCAAATTTAGAAATAAATGCCCTTTTTGTTTTTAACGGGCAACATCAATTGTTGCTGTTCGAAATCGAATCAAATACGTCACTGCACTACCAACAGCGTTGCCAAATGTCTGCAATTACAAGCTTCTAGTCAATCTATGTGCAACAAAATTTTGCGCTAGCTAACCAAATTCTCGTTGGTTAAGCTCGAAATGTGGGAGTTGCAAATGGGATTAGGGATAACCTCTTCTCTAAGTTTGCATTAGATCCATGGGCGTCCGCAGGGGGGGGCAAGAGGGGTCACTTGCCCCCTGAAAAACCAAAAGAGTTGAAAGAATACGCATGAAAAATGCAAGTTAAGAAACTACACAAAAAGTTGAAAAATACAGATGAGTTTACTACAAAATGAATAAAATATCAAAACATTTCGCAATAATCTGTTTAATTAAAGTAGGGGTGGGCAACTTTCTGGTGATACTGGGCCACAAATTATAAATATAGGCTTCCAGCGGGCCGCAGCTTTTAGAAAAAAGAAACACTTCTTGGCAGGAGCAATACTAAAAAAGGGTCTGTCGCGTGAAAAAGAGGTCTCTGAAATAAAAGATGACTAGAAAAACAAGATCTTCAGCCTGAAAAATAGCATTCAAAGCAGTTAGTATGTTGATTGGGTTTTAACTTGATCGCAAAAAAACAGGTTTCGGAACCAATTGGCTATTAGCACATGCTTTGGCGGGCCGCAGGTTGCCAACCTCTGAATTAAAACATAAAAGAGTTTGTCCAAATGCTGCTGTCTAAATTAGTCCGGCCGTTCAATGAGTGGAAACTCCACCCTTCACACATCATTGAAACTGGTTTTACGTTTAGGCATGCTGTTACCAAGGCCAGTGCTAAGCACGTTAGAAAATATTGGTACAGGTCCCGAGCATCATTTTACGTTGATCAGTACGAGTTATTGCTTGATACTTAATTCATTTTTTGTTCTCTGCATGACTCCATTCGTTTAGGTTACTTTCTTGTCTTTCAAGGCCGTATGCAATAGTACATACTATCGCATTCTATTCAAAGACTAGAAAAGTATCTTTGTATCAAATGCTACTCTTCAGTCAAACCACAATCGGAGAGACTGGTGGAAGATAAGCAGGCGCACACTTCGCATAAGATGAAGAATTCGGTTAAAAGTTTTTGTGCGTCTTTTTTATTGATCTTCAATCTCAAATCTTGGTTATACACGTGGTATTACCCAGAAGCTGCGTGCAACGAGAGGCGAAGACCATCTCCGTAACTTAGCGCGTGAGCAACTTAGCTTCGAACTCCAAAGAAGCGTGGCGAGCCATTGGCGATGGCCGTGAACAGCACTGTATTCGATTTGACAGGTCGGATATCGAACCCCAGATCTCTGACTTTGAAAGCAATATCGTTATTGCTACACCAATCAGCCGATTACCAATCCGTCATGCGGACGTACGTATACTAGCAAATTCACGCGGCAACAGCAACATGTCCAATTTTACTTTTTGCATCTTGTATAGAAAAATTCTGGTTTTTGCCTATATACCGAGTATCGTATCTTGTAAAACAAATTTGGACTTGTTGCTGATGTGCTACTGGTACGCCTTGATGGCAGAAACTGCGCTGCCGGTACATTGCGATAAAAAAATTGAGCAGCACTAATTTATAGGCCGTAGCTATAAGTTTGATTTTTAGAGCTCAAACTACTTTTTATTTTGACATTTTGGATCAGAACGTTGCTATATCGGTGCGGGAAGTCTGGGGTTTGATTCCCGGATTGGTCAAATCGGACATAGTACCGCTTACGGCTCACCACCGTTGCGACGTTTCCTCGAAGGTTAAGCAGCGGAGACAGGCCCCGCCACTCGTTACACACTTTGGCGTAATAGCGCAAGTATAGTGAAGATTTGATTGTTTTGAAATGTAAGCATCAAACCAACCACATATACTGTAACAAGACCTAAGAAAACAATGCAAAAAGAAAGTTGTTTTAACAGACTGTCAAGCCTAGTGGCACATAAATTGATTTATGTCCGCATAATGCGCAATAACATGAAAGAAGAGTTCTGCACGTGCGGCATCGGCCGATGCCGGGCGTATGGTCAGTTGGTCATTCTATCGCTGACACTTACCTGACTATAGCTTTCACTAAGATGGCCATCTCAAGAATGTTTTTGCCCCCCCCCTGCATTTTTTCTGCGGACGCCCATGATTAGATCTACTATATCATACTATGTTAGATCTAATGCAAACATAAAGTTTACTCAGGCATTGAGAGTGTATAAGCGACTTCACTTGCACGTTTCCGCGTTTTGTCATTTGTAATGTACCGTGAAAGTTACAGCGCATGTAGAGTTATGCAGTTTGGAGTGTAGCTGGGAGTGATAGCAGCAGTATAAACACAAACCAATGCAGTTCATGATGTTTCTCAGGCTTATGCAGCAAAGTCGTATTTGGTGAGTGTTGGATTTACTTAAAATAAGTGTAAGGTTGCCTGAATTATACACTGGTGCTCGAGCTCTGCGCCGTGCCATTTGCAAGTTTTTGCCTTGATGTTTGAACGGTGTTGACTTATGTTTTATGATAGATATAGACAACGAATCTTTTAGAACTTTGATTCGCACAAATTAACAGAAAAGCAGCTTGGCTTCGTCCATTAAAACGTTGAAGTTGTCACACATTGCACCGACTATCAGATTTCCACACTGAAAATAGCGATTTTCAAATGCGAATCTTACCATTTTAAATTTCGGTATGAATGGAATAGCAAAAGCATTGAAGGAGTTACCTAGCTAATATGCTGATCTGACTCCAGCAAACTGAATAAGTGATGAAAATAATTGCTGTTGGTTGGTCCAAGACTGGTACCAAAAGTCGAAATGCAGCTTTAACTGAGCTTGGATATGAAGTCTATGATTACTTGGAACATTTTTGGTATCATGGAAAAGAATCGGAAAAAAATCTATGATGGCATTGGAAGTGTTGACACTTTCAAAAAAATGTACGAAAATGTTGATGTTGTGATCGATACTACGATCTTTTTGTTTTGGGAAGAAATTTTTGGGGCATTTTTGGAAGCGAAGGTAACTTGGCGACAGTAGTCAAAATTAGGTACTTCCGCATAGAAACAGAATAAAAATCTACAAAAAATTTGTATTCGGATATTAGCCTTAAATGACTGTCGATCATATCTGCATGCTCCGACGAGACTTGAAAGATCGAAACTGTGTACATAAAAGGATGAATGGTTTAACATAAATTTAAGTTCCAGCCACTTTTTTGAATGATCTCATTTCGCAATGATGCATAAGATGCAAGATACTTGCATAGGCGATACAAGCATAGCATGTCTAGACTATTGAGTTCCTCTAATGCAGTAGGTACCGCAGATCGCCATCATCGAATCATCGGCCTATCTCTATAGCTAGATATAACTTACAGTTTGTGTTGTTATTTAGATTATCTTGACGGTCCGTGATGAAGACTCATGGCTTAAAAGCTTACAAAATCAAGTAGCTCATTCCAACAGATTAGGAACTGGACTAATAGGATTTGTATCTCTTCTATTTATACCTGGGGTAAGTAAGCTTTTCACACGAAGGGCCAGATTTGGAGAAACTGTTGAAGCCGCGGGCCGCATGCTGATTGAAAAACAAGGTGAAGAACTTTTTTTTGGAGATCACGGTCCACATGCGAATGTGATCTCCGAAATAGAAGGTTTTCACCTCGTTTTTATTCCAATTTTGTACCGTTGAGGCTTATTTTTTTGAAAATCACTGCCATCCATGATCTCTAAAGGAAAAAAAGGTCTTCCGCTCAATTCACGGTGGGAGTTTAAGTTTGCGTAAGTGCCGGCGGGCCAGAATAAACGGACCGACGGGCCACATTTGGCCCGCGGGCCGTAGTTTGCCCAAGTCTGATTCATACCAATCGTCCGACAATTAATGAAACGAGTAGGCCTACAGTGAAAATTTGATTTGATTTTTTTTTTTTAAATTTTAATTGAAGCCATGATTACTGCAGATACACTGTATTTAAGGAAATTCCTACTTACTAATTGCTTCACTACAGCATCAATTACAAAAATGCAGTTTGAACAAAACACATCGGAAAAGTTGTAATATCGGTATTGTTGCATTGCATCGTAATAAAAGTTTCTCGAAATTAAATTAGAAAGTTGGACAGAACCGAAAAAAAAAACATGACAGCAATATCGGCAAGTTTCGAACAAACAAAAGTCGGTTTGTCTCAAAAAAGAAAAGTACCGGTAGCACTTTTTCTGCAATCGTCAATCATAACGTCAAGCGCAGCTCACCAGAAAAGGTTGACTCGGTATTATTGCATCACAATGAAGGTTTTTCAAGATTAAGCAAGTTGGATACCACAGAAAAGCATGATAATTGATAGCAATTTCGGCGATATCTATATGAAAAAAGGTGGATCGTTTCAAAAAAAGAGGTTTTCATTTTTTTCAATCGTCAATGGAACCCCCCCACCATGCGTACGCCACTGATGATAACCAAAACCGAGTCGGTTTGACCTCCTTCAGGGCACTTCACAGGTATAAACCCCAAAAAACCAAAGCCATCTCTGGGAAAACAAATGGCTAAAGAATTTGCGCTTATCGTAGTTGGTTGTGTTGCAGCACTGGGCTTAAGCATTTATTTCATGCTGCAATGCTACATGTCCCTCTTGCCTGTGTTTAAGTTTGTGTTTTTGGCATTCATAAGACTCCTTTCAATAGAAATTATTTTGCCTCAAACAATTAATGAATAATTGAAAGCTTTACTAACCTAGGCAACCCCAAACAGAGTACAACTCTATCATTGAAATATCTTGTGTCACTTTGGATAGGTCTCAACTACCTTAATTTTCAATTTGTATTGAATCTTTGGAATTTTGTTGTTACTGAATATAAGGCTATAGTTTATCAAAGTCAAGTTTGTTTGCTTTGTTATCGTTTAGCTTGCTGTTGTTGGCATCATTTTTGTACTAACAGTTGTTATGAGTTGTTTCATTGATAGCTTACGCGCCAAAAGCAAGTCTAGAATTTGAGCACAGTAGGCTACATTGACAGCACAGACTTTTTCAATTTAATTTACTTGTTACAGCCGATAACTTTTGTTAAGTTTCTTTATTGGTAAATTAAAAAGAATGGAAATAACGTGAACGTCCATACAGTCTGACTGAAACTTAAGAATGACCAGAAACACGAGGGCGGTTTTCGATAACATTTCGCAATTCAGTTGGCTCTAAGGTACAAAGAACGCTAATTACATGACAGCACAAAAACGGTAATTGCGCAAGTCAACAGATAGCACGTGGGACTCAGTAACTTAAATATACAACATTCCTCCCCACTAATGAACATAAACATTTAATCACAATTTATAGGTACGCTGATGGGTCATAACGCACAGGTGGCCGCCTTTCTCGCAAAGGATATCGACGAGTTTGTTCTACTGGAGTTATTTCAGCATCAGTGTCTCTACTTTGCTCGCCGGTGTTTTGTTTCTCGAAAGATAATTGAGAAAAATCCCACGGTTCATCCGAGTCAATCGACTCACCACCCTGCGGCATAGGAATAATTTGATTTATATGTCGCTTCCACAATACATTGGGACGAATTCGTACATTATACATCAAAGGACCCAAAACAGATTCAATAGTGCCAACCACCCACTTATTTCCATTAAGTCGGTGATCCAAAGTGGCCACCTTTTGCTTTACTTCTAGTGTTGGTGGTACTCTACCCTTATCTTTCTCGATTGGTTTTAAAATTTTTTTTTCGCCCCCTCTTCAACTTTGGGATGAATTAAATCTAAACGACTGCGAAGAGCTCGCTTTAAAAATATCGCGGGTGATTCATTAAGCAATGCATGTGGTGCGTTACGGTAAGCCAAAAGAAATCTCGGCAATTTTAATTTCAATGACCCAGTTTCACTCTTCGCAGCAGTCGGCGCATTTTTCATGGTTTGAACAAACCGTTCAGCTTGCCCATTGCTTGTAGGAAATATGGCGCAGTGGTTAAATGAGCTATACCATTACTTCTCAAAAAAAATGCGAATTCTTCCGATTTAAATTGTGGTCCATTGTCTGATACTATTTGTTCAGGGAAGCCCCAACGCGAAAAAAGTACCCGCAGCTCATCTATCGTTCCTACAGTTGTTGTGGAATTCATTACCACCACTTCAGGCCATTTTGAAAACGCATCTATCACAATCAAAAACATGGATAGCATGAAAGGTCCTTCACAATCAACATGTATGCGCTGCCAAGGTCGTTCAGCCAATTGCCACGGGTGCAACACAACCGCGGAAGGTCTGCTGCGCGTTTGTAAACATCCATCGCAGTTTCTAGCAAGGTTTTCGATATCTCGATCAATACAAGGCCACCATACGTAACTACGAGTAACGTTTTTCATTTTCACGATACCAACATGTCCTTGATGCAACTCATCAAGCAAAATTGACCTTAATGTTTCAGGAATAATCACCCTTGGCCCCCAAACTAAACACCCTTGACAAACTGATAACTCACTGCGTTTTTGATAGAAATGCTTCACCTCGTTATCTATTATCCAATTACCTCTAAAGACCGAAGCGAGCACACGCGACAAAATTTTGTCTCTTCGAGATTCTTTGCTTATCGTACTCGCTGTTACAGGAAGTTTTTCAAATGGTTCACAATAAAAACAATCTGCATAGTCATCATCAGTTTCTGCTTCGCTAGAGGAAGTCGCGACAAACTATCCGCATTAGCATGCTTTTTGGTATTACGATACTCAATAGTGTAATTATGAGCTACAAAAGCAAAGCGTATCTTTGCAAACGCGCAGCGGTCATAACCGGTACGCCTTTTTGTGGGTGCAAAATTGCGGTTCATGATCAGTCACAATTGTAAAACGTCGACCAAAAATGTAATTATGAAATTTTCGAACTGCCCACACACTAGCAAGCGCTTCCTTATCAATTTGAGCGTAATTTTTTTCCGCATTTGACAATGACCTTGATGCAAAAGCGATAGGTTTTTCTATTACCTGTGGGAAAACGTGTGACAAAACCGCACCAAGTCCGTAGAAAGACGCTTCACAAGCTAATTTCAGAGGTACACCAGGGTCATAATGGGTCAACACTTGTTCTGAAGCGATACAAGAACGGACATCATCAAACGCTTTTTCACAATCACTCGACCATTCCCAAACAACGTTTTTCTCCAGAAGACGTCTCAAAGGGTTTATTACATTTGACAAATTAGGTAAAAACTTGTGATAATAATTCACCAACCCAAGAAATGATCGAAGCTGAGACACATTTTCAGGTATTGCGCATTTTAATTCTGCTTCAATTTTGTCTGATGACTTATGTAATCCATGCTCGTCAATAATATGCCCCAAAAAACCAATTTTATCTTTCAAAAATTCACGGTTCTGTCGATTTAACCGTAACCCGTGCAGTTTTAACCAATTCAACACAGCTCGTAAATTGCACAAATGTTTGTCCCTAGTAGCACCCGTAACTATCATATCATCCAACATACAATGGCAACCCTTTAAACCTTGCAAGACTTGATCCATTGCACGCTGCCACAACGCCGGGGCTGATGCCACCCCAAAAACCAAACGGTTATAACGAAATAACCCTTTATAGGTATTGATTGTTAACAAACGCTTTGATTCATCAGACATAACCATTTGAAAATAAGCGTCCTTCAAATCCAGCTTAGAAAAGCGCTTACCCCCAGCAAGTGACGCAAAAATACCTTCAACTTTAGGCAAAGGATACTGCTCAACGTTTAACTCCGGATTTAACGTTACTTCTAAAATCTCCACACAACCGTACCGAACCATTCTTTTTAAATACAGGTACTACTGGTGTGGCCCATTCTGACCACGAAACCGGCTCCACGATGCCCATCTCTTGCAAACGCACAAGCTGCGCTTCCACTTTTGCCTTCATAGCGTAAGGAAGAGATCGTGCTTTACAAAAAACCGGCTTCGCATCATTTTTGAGACACAATTTCCCCGTGATATTGTTTAATTTTCCCACTGCATTTTCGAAAACAGCCTCATATTGGTTTAGCAACTTGCTTAAAGCATTATCATGCATCTCGGCATTTAAATTAAAAACATTAAGCACGTCATTCTGATTATACAAAGAACAAAGCCAATCCCGACCAAACAACGGGGGTGCTTTTACGTCAACCACGTGTAACTTATGTAAGTTTTAAAGTTTGGTTATTTAAACACACTTTAACAATAGCATAACCCAGCGATTTCAGTTTTTCAGCGGAAAAGGTTTTCATCACAGTAGTAGTTTTAGTTAATTTTTCACCCACGAAAAGTTTCTGAAAGTCCTCTTTTGACATTATTGTTAAAGCCGATCCAGTGTCCAATTGCATCGCAACTTTTTCCCCGTTAACCACAGGTTTGATCCAAATAAGCCCCGTTTCCGAAACCGTCACAGTGTTAATAACAGCAGTGTCTTCATTACCTTCATTCATGGCATATGCGGAAGAATGCGCTTCTACTCGGCTGAAACCTGCTGCGTCAACTTTCTTCCTACAAACTCTCGCACTGTGACCAACTTTCAGACATCGAAAACATTCTACGTTCTTGAAATTACAGTTTGCTGCCAAATGACCTTGCTTGCCGCAGCAAAAACAGCACTGCTTCCTTTTCAACGTTTTAAACGATGTGATCTCATCCAGTTTATTAACTACACTCGCAGGTCCCATAGATATTTTTTTACTTCTGAGTCTGCTTTTTCCATTGCTTCCGCCAATTTCACGGCCAATTTGGGGGGTGGGATCGGGGGGTTGGAGTTGGGGGGTGGAGTCAGGGGGGGTTGGGGTCGGGAGATTGGGGTCGGAGGGTTGGGGTCGGGGGGTGGAGTTGGAGGGTGGAGTCGGAGGGATTGAGGTTGGGGCGGGTGGAGGGGGTGGGGTCGGGGGGTTGGAGTTGGTTTGAAATTACCTTAAAAGTCTTGTAGTTGATTTACAAGTACCAACTACCTTGTAGTTGGTTTAAAAGGACTTTGTAGTTGGTTTAAAAGTACCTTGTAGTTCCTTGTGCTGTTTTCAAGTACTTTGTAGTTGGTTTAAAAGTACCTCGTAGTTCCTTGTAGTGTTTTCAACTATTTTGTAGTAGCTGTAAAAGTACCTGGTAGTTCCTTGTAGTGT
Organism: Trididemnum miniatum; assembly: GCA_964006365.1. Classification (NCBI taxonomy): domain Eukaryota; kingdom Metazoa; phylum Chordata; class Ascidiacea; order Aplousobranchia; family Didemnidae; genus Trididemnum; species Trididemnum miniatum. The sequence continues at coordinate 9,733,488 of OZ023251.1, read as the reverse complement.
TTTCAACCAACTTGTAGTTGGTTTAAAAATACCTTGTAGTTTCTTGTAGTGTTTTTAACTACCTTGTAGTAGCTATAAAAGTACCTTGTAGTTCCTTGTAGTGTTTTCAAGCATTTTGTAGGTTTAAAAGTAACTTGTAGTGTTTTCAACCACCTTGTACTTGGTTTAAAAGTACCTTGTAGTTCCTTGCAGTGTTTTCAGCTACTTTGTACTCGGTTTAAAAGTACCTTGTAGTTCCTTGTGCTGTTTTCAACTACCTTGTAGTAGCTATAAAAGTACCTTGTAGTGTTTTCAACTACTTTGTAGTTGGTTTAAAAGTACCTTGTAGTCAGTGATGAAGGTCTTAATTCCGGTCGTGGTCTTAAGACCGGTCTTAAGACCATTTTTTTAAGGTCTTGGTCTTGGCCTTGGCCAAGACGGTCTTGGTCTTGGTCTTGACCATTTGCGGTCTTGAGTCTTGCATTTTAGTTAGGTCTTAAGACCGAAAGAAATAAAAAGCATCTAGTAAAAATTTAAGTGATCCTGCACAGCTACAAAACTTTTTGGTAAAAATTTCAATCTCTGATAATTGGCTTTTCAGCGGGAGATACGTGAGGTAGGAAGAAAATTACAGCAGAATGATGGGAGAGGAGCTGCTTGACAGTTTTCTTCAAAGTTTCAAGTATGTGCTATTTATTTACTTTGATATTAGCTTATGAGGTGTGATGTAAAGCAGTCTGTATAACAGAATGCCGCGCCGGCGATGTTATTTGATGTTTATCTTTGTTGGAGGTGCTAATTGCAGCTGTCTACTTTTGGCAGTATAATAAGCTTTTGTCATGGGAAGTTAATCAGGCCAGACTCAGGGAGATCGTTTTCAGTTTTATATTATAAAACAGATCTACTGTAGTAGGTTACAGGTACAGTTAAGAATGCAGACTCAGGACGATGAACTTGAGCCCACTGTATGTCTATCCTTTAGAGTCCGTCCTTTAGACAACAACGACAAGAGCAGTCCAGCTAGGCATGTCAAAGACAACTTTTTTCAAGAGCTTAATTTCGAACCCTAAAGTCAGGCTTCAGAGAGGCATGTGGTGGAAGAGTTCTTAAATGAAGCTGCGTTCCATCGTGAACGCCTTCGCCGGGACATTTTAAAAACTCAAAGGTCTTGGTCTTGAAAAAACTCAAAGGTCTTGGTCTTGACAAAGACGGTCTTGGTCTTGAAAAATTTACAAGGTCTTGGTCTTGTAGGTGATGGTCTTAACTACATCACTGCTTGTAGTTCCTTGTAGTGTTTTCAGCTACTTTGTACTTGGTTTAAAAGTAACTTGTAGTTCCTTGTAGTGTTTTCAACTACCTTGTAGTAGCTATACAAGTACCTTGTAGTTCCTTGTAGTGTTTTCAAGCATTTTGTAGGTTTAAAAGTACCTTGTAGTGTTTTCAACCACCTTGTACTTGGTTTAAAAGTACCTTGTAGTTCCTTGCAGTGTTTTCAGCTACTTTGTACTTGGTTTAAAAGTACCTTGTAGTTCCTTGTGCTGTTTTCAACTACCTTGTAGTAGCTATAAAAGTACCTTGTACTTCCTTGTGGTGTTTTCAACTACCTTGTTGGTTTAAAAGTACCTTGTAGTTTCTTGTAGTGTTTTCAGCTACTTTGTACTTGGTTTAAAAGTACCTTGTAGTTCCTTGTAGTGTTTTCAAGCATTTTGAAGGTTTGAAAGTACCTTGTAGTTTCTTGCGGTGTTTAGTAGGACCCCTCAAAAACCGGTACCTATGTCTTCTCTGCAAAGGAAGGGCATCAAAAAACAGTGCGGTGAACAAAACGAAAAGCTTACCGGATGTGCCATTGAAAAGAGGACTTGACGGAATTCCCCTACCTTTAAATAGTAAACAGGTGGCAGGCAACCCCATAGTAAGTTCGTCATCGCGACTCTATGGTTTTTAGACAAATGCATGAAAATATGTGCAAAAGTTCTTAGATGTCAAAACGTGAATGTTTAAAATGAATCATTCTTGAAGTCATTTACTTCACTGTGTTATCTGGGCTGCATGCACAGACTCCGTGCCTGTCTTGTCCCCCGCTTTTTCACGGGCGAACGGGTTGGACAGAGAGTTTTTTGGCAGGTTTTGGTAACTGGTATAGTTTCAAACCACAAGCAAAAAATTCCTTCTTAGGTATTTATCGCCTTGAGTAAATGTCGGTCAGATCAACTGTACTGATGAGATCTGATAGGTCGTAACAAAGTTCACTGTCTGCAGTTCTGTATACGTACTAAAGCCTTTTGTGATAAAACGCATGGCGACAATACAGTTTCACGATAGGAGTAATCATTTACGCCCCGAAACGTTCATGTGTGTCTCAGTTACGGTACGTAGCTCTCGGTTGGCTTGCTTTGCTGCAAAGTCTGCTTTTTGACACTATGAAAATCAAACTCAAGTGATGGGAAAAAAACTACTGGCAAGAAGTCGAAAGTTTTGGAAAGATGTTCTTGTTTAAGTTAGGCGATGATTCAGTCGTGAAAAGCAAATACTGCTCAGCGAATTTACTAAATCAAAACAAAAATAGCTGACAATTCTTTCTGGCGCGCACAAAATAGATTTAGCGGAGGTTGTTCTTGCAAGATTGTTGGATACAGATTCATTGCCTAAGTGCAAGATTGAGAAAAGCAAGGAGAATCAAAATGGTTGAATTCCAAAGACTCAAGATTTCAACAAGAAGAAAATCGATGAAAAAGATGTTTCTTTCGTTCAATGACAAAATCAAGGCAAACTTGAAATAAAAATTGGCTTCAAGAATAAGTAAAAAAAAATTGATTGTCTGATTTTTGCGCGTACATACTTTGCGCACAAACAAATAATTTTAATCTTTGCAAATGAGAGAATTTGTAATACTGTAAATAAAGTGATTCGTTGTCTCGAAACAGCCTATTTTTGAAATTGCTTGAATTACTTAAGTTACTTAGGTATTATTCAGAAAATTACTCATTGCTTAAATACCCAGCAATTTTCTAAAGCTTTCTTGAACTCAGCACTATTTGTGAACTGCCTGCCGGCAGTGCAAGACCATTCAAGCGGTCACTTACAATTGACTTCCGCAAGTAGGCCTACGTTTGTAGCAATTTTAATTGGCTGAAGGAAAGTCAGCAGTGCATGAGGTCGCTGGTATGGAAAGAAAAATTGGATGGTTTTACCGGCACTGCATACGCGTCTGAAATATAGAGCCAAGCTATTGCCTCACTCCCATACTAACTTCGCTTCACCTTGTAAGCATGTGTTTCGTCCGTAGATCATTTGACAAATTTGTCAACTCCTTGTGAGATTGTTTTGGTCAACCCTTTGTTTTAAGAACATAATGCAAATAATCGATAAGATTTTGTTCGCATTTTTATGGCTTCCCGAAAAGGGAAGCCTTTACTTGGCCATTTCTGCACTTTTTGACACTTCCAGCAGCTGTAGCTGCTAAACTACTGTTCCAATTCAAAAGTGACCTGGAGTTCAAATGTGTGTCCCACCTCGGTCTACACCTTGGTCGCCTTAACTTTCTACGACAGCCCCCCCAGTTTCTAGAAAAAAAATATTTTGTTTCCAAAAAATTATTATTTTTTTTTTCAACGCCAAATTTTGTGCAGCCTAAGGCTTTTGAACCGCTAGTACTTAAAGACTTGAAATTTTCAGGGATGGTAGATCTCATTGGGAACTTGTGCCTAACAACTTTTGGGGGGTGGCGGTCATCACGTTAAAGGTCAAAGATCAAAAAACCAAATTTATCAAAACCTAATACCTTTTGAATGACTTTAGGTAGGACCTTCAAATTTTCACAGTATATGCATATTAATGTGGGGATCAAAAATATGCTCAACAATTTTTGTTTTGTGACGTCACTTAGGGTCAAAGGTCAAATGAACGAATCTCTGCAGTTTTTTGTGCGAACCACTGATGCTAGAGACTTGAAATTGTTAGGGATGATAGATCTCTATGTAAACTTGTGCCTAACAACTTTTGGGGGGTGGCGGTCAACAGGTTAAAGGTCAAATATCAATCAAATGAAATGAGAAGAAAATCAATCAAACGCTAATAACTTGTGAATGGCAACTGGTAGGACCTTCAAGTTTACGGAGCAGATGCATCTCGATGAAGATAAAATAGGACCAACAGTGATTGGTTTTGTGTGACGTAACTTAATTAAGATCAAAGGTCAATTAAGCAAATATATTGTTTGGCTTATAACTAATGATTGAAAACACATAAGAACTTGAAATTTATAGGGTTGGTGTGTCTTGGTATGATCTTGCAGTGTACCAACTATAAACGCTCTATGTCACGTGACTTGGGGTCAAAGATCAAAAAACTGATAAATGTTGCCAATATTGCGCAGTCTAAGGTTTTTAAACCTCTGATGCTAGAGGAGGCTTGAAATGTTCAGGGATGATAGACCTCGACGTAAATTTGTGTCTCACACATTTTGGGGAGTGGCGATCAAGTGTTTTGGGGTCAAAGATCAAAAATAGGAAAATATTCACAAGCTCATAACTTTGGAATGGCAACAGCTAGGACCTTCAAATTATCGGAGGGTATTAACCTCAATGTGGGTGACAATAAGATTAATATAACGAAGGGTTAACCTAGAGCATCTGATTCGGAGTCAAACGTAAAAAACGCGAATTTTCAGGAAACCTCACAAAGTTCAAGCATCTTTTTTTATCCGTTAGAGAGCAGTAGGGAATCATTTTTTTGAGCTATTTTAGCTTACAACTTCGTGAGTGAGCGGTATGAGTTTGTGTTTAAACTGACATTTTAAGCAGCAATAAGGGGCACATAGGAGTTGGCCAAGTGATTGGTGCATTGGACTTTCCTCGCATTGAAACTGTCTTCGCATTGCGGCGAAGAATTTGTTGAATTAATTGCTAGCATAGTCCGCTCTCAGATCATCAGGTTTGTGGTTTTTCGAAATTCGTTGTAATCAGCACTTGTTTGCTTTATTTCAATCACGCCTTATCGGTATGTAATTGGGTAACTGGACAAATTCAAAATTGTTTGGCTGTAACTTGATAAGTGTCAAAGTTTTCGTTGAAGTAGTCACAGCACTTTTATTTAATGCGATCATTTTTTGTTTATCAGTCGCATTACTTTTTAAGTTGCTAGAAAGTTGCCATTAATAAGTATGTATCAAGTTTCAACTTCTAAGTTTCAACTTATCAACAAGTGGTCCCTTATTGAAATCAATTGATTTATCTGCAATGCCTTGAGCGAAGTTTTATGCGAAATATTGCACCTTTAATTTTTGCGCAGATTGTTAAGCACTGTAATTGTTGCTACAAAAGTGAGTTTTATGCAGCGATTTCTTTCCCTTAGAATCGAACACAAGCTCGATGATTTAATTTCATTTTGTGTGAGTGCAGTGGTCCTTGCAGCTGCACAAATCCTTCAAGAATCATCGCGTTTTTTGTTTGAATTTACTGCAAGATTTGCCAGCTTGCTTGAGATGTCATACAAGCAAGATTTTTTTGCTGCAGACTTGTGTAGCATTGCACCGGCCGGTTAGCTCAGTTGCTAAGCGCACGCTATCGGTGCGGGAGATCTGGGCTTCGATTCCCGGGCCGATCAAATCGTCACAGTGTCGCCAACGGCTCGCCACCGTTGCGACGTTTTTTCGGAGCTGTGTAGCCCAGGCGCTGAGCCGCGGAGATGGGCCCCGTTACTCGTTACACGCTTCGGCGTAATAGAGCGAGTATAATGAAGATTTGATTTTTTGTGTAGCAGTATCACTGTACACGTGAAGAAATTTAAGGATAATAGTTTTACTGAGATTTCGATCACTGTATTACAAAAATGTAAAGAGTCGTTACAATAATATTGAGTTTATGGAGCACAGGTTACAGGAATTTAAACTTACTTCATGTGTGATAATGCCCAACCATATTTTGCTACAATTTTATTATTTTTTTCAAGTTGTAATAGCGAAGTCACTCTACTGTTCCCTTAGATGTTTGGGTCCCTAGAAAGCTTGATCTGGAAGCCATAAGCGGGTGCTTGCAGCTGTCATCTAATTTTCATTAGTTTCGCACCTTTATTGTCAGTAAATTCTGCTTCCAATTCATTCTGCTTTTCAATTTTTTGTTTGGGAGAATCTCCAGAAATCTTACCACAAGGGCTCAGTTCTTACCGCACCTCACTGCGGCAAAAAAACACAATATTTCAAAAAGTTCTGGATACGTCTTTGATGCCGTCACCCCCTCCCCCAGTAAAATTTGGTTCCGCCGCTCCTGCTACTCCTCTGACCACCACGAATTTTTGCCTATTAATAAACACAAGCGACAAAGTAAATTCTAGATGATCTATGAAGCCAAAAAAGAGAAGCCAATATTTATCCGTAGGATCTGCATTATATTTTCACATTCAAATTGAAGTTTTCTTAGCTATATGCATTACGCGAAACATAATGGATGGAATGTGTGCTTCTAAAGCGGTAGACTCGGGTTCGACATCGAGTTGTGTCAAACCATTCACTCCAAATTGAATATTCAGCTTCCCAGGTAAAAGTTCAGCATTAAAGAGACAGTGTAAAGAAAACGAAAGTTAGCTTTTTGTGAGATAGGCAACAATGGTATTTCCAAACAAATAAAATAGTAAAAATGTGGCAAGCTATTGTAAGCGAGTTCGTTATGCCGTTTTCGTCGGTTTTTCGGACAATACTGAAAAAGTTTGCAACGAAGTCACTCAAGCGTCGAAGCATGTCTGAGCAAATGTGATAACACAGTTTCACGTTTTATTTTACTCAGCCAATCAGGCAACGGGATTGGCTGATTTTGCTGAACTTTGGAACAGGTAAAATTTAAAACGCGTGACCCAAACTGACCCACGCACTCGTTGACCTGTCTTTTCTTTCGGTCTACTTGATTAACTTTATCTATGACAGCAGATGCTCAATCGTGCTCTCTGTCAGCAATCTTTAATGCGCTCCACTTTCGAAACCTTGTACAATACATGGGTTGCAATAGATACCTTGTTCTGTTGGCTACTTTACTGCGTGAGAATAAAAGTGATAGTAAAAGATAGTGATAACGTGCTCAAAGCATTTAAGCTCACTGGTACTCTTTGAGAAACGTAGGGGATAGTCATCAAAAGATGTGATAAGTTCAATTGAGTACATGTAAGTCAATTAACTCGCCCATTGGGCAAGAGGCCATAGTCTTTTAATAAAGAATGAAAAAGTTGCGGAGCGCCCAAGGCACAAAGTTGGTAAACTATTTATTCTGGAGAGATTCTTCTCAGTTGTCACGAAACCTATGATAGCTAGTCAACATAGCCCTCGAAGCGAGAGTACCGGTACCTACGCTGTATCATGTTTAGCAATCAGGTATAAGCTTACGTAAAGAAACAAAGTAAAGAAACACACAAAAAAAGCGGTACTAATAGTAGCAATGCAAGGTAGCCTATAAAAGTAGCACTTCAAAATCGGTTTCTCTCAAATTGTGAGCCCATCAGAGTGAATGTAGCAATGTAGTTCAAAAGTTGTGACGAAGTGTAAAAATTTGAGAGAGTGTGAAATGAGACAGCAAGACGAGCGGTACACCGTTTCCAAGGGACCGCATTAGTCGTTACCAAGAACGATACAAATTAAAAGGAATACAGCTTCAAAATTTTAAATCGATTTTAAATCTGAAAAAAAAGTAAACTCCGGTTTCTTAGCCTTTATCGACTTGAAATCCCATAAGACATTCTAACGAAACTTCTGGATATTTTTCCAAAAACCTCGTGAATTACAGCCAGTACAAATTGTATCGTATTTGTGTATGCTTTTACGGACCTGTTGGAGATGAAGGATCCCAAGCTATGAACCTCTTTTTAAGCGCAATTGAATTAGCTTCGTCGAGTTAGAAAATGAGGCTTAGAAGTTGCCGTCTTTAGCTTAGATCAGTGGTTTTCAACTTTTTGGTGGAGCAAAACCTTATTGAAGTATTCCAGAGACTAAGAAACCCTATGTGCTACAAACAACTGCCTTATGCAAAAAACATCAGTTGATGATTAAATAAGATTAAAAATGGCCAACTTGTGTTCAGATTTATTTGTAATAAAAATACATATTAAAACTTTGCGTGACGGTGCACCAGTAAAAATTTTCACGATACAATGAAGTAGGCCTTCATGTAGTTCTAATATGGATTGGATTGTCGGATTGAAACATAAAGTAGCGCAATCTTGTACTGCATTGGCGGAGAAGTGGTTGAAAACCACTGGTCTGTTTACACTAAATACGATTTAATCCTACTTGTTGTCGTACGAAAGTTTATCCAATTGTTGACGTAAGCAGTTTACGCTCAGCATTTAGTACGCCGAAAGTTTGAAATTTTTTCAACAGCGCTACTTAAAAAACGCTTTAAAAATCCTGGCCTAAAAGTCGATTCCGAAGCTAAATCTGACATATCATGTACCTGTACGTGATTTGTTAAATTACAGTCATTACCAAAAGTTTAGAGCCACCCAGGCAAAAAACACATTTTTACTTGTATTTCTCAAATGCGTTTTTAATTCTCTTTTTGCTTTCGTTAGCTTTTTTTTTTTTGACTAATGTCGCATGACTCTTACTTTGGCCCCCAAAAGGGGGCTAACTAACCTAGTTCTTGTTGTAGGGTGATTTAAAGAAGAGGTTGAAGGGAATTATCGCTGTCATTCAGAGAGGTATTATGAGTGAAAAAACATCCTTGAGCATTGCTCAGCGGTCAAAAGTTGTTATGCCTTCTTCCAGCGGCGTAGCCACGGGGATGGGGGGTTGGGGGTTACAACCCCCCCATTGAGCCTCAGATGACGTCATACTTAATTTTTTTTCTGATATTTATTTCAAAGTGCTCGATACTTTGTCATTAATAATCTGGTTTTGTAACTGTCATAATAACAAATAGCGTTGTTTCCTGAATCTTGTTCTTTGCCGTTATGCTTAATGAAGCAATGATGCAATTTTATTAACAGGGCAGTGCCGCTCCTGTACATGCAACTGCCCTCGGCCCCTCAGACCTTCCGTAGAAAAAAGGCTAAACGATTTCAAGCAAAAATGATCTACGTACTGCAGCTCCAAAAAGAATTAAATCGCTAACATTTGAATATCGTTTTACCAGTTTCACCAGAAAGCATTCCTTTGACTTCCTTACGACAATCGCGCCTTAACTGCCATCGGTATTTCTGGTTTAACCCTTAAACGCCTATGTGGGTCTCTAGCGACCCGAGCAGACTTTTCTTCTTTCATTTCTCTTTGACTGTTTATCTCTACAGCGTGTGACTACCAATATTCTCCTAGTGTCTAATCTTCTCCCATTTTACATCCACACGTTTAAACTTTTTCTAACCTTAAAAAAGTTATCGAGGTTTTAGAGTAAAAAAACAATAGGGTCGCTAGCGACCCATGTTGGGTAATAGTGTAAGTTTTTAATGGCGAGCTGTTTCGTCGGCAGTAAGTCTTGAGAGTGTCACAAATATAATGTTTATATGCAATGATGAATGTAGCAAAAGAATTCACGTGCTTTTAGAGTAACATTGCAAGTTTTTTTTAAAGCTAAATGGTATTGAATGCAGCAAGAGCCGCAGTTCAATATTAGGTCCTCAGGTTAGTCAGATTTGGAGATGAGTGTTTCAGATGATCAAACCACCGTTGAAAACGAGTATTCTAAAGATAACATTGACCTACCATCATTATAAAAACGTTAGCATAGCTCACACAAGTATGGATGATGACTCATCTGCTGTCGACATCCGTAATGAAATCAGAGTCAGTGTCAGATTATGAGAACTGACAAGTGACAACTGCAAACAATGATTCCATTATAAAAGCAGTAGGGTCGAGAGTGATGGTAAAGACCTAACTGTTAGTAGGACAAACGATCTTTCATCGAAAAGCTTATTTCAACATAAAAATGGTCGTATGAGGTTACCACGCGTTCTCATCATCCAGAATTCGTGGAAAATATCTTAGACAAACCACCGCAAGGCTATATTCGGGGTTGCAAAAACATCCATAATGGAGATATGTTTTTTCTTGTCACTGATGAAGATTGGCTAAGGCAGATTGCAGCTGTCCATCATTTGGAAATTGTGCAAGAAGGGACCTTAGAGCAGTGGGTGCCATCTGATTTGTTGGTTGTGTGTATCTGATTGATGAGCATTAATTTCAACACGAATCTCTTTGTTGGATATCTGTGGTTATTTGGTTCATCAGACAGAGCTTCTTTTTTCAGAATTTTTTTGCCATAATTTGTTTGAGTAAATTATAGTAAACCCACGCTTTGATGGTGATGAAGATTATAAAACTAGAGATAAGTTTGCCGCATTTCTACGAATCAAAGCATCCAGTGCAAATGAAACAACTTCCAAAAGCTGCTAACAAAATTATAGCTACAGAAATGTGGTTACAAAATTACCAATGACTATTCTCGGTCAGCTACATATCAGAGTGGGAACGCAAAAAACGGCGGAGCCACATTTTCACGTCTTCTCTGAATTACCAAAAAGCTGGTTTGTGCACGCAATGCGATGGATATTGAGGTATCAACCATAAATAAGTCACAGCTTTATGCTCCTACTGTGCCGCGTCACTCTTGTGCCATAGCATCATCATTGCCACCGCATAGGCATCCCTAAAAACTGCATTTGTTTCAAGTTTCTTGCTTTTTCTTTTTGGTGATGCAATGACACATAAAATTAATTTTTAGGTCATATTAGTTAGCAGAGTAACCTATTATTGCACGTCTTAACTTCAAATATATTCGCACAATCGAAAAAACATTTCATTGAAATTACTAAAAATTTAATCTGTCTATGCTGAAACATGATCGTTGATGGTTAATGACAGTGAACAGCTGAGCATGCCACGTCTTTACTTATTTCATGAGCATAAATTGGAAAACAAGTACAAATTGCAGCCTACAGCAATGGTTTTTTACTTTTGGGTAGGTAATAGTGATTGGCGAAACACCTGGGCGTTTAAGTGTTAAAACATCTCTCTTAAAATTTGAGGCCATCTTTTGTTATTACACAGCCAGGGGCGGATCCAGGGGGGGGGGGTGTGGTATGCTGCGTATGCATTACCCCACCAGCCATCTTTAACAATGTTTTGGACGAATAAAATTTTTTCATAATTTCGAACCTCTTCATAACAGCATGCCTTTGTCGCCTTAAGAACGCATAATCAAAACTGTGCGAACAAAATGCATCATATTTGATGAAGCACTTAAAGTTAGGGGCTAAAAATATAACAAACTTTCCCAAAAAATCTTTCCCAAAAATTCATCACTTTCCTAAAAAATCGTTCAAAAAGCACTAAAATGACCATTGCAGTATGCATATTTTCAAAAATATTCCGGGGAGCATGCCCCTGGACCCCCCTAATGACGTTTTTGGTACTTAAGTAATTTAAAATTAAATCTGTCGAAAAAAACTGCACTTGAAAAGTGACGAAAATTGGTGCCTCCTCCCTGAAAAAAGTTCTAAATATGCCCCTGACATGAAACATTTTCCAAAGGCTTATTTATGCCCGTTTCCGGGTCTAAACGTTTTTGCATTTAGTTAACATTCAACCTAATTCAAAATTACATCTACCCCACCAAAACTTTCGGGATCCGCTCCTGTATACAACGTATGGTCAAATGTGATGTCATTCTCAAAACCCCCCCTTATTGTAAAATCCTGGCTACGCTAGTGCCTTCTTCACACTTAATGCAGTAACGGATAATCAGTCGCGGAAAACGGAAGCGGAACGGCTGATAACAACTTTTGACCGCTGAACGAAGCTCAAGGTCGCTTTTTTACCCATAATACCTCTCTGAATGATAGCTATATTTCCCTCCAACCTCTTCTTTAAGTCACCCTACAACAAGAACTAGGTCAGTTACCCCCCTTTCGGGGGCCAAAGTAAGAGTCACGCAACATTGATCAATAAAGAAAAAACCTAACGAAAGCAAAAAGAGAATTAAACACGTCCTTGAGAAATACAAGTAAAAATGTGTTTTTGCCTGGGTGGCTCTAAACTTTTGGTAATGACTGTACAAGTTGTGTTGGGATTGTTTTAGTGTTTATTTAGCCAAGCTGATCTGTTGATCTGCTTAAGCTGCAAGATAAAGAGATGAAAATAATCGCGGCGAGTTTTTGCAAGACTGGCACTAAAAGTCTAAATGCGGCTTTAACTGATCTTGGGTACGACGTCTATGATTACTTAGAGCATTTTTGGTATCATGGAAAAGAATGGGAAAAAATCTTGGATGGCAATGGAAGTGTTGATACTTTCAAAAAAATGTACGAAAATGTTGATGTTGTAATGGACACTCCAATTTATTTGTTTTGGGAAGAAATCTTTCGGGCATTTCCGGAAGCGAAGGTAACAGAGGTTTAGTAGTTGAAACTATACGTAAAAACCGAAGACTGAGTTGAAACTCAAGCATAAAAAATTGTACAAACTATATTGTAATCGCTTGCCGCAAGATGCAAGCCGTTTTCGTATGCTGATAAAATCCCCTTTTTTCAATGACTTACCATCGACGATAGGCCTACAGCTATCGGTATCGAGTTACCATCTCCCTGAGTATCGAAAATCGGTATGTTTTTTTATTATTTTCTTCAAACCACGTAATTGCCTCTTGGATTTTTACATTTGCATTATGTGCTGTAGGTAGGTTATACTCGTCATCAATGATAACCTAATTGAGCACCAAACCCACAAAACCAGCTGCACATTTTGATGCGCCCACCTTCCAATTTTTTGCAAATCAGTGTCAGCGTACAGCGCTCATTAGAGTACAGCGCCCATGTGTAGTTGTATATACAGTGATAACAGGAGCGTATTTAGAGGGGACCATTGTGCCATGCCCCCCCTTCCTTTGACTCTGCCTTTTGGTAAAGAAAGAACAAAATTAATAGTGCCAAGTGACTGAAATATGCCAGATTCTTGGTGGTTTCTGTAGCTTATAGCCAGGGGTGGATCCAGGGGGATAGGATAAGGGGTATGCAATATGGATTCTCCCAGCAGCCATTTTTGAAAATGTTTTTGATGTATACAATTTTTCAATAATTTTGTCATAAGCCTTACGCCTATAGCACGCTTAATTGAAAATGTGCGAGCCAAATGCATCATATTTGGCAAAGCACTCAGAATTAGGGTCAAAAACTTTAAACAAAATTTGCCCGAAAATTGTTCAAAAAGCACCAAAATAACCATTACAGCAAGTAAATTTTTTAACATTTTCCGAGGGAGCATGCCCCCAGAACCCCCAAAAGCTTTTCCTGTTTCTCAATCAGCTTAAAATTAGTTCTGCCGAAAAACAAACACTTGAAAAAATGTGGAAATTATGCCCACCCCTTTTTTTCAATTTCTCGTTACGCCACTGAGTAATAATAATATTCAGTGCGCTTACTTTAGATTATCTTGATGGTTCGAGATGAAGACGCATGGCTTAAAAGCTGGCAAAACCAAATTACTCTTTTCAATGAAATTAGAACTGGACCGTTGGGAATTTTTTCTGCTCTATGTTCACCAACTGCAAGGCGAATTTATCGATATGTTTCTCGATTTGGTATGTTCTGTGTATTCGTCAGTTGAAGTGTTGCACTTCGTTTGGTGTTAAGCTACTCATGTTAAATTTTAGTTTAATTGACTGTTAAATTTTGAAGAAACTGTTTACGGTACTTGCGACAGTTTTATTAATATTTTATATCAATATTCAGGGGCGGGTTGATGCTTTTTTTTGGGGGGGTGGGGCTTGGAAGAAAAAGTGCTAGCAGATTTGGAAGCTGGGGCGTATTTAGAAGGGGGAGCATTTTGCCAGCCCCTTTTTTGACTTTTCAGTATTTCCTTCTCTCCATAAAAAAAAAGGAACAAACGTTGCTAAGTGACTGAAATATACCAGGTTTTTGCAGTTTATACCCCCTCACCCCTTTTAATATTTCCTGCTGCCTCACTGTCTGAAAATATCTAAGCACTTATGCATTATTACATACACCCAAAAATTAAGAGGATGTTTGAGTTCCCTAGTAACGCAAATATAGGCATTTACACCTTTGCCTTGTGTACTAATGAATACCAATTTTGCTTAAAATCAGCTGCTTTAGTCGTATTTCTTTTATAAGCAAAATTAATTACCTTGTCTTCGCGTTACAAATAGACTTTACGTTTTTATAAAAGTGGTTATAACGATACCATAATTTGTAAACGATTGATGGTATATTGCTTCTTTACATTTAAATTCCTATTTTAGTAGTAGCCTAAGCAAAACTACAGTCAAGATTTATTAAATATCGAAAAATATTTACAGATTGGAAACGAACCTAATTTTGACAAGTTATTTTTACGTCATGACTAAATTAATATGTATAGTTCTGCATGCGCAAAACAAAAATACTGCACAACGAAAAATTACCGATACATTACCGCAATAAAGCGACAGATTTAACCCCACGAAAATGATTATTTTAAGGTCTTTTCGCTAATGGCGTTGAAACAGTGTCTGTTTGGCATCCATACCGCTTGAACGAAATGATTGCAAGACAGAAGTATCGTCAACATAATGCTTATGTGCAAATGGTATGTATGTTAGGTCGCCATCGGTAATGGAACCGGGTTTGTATCTTCTTTCAATCCGTGAACTAGCTTGAGTTAATCTTTTTTGCTAAACAAATGTGCTTAAGTTGCAACTCACTTGACCATTTGAGCTACAGTGCATTGAGGTATATCTAAACTGAGCTTGCAGCGCTTGAGGCTGCAGCCGCCCGACGGTATTGTCGAATTCGATGGGCTTTAACCCTGAAGCGAACCCACGTAAGAAGGTCTGTTTGTTACTAACGTGTGCTGCAGCGCAGGCTATGTTGCTGACCAGCCGCTTATAGCGAAAAAAAATACGGCTAATAGAATGAAAACGCACTTGTTATATTACCCGTCTTCACTTTTGTTTCAGAAAGCTCCCAAAGACAAACTTCTTATATTCAATGTTAAAGATGGTTGGGAACCTTTGTGTAACTTCTTGGGTAAAGCTATCCCGGACAAAAAGTTTCCTCATAAAAATATTGGCGGAAAAGATGTAAACCCAAGAGATCAAAACCACCCAGTGGGAAAACAAATGACAAAAGAATTAGCGCTGATCGTAGTCGGCTGTGTTGCAGCACTGGGCTTAGGCATTTATTTCGTGCTGCATGTCCCTCTTGCATGTGTTTAAGCATGATTGTGTTTTTAGCGTTCCTACGACTTATTTCAGTAGAAGTTATTTTGTCTTGAACAATTACTAAATATAGGCCTACTTCGTTAAAACCAAGTTTATTTGCTTTGTTTTCATTAAATTTGCTGTTGTTAGCATTTGTACTGACAGTATTTGTAAGTTGTTTTATTAAATAATTTGGGAAACAACACATTGGCAGCACAGACTTTTTCAATTTAAGGTACTTTTATTGCCGATAGCTATTCTCAAAAAGTCTTAAGCCATATGACAGGGGTGGGCACTGGGCAACTTCTATCGTTAGCGGGCTAGATGTGGAAAGATGAAGCCCTTACCGGGCCGGATTAGCACACGAATAGTATTCAACATCTTACATATTTATTCGCTAATGCAAGAACTAAAATAATAAATCTTGCAAGTAAACATTAGGTGAATTTATCATTTTGCGGTAATGCGTACTAACTGTACGCTACTTCAATAGCAACTGCAGTCAATGACACATTTGAGTTGGTCGAGTGATTGGTGCATTGGGTTACGGAACTGGTTTCGCGTGGTCAATTCTCAGTTGGGACATCTTCCATGATGCATACACTTTGATCACTCATATAAAAACCTAAGTTGCATTTATGTGGGGAATAATAAAAACAAGAGAGAGACATTTGTGGTCGATTACAGTTGTCAACAAGTTGCTTGATCTCTGGCAAGTGACAAAAGCAATTGTTGTAATTTTACGAGCGCACTCAGGTAATTGCTTGTTCACTAAGGCGATTGTTTGTTTCACAAGTTCGCACCGACAGTTTGGTGAGGGCATGGCGATCGGCAATTGTCAGAAATGAGACCTCGGGCCGGGGCTGGATTTACCAGTGGCCTAAACAGGCTGAAGCCTAGCGCCTCGGAGAAAATGAGGGGCCTCATCAAGAAGACCTTTTTTTTTTGCTCTCCACCGATATTTTCAGTGAAAACAGGACATCTGAGAAGGTGAAGACCTTTTTTTTTGCTTTTCCAATCAGTGTGATCAAATTGTCTAGGGTCTCGCATTGTTTAAATCCGGCCCTCCCTCTGGCGACATTACAGGGTAAGATAGGATACAGACAGCGGACCGGTCAAAATCCTTTCACGGGCCGGACCCATTCTACGGGCGGTATACTGCCCATACCTGCCATACGACCATCAGTTTTCAACAATGTCTATCAGACAACCGAGTGATATAACGTTTGCCTCTGCAGCGGTAAACCCGCGTCCAATGCCGGACCAGGTTACACCAAAGACTCAAAAACTGGCGTTTATAGCTTCCCTGCAAACAACGAGCATAAAATAACAGTGCAGAGAACAAAACGAAAAGTTCACCGGATGTGCCATTGGAAAGAGGACTTGACGAAATTCCCCTACCTTCAAGTAGTGAACAGGTGGTGGCAAGTAAAATTGAATCAATTGAGTCGTATTTGTCGCAGAAATCTTCGAGGTTTAGGAATAATCCTTTGGAAGAGTTAACGAAGAGGAATTTCACGATAGATTTCGTTTGAGTACAAACTCAACGATACTTGAATAAAGTTTGATCACCTCCAGTCTGCGATTTCATTCTGAAAGGAACAATCGCGTGCCGCAGTTTTGCAATTGCTAACTGCCTTACGCTTCTTCGCCACCAGGAGTTTCCAGAATACCGATGGCTACTAAATTGGGATACATCACACAACAGTTCGTCGCACAATCCACAAAATTTCAAAAGCAATTTCGGAACGAACGCGAGATTTTATTTACTTTTCATCAAAAGTAAGTCTTGTAAATATTAAGCAAAACTTCTTTCACATCGCAGGTTTTCCAAATGTCGTAGGAACTGGCGGCGGAGCCCCCAGACGCCAACAGATTTTTATGGTTTTCATACAAAAAACACTCATTTTAGCTCACTTTTTTATCAACAAAGGACACACCGGTGCCTGCAGTGAATGCAATCACTATAGACATTTTAGTAGCCTCTACTGTGTGTCTAAGAGCAGAAGCTTGGCTAAAATAAATGAAGGAGACTGCAATCATTATTAAAATAATTGTCTTTGTAGACTAAAAGTTAGGTTCTTGCAGCTTCAATTACGATTAATTTGGAAGATTTATGCCCTACACTCAAACCAAACTGCTGTAAAATATCTCTGCTCTCTGAGATAGGTATATGCAATGTATGCATATTGTCATTTTTTGCTTGCTACAGTATACAGTATATCTACGCAAAATCTCGGCAAAATTCCATGGTACCTGGGTGATAACGTTTGACCAATTGGCGCATTTAATTGGATGACGGGTATATGTGTTTTTGATCCACAAAAACCCCAGGGTTAGGAGGCATGGTACCGTGTCCCCCCCACACACTGCTTGCGCCTATGCCCAATCAAAAAAATTAGCATGGCCATTTGTGCAAAATGCATGACCATGTAAAAGCCCGGTAATTGCCAAACGATCGATTGCTGGCTAATATAGCCTAATTGTGATTGCGATTAGTTCATGATAGCTCGCAGTTTTCTGGTATTATATCTGACTGGCGCGCGAGGTGACGACCAAGACGTAGGTCTCGATTTCAACAAGAAAAAGCTGCAGCCAAATTTTTTCGCTCAGCTCAATATCTGTGGATCAAAACCTAAGAAAGCTGAGCAATTTACCCGAAACTTGTTCAACTTGGTAAGCGAACTTTTTGTTAAAATTAAAAGTTAAGGCTAGTTTACATTTACGCAGCAGCTATCCCAGAGCGACACACGATTGGTGTAGTAAAAATTTTTCAAACAAGGGCAATCAACGAGGAAAAATATACGATATTTACTTCAAAAATTTTATGCGATAGTGCATTGAGTAAGAAGCTAAAATTGAAAACAATGTTCAGTATAAAAATTTCAATTAGCAAGTGAGAGTTTTGGGTTCAACAGAAATCTTGGACTAGGTGCTTGCATCGACAACACCCTACTAGCACCCTTGATACCTTTAACTTTCTTACCAAATTAGCCGACCAGACTACAAAAAACCATAAGCCTACCATGATCGAAGCAGAGGCGTCGTGTCATTGTGACCCGTAGGAACCCGAGTCTTCCAAATTTTTTGATTTGTTATTTTTTATACCGTAATTTAAAGAGTTAAAAATAAAAAAAACAAAAAATTTAGCCAGTGTGTCATTTCGTTTTCATCCTTCAAACTAACGGCCTACCCCCTCTTTCTTAGCCTATTAAAATTCCATTTTCGTTTGTCTAACACCATAATAGTGACTGCACTCAATGCAGGTACCAGATGTTCTTTTTCGATAAGCGTATAGACATACTAAAACGAGTGTTTTTTATGTGAAAACAGTATAAAACCGATGGCGGCTGGGGGCTACGCCAGAGTCTAAGGGGATCTAGCAGCTGGTAGCTACGCCCCCAGACGTCCTTAGCCTCTGGCAGCTAGCTATGTCTAACCGCCCAGCTATGTACCCCTTTGTTCAATTGTGAGTGCCCAACTGATTGCGCATAATGTCCATAATTAAGAAGCGGTCGAGGCCGTCAAATTAAATTTCGATTTCTTATCCAAAATTTGGAGTATTACGACATAATTTGGTATTTCTTCTGTTCTTTCTTTTTTTTTTTTTTTCGTAGTGTTACACAATGCTAAATATACGGCTTTTACAAAGGTTCTGACTTGTGAATTTGTGATCAGTAACTGTTAAAGTTGTTACTCGGGCCCCTCCGAATTTTCTGGTTGCACGGCATTTCTGGATCGAAGCAAACTTAACCAACAAAGTCAGATGCTCTACTGGCACTTGAGGCAGGTTCATAGCAGTTCCTTTGTCAACTGATCGTTTTCGGTGATTCGATAGCAAAGCGAGTCCGCGTAACCTGTGGTTTTTGATACCTTGTTCTCGCATTGTGGTCTTTGATACGTTTAAAGCAAATTAAAGTTTTTTGTCTGTTGAATCCCGCTACTATTGACGAAATTACCATTAGGCTACCGGTACTTGTAAGTTTTTCACAGCTTTTTCATCTACTGTCGTTTATACAATTAAGGGGCCGCCCCCCTGGTTGCGCTTATGTCGGGACTCGGGATCCTGCTGGTTGTACCAAGTTCGTCCTTAAGCTCAAACACACTTACAAAAGAATGAAACAGAATTTAAATTTCGAAACCAAATCGCAAGGAAAACACAAAAACTTAAAAATTCAGATAAAGAAGGAAACGAAAAAGAACAAGTGTTGCAACCATAAAATAAAGTTGACAAAATCACAGCATTTTAGAAGTGCAACAAAAAACGATAAGGTAAGTTGAAAGAACGAATTCTGAAAAAATTTATGCCTCCAAGCTTGCTGATTGCAACTATACTTCCCGCATCCCGCACTTGTCGCTTTAAAACGCTAAGTTTCATTTCAGCTTCATGTGGTTAGCTCGACATTCAAGCCCTTGCTTCATCACTTCAATTTTCCATTCATTTGTATCATCCAAAGATACTGGAGAGCTCGACCAGTCGACGTATCTAGGATATTTTTCTTTTTTGTTCTGCAACTGTGCTGGACGTAGATGGAGGCTGACACTTTCTTAGGGCAAGCAACTGCTGCAGCATGCTGGGAAACAGTGTTTACTGTCTGCAGTTAAGTTTACTTTAAATTTTTTTGGCCCCGGCTGTTTACCGTAAGACATTGTGGCAGTTTTTGCTTATTTCACGCAAAAACGCCTGTTTATTCACAACAACATAATATAAATAGTCGAACAGAAATATTTTGTATACTGTATACCGCTTGTGGTAGATAAGCAAAAATTTTTGCTTTGCGGGCTAGCCCATGGCAGAAAACATTTTCATAGAAAACTGCTGCAGGCAGTGAACACTGTTTCTACTTATCAGGTCTCATCAGTGCAGTTAGTGTGACCGACATTGACTACTTGCAATAAAGACCTACCTGGTGGTTTGTGACTATATCAGTTACCAAAACCTGCAAAAAATTTTCTCTGTCCAACCCGTTCGCTAGTGGTGTCCGCATTTGGATCATATTTGAAAAGTTATGTTACGCCCTAATCCCGTGCGTTTGGCCAAAAAAATGATTGTGCAAAAAAATTTTTGAAATCGGTTAATGTTTGGACCAGTGGTTCTCAAAGTGGTCGATATCGACCCCTAGGGGTCAATTGGACCATCCAAGGGGTCGAAAATAGCCTAGGGGTCTAAAGGGGGTCAATGAATAACTGCTGGGGTCTACTGGAGCAATAAAGTTTCCAATTCAAAATTATAATTAATCTGCCAAGAAATGCAAAAAACTTTTTTGAACAAATCAAACAAACGAAATACAGTTGGCAATCAAACAAACGAAACCAAACGAAACACAGTTGGCGATATGTTACAGTTGGCACTATGTTACTCAAAACGAGATAGTTTTGTGTTACCATTTGACTTGGCGTGGGAATGCATGCCTTTTTTCGTTACCATTTGACTTGGCGTAGGAATGCATGCTTTTTTTCGTTACCATTTGACTTGGCGTATGAAAGCATGTTTTTTTTTCGTTACCATTTTACATGGCGTAAGGAATCTTGTTTTTTTGGATTGTGTATAATTTTAGCATGCATTTCAGTTAAAAACTCGACTTTATTTTGACGTATTTTGTTTCCTTGTAATTGTTAAGTTAGGCTAGGGGGTCTATAGCAAATTTTATACTTCTATCAGGGGTCAACGCGCAAAAAAGTTTAAGAACCACTGGAATAAACAATGTGGAATCAATCGAGTTAATGAAAGAACAGTGTCACAGTGATTGTCATCTGTTACTTAATAATAAGTCGTCATGTTGGCTATTTTAAACGCAGTCGCTGTGTTTGACAGTGTTGCCAACTGGTATATTTATATACCAGATTTCACAAATCTGGTATATTTTTTGGACCGTTTGGTAGGTGAAATTATGGTTTGGTATATGTCCTTAAATTTGGTATATTTTTATGCCTTTTGGTAGTGTTTTTTTGCGTTTGGTATATTTCAGAAATTTAATATAACTGATATGTTGAAGATTACTAGAAAGCTTTTTAATTGTCGGATTACCTAATAAATTCTTTCTACGGATTTGAGCAATGCAGTTTTACATAATTGGCAACACTACTAGTGGCAATTTTTTTGCACAATGTGCCAATCAGGCAAAAGCTCTAGAATTTTCTTTTTCTGAAGCGATATGTGAATTGTGAAGAATGGATTGGCTAGTTTATAGTTTTGAGTGTTAAGTTGTAGCGTTGTTGGGTTTGGCATTTGGATTAAGGCTTGGTGTTCACATTATATTATCATCAGGCTAATTCGCAATGGTTGGGGTTTGGGTTGAATGTTAAGGATCAGAATTTGGGATGTTTAAGGGGTTTTTGTTGATGTTTTTTTTTAATTTGTGTGTGTTAATGTGATGCTACCGGCCATGCAGCCATGTCCAGTCAGTTTCGACTGGCATGACTCAACGCTAATCCGTTTTGCTGCATGTTTCGTTTTCCGTGCCAGTATTCGTTCATTTTACTGTTCCAGTGTATTTTAATGCTTTTGGCGAACGGGAAAAAAATTTGAATTGATTGCTTACTACTGGACTACTGGTACCGGTATTAGGCCTACTGGGATAACGTATCAGTATTTATGTTTGGCATAGGAAGGAGATCAGTGAATTGATTCAATGAAATGAACCTCCATTAGCCGGGCGTTGTTAAGATCATACCGTATGGAAAATATGGTAACCGGAATTGCTAGTGCGCATCAAGGACGTACCGGTACGCATTACTGGTAATGAAAGCAGGAGCGGATCCAGAAAGTTTTGGTGGGGGGGATGTGATTTTAAATTAGGTTGAATGTTAACTAAATACAAAGATATTTAGACCCGGAAACGGGGGTAAATAAGCCCTTTCAAAATACTTCATGTCAGGGGCGTATTTAGAATTTTTTTCAGGGAGAGGGCACCAAATTTCGTCACTTTTTCAAGCTCATTTTTTTCCCGGCAGTTAATTTCAAGCAACTTAAGTAACAAAAACGACTCTAGGGGGGTCCGGGGGCATGCTCCCCCGGAAAATTTTTGAAAATTTGCATATTGTACGGTAATGGTCATTTTAGCGCTTTTCGAACAATTTTCAGGCAAAGTTTGTTCATATTTTTGGCCCCTAACTTTGAGAGCTTCATCAAGTATAATGCATTTTGTAAGAACAGTTTCGATTATGCGTACTTAAAACGACTAAGGTTTATTGTTATGAACAGGGGTGCAAATCTATGTTGAGCATTGGGGTACATGATTTAGCAAAATCGACCATTTTTCCATATTGGGGGAATGATTTAGCAAAATTGACACGTCTGCAGATGCCCAATTTTTTTGCCCAAAATGAAGTGAAGACCAAAATAAAAAGGTCATAACGTTCCTAGATGCCCAATTTTTTGCCCAAAATGAAGTGAAGACCAAAAAAAAGGTCATCACGTTCGCTGATGCCCAGTTTTGGGACATGAAAATATTGGAGGGATGCTGCCGGATTATTGGGAGGGATGCATCCCTCCATGGATTTGCACCCATGGTTATGAAGAGGTTCGAACTTATAGAAAAAATTTATTTATCCAAAGCATTGTTGAAAATGGCTGGTGGGGGAGGGATGCATCCCCCACATTCCCCCCCTGGATTTGCCCCTGAATGAAAGCTTGATTGTGTTTAGCAAATACAACTGATTTATGTTCAGTGTAAAAATACTTCTGTTGGGAGATTGAGCAAGAAATTAATTATGTCATTCAAAAATGCAACATTTACTTTTCATTTTTACAGATAAACTGATGATTTTTTTTAGAAATTTTGGTATATTTTTGATAACATATTTTGGTATATATTTGGTATATAATTTGGAACATTTTGGTATATTTTACTCTGCAAAACCTGGCAACCCTGGTGTTTGAGGTAAGGTTGCAGCAGGCTGCTGTACCGATAGTAGGTGAGTAGTTCTAAATTAATGATGTTTCACAGAGTTTGGTAATACATTTGTTAATGGTTACTATCCTTGAGCTAATATTTGAGTTAATAGAGAGCCTTTCGGTAAAAGCCTTTGCTCGTTACGCCCCGCCGAAGACTTCGTGGAGGGCCCCGGTTGAGAACTAGGCTACTGACTTAAATTTTGCTTATAATCTCTTTGATGTTCCATAAGATTTTTTGTGTACACCAAGTGTTCCGTGGTTGAAAAAAGGTTGAAAAACACTGTAAGTAAACTGAGTTCTTTGAGGAAAGTTTTGTCAGACTAAACATTCAAATCAGTCTTACGTTGCGTCATTGCTGGCAGCTGCAGTTTGGAAAGAAGATATTTTTGTGAAAAATGGCAGACTTTGAAGACGTTAGTGGTCGCAAAAAAATCGAAAGTTTTCCCCAAAGTGCTATCGTATAGCAGATGAGTGCTATAAGTTTAAGTTTTGATATGACAGTTTATATCATAGTCACACTACACCAAATAGCGTTTTTTAAAAAACCCGGGTACCCGAGTTTTATCTCTCAAATACCCGAAACCCGGGTTTTAAAATTTTGCCAGAAAATTGCAAACACTATGTTTTATGCCTGTAATGTGTTGCTAATCATTTGTCTGAGTGTGATTGTGTTATTCCTATTTTTTTAATATACTGTAGATATTTTGCCCGTTTTTGTTGTTGTTTAGAAAAATGGCGATAAGTGATAAACTGTTAATACTCATCCCATTTTTATGGTCTTGGTCTTGAAAAAAATTAAAGGTCTTGGTCATGACAAAGACGGTCTTAGTCTTGGTCTTGAAAAATTTACAAGGCCTTGGTCTTGGTCTAGCAGGTGATGGTCTAAACTACATCACTGGTGTATGGTAATGATGAACGGTACTGGTATGGATTGTGCAATGTTTTTGGTTGATGATTCATAATGTCTTTGACTTAAAGATTTTTGTAGATTTTTTACATTATAGATACTTATTTTTCAGACAATGCAATAATAAAAATAAAAAAGCAATGAAAGTGATATGTGCTGGATTCTCTAAGACCGGTACCAAAAGTCTAAGCGCGGCTTTGACTGAGCTAGGATATGAGGTGTATGATTCTTTGGAACATTTTTGGTATCATGAAAAGGAATGGGAAAAAATTTACAATGGCGAAGGAAGTATTGACGATTTCAAGCATATGTATCAAAATGTTGATGCTGCGGTTGACGCTCCAATTTACTTTTTCTGGGAAGAAATATCTAGGGCATTTCCAAATGCAAAGGTAATTACCAATTCAATATTACGCATATTGTCAAAGCTATCTATTTTGCTGGCATAGTAGATTAGGGGTGCGAAACCCCTTTAAGGGTCCGTGAAATAGATCTGCAAAAATAAGGTCCCTGGTAAATTGATGCTATAAATGTTAGTTTCAACGTTAAAAGAGAGGTAATGTGCTTTTATTTTGCCAATTATTTTCGAGCCGCCTTAACTTGCAATGTCATTGTTTTCCTGGTTCTACACCAGTTATAACGGTACCCAACTAGAAGAGCAAATCAAACAAAGAACATTTTAACAAAATACCGGTGCAAGTTTCAAAAACAACATTGCATTTTTATGGCACGTTAAATTAAAAAAAACTATTAAAAATTTTTAGGACAGATTTATCTCTTGAAGTTTCCAACTAATTTACGGCTGAAACAAGTTTTTTGAGTTGGCGCTCTAGCGCGCTCAATTAAAAAAAGTATGGAAATTTTTTACCCTTGTTTGAAAACAGATTTTGTCTCTTGAAGTTGCGAACTGATTTACCGATACAACAATTTCTTTCGATTTGGCGCTCTAGCGAGCTGAATTAAAAAATGATTGAAAATTTTCACCCTTGATTGAGGAGAGATTTGTCTCTTAAAAATTGCAAACTAATTTAGCCCACCGCTAAGGTGTTAAAATAATTTTTTTAATTTGGCGCGCAAGCGCGCCGAATTAAAAAGAATTCTAATATTGTTTCTAGACACATTACACGTTTCTAGACACAAATCAACTTATACTTTAATAATTGTTTTCAATTTGGTGCGCTAGCGCGCTGAAAAAAAAAAAAAATTCCAGCATTGCATGCACAGTCAACTTCTATTTCAACAATTGTTTTCAATTTGGTGCGCTAGCGTGCGGAATAGCAATGAAATATTTGAGCGGTAAGTTGATTTGAAGAGGCTAAGCGAAGGGCTAAAGTACTTTTACTGTTTAGCATGCAGTTGCTGAGTATTCAATTATGCTCCTAATGCTAGGCCTGGAATCCTGATGTGGCCAGCATTGCCCTAGTGTGTAGGCAGGTAGGGGAGGTCTTGATTAGGCCGTAGGCTACTTGGAATTTTAGCAGCAGCTTGGGTCAATGCTAGGCAAGGAAGCTTAGCCTAACAGGACGTTTAATAGCTATAGTTGCTGAGTATTCAATTATGCTACTAATGCTAGGCCTGGAATCTTGACGTAGCCAGCATTGCCCTAGTGTGTAGGCAGGTAGGGGAGGTCTTGATTTGGCCGTAGGCTACTTGGAATTTTAGCTGCAGCTTGGGTCAATGCTAGGCTAGGAAGCTTAGCCTAACATTGCCTATAGTAGGCAGGTAGGCAATACTAGACTGAGCTTCCTAGCCTAGCATTGATCTAAACTGCTTAAGGGCCAAGCAGCCTACGGCCTAAACAAGACTTCGCCTACCTGCCTGGACACTAGGTCAGGGGTTCTTAACCGTGGGAAAATTTACCCCTGGGGTGAATTTTGCCTACCAAAGTGGTAATTTTTCTGAAGTATAAACTAAAACAAACTTCAATTTTCGGTAATAAAAAGATGAAAGCGTTGCACTGGGGGTAAATTATATTTTTTTCAATCGGCAAGATGTAAAGAATACAAAAAAGGTTGAGAACCCCTGCACTAGGGCAATGCTGGCTGCAATGGCGTCGTGCCGTTGGGGCCCGGGCCTCCCAAATTTTTGTGTTTTTTTGCTAAGTTTTTTTTATCAAAAAAGAAATTAGATTTTATGTGACCTTTCATCTTAAATACTTACAAATTTTTCTCTCCCCGTATCCCAGCCTGTTCAAATGATCTTGTGCGTTTTGGAGGTGAAATGGATTACTAAATTATTAGCTGTAGCTTACCCAAAATGACCATGTTTATTGTTTATTTTAGATTATTTTGACAATTCGCGATGAAGACTCATGGTTTAAGAGTTTACAAAGTCAAATAGCTGAAATGAATAGAGTAAGAAGTGGATTTTTAATGATACTTTCGGGCGAGCTTGTACCAACTTTTCGACGATTTTACCGCCACCTCTATCAGATTGGTAAGTTAGTAGTTAACATAAAAAATGAATAATTAGGTAGCCTTTGTCAGAAGAGCAACCATCACTCTGCACCTAAACAAGGGCGCCGGCAAAAAGTTTGACAGTGGGGGACGGTTATGTTTTTCATCTAAGGGGGTATGCTACATTTAGCATAACATTCGATTTTGCTTATTACATAATGCTAATGAATAAAGTCAATTTTCAAGGAGGACGTTTAATTCTTGCCCCCTCTACCGTCGACGACGAAGTGGCCAAAGCCCCGCGCATAACTTTTTTGAAGATAAATGGAGTTACTGTCTCCGCTATACTTGGCCAATGACTGTGTGGTCAGTGTGCGAAGTAAAAAAGAATAAAAGTTATCATGATGAATAAAAATTATCAACGAGATAATTTGGAAAACTTCACCACAATGGCGCACCCAGGATTTGGCAAAAGGGGAGCCACAATCGGTGGTCTGGAAGTGAACCCCCCTGCCTCCGAAGACTAAGGGGGTCTGGGGGCGAAGCCCCTAGCCCCCAACGAATTTTTACGGTTTTCTCATAAATAAGTGAAAGGAGGCTGCAACCATTTTTAGGTTGAAAAATTATTGACTGAAAGCTCGGTTTTAGCACCTTATTACAGGGCCAAAGGGGGGGCATGGCACTGTGGCTCCCCCTGCTTGCGTCTATGCTTCATTAGCTTTGTTAGACAGGTTTTTGTTTCATAAATGAAGCTAGGGGTTTAGGGGTAGAGCTGCAAGCTACCCCAGACGGGTCTGGGGCGGAGCCCCCGAAGCTATAGCATTTTCTTAATTCAAACTCTCAATCTCAAATATGATCTAAAAAGTGTGGGAACCTCTGCTTTGACATATTCTTAATGCTTTCACTAATGCTTATAAAACACCGCTGATGTGTTTTAGTGGTGATGAAAAATAAACTGCTCTGAATTTGTGCAGTGTAATAAGCGCGCTGCAAAGATTGCTCTTGTTTGGTTTTAGAAGGAAGTCATATGGCAACAAGATATGCTGGAAAGTGTCGCCGCAGTGCGTACCCACAGGCTATACGTATAGGCTTTCCGGTAAAAAACTTTTGAATTTTTGCGATGCTTATCACTGGGGGGACGTTTGGGCATCTCCCCCAGGACATTTTTTTTTCTTTGCTGGGGGTTGAGACGACTATTTTTACTGGGGAGAACTCGTCCTCCCCCTTTACTTCGCACACTGTGTGTGGTACGGAAACGGTATCAATATTACTTTGTGAAAGGTGTAATCGCAGTGCTGCCCGTGACATATCATTGCAGGGTTGCACCAGAGAGTCTAGAGCAGTATGCGTGCGAGAAGTTGCGGAAATAAGTCTAGCAAAAGCAAGCTTGTCGACGTACCAAAGAGTAACCTCCGAAAAGTTGATAAATTTATAGGATACATCACTAGCGTAGCCAGGATTTTGCATTGGGGGGGGGGTGAAAATGACGTCACATTTGACCATACTTTGTATACAGGAGCGGATCCAAAGAGTTTTGGTGGGGGGATGTCATTTTGAATTAGGTTGAATCTGAATGTAAACTAAATGCAAAGACGTTTAGACCCGTAAACGGACGTAAATAGGAATTTTGAAAATGTTTCATGTCAGGAGCGTATTTAGAATTTTTTCAGGAAGAGGGCACCAATTTTCGTCGTTTTTTAAAGCGTAGGTTTTTCGGCAGATTTAATTTTGAGCAACTTAAGTATCATAAACGACTCTAGGGGAGTCTGGGAGCATGCTCCCCCGGAGAAATTTTGAAAATTTGCATACTGCGATGGCCATTTTAGTGCTTGTTGAACAATTTTTAAGGAAACTTTGTCATATATTTGATCCCTAACTTTGAGTGCTTCACCAATGATGCATTTTGTTCGCACAGTTTCGATTATGTGTGCTTAAGACGAATAAGGTATACTGGTATGAAGAGGTTCGAAATTATGGAAAAATTTTATCCAAAACATTGTTGAAAATGGCTGGTGGGGGGATGCATACGCATCATACCCCATATCCCCCTCTGAACCCGCCCCTGGTTGTATAATGAGCGGCACTGCCCTGCTAATAAAATTGCGTCATTGCTTCAGCATAATAGCAAAGGGCAAAGAACAAGATTCAGGAAACAACGCTACGTAATTCTTGTTATTATGACAATTACAAAACCAGATTATTATCAATGGCAAAGTATCGAACACTAATAAATAAATGAGAAAAAGAAGTATGACGTCATTTGAGGCTTAATGGAGGGGTTGTAACCCCCAACCCCCCTTCCGTGGCTACGCCACTGGGATATATCACTTAGTCACAAACAGTCAATAGCTTCACTGCCTGATGTATATCGGGTGGCGCAGAAAAAACGATAAACACTTTTCATTTTTGATTTTTTTTTTAAAAACTATCGAAGCAATCATTTTAAAATGTGGTGTGCAACATGACGAGGAAATTTTACACTTTTTCTGGAAATTTTAGCTTATTCGCTGGAAAGATAAAAGAATGCTATTGTTTTTTGCATCATTATCAAAAACATAAAATGCCGAAAATACTACAAGGTCATATATACACAGGAAGGCTAATGGAGCAGGTGGTCAATGTGCCTTCCGCTTCGATCGTAAATTGCGCGCAACCGTTTTTTCCAAGAACTTTATCCTGAGAAATTTCACTCAGTTTCTGTCCGATTGTGTCCTTTAGTTTTGCTTTATATACGGTCGGTCTTCCTTCCGCTGTAAACTTTCTCAGAAAGTGAGGCCCATAAACTGTAGTCTGTGGTCCATGAGATTGCAATCCGGAGATTGTGGAAGCCATAGATGTTTTTTAATGAAACTTGGAGTACTGCCTTTCAGATAGCTCTAATTGGAACGGCTGATATGTGACATGCTCGATGTTGCTGAAAAACGTCATACTCATTTGGGTACATTCTTCGACAGTCTGGTAGAAGTCCCTCATTCGGTAATTCATTTAACACTCTAGTTAGCTTGTGTAGTTTTCGTATCAATGCGGTAGATGTTAGTTTTACCACTCCAGCTGACACCAGCAGAAACCATGGCCTTTTTTGAAAAGCTGCAGGATTCATAATAAAGGCGATTTGTCGAGAGCTCTTTTTACGCGAACCGTAGACTATGTCATTCTGTCGGTTGACGACAATTTCCAACGTGAAGTCTTTTTCATCAGTGGACACATTTTTTTTTTCATCCGCGTTTGAATATCGGTCATAGAGATTTCTACAACGAGTTTTGTGCTTTGCTGGAACATTCGTAACCCGTCGCGAAAACAAAACCCGAATCCTTTTCAATCAGTGATCACCGAACGTCTGTCATGCGTGACCGTGGCATTGCAGACGAGAGATGCACCGCTTGATCGGCATTAAATTTTGTGGTCAAAAATTTTTTAAATATAATACAATTATTTCAATACCATTCGATCTACAAAGCTGAAATTTTCGGCGAATGTGTTAAATATCTCTGTCATGATGTGTACCCATGGGTGCAAATCCAGGGGGAATGAGGGGGATGTATCCCCCCAATAGTCCGGCGCCATCCCCCCAATATTTTCATGGATGTGGAAATTTCCCCATACGATGTATAGTAAGCCTACCCAACCAAGACGCATATTGCTAATTATGCGGTTAGTGTAGCGCTAATCAGTTCTGTCACCAGCAGCATCTTTGTTAATACGGCGATTATTACCGATAAGTAGGCTATACTGCCCTTTGTTATGCCAGATAATTAATTTTTATTCGTGCATTGTCGTGACTTCCTGATTCAGTGATTGAAAAATTTAGCAAAAGTGTGTGAATTACGGTAATATGCAGCAGAAGAAATGGACTAAAGTGTAAACCGATATAACTGGTAATGCTAGCAATTAAATTGCCAATTTACATCTCCCCCAATATCGAAAAATGATTAATTTTGCTCAATCATCCCCCCCAATATCAAAAAATGGTCAATTTTACTAAATCGTCCCCCCGACGCTCAACATAGATTTGCACTCCTGTAGTGTACCAAGTATAAGCACCATAGCTTTCATAGTTTTTGAAAAAAATAAAAAATGAAAAGTTTTATCGTTTTTCAGCACCACCCGATATATCGGCCAGTAGCAGCCCAATTAGGATTATACGCTAGCAAGCCAGCTTTGGCAGAAGCATAGATTTTTGGTAAAAATTTGTTAAATCGTAGTTACGTTCACCTTTCCTTAAAACGAGTTTGGTAAAGTTTTAAACAATCTTGTTATTTGCAAAGGTAATGAAGGGCGCAAATGGAGTTGGCAACCTTACCGTTTGAACGAAATGATTTCAAGGCAAACATATCGTCAACACAATGCTTATGTGCAAATGGTAAGATCAGGAAATATCGTTATGGATGGCATGAAGTTTTAAGCTTTTTCTTTTTTTTTTTTTTTGTTATAACGGCCAGCCTATCCAAGAAAAATGTCACTGGATAGATTGAGAGATAACGAACCTTACGTTATAGACCAGACTAACTAATGTGTTCATTTTAAACGAGCCTATTAAGCTTATTAGTTGCGGCGCTTATTCACCGTTTTTTTTTTTTTTTTTTCTGCTTGACGGTGTACCGGTTGCAGTACACCATGTAGTTCCACCCGTAAGCATGGGGAAAAGGACAAGATTTTTATTTTTCTAGCTCAGTATGACGTGGTCAACTAGACATTGCTATATGTCGTACTTGTTGAATTTTTCTCTATTAGCATGTCAGCTTAGAGCTATTCTCATAATTATGAGATAAGGCCAGTAGCGTACGCAGGATTTTTCAATGAGGGTTTCAGTGACGTCACTTCGTGATGACGTAATTTTCAGTGACGTCACAACCATTTTAATGCCATAACGAAGAAAGCAATCCAGATATTTCATTCACACTTTTGTTTGATTTTTTGCGCTTCATTTAGGAACAAAAAGGTTTCACAAAAACTCAAGCTGTCAATCCATGGTTCAATATTTGCTTAAAAAATTTTAGTTGACCTCATTTTTGGGCCATAGGAAGGTTAACTGACTAAACCATAGAGCGGTACAGCGCTGTTTCGGGCTATTAGTCCTCATCAGATGCACTCAGGTAAAGGTACACTCATCCTTTGGAATGCTTGACCTTGATCAGCCAAACATCCTTCCGGATTTGCCAGAAAGGACGATGTTCATTTTTACTGTTGACTGACTAAAGTAGGCTAGCTTTCGCAACGTCACAAACAGGGTGTAGCCAGGGGGGTACACAGGTAATTGCTTCCCTCCAAAAAATCTTTCCAAGAACCAACATTGATATAAACAACGCATATAAACCTTGATACAAACACTTGATATGCCTTCATTATGAAAGGAGCAGTTTTTCCTGTCTTGAAAACTGAAGACAGTGAAGCACGAGAAAAAACTGCCCTCCCTACCGAAACATTTTTAAATTACAATAAATTACGCGCGAGAGGAATCTCTAACCATGTGATTAAGGTCAAAAACAGCGTCGCTATTATCCAAGTATTTTTCACCCAAATCTCAGCCTCGATATCATGATTTACTCTCAAGCACATAATCGGGGTGTCTTGGAAATAGAGCACTCCAGCTCCTGAGACAGTTACGGTGCGTAAAAACGACTCCCCCCCGTTCCACCCCTGGGCCTCTTTAAATCTTTCGTTGGTCTGGTCTTCCTTGGCAGTATTTATATTTTATTTTCAGCACTTAGATAGGGCAGTGTCAATTTAGGTTTTTATATTTTAATAATTTTTCAACAAACCGGCCGGTTATAGCGCAGTGTTAAAACATGTCGCTATCAATGCAAAAGTTCTGAGGTTCAATTCCTAGGCAGATCAAATCGGACACAGTGTAACCAACAGCCAGGGTTAGGAATCGATACCCAAAAAAGTAAAAAAATAATCGATATTCGATAGTTCACCAAAAAATAAAGAAATAATCGATTTCGATGATAGTTTACAAAAGTAAAGAATAAGGAATATTGTAATCGATATTCGATACTACACGGGGCATTTAGCGGTGTACGCCAAGCATTTTTTGTGATGTCCTCACATTCATGTGGTAACTTACAGACAAACGATGGACATAGTTAGTATAAGCAAAGCAACTTTGCTATTAAAAATTTTTTTTTTGTTTTTTTCGCCAAAAAAAATTTATCAGCCAAATCAAGGTAGAGGCATACCGACGATTATTTTAAATTTACTAAAGTGAGATAAAGCAACCTGGACAAAAAGAATTGACTATGGAATATCGAATTATGCCGAAAAAAAAAGTAAAGACAAGGCCATATTCGATACTCATTCAAAAAAGTAAAGGCTCTAGCGCATTCGATGAACAAAAAGTAAAGAATATTGCAATCGCATATTGATTACAATCGTTTTTTCGCAACCCTGTCAACGCCTCGCCGCCGCTGCGACGATTCTTCGGAACTGTGTTGCTCAAGCGCCAAGTCACGGGGTCGGGCCCCGCCACTTGCTATCACGCTTCGGTACTGCTGCGAGTTAATGAAACGAGTAGGTCTGCAGTGAAGATTTGATTTTTTTAAGTTTTGTGTGCGGCCATAGTTACTGCAGATCATGGGTGCCAACTCGATCGATTTTTAACCGAGTTCAAGTTCGAGTTCAAGAGATATTTGCTAGTCCGAATTCAAGTTCGAGTTCTCAGAATTTTATTTTTCGAGTTCGGCAAAAATGACCGAGTTCAGCGAGCTCAAGTTCGAGTTCGCAGCCTTGGACTTCATTCGTCGCTATGGCATGAACAAATAAACGACATGCAGCATTTCTTTTGGTAAAATCATAACTTCAATTTACGCGGATTGTGACTACTTGAACAACAAACTATATTTCGTAATGATCTTTTATTTCTTTTCAACAATTTAAATATCTTTTTAATGAACTCGAACAGTTTTGAGCGAGTTCGAGTTCAGATAAAATATTTTTTCAAGTTCGTGTTGCGTCAAGTTAGTTCGTCCTAGCTTCTGGCTATCAGCTGTGATCTTGACGAATCTCTTACTTCCTTAATTTAATTCGATTTAATTCTTCCTTGTTTGGCTATTTATTCCTGTGTTTGCGTCGTTGTCGTGTTCTGATTGGTTGCTCATTCGTACGTCGTTGTCGTGTTCTGATTGGTCGCTCTTTCGTGCGTCATTGTCGTGTTCTGATTGGTCGCTCATTCCTTTGCCCACCGGTGGCTTAGTTAATTTAGTGTTTTATATTGCGTGTTTTCCCTGTGTTTCTTTTTTAGTCGATGAGATTGTGCGGTGGGCGTAACCAAAAACAAATTTTAAAACCGCCATTGCTATCGCTACCCTGTTTTGTCGTTACTGTGAAGAAAGATATTTTTGAAGCTGTTCAGAAATTACTGCTTTGAGTTACCAATACAACCTGATTATCTGTTTGGAATTTGGCGCGTTTTGATAGGGTAATTACGTCAGACCGCAGTTCGGAAATTTCAGAATTATTGTTACAGTTCGAGTTCGGCAAAATGATCGAGTTCTTGCGAGTTTAAATTCGAGTTCGCAGCCCTGCTGCAGATACATCGTATTTAAGGAAACTCCTGCTTACCACTTGCTTCACAGCAGCATCAATGACAAAAATGCAGTTCAAGCAAAACACATCAGAAAAGTTGGAATACCTGTATTGTTGCACCGCATGGTAATAAAAGTTTCTCGAAATTAAATCAGAAAGTTGGACCGAACGGAAAAACATGATAGCAGTTTACGCAAGCTTCGCACGAAAAAAAGTCGGTTTCAAAAAAGAAAGATTTCACTTTTTCTGCAATTGTCAACTTCAAGCGCAGCGTACCAGTAAAGTTTGACTACCGGTAGGCCTATTATTGCATGACAACGAAAGATTATATGCAAGTTGGATAGTACAGAAAAACATGAGAGCAATTTCGGCAATCTCTGTATGAAAAAGTCTGGTCGTTCCAAAAAGAGAGGTTTTCATTTCTTTTGAAATCTTCAATGAGTTTTTTTTTACTCCCCTCCCTTCCCGTGCGTACGCCACTGTATAAGGCAATTATGTTTTCAACAACAAGAAATTACCGGCACGCAAAGTCTTAATTACAGCCTACACATCTAAACTGTTCAAAGTCTTGCATCACTCATTTCAAATTTGCAATGTCATTATTCTAATTGTTGTCGCTAGTACAAGTGATGCATAACCAGCTAAATCAGCGTTGCATGAAGCATTCAGTATGGTTTGTTACAACGGCGCAATCTGGGGGGTCAAGCGTTGGAGCCTTTTAGGCCTACTCTTTTTTTGACAAACCTTGTCTACGTGTGTTTTTGCCATTATTATTATTGGCATATTTATTCTATCACGAGAAAGCGACGAAGCGCTGTACGAGCTCGCTTAGGAGTTGCCGGCCATCTGTGTACCACACTAAGATGGGGGGAATTCCGTTAAGTGCCTTTCCCAACGGCACAACAAGTAAACTTGCCGGCTGTCTCCACACTGTCCCTTAAATGCTGAACGTCAAGCAGGGAAGCTGTGAATACCAATTTTAAAGTCATTGGTTTGGCCCGACTTGGAATCGAACCCCAAGTTTCAGTGTTGGGAACACTACGATTTCCACGAGTCCGAGTCCGAGTGCGAGTCCTTAGGTCACGAGTCCAAGTCCGAGTCCGAGTCCATTAAAGCTGAAATTTACGAGTCCGAGTGCGAGTCCGAGTCCACATGCTACGAGTCCGAGTGCGAGTCCGACTCTGTGAACTCGAGTCCAGTAAAATTTTCACCATGAAGCAAGAAGTACTAGAGTCCTAAGCGAGGTAGTATAGCGCCTCCGTCGCTTTCTTTTGATAGGAGGATAAAAATGCTAAAAAAATACTGCAATCAGTACCGGTAGTAATAAGACCGTTTTCCGGGCTTTTATTCCAATGAGAATTAATTAATAATTAATTGCCTGGACCGCGTATCTTCATTTCAACAAAAAGCACATGTATAACATTTACAAAGTACGGTATATTTCAGGAATTTTCAACACATCTTTTTCAAGAAAACATAATTTGTTTTTAATACGGTCAGGCAGGACACCAAATCGGCTCCTGCTCTAGACCTATGAGGCCGCATTATTAAGCCTCCAGCACTAAATAAGCGTTCCACTGGAGCACTAGTGGCTGGGACTGCCAATACTTGCAGCGCCAACGGAAAGAGCAAATGCAGTTTTTTGTGGTTCCTTTTCCAAAATGATAAGCTGCATGAAGTTTCATCGTTGTCCTGCCGAATAAAATTGTAGTAACACTCAAGTTGCCCCCAACAGAAGTTTTTTGAGTTGGTGCTCCGCTGTCGAGCCTTACTGTACGAAGCAAAGAGCCTCGGTATTTTGCTGGGAGGTTCTTCAGTTGAGTTGTCGTTGTCGCTGCTTGTGTTCGCCGAATTGATGCCGTTGGAGATCACATATTCGCTTTGCTGGTTGCATTCGGCAACAATCAGATCTGAAAATATGTAAGCTGTATTAGGACTTGTAAGCTAAGATATACTGTAGTGACATAACCGAAGTGATCATCCACTTGATATAGGCCTACTGCCAACAATCAAAGCAATAAAGAAGAACATGGTTCGTCAGTAGACCGTCCACACAGAGACACAGCTACTTCACCGTGGCAACCGATCACTGAGAAGTTAATATCACATCGTCAGTCTTTAGTTTCCTTTTTTTTACAAACGTGTTATAAGTTTTTCAATATTAAAGTTACAAAGCATTACGCGTGTACCACGCATGGCGGGATTTTGTTCATATAGTACTTTTAAATAAGGTGATTATCTCAAAAAAACGATGGAAATAGACCATGCCATCACTTTTGAAAAAACGCTAAACAAAGTCCAAGTACCTACTGTATAGTCTAGACCAGTGGCGTAGCCTGGGGGGGGGGGGGCACCGGGGCCATGCCCCCCCCCCCTTAAATTTTCCACATGTCGTTATATTTAAACATATGCAAAAACACAGGTAGTTAATAGGCCATGATCATGATAATTTGCCAACTCATGTTCTTGCTGACCATGATTTAGCACATTTTATTGACCTCTTTTTGCAAAAAAATTATCTTATCATGTCTTGTTTTTAATTTGATTGCGCATTGATGCGAAGTTCGTAAATCGACAAGATAAAAGCTAAAAGTTTTATTGTTACGTCAGCTGAGAAAAATCGCACTAGTTTGGACCGGTGGCGTACGCAAGGGTCTATGCAATGCGCAATTTTTGTAATGGTCTTCGTAAATTTCGTAACATTCAAGTCAATAAATTTCAAATAAGAATTACCTTAAAAGTTTGCTATGCCACGAAAAGCTAATATCGTATATTCGGGACGTGATTTTGTACAAATTTTGACCCTTTCGATAATCGTGGCTTCATCACAAATAATACGAAAATGAATGTCTTCGTATAGCAATTACAATTAGCTGGAATTGCCTTAAAAGTTGCTCAAAAGCCACCAAAATCGCGAAAACACTACAGCGTGTCATTTTGCAAAATTTTTTCGGGGGGCATGCCCTCCGGACCCCCTCTCTCCTTCAGGCTAATCGTGCTCGTGGCTCTGGTACTCGCTAAATGAAATTTCATACTCACCTTATTTACAGCCCATTTTCAAAAAAACTTAATGAAAATTGACGAACTAAAATCAATGCACAGTTCTCGACTGTTTGAGATAATTGCTGATTTATGTACTTTGCTAACTTAACAATGTTATATTATGTTACTGTTTAATTTTTGGCCCCCCTTAAATTTTTTTCTGGCTACGCCACTGGTCTAGACTAGAGCGTGACGGTCTACAACTTTGTCACATTCACTTTATGCAAAGAAAAGGCTTCTCACCTTTTACTCTAGTGGTCAACTTCTCTTTTTCTTCATCACTAGCGCGGATTTCTTCGATCCATTGTAGTCCAAACATCGGATCGAGTGTGGCAGCCACTACGTAAACGGTTTCGCCGAAAGGTTTGGTCGTAGACCAGCTAAAAGTGGAGCTTAATATTGGGTTTATATCAAGACTTCCAGTGTTGCAAAAAATTCCACAAAAGCGTGTTGATAAGGATTGCATCAGTTGTTCTGCCATGACCTTCAAGTATTTTGCATTTTTCTTGAGAAACTCTTGCAAATGCTTTTGCAACGATATTACAGTCGGCAAAACTAAACTAATGGTGGGGGTTTCCTCTCCCTGAGTCAGCACAGTCGCTTCATAAAAAGGTTGCAATAAATCAACCAATTCTTTGAGCTGCAACCATTCTCGCGGTGAAAAATTTAGTTCACTGCAACTGGCATCGTTGCATACAGCAGTGAGCTTTGAATGATCCAAAGTCGTGATGCTGGCAATTTGCTTGAACAAAGAGTTCCAGCGAGTACAAACTAAAGCAGGAATTCGCCGATTTTCTCCGAATGCGTCAGTAAACTTTTCCGAGAAATTAGTACTCGTATGCATCAAACTGGATAGTTTAGATGCTTTTGAAAGAGCTCCTCGAATGCCTGTAAAGTATATAATCGTTTTTAGCCTACCAGTTCATAGACTACTAAAATTAAGTAATAGCATTTTTTTCTCCAGAGTAGTGTCAAGGAAAACTACATTGCATTCCCAAAAAAAGGATGCAAAAGAGATCATAGCTTTATTAAACCACACCACCATTCCGCACTCTGAAACTGCCTCACGGAATAAAAAAAGAAAAAGGTTTCTTTTTTTTTAGTTCATAAATTAATATTCCTTTAACTACAAGAGCAGAAACCTGAGGATCACGCGACAGCTCTTAGGGTTTGAAAAGAAAAAGACTAAAAAGCCTTTTTTCAACAATATCGAAAATAAGATAGCGTGCAACTAAGTCACGGTATACTTGCTTTTTGAATGATTTATTCCATCTCGGATAACGAGTTGCAGGGAGTGGGCAAAGCAGGCTAGGCGACTACTGTTGGTAATGTTTTCTAATTCAGCATCAACCTTTTCTTGATCTGCTGCTTCCAGTGGGGACATGGATGGCTCGCAGTTGTCATCATCAGATTCCTGATCAAAATTGTGAGATGCACTGGGGTTACTGCTTGCGCCAGCTGATTCGGTTAGCGTCGGAATTTCTTCTTCTAAACTTGGGAAGCAAGTAGTAAAGGCTTTCTTCATGTTGGCAGCATTGTCCGTAATGATGTAAGTGATTTTGTTCCTAATGCCGTATCTTTGAGTGATTTTCTCAAAAGCAGCGGAGATATTTTCACCAGAATGTCTTCCACTGAACTGCTCACAAGCCAAAGTAAACGATTTAAGTTGCAGACTATCATTTTCGTCCACAATAACATGCGCGGTAACTCCCAAAAATGAGCGCAATTTTCGATCGGACCACATATCCACGGTAACATTGACACTGTGGCATTCCTTAAATTGATCAGCAATTTTCGATTCTAAATTATCTGCTTTTTTCAAAATTTTCTTTCTCACCGTTTTGCGACAAGGAGGTTTGTATTGAGGATGCAGGACTTTTAAAAAGTTTACAAAACCGCGGGACTCGATAATTCTTATCGGCAATCCTTCACCAATAATTAAGTCAGTTATCAAGGACTCCGTAATCGAAAAAGCTTTCGGGTTATTGCTACTGTAGCAGCTAGGATTGCGGGGAGAAAAATAGTCTGCTACGCTTGCTTGATTTGATGAATGGCTGCTGGAAGATTTGGAAGTTTTGCACTGCTGTTGGTAATCGTCATACCTACAAAAATATGTTTTTCACAAATATTTGTAGCTTGGTTTAGTATTTTAATTTTTGCAATGTTCGTCAAGACACTAGCAAGAAAATATGACACAGCACAAAGACTCAAAACACACTAGTCGTAACACGACACCTGCATCAACACTAACATATTAACAGGTTAGTTTATAGTAGAAAAAAGCGCTATGAGAAGGCGCAATTTTCACGGAAATCGCCCCAACTGAAATTCCCAGATCGAGCCGTTGTGACACAGCGCTGACGTGATCGACAAATCCAAAAAAAGCTTGGCGCGGTCATGATTCGATCTGCGCTGCGCACAAATCGCTCCTATAGTGATTTCTAAGCGTATGGCTATGTACCTTGATTCATAAATGGGTCAAATTAAAAATTTCTGGATTACAGCACTGTTGCAACCGTCTTCAATCTGATGGGTAAAATACAATAATTTACTCGTTGTAGGCCTACCGGTAACACTAAAATAATAATTCTTGTTGGTTCTGATATCCTGCTAGCGATTTTATGTCTTTGTGAAATGTATTCCAAGACTAAAGACTACTGTTGTCTACATATTTAAATTAAAACTTGAGTTGTGCAGTCTACTTACTCTTTTTTGTGTTTTCTCTTTAAATGCCGCACGAAATTTGTAGTTGTTGGCACAGTATCACTTATCGTAATTCCATCTTTGCAAAATTTGCAATTTGCAAAATGACGAAGTTTCAAGCCATCCTTTTTAGTCTTGTAATTAATATAAGCAAAACTGCATACACTAGGCACACCACAACTCAACGAACTCATGCTGTCTTTTTGCTATGAAAAAATGAAGCGATAAAATTAAAAATAAAATAACTTTAACTAACATCCAAAAATAAAGTCTATTTTTTTAGCTGGCTGCGCAAAGTGTTACCTATAAGCTAAGTTGCAATTTCATAAAGAGTTGTATGAAATTGAAATCAATTGGAAACCAAATATAGCAACTACCGTATTTCTTTAAATATAAACTGTCCTTGATTAGAAGCTACACAAAAACGGTAAATATAAAATAAAAGCCGCTCTAGTTTAGAAGCTGCACCATTGATTCATCTACTTTAAATTTTCTTCCTGTTCCACGTTTGGTATGCTTTTCTGCGTAGCCTAGTGAATAACTTCCATTTTAAATTTGATATTGCATGCACGTTTTAAACATTGTTTAAACTTTTCGCTATTTCAGCTTCTTTGCTCACTACTAGGTGAATGGTGATAGGTCTACTAAAAGTTTTACTCTTCTGCCAGTATTAAATAAAGCGATTTTGGCAGTTTTAATTGGGTTAATTAGTTTATCGGAGAACTGAAAACTTTCGCACCTACCGTGTAGCATGCAACACAAGAGGTGCCAGTCGGTAGGCGTAAAAATAAAGTTATCCTGTTAAACAACGCACTAAAAAGCGCCATGTGCAATCGCATCTGTCAATGAGTACAGAATTTCATTTACACAGCAGGATAATACAGTGTTTTACGTCGCCACTGTAAGGTATTTCTAGGCAGTTACAAATTTTAAATATTTTTTTGTCTGAAAGAGGTTCGTTCAACTCTTTTAATATGACCACAAAAAATGATAAAATTCACCCTTGAATAGAAGCCACTCCAAATAACCACGAAAATAAATAGAAACCGCGGTTTATATTCAAAGAAATACGGTACTAGAACACGGTATTTCTTCGGACACGATGTTCCTAAATCTAGCTTATTTTTGTCTCGAGATGGCAAAAAAGTTTTATTCATTTTAACATTCTTAGCTCTAACCTCGACAAGTTGGCGCACCATTTCTTCTGTACGCAACTATTTCGATTCTTATCGATTTTTATTTCTTGCCCAAGCTTAGTTAAATTTCTCTTCCGCATAACGTTGCCAAAAACTGGCTATCGGAATTTTGTAGCACGTTTGAGAACCTTTCTTCTGTCATCAATCTATTTGCTACTGTTTAAAATTTTTTCAGAGAAGATTAGAAAGATGTAATGGCAGCTCAATAGTAGTTTAATAACTCAACTAATTTAACACTCAAACATTTGTTCTTATTCATATAGAAATGACATGAAAAATAATAGGCCTACCTCAATTAAAACTTAGAATAACAATAGCTTCATAACTGCAATAACATTCGAAACTAAACTGCAATACACGTTCAATATGTAACTGAACTGACGAACTATTTCGCTTATGCTAAACGCCAGATTTTATGGTTCTATTTTTTGCTTTTGGTTTGACCCGACTTGGAATAAAACCCCGAGTCTACCGGTTCAGAGGCAGACGCTCTATCCACTCGGCCAACTGATCGGTCATGTTTATGCTAATGTTTTATGACATAATATTAGCTGGTCAGAACAAAGAAACGAAAATAAGAAATTTTGATCAGAAGAAAGCGCTGAAAAATATTTTTCCGTTGATGAAATCATCATTTGAGAATTATAACTGGGTATCAGCGCAGAGGGAGTACAATTTATGTTAATGGAAGATCAAAACAACTTTTGATATTCATCTAAAACAACTTTTGTTTTGAGAAATGCTTTTAAGCACAGTGATGAAAAACACGTAAACGAAACGACACACGCTTCAGAGAAACGATTTTTTCATTATTTTACACTTTTTATACAGACATATTTAGATACAAAAGCGGCCATAGCAATAATCAATCGAAAGAGAAATCCTCTCCCACAGCTCACAGCTGTATAACAAAGCGGTCGGTCAGACATATTTTGCCGGCGCTAATGAGCAAACAATCAAAGAACAATGAATGTGTTAAATCGCAATAACATCAAATGACAGGCAATTACGGAACGCAATCGAATTACTGAACTGTTACGGTTTTAATCGTAGCTATGTTCTTACTGCAATAAATGCATGCAACAATTGCGAGTCCGAGTCCGAGTCTGAGTCCAGACAAAACTCACGAGTCCGAGTACGAGTCCGAGTCCGGAAGGCACGAGTCCAAGTCCGAGTCCTCAAAAAGTGGACTCGAGTCGGACTCGAGTCCGGACTCGGACTCGAGTCTTCCCAACACTGCCAAGTTTACCCATCCAGAAGCAGACGCTCTATACCACTCGGCCATCTGATCGACTGTTCTGAAAGTGTTAGAGACTGGCTCTGCCGATAACACGAAGCCCAAGAGGAACGTCTGGACTTCCACCCTTTCAGACCAGGCCACTAGCTGCCCTGAACTGCTAAGTATCACCAGTTACCAGTAGACCATAAAAAGAACCAACTTGGAAAATTCTTTAATAAACTGAAAAGATTACCACGGCGCAGTGTTCCCTCTAAGCTGTGCGCGTGTGCGCGCGCACACGGCTTTCAGGGACTGCGCACACGTGAATATACTGCGCACAGACACATAGTATCATGATCAAGCAATGTTCTAGGTTGGCAAATTGAGGAAAATTGCTCCTGAACCTGCTAAAAGGACGCATTTCTTGGCAAAATGTACCGTGCAGTGGCTTTGTGTCATTGGGGCCCGGGGGGGGAGAGGGGGCGGTGCCCCCCAAATTTTTTATACTGTGTTACTTTTATTCACTTTTTATAATTTAAAAAATTGAAAATTAAAAATATAAAAAATTTCGCCAGTGCCATTTTGCTTTCATCTTTTATACTAACCCCATACGCCTCTTTCTTATACTATAAATTCCATTGCTTTCTTTTTTAATTTTTGCTTCAATCAATCGCTTCGACTCAGGAGTAAAGTCAGTTTCTTGATCTGTGTAGTTAGAATTTAAAAAACATTTTGCATGCGTTGTTGAAGATCATAGCCCAGAACACACCTATACACGTCATTCCATCATATGCGTCAAAACTAATAATGATTGCAGCCTACTTTCATTTATTTTAGCCCAGCTTCTGCTTTTAGACATAAACTACTAAAATATTTTTGCATTGTCGGACACTATATGCCTAATAGTGACTGTACTCACTGCAAGTACCGAAATGTCCTTTTTCGATAAGACAGTTTTTTTTATGAAAACCGTAAAAATCCGTTGGCGGCTGGGGACTCCGCCCCCAGACCCCCTTGCCACCGGCGGCTGGGACTTCGCCTTCAGCGATGTCCTCCTCCTTTGTAAAATCGTGGGGCCACACTGATTGCGCATAATGTCCATAGGAGCGGTTGGAGGTATCAAAATAAATTTCGATTTATTATTCAAAACTTGGGGTATTGCGGCATATTTTGGTATCTTTTCCGAACTTCCTTTTTTCGTAATGTTACTCAATGCTAAATACGGCTTTTACAAAGGTTGTGATTAGTATTTGTTTAAGTTATTACTCGGGCCCCTCCAAATTTTTTGGCTGCACGACGCCTCTGGTACCGTGAGCGAAAAATGTACCAGCAGTAACATAACCAAGAGAAGTTGCGCTACTTGTTTTCGATAGCTGCCATATTCAATTTATTCTTGGGTTGTTGCACAAACGTCAGTCCTTTCTAAGAAACTGCGCACTCGCCGAAGTTTCTGCGCACACAGACTACAAAAAATTAGAGGGAACATTGTCACGGCGATATAATAACCAGGGGCGAATTGGTAGGTAAATGTAGATAGGTCCAGGTAAATCAGGTAAAAACAGCCAAGAATTGATCTTCAAGGCATAAAACAACTAAAACTGCGTTGAGCATGAAAACATCTTTGAACATAACAAAGGCGTCCTTCCGCCAACTCAACCGAAATCAGAATGCATGACCAACCACCATGCATAAGTTATGATTATGAAATAAGAAGTGCAGAGAGCAATTGACCAAGAGAGCACGTGACCAATAAGTTGACAGCTATTCACTAGCAGACTGT
The DNA here is from genome assembly GCA_964006365.1 of Trididemnum miniatum. Lineage (NCBI taxonomy): Eukaryota > Metazoa > Chordata > Ascidiacea > Aplousobranchia > Didemnidae > Trididemnum > Trididemnum miniatum. The sequence goes on along the minus strand of OZ023251.1, from coordinate 9,689,672 downwards.
GAGTGAACTGCTCTAGGCGCGATAGAATTCAGCGCTCGAGCTAACTAAAGCGCAGCACAGAAAACACGCGACAAAAACCTTGGTCCGTTTGTATGGTGAGTACAAATTAAAGTCGGTGCGTGAACAACATGCTTACGACATTCTTGGGAAATCACGTGATTAATTAGTAACATGACAACCGAGACCTGCAAGATCAGCTTCAGGTGGTGCACGAAAAATGGCTACCGGTAGACCTAATCACCTTTTTCGTCCTTCTGGACTCATCAGGTGCACAATGCCAGAAGGTTTATAGCAGAGCCGGCGCCAGAGCAGTCGACTTAGGGGGGCCAAACGTTTATCAGGGGTGGCCAAAATTTGAAATGAAGCACAAAAGCCACTGTTATTAAAAGAGTAAGCTTGTTAATTGAGGGGGTCAAGATGGTCGATTGGGGGGTTCAGGTTCCCCCTAGCCCCCCTTGGCGCCGGCCTTGGTTTATAGCCTCCCAAGGCTGCGTAAAAACATCACAGATAGCAGCGTTTGTGTAGAGTTTAAACGTTTAACCATAGCGGCAAGATGGATAAACGCAGAAAGGCAATTACACCATCATTAACATTAACCACACGCTTCAGGCTAGGCTCCTAAAGCATAATATAGGTGTTGCAGAAACCTCAGCAAAATAAGAGCCAGGAGGAATTCCTAAGGTTTTACTAGCGCAGCCTATTCTTCGGGAATACCGTAATATTGTGTAATTTCTGGCCTATTATAATTTCCCCCTCTAAATTTTCTTCCATCTACGCCCCTGGTTGGGTATTCAACCAAAACACTGCGGTCTTCCCCGTGATGAAAATCATGGTGGTTTACGGCTTGGACTTGACTTTTATCAAGTATATGATTTGTGGTAAAACTTGTATCCCTATATTTTTTATAGAAAGCTCCCAAAGACCAGCTGCTGGTATACAATATAAAAGATGGCTGGGAACCTCTGTGTAGCTTCTTGGGTAAAGAAATACCTGACAAAAAGTTTCCTCATAAAAACATTGCCGCAAAAGATACTGATTCACTATTTCGGAACCATCCCGTGGGAAAACAAATCTACAAAGAATTTGTTATGATCTCAATTTGCTGTACCGTTGCCTTAGGAGTGGGAATTTATTTTTTTCCAAAAGATCCGTTGTACTCCGGCATCAACAAATTATTGTCAGTCTTTAAATTCGTGAAGTCCAGCTAGTACAAGATTCAATTTCTGATTTACAAAACGTAACCTAATTATTAGGCTACTCTAAAGTTCGCAATTTATGTGCGCTAAGCTATTTTCAATTCATCAAGTTCAGGCTAATTTTATCATTTACCTTTTTTTGCCTATGATTACTATTCTTGGCTTGTTGATAAATAAAAGTGTAGCACGTGTGCATACGTTTTGTTCAATAATTGCCGGTATATCTCTTCAAAAAGAAAACTTTCACCGCCATTCGGCAAGCGACTAGCGACACCCGATTGTACGCAGCGGTAAAATTACAGGCTTACATTGCATAGAAAATTATCACTTGTCGCGGTCACGCGCTGGTAAGGGCACCTTTGTTCTTCATCATTGATCAAGTCTTGTCAACATTAACCCGCTACAGCGAAATAAAAATCAGCATAAACTTGCTCTTGATTTCTGCATCGTGCAATTTCTTGATTTTTTAGCAGCACTTGTTTAATTAATGTCTGTTTCATCGCTTTTCTTTTTGTCGCTTAATTTTCGACCATTGCATTTGCCGCTCGTTTCGTTGGTGTAATTTTGGTGTGGAATGAAAATAATCTATGCTACTAACTTGATGAAGTTGTTTTAATTTGTTATGATGTTTATTATCTCTAAATAAATTTTCTATGAGCATTGTTTGATTTTCCCAAACCTTGTGGAAAGCTTATAAGATGATGTAGCCTACAAATGATGTTTATTGTGAGAAAAAATAAATCTAACTTGTAATTCTTGCAGCTGGACGTTTCGACATCAGATTCAGCTGTCATCATCGACAGCACAAGCGAGGCAGTTTATGTACCGTACATGGAAGGCAGTATACTGTGTAGGTCTGATGCTAATTTCTATTCAAAGTGGCGATTCTCAGGTAGCCTAACTTGAAGGGTGTGTTTTTTGAACTGTGGCACAAGCATTTGAATGGATGAGGTCTTCTATCCGCGTGTTCCTTCCCACCCTCAGACCGCCTCGTACACGGTAAAATCCGCTGTGGTTCGATTCGATCAGATTTCTTAGTTGTTTAGGCTCAACGATCTTCCGCAGAAGACTTTTGCGGACGCCCATGGGCGTTTTCTTCCATACGTACTGATATCACCGTTAATAGTTGCTGAATATGTCTATTCTGGCAGCTGGCACATCCAAAACGCAAAAGTCCTTGGTCTTAATTTGTGCGGATGGATGAAGGAACGCAATATATATGCCTATATATGCGATGCCGATATCTATAGAAAACAATGGCCCCATGATGTAACGAAAAGAGTTTCAACAATGTCCATTGATCGCGTTCAGTGGCGACCATGTATTTCAGAAAGACTGGTTACAGTTAGAGTACGTGGTGGTTAGGTCTTCTTCATCATCCGATAAGTTTTAAACGCTTTTGATGTAGGTCTCTTGACTAAAGTTATAAAAAATATTAAGTCATCTGCGCTTGATTCTCTAGAACTGGTAGGCATACCGGTACCAAAAATCTAAATGCTGCTTTAAACAAGCTTGGATATGACGTCTATTGCTACTGGGAGCATCTGTAGTATCAATTTAATATGAGGAAAGCAATACTATCAGTTCATAGTCTAAACTCCAAAGATGTAAAATTAGTCCAAACAGAGTAGATGCAATGTGCTGAAATCAAGTGTAGTAACCTTTGTCATTTTTAAGCAGAGCTGGGCACAGCGGCGTTATTTTCAGCAGCGCCGCTACTTTTTTGCTACCGGTAGCGCCGCTGTTTTTTTCAGCCACCAGCGACAAGCGGCAGCGCCGCTGTTATTTTAGCTGAGTAGCGGCAGCGCCCCATTTAATGCAAATAGTATCCCGCTGGCGCTGATTAAACTCCTGCGAAGACAGCAACTAAAAGTTTTATTTCTCACAATCTCACTTTAAATTATTTAAACTGAGATTGTGAAAACAAACTTCTTGGTAAAAAAATTCAATCTCTGAGAATTGGCTTCTCAGCGGGAGATATGTGAGGTAACCTAGGAAGAAAATTTCAACAGAATGATGGAAAAGAGAGGCATGTGATGGAAGAGTTTTTGAATGAAGCTGCATTCCATCGTGAACGACCTTCGCCGGAACTTTTTAAAAACAAAATATTGAGGGACTTGTTTAGTGTTCATTGACTCCAACACCGCGATTCTGTCAAGCACGGCGATTGAACGACTTTTTTCCGAGGGAAAAGACGTGCTAAAGCCTAACCGCAGTGGTTTAACGGACCAGAATTTCGAAATGCTAGTTGTTTTAAAAAAAGCATGCAACCAACCAGTGGAGTTTTAATTTTTTAACGCCGGTTGGGAACTGCCTTCATTTTTTAACTTGTTTCTATTATATTTTCAATCTGTGTTTTATTTTCAACGTGTTCTGATTATTTCTTTTCAACCTGTTTTTTGTTATTCACTAAAAACCTGACCATCGGTTTCTATTTGCATTCAATCAGATTTCAAAACTAACTTCTCCCCAAAAAGCCCTATATCTTATTGGATGAAATGGAAACCGATTGTCGGCTTTTTTGTCACTTGTTTTTAATTTTTATTACTCGCATTGCTACGCTACTTCCGTCAACAAAGTTGCAATTTCACTAGTAGGCCTACAATATTAAAATGCCTTTGTGCTTTTTTTTTCTTGAAAATAGCGGCAGCGCCCGCAGTTTTGCACTCACCAGCGGCAGCGGCGCTGCTTTCGTAAACAACCAGCGGTAAGCGGCAGCGCCGCTGCTTTTTTGGTCAAAAAGCGGTAGCGGCGCTACTTTTCAAGTAGCGGTTGCCCAGCTTTGTTTTTAAGAGTCCGAGTGCAAGGCCTTTGGTCACGAGTCTATGTCCGAGTTCACAAAAATTTAACTTTACAGTCCGAGTCCTCTGCTTTATACTGGCGGTCATGACATGATTAGTATTAATAGTCGATCTCTCAACAATTACATTTCACAAATCTGTAAAACACGATTCGAAAAACATTTGGCATGTGGTTTTAAAAATGAAGAAGGCCACCGATATCATTATTATTCAATACGGGTATTTTCCTGAGTCAGATTGTCTACCACTCCACCCGAGTCCTTTTTATACAGTTAGACCGCAACCCGATTTGCAGTAATTCGTTGGCACGGGCCGCCCCGACTGGCAGCTGTATGGCACAAGCAGAGAAGGTTCACTTAGAACGTTTTCACCGATTACGATTACGCACCCACGTAATCGATTTTCGATTACAATTATTTCACCTTGTAATCGTCGCGATTATGAATACAATTACATCGCTTCGCCAAAATTAAAAGATAATTTTGTTACAGCTTTCACAAAGTCAGAATTAATCAAAAAATGAAAAAGTACGTTAAAGTGATGATAGCATAGGCCATAGATATTCGATTTAGGTAAGCTCAAATTCTAGAAGACGCAAGTCTGGGCCTTAGAAACAAACACACACACAAGAGTGGTGCCCAAGATTCTCCAAAAATTTAATCCGAAACACTGATGCTGTCTTGTCTTAAAGGCCTAGTTTTCTTAAAGCCAAAACATTTTTGCACACTTATCCACTAATATGGCCTTGTCAAAAGTTGTAGGCCCAAGCGGAGATGGTTCGATTATATCGATTCCACCGATTACGATTACGCACCCATGCAATCAATTTTCGATTACGATTAGGCCTACAATTATTTAAAAATGGCGTAATCGATTACAAATTACAATCGGATAATCTCTGGGCACAAGAGCTTTCCAGAATATGCCAAGCCAGAAAATAATGCGCAAATTGACTTTCCCAAAAAATAAGACGAATTATCCAGTGCAGAAATTGCACCGAGGAACAGGAATCCTTTGATTACATCAATCAAAGCTATTAGCCTAATTTCTATCCACCGATCTGCCACCAGCATAAAAAATGAAGTTATTATTTTTATATCATATGTTTGCTCGATGACTCGTAGCAATCAATCCTGACATAATAAAGAGTCTGTGCGCTTTGGAGAAATAAAACATTGACACTCTAACAATTTTCAAAAGTCCTAGGGCGAGTCCGAGTCTCAGAGGCACAAGTACGAGTCCGCGTCCTCAGAAGGTGGACTCGAGAATTCACAACTCTGCTGAAATTTATTGAATTGCTTCATAAACGCCTAAACTGTAAAACTTAGTCCTACGCTTTAAAACAAATCACAGCTTTACAGTAATTTTTAACGTGTACTAAAACCATTAGCCGCAAAAAGCTCACAAACGCATCAAGCTGGATAAAAAACTACAAGTCACAGGCAACATAAAAATTACATTTTAGCAACACAATAACGATTATAACACACTAAGTACATATCCTAGTACCGTCGTTTAACAACGAGCAAAAACAGATTACAGTGTAACCAAAAATCAGTACAATTATTCACAGTCAAATAAAACTCTTCGCTCGTTACAACATCACAAATCCTATCGCCGTAACATCTTACTATATCTACGAAAATACACTACAAACAAGTTATCACAAAAGTTTCCACAAAAGTTTTCACAAAACCAATGGTTGCAAAACTTTTTATTATTGGTTGAGTTGCTAAAAAGTTCAACATGCTTGTGGACAAATTTTGTTGGAATGCATTATTATCCATTGACTTAGTTTTTACAGCTCCTACCTCAACATTAGTACTAAGCTATAGAAGCAGAACAAAACTTTTGTGCTATATAAAAACATCATTGGACTTCATTGACAGTTTGGAAAGCACTGCTATCGATTCAGTAGCGAAAACACAAAGCAACTAAACCAACAGCATATTTCAGTACGTTGAGCGAACTACACTGATCAGGTAAATAAGTGCCTATAGATTATTATTAGACAAACAAAAATTTGCCCGTAAAATTTCACCTTTGAAAAAAAAAAAACAATCATGCTTGAGCACAGAGCATTTTGTCACAGTAGCTCATCCACAAGAGAGAAATTGCAAGCAATGCGTTAATTCGCAAGAATTGTTGGAAGTAACTACAAGCTACGTACAAGCATCTACGACGAGAAAATTATCAAATACGCAACGGAATGGAAAAGCACGCATATTTTTTAGGTATATATTTTAAGAACAAAAACTTTCGAATAAAGATTGTAATAAGGTATGGAGCAATGCCAAACACACCAACCCCATGAATGTGATACAACATTGGCCATAATCGAAAAATCAATTTCTGCTAACTCACTAAAAATTGAAAATAGTAACTATTCAGCTAGATCACAAAATAGTAAGTTCATTTTACACTTTCCAAGGTAGATGGCTATCTTGTGCGAGGCATTATTCTAAAGCATGATACTGACAAGCCATATTGTAGCAAAAACCAAAAAGTACACCGTTCGATGAAAAAAGTCTTTATTTTTATTTAATTAATTGCATATTTATCCTCCTATCACGAGAAAGCGACCAATGCGCTATACGAGCTCGCTTAGGAGTTACCAGCCATCTGTCTACCACACTAAGATGGGGGAATCCCGCGAAGTGCCTTTCCCAACGGTACAACAAGTAAACTTGCCGGCTTGTTCTTCACACGTCCCTTTAATGCTGAGCGTCAAGCATGAAAGCTGTGAATACCAATTTTAAAGTCATTGGTTTGACCCGACTCGGAATCAAACCCGAGTCTACAGCTGAAGAGACGGACGCTCTATACCACTTGGCCATCTGAGCTGTTAAAGGCATTGAAAAGAAGTTCTACAATCCACATACCTAAGCAAGTTATGGATAAAAATAAATAACTACTCAACATTCTACACTTCTTACAGCAATGGTTCGGTGTCGTTCCAGTCAATATAGGCTCTTGACCATTTAGTCCGAATGCAGTGTTCAAGCGGAGGGACTAAAGCAAAATTAACATCACTATCTTCTACTTCCGCAGTCGTGTCAACTGTGAGCCGAATTACTTCGTCTTGATTGGCAAGGCCGTCGTAGTAATACAAGGTAATAGTAGAAGGGAAATTGAACTTTGAAGTCAGGTTCGGGTTTAGACCAAATAATACAGTAAAATGGCTTTCACTGCAAACAAGCCAAATGGGATACTTTGGCGTTTTGTAGTAATCACCAATTTTACAAGAACCGTAATGCTCAAACAGAGAAAGTAAGCCAACTTCGCTCTGAGTGTGAATGCCTTTCAAAAGCGTCATTTCGTCCAGCTGCAGACTGTTATTAAACGCATTTGATGTAGCTCGACCAACCAGCATTAAATTGATCATTTCTTGAGTGCAATAATTATGAGCACCCATCAATTTTCCTGAGGGTTCATCCATGTCCTTTTTGACGTTGTCTATTCCTCGAGACAAAATGGCCGAGTATAACAACAAAATACAGCTTCCTTTGCCGTTTTCATAGCTGTTAATATGCTGTTTCACCGCTGACTCCAGCTCAATCTTCGTATTAAAATGACTTGTAACAACATATTCGGTAATGCCGTCGCACCGATACTCGTGTGGCAAGCTGTTGATTTGTTTTCGGACAGCCATTATTGCTAACGTGGCTCGCTTAAATGCTCCTGCTCTCCATATTATTTCAGTAACTGCTTGAACCAAGCATGATGTTCGCTGTGAATCCCGTACATTCAAAAAAGACTCATTGGGAACAACATCATCCGTAGAAAACAAAAGATACTTTAGGACGATCGCTTGTACCGCTGCCAATATTCCACACGGGCCTCCTCTTTTCTGAACTATGCCAAACCGCAGTTTATCGGGTCGAGTGAAACTACAAGAAAAAGAAAAATTCTGGTCGCACCACTCAGTTAAAAATGCACATTTAATAGAACCAAAAATCAAATTGCGAAGTTCCTTGGCAAGTTCGTAAGTAAAGTCAACACTATTACTACAGTCGCCATCAGATAAGAGTACGTCAACGTTGGGGGTTGCCTTGGAGTTCATCTGATTCGCAAAAAAATAACGTTGCTGTGAATTACTATCAATGAACTTTTTTGCAGTTTTTTGATAGGAATCAGCCATTCCCTTTTCAGGAGTATCATCAGAAATATCCGATAAAAAATCTTCAATCGGAGATTTTTGATTGGTGGATTTCTTGACAGTAAAATCAAATAGATTGTTTTTTTGTTTACCGTAAGAAGAATATTGATTCGATTCGATTGATTTTTCAGAATTTTCTTCCAAAAGATGCGTCAAAGCATCTTTGTCAGGAAGCTTTTGATTTATTGGTTTTTTAACAGCAACAGTGGAGCGGAAGTCTACATCTTGGTACCCTAAACTAGGCTTCTGGCTGGTTTCATCAACACCAACCTGTTTTTCCTTAGGGCTAAAAGACCAATCATTGATTTTAGCAGGATGCTTTGGCGTTTTGGTTCCGTTATCAAGAAGTTCATCAAAATCAACGTCTTCTAATGCTCCAACAGTGCTGTATGCATTTTCTTTTCTGGCAAATTCTTTTTCAACAACTTTGCGAACATTGCTAGCACCTGCTGTCAAAGGTCTAGAAAATTTTGGGGCTTGTTTTGGCTTGAAGTGTTTGTTAGATGTACCATATCGAACTTTTCTTAAAATTGAGTCATCACTTGGTGAAATTTGAGCGACATTTAATTGAAGTACATTGTACAAAATTACTTCTAACATTGTTTTTAACGGAGACAAAGAAGACTTGTTCTTGTCAACCCATGGTTCAATTTTAAGAGCTTGGGCCAACTTCGATCTGCTGCTTACACTGCTTTCACTTCGTGGCCACTCAGTGTCCAACAACTGCAAAGTCTTTACACACTTCTTTTTATTTAAAAATTCCCGAACAATAGATGAGGCCAAGCCTTCAACAGAATATTCCATCAGGAAGAATTATTCTTCAATTTTTGATTAACATCAAAAAATTACATCAGTCTGGGCACCTAAAAGTTAATCAATATGCCTAAGCAACAAAAAAGCAATTATTTCTGCTATTTAAACACATAATTACAGTATGCACATGCATATCTATATGAAATAGGGCATCCTTTTTCTGAAGTTAAAAGAGTAGGCCTATCGTATTTTTTCAAATAGAAGCCGCCCTCCAATAGAAGCCCCAACAGACAAAACCGTTTCCTCTTAGATACAAGAAAACTAAGCCAACAAATTTAATGACACGCAACAAAAACAACTCACACGTTGTTTATCCTATTTCATTTCAACCACTGTATCAATGGTTACTTTTATCATCATCAATAATACTGATATCATTCAAGTAAGTGCTACTTTGTTGCTCCCTAGTACAGTAATTAACACTTTCTCCGTGTGGTTTTGTCTTGCACCAAAATATTGAACACTTTGATTCAAATTTGGCCAAAAAACATCATTGCAGTTGGCAAACTTTAAAAAATATTGGAAATTTTTGCCCAAAATTTCTCACTTTTTCCCAAATTTTGCACCTTAGAGGGAACGGTGGTTGTAATTGTGACATTACTTCATGACAAAGGCAATGGCTGATGCAGAACATCACCCACATTTTTAACATTCACACCACATAGACCTAACCACACAGTGCGATATTAGTAGCCTGCAATAATAAAAATAATAATAATACCACTGATCACAGTATTTATATGCCACTCTTATATCTAGGAGAGAGTTTGTCCATAGGATCTCAGAGCGGTAGACTAGAAAGCAAAAAGCATTGCACAGCGCACTAAAAGAGTGGTTTTAAAAAACAAGGTATATACTGCAGCTAGCCTATCTTGTTTGTAACATTTGTTGCTCAGTGCTTGGTTTATGCTATTACTGTGTCACTCTCCCATACAACCAGGCAAACCGTGAAGGGATAACAAAACAAACAAAGCAACTATTTTTATGGGCCTGTACAAATTGTCACTCCCTTTAAAAAGCTACAATACGGTATTTCTTTAGTTTTTTCTACACTCTGTCCCAAGGTTTCCACTTATGTTGTATATATGTCATAAACTGGTGCCACTCCAATCAATACATCGCCAGCAGGGCTGCAAACTCAACCAATTTTTAATCAAGTTCAAGTTAAAGTCAAAGTTCACAAGATATTTGCAAGTTCAAGTTCTTGTGGTTCAATTTTTACAGTTTGAAAAAAACGACAGAGTTCTGCAAGTGTGAGTTCAATCTACCATGTTTTCATTCAAAACTCTCGCAACACCTATTATCATGCAATACCAATTTGCTTGAACAAAATGAGAAGAGAATACTACCATTATACTGGTAAAAGGGTCCTACTAAACACCATAAAGAACTGAAAATGGACGACAAAGGACCTCAAATTGATGTACTAAACACCGCAAAGTACAACAAAGAACCCTAAAACCTTAATCTAACCCTAACTCTAGCCTTTAGAACCTAAACCTAATTAAAAGTTCTTTGTTGTTCTTTGTTATGGTATGATTTTACGTCCTTTATTGTTCTTTGCAATGTTTAGTACAACAATTTAACTGTTTAAGGTCTTTTGTTCTTCTTTGCGGTATTTAGTACATCAATTTGAGGTCCTTTGTCGTCTTCTGCGGTGTTTCAGTCCTTTGCAGTCTTTAGCAGGACCACCAGTAAAACAAAAAAAAAGAGAAAAAATGGGAATGAATATTGAAACGAGGTGCAAATGAAGCAGTCTATCGGTATCACAATCTGACAATTACCGTACTCAATTCGAAACAAAAAATAAAAAGAAAAAACGATAACTGAGGTTAATTTTAAATTATATTGAATTAAAAATTCAACAGTAATTGAGGGAGACTGCAAAGTGAGCTTGCGCTCTTCAAGTCAGCAGCCACTTGTTATATATGTCAAATGCGATAGACTGCAGCCACAAATCAAACCCGTCACGCAGGATCTGTCACTCGCGCGCGGTATCGCTAGGCCACAGTCGTTTTGAGATATTTAAACCAATGAGCTTAAAATAACTTAATCAATGAACTGGAACTTGATTGTTTCTTTCCGGTTTTTTTTTTGAGTTCAAAGTAGAGTTCAGCAAAAATCCCAGAGTTCTGCAAGTTCGAGTTTGCAGCCCTGATCTGCTGATTGCCAGCATATTCTATACAATTATTAGGGTGCGGTGACAAAAATAAATTTTTTGAATTTTGAAAAGTGGTGTTTATATTTGTCTCCAAATATGGAGCAAACAACATTGGAACTAATTTTAGGTTGGTGCACCCTCTAGTGGCCGTGCACATCTGCTAAACGATAAAAAATTGCCAATTTGGCCATATCTTGAAAACCAGTTGAGCTAGAAAGCTGGTTTTGGACTCAAAAGATGCAGAACTAGCACTTTCCAATCTGCTCTATTAGGAACTTTCTTTTTAAACTGACCAGAATAAATTAGATCTTTCTTTCTAAACTGACCAGAATTAAAGGTAATAAATTAGACCAACTACCGGTACAACCAACTTGGTAATTATTTTAACTCTTGGAGGTCTTACCTACTGCATAGACGGACTACCAGTAAGTACGGTACTGCACACGCGCAAATGCATAATTTTCATCAAAAAAGCTGTTTTTTGCCTACAACTTTTTTTCTGGTCAGTTTGGAAAGAAAGTTCCTCTTAGAGCAGATAGGAAAGTGCTAGTTCTGCATCTTTTGAGTCCAAAACCAGCTTTCTAGCTCAACTGGTTTTCAAGATATGGCCAAATTGGCAATTTTTTATCATTTGGCAGATGTGCACGGCCACTAGAGGGTGCACCAACCTAAAATTAGTTTCAATGTTGTTTGCTCCGTATTTGGGGACAAATATAAACACCACTTTTCAAAATTCAACAAATTTATTTTTGTCACTGCACCCTAACAATTATACACGCCGTTTGTTTGAGCATAGACTGCACTATCTACATTTAAGACTCACTAACAATTTGTTTTAGGTGTATCCATGCTTAGATTATTTACGGGATCTTCCGGTAGGATACTGTTACAGCATACCGCCTAACCAGCAAGATTAGGGTACTACTAATTAGGCAGTGCAGGCACTTCGTCATACTTCCATTTGGTACAGGTGGTGGCTGACATAGAAGACCGCATGGTCATTTTCGCCATCTCTTGGTGCTGTATTTCAGTATTATTTGTGATATGTAATCGTTCGAGTTGAGCGCAAAATAAATTGATATGATTGATTGATTGATTGTACAGCTGTAGGCAGTGCAGACAGTGTAGGCAGTACAGGCACTGTAGGCAGGCAGTGTACCAGTAGGCAGTGTAGGAAGTGCAGGCACTGTAAGCAGTGCAGTCCAGTAACAGATTAAGCATTTCGGCACAATATCGTGTTCCGGTACAGGGTACCAGTATCGTATCATTTTGGCATGTTTTTGTGCATCACCACTACAAGTAGTACCGGTATGCAATGCACACATGTGTAGCATCTATAATGCAGCACAAATGATTAGCCTACATTGTAGATGCAAAAGCTATGGGCTTATTAGTCTAGTCCTACTCGCTCTTAGTTTGTGGACTAAATATGCATATTTGGGCATGCCTGGAAGCTTTCTGCCACTGCCTACAGACACTGCACTGCTTACAGACACTGCAGTGCCTGCACCTGTGCACTGCTTCCACCAGTCCACTGTATAGCCTAACACCGGTACTGCCTACAGTGTCTGCACTGTATACAGTGCTTGCACTGTCTACACTGCCTACACTGTAAAATACTGCCTGCCTACAGTGCCTGTACTGCCTACATAGCCTACATTGCCTGCACTGCCTACACCTGTACACTGCCTATTTAGGGCCTAGTACAGTACCGATAATAGTACCAGCAAGACTAGCCTACCTATACATTGCACCAGCTTAAAAGTTGGCATATTTTTCAAGCCAGTAAACAAATGATTACGGTATTTAAAATTAACACTTTTCCGATTGTTTCAGAGTAACTTTTGGTCTAACACTAGGCAGTCTCAACTCATGGATTTTCGTTTACATGTTGCCCTACCAATCACAAAACCTAGCGTAGATTCGTCATGCATGAATATACATCAACAACAAAAAAATTCGCTAAGGATTCTAATTTTGCAGACTCCTATGATGCAAGTAACAATTACATTTCTGAGCTTTTGGTTTTATCTTTGACTCTGCCGTATCATTCTGCCAATTGTCCTGAATGGACATTGGGCTGTTTTTTATTGTGACTGAACAATCATTCCAAATCAAATCAATCAAGTTTTTATTTGCCAGGTATACAAAATGCAACACGTGCATTGAATAATACAGTATACACCATGACTGCGAGACAACGAAATGACGATACGTTTTTTAGTCAAATGCCACCCTAGGATGCAAGCATGCAATTTGTTTTGGCTATAGCATGAGAAATGAATAAAAAAACTCACCAATATTAACAATCAGTACAAAAATGCACATTCAAAATACGCCAAATTGTCAATTGCGATTAAAATTCAAACGGTAATTCAGAAATGCCGTTTCTTTTTTTTTTTTTTTTTTGTTTTGCAAACCACTCATCATGTGTCATATTTAAGAATTAAAAGAATTCCAAGCTTCATATTGGCTAGTTGGCTAGAGTAGACTTAGAGCTTAACGTTTCTTTTCTCAGTGGCGAAGTGAGTCGGGCAGACGCACCCGGGCGCACTACCACGCTATCGCTATTTATTCTTCATGTCACAAATTATACTGGAAAATGCTAGGGGGGGCAAATTTTTTACCGAAATATCAAAATTGTTAGACTTTCGATGGAAATAGATGCACTCTATGGATGGAAATGGATGGCAAATTTGCACTCTATGGATGGCAAATTTTTTAGTAGTAGTAGTAGTAGGATTTTTTATTTTTAACCATAAAACAACGCCATGATCAACACAAAAAACAGCTTGGTTAAAAATAAGGAAACAGCGACAAAACGTTATACGTTGAACATGCTCAAGATAAAAATATAGAACTAAAGCGTTTAAAAAAAAATTTGCACGGTCGCTGCACAATTTTTTACCGAAATATCAAAATTGTTAGACTCTCGATGGAAATGGACGCACTCGATGGAAATGGCTACGGCCGAAGTTGCGCTTTCGCAAGTGGGGCACATTCAAAAGAGTATAGGCTAGACCTACTAGCTAGCCTGCGCCCACTACTAACTAGTAACCCCCCGCTACCACACAAATCGTTAACCCCAGACTGGTGACCCCGACGTGATATACTGTAGCCTACTAGCATAGGCTAGCATTTAAAAGAGTATAGGCTAGACCTATTAGCTAGCCTGCGCACACCACCAAATCATTAACCCCACACTGAACACATTACTAAATCCCCACAAAGGGGGGCGATGCTCCCCTGCCCCCCCTCCTTTGGTTGCGGCCCTGGCCGTATCACAAATAATGCGAATGTTAAGCTGGGTAGAATTGCGTTATGTTGCATCAGCGATTCAGCGCATAGCTAAACACAAAAGACTGACACCATGTTGATACGCACTTGCGCGCATCACATAACTCGTGACGTCTATAAATAGCTTGCGCATCAGCCAATCAGAAAATGACACGCTGGCTTGTTTCAAAGGCCACATCAGCCAGAACAAATAGTTGATATTATTCTAGTTTAGTAACAATGCAGAAACATGTAAAATTGTGAGTGGAAAGTTGAGAGAAAATTTGAAAGCACAATACGTGCAAAGGCAGTCAAGCGACATTTGTGATTATTTGCTGTATAAATCAGTAGCTTGTGAATTTGTATTTATTTGCCTAAAAAGTAGTTACTGAAGGAAGATACAGCATGCCACCTACAGCACCACAGCATGCGATTGTTATCTCCACCGGGACAAAGGTGGTAACTGTTCCTGATTTAAATAGTGGAGGAATGGCTTATTCAGGAGAAGCAGAAGCTGTTTTACCCAAATATGCAATTGGCTTGTTTGATTCTAACAAAAGTGGACCACGGAAAAGAAAGCGCTTGACTCATTTAACCCCCGAAGAAAAAATAATGAGAAGGTACACCTACTATTAAGTTAAAGTCATTAGGTCACTTGGATGTAATTCTTCTACTCTGTACTAGACCCTGGATTTTCAAATTGTACAACCACTTGTTTACCGGTATGTTTTCTGTTGACCAGATGAGTGTGGCAAGATTACTGAACCGTAGCCTACTCTGTTACTGGTACCATACTCATTACAGGTATGGTACGGTGGTACATCAAAATTAATGCGCATTGTTCCCTCCTAAGTTTTTAGCAAGTGTGCATTTGTCCGAAGATTTAGGGGGTGTAAAGGAAGATCAAACTTTATTTTTTTGCCTCAAACTGTCAAAGTTGAGTTTCCAGAGAAGGCTAGAAACTTGTTGTTTTGCATCAAATATTAAACACTTTGATTCAAATTTCACATAAAAATATTACCATTCCAGGTGGCATGTTTAAGGAAAACTTAAAAAATTTTGCCCAAAATTTCTTGTTTTAACAATTTTTCACCTTAGACTAGACGGAACTGTGCTTACAAGTAGTCTACTCGGCTACTTGCCATGTAACAGATGTAATAAGTATGGCATGCAATTGACCCAGTCTAGATTTTTGGATGCATTATTTTTTATCCCTGAACAGCTGAACCTGCAAATACTTCTGCTGAGTGTTTAAATTGATGATTGACCTTACTCAGCATTGGTATTTCCTCTTAAATATTGTTTTTTTGCAGAAAACTGAAAAACAGAGTAGCAGCACAAACTGCTAGAGACCGTAAGAGAATAAAAATGGAATCTTTGGAAGAAACTGTTCAAAAATTTCAACATCAGGTAGAATAAGTTTGCCACAAGTTTTACTTTCTGGCATTGTGTGCTCATCCTATTGTAAAGTCTCAAAAATTTGAATGTTCTGGGTCTGTTGGTGTATATACCAGTACAGTGTATATAATACCGCTAGTATAAAGCAGTGGCCCTATTGGCTTGGTACAAAAACATTGAAGAGTGCTTGTGCTCTATTAGACCAGCTTCTTCTTGAGCAAAAAAAACGTCTGTATTTGGTGAATTGTTCTCATTATTTGGTTGTGGCCTATTTGTATCTACAGAAACAAACTAGTGGATCTTTAAAGGTTATATATGCTTTGTGAAATTATGCAACATTTCATGCGTTATCACACTGGTACATAGACTAATCTTGAACTTATGCTAAAGAGTGTTCTTTTTTAACAGGCAAGAGAATTGCTGGATGTAAATGTGAGACTTTTGGAGAGAGCTGAAGCCCTTGAAAGAGAGAATGCAGAATTGAAACACAGACTTGGACTTGATGTTGATCAAAATACAACTGTTTCTGGAAATCGTCAAACAGTTGAAAGAATTAAAGTTGAGTTTGATGACACTATGACTGAACCTGGGGTCCCTGATTCAATTCTTTCACCAGATGAGTCAGCTGGTATGTGTATTAAATCTTAATAATATTTTTTAAAAGTTGTATGTTTATGCAGCGTTATTGCGTTTTTTTTTTTTTTTTAATTTTTGTGAACTCCGTCATTGCTGTTTTTTTTTTTTTTTTTTTTTTTTTTTTTTTTTTTTTTTTTTTTTTTGGGGGGGGGTAAAAATGTAATTTTTAATGAAGACTAACTGAAGTAGCATGTGAAATTGTCGTGAATTCCTTTGGAACTGTTACTTTAAAATGAGGTGATCTTTATGTAGTTAGGTTCCAGTACTGCAGGGCAAATGTAAAATATATATGTGATATTTCGTGCTTGGTTTATGCAATCAACACATTTAATTTTAGATGAGAACGATGGACGATTAGGGTCCACATCTGACGACCATTCCTCTGATGACACAGTTACAAGCTTTGGTCTGTCGACTACTGAGTGTGCATCCCCCGAGCCCGCCGTGTTTGGGGAACACGAATCGGAGAGACTTGTTCCTCTGCAGCAGGAAGCTGTCAAATCCTCGTTGATCCACTCGGTAGCCAACAAGACAACTGCTCCAACTCAATTATCAGTGGAAGACGTAGTCCAGATGACATCCTTGGCATCCTCGAACAAATCAATGCCGACTACAAAACTGACACTTCTAGACTTCACAGCTCAACCGAAGGTAGGTTGTCTGTTGCTGTCATTTGACTTTATTTAAAAACATATGGTAGCGCGCGTATGCTTGTTTGTGCTTTGCTGATTGGTCTTATTTGGTATTAAGCCTGGTCTACACTTGGCGTAAAAAATATTTTTACGTGGTCAGCTTAAGGTTTGTCTACGCTTGCTAAAAGTAGTTGGCGCTAGCTACGTCATTTTCACTCTAATTTTGTTTTCTGACCTCTTCGACTGTTATGACATCGCTGAGTCCTTCATGCTCTGCTACTACTCCCGTAATGAATGACCAGGAGTGACCTTGCCAAGTTAAGAGATCATCATTCTATACAAACTTTGTTATAAAAATCTTGTTTACTGAATCATAATTACTAAATAACCGAGGAAATGCAATACTTGGACCTACAAAAAAAACACTTGCTTCTATGTTGTAGTTTTGAAAGCTAATGCTTCTGTATATCGAAGTTTTTAACTGTACGCTAGACCAGTGCTGGTCAAAGTCCGTATATATGCGGACGTTGGTGCTGGTCAACTTTTTCCAAAAATTTACACACTTTTTAAACATTGTGCTCATTCTACTAGCCTACTAGTTTGTGGAATACAACAGTAACACTACTTAACCGGTATATTGCAAATTAAACAACAAATCAGTTGTTTGATCATGTGCCAGCATGCTGTTGATTATTATCTGCCAGTTTTGCAAAATGAATTTGTGCTCTTGTTTCCAAAGTTTCTTTTTCTTAAAGTTTTTCCACTGCATCTTGCATAATCTCATCTAAAAACGAACACATAAAACTTAGCTAGCAAAATCGCAATACACCCAGAATAACATTGATGAACTCTTCGAGCGGTTTCAGAGCTGTTGGCTAAATACTACGAAAACTGTGCCAAAATTTACTATAACAGTACATCATTTACTTATGAACTTCCCTAAAACCCAATGCTAGCTTACCAATTTGCTGTGTAAGACACATACACAGAGACAAACTTGAAAACTTAAACTATGAAACAATGTGAGGAAAAGCTTTGGATTACTGAAAGCTGATTGGTAGATACTTTCTATTCTCTGATTCACATTTTTCAGCAACTTTCTTCCAAGCGTATTTTTAAAATTTGTGTTAAGGCAACTGGTTACTGGCATTGGATAAATTCCATAGAATTGGGTATTGTTTAACTGATGAAATAAGCTTCAAGTCCGAATCCAAGGGTACGGTTTCTGTCAAAATTTTCTGACTCGTCTATTTTCATCTGTAGATGAACTGCTTAAAAAACGTATTGATACCAAACTGCAAAATAAAAACAAATCGGCTTTAAGCTACTGATACTGATTCACTATACACCTATTAAAACACATCGTATTTTAATCAAAAACCAATCTTTAAAAGAACCATCCGGTACCGTACAATTGGCACTGTAATCTACTGTACAGGGCTACATACCGGTACCAAGAATTTCTAACCGGCATCCAGTAGCCTACAGTATCTGCCGATAGCCTACTAGACTATGTACCGGTATCAACATAATTAAAACTAAGGGGGTGAGCCCCTGCATCTACCAATCAATCAAACATCAGCCCTGAAAAGAATTGAAATAAGTTTTCTGGTTATGTTTGGCACTGCAGACTAATCTGGATGGGGTTACATATGACATGGCTCTGCGACATGCTCGTAAACCTAGGTCTATCTCTGTTTCTTTGCCTCTTATGCCACACAAATTGAATCAGCAAGCATTTAGCTCGTACTCTTTTCCAAAAATGTAGAAAAAATATGAAAACTTCTGACCTGTTCATGCAAAAAAGACAAAAGGCCCCATAACACTGTTTGACAAGTTTAGGTTATATTTATCTGCTTTTTGTAAGCTTAATGTGTTTAAAACTTGAAGTAGCTAAGGTTCTAACACCAAGTCTAGACCTAGTCTTTTCCACAAACATGGAATCGTGTCCAAGCAAACTACGCAGGAGTCCCAAAGCACTGTTTTTCAACTAGCCTAGGCTAAGGCTTGACTGTGACTGACAAGCAAAATCGCTGATTACGTCCAGCGTAGCAAAAAAAATCCTCGGTGGGCGATTTATTTTTGCTGCCAGTTGCACGCTCAGCGGATTTTGAAAAAAGCACGCGCGTAATTTCAGGCTTATTAAATAAACTAAAAATTTTCAACTTATACCGACAATTTACGCCAAGTGTGAAGGGGCCCTCACAGGGTGATCTGTTTCTGTTTACCTTCGACACCTTTCATTAATTCTTTTTATTTTGTTTTAGGCTTTGGACTTGTCCAGGCGTCCGACAGTATGAGTGTTTCACAAGAACAGATTGATTCCATTAAAGAATTAATTAACGTCGATCATCTGTATTCAAAACCAGTGGAAGATTTGACCTGTTTAAAAGTTAAATCTGGAAAACCTACTTTCAAAGTCCAGTTAAGCGGTTCCGTTCCTTCAACGAAGCTTATCAAGCAACCAGCATCCTTAATCAAGGTTGACTTGGTTAAGCAAGAAAACAAGTCAGTTGCCCTTTTTAAAAGATCTACACAAAAGCAAGAGAAAACTGTGCAAAAGAATCGCAAGCTCCATAAACTCGCACGATCAAACCAACAGTCATTGCAGACTGATAAACTGCACCCCATGCTGAGTAGCATGAGCACAGAGCTAGAAACACCCCCAGTAACAGACTCTTCTGGTGTGTTGTTTTTTGACAACTTAGACGCAGAGCTAGACAGTATTTTAAACGACAAAGATAATCACACTGACGTTCCATTAGTAACACCTGTGAGCTTCGACTGTTCAGCCAGCCCACAGAGCGACATTGATTCCGACTTGTCAAATATGAGCCCTGTGCCCAGCATTCAGACTCCTTTAGTTTCTGACATGGTGGATCCTTTCGCTTCTGATTTTCAAAGAACTGATATCTTTAGTGATGCTTTCTCTGCGGAGCTTTTCCCGCAGCTTGCTGCTGTAATATAAGTTTCTGGTTGGATGTTGTTTTATTTTGCTTAAATCTTAATCATGTTGGCTGGGTAAAAAGTGCAATCGCTTGTTATGTATAAAATTTTTCATTTTTGTGGTGCTAAGTTGTGCGAGTTTCTGCGAATTCTGCTGTATAGTTTCTCTTGCTTTGTGTAAATCCTTAAAAAAGTGTGTTTAGAAAGCGTTGTGGTTATTGCAAATACGTGAGGTTTACAACTATTTTGGTTCTTTATTCTTTGCTCCATCGTCTGATTTAAGATTGTGCTTGCATAATGCGGAAACTCCGATTTAATAGCGTTTGTAGAGTCTGCAGCTGCCACGAATCGAACCCGTGATGCCGTGAACATGTTTGGGCCGGCATAATCCTCCGGTTACCACCGCTTTTCACATCAGCAGGAGCTTGCCAACAAATACGCTTTTAGGAATTTCGTTTCATGAACCTTGCTGGATCAACTAGAAAGAATGCAAATCAGTACGATCAATCAACGGTGTATTGAGAGGTCCCATAATAACACTTAAGCAGCGTGACATTGAAGTAAAAGCAATGCAAAAAATTAATAGCACACAAGTGACTCGTTTTCGATTTAATGAAATTTTGAAAGTAATGACAATATTCGAAAACTTTCAACGTGTTTTTGTTATGCGGCAGCACAACGATGAATAAAAATTAAGCTCTTAGCGAATATAATGAAACAAAGGTTGGTGCTGCATAGACGTCCAAGATTCAAAATTCAAAGCAGACTTAGCGCTAAGCTACAGCATTTCAAGCGTAAGCAGTGACAGTAGTCACTAGGCTTACATTGATTCTTTCAGGCGGTGAACGAAGCGGAAGCTAAATTTTAACCATGAATATTAAATACACAATACCCAGAAGTAATTCGATTTCTAAAGGGAGCCTGCGCACTGCCGTGAATACGAGAATAAGCATAACGTGTAATAGGACAACAAAACAAGCAATGATAAAATTCGACACAAAACTAGGTACGGAATGCAAACTTCTGTAGTGCAGAAAAAATAAAGCATTGAAAATTGGTTACATAGTAGCACGTTGTAACATGAGAAGTACATAGCGCCGAAAAACTGCTGGTCGCACAATCTAATCTGTAGTCTGGATTTGTTCTTGGCAGAGTTATGTCCATAAAACTGGTATCTGCTGTTACACTTGCTGAACGCTCAGCAATTAAGTGTAGCGCGGAGGATGAAATGAACAGAGAATAGAATACGTCAGTGAATTCTTGACAAAAGGACCTCAGTAGTTATAAAGCGCCATAAAACCACACAATATTTCATTTCCACAGAGAGCAGTTCACTGAACGATGAAGATTTCAACCACACTTTATGCTGTGGAAGCGTGTAGTACAACTGACGAATAACATGCAAACCGTAAGATAGATGAAAACAGTTTGAACTTTAAAAACAACCACAAAAGTTATGACAAATTACAAACCAGAGTCGGTGTACACCATAATATTCGGTTCAATGTAAAAGACTTTAATACAGTGGCTAGCAACTGAATAAGTACTGGATTTTTCGAGTGAATGGAAAGAAGCCCAGCGCAAAGCCTCAAATCAGCAAAGCAACCAAAAATGAAATACAAAAAAAATACGCACTACACAAAATTGCCGCAAAGCAATGGTGGCATGTGGCGCAATACACACCAAAGCAAATAAACTACAAAGTACAAACGAAAAACCTAAGTAGAAGCCGAAAAGTGAATGTAGTAGCAATCGTTGAAGAGAAATGGCTGCAACGGATAAAACTTACGTCAGCGAAAATCAACTAACGGATGAAGGTAAGAGCTCGGTTTAACAACAAACGCAGAAAGTACAGAGTCTTTATGACAAAGATTAGGCAATTCCAACCTTCCTGGACTTACAGTCTAGACTGCCAAGAAGCACATCGTTACTGCTATTTACTCAATCAAAGGTGAAATGAAACACACTACAACTGCGTGCATCTACAAATAAGCTATAACATGATTGTGAAAGCGTAAAGAAAAACTAAAACTAGTGACAAAAATCAGTAACAGTGACACAAACAGCTAATCTCGAATATACAGCATTACAGCACACGAGTACAAGCTTATATCTGATTTGCATGACATTCACTTTGAGAACAGCTAAATTACGCATTTACGTAAGCATGAAACACAACAGCCCTGAAACTCTACACAAAGAGAAACAGCAAAGCGGAAATCTTACTGGAGTAAAGTAACACTCCAATTTGGCCCCTTTTCTACAACCAAATTCCAGGGACATCAACAAAGTGAGAACATTTATTTAAGTCACACTATATTGAATCCAATCGCTTATTACTATTTCATATGTAGGCCGCTTCCAACAAAATTGGAAAGTCAGAATCAAAGATTTCAAGGGAGTACGAGTAAAAAAAATACCTTTATCAGGGTCGGTAGCAGTGGTAAAACTAAATAAACTCGACCATGGCAATTACTGCGAGACACAAATTAAAAAAAGACATAATTTGAGAGTCAGATTAAAAAAAGTTGCAGGTGAAGAGTCACAAAACAACCTTGGATTTCAACAGTTTTTGTGACTGGCTATTCAATTAAGTGAATTTATTAGCGGTGCTGATATGACATAACGTAAAATTAACACAAAACAACAAATATACGAAAAAAATGCCGGAAAACAGCGAATTGACCTCACAGTCTTCGAGTCCGCGCCACCCTAAAATTTATTTGCGGTTAGGTAAAAAGTTGTTCACGTTGCAATATTTTACCTTTGATCCGTGAATACTGAATAGCCAATGAATTTATTGCAGTGAACGTGTTACTCCAAGCACTTAAAAGGAATGTGTCAAATCATCTACAAATTTTAAAATACAGACACATTGATTGCTCGTGGCTTGTACATTACAGCATGTAGAGTAGACACATGTAGCGTTACGCTTTCATAGCAACTAGATAATGCGATACCACATTTACTAGAAGTAATGCATTAAATTTGTACACAGAAATAAAGGTAATTTACTTTGTAAAGAAGCACAAGGCTTAACTGTGAGAGTGTGAGACCATTCTCGATTTTAAAATACATTCATTGTACAGCAGCTGAAATGCAATCAAGTAAAAGATAACTTAACTTGAAGAAAACTGCTTCACACAACACCGGTTTTTAGATTTTAGATCTGATTTCCAACTTTGCAATGATCAAATCTCTCTCATACAAAACATTGTGACAAAGTCACAATTTGGACTTGCAATGCCAAAATGCGATTTCCAACCATCTCAACTTTCATCATCAGTGATAAATTATTTCATATTATTGTATACCATCACTATCAATGTTTAAAAAGTCACTCTTTTTACTCCGTTTTGCATTTTCCTTTCAGCCTCTTGTAAATTTTCGTATTTTTTCTAGTGAAATTCTATATATATAGCAACAGAAAATTAGTAAACTTCCATAAAACCATATATGAATAACCACAAGTGCATCTATAGCGTTACGTCATAGCTAGATACATGACATCATCAGTATATCGATTGAGTCTAATTTCCGGAATAGCTCGAGCGCTGACATGAAAAAATTGATTTCAAATCAAGGCTAACATAGCAATGCAAATAACCAAGACCTTTGAACTACGTTTTACAAGACAACCGGCACCGGTATTTGGCAAGGTTAAGCAATTTCGACAGCAATGTCAAAGTTCTTCAAGGCATAAGAATAGTGTTCTAGTAACCGCTGTTGCAAATCCAAAATCTCAAAACCTATAATCTAATGTTAAGTTGTAAGGCACAGCAAAACTTTTGAATAAAACTGCAGCCATGTTGACAGCGTAATATAGAAGGTTGGAACCTGTTTTCCCGTAAGACCACTGGATTGTTAGTTTAATTCCCACGCAAGCTTCGCAGTCGTGTTCTTAAAGATTGTTCGGTCAATCCTTTACTTCTATTTTGTCATACCGAGCAATACAAGCTATCAAAAAGTGCTAAAGCTAAAAGAAATACAAATATTACCAGTAAATCTGAAGGCTCAACTTTTTTCAAAATATCGTCTTTACTCGGGAGGTTTTTCACTTCGGCTGTTTGTTTTGCAAAGGCTTCCAACCAGCCCGCTTTAAAAGTTTTATCATCAAGTAGTTGTAGAATTGACACTCGTTCTTCGGTATATCCGTTAGCTGTAAGGTTGCACACGTCAATATTTGCGGTACATGAAGACATAGCCTGTGGCTGCTGTGCCATCACGAATCTGACGGTTAGGAATTCAATTAGTAATGAGACGTATCATTAGCTCAATTCAATCAATTGCCAGGTAATTCAAATAGAACCTGCTGAATACATGGATAAAAGAGCCATAAACGATTTTAATTTTAAAACTTTGAGAATCCAGTTGTAAACGTCTAATCAGAGGCACAAGGAGGAATAATATCGCCCTCTAACATTTTCAGCAATTAGTTGAACGACCTGCGTAATGTGCATGTTGTATAGAAGCAGGGTTGAAAAGAAAAACAGCCAACATGGGAGTTTTTAGGTTTTTTATTTCAGCAACTAAAATGTATCAAACAGTATTTTGTAACAATCACAAAGTCATATCTAGAAAGTTACTTTGTTTTATTTCAATCTGTGGAGTTTTTTCGAAGAGCTGATGCTGTAACAATGACTGCTGTTGGAATATTGTTACACATTGACTGAAACATTACAAAAATTAGGTGTAGAGCGTTAAGAGCAGTTGATAATGCAATTACCTAAAACTGGATGCACATTTCTCGAAACAATTGTTGCTGATGCAAAACAGAAAAATATGTCATAATTCGGCTATAAATCATAAGAGATATAAAGTTATAGGTTATTTATATTGAATCCAGCGTATTCACTGAAACTTTTAAACATTGATTGTATGCCAGACTACAAAAAGCTAACGATAATAATAAGAGGCTAGTGATACACCAATTGTGTAGACAAAAGCATTCAATTTTATTTTTGTTTAGATAGCATAATATAAACAACTGGGGAGTGTTTTTTTTGGAGATTTTTTGGGGGGTGAGTTTTCTAATGCCAACCCTGTATGGTAGACAGTAATATCATTGCACAGTATTAGAAATGTCTTCTGGACCCCTATAAACACAGAGTGTTGCTCTTAAAAATAAAACCCATCTTCCAATGGTACGCTTTCAATATCAATAAAAACCCACTGCATCGGCACATCTTTTTAAGACACAAGACTTTTTGACACGAGACGAACTTGGCTTTGAGATAACTTAAGGTTAAAATATTTTACTTCCCGAGGTAATGCCGTAGTTAGCAGAAGTAACAAGTAATCATTTTATTCTAAACGTGCCTCTGCCGAAAGAGCCGAATATACCATTTTTGGTGCAAGCGGCACGCCAAGTTGCCGCAAGCCGAGCTGGTCACACCAACTAGTCACGCACCCTCTATGTTATACACTGCGGGAATATGTCGTGGGGAGACCACAAATACAACACTTGTCAAATTACACAGTTTTTTACACCACTCACCGTCGCCACTGCCTGATGACACTGCACCGCTTCGGTATCGCACCGCAAATATATCATCAGAATTATTCAAATCCATCACTGATACGATATTGTGAAGAGGGAGGAATTCAATGTGCTAAAGTAAAGTCAATGGTTTCAAAATAATTCTTATAGTCAGAGTCTTGCATTTATTGTAATCACTGTCTATTTAATTTTATATGTACAAGTCTTATTCTGCAAGTTCTGGCTTACAAGATCTGGGTACGAAATCACCCAAAAGCCTCAATTCGGATTAACCTAAAATGATACGTTGTGATAGTCGAAGCGAGTGACCAAATGGCCTGCATTCACGGGAGCACATACGTCTAAGCTCGCACATTAGCAGAGCAAACGATTTCACAACTTTTTCTTAACTCACGACTCTCTGCTATGCCAGCTAAGAATTCAATAGTAGTATGGACAAGAAATTAGGAGGTTTACCTTGAGCAAAGATGTGCCATGCGACCTATTTCTCCACTTGGCAATTTCAAGAGAGTCATTTAGGAGGTAGAGAGCCAGTCTCTCGCGCTCTCTGTAGAAACCATCTGTGAGCGTTGAAACGTCAACTTTTTTCACAAAAGTTCGATTTGAAGAAATGATTTCTGGGGGACAACCGGTGACCTAAAATAATACAAGCTAAAGCCACAAAAATCAACTCATCTGCTTCAAACGCTGCTATTTTTCAGACAAATTACATTGTAAAGCACAGAGCACTCAAAATATCAAAATGAATCTTATTCATTGGATTAACTTCATTAAGCGAACAATGAACTAGCAATATACAATCATTCGGCCATATATGCACCTTTGCAGGCCATAAAGGAACATTTAATTTAATATGGTATCATATGAAGCCAAATTCATCTGACTTAAGCAAACCACGGAATAAATAACAAGCTTACTCAACATGCAAAAACAGCAGCTTGAAAGCCAGTAGAACCGAAACTCAGTTGAAAAATTAAACCCACACCTGCTTTTGCAAAAGATGAAAAAACACTACGGGTATCGCAAAACTTTGTCCATTTGGGGTTAATCCGCATAAAAAGTATATACTTTAAGTCGCACATCAACGTTATAATTAAAATTTTGGCTTCTACCACGTGCAACTGCACAGCTATCTTATACTAATCGCTGGAACATCAACAATTTTAAACAAAAAACACTTCAAAGTAGTTTTTAAGGAAAATATTTGGCGTTCAAAATGGACTGTGTTATTCTTTTATATATAGATATTTTCTTTCATTATGGACATGATTTTGGTTTAACAACTGCAATTAAGTTTATTTATCAGGATAAAGGATAATTCTTGATAGAGCGGGACAGCACTGTTTCGGGAAATTAGCCCTCATCAGCCGCACTCAGGTAAGGTACATTCACCGTTCAAAATGAATGACCTTGCCAGGATCAATCATTTTCGCGAGTTGCGTTGCGACTGTTGGTGATAGAGAGCTGTTATAGCATCCGACCCGACAAGAGGATGTCGTCATGACTCCCTTTCAGTGCGCCAGGAAGGACATTACTTTATAGTTTTTAATTCTTGATAGGTTATACTGCCAACTAACTTCGTATACGATATCAAAGATTTTTGTTTTGGCTTCTGTTTTTCGTTTGTCTTCATTGATGTGCAAAAGCACTTGCTTTAACACTTCTTTGGCTTCTTCTAGTTTCTTAAAATCTCGAAGTTCTTGAGGAGTTCGTTTCTGTAAATCTGCAAAGCAACTTCAGCTTAAAGTGACACGAAACACACTTTGTTGGTATCAACTTAACAGCGGTAATTTTGCACTCGGAAAAGCTCTTGCACCTTGCGTTCAACGGAAATGCTATACGGTCCCCCACCACTTGCCAGCAGATATTGTACCAAAAACAAATCTTCGCTCTAGTCGTCTCATGCCCTTTTCCGGATCATGATTCATAGTGCCCCATCTATTAACACTCAAGTCGCATGGTGGCAAAGTATTATTGCAACAACAGCGAATCACACACAAAATTAAATGCGAAGTCGCATAGCTCGAATACCAACCTCCACTGCAGGGTCTTGTCAACACATACAGGGTGTCCATAAAGTTAAAATTTTCTAAAGTGCACAAGGACTTTATGGACACCCTGTATAAAGTGAAAAAACTGCCAACTTTCGAGTAAAAACACTTTTTAAGCTACGCAATATCTATTTTAGTCAAACGTCCAGGTACTTACAAATTCACATCAAAATAGCTAGTAAGTAACCATGTTTTTTATCTTGAGAAAAATGGTACATCTTCCAACAAATGCAGTAAAATAACCACCAGTCGACAAATTTAACAAAAAACAGTTCTAAAACTGCAAAGATGCACTAATCAATAGCAAAAGATGCAATATTAACAGTTAAAAAGTCATACAACATACAGATGAAAAGAGACACGCTGAACGCAAGGCCATAAATAATTTACTTACCAAAGCATCTGCTACTAGAAAGCACTTACTCCAGAGCGATACAAACGCTATAGCATGGAGCATACAACTAAGGTTACTCGTACACTCCAAAAAAGAATGCCCATCAAAGTCAAAATCTTAATATACTTGCGATACTACGGCGAAGTGCATAACGAGTGGCAGGGTCCATCTCCGCGGCTTAGCGCCTGGGCAACAGAGCCACGAAGAAACGTCGCAGCAGTGGCGAGTCATTGGCAACACTGTGTGTGTGATTTGACCGGTCAGAGAATCGAACCCTCGCCCTCTCGCGTCAATAGCGAGGATTTAAACCACTGCTCACAATCACAAAGTCCATTTTTCAGCCAATAACGCCGTAATCACAAGTTACTCTTTCATTCGTAAAATGTACCAAAAGAAAAATAATTTTTTCATACCTGATACCAATAGCAACAAACTGGGTAAGCGTTGAACTGGGCGAATTAAAAGAGCTTCCAAAGTTTGCTTAAGACTTTGTGGATCATTAAAACACTGTACCAGGAAAGCATAGAACTCTGGACTGGATTCTTGTCTTTTCAACAACAAACTTTGACCCATGTCGAAATAATTAACGTAGCGAGGATAGACCTAAAAATCAAAATTTTATTTCATGTATTAATTGCCGCTAGTCACCCGCAAGTGGGTACGAGCTCCGGAAATAGCGGAGATGACTTCCAAATTTTTGTGATAAAGCAGAAAAATCCTCTAAACACTTTCACGAAGCACTGCAGAAGCAAAACTTCAGCAAAAAGACGATGCATTCACTCAATCGCCGAAAAGTTGGTGACTTTGCAATGCTACAATAAACCCTTAATACTTTTGATTTTTAATCCTTATCCCACATCAAGTTACAATGGATGGAAGAGGCAATTTAGAATTACATAAGAGTTAGCAATGAGAAAAGTAAAAGGCTTGATTTAATTATAGCAGTATGTGGGAGGCAAAACTGACTAATACCACATGCATTACAACCGGTGGTCTATTCAGTGTATTAAGATTGATTAATATGATTTAGTTTACACATATTGTACAAACTGTAGCGACGATTTAGTACCTCAATCAACTGCTTTTCGTATTTCTTGATGATGTCAGCGAGGCAGCAGTCCTCCTCCCAATTATCAATAATTTCACTGACGTCAGCATGCATTTGAGAATGTACGTCGGCTATTTCCTGGACTCCTCCAAAGATACTTTTCATATCTTCAATAGCAAGTAATGGTTTGCCATCAGTAACGGCTTTTTCTAAGGGTTCTTTATACACCTGCAAAGTACAATTCGTTATACGTACTATAAGTTAATACCCACACAGCGACAGTAAGAGTGTACACTAAAAGTAGTGCCATCTTACTGTCGTCAGTGTCAGAACTAACTTACAGTACGCATTCCAAAATTCGTTTCATTTTCACGAGCCAGTGACTCCAAACACATCTAGCACTTAATCAAACAGTACTACACTGGGTGTACCATGCACATAGTTAGGTTGCAGGTTTTTAATTGGAGATTTTGCATAAAGGCAATAAGACGAGCCATCGCAATAGACCGACAACTGTAATGGAGCAAGCAAACTTAGAACTAAACTCCAAAGTTCTAATCAATTGAATACAATTTCAACTTGTAAGTGGGATGTCCCACAATGGGCGCTTCAAGAAAAGTGGAATGTGTTCAAAATCTACCGAAATAACAAAGTTCTTTGCGGAAATGAAGTCTTTTGCGGTGAAAAACGTACCTTTATAATTGTGTTTAAATTTCTTAAATAACTGGTCTCTGTCTGGAGAAGTTCCATTGCAGTTCGGTGTCTTTTTGTAGGAATATAACCAGATTCCACCGACGAGCTGTAACAAACAAATATAGCAAGTCACTAAGTGTAGTAGAAAGTGTATCAGCAAAAATCTACATCCAAAACATGCTGATTGACCACGATCTCAAGCACAACTCAGTAAATTAAAGTAGCTACATGAAAACTCCTGTTTTACTCCAAAAGTTTGACAAATCAAATTTAAAACACATTTGATATTTATAATAACTTTTCTAGACCACTGCAAGGCTGATCAATCTATGTTTTTTTATACAAACAAACTGGCTTTTGACGCGAAGTCGCAGAGACAAAGCGTTTAATCACATAACAAAAGACTAAAATCAATCAGATCGGTCCAGCGTTGTTTGTTAAGGCTATGCAAGTATTAAACCACAGATAAGCGTGGTTCAGTTACGCCAGAACACTTAACTTCTATCACACAACCAGCGTCGAGCTAGCGCTTATCACTACAGGTTATTGAAAGAAACAAACCTACAGTGGCTTATCCAGATCTTATCATTCAAATCTTGCGCGTACAGCTGGGACACGGAACTAAACTGCAGCAGCACATAAAAATGAACATCAGCAAATACATTAAAGGGTCAAAACATGAATGCTGTTAAGGTCAGAAGGAACCTTTCGCATATTCTTGGCGTTACAATGACAGAATACGTAGGTACAATAATCGATAGTTTGACTAAAGTATACTATAGACCCATGATAATTACGTTGGTAGTTTTGTGATCAGCAACTATCACAAGATAGGCCAAGCCTCAAAGCATTTTGAGAAATTTTAACTAATTTACAAGTAGATTGCAACAGAAAAAGAAATTATTTTCCTGGAAATTTATAAGAAGCACTGGGGATGGGCATTTCAGAATAATTCGGTATTTTAGAATATTCTAAAATAACTAAATCGAATCTAGAATTTCGAATCCTATTCTAGAATAATTTTTCAAAATTTGGGAAACATAAATCTATCACTATAAAAAAGATGCTTATAGCGCATCACTATAAAAAAGATAGAACGATAAAAGCACCGCGTGTGCGAGTCAAAAAAAAGCAACTTTTACATCTTCATAAAAAAAAACTAGAAAAAAGAGATTAGGCTGCTTCGTTTGCAAAATTTAGTAAATTAGAATTATCATTTCGGTTCCAACTATTCGAAATAAATTGACTTTTTGGATTTGAATCTTTAAGAATTCGGATTCGAAAGATTCGAAATTCTAAAATGCCCAACCCTAAGCAGCAGGAGGTTAACCACGGCACGTCCAATTATTCCAGTAAGGCGCGAATCACTGATTTTCACCCAAATCCGGTCCTATTAAATACCGCAAAGGACGACAAAGGACTTACTAAATACCGCAAAAGAACGACCGAGGACTTCAAATTGATCTACTAAACACTGCAAAGAACGACAAAGGACTTGGAATCATACCACAACAAAGAACGACAAAGGACTTTAAATTAGGGTTAGGGTTAGGGCTAGTGTTAAGGTTAGATTAGGGTTATCAAGTCCTTTGTCGTTCTTTGTGGTGTTTAGTACATCAATTTGAAGTCCTTAGTCGTTTTTTGCGGTGTTTAGTAGGACCCACGCAAATCTATTAGAGAGCGATACATTTCTATGAACCAATAACATATACAATCAAAGGAATAATTGATGTATAAAATAGCTTAGCAAGGTGTAAATAAACAAAGCTAGCAAACATCATGATGTCGGTTGCTACACATCAAATGCGATCAAAATGCAAGAAATTTTTTATTCAGATTCTTTTCATGTGAAAGTAGAAAATAAGGCTAGTTTTTAGGAGTGAGGTTTTGAAAGTTCAATATTCCCAACTCTATGTTTTTGCAGTGCATTATGCTGCTATGGCCATTTTTGCGCTCATTTTACAAATAATAGACCGATATTCGGTTTAACCTTTCATTTTGCTTCAATACTAGATCAATTTGTGTTTTTTAAGCAGCAAAACATTTTGGGATTCGCTATTATGATTTGGTAAAAATCCAGAAGACTTTTGGCTGTAAGACGATGATGCACACAAATTAATGCAGCGAAACGATTGTTCATGTCATTGGCAAGACCAAATTTAAAGCTTAGCCATTATCAATACAAATCTATCCATTCGAAACAAACGAAATGAAATACCATTGAGTCCAACTGCAATGATATTTGAAAATCACCGCATTGTTATTTTGCTTATTCACATTGAGCATGCACACTTCAAATTAAAATCGTTCACACAAAAACACACAATACAATATATTTAAGTTACGTAGAATATGTGCTAGAACGCCAATTGTACTGAATACCGACGCCGGCATCGAAAGCAGAACTGCAAAAAATTCAATTTTTAGACTAAAAAGTAATTAATCCGACCGGTTAGCAACAGTCTAATGAAACCTTTTACCAAAGTAATGCTAACTGCCGACCAAAAAAGATCACCACGGTTCATTTTTACGAAGCCATCACCAAACCAAAAATAGATCTACGTATGTCCAGTAAACTGTTTCTCACGAAGTAGCATACGTTACTCAAGAATAATTTTAATTACAGTACTTCCAAAAGTATTTCACTTTTTGTAGCAGTAAATTCGTGAAAACCACAACTTCGATCAGCAGCAACATGCTACAACTGCACCTTTTAAAACTAGCAAAAAATCGTTTATAAATCAACAAAAACTTAAACCTACGACAGTAAAAGCTATCGCTATTGGAATAGCGAGGTGAAAATAATTTTGACAAATGATCTAACCTCCAATCATCTTGATAGCCTTGGATCACAGGTGCAGAACAATTTGGAAGCAACGGACTGGTTTCAGAATCCTCGCTTAATGTCTTAATAACAGAAAATGGTCAAAATAACTTTAATTTTTAAACTCTGTAGAGCAGCAGTTTGCAGTACCGGTAGTCCCAATTCAAGTCTTAGTATTTCGAGTCAAGCAGCTTAATCATCTACACCAGTGGTTTTCAACCTTTTTCAAGTCCCGGACCCCTAAGTTAAGCTATTTGTTGTTGCGGACCCCATACAAATTAACACAAATAGACACGATTTTAGAATAGTTATTGAAAGTAATTTGAGTAAAAATCAAAGGCTACCTTCACCAGGGATGCCTTTTTGTTACCGCTTGCCAAAAGCTATCCATTTGAGGATATGATGGGCGGCACTTATTTTTTCAAGTAAAAATCCCAACTGCACAAAACACGACTCGCTGCTCACGCAAAAACAGCTCAATTTTTGGCGTTGGCTTTGATAACAAGTTGTATTTTGGGGAAGGACCAATATTGCTTATTTACTCATTCTTTTTCTTCTTTCGGCTTTTCCCTATTTGAGGTCGCCTCACCGCGAAAGTCTTCTCTCGCCGAACTCGAAAAATAAAATTCTTAGAACTCAAACTTGAACTCGGACTTGCAAATATCTCTTAAACTCAAACTTGAACTCGGTTAAAAATCGATCGAGTTCGCAGCCCTGATGCGCGTATAATCTTTTTGATGCGAAAGTCTAACACGAGTTTGGTAGCCACATAACTGCGCATGGAGACAGAAGGCGCACGCACTAGCTGGATGTTTTGCAGAAAGCCCTTGCCAAAAAAACAACCCAGTCTTTCTGCAGTACCAGTACTTCAGGCGTAACGGGGGTGTTTTTTCTTAAATCAAACACTTATTACTAGCGGCAAAAGATCGTATTCAGTGCTTGACCTTCTTAAATCACGTTTAGATCGTTTCACGTCACTACTGGTATATTTCACACACATTATTAGTAGCATCAGGAGTTTATAAACAAGTTTGAAAAAGTGGAGTAGGCTACTGTATTGCAAAGCCCTTGTAACTTCGTAGTTATACGGATTTTGTTGCATTACAGTGAGGAAAAAATAAATATTAGAATTTACTAACACTTCAAATGTTTCTGCGGGCGATTTAGCATAAAAATTTTGAGGAGGCCACGGGCCGAAAAATTTTGACTGACTGGCTGGATTCGGGCCGCAGATTGACGACGCCTAACCTTAGCTATGTAAATTTTGGCACAATGAATTTGATATCCGGATCAAAATTTGTGATTGCTAGGTGTCAATTATTATGCAGTAACAAACGATTTTTCGCTTTTGTTTTAATGTGTGGAAGCACTGGAAGCATTTTCAACCAGGTATGGTTTTGTGAAAGGCAAAATTGTATCATTGCAGGCAATAGCTCCAAGTGTGGAAGCATTTATCTATCGTTTTTCTATCCAGAATTTGACATGCCGATAACCATTCCTAAGTAAGAAAGTTTCAGCTCCAACCGTTGGTTGCAAATTAAGCAGTGCCTCCTTATGCGTGAGTTTGCAGAGTTTCAATGATTCAGTCTGACCAAAAAAGGTCGAAAGAAGTTGCTTGGGTCCTAGAACTACCGGTGCCTATTTCATATTCTCATATCGTTCTGAAAAGAAAAAGATCATTTTTTGAAATGCATTATTATTATTAAACCCCGATACTTCAATAAACTGCCCTATTTTTGATGAAATTTTCAACACTTTGGCGGACCCCTTGCGGACCCTTTAGACCTAGCGGCCCCCTTAAAGTCATTCGCGGACCACTTGGGGGTCCGCGGACCCCAGGTTGAAAACCACTGATCTACACTATGTGAACTAAAACTAGATTTAAACCATTTGGGAAACAACCTATTATTTGAATATTGCTTTGAAAACCCAAGCGGTTTGAAAAAATGTGACTAAATTCATGCAGCCCCTCGACACCGCGTTTTGGAATCTTAACATAGACTTACGTGAACAAAACAGTTACTCTGATAAATGTAAATGAAAACTATGCAACGAACATAAGGTTCCAAATGCACTTTCACCGCAGGACTTTAAAGATAAAACCAACAGCATTATTTGTACTTATCAGCAGTCAGCGTATCTCAAAGTTACCACACCTCGTATCCCAATCCAAAACAGCTTTTACACGCTTGCCAACAATTTCCCATTGCGGTAATTTCTGAGCTTCTGCAATAACTATCCCGCCATTGCCATAATTAAGTTAATAACAGACGAAAACATTCAAACCGATCTAAATCATCAGAGTAAAACATGTTAACTGCGCAGCTAAATGATGCCACAACGGTAATCTCATTAATCTGATCATTTTAAACTAAGCTGCTATTCTACACTCCCTCAACTTCCAATGGATATCAAACCATTAATTAAGTATCAAAGTCTTTATGCTTTCTATGCGCAAGCTAACTGCTAGCATTTCAAATAATGTCACCTGACTCAACTCTCAGCGTATGTCACAACAAAAGTGATTAAATAACTTTGAAGTAAATTCAAGTCAAGTTGTTTCTCTCTTCTGCAGCTGCTATACCGCAGTTAGAGCTATGGCTACTATCAACACACACGCTGTTTCGATATATACTTTCGTAGTCCTTAGTTCCAACTCCATGCAAAACCAGCTTTCAACTGCAAAACCACCGGTAACGTTTCACCATGCAATCGTACGAATATACGTACGCAAGTCACATGCTTCTGAACTGAAGCCAAAGTGATTTGTGCACTACTACGTAACAGCATTGCACAAGAGCTATTGCATGACAGATAGTTGAAGCTTGCAGTTCCGTTGCACTAAGGAGATAATTAAATTTGATTAATGGCTAGTACCGGTAGAAAAGCATCCTCGCAACATTTTAAGCACACTAGTTTTTATGTTGATAACAAGTTAATCACCCGCAGTACAGTGTACAATAAGGAAGAGAGCTACCCAAGCTTTCAATACAACATAACCTTAATTTCTCTTGACCACGAAACATACGATGTCAAAGGGCAATACATTGCGGCAAACATTGGACTACTTCCAAGTTTTTGGAACCGGTAAACTTGTCCGAGTATCGATCTTAGCCAGTCAAATGCAAATCAAGCGGTCCAACATACTACTAAAATATTCAAGCTGTTGCAACACTGGCTTCGCACATTTAAATTGAAAATTGCGGAAACCCACTCAGCTGCAAATGGAATTAATTCCATCTTAAATTGTTTTTACTAAATCTCAAAGTAGTCCGACACTTTAACACATGCTTCGATCGCCTCTTCGAAAAAGCCCTTCTCTTCACCTCATATAACTTAGGAATTAGGTAATTTGCGTTTGTCTAACACGCCTACGTCAAACACATCATCGCTGGCCTTTGGGGAGGCGGGAACGCTACAGCCAGCAGAAAGCACGATTGCATCAGAATAAAATCTTCAAGGTCTATGGCTATTTGCGCAGAACAAGAATCAACTCTAGTGCAAGCAACCTCGCTAACACAAATTGCAGCGGTCTTACAACTGCATCTCTTCGACCGGTGTGTCCCTCTACAGCTACACGAGCAGGAGCGGAAAGCAAATCCGTATACCGGTGTCGGGTACGCATATTTCCATTTGGTTCTACAAAAATTTTTTTGTTTATTCTATTACCACCACTCTACCCCATCCCGAAATAGACATAAGAGAGTGCATAAAATCAAAACCTAGAGCAGCATCGAATCCGCGACCCTTTGCGTCGCAGTCCAGCATACTGAACGTTACACCACGCCGCTGTTGCTAAAATTTGTGCAATTTTTCAAGTTACATTCATTTCGATCGAGCCCAATCTTTTTCTGTAGAACCGTTTGGAAATATGCTTCCGGTACCACAGCATTTTTGATCAGTTCAGTGCTCAGCCATCCTTTCTAACTAGTCTTGCCTTGCGCAATAAAATATCCCTTTAGCTTATCAAAGTTCTACGTTAAAATATAAAGACAACAGCAAAAAACTTGTTCATTTAATACAACACGTGATTTCCCGTGCTGTTCAATCATATGACGCTTTGCGGTAACCGGAGGCAATTCAGACAAGAAGAAAAACTACAACATTATCAAGTTCAAAATTTGCTGCTTTACGTTACATGGAAATTCGCAAAGCTGCCAATCTGTTCAACTTCGAACATGCTGTTTCTAAATGGACTTTAACTGAGGCATAAGTTAACTCGTGTTAGACAAAGAAGGAAGTAGCCAATGAGCGAAGAAAGCGCACACGCGTCAGTAAGGCACTCGAATACCCCCAAATTTGCTATTCAAATATTTCCGTTAAGACACAGCCAATTTTTTCATAGTATGTGCAAATTTTAACAATCGCTTTCTTTTTTTCGTTTCCCTACATACAAAATTGCTTCTGTTAATGAACATTAATTTTAATTAAACCTTTAGGAGTAGAGAGCAATCCTATCGTTTGCAATCGAACAGAACGCTTAGTGTTACCACATGCCTATCTGAAGCGAGAGTTATCGTTGCAACGCTGTTTTCACAAGACATGCAGAGATCTATTCCAATCGCAGCGCAGTAGAACCAAGAACAATTTAAATAGCTTATATTAACTGTATACACTCAACACATTCAAGATCACACCAGATTAATAAACGTTATATATTTGTAAAATTGGTAAGTTAGCAAATTTTAAACTACAATGGCGCGCGCTTCATTACAGCGGCCAACACGAACACGGACAACTGACCGCCGCCAACTGACCGCGAGTCAACTGACCGCCGTCAACTGACCGCCAGGACAACTGACCACCATGCAAACTGACCGCCGCGACAACTGACCGCGAAAAACAGCTCCGTGCGCTGTATCATAGCGAAAATGCGCTTCGTGCGCTGAATAATTTGACAAGGCTCGAAAACCGGCTCACAGCGGGGAGTAGGTTCGGTCAGGGTTAAGTTCGCTTAGGGTTAGGTTCGGTTAATTAGAGTTAGTTAGTTCCGCGTGGCGAAAGTTCTTGTTAATGAATTAGGTGTTTTCGGTGGTCAGTTTGCATGACGGTCAGTTGTCCTGGCGGTCAGTTGGCGGCGGTCAGTTGACTCGCGGTCAGTTGGCGGCGGTCAGTTGTTGTGTACCGGGCCAACACACTTACACCGCATGCAAAGAAAAAAATGGAAACCCATGCAATCGTACATCACGCAAGGCTATTATGGGACAACGGCATTCAGAACGTCTTTTTTGCGCAAAGAAAAACAAACAGAAGGCGCTTCTTCACTAACGGTTGTAACAGTGCTTATTTCGCTGAAATCTAGTCACAACTCTATCACCAAACATGCTCTCACCGATGCAAAACTGAACCATTTATTTTCCTCTGACAAATAAATGTACTACAAACCCTCATGTTATTACACGAAATAAGTAATATTTTGATCAGATTTTTTAAAATCGACTTTCCCGGCAGTTGAAGGAGTTCACATTATAAGAGTAACAAGTTAAGATCATAATTCCAAGGCAGCGTTTTTATAGTGCACACAACAGCATATCTGACACAAAAACACCAAAGAACGTAAAAACTGCCCATGCTTTGTCACGGCCAATCTTCTAAACACTTTCCAAAATATTCCTAACACTAATTCCACCTGCGTGAGCGGGATTCATCGTCATCATCATCTGGTGTGACAGCATCATCTTTTTTGGTCGATTGAATAGAACTCTTTGCTACAGAAGACCGTGCAAAATTTTGGAAAGGATTAAATCCAACTTGTCTCAGCAAACTTCGATCATTTGCAACCAAACCAGCAGTTGCCACCAGATTTAGAAATACACTCAGTTTGTAGAAAAACGAATAGTAAGTAACAGGTCCAGGCAAGATCATTCGCACCAGTGAAGCCAAAACTAAAAATATAATCAGTTTAGAAACTGAATATTTCACAACCAACGCTCAACGTTACGTGGTTTTGTCGAAACTTCTAGTATCTTCATTGTTTTTATGCAAAATATGATTCCAAAAACTTGGTTTTAAAATTTTCTGTTAAAAAAATTACAAGCCAGATTGTATATGTAATTTAGCACACTGAAAGTT
This sequence comes from Trididemnum miniatum, assembly GCA_964006365.1. Lineage (NCBI taxonomy): Eukaryota > Metazoa > Chordata > Ascidiacea > Aplousobranchia > Didemnidae > Trididemnum > Trididemnum miniatum. The sequence goes on along the minus strand of OZ023251.1, from coordinate 9,651,072 downwards.
GCTTCATGAGTGTTGTAAGCTTGCTTAACGAATAAACAGCTTGCTCACTCATTGACATATCATTACAAAAAATCAGCACCCATCTCCGCCACTTTGCACCTGGGTGGGCAACACAGAAACATCGCAGCAGTGGCACGTCCTTGGTGACAGTGCTTAATTTGACCAGCCCGGTAATCGAGCCCAGGACCTCCCATACCAATAACGATGTACTCAACCACTATGCCAACCAGGTGGTTCTGACACATCATATAAAACACAAGTCAGTTTCACTAACAACCTTTGTTAGAGAACACTTTATAGAATTCGTACGCAGTTAAGTTTCTAGTGAACCGATGCCATCACATATTTTCATACTTACATGCTGCAGCAATGAATTTAAATATATATATTGGAAAGGCATGTCTGTTTATTCCAGTAACACGAGATATCACTCCAGATTTGTAATGTTCCAAAACAGCAACAACAACCACACACACTAGAGATATTTGAGCTGAAAAAACAGTTGTTTCTGTCAGTTATGCATACTCAATGTGCAATTTTAGACATTATATACATAATGGTAAATACGAGCCATAGTCAATTTCACAAAGTCATAAACTTAAGAAATCAAAAGCACTTTGCTAAGTCTGGGTATTTTCAAATTTTAGACTGTGGTAAACTGGTAAACTACAACAAATCCACTAGTTATGTATACTACCAGTTAACATCAAATGATATACAATCTATGAAACAATGAACACTACAGTAAAAGCTTACCAATTAAATTCAGCAACGAATGAACATAAGAAAACAAAGACCCAACCATCCACATTTCAGATGAAGGAACAAAATTTCGAGCAGATATCAAATGAAACAAAAGACTTATTCCCGCAAATATTCCGGCAATTACAATGTGGTTTAACATGATTACATCCATTTTTTATTTCTTTATAAAGTTTAAGTTAATACAAGGAAATAAACAAACTTTGGGCCTAAAGAAAAGGAAATTACCAGTATGAACTGATGTAAGTTACACATGTTAACACACTCAAGCCCACCTGACTGAGTTACGGTAGCATATGGTCATACTACAATTGCTAGAAACTTTGCCACACGCTAACTTTGCCACACTTTGAGAAGCTGTGGGGATAGGTATAGGAAAGTGTGTTGGGGTGTGGGAGGAGGTGTAGGAAAGTGTGTTGGGGTGTGGGGGGAGGTAAGGGGAGATGTAGGGAAAGGTAAGGGGAGTGAAGAGGGGGGAGATGTGGGGAAGTGTGGGAGGAAGTATGTTGGGGCCCCACACCCCAACACACTTTCCTACACCTCCCCCATATCTCTCCCCACCCCTCCCCACAGCTCTCCTCACCTATCCCTACACCCCAACACACTTCCTCACTCACCCCATGCACTTTACTACACCTCTCCCCACACTTATCCACACCCCCCGCATTTTTCCTTACCTCTCCCTGCATCTTTACTTATCGGTACCTGCCCCCACACCCCAACATACTTCCCCAGTCTCCACACTCACCCCAAACACTCTCCCACATCTTCCTCCACACTTTCAATTTTAAAATGTGGCGACATTACCATGTCACAACGTTACTTCATAAATTTAACTGAAAAAGCCCGATAAAATTTCTAACGACAACTGGGAATTTAAAGTTTTATTTTGGTGTACTGTGTAGGCAATGTAAATTTTTGATGTTTGAAAGAGTGGCGGATTTTCTGTGGCAAAGTTTCTGGCAACCCATACTACAGACTAACTAAGTTACCCTGCACTACATCCAATATGTATACCAGTACTCTAGGCCTACCAGTAGATACCAGTATATCCAGTATCAAATACCAAACAATTTTATCTTTCCACACATAAAGTACTTGATAGGTTAAACCACAAACTCCACACATTGCCCATCTATTTTGATTTACTGCCACATGTAGACTAGCACCAGACAGAATGCACCTTCAGTTTCGGATGCATAGTCTACATCAGACATGGGCAAACTACGGCCCACAGAACAAATCCAGCTCGCTGGTCCTTTCATTCTGGCCCGCCGGCATTTACACTGTACACAAACTTAAACTCCCACCGTGAGTTGAGTGGAAGACTTTTTTTTTCTTTTAGAGATCATGGATGGCAGTGATTTTCAAAAAAATTAGCCTCCACGATGCAAAATTGGAATACAAAAACGAGAAAAACGCGGGGAAAACCTTTTATCTTGGAGATCACATTCTTTTGTGGACCGTGATCTTAAAAAAAAAAGTCTTCACCTTGTTTTCCAATCAGTGTGCAACCAGCGACTTTAAGTTTTTCAAATCTGGTTCTTCATGTGAAAACCGTGCCCATCCCTGGTCAGCTAAAGTCTAGTATCAGCCCCCAGGTTCGATTAGGTTTACATTTGATTAGGATTAGGATGGGTAGGGAAAAATCGATTGTAATCGATATTCGATTGCAATATTCTTTACCTTTTGTTCATCAAATGTACTGGAGCCAAGGGTGGAAACTCAAACCTAAATTTTAGGTTTTAAAAATTGTCATCACCATCCTTACCAGCACAGTTCCTTTAACGCTGAGCGTCGAATAGAGAAGCTGTGAATACTAATTTTTGAGTCTTTGGTTTCACCGGACTCGAAATAATACCCAAGTCGACAACTTTAGAAGCAATTGCTTTCCTCACTCGGCCATCTGAGCTGCTACTTATCATCGTAATAAAACAAAAACGCCCAGAAGCAGAGGATTTAAATAATTCATATTCACAGTAAAATAACTTTCTTGGATGAAACTTAAACCGAAACTGAAACCCAGAAACCGAAGCTGTGCATAAGCAAAACTGAAACCGAAACCAATTTTTCAACAGCCGTGAAACCAAACCAAAACTGAAACCTGACATCTGGGTTTCAACACGCCGAAATTGAAACCCTAACGCCAAGTGGCCAGGTTTCCACCTTTGACTGGAGCCTTTACTTTTTCGAATGAGTATCGAATATGGCCTTGTCTTTACTTTTTTTCGGCGCAATTTGATATTAGATTCTTTTTGTCCAGGTTACTTTATCTCACTTTAGTAAATTTAAAACAATTGTCGGTATGCCATTACCTTGTTTTTGCTGATAAATTTTTTTGTGCCAAAAAACACACACACACAAGAAAAGATATTTTTAGCAAATTGCTTTGCATATACTATGTCCGTTGTTTGTCTGTAAGTTATCACATGATTGTGAGGATATCACAAAAAATGCTTGGCGTCCACCACTAAATGCTCAGTGTAATATCAAATATCGATTACAACATTCTTTATTCTTTACCATTTTAAACTACCATCAAAATCAATGATTTCTTTACTTTCTGGTGAACTATCGAATATCAATCATTTCTTTACTTTTTTAGGTATCGATTCCCAACCCTGGGATTAGGTTCCATTAGGGTTAAATTTAGTTAGGGTTCGGTACAGTTACAAGTTCTAAGGTGCGAAATTTGAGAAAAATGAGAAATTTTGGGCAAAATTGTTCAATATTTGCACATTGCTATTATGATTTAAAAGCAAATTAGTCGGAAGTGGTTAAGTTTTTTGGTGTCAAATGAAAGTGTTTTACGATAGAAACTCATGAACTCTTATTTTAGACAAAAATTATTCCAGACCTTGAATTACATCCTTTAAATGTTTGGGCAAATTCTTAGTGATTTTCATATTTGGACGAAATCGCAATAATTAGAATCTTAGAGGGAACAGCAGTGTTCCTTCTAGGATTTTGACTAGTGCGAATTTGCCCAAATGATAAATTCATTGAAATTTTTGCCCAAAGATTTCACTACTTTGAGGACCCCTTTTACGAATTTTTTGCATTAAATTTGCTTTTCCCAGATACAAGCTACAGTCTTGAATTAAAATATTCAAGTTTTTTGTTTAGGTTTTCGGTAGTGTCTATTTTGCCGTAAATGGAAAAATAGCTTTCAGGTCTATTTTGCCGTAAGTGACGTCAAGGGTTTTTAAGCGCCATTTTGTGCTAAATTGCCACGACTTCTCGATAGCTCAGTCGATAGAGCGCAGCATATAATGGAAAGCGCTAAACTAGTTTTGAGTTCGATTCTTGTCGCAGCTTTGATTCGGTGGCTTCGGTTCGGATTGCTTTGAATTCGTGTGACCTGGGGCTAACAATCAGGTTCGTGTAGACAGTAGAATAGAATAAGATGTAACATAATCACTGTTCCCTCCAAGTTTTTAGCCAGTGCGAATCTGCCCAAATATAAATTTCAATAAAAAATTGGAAGCGGCTGTTTCACCGGAAATTCCGGTTACCGAAGTTCGAAAATTGTGGTTTGCGGAACCGGAAACATCCCTTAACGATTCCCCTACTGTGAGAGTTGCACTACAGGAACCGAAACCGGTTACGCAACTACGATTTCTCAAACTTCAGTAAGCGAAATTTTCAATGAAATAGACACTTCGTAAAAAATTTGCCCAAAAATTTTGGGGTTTAAAGAAAGTTTGGTTCAATTTCTCGAGTTGGACCAAACTGCCGGGATCTAGCTATCGGGAACTGGAACGTTTCGTCACTGACAGGAAAAGAGCAGGAGCTTGTTTGCGAAGCCCAACAGTATCGCCTTGATGTTGTGGGAATTTCATCAACAAAGCGCCGGGGTTCTGGAACTGTCGAGTTGAACGATGGGTGGAAAATTTTCTACTCAGGTGTTGATGCAGCAATGTCTGCTCAAGCTGGTGTTGGCTTACTTGTGAGCCCCAACATAGCTGAATGTGTCGTTGACTGGGTACCACTAGGAGGAAGGGTTTGTCTTCTAAAGCTAAGGCTGCAGGAGCGATCTCTGTGTATATTGCAGGTGTACGCACCTAACATAGAATCACAGTACGAAGCCTTTCTGGAGGAAGTTGAGGTTGCATTGGGAAAAGCAACTTCATCAGAATCCCTTGTCCTTTTGGGCGATTTCAATGCACATGTGGGCATCGACAATGCAACCTGGAAAGGTGTTATTGGGCAACATGGTGACCCTGACATTAACAAGAACGGAAGGTGTTTATTGCAGTTCTGTGCCACCAATGGGCTGTGCATAATGAACACATTTTTTCAGCACAAAAGAATTCATAAGTACACCTGGTACAGAGACTCTCTGGGACAACGCTCCCTGATTGATTTTTGTATCGTTTCGGCGAACTTGTTTCCTACCGTGTCTGATGTCCGTGTTAAAAGAGGGGCTGAGTTGTCAACTGATCACCACCTAGTTGTCTGCACTTTGAAAGCTTTGAAACCCTTGAAAAAACGAAAGACTTTTCGACCACGAGAAACTTATCGAATCAAATGGGAATCATTGGCTGATAAAGAGGTACGAACTGCATTTGCAGACAACATTGCATCTAAGTTCAAAGAACTTCCGACCTCTACTGAAGACATTGAAACTGAGTGGTGTTTGTTTCGAACAGCAGTCATTACGTCCGCTACTAACTGTTGTGGACGTAAGCGTGTTGGAGGGACGAAGAGTAGCGAGAAAAGAACTCCTTGGTGGAACCAAGAAGTTAAAGAAGCTATTCGTGCGAAAAAAGTGGCCTATAAGGCCTGGCTTGCAAATAAGTCATCACTTGAACTTCGTTCGCAGTACTCTGAAGCACGTAAGGCGGCAGCCACAAAAGTTAAACTGTCTAAGGAAAGGGCCTGGAAGGAATTTGGAGAAAGGTTAGACGATGATTTCAAAACGGCAAACAAAGTGTTCTGGCAGACCATTCGCCGTTTGCGTGGAAAAAGATCTCGAGCCGCTCTCTTTATCGAAGATTCAAATGGTGTGACTCTGAAAGATCAAGATGCTATTTTGAATCGGTGGAGAGAAGTACTTTAGTGATCTTTTAAACCCAGTTGATGCTACACCAATACAAATTCACGAAGAACAGGTTGGGGAAGATATTCAGATAACCGAAGCAGATGTGAATGCAGTAATCAAATCATTGAAAACTGGAAAAGCACCTGGTGAGGATGATATCAGACCTGAAATGTTAAAAGCAATGAACATACATGGTGTTCATTGGCTGACTCGTGTTTGTAAGGTGGCGTGTAGTACTGGGCAAGCACCAAAGCAATGGCAAACTAGTGTGATAATACCTATCCACAAGAAAGGAGACAAGAGAAAATGCACCAATTATAGGGGCATATCTCTCATCAGTGTCCCGGGTAAGGTCTATGCCAAATGCCTTGAAAAGAAATGCCGTGAAATAGTCGAGCCTAAGCTAACAGATGCTCAGTGTGGCTTTCGTCCTGGCCGAAGCACAATGGATCAGATCTTTGCCTTGCAGCAAATCTTTGAGAAGTCGTGGGAATATGCAAAAGAGGTCAATGCATGTTTTGTTGATCTTGAAAAAGCATATGATCGCATTCCTAGAGACAAGCTTTGGGCGGTGCTGTTGCAGTATGGCATTGATGGCCAGTTACTAAATGCCATTAAGTCGCTGTACATGCATTCCGAGATCTGTGTTCGTGTTAACAGTGCAACGACGAAACCTTTCAGAGTAAGTGTGGGACTACGGCAAGGCTGCTCTCTTTCACCTATTCTGTTCCTTATTTATATGGATAGAATAGTTAAGAACAGTGAGTCTTGTGGCGGAGTAAAGATCGGTGAATGCACTGTACAACGTCTGTTATTTGCAGATGATCTCGTGCTACTCGACTCTACCCAAAATGGTCTCCAGCAAGCTCTTGACAGGTTTTCGGATGCATGCTCTGTTGCCGGAATGAAAATCAGTACAACAAAAACAGAAACCATGTGCCTGTCCAGACAACCAAAGCAGTGCTCTCTCCAAGTTGATGGAGTACCACTAAAACAGTCAGAGAAATTCAAATACCTCGGCGTCTCATTCACAAGTGACGGCAGACAAAATAGCGAATTGGATATCCGCATCGGAAAAGCAAGTGCAGTAATGCGCCAGCTCCACCGATCTGTGGTACTGAAACGGGAGCTTTGCACCAAGGCAAAGCTATCCATTTTCAGATCGGTCTATGTTCCTATTCTGACTTATGGCCATGAGTGTTGGATCATGAATGAGAAAGTGAGGTCTCGAGTTCAAGCAGCCGAAATGGGATTCTTGCGAAGAATTAGCGGTTTGATCTTGTTGGACAAGGTTAAAAGTGCAGATATTCGTGAATTTCTAAACATCGAATCGCTGCTTCTCCGACTAGAAAGATCGCAACTGCGTTGGTATGGACATGTGACACGAATGCCCCAGGAAAGAACAGCCAAAAAACTGCTCTGTTCAACACCGATTGGTCGAAGGCCTAGAGGCCGTCCCAGAACTCGATGGCGAGATTACGTAGAAGATCTTAGTTGGTCTCGCCTTGGCATCCCAGCAGAGCATCTATCCTTTGTTGCAGAGGATCGAGATGCTTGGAGGCTCCAACTTGAGCTGCTGCCCCCGCGACCCCCAAAGGATAAGCGGGTCCAGAAAATTGATTGATTGATTGATTGGTTCAATTTTTGCCTCAAAGTTGAGTTTCCAGAGTATGAACAATTTGTTTTGCAACAAAATATTGAACACTTTGATTCAAATTTGGCCAAAATCAACATTGCAATAGGCAAACTTAAAAAAATTGGAAAATTTTGCTCAAAGTTTCTCACTTTTCTCAAATTTTGCACCTTAGAGGGAAAATGCTTGGCGTCCATTAGAGGGAACAGTGATCATTAGAGGGTGTTAGAGGGAACATTAGAGGGTGTTAGATCATTAGTGATCATTAGAGGGAACAATGATCAAAGACCTTAGAGGGAACAGTGATCATAATATTCGTGTGACATGGGGTTAAGTAGCTGCGGCAAAATAGACCTAAAAGCTATTATGCTGTTAACGGCAAAATAGACACTGCCTAAGTTTTTCAGTTTTGCATTTTATAATATTAATTTCTGGTACTAAATCAATAAAATTTGCCCAAAAATTTCGCATTTTTTCAAATTTCTCACTTAAGAGGGGACACTGGGGAACAGTGCCGGTAGTTAACAGTAATTAAGCTGTGAAAAAGACTGCGAAGTGACCTTGCGGCTTTCGAGTCAGCAGCTACCCAGTATAAAATTTTGGAAGTGTCTATTTCACCAAAAATTCCAGTTACCTTAGTTTGAAAAATCGTAGTTGCGTAACCGTTTTTGGTTCCTGTAGTGTGACTATCAAAGTAGGGGAATTGTTAGGAAATGTTTCTGGTTCTGCAAACCACGATTTTCGAACTTCGGTAATCGGAATTTTCGGTGAAATAGACGCTTCCTAAAATTTTCCGATATGTCAAATGAGATCAACTCCTGCTGCGAATCGAACCCATCACATAGGATCTGTAACCTGTGCACGGTACCGCTAGACCATGTCGCTGACAATAAAGGTTTACCTTGGTCAGAACGTTGCATGAAGGTTACCAGCACCTGAGCACAATCAAAAGAATATTTAACTGGTACCGATAGTATACCAGCAAATGTTTTGGTTGCTTATTACCAGGATAATGAGAGAGGATAATTTAATGGCTTGCAGCTAAAGCCACTTCAAAACACTGAAAAGTTCAAAGGGCATAGGGGGCCCAATGTACGGTATACATATCTTTACCCCAGGGCCAGGATTGTTGGAAGCTTGTATTAATTAAGCTGTGGTTTGGGGTTAGGCCCTAACCCCTACCAGTACTAATAACTCACTAGCATCCCTAGCAGTCCTTATCCTCGTGATATATCTGCCTGTTATAAGATGCAGCATCATTCAAACAAGCTTCGATTTTCTCTCAACCACCCTGGCTTTAGGCTAGTTCTGTAGGCTAGTAAGAATTAACATTGTCAGCACTTAACTTAATTGTATCATCAGCTTAAATTATCAGCACTTTACTGATGAATATGATTCTACTTATCAATGTTTTTAAACTCGCTAGGCTAGACTACAGCGGTAGACTATGCAGAAATCTCATGAATTCGACCAACAGCGAACTGAGAACTCGCATCCGAGAAGTTTCCAACCATACATGATGCACCGGTAACCATGATGTGAAGTCCTTTAGTGCCACCAAGCGTATGAAATAAATTGCATTACCAACTACAGCATTTTCGGGGTAGGGGAAGTGCGGTCCCATGATCATGTTGGTCCCATAAACCACCCCCTCCAGCTTTCCGTGGAAAAGTATTAAAGTAATTTAGATTTTTTATCAAATTCTCCAGGCAACACTAGGTTGGTTACGCATGATCAGAAATATCCAATGAGAATTCATTCTTTCTTTTTTATATTTCTGGTCGGACAATGTGAAGTTACGTTAAAGATAATGTACAGAAAAAGAAAACGACGACAAAACGATTACGTTATAACATGCTTGAATATACAAGAAATAGCCCACTGTTTTTAATTTGAGTATTGCATGGTCGTTGCACCTTGTTACAAACATCATTATGACGATTTAAAAACTAAAATAAAAAACTGAAGAAATTAAAGAGTAGGCTGCTATATGTACGAAACTTGAGCAAAAGAGTGTAAATGTTGCTTGAATAAAACTGCTGATGAAAGATTTATGTAGGCCTACTAAATTGTCAAAGGTACATACAATTACTGATTATTACTTATTTTCATTATTACACTTGTGCATCCAGGATAGAGAAACTTAAGATTATCGCTCAATGTCAGTTCAAGTTTAAAAAATACACCAATAATTTTGATTTGAAAGAGCTTAAAAGTTTTACATTTTTTAATAGAGGTACTTCGTTCCAGATTTTGGGACCTACATATCGTATGTACTGTTGGCTTAACGATATTCTGCACGCCATAGGTATTATACTGCTATTGTTTCTGGAGCCGATGGAGTATTTCTCCATTAAAAAAATATCAGAAAAGGCTGAAGGGAGTTGTTTCATGTGAAATCTGAACATAAAGAGAGCTATTTCATATCTGTATAATTTACAGATATAGAAGAGAGTTTTTTGCCATTACAGCGTGAGTAGATTCAAACCGCGGTAAATTAAATATCATTCTTATAAATTTATTACAATTACATTGCAGCTGATTGATAATAGTCTTGTTTCCAAAACACCAATTTGTTATGCAAAATCTAATACTACTCATCAACAGGCTGTGGTACAAAGTTAGCATGGTGTCTTTGTTGAGGTATGGCTTTACTCTTAAAACCGCTCCCAAAACAAACCTAAGTTTAGTTTTTAAAACATTCATGTGATCTTTCCAAGATAAATACTCGTTTATTGTCAGGCCTAATACCCTCACAGAAGAAACTTTTTCTAGTACAATACTCCGGATTGTCAATTTAAGATCAGTGGGGGGTGGTTTAGTATTGGCAACAGCTGAATTATACATATTTTGTTTTATCAGTATTTATTGACAGTTTGTTTGCTATTAGCTAATTGTTTATATTGATAAGTTCTTTATTCCCTTTAGTATACAAAGTTCTAAGACTTTTTTCAGATAGGAGAACACTTGTGTCATCTGCAAATGACACACTAGAACTGTTGTGCAAACAACTACTAAAGTCATTTACATATATTATAAAAAGCAAAGGTCTATCTGATATTTCAACCTGTTGACTTCGACCAGATAAATAATTTTTGAACCACTCAAAAGCTGTTCCTCTGATGCCATAATGGTGAAGTTTGTGTAACATTATGGCATGATCAATGGTGTCGAAGGCTTTGGTGAGGTCTGGTAGGCTTTGGTAGGTATATCAAGAAGGTTCAAAAGAACTAGGCTAATGTTGTTTTAAACATTGGCTTCATTTCTATGCAGCGTAACATGTGCAAAGCACTAGTAGCCTTTAATGCAAAACTGAGGTGAATTAAAATTATGAAAAATTTGCTTATAGAATTTGAAATTTTCTCAAAAGGGCTCATAATGGAGAAAATGTAAAATGAAAACAAATAATCGTTCATTGTATCAATGAAGTACAAATTGGTATATTACATATTATACATTATTAAAAACTAATAGGCTACCTTGCGCATGCAACACTAATACAAATATATAGCAGTACCAATAAAAATTAGGCAGTAGCATGTTACTCTGTCAATTTAAAAAGCGTACCGGTACGAAAAGAAATCATTTTTGTTGTAAAGCAATTAACTGTCGGGAAAAAACGTTGGTTGTTTCGTTTTTGCTACAAAAAAGTAACTTTTAGAGGTATAATTTGTCGACTTTTGAGCATAAAGTAACATTGATAAATTCTTGTGCATTTAGCAGTAGTAATGAGTCATATTAGGGTATAGGCCTATATCTAAGCACTGAGACAGGTTTTTCTGTAACCGTATTTTGATAAATAAAATTTTGTACAAACAGGTCGCAGTGTGCCGCCATGAGCTATCAAAAGTGTCGACCTTTGAGTCATGGTTCATGAGTCCTTGCAAGATAAATATTTAGAAATGTTTGCGTCTTCGTCTTGAGCACCTGTTACACCTAGGCCTACAACAAGTTCAGTGAATCGTGTGATACCAGTCTTCATGTTTTTGCAACCAAATAGGTCTACCTTTTGGCTAATGTTCATCCCTAGAAGGTTGAGCTGGATAATTTCTAATTTTTTTTTTTAGTCCAAAGTTGATCGTACAATCACTAACGTGTTTTTATTCTTTTATTTTTGACCAAATTCGTGCAAACAACGAGTTGGCCGGAACAACGTTTTGTGGTTTATGGGAGCAAGTGTAGTGGCTCAAGGGTACTTACTTTTTTTTCTGTGTGGACCCTTGAGCCACATCCATTTGAGGATCAATATCAGCCAACGAGTTAAAGTTATCACTTCAACCAACACATGGTATCATTGTAGTGCTGAAGCGCATATTCCTTTAAAACTTCCAACTTCATAGCTCGTTCAAAACACCACTTAGAAACGTTTGTAGCATACAAAAAATGGCTCAAGCCTACAAAAAATGACTTTTCCCAAAGCCAACCCGGCAAATAAGCCGACTTAGGAAACTTTGTAAGCAGTGCCGTAGCAGCTCAACTTTGCCCCCCCCCAAAAAAAAATTCTTTCAAGGGCCCCTCTACTAAGCTTTCGATATAAATTGTTTTAGGTTTTTCCAGGGGTAACAGCTAAGTGTCTCACCACATTGCGAATACTGAAGTAAAATATACGCGTTGTTACCGTACTGTGAGAAAATGAAAGGTGTAATTTTAAGACAAGTTTGTTTCACCCATTTTCCTTTAAAATCGTCTAGCTAGAGCGCACTTTTTCGTTCCCAGATCATAACCTGGATATCGGGCGCATTTAACTTTCGATTGATAACATGGCCAGTGAAGAACCAATCGGATGGCCGAGTGGATAGAACATCTGCTTCCAGATAAGATCGGTAGACTCAAAGTTTGATTCCCAGTAGAGTCAATCCAATGACTTCAAAATTGATATTCACAACTTCCCTACTTGACATTCAGCATTAAAGGGATAGTGTGAAGAAAGTTGTCCAGTTTGCTTGTTGTGCCGTTGGGAAAAACACTTAACGGGATTCCTCCATTTAAGCGTGGCAGACGGATGGCCGGCAACTCCTGAGCGAGCTCGTCTAGCGCCCCATTGCTTTCTGTGATAGGTGAATAAAAACGCCAACAAACGAAAAGCAAAAAGATAGTCTGCTGTTAGCTACATTAGATCTGTTAAACGTTTTAATATAAGTTTCAGTTTTCTGAAACTTTGTTCAGCGCTGTTGACAGTAACAACGCATTTTGTAAATTCGAGGAGCAAGGCAAGCGAGCACTTATTACTATTGAATTAAAAGTTCAGCGATATTGAAGATAGACTGCCAAATAAACTTGTGCCGTTCTAATCAGCAACCATCCGGAAGGCTATATATATCAAATACAATGGGCTCCGGCCCTGAATCGAACCCGTCGCAAAGGATGTGAAGCTGCGTGCGGTAGGCCTATCTGCCAGATCATAATTGCTGACACTGGCTGTTCACGCACGAAGCTGTTGGGTGTAAACAGCAATGACAAGACAGAAGCAACATCACATGTCAGCTTAAAACTTTCCATAGTATCGACTGTAACAGCCTGGTCCACCAGTTGTCTAGAAAAGTTTGTTTTGAATCTCTTTCTCAGAAGCTGTACATGTTTGACATTTGCATCGTAAATAAACATTCTCTTTTTTCCATTTTTATTCTCTTTTTCTTTTTACTTCTTCATTGAGGAAGACAGGGCCTGCGCTATTACAAAAAAAAGACGTTGTCGAACTAGCAAAACCTCTTTTAATGGACTTTTCTACTTGGTGTTAGGCTGTGGTTACTTAACACAGAACTAGGGTAAGATCGAATTTAATTTATCGATGGAATGGCCAAGCGGATCAAACCGTTTGCTTCTGGATTGGAAGAATCGGGGGTTCGATTCCGAGTCCGGTCGAACCAATGACTATTGGTAGGCTATTCGTAGCTTTCTTGCTTGACGTTCAGCATAAAAGGGATAGCGTGAAGCAAGCCGGTAAATTCGCTTGCTGTGCCGTTGGGAAAGCCACTGAACGGGATTTTCCCATCTAAGTGTGGCAGACAGACGGTCGGCAACTCCTATGCAAGCTCGTATAGCGCCCGGTCGCTTACTCGTGATAGAAGAAAAATGCGAATAAACAAAAAAATGAATAAATAAAATTTTAAATCCGCTCACAAGGTGTTAACGAATTTGAATTTAATTTTTTATAAGTAATGAATTTGAATTCAAAAATTAATTAATGATTGAATCCAACTCCGCCCCGGTCTCCTTTTTCAAGTCCTACGCGCACTCTTACGCACAGTATATTCTTGATAACATCATTGCGCAGTTTAAGACGCTTTTCAAAAGGAAATGATAGCGAAGAATTTTAAAACTGAAATATAGAATTTGAGCGCAAAAAATCCCATGCAACGCGATTTTAAATTGATGCAACTTTGGGTTTTTAAGACAATTTTGGGTCTCTTTTAGCAGTGTGAGCCCTTCCAATTGGGGGGTTTAGGGGGCGGGGGTTTAGGGTTGGGATTCGCCATCCCTTACCTTAACGACCTAGCTAAAAATATGTGGCTCAAAATATTTAAAAGTCTTATAAAAGAATAAAAACTGCCTGTCTCGACATCAATAGTGATGGGCGAGTTGTTCCTTCGTGATGAATGTCGATACTAAAAGCTGGAAAAACAACATCCCCAATAACTTTTGATCGGGACCATATACAATACAACAGATTTGAGAAGTGAAAAGCTATAATTCCACCCAGATCTGTTTGCACTAGATCTGGGGTGGATGCTAATTTTAAGACGATGTTAGATCTATGTCCCGTGACCCGTGTTGCTTTAAATAAAAACTGCGCAGCAGTGGATAGTGCGTTTGCCTTCGTAGCAGTACATTTTAGGTTCGATTCCGAGTAGGGTGAAACAAAATTTCTCAAATATTGAAATTCAGAACTTCTCTGTTTAAATTTCAGAACGGATAGCGTGGATGACAGATAAGCTGGTAGCAGAGCTGGAGCCAGAGCAGTCGACTTAGGGGGGCCAAGCGTTTATCGGGAGGGGCCAAAGTTTGAAAATAAGCACAAAAACCGCTGTCTTCAAAAGAGTAAGCTTGATAATTGGGGAAGCCACACATACCGTATGCACTAGGATGGGTCGTTTTCAACTTTTTTTCGAAGTTTACGAAGGGCTGGTGATAAAAAGTAGCGCATGCATGAAAAATTTGTGTGCACAAAATATTGGCTGTTTGGGGGTGCATCTTCTGCCCCCGCAGGGAGGGTCAAAGTTGCAATTTTTCAAAAAAAGCATGGAATTTGGCATTTCGATTTGACATAATTGTTTTTATTAGTTTGTTTATGGCTAGCTATAATTTGGTAGTTGGATGTAGAGAAATTTACTGACAAAGCTCGCAGTGTCGTCAATAAGGTATTGCATAGGAATGCGTTTTATGCTCATCCTGAACACATATTGATTGCAATGATACACAATCCCGAACAGTGTGCAGGGAGTTAGGATAGAGAAGAATTTTTAAAGCAAGGATGTCATCTTTTCACAGCACTCGCCAGCGGATTTTCAAGATACCGAAATTGCGATTCAGCTTCGAACGCTACTTTGAGATGATAGACTGGCAAAATGCTGCAATTACCGAACCACCAGTGATGCCTTGTGTCGACAGCAGTAGGCCTACAATAGAAGAACACATCAAAACAAAGATGCCTCCACAGCAAATCTTTTCAAACTTTCCTTGCCACACACAAGCTGTTGAGAGAGCTGCAAAACTTGTGACTGAAGCCTCAACACACGTGGTGAACACCATCGAAAGGGATGGTTACTTTAAAACGATCTTAACATCCAGGAAAAAATTCCACGGTTTGAGTCAAAACAAGACTTAATGGTTCATCAGACTTAGGCCTAAACTTAAAACTCACATCAGAACTATCTTAAGTCACCGCTGTTTGTTTTCATTCTGACACAATTTCGTTGTTTTCGTTGACAAAAGTGTTTTTTCTTTAACATTGTAGCGAAAATGCAGAGCAATTAAACAGCATAAAAACAAATTGTTTTCAGTTAATATTACTCTATTTTACCGTATTTAAAATAACGTGTGGCAGTGCGTTAATATTTTATTTTGGTTTTGTATATGTTTAATTTCTTAGAACCAGATCATGAAGTGTGATAGTAACTCATGCAGAGCCGGCGCAAAGCTATTTGATGCCGTAGGCAAGCCTTAATTTTGATGCCCTCCTGCATACATATTTAATCTTTATTAAGTGAGCAGTAAAAGCGACAATGTGTTGGCAAAAACATTTTGATGCCCCAAAAAGGCATTTTGATGCCCCTGAAGCATGCACTGAAGAATGATGCCCTAGGCGGTAGCCTAGGTTCGCCTAATGTACACGCCGGCTCTGAACTCATGTCATGAGCAACTTTACTCAAAAACTACACTTAATCGGTAAAAGTTCATCATATTGACTACTATCAATGCGGGGGCAGTAAACGTTAAACATCGAACTTGCTCTTGCATAGAAATGTTCTAGGTACATCCAACTACCAAATTATAGCTAGCCATAAACAAACTAATAAAAACAATTATGTCAAATCGAAATGCCAAATTCCATGCTTTTTTTGAAAAATTGCAACTTTGACCCTCCCTGCGGGGGCAGAAGATGCACCCCCAAACAGCCAATATTTTGTGCACACGAAGTTTTCATGCATGCGCTACTTTTTACTTTTTATCACCAGCCCTTCGTAAACTTCGAAAAAAAGTTGAAAACGACCCATCCTAGTATGCACTTCATATAGGCGAAGCAAAACAAATTAAAATTGAAAAATGAAATGCAATATTGTTGTAGCAGGCTATTTTATTCTTGGCATTACAAGCAAGATCTTTGTAGCCTAGTAGTAAAAGCACAAAAAGCGAGAAAACAACACAATATTGTTTCGTGTAGTGAACCTATAGATTAAGCTATATTGTAAAAGTTTGTTTCATTTTAGACGCCGAAACAGTATGAAGATCTTATTGTACAATAATATCTAAGCAGTTACCAACCGCACAGTTCACGCCAAAAAGTACACAGTCATGAACATCTACATATTTATAGTGCAATTTTGTAGATTACAGCTTTGTATTTCAAGCCACATTTCAAAACAGCGTTTTTTTACAAACAGTAAACAAAAACTACATCTATTACGAGTAAAAACCAGTAAACAAAAGCTCATAGTCTAGTAATGATATTTACAAAATATATACAGCGTTATTGTCCTTAACTTCTTCCCTCCATAAGTTTAAGGTCACTTTCTAATTGGGCAATATCTTCTTGAACTTGTCTCAAAACGTCGAAATCCTGCAAACACAATGGAACGATGGTTTACTGCAGTTAAACGTTTCATTCTTAAATGATACGCTACTCTTCTGTAATAAGTTTCGGTGACAACAAGTCTTGGTTTAAGCGCTTATACAGGGGCGTGCTCAGAAATTTGAAAAGGAGGGGGTCGCAATTTCCTGTTTCCGTTTCCACTGAAAATATCGGTAAAGATCAAAAAAAAGGTCATCGCGTCCTCAGATGTCCTGTTTCCACTGTTCCGCTGACTGGCAGTAATGGAGTCGAGTAGCCTACTCAACTTCCGAACACGAGTACCGCAAAAAATTTCAAGTACGAGTACAAGTACTAATATTCAAAAATGTACTCGAGTACGAGTACCGGTACCGTAAAAAAGTTCGAGTACAAGTACGAATACTTTTACAAATTTAGCAAAAGAACAATTTTTAAGTTGCAACAGCTCAAAGTTTGTCGCAAAAACATAAACGAATACGTTTTTTTAGTGTTTGGGATGTTGAGAAGACACATCAATTTATTTACGGGTTTTATTGGCTGTAGTTCGCTATCGAAAGTTCATCTTGTTTATTAGTTTGTTACTTCTATAGCGAAAGTCAAATGTACTCGTGTAGGCTACTCGGCGCTTTTTTTGACCGAGTACATTGACCTTCGAGTACGAGTACTAACCGAGTACCAGGGGTTGCAAGTACGAGTACCCCAAAAGTGGTACTCGAGTACGAGCACAGTACTCGAGTACTCCATCATTGCTGACTAGAGATATATATCAGCAGATATTTTAGCGGGGGGGGGGGAGGAGTGGGTGCGGACCCCTCTGGGTACGCCCCTGTTATACCCGGCAAAAACAAAGCGTCATCGACAGCTACTCAGCTCGTCATCAGTGGCGCGTGCAGGGGGCGACTGTGCGCATCCCTTTCTTTTCAGGCCTGCTTTGAAGCACAATGAAAGCTGATATTACGGGCGTAGCCAGCGAAAAAAATTAGGGGAGGCAGGCCTGCAGAGCCGGATTTAGAGATTGCAAGAAAAAAGGTCTTCATTCGTCGAAAAGCAAGGGGGCAGTAACCCGGTGCTCCCCCACACCGGCTGTTATTACGCTCAGATTCTCCCAGAATATTGCCAATGCAATGGTGCGGTGATACAAAAAAATTTTTCCGCGACCTTCATCCCTCAATAATTTTTGCGTAGCCCACGCCCTTAGTAGGCTAGTAGTGTGGAGAAAGAATAAGAAACGGTATATAATTTTAGTACAATAAAAACAAATTAGTTCTAGCGCTTCCAGGCCCTATAGTAAAAAGTAATAGCTACGCGCCCTGCGTTAGTCTGGTTGCGTCCTTGTTCTTTCATCGCTTTCTTGAGACGGAAAATTAAAAGAATGCAAGCAAATGAATTTAAAAACATTATCTGTGTAACTGCGTTCTACCTTTACCTGCTCGTTTCCATTTTCTTCTGCATTTTGCAATGTCATCAATGCTTTCTCTAAGTTCGAAACTCCATCATTGTCAATTGCTTCCGAATTTTCATCGCTGATTTTTTCAGTTGCATCTTTATGAAAAATGAAAAGCCTATAGCTTAGGAGTAAATTGGTAAAAACAGATGAGTTACGTAAGAACACAGCCGCCGGCAGAGCAGTCGACTTAGGGAGCCAAGCGTTTATCAGGGGGGACCAAAGTTTGAAATTAAGCACGTAAGCCGTCGTCTTCAAAAGAGTAAGCTTGTTAATTGGGGGGCCAAGCATGTCCATTGGGGGGCCAGGCCCCCTGACTCCCCCTTGGCGCCGGCCCTGCATAAGTAACGGTGTAAAACCCTTGGTAAAACTTGCCACTTGCTATGCAATAACTGCTGTTTCACATTGTGCTTTAAAAAAGAACAAACATGACATTTTGCTTTACAAATTTTTAAAATTAAACCGATTGATTTTACGTCACTATTCATCATCATCCAATTTTAATACGGTTTTTCCTCGTGTCCGAAGGTGGCCGGATGTACCTCATTCCCTCAGCAATCGCTCTCACTCCCTCTCTCCTTCTCGCACGATCTGTAGCCTCCTCCACTCTCAACCCAATCTTCTTCAAACTCTCTTCGACTTGTCTCTTCCAGGTCTGCTTTGGCCGTCCTCGGTTTCGTTGTCCATTCACTTGAAGCATCATTGCCTTCTTCAAAATGCTCTCTTCATCCCTCCTAACCACATGTCCACACCATCTCACTCCATTCGCTTGTGCCATTTTATCTAAAGTTTCCATCAAGCCCAGCATTTTCATCAGATCTTCAGTATTCTTTCCATCCACTAGTTTTACTCCACACATCGACCTCACCATAGCTCTTTCGGTTCTTCTTAAAATTATCATCTCATTTTCCCTCAAACACCACGTCTCACTTCCATACAACATTGCCGATCTTACGCAACTACGATATACCATCCCTTTCATTTTCAAAGAAAACCTTCTCCCAAGAAACAACTCTCCGCATTCTCTGAATTTTACATTATTTTTTTGAAAAAAGATAATAGAGATATCTCTTCTTTAATCGTTTGAAAAATGGCATAGCTTTGCGTTTTTGCAATGAGGTGCATTTACTGATACGGGAAGAGAAGCACGAAGCAACGCGATAACGACTATAATCGTCATGTAAGTAAACGAAGCAGAAGCAGGGTTTCATTTGGTCGATCGGCTGCCGCGTGCCGATAAACGCGCCTTTAACTCTAACAAGTTACCTTTGTTGCTGTCACCTCCGATATCATTCATAATCTTCATGACCTCATTAACTCCGTCTAATTGAGCCCTGTCTTTGTCTTTTGGGACGTTATTGTCAACGTCAGACAGGGCTTTTTCGTCATCAGCCAGTTGTTTTTTTAAATATTTAATGGGGATCACAAGAAAATCTTCTCCAATTTCCTTCACAGACGTAACGAAAGGAGAATCAATTCCATCAGGTGCAAAGGTGTCTGACAAAAAAATGGAGAAAACTGTAAATGAATTTTAAGTAAATTCACTGTAAATGTCGTAAGCAATTCTACATAGCGTCAACATCTTCATCATTTAACCATTCTACATATTTTCAAGATAATAGATCGATGGTTAGGTTGCACCGTTCCAAGATTTTTCAATGCCAAATTTTTTTGCTACACGTTTCTCTATATTTTTAAAACTTTTTTCAAATAACTCAACCACTTTGGGAATCAAACATCAAGTGCCTTTAATTCTTAAAACAGGTAGCTCGTTCCACGAATGGAACTTGCAACCATTCTAACACAAATACACTTATAGCTTCATTATTGAACACAAAGCTTTACAGTCTAATCAGCATTTTTAGAAGTTTAATTTGAAGGCGTTGCAGATTTCAATTATAAAGTAGGCTCTATATCTCTTTTTATTTGGTTGGAGTAGGATTTAACAAATGCATTTTTCGACATCGATAGCGTTTATTGCTTTAGCAATTTGTTGTTAATGTAGTAAACTCAAGTTACCAAAGTCATTTTCGATTTCGTCTTCGTTACTTTTTTTGCTGATGGTCTTTTCATCCGATGTTGAAATGTCTACAAATTTGAAATAAAATTATAGCAACAAAAGCAAATACCAAGGTCACAATTCTCATAAAAAGAATGAAACAATCTATGCAAAAGTCGAAAGCTTGATACAAATCTCTGTTTACTATCAGCACTCATAAATCATAATTACGTTTTTCTATCTGTGACTTACCCGGCTTGTAATATCGCGTGCATGCATGCAGGAAGGGATCCATACTTTTTGTAGTAAGGAAGGGGGGCTAGAAAGCTGTTTTATACGCTTAGAAACACCACAGAACTAATGCATTAGTAGAAAAAAAAATTTTCATTATACTCGCGGTATTGCGCGAAAGCGCGCAACGAGTGGCGGCGCCCATTTCCGCAGCTTAGCGCCCGGGCAACACAGTTGTGAAAAAACTTTGCTGCGGTGGCGAGCCGTTGGCCACACTGTGCCGATTCGACCGGCCTGAGAATCGAACCCCAAACCTTATGCACCGATAGCGTATGCTTAAAAACCGAGCTCACCGACAGGTATGCACTGGCATGTTTAAATAAAAATTGAGGGAGAGATTGAGCTTCTTTAGCCAAACCCAGAACCCGCCAATCGTTGTGGTTACGTTAGGACTGTGGCTTACTTTGATCTGTTTCAGTGTTAGCTGCTTTATCATTCGAGTCATAATCAGACTGGATTGCCTTCAATTGTGACGTCACTTGGTGCAATTCATTTTGCAAGTCTGATGGATCAGATCTTTCATCTTTCCAATCTGGGTTAACAATCATTAAAAGTTTTTGTTAATTTGCTCATAAATTTTGATTAACTTCCTCATACATTTTTAAGGTTACTTCCGGGACGTATATTTCGGAATGGTTTCATAGAAAACTTCCACTTTGCTTTTCGGCGATGTGGTTGGCCAGAACAGTTGTGCGAGTATACTGCGAGTAATGACATGTTTTGTTCATTCTATTACCACCACTCTACCCCATTCCGAATTACGCGTTAAGGAAACCAAGTTTGTTGAGAATAAAATAAAAACCTCGAGCAGCATCAAATCCACACCTTACGAGTAGCAGTCCAGCGTACTAACCGCTACACCACATCGCTGTTGCCAAATCTGTGTCCAATTTTTCTACTTATACTCATTTCGGTCGAGCCCTATCGTTCTCCTGGTGATCTCCTCGTAAATGCTCTAGCCCAGTGGTTCCCAAACTGTGGTACGCGTACCACCTGCGGGACGCCAGAGTCTTTCAGGTGATACGCGACTAACTTTCAACTTCCAAAACAGGGTCGACAACGTTTTATTACCAGTGTGCCAATTTGCAAAATTTAATGCCGAAATACATGTTTGCGTGCCCATAAAAAATTGCGTAATGTAACGGCGTGAAAGACTTCCTGCGCTTGGCGATACTTTCTGCAACTTTGTTGCTACTTTTCGTACTTTGATTAAACTGCCTTTTTAAAACCTCGATTCTTCTCAGAATCATCTTGTACCAGTGTACATACAGCTCTGTCATTACAACAGACAAACCCAACATCTGTTGTCCACGACTCTTGAAACTGTCTCGCACCTGATTTTGACCTCTTGGCTGTAGACATCGCGGTTAACATCAGAGCTACAAACTGAATAATACGCCAATGAATACTGTGGGAGTGCAAATAAGGGTTTCGGCTTAGATGGCCATCAAATCGAAAAGCTGAAATCGTCTTGGAACGCCAGAACATGACTTTTGATGCGCAGTCAGCGAATCTCTTCCTCGCATTGACCAGCTGGTGGAAAAAAGACAACTACATCCATTGCATTAAAACTATTTGCCGCATTTTGTTTAATTTATGGCTCTTATCTCTTCCTGAAATGACATTTGTTAAACCTTAATGCTGCTACATGCTCATTTTTCTAATCTACAGATGCATAGTTTATAGTTTGAGATATTCTAGTCAGATGTAATGTAGGTGGTACGCGAACGCTGCACAAAAGCTCAAAATGGTGCGATGGAATAAAAAGTTTGGGAATCACTGCTCTAGCCAATCAGATCGCTGTAGAGCAGAGTAAGAGCAAAGTGGAAATTTTCTATGCCACCATTCTGAAATATGCTTCCGGGACGGATGATTCATCGGTTTTGCTCGTGAAAAAAGAACAAAATCTATATTTTACCAATTTTTTGTAACGGTCAGGTTATATCTGAGCAATATGTTCCTCTTAAAAGTATTCATGAGCCTGGACCAACCAGAAGCAGTCTATCTTCTACCAATATTTCCATCTTTCCAAGCCTCATATACCTCAAGTTTAAACGCTACATCGGTCTCTCTCTGGCAAAAGGAAGTCAACATCAGGGTACGTTATGAGTAAAATTTTTATGGCAACCTCTGAAAAACCTTATGATTGTCTCCACTCTCGTACAGTTTTCCGATGACTCCAAAATTAACCAAAAAAATATTTTACACCGATCAAAAAAGTTGCATATGCCACAGAACAAATACAAATCAATTCAAGGGTAATTATTTTATTAACATAATACTACTGATGTACCGATGCCGGTTTTTACCGATGTTACCGATGCCGATGTATCGGCTTTTCTCAACATCGTCATCGGCCGATACGTCGGCTGATGTTACTGACATTTCAAGACCTTTCACAAAATCAGCTATTTATCAAGCAAATAAAGACACTCTAGTCTATATGACTTCGTCTAGATGTGGCTACAAGGTAAAGAGTTTATGATTTGAGTTTATGATTAGGTTTATGCTTCCTCTTTGTAATTCGCTTTTTTCGCATGATAATAAATGGCTATGTATATGCTCTATCTTTAGAATGCGCGCTTTACGCAATGCAAAGTTGATATTCAAAAGTCCGCTACACCTGTTTTATCGAGCTAGTAACATTCACACAATTGTACCCTTACTTTACCCTAACTTCCAGATTAGAAAACATATATTGAAAACAATTTGGGGTCGAGCTTGCATTGTGCAGTGCACGTTAATCTCATATTTTTGCTTTGGTTTTATTGTGTTTGCGATTACATGATACTGAAGAGCATCAACTAATGCGAAACGCGTCTGTCGTTATCGCTATAACACCATAATGAGTAAATACTGTATATGTTTTTAATTCACGTGTGCTTTGTAATCTGTAAGTTACGATTTAATCGCCCCTCTACGTTTCAACCTCACTTTACCGTTTTGATCAGTGTTAATAGCGCTTGGCTGCAACGTACATCAGTTACAGCAATGCACGCAACCTCGAACTTCAAAGCCCGCTTTAACGCTTTGATTGAAGCCGCTCGCGGGTGTTAATAGGAAAAAGATTTTCCTGTGAAAAGACGCATAGATCGTAACCAATTTTGACATAAATTTTGAACCTCAGTTAGGTTTGTCACTTCGATTCCCGCCGACTTTGCTCTTACCATTGCAGCTTTAATTTTACCTCAAAAAACAAGCGTTCTTCTCGTGTGCAACGCATATATAGGCGCACTTTCTTCGTTAGTTTTACACTCTTCTAGACGCTGGGTGGAATACAGGGCCGGCGCCAGGGGGCCTGGCCCCCCCAATCGACATGCTTGGCCTCCCCAATTAACAAGCTTACTCTTTTGAAGACTGCGGCTTTTGTGCTTAATTTCAAACTTTGGCTCCTTCCTGATAAACGCTTGGCCCCCCTAAGTCGACTGCTCTGGCGCCGGCTCTAGTGGAATAGCCTCTTTTTTATGATCGGTGTAATCGTGCATGTTTCTGGCAATGATTAATGCTGTCGTTGCTGGGAAGATTTGATTAGCTGCCACATAATCAGCAGACACCGTCTACACTTTTTGTCTTGCGGTTTGGAGTGACAATTTTTGATACGGTGATCCACAATCGTTTTTCCGTACTGCATAAACGTAGTTTTCCACAAGTAAAAAAAAAAAATAAGCAACAAAATTATACACACAAATTTCAAATCTCGAAAGGAAAACACATATTGACTAGCTATTAGTGCAGTAGGCTAGTGCGTAACAATTAACCAGCGCGAATTGATAAATTTCCGTTTTACAGTAAATCAATTATTTTAAAAACTTGTTCTTATTCAAATAGAAAACGCATGAAAAACAAACACCTCAATCTAAAATTTAGAATTAGTAGGCCAAATAAGCTTTACAGCTACAACAATAAGATTCAATCGCAACTGCATCGCTCTTGACTTATAGGCCTACGTAGACCGAACCGGCGAAATATAACGTTAGGTTTATGATAAACAATCATTTCGTTAACACTAAAAAAGAAAAGCGAGAAATTACAACAAAATTTAAAAAAAGCGTTCATGCTTGTAAAAAAACAGCAGCATAATTAAGTACCGGTAACAAAGAGATTCATTTTGCACCCTATTGGTCAGAGTGCGTTCGTGCGTGTGCGCAAAATGGAGCAGCAAAATCCCTCCTTCCAGAAGGTTAAATTATCGTTTGAGAACTGGAACTTTGTATCAGCGCAGAGGGAGTTCAATTTTATTAATGGCAAATCAAAGGACAGGTCCGACTTTGAGACAAACTTTTAATGTGCGCGGTTGTGTGCTCGAGATTTTGGGTGCAGTATAGTTACGTGACATCGGCCGATGCATCGGCTTAAAATTACCGATGCCGATGCATCGGTGAAACCGCCAATACACCGATTTTTCCGATGGTGAACATCGACATCGGTACATCCCTACATAATACGAATACCAGTCGGTTTGCGTTGCGCTTAAGGACATCGCTACTGATGCGAGAGGTCTGGGTTCGATTGTCGGGTGAATCAGTTCGGACACAGTGCAGCAATAGCTCGTCACCGGAGATAAGGTTCAGTCCCATCACTCGTTACACGTTTCGGCGTAATACCGCGAGTAATAAAGATTTGATTTTTTTTTTTCATATTGACTTTGATACAAATCTACCCCTCACCTGAATCAGAAGGCGAGAGAAAAAGTGAAACACAGTCTTTTGTCATATACTTTTCATCGCCAATCAACATTGCTTGATATGCTAACCACATGCAATTCAACCTCTGCAAGAAAACAAATTTCGAGTCAATTTCTCAAACCTGGGTTTGACTCCCGCAAGGTCCGTTGCAGGTTTGGACAAAATAATTGGTTAGCATGCAGTTTTTTTTTTCTTCTTACAGTCAAAGAAGCAGCGAATTCATCAAAGACACATAGTTTCGTATAGCTAATGAATCAGAGCCGGCGCTAGAGCAATCGACTTAGGGGGGCCAAACGTTTATCGGGGGGGGGGGGCAAAGTTTGAAATTAAGCACAAAAGCCGTTGTCTTCAAAAGAAAAAGCTTGTTAATTGGGGAGCCAGGCATGTCGATTGGGGGGGACAGCTCCCCCCATGGCGCCGGCTCTGTAATAAATAAAGGGCAAAAGTACAGTGGCAGCGTATCATGAAGGACAACGGCAATAATGGAATACAGTG
Organism: Trididemnum miniatum; assembly: GCA_964006365.1. Lineage (NCBI taxonomy): Eukaryota > Metazoa > Chordata > Ascidiacea > Aplousobranchia > Didemnidae > Trididemnum > Trididemnum miniatum. The sequence goes on along the minus strand of OZ023251.1, from coordinate 9,625,451 downwards.
ATGTAGACGTGAAAAATAAATTTTGAGAGATTATCTTGGCAAAGGAAGTTAATTGGTATGTTTGAGAAATCAATAGGCCTAAATTTTTTTGAAAAATAAATCATTTTTTATAGAACGTTAGCCTAAATGCAAAATTAAGAGTTTAGCATTACAATGCAGTTTTTTACGCAAAATGGCTGCCGATTGATGCAAAATTAATGCTAGAGCTCTCGTTTGGAGAATAATAGCAGTTGCTTTAATTAAATGAAAAGATTTCAATATATACCAATACTGCAAAAATATCATTTGAAAATCACCAGATTAATAATTTATGACTGCTGTGAAAGAGCGTCATCTGTATGGGTCGTCTGCTGAAAAGCAAAAGAGTTTGAAGCAACCGTAACCGTAAAATTTCTATTTCTTGCGGGAACTTACTTTTACGTCATACGATTTGTCAGTACTGGAAATGTCATTGATGACATCATCAGCTGTGGCGTTTGCTTCTTCACTCTTTTTCACGCTAAGAGCTGGAATCATAGCACAACGCGATTCTAAAGAAATGTGATTCACGTCGTATAGCTACAGAGAGCTGGTCTAGCAGTACTGCGCCCAAATTACAGATCTTTTGAGACGGGTTCGATTCACAGGTGGAGCCGATTGCTTTTACTCGTACAACTGGTATAGCTGTTGACTCGAAGAGCGCAAGCTCTTTTCGAAGTCTACGAAAATTAGACCTAAAACAAACCAAGGCGTTACACAATAAAATCTCTGAATCAATGAAAACTGAGTTTCAACCAAAAATCAAACTGTATACATCAGAAACAAGAAAAGATCGATAACTTAAAAAAAGAACCCTAAGAATACCAGCATGCCATTGACAAAACAAAACCTGCTCCATACGTTCCAGGAAAATATGTATCACAAGTACAAAGAGGATTTCAAAATTGTATAATTTCTGTTTACGTTTGATCCTATATCGACATCAGTAGTATTACTGTAATTGACAATCTATCGATTCAATTATCGATATTTGTCTCGAATTGACCTTTTTGTAGCAACTGATGCGTTGGCACCAGGAATATATTTTGTTATTTTCAATAAAGCATTCCCAAGATACCAGCTGCAGTCTCCAATGTAATCTCATTTGCAGCAGCAGCTGCTACACGGTAGACATTTTGGGTATGTTCGTGCCAGTTTTTTAATCTTGCAAAATTCAAATTTAATTACAACGAACAGCACAAATAAACAGAGGTCTAGGCGCGAAATTTCGAAATTCAAAATCGATATCAAAACAATCAAATGGTCGATCATGACTGATGAGCGGTGCACTACAACAATCTGGGGCAGATCCATCAATTTTTTGGTAGGCTAGGAATTCAAAAATACTTATTTTGCGGTTTTTACCGTCTAGAAGTATCAATATGAGAATAACTAAAAATTTCGGGGGCTTGATCTCCCCCCTCCTTGGATCTTCCAGTAGGTGACAATCATGATATAAAATTTGAACTCGAGCAAATCAGTTTGTAAAGAATGTAATTTTAAGCTCAAAAATTATCGAAATACGTTGGTGTCAGCCTTCACGAATTACCCATAGGTTTACACATTCAGCCGCGGGAAACTTGAAGGCTGATTTACTAAAGAATTCAAATGCATCCAACTTGAAACGAATTGCGTTACAGCAACGGAAAAAAATTCAACATGCCCTAGCGGCACAGGGAGTTGATTACAGATATTTTGTTGTGGGTTCGATTCACGGTTGAAGCCGATAGCAATTGAGACTAATTTGATGTGGCTGCTGAATGCTGACTTTAACAGGTAAGCTCACTATGCAGTCTTGCTCAATACTCCGTTGAATATTCATTTCAATCATTTGAAAAATAAACTCAATAAATAATTCATTAAAACTTTATTCATTGAAGCTTAAATAGGCCCATAAATTTAGCACTTACCCTTGATGTTAATAGCAAAAATCAGAAGCAATCCACAAGCAAAACGAAATTTATACGAATCAAAGATCATAACGCTGGCTAAATTTTCGAGTTAATAAAAACAAAATCTAAAAAACGTTAAGCCACCGTAATTTTTCAACCTGGACGTTTCGACAACATAGCTTCAGCTGTCATCATCAGCAATGCAGGCAAGGCCATACAAAACAGAAAATTTTCCGTTGAAAACTGAAATCTATGTTGTCCAGTTTAAAGAATTACTGCGGCTTTACTTTCCTTCTTGAACTATTTTCGTCCCATATTTATTGTATGCCTGTTCTAAAAACCGAAAAACTTGCATTGATTAAAAAAATATCATGATATTCTGGAGAAGCATTAAATAAATACTGTAGGCTATGTTTAGGACATTGATCAAGCAACAGCGTTATTCCGAAAAAGCTTGCTAAAAATTTCAAATATTAAAATTAATTAGAAATTTCGCAATTACGCCGCCGAATTAGGCCTACAAACTTGACAACTCAATTGTCAACACTTTACTAAGCTCGTTTTCAGTCTTTAATTTTCGAAAAAATCCATCTCTAATTAGCTACATAGTGGACTAATTATTTCTTAACAGAGATCACGAAGCAACCAAGCTATTGCATACGTTGAAAACGACCTTCACTCATCCTTATCTATTTCATCTGCTTGGTACCCAAATAACTTATTTTTGTCGCTGCAGTCAATCTATATAGCATTGTGACGTAAAAATGACGTTGTAAATGAAATAGCCCTAGCTACGTTAAAAAAACCGTCCCGTTTCCAAAGCGTCATTTTTCGAAACGAAAGTATAAATTATTCATGACACATTGACTGCCTGACAGGTACACTGACTCAGCTTTATTTTGCAAAGGTTAATTTCACGAAAAATAGGTTTTTAAAAGGCAAAGATGAACAAACACAAAAGTAAATCAATTGTGAATTCAAAAATGGGTTTTGCAATTCCTAAAAGCTTATTCCATACACATCATATTTCACGATATTTATACCATAACCAATTAACCGTAAGCACAATAGTCTTTTGACCTGATAATTTTTTTCTGCTTTTATGTGGTTGGCAGACTTACGTTTCAATATTGATTGAATTTAATGCGTTTTTTGGTCAGTGTGCCTCAACATTGCTGCATTTAAAACATATCAGTTAAAATTTAATCTTTCGTTTCGAAAAATAGCTGCATTTAAAACATACGCATTGCGATTATATCTAATTAGTGGTTTCACTAAAAAAATCAATTCTTCGATATACTCGCGGTATTACGCAGAAGCGTGTGACAAGCGGCATGGCCCAGGGCCGTAGCCTACTTATCAATAGGCTAAGCAGAATGCATGCTGGGGCTTCGGAGAAACAAAGGGCCCAGGGCTTGACAGGAATACGGAAACAGCTTTTCGTTTTGGAGATGGACCATGGCGACCTTTATTCACTTAGAGATGAATCCGATCTATGATCACTAGCGACGAGCCTGAAACCCACATAGGGCCTCTCACTGTCTAAATCCAGACCTGGCGAGGCCTATATGTATCTTCGCAACCTAGCGCCTGGGCATCACAGCTCCGAAGAAACGTCGCAGAGGTAGCGAGCCGTTGGCGACACTGTGTCTGATTTGATCGACCCGGGATTTGAACTCCGTACCTTCCGCACCGATAGCAATGTCTTAAAAACATAGCTAAAACACAATTACGCAAGGGTTTGACTTATCCAGTCAACACTATTCCCATGTCCATATTTGAAGTGCAGGAAATATCCTTGAGCTTCCTGCATCATAAATTTAGTTTTTATTACCAGGCCAGGATGATGATTGAGAAAGCGACTATAGCGTCATGCACAGAGGCGGATATGTGGGCACTGCAATTAAACTGGGCTCGGTAGTCGGTATTAACTATGAAGCTATAAAAAAATTGGCTGAGCGAACTACGGCTCGCGAGACCATTTTATGCGGCCCGAGGGCACCTACAGAACTATAAACTCCTACCCTGAATCAAGCCTTTTTTGCTCGATTTTCAGTAGAAAACAGGACATCATTCTGAGGACGTGTAGACCTTTTTTTTTGCTGGTCCAATCAGCGCGGCCCTCAGGTTCACAATTTTTTTAAATGTGGCCCGTCGTGTGAAAAATAAGTTTGCCTACCCCTGCTACAGAACATTAGAAAACAAGTGTTTGCGGTAACGTTATTTGAAAATACATTACCTTTATATATAGTATAGGCTGGTATAGCCCAATCAAGGCTGAAAAGAATATTGTTCTCGTCAATTTTGTCCTGATTATTTTGAACAGAATAGGATTGACTGAAAAAAAAATGACGTAAAAATGCTTGAAATAAATGACACTTAGTCTAGTTTGTGTCATAGTTCAAATGCAGCAACTTAAGTAGCCTAACAACAACGATTCTAGGGGGTCCTGGGGCATGTTTCCCCGAAAAAATTTTGAAAATTCAAATCTTGTTATGGCCTTTTTGGTGTCTTTTGAACACTTTCAGGCAAGATTTGTTTATATTTTTGGCCCTTAACTTTCAGTGCTTCACCACATATGACGCATTTTGCTCGCACAGTTTCGATTATAAGTGCTTAAGGCGACTAAGGTATGTTGTTATGAAGAGGTTCGAAATTATGGAAAAATTTTGTTCATCTGAAGCATTGTTGAAAATGGCTAGTGGGGGGATGTATCCCCCACACCCCCCCTGGATCCGCCCCTGTTTTCAGATTTTCATGTAAGTTTTTGTCAAAAATTCGTAAATATGAAATAGTCACCCGATTACTTTTGGATCATCGTTCTCGAAAGCTAAAAAGTATGGTAATCCATCCGCTTTGGAAGCCGCAAAAGTGCAGACTTTCGGACTTTACAGATGATCGTTTCGGCTTTCAAAGCCGAAAAAGTACGTTTTGGCTTTCAAAGCCAAATTACTTCGGTAGACTAGCGAGGGTTAGGTTAGATTAGTAGACTAGAGAGGGTTAGGGTTAGGTTAGGATCAGGTTAGATAGACAGATAGATAGATAGATAGATAGAAAACAGTTTATTCGCCTGAAGACCAAAAACAAACACACGTAATACAACAGACGGTCAGTTTTTTCTGGCCAGAAAGCATCGAAGAACCCGAAGGTTTTTGAATCAAGATGCTTCCTGACTTGTTACTTGGCAATGTAACCAACAGCAATTAGAAAAAAACAAACCAAAAACAAAAGAAAAAGAAAAAAAAACACATACACAAAAAAAAACAATCATTTAGCCCAATGAGTGATTCGGCAGCAGAAATTAAGACACACTATTTTAACAGCAAATAAAGAAAATTCGGATTTTAGAGCAATAGAAGGTCAAATTGATGCATAACTCTGAATAGCTATTTGCTTCACCGTGTTTTTAAGCATAAACCAACTTAATTCTTTTACTTTATGATCAATTTTTCCCCACAATTTAGTACCTCTATAGGTCAGAGATTTGTTGCCGCCTGAAGTTTTTGTACTCGAGGTTTAAAATATACCAAGCTATGCTTTGTTGTAGTATTATGACCAGGGATGTGGAAGCGATTTATTTGCAAACAGCTTCTGCTTCCGCTTCCACACCTATCGCTTCCGCTTCCAAAAAAATTCACCAAAATTTGCCAGTAAAATACGACCAGTGCGTTGGTAGCCGATAGCGTAAACCGTAGCTTTTTTTCCAACACACTGAAAGCTCTTGATCAAGCTTTAGCAAGCGTTTTTTTTTTAAGATAATGATTTGCAAAAAGCAAACAAAAGTGTGAAGGAATGTTTGAGTCACAATCCTGGCAGTCTTTTACCACAACTTTGCTACGAAACTTACTCCTTTCATTAGAAAAATGTTGGTACTCAGCACTCAGTGGCATGGCAAGAATTTTTATAGGGTGGGAGAGAGCATAATTTCCACATTGTGTTCAAGCGTATTTTTTTTCAGCAAAACGAATTTGAAGCTCATTGAAAAACAAGAAAGGTTTTCGGGGGGTCCGGGGGCATGCTTCCTCGGAAAGTTTTTGAAAACGTACATGATTTAATGGCTATTTTAGTGCTTTTTGAATAATTTTCAGCTAAAATTTGTTTTAATTTTTTGACCCTAATTCTGAGTGCTTTGCCAAATATGATGCATTTTGTTCGCGCATTTTCGATTTATGCCTGCTTAAGGGGTAAGGCTCATTGCTATCGAGGATGCTCGAAATTATGAAAAAATTGTACTCATCAAAAACATTTTCCAAAACGGCTAGTGGGAGGAGGCATACCCCTCATCCTAACCCCCTAGGTCCGCCCCTAGCCATAAGCTACAAAAACCATCAAAAGAGTCTGGCATATTTCAGTCACATGGCACCATTAATTTTGTTAATTTTTTACTAAAACACAAAGTCAAGAGAAGAGGACCGGGGGGGGGGGTCTATTTTGTGACATGATTATAATTGGAAAAGAATCAAGATTGCTTTTAGCGCTATTTAAAACTTGAAAAAACTAAAAGAAAAAGCGATTTTACGTTAGTACTATCTGAAATGCCCTATGTGAAGAGTAATGCCCTATGGTGAGATTTGGCATCCATGTGAAGCTAGCATTTCAAAATAATGTCTAATAAGTTGAATAAAATATAATATCTAATAAGTTATTTACAGTATGCTTTTTTGAATGATGTGGAAGCGGAAGCGGTATATTTTTCGCGCTTCCGCTTTTGCTTCCATCAAAATATGACCGCTTCCACCGCTTCCGCTTCCACATCACTGATTGTACGAACTATATTGTTCAATTTTATATTGAGTTCTTGCATAAACATTTTGTTTGCCGTGCCCCTATGACTATACCTTATTGCATACGACTGTAAATAAGCGAATAATACAACATATACAGAGTCTTCCGGTCTAAAAATTTTCGAATTCTATATAGTTGTCCTGAATAACGAGCTAGTTGGAGCGAAAGATGATGGATGTGACAAGACCAATTCAAGTTTCCATCATTATAGATTCCTGAATATTTTATGGATTTGATTCGTTTAATGTTAGCTGAATTTAAGACACATTGAAAATATTAGAACATGAGCGATTGAGTTGCTTGTCAAACAGCAGATAATGAGTTTTAGAATAGTTCAATTGAAGTTTGTTATTTTTCATCCAAAGATCAATTTTACTCAGTTCAGTATTCACTCTATCTTGTAATTTAGAAAGGTTGTGGTCTGACATGGCCAAAAATGTGTCGTCAGCAAATAGAAGAGTGTCAAGTTGACTAGCCAAAGGCAGGTCCAAAGGCAGATCGTCGAAATCGTTGATATACAACAGAAAAAGTAGTGGCCCAAGGGAAGACCCTTGTGGCACACCATATTCAATATTTAACAATTCAGATTTACACATTTTCATTTTCGTATATTGTCTTCTATTGCTTAGATAACTTCGCATTAGTTTTAAAGCCAGTCCCCGAAATCCATAGAAGTTTTCCATTTTATGCAGCAAAACATCATGATTTACAGTATCAAAAGCCTTTGTGATGTCGAGGAATACACAGCAAGTGCACATTCCTCTATCAGCGTTTTGTATCAATTTTTCATAAATATTACAGAGAGCATGAGAGGTGGAAGAATTTTGTCGAAATCCAAATTGCTTATCAGAAATTAAATGGTATTTTCGAGATAATCATTGATTCTATTGAATAACATTTTTTCAAAAATTTTACTGATTTGGGAAAGAATTGCAATAGGACGATAGTTTGTAAGCGAATTTGAATCTCCTTTTTTGAAAACGTGAACTACTTCGGCGATCTTCAAGGAATTAGGAAATATTCCTTGTTGAATGTAGGAGTTAAAAATGTTGCATAATGATGGGGAGATTACGGTATTGCATAATTTTATAAGTTTATTGTCTATATCGTTTTCTCTAATTGCTTTTCTCGTTCTTATATCGCCAATAAGTGTATAAATCTCTTCGGGAGTAGCAGGAGAAAAGAAGAATGAATTAGGAAGACGATTGGGTAATAAATAGTGGGTTGATTCATTAGATTTGATTTTGTTTCCAATGTTTTCCCCAACAGTAGCAAAATGAACATTAAAAGCTTCATAAATTTCTTGCGGACTCTCTATCACATTGTTGCCGGTGACTATCTCACTAGAAAATGTCTTTTTATTCTTTTTTTTTTCAAATTGGCAAGTTCACCAATAATTTTCCACAGTGAGCTGGAGCTGCCTTTGCTGTCATCTATCAAAACTTTGTAATAATTTTCTTTGGCACGTTTGATTTCCCGATTCAAAGTATTTCTTTGTTTTTTGTATTTTTCAAAAATGTCTTTATCGAATTTCTTTTGAAGTTGTTTAAAAAGTTTTTTTCTTTTTTGATCAAATTTAGCAGTTCGCGTGACAGCCATGGTTTTAGACTGAGTGTTTTTCTCTTCTTGAAGCTTTTTTCAGAGGAACGAATTAGTTTACTACGCTGCAAAGCACTTTTTCGAATTTGTCAAATGCATCATGAGCTGAATTGATACTGCCTAGACTGGCAGCAGTTAAATCGTTCCCAAGTGCCGTTATAAACTTTTCTAAATTAAAATTTCTCATGTCCCGAATTAAATACTGTTTTGAGGTCTTAACACAAGCCTTTTTGGTGGAAATACAAACAAATGTAGCCATATGATCGCTCAAATCGCATACGAACACTCCATTAGTGTAGGGGTATTTTGGATCATTTACATAAATGTGGTCGAGTAGAGTTTTCGAGTGATCTATTACGCGAGTCGGGAGGTCAATGACACACTTGGTTGAAGTGCTCAGAATTTCATTTACGTATTTTCGAATGTTTTGATTGGAGTTAATTTGCATTAAATCAATGTTATAGTCACCGACAGCGTAAAAAGGAGTGTTACTAGCATGTAGTTCAGCAAAAATATCGCATAAGTTAGTGGTAAAGCATTCATAGTCATGAGCAAGTGTGGTGGGATGTCGATAAATGACTCCTATCACTATCGACCCATTGCTGATTTTAACCTCAATCCACATGTTTTCATCAAAATCTAATTTGACATTTACGTCAGATCTTAGTTTGTAAGTTAAATTTTGTTTAATATAAAAACCGACTCCCCCAGCTCTTGTTACGCTATTACAACGGATTAAATCATATCCAACAATATCAACATTCACCAGTAATTGACCATAAGTAATTTTCGTTTCTGATATTGCAATGATATCTGGTGTTTCAGAAAAATCAGCCAGTATGGTGGTCAGTTTGTCAACATTTTTTTGCAGACTGCGCACATTAAAATGCATGATGAATAAGTCATCCCTTTTATGCTTTACCTCATTGTTTAACGACGTAAAATTATGATACACACAATTGCTAAAAAAGTAAACAACTTCAGCGCTGTCTCGCTCTACGGTGCTAAAAAAGTCACAATAATTTGAATTTCCATCACAGGTTCCAAAATTAAGTACTTCAGATTTTGTCAAATCAAAGCGTTTGTTATGGTTCCCATCAACCACTCGCGAGTCGCATAGCAAACAACTGCTGACAGATATTTTGTTTTCAGAGGAATTATCCCTGGTTTTAGAAGTCGAACAACGTTTGTGCATAGCAAGGGAGGAAACCCAAACCGAAACCTGTAAACCCGGTTTTAAAGGAAATTTTGGAAACCCAAACTAAAACTGACACCTACTTAGCCAAATTTTTGAAAACCTAAACTTAAACCAAAACCGTTTTTTTTTTTTTGAAACGTCAAAACCGAAACTGAAACTAAAACCTATTCAAAGTTTTCTAAAGTTTTGGGTTTTAAAAATTGTCACCACCAACAATATCAGTGCAGTTCCTTTAAAGCTGAGCGTCCAGTAGAGCAGCTGTAAATACTAATTTTTGAGTCTTTGGTTTCACCGTACTCGAAATAATACCCAAATCGACAAATTCTGAAGCAATTGTTCTCCTCACTCGGCCATCTGAGCTGCTACTTATCATCGCAATAAAACAAAAACTCCAATAAGTAAAGTATTTGAATAATCCCTATTCAAAATAAATTAGCTTTCTTGGATGAAACTTAAACCAATACTGTAACCCAGAAACCGAAGTTGTCCGTAAGCAAAACTAAAACCGAAACTGGAATCTATTTTTCAACAGCCGTGAAACCAAACTAAACCAAAACTGAAACTTGCCATCTGGGTTTCAACACACCGAAACTGGAACTGACACCCTAACGCCAAGTAGTCAGGATTCCACCTTTGGTGCATAGTATGCGAGCAATCAGTGCATGTTACGCAATCGTTTGCGGTTACGCATGGTTTCGCACACATCATACAAATTGATTGGTTCTCCATTTTGCCAAATTTTGCCATGACATAAATAGGCCAGGCTAGGCCTACATTTTCAAAAGAAAGTTTTACTGGTAGTAAATAAACTAGTCATCGCTTTCGTAGCTTGAACTACTGTTTTCACTGTCGTAGTGACCGGCCTGATTAATAAGCATTGGTTTGTAGTCTAGTTTGGCAAAGTCCACATCAACATCGTGACGGAAAAGATCATCTGGGGACGAAATCACGATCCAGTTGCCAGTACCTTCGTCTTTACCACCATCAGTCATGACACCTTGCTCACGAGCTGATTTTTCATACGAATTATGCCGATATAAGTATGGCAGAGAACGAATTTTCCATTGCACTCTATTTTTACGTAGTTTACAAGTTTCGAGCGAAACTGCGTCAAATCTTCTGTGATGAACGCTTTTTTGAATTTATCGCTGTTGCAATCTTTTAGCTTTGATTTCGAGAACAAAATGTCGTTTCGGTGCTTATATTTCAAAAACCTGGCAATTATAGGACGAGGCTTTGCCCTGGGTGATCGTTTTTTGCCCAGACGATGGGCCCTCTGTATGTCGTAGTTTTCAATGTTGATGCCCAGCTTTTCAGCCAACTCAACAACCACTTCTTCTCCGTCATCTCTCTTACCCTTGAGACTCAGGTACACCGTGAATTCTTATATTTTCCGTTCTTGAGTACTGCTCCAAGTTATCAATTTCTAAGGTGTTCAATAGAGGTGTTTAGATTTTGGACATTTTTAAAAAGTGCATGTGCTCAAAGCTTATATGGTGCATTGGACCTTAAAAACACCCCCTGTGCAAAAAAAATTCAAAAATTTTATCTCTACCCTATCGCTCATGGCGGTTTAACAAGTATGCCCATTTCACTTCAAGGGGAATCCCCTTATGACGTCATTTTTGTTTAAAACTATCATAACTTGAGTTTTAAAACAGATAGGCCTACACAATCCAAACCAATTGTACTTTGCTTCTTCGAAGGTCTGGTTGACACTGAGGGTGCAAATGATGACGTCATTTATGTATGACGTCATTTTCAGCATTTGTGGGGGAGTCTGCTCTGTGTGGGATAATCTTTCATACTTAGAGCTAAATCAACTGTGTTTTATTTGTTCGAGCGCCGTGTGATTCGCACTGAGTTAAAAGTGATGACGTCACTGATGTATGACGTCATATTTAAAATTTAATTGTTTCTGTTGATTTACCCACAGCTTCTTATATTCACGCAAATCGTTCATAATTATTGCAGTCTTTGTGAATAATTTTCCAATTTACGTCATGCTCTGGTTATAAGTCAAAATACAGTCTCAAACATAAACAAATACTTCTAGCCATAAAGAGTATCAGATAAGTCTTGATATTCATACATTATTTTGCACTGGAGTGTTCAATTTTAAATTGAATAATGCTCAGAATGGAGCGTGAATTGCACTATTACTTTCCACTGACTGAGTAGAAACAGAAGCAATGTATCAACATACAAAGAAAAATTTTAGCATAAAGAAAGTAACAAAACATTACATTCGCCAAACAATTGTTCATTGCAAGCATTTGATCTGTAGAAGTAAGGGCTAAAGTTGATTTTTTAAAATCAACGTATTGCTTTCGGAGTTTTTCAACTACTTGCAGAAGACTTGCTCGCTGTTTTTCATTTTCTGTCAAAATTGCGGCGTAGTCAGAGCGAAGCTTAACGCCTCTCTCAGCTGCATCGTTTACAACTTTAATGTTGGCAACAAACTTTCGGCCCTTCTTGAAAGAATTATTACAACTCCACGACCCCGGGGAGTCGTAAAGCCAGTTCTTATCCAAATTTAAAGCATCAAAAATAAACCACGTTTCTGGTCCAATGAAGTCAATTAGCTTGGAATCCTCATCAATCACCCGTTTAAAAACAGAAGTACCCCGGCGGAATTCATCTGGCGGTGACATTGAAAGCAATCTCAGTGCCATTGATTCTTTGACTTCGTTTGTCAGGCAAGAATGCTGATTAAAGAACGAGAATGCCACTATTTCTTCAGTCAAATACCACTGGTGAGCTGAAAGTTTTATAAAAGCAGCGTCTGCTACAGCTGGATCCTCTTTCTTGTAACATTTCCTGCAAAAATGTCAAATCGTTTATCGGAGCGTCCAAACCGATGCTGGATTTGAGCCATGCAGGAACATAGAAAAAAGCAATAAACACATTGACTCGTTGAAGCTTTTTTTTGGCAACATAGCACTTGGCCCATCCATCGGGCTCTTGAAGTAGCTCCAGGCTTGTGATGAAAGAAATTGAAGGGAGCGGCACCTAGTAAGGCAAGTGCGTTTTCTGCACACTGCTTATAGTCTCCTCTTATAAATGATTCTTTTGTTCTTTTTTCTTTTTTAATTATCTCTTGGAGCTCATAATTATATTATTCTTCCTGTTTTGAAGAAATTTTGATGAAACGTCTAAGAGACGATAATTTTGAGACTTATCTATTTTTGGCCAACAGGATTTAAAAGATATGAAATTGGCATCTTCTGGTCCTGACGAATCGCCAAAGAAGCGGTTTTACGCTGCTTCAATAACAAGCGCGTATACGTGGTGACGACAAGCGTTGTAGAAGAACTTGTGGTCCAAAAGCTTTCCCAAAGTTTTTGCGGCACCTTGATTCCATCCTGTGTTACTTGCAGTTGTATTAAAAACTAAAGCTTTCACTTTTCTTTTAAATTCCACACCTCCAATAATTCATAACTTGCCTGTGCTTGCGCTTTTTCCAACTTCTGCGCTCCTAATAATTTACCGTCCTTAAAATCCGAAATCCCCAAAATAATCACAGAAAGAGCTTCATGCTTATTGCCATGACGATCTTTAGTTAATTTTCCATCCCAGTGAAGAGTTAGGCAATCTTGTGGCGTTTCATATTTGGTGGGAGATTTCACTGGAAATTTGAAGTCTGTTTGCTATACGAGCTCTGTAAGTAGAGGAACGTGATAAACCAAAGTCATTAACATCTTCCTGGCAAGCTTTTACAAACGATGCTATTAACATTGTAGCAGCGTTATCGGAAATCTTAAACCTGTCCAACACCTCGGTGATTTCTGAGCTATTAATCAGGTTTCTGGGTACGCTTAGCGTCACGAAGGAGTTTTGAGAACTCGGACCAGCTTTCTCGCTTGGCTCATATTCAGCAGCCGAACTTGGAGTTGAAACAGTAGAACTTGATTGTTTGAAGACGTCAGAATCAATTTCATCACTGCTAGACTGACCAGAAATAATTTAGCGAGATTTTTTCTCCTGACGCTTTTGGAGACTTTTCTGGAGCAATACATCTTTTCCACTGATAACGCTGTTTCTTGCGTTTCGTGGATCGTCGTAAAAGGCCATATCCTCAATTTTTTTCTCTGCAGACAACATTTTATTTTTTTGAATTATTTGAACTGCGTCCGAAGCCCTGATATCCCATAGCTTTGATAAATCTTCCTCAAACATTTTACGTTTTCTACCAGGATCAGATAAACGCATTTTATTCTTGCAGAGCTGTAGCCAAGTGTTATACTCTTTTTGTAGCCTTCTTAATACATTACGTTTAGGCATTGTTTGGGAGTGGTGCTGGATGATTCAGTGAGTAATCAATTAAGTAAATTCAAAACATTTAAACAAGATTATACAAAGAAAAGCATATTCAATAAACATCAATACGATTGCAATAAAAAATGTTTGTTAGCCTTTTTAAAGGAAATCCAGTGTGTGCTTTTTATATCATTATCAATCTCTTTCCAGAGTTTATTTCCTCTGAACAAAAGAGTTTTTTGAGAAAAACTTTTGTTCATACGCGGTAAAAAGTAATTAATATTGCTTTTTCAGTGGATCTTGTATTTCTGGTGAATTTGCCTTTATATCATTACATAACATAGGCTTTATTTAACTAAAAGATAAGCTACAATCTGTTAACACAAAAAGATGTACAACTTGATATAGGTTCACAATTGCATGCGTTTGCACTGTAGGTCTGTTCGAAGTTCGAACTGACGCAAGATTTGTAAACAACACAGTCAGATTGGCGTGCGATTGTGCCTTAGGTGAACGACAGCTCGAATTCGAGAACAAGGTAATCAGGCAGTGCGAGTTAACTGTAAGCGAGTATAAAGAACAAACAACATCACGTGACTCACAAAGAACCAACATTACAAATTCACAACAGTATTGTGATGAAAAATTTGATTAATCTTCGTGAACGAAACATGAAATATTTTCGGCACATTTCCTTTACACAATTGAAACATGAATTTGCCAAGTTCAAAATTGTATACGTCATGAAGTTTTAAAAATTTAAGTTTTTCATGTAGCGACGTCATTGACGTATAACGGTTGCTACGGGTAATAGTCCGAATTATATAATTCAATCTGACACTGATTTCACTTACGTAATTTTTGGTAGCCGTGCCCCATACAATTATGCCATATTGTATTCTGCTGTAGATAAAGCTGTAGTATAGCATGCACAGAGTTTCCACGTTAACAAAATTACGAAGCCTGTAAAAAATTCCGGAGTATCTTGCCAATTGATTTGAGAGATATTTCAAATGAGCAGACCAGTTTATATTTTCATCAACGTGCAAGCCGAGGTACTTAACCGACGAAGCTCTGATCAGCGCAGAATTATTTAGGATCAGCTTAAAGTTATCATCAACAGTTTTGTTTGGATTACCATTGACATTCATACAGTTTGATTTGGAGTAATTCAAAGACGGTTTGTTTTTCCGTAGCCATAGATCAATTTTTGAAATTTCCTTATTGGCGCGAATTTCTAAAGAATCTAAATTTTTGTCAGACATAGCTAGATATGTGTCGTCAGCATATAAGGCCGTTTCAAATTTTGTAGCTAAAGGGAGGTCGTTAATATACATCAGAAATAAGAGTAACCTAAGCAAGAACCTAGGGGGACACCGCAAGAAACAGGCTTTAGCTCAGACTGGGTCTGTAGAATTTTAGTATATTGGTATCGGTTACTCAAGTAGCTTTTAAATAGATCAAATGGCTTACCACGAATCCCGAAGTATTTTTGCAATGTAGCTAGCGAGATCTGGTGATCAACAGTATCGAACGCTTTTGAAAAATCTAAGAATATACCGGTACAACAGGTACACTAGCGTATTTAGGGGGGGGGATAAAGGGCGATGGCCCCCCCTAAACAATTTTACAAAAAAAAGATAAAAAACGAGCAAAAATAAATGTAAATTAGATATGTTAGGAAGTTATTGTGGAACTGTGTTACAATATAGTATCATAGGGAGTGGGGAGGGGGGGTCGGTTGAAAACAACAATGAAATGCAGACATTTTTAGTGTAAACTAACTTTAAAAGGCTATGGAGATGTAAGCGGTCGGCGTTGGGTATCGTGAAAAAGCGAGAATTAACAAAGCGCCAGTAATGTGCTTGCTATGCCTTGTTCGTTACTTATTGCAATTTAAGAGTGTTTGATACCGATTTGTAGGCTATGTCCTACCTCAGATGAGCAAAATATAATAGGGCGAGGATATAAACAGATAACGCGTTCATGACATGAGCCGAAATTTAATTCAAATCGGTTTAGGGTGCTTTTTTTGCACCTTTACCTCATCCAAATCCGAACTGGCACGAATTTCAAAGCAAAAATTTGTCATTGGTTTTGAGTTTTGTTTTATTTCTCAAATGAAAATAATTATTTTGATAAAGTTATTTCATTTATTTGATTTTGCTTGTCACGGCGAAGCCCACCGCTGCTAATTCGCCTTTAAAAAAGGCTATTTTGCCTAAGGTAGAAGTTAGTGCTTTTTTCAATTTCAAGGCCGGCCTCTTGTCAATGGCTGTTTTTATTGCATAACAGGCTTGCTAACTCAGCTAGCTTTGGATAAAGACGATAAGATCCAATCGCAAATCAAGTTGTTGTTGCTCTGACTTAAAGTGACAAAATTTAGATCTAAATATGGATTTTATAACGACTCTATGCAACTATGCTTATAAGTCAGTCTGGACTTGCATGTTTCAGCGCCTCCCTGTTTTGTTGCCCGCGCGATTTTCTAAGCCTTCATCAATTTTAGAGTGAAATTTGTGTGCTTGTGCTATCGTTACTTTTCAGCGTATTGGCGTTTAGAAATAAAATGATTGATTGATTATAATAGGCCAAGAAAAAATGTATAGTAGCCAGACCCAGTAGCCTACTGGGTAAAACCAGAAAAAAATTGGAGTTAACTAGTTTTCCAACGCAAGAAATATACGACCGTTTTGGTAAAATTTCGACGGTTGGTTCTAGCTATAGAAATAATACATTAACCAAGTGCGTAGGCAAGGGGGGTTTGTGAGTTCAAAGCCCCCTTCCCTATTGGTTCGTCAACTTTTCAGGTTTATAGGTTAACCTTGGTCCTTGATCTACGGCTGTGCCGCTCAGTGTTCTCACAAATGCAAAGTAAAAAATCCCCAATATTACTCCGAAAAATCCCTAGATTACCAAAAAAATCCCTAAACATTAATCACAAAATATCAGCCGTATCAATCCTGAAAAACAAAAAAAACATTTATCAAACACAAAATATCAAAAGGTCGACAACACAGTAAGTGTGAGTAAACTAGTTCAACAGTTAAAGCAAGTTTGCTAGAGCACGTTTCCTCAATCAAAGAACATTTTTCAATATCCCACACTTTTTTCAATCAAAAAATAACACAGAAGTTGTGCACATTGCACAGCACAGTATAAACCTATAGCACAGTAAAAGCTACAGATGGCATGGCATTAATGGCAAGTTCAACTTTAACATGCAATACTTTTGCTCAATCCAAAAAAAAAAAAAAATCAGGCACAGTAAAATCTAATAGCACAATAAAAATGCTCGACCTTATGCGTTATTGCTACTCATTTGTGCAGCATTAAGTTGGTGTGCTTCTGCATCAGTAGCATTACTTTTGACGTTTCTAATCAATTTTAATAGCCTGGGATGATCTGCTAAACTCAGTTTATCTGCTGGCACATTCAGGGACTTCAGCCCATGGCGTGTATGCAGCAAGCCAACCACACTACCTTGTTTTGATCTGTTTCTGTGATCAGTTTTAATGGCTTTCAAGCTACTAAACAATCGTTCAGCAGGAGCATTTGCGAAAGGCAGTGACATCAAACATCCAATAACCTTGCTTAAGTGTTTATACTTTAGATCACCAGCAACTGATTTTTGCAACAGACGGTTTTTCCAAAATTCCATATCGCTGACATTGTCATCAATTACACAAGATTCTTCAATTGCTTGTTTCCTCCATTCCATGTCTACCAATTCCAAAGGAGCTACCTCTTTAAGAAATTTGAAACATTCATACACTTCAGATAAAGTTGATGGAAAACATTTTATAGCATTGCTGGGTATTAAAAACTTTAATGATGATAGGGACTTTTCATTTACTTCTTTAAACCTCTTGCGAATTTGCTCCACTAACTCCACTATAAAATTTAGACAAGATTGGCGAACTTGTCTCACTCCGATTGGATCATTTTGAACACATTCAGCGAGAGTTGCTGTTGCTGCCACCCCAACATAAACATGATCAATTGGGACTCTTCCACAAGGTATATTGATATCAACTTCAAAAGGATCAGATTGCCTCACAAATTCCACTTTCATGAAATCACAAAGGATTTCTTTTAAAAGCTTGGTGACTTCATCTTTTAAGTGGTGTAACATTGGAGCTTCCATTTGGAACATGGTATTAAGCGCATTGATTCTTTTCAGTTGAAAACTGACAAATTCCAGTACAGCTTTGTGAAATTTGTTATTCAGCGCTTGCAGGATAGTCTTGACGGTGTTGGAAGGATCACATTTATTGGCTACATAATCTTTGAAATACAAATTAAGTGCTGGCCATTGTTCCAAAATCCTGTTAACCACACTTTCCAGGGACAGCCATCTTGTCTGTGCCAAACCAAGAAGCTTGTGAACAGGAATCTTACAAAACTCTTGAAACTCCTTAAAATTTTTAATTCGCTGACTGGAACGACTGAAATGAGCATGTATGTTTCGTAACATATCTTCCAAAGATATTGACAATTTCTTGCATGCATAAGATGCACAAAGGTGAATCATATGACAGCTGCATCGTATAGTGACAACATGAGGACAATCTTTCTTTAACAATCCAACCACACTGTTTCTTTCTCCAAACATAACATTGGCAGTATCAGATGAATATCCAATCACATTATCCATAGGAATATCTTTTTCAGTAAAAGATTGCTTCAAAGAACTATATATGCCATCAGCTGAACCATCATGTGTAGGTAGTAAATCAAAAAACTCGGTTTTGATGTTTAAAGAATCATTATCACAGAATATCACAACTATTCCCAACTGTTTTTCCGTGGCCACATCTGTCGTTTCATCAATAATTACACTAAATTTCGCAACTTTTAGTTTTTTTATTAACTCTGTGGCAAAATACAACCCAGTTCCCTGCCTTATAATATTTGTACACTTAGTGGCATGAAGCTGCATACGGGCTAAAGCACTTTTTTCGGCAGCATTACTTGGTGCTCTTGACTGAATAAGATGTAGCAAGTTACTAGCCAAAGAAAATGGCAAGTTGTGCTCAGCTATGAAAGTCGCAATCTGTGCTTCAGTAGTCTCTGTATAAATTGTTTGTTTAAACTGCTTGCTGAAGACATCTTTAACTGATGGAGCAGTTACTTTTGCTTTCATATTTTTGATGTGTTGCTGAGTTTGTGAATGTTTTACTAGTCCAGAGTGATGAGGTGCCACATCCTTGTTGCAAACTAAACATGTAGGTTCTGGGTGATGGTTGGTTGGACCAATCAGCCATTCTTTAAATTCTTTTTCTTGCAGCCACTCAGTTCGAAACTTTTGACTATACTTGCCTCTTTTGGCACTTGATGCCATGCTTTACTGAGTAATGAAATTGTCTGCTGAATGCCTATTGAAACAAACAACATTAACAGATTAACCAGAGTTACATCACCTTGCCTTTCTGCTTTAGAAATGGGTTAGGGTTTGGAAAAAGAGAAGATCAAGTAGTAAAAGGAGTATAACAATTACGAACACACCCTGATCCCTAACCAGTAGGCTATGCTACCTATTTTTCCAACCCTCTCTTAAACTGTTTGAGGTAGTGGAGCAGAGTAGGGGCTTACACCTACGAGACCACAACAACCCTATTACTGTAAGCTACCATTGGAACTTACCAAATTTTTGTGCTGTTTGGGTCCATCTGTCTATTGCCATTCCTTCCAGCCTACGATAGGCTAGCCTTGCCTACTTCAACAACCTACCCAGCTACCGGTAGCGGTAGCCTATCACTGAACTGCTGAACAGACTTAACTTAATACAAGATAAAAATCCCAAAAAAATCCCTAAATTGCTGAAATCCCCAAAAAATCCCTAAATGAGGTTAAAAGTCCCAATTTGGGGACAAAATCCCTAAAAGTGAGAACGCTGACTGCCGCTGTAGCAACTACGCAGCGTAAGCCCTCAAGAACCACAAGCGTTGCTCAATTTCGGAATGCCATTTATTGCGTCACAATTTCGTGAGTCTAAAACTAGGGGTTGCTGCCAATGTTAAGAACGGGCACGTGATCTTGCTCTTGCGTCTGTTTATGATAACGTGGTGGCCTGGCTGAGAGACAAGACGTGCTCTAGCATGTAGTTCGGTCTGGCAGCATTAAATCAAATCAAATCTGCTCTAAGCGAAGCAGCTGAGAGCCTACAGGTTTAGTTTAGATAACGAGGATCGCTGATGCATTGTTCTGCAAGCTGTTCAATTTTTTAGTTATTCATTGTGAAATTGATTGTCATTTTACACATAATTTATTATATTTTTTTTATCTTCGTAGAAAAAAAACTTATCGACGAGAAAGCGACGAAGACGCTACGCGCAATACGAATCCAGATTTTAGGTTTAAGGTGTTGCCATTTGTTTCCAAGTTTTTTGGTTAAATTTTGCTTGTTGATGCTTTAATTTGTTGCTTGTAAAGAAACCATCAAGCAGAGATAATCATCGTGAAGCATCTTATCCAAGGACTCAACAACAAAGCGTATTGTGAGAGTTGAATCAGTCACCACCTTTTACGATGGTCGACGTGGAAACAACGCTCCACTTACTGCGTCACGTTCACTTTATTTGGGTGTTGCATCGTTATGACTAGGGTAGGGGTCGGCAACCTTTTGCACTTATAGAGCCAAATAGTCCGTTTGTTACAATACGAAACCCAGCGGGAGCCGCAAAACTATCGTCAGGTCCAAAAACTTCAGTTATTCCGAAAACGATTCCTTTATTTACCTCCAAAAGGAGCCACAACTGGGGGGTTCAAAGAGCGCAGGTTGCCGACCCCTGGACTTGGGCAACCAAAAGTCGCTTACGGGTTGTACGCAAACCAAATTTCAGAGTGATTTTTCAGAAAGCTTTCAATGCATTGTTTCAAATCGTAGTTTCATAAGTCAAAAGAAGCCGAAATTCAGTGTTTGCGCAAAAATATTTTTACAAAGCTTTCTTCCTTTTTTTCGTGTTTCAGTGAAATCATTCATTCATTTATTTTTCTTATTTTTGACGAAACGTGCAACGGTGCAAAGCATCACACATGTGAGCGTTTTCCAAACTGGGAGGCGTGGACTAGTCTAAAAAAAGACGCAAATGTTAGTCATGATCATTTAAAAATATGGCTGGTGTATTATTTTGTGAAGGAAAGCGTCATGATTAATATTTTGTGAGGGAGGCGTAGTAACACAAAGTTTGAAAATCACTGCTTTAATGTGTACGCTTACGGGCGATATTGCAAAGCTTGCAATCTTAAAACATGCGAGAATTGTGCAGCAGAAAAATATTTTTAATGAAAGGCTTCAGCACGTCCACAAAATCTCAACACACCATAAAGAACAGGGTTTCCCAACTGGAGATGCTTGCACCCCTTGAGGACGCGAGGAAGCATTCCTGGGGGTTCAAAACGGCTTATAGATTTTTATCTTGTATTAAGAGCGCTTTTATTTTCGGTTGCTCAGTGTCAATTTTTTAGCGCTGTTACGCTCTGGTAATATGTAGTTCGCAAACGTCTAAGTGGCGTAAAACCCTTAGCCTCTTTGTGATTGGTTAAAATCAAGCTCTGAAAACAAAATGCGTCTGATTCAGCAACAGAGTAGTGACTGGTTTAACTATCCTATACCTTGCATTAGCGACCCTTTCAAAAAAGCTAAAAACTCTAAAATTGATTGCTCCGCTGGGGGAGCTTACAGTGTTGCCCCAGACCCCCCAGCTGAATACCTGCTGGGTTTTTGACGCAAAGTCATTACAGGAAAATGTTTAAGGTCAATAACACACATGAATTCATTTCAGCCCCTACCATTACGAACATTTGGTTTGCGTGGCTGATTACAGTCGCATATTTTGTGAGGGGTGCAAGAACATATCAAAAATTTTACATGAAAATAATTGGGAGTATGAAAATGGTTGGGAACCGCTCTATTATGAAAATGGTTGGGAACCGCTCTATTATGAAAATAGTTGGGAACCGCTCTATTATAAGATAATACAAAACAAAAGAAAAAGAGAGTTCCTAAAATGCTTAAATGTGAACACTTATGTTCAAATAAATTATAATTCGTCACGTTAGTGCAAAAACTGCGTAAGTCATTTTTTGGCAAAATTGAGTTTTTAGCACCAACTTGTTCCTCAGGGTCAGCGCTAACGCTTGACACACTTTTTGGAAAAATACGTCGACGCGTTCGCGAGTTATGCTCCAGTTTCTAAATTGCGTAAGTCAGCACAATTATTAAATCATAATAACACATAGTATACCATGAAACCATTTATTCTTTTTTCTATTGTTATTTTGCTGTGACGCAGGAGTAGATACATTCAATCACACGTTTTTTGCGTTTTTCTCAAACCACAAAAAAATGACTTACGCATTTTTTGCACTAAGACAATCGACAGACAACAATTAATCCCAGATCCTGACTTTCACGTTAAAAAATCATCCGTACTCCAACTAAAATCTCAGTTAGTGATTCAGCTTTATGGCAACTTTTTAACTTGTCAAAAGTTGGCCCCCCCCTTTTGTAAATTCTAAATACGCCACTGAACAGGTATGCAGTCCTAAATCAACATTTCTTAGAATGTTATCATGGATGTGGGCAATCGCAGAACTGATCTTTGGGAAGAAGTCTAAAAAGTCAATTACCCTCAGCTTCCGAAAGTTCATTTTTTAAAATACCAAGCTAATTAACTTATGACTACGCTACAAAGACGCTACCGTATCACAACGAGTCTATGCAAGCCTATTACCAAAACGTTCACCATGCCGCTCCTAAACCGGAACCACCGGACTAGTGGTTTGTATGTGATCATGATTTGATGGGTCGCGCTAAAAACCGTATGGGACCGTATAGGCCTTCACGGTGCCCTTACGGTTTCATACGCTCTCTACATGGTCCTTACGGTCTTCCACACTGTCCCTACGGTCCCATACGGTAGTGCTATACGGTTGTGGTGCTACCGTGATATGAGTTTGGATTTTTATTGAGGCTACTGTTGAGTCAATTGGTGATGTTTTGTTTAGTCACCGAGTGGACTATAGCAACTTGTAGGCGTAAGTATTTCCTCAGAATTAAATAAACTTCAGGGCAGTCTTGAGAGTGGAAAAAGGAGATCGACTGTCATTGAAGGAGTACTGGTAGACTAGGCTAGATATGATACCGGTCGCCAGTCGGTACATGTATGACTGTATGAGCAAGTGAGATTACCAGTATATGGTTTAGACGAGGGGGGTTGTTGTGGAGCTACTGTACAATTCTACCGTTTTCAGGAAGAAAACAACATAAGCTAGTTAGTAGTTTTGAGTAAATTAACATTTTGTCAGTTTGTTTTGCCGATGTTGCACAATAGGTCTAACTGTGATTACCAGTACTGGATTATTTTGCCGTAACAAAATATATTGCAAAAGCGATATCGGTTGTCGGTAAATCCAAACTATTTTGAGCGATAACAATAATCGGTAAAAAACTATCGTCGATAACACTGGTCAACAAAATTTCGATTTTTAAATATTGCAGAGACTTTAACTCCTTAATCTTATAAAATCAATCACGCTAATTTCGAATCTGCAAGCTATATTCGTCTAGCACGTCAGGTTTTTTAGATTTTTTCATTTTTATTTATTTTTATTTAAAACCAAATACCTTTGTTCAGCCACAATATTTACATTATTATGACATAGGCAAAATCTTTGTAACGTCATAGAAGTTTATTGTGACATATTTTGCAAACAATCAAAAATATGACTTCAGTTTTAGCAGCAAATAATTTCCTTGGAAACAACAGTCAAAACCCCCACGTAATTTCATACTACTGCAGATAGCATCTATTTTGTCACAAACGAGATTTTTTTCAATCAAACCCTTCTATCTGTCTATTCGGTAACAGTTCTGAAAAAAGTGAAAAGGTGTAAAAATGAGGTTTTAAAAACTAGAGTTTGTGATTTAAGCTTTATTACAATGAAAATGTTGCTAAGCACAGCGCTGTCAAGACTAATCATAATAGTAGATGATCTGAGGCTTGGAAAAATTCAAGTTGATTGGTAATACCTGATACAGTAAATCTTCTGCATGCTATTGAAAAGTTCACATCAAAGAGATTCATGACGTACGGCTACTCACAAACGAAAAATTGTGATGTCACAACCAAGTGCTTTGCTTTGCGACAAAGGTAAATTGTGGTGTGACAATTACGTTGTGAAAAGTTAAACACGATAAAAAAACTTAAAATATCTTTTATCCCAGACGTGATGGACAAAAACTGGCTGCAGATTTGGAATCAGCGAAAAAAATTCTATTAGAAAAATTGATTGGCATTTTTGTTTAAATTTTACTGTTGACCAGTGTAATTTATCGCGATAAATGCCCATCTCTGTATACGACACACCACCCAGTTACAACAGCTAGGCCTATCAAAAGATTTTTCAACATAGTTCAGGCCCAAACAGTGCTTCAGATCAAAAAAAAGTGCAGGGTTTCAAGTTGTAGCAAATTTGATCACCTTCATAGAGGGCCTTTCCAAATATGAACTGGTTATTCTTGTCAAAAAGTTATTGGGCTAACCAATGAATTTAAATTGTTTATGTTAATTTTATTTAGGAAGCAACTATTTCACCGGAAATTCCGGTTACCAAAGTTTGAAAATCGTGGTTTGCGGAACCGGAAACATCCCCTAACGGTTCCCCTACTGTGAGAGTTGCACTACAGGAACCGAAAACGATTACGCAACTACGATTTTTCAAACTTCGGTAATGGAAATTTTTGGTGAAATAGACACTTTGTTTCATTTATTTATTGAATATAAAGTTTCTTGGTTAAACTACATAAAGGTTCTTGCGCTCACTACATGACAAATTTGCTAAAAAGATTTTTTGATTCGAGAGTGGGCCGCATCTAAACATTAAGTAGGTTGGACATGCTTGGTCTAGAGCATCGGCAATCCTTTATAGAAACAAACAAGCAGTTTGGTGCTGTAGCATTTTGATAATGGAAATCGATCCCATGTGACAGCAATGTCATATACGGTAATAGAAACAAACAAAGCAGTCCAGTGCAGCAGCGTTTTGATTATACAGTATAAATGAAAATTGGGCCGGTGCTCTAAACCAGACATGGGCAAACTACGGCCCACGGGCTAAATCTGGCTCGCCGGTCCTTTTATTCTGGCCCACCGGCACTTACACAGCCTTAAACTTCCACTGTGAATTGACTGAAAGACCTTTTTTTTTCTTTTAGAGATCATGGATGGCAGTGATTTTCAAAAAAATAAGCTTCAGTGGTGCAAAATTGGAATACATAAGGAAAAAAACAAGGTGAAAAATTTTTATTTTGGAGATCACATTCGTACATGGACCATGATCTCCAAAAAAAAAAAAAGAAAAAAAGATCTTCACCTTGTTTTCCAATTGGCGTGCGGCCCACGGCATCAATATCATCATCATCAACCAGTTTTAATCCGGTTTTTCCTCGCGTCCGAAGGTGGCCGGATACACCTCATTAGTTCAGCAATCGCTCTCACTCCATCTCGCGCGATCTGTAGCTTCCTCCACCCTCAACCCAATTTTCTTTATATTCTCTTCGACTTGTTTCTTCCATGTTTGCTTCGGCCGTCCTCGCTTTCGTGGTCCATTCACTTCAAACATCATTGCCTTCTTCAAAATGCTCTCATCATCCCTCCTAACCACATGTCCATACCATCTCACTCCATTCGCTTTAGCCATTTTATCTAAAGTTTCCTTCAGACCCAGCATTTTCATCAGCACCTCAGTGTTCTTTCTATCCAGTAGTTTTACTCCACACATTGATCTTACCATAGCTCTTTCAGTTTTTCTCAAAATTGCCATCTCATTTTCCCTCAAACACCATGTCTCACTTCCATGTAACATTGCTGATCTTACGCAACTACGATACACCATCCCTTTCATTTTCAAAGAAAACCTTCTCCCAAGAAACAACTCTCCGCATTCTTTGAATTTCATCCTACCGATCCTTGCTCTTGCAGTCACTGCAGTTTCACACCCACCACTAACATTCAGCCTATCTCCAAGATAACGAAAAACCCTTCACAGTCTCCACTTCATCACACAATACCTCCACTGGTTCTTCCTTTCCGTCTCCAATATCTTCACATCTTCTACATACAAACTGTTGTGCAAAACTGCAAGATACTTTTTTCATTTTGGTGCATCTCGCATGAATCCACTTCTTACAGAGCGTGCACTACACCGCGTTAGACATAACTCTTTTCCCACATATTCCACACGGATCCACCCTGCTACGCACAACCTCCCCTTCTGCACCACTCACCATCATCTTAGTCTTTCTAATATTTATTCTCAATCCCTTGCTTTCTAATGCATCTCTCCACCTTTGGAACCTCTCCCTTAGATCCTCCAAATTTTCGCTCATCAGCACAAGATCATTCGCGTACAAAATTTCATTTAATAGTCCCTCTCTTGCATGTTCTGACACTGCATCAACCACAATAGCAAATATCAATGGTGATAGTACAGACCCTTGATGCACACCAACCCTTACCCCAAATTCCTCCGAAAAACCCTATCCAACTCTGACTTTCGTCCTTGAACCCTCATACAAGCTCATTACTGCTTTCACCAACACTTCTGGCAAGCTTTTCTTTCTTAATGCCCATTTCATCACTTTTCTGGGAACCCTATCAAACGCTTTTTCCAAGTCCACAAAACAACAACAACAACAACAAAGCACTTTTATACCGCATAGGTGACTGTCGCGGCATTAGAAATGCAGTTACATCAATGCGGTCCAAGAGACGGTGATAATAAAACCTAAGTATGTGAAAATCTTACTGAGACAGCAGTAAGTGGCCCACACACTTAACACAAGTACACCAGAATTATACCATATTATACAGCATAACATAAATCATTAGTATAGCATGAAAGATTGGTTATTCATAAGATTAAGTTTGTTTCAGAGGTTCATGTAATGATATGAGATCATTTTACAGACTATCTGTTGCTAAAATAAACAAAAAGCATATAAAGTGATATTGAAAAAAATTTAGCAAAAATCAGATATGTACCAAATATGTACCAAAAATCAGATATACGATATGTACAAAAACACATGTACAGCCTTTTCTCTTTTCCACGAAACTCCTCTTGCATCCTTCTCAAAATAAACAAAGCATCAGCCTGTGCTGCAATTCCCCAGGGATAACTTTCACATCTCGTAGATACTTTCTCTTTTCCTTTCCTACCAGAACAAAGTCTATTTCTGTATCATTTCCACCTGAACTATAAGTCACCTTCCTTTCATCTCTTTTCTTGTACCACGTATTTGCAACACACAACTCTTTTTGGACGCAGAAATATAGTAACATTCTTCCTTCAACATTTCTTTTCCCTATTCCATACCCTCCATGTATACCTTCAAATCCTTCTGCACATTTCCCCACATGGCCATTGAAATCTCCCAATCCCAACACCATTTCATTTGCATTCTCCATACTCCACTCACGCGCCATTTCCTCATAAAATAACTCCTTCTCTGAATCTGGTTTTCCACTCTGTGGTGCATAAGCACAAATCACTCTCACCACCTCTTCTCCAAAGACTAATCCAATTCCCATAACTCTGTCACACCTTCTTCTGACCTCTACCACCTTCTCACAGAGTTCTTCTTTAACCAATATACCCACGCCCCCGGTTTTTTCAAATCTGGCCCTTCGTGTGAAAAGCTTGCCCACCCCTGCTCTAGATACTGCCTTTTAAGTTTAGTTCTAACAACTGGTCTGGTAACCTACTATTATAGCAACTCTTTTTTTTTTCTAGTTTTTGGAATCAGTCTAGTTTGAATTACCGGTAAACTCTATCAGCTATTGTGGTTACGGGTAACGTCTAGTATGAGCGAAATTAGCTGCCATGGTTCGGTTAGGTTTGGTTAGGATTATTAATTATTCAGTTATTAATTATCTACGATTGTCCACGAACTGCAACCATTGAATTGCCAGCTATTAAAAACAATAATTTAGTTTTTAGAGTGGCTGCTTGATTCGAAGACCTCGCGGTCCCTTCGCAGTCTCCCTGTCCTGTTTTTTGTATTGTATTTATTTTCCTTTTGTGTATTGTGTATACTTTTGGACAAATAAATAGTGATGATGATGATGATTAGGTTTGGTAGGGTTAAATTTAGTTAGTTAGGATTTGGTTCAGTTACAACCCTAACCAAACCTAACCCTAACCGAACCAGAGGGCTGATACTATCAACGTTAGGCCTACCCGTGGTTACTTTGTTACTCACTGAGTCACTGGTAGTCTCACTGTGAAGATGCATTTTAGCATTATTATGCCTTTTTAACTTAACGTTGTTGCATTTTGTTACAGTCGCACATTTTTATACAAGTTTAGATAGAATAGTTTAATTATGGTGGCATGGCTATGACTTCTTTTCGACCTCTCAATTTGTCTTCGTTAAAGTTACAACTTGCAACCAGTGCTCAAGTTAATACTGATGACATATCTGGATTAATAAAACAAGTTATTAAAGGAAGTAAAAGTGGTGAAACTTTGAATCAAGTCCATCGAGAATTTGCTTCTACTGACACAAGCATTGTCAAAAGTTTAGAGACATTTCAAAAGTTGTCCGCAGTTGTAAATCAACTTTCTGAACAACAAGAACTTATAAATCGAAACGTAAGGCAAACCAAAGTAGTTGTTGAACAATTGAATATCATTGAGAAGCAGACTCACGAATTGCTGAAAAGTGGTCAATAAAACTGTTTAATATTGACTTTGGATTGTTTCAAAAGTACTGCTGTACCATTGCATAAAAGTGACTTTTTACTATTTAGTGAGTAGTAAAAGATGGCTGCATACAGGCAAGCAATGCTGTCTGTGCCTCCAGAACGTGTTGAGCAATTTTCTCTCGAAGTAAAGCAAAGCATTAAAGCTAAAAAGTCCAAACACAGTAGCAAGAAATCGGTCAAAAGTCGTCACAAAAAAGAGAAGTCTTCTAGCAAAACGACCAAATCCAAGTCCTCGAATTCTAAACGTAAGAGTTCAAAAGATTCTAAACGTGATATGAAAAGAAAAAAGAAACATTCCGAACCAGAAAATTTAACCGATGATTCTGATATGGAAGAAAATGGTCTTGATTTATCAAATGAACTTCATCCGATTGGTCATTATGTAAAGGATCGTCAAGGCTTATGTGATATGTTGTTTAATATTGTAAAAGGTGCGAAATTAGCTGCCATGCTTCCAGACATTTTAAAAGATATGCCAATGGATGTATTAAGACAAAAGTGCTTTTCTCATTTAGAAGTTATGTCGTCGAAACGAATAAGCCATATCTTAGCAGGTGAGCCTATGCATTCTTCATCTGGTACTGATAGTGAAGAAGAAGAAAAACAAGTACTTCGTAACAACGAAGCTCTGGCAAAAGAGCAAGATTCAAAATCAGGAAAAAGCTCTGAGAATGATGACAGCTACAACTTACAGACTAACTTTGTTGATTCAACCACTTCTTCTGGTTGTGAAGTGTTGTCATTGTTAGCTGCTGGTTCAGAGCAAGACCATAAGAACGTTCAAAAAGTTGAATCAAATGAAGAAAGCGTTTCGAAAGCAAATTTTGACTCAATTATTGAAAAAGTTGATTCAACGTCATCTTCTGCATCCGACGATCAAGTTCCTGACTCCCGCTTAAACGATTCATCAGATATAGAGGAAGAAATAGAGACTGTTGAGATTGTGGAGGATGTTGAATATGCAGAAATGGTTGATGCAATGCTAGAAGAGCCATTAGCCCCTTCGGATGATCAGGAGGAGTCTATTAAACATGCTCCGCAAAAAACTCCTAATAATGATAAGAATAAATCTAATAATGAATCAGGTCTTAGCCAGCTTGAATTGCTAGAATTACAATTGCGAGCACGGGCTATAAAGTCATTAATGAAAGCATCTCAGAGTAGCAATGAATCTTCATAAAACTTTGAATTTTTGTTCGTAATTGCATTTTTTAGCTATCTGCAGAGACTGTTTGTTCAAAAACTTAATATTATTGCTTGCTATTTATTGACATTTTTTGAGAGAGACAAATTGAAAAATGAATGATATCAACATTATGCATTTCAGTTTTTTAAAAAGTTAGTTTTACAACTTTTTTTTTTTTAATGTGCGTTTTATTAGCAATCGCGGAACATAAGCAATGTATTCACTTGTGTTGAGCTGAGTGTACCAGTAGTTTATTGAAAAATTTATCCCTTCGATCACAACCACTACAAGTAATTGAACTGCGAAACCCAATGTTTTATGTCCACAGGCATGTTGAATTTGTTACAATAAGCTTGAAATTAGAAGTCTGCAGCAGCTGGATTTTTGCGGATAATTAATGACATTTTTTGTTGTCATTGCTTGTGTTCTTCATTTACTATGATTGTGAATATGATTAAGGAACTGACTTATTCGTGATCACAATTTGGTGCTTATTAGCTATGACCGTGGAAACCGTGCTGATACGAAGGACTTGGGGCTTTTAATACTTTCGTTTTTCACAGCTTAGTGTTTACAGCTATGACAAAAACTTTGTTCAAGTTGCGTTATTATTCCAAAAAGCCTATGTTTGGTTTAACTCTGTAAACGCTGCAGACATTGCGGCTTTTTTTCTTTTGCTGATTGCTGTTACATTGTCATGGTTTGATATACGATAAATTTGTGTTTCCAAAGATTTTTTGTTACAAAAATAATTGGTTTTTGAGTCAATAATTTTATTTTCGTGAATTTCCCACTGCGTGTGATTATTCTTTGATTCACAGTTTCATTTTCTTAATTTTTTGTGTTTTTAGTTGTAGGATTTTAGAATGTAATTGTGATCATGGACCCTGATAGATACTGCCGTCCCAGCGGTGATGAATCGAGTGGTCCACCCTCCACTCAATCCCATATGCAAGTTCCCCCTCATGGTGATGTAGTATCGACCGAAGGTGGTACTTCTGGAAACAATCCATCACAGCTTCAAGGTGGTGGAGATAATCCCAGAAGAGAAGCTGTGAGTCATTTTCCAGTCCAAGCTCAAATGGATGTGGCTTCGTCTTCAAATTTTCCTGATCTTCAAAGAAGAGCTGTTAATCCAGGTGTGAGTCCTGCTGGCGGTGCTCGACCGTATGAATCATCAGACATTGGTCCGGGAGGCGCCCAACCGTTTATACCGTCTGATGGTAGTCGACCAACTCCATTGCCTGGCCCTCGGCCAGAGCATTCCAATGCCAGCAACACCAATAGTCCGATAGACTCTTCCCATTTGGGGGCAATTCTTGCAGCCGCTAAAAGGCCCTTGATTACTGATTTGAAAACCGTAATAGGTCTAACTGATCAAGAAGAATATGAGCTTGATAATATTAGAACTAAAAAAGGCCAATGCGAAGAATTATTGCATATATGGAAGCGAAGAGAGGGAAGGGAAAAAATTTTGTTTGATTTAATAGATCTATTAACGCGAGCTGGTGGAGCTGACAATAGGTACGAAAATCTGATAAATCAGATTAAAGAAATTCGAATTCCTCAACCGCGTTTATTTTACTCTCCTCGTTAGCATATGGAATTAATTTTAGCGTTAAATTGATAAAAAACTGATAATCTAAGTTGCTCCTTTGTCTGCGTTCTGAAGTTCTGATAATGGTAGCTCTTCCACGCTGCCAAAATGTTAAATAATAGAGAAAAAATTGTACCACTTTGTTGGGTTTCCAACTAGTAACGTGTTTCAATTTTTATTAGTGCTTCAAATAGTCCGAAGTAGTTTCAGTTTTTCCATCAAATGGATTTAGTGCTGTTAGTTTGAGTATTTTGCTAATATTATTTGTTTTACGCTATTTCAGTAAGATGTTTTTCATCAAATGATTTTGAGATTTGTGGAAGAACCACCAATTTTATTTGAAAGTTTTAAACGTGTAAAGTCGAAAAACGTGTGTAGTTTTTTATTTTGTTCTTTTGATGAAAAAAAAACAGGGGTAGAGATTATTTAGTATATCGTCGAGTCGTAGCAAAGCGAAACGACGCAACACCAGATGGACGCGTGTATTATACATCGTGCACCATTTTGTTCACTGGCTTTGACGCTTGAGCAGGTTAGCTTGTTTTTCTTGGTCGAGATATTGCCTCTCATGTTTGTATTCCTGTTTTGTATTCCATGTTTGTTTTGATTTTGTTTTTAACGTTTTTATTACCAGGCTATTATCTTAAACCTGATTTTTTCTGCCAATTTACAGCATGATTCCCAATTTTTCATGTCTAAGTTACTATAATCTTGTTGCGAAAACAATCGTGTGTTTGATTGCAATGTGCAAGCGTCAATACTAGGACCTGTTTTACCATGCTTCAACTGTAGTAATCACTCTTTCAACAAGCTACATTGTGGATAAAGAGTGCGTTCCGTAAAAATCCCCGCGTATAGCTAGTATTCTTTCCAATGTTAGATTTATTTAAACGTGCTTGTTTTCTTTCATTAATTTTGTCGTGTCTTTTTGCAGTTTTTGGTAGTACGATAATTGTGTGCACTACAAATCTTTTTTCGCTTACTAACCAATTCGACGTTATATTTTTGCGAAATTGAATGTACATAAGTGAGAGATTTATGAGAGCGTTGATACCGAAAATCGTAGATATTTTGGTTGCTGGTGATGTCTTCAATGTGAATGTGATAGAACGCGGTGGCGAGATTGAGCTGAAGATCTTAGTTGGTCTTGCCTTGGTATTCCTCGAGAGCATCCTCTGTCGCAGAAGATCGAGATGCTTGGAGGCTCCAACTCGAGCCGTTGCTCTGCGACTACCCAACGATGAGTGGGTCTAAAAAAGTTATTTCGTTAATACTCTTAAAAATGTAATTCACAGCGGAATAATAGACTGCTTCGTTTTAATTTGAAAACTACGCTTGAAGATTTGTATATGCAATAGATTGATGGAAATCAGAGCAATAATTCCACGACAGAATTTTGTGGAGTTTTCTTTTTTATTTTATTTTCTTGCTCCATCATCTCTGACTTTTATCGATGTATCAAATCCATCCTTCATCATGAGAGATGTTTTATGTGAAAAAATTGCTTTGAAATAAATGTCAACAGTTTATGCTTTACTCTTGAGTTTTTTTTGCGATGTAATTTAAGGCAAAGCTATACAATTTCTAGCCTTATAAGCCATTAACCAGGGTTCGTTCAAGCGTATTGCATTGTAAATCACTTTGAAGTTACCACCGGTATAACATTGCATTATGCTAATTCCTTGTACGAACACTATTGAGTTGTAATAGACCTGAATTGTTTCTTGAAACTTTTTAGGTGGCGTGTGTTGGAAGTGATCGCATTGAAAATGTTTTTCTGTCATTGTTTTTTTTTAAAGCCATACGATTGAATTTAGTTTTTTTTTTCTCACTTGCATAGTTTCTAATTTTGCGATTTTTGCATTGTTTCATTAATGTTTTTTCGTTTCATTTAAGAATGACATTGTTGTAGCAATATCGTTTAAATTTAATGGCTTGTGTTTTATGAAGAAACATGGTAAAGCAAACTATCCAGATTTTTTGCAGAGTTAAACCTACCAAGCAAAAAACAGGGGTAAGTTGGTCTTATTTTTAAGTATACTATTTGAAAATCATATTGCGCGGAGTATTTTGATGTTTTTCTACATTACTTGTAATCTTTTCTGATAGTAATTTAAGTTGTCACAGCTTTCCTTTTACTACTTTAGAAAACACCTGGGTTCTACACTTTACCACATAAAGGCCCTTTGATCATCAAAGCAAGATCTAAATGTATAACTTGACTGCTAGCAAAATATGCGGGATAAAACGTTTTGACGTCACCGACTCGTTGTGGTAGGTTTTAGGGCTAGGATTCGAGTTAGAGATGTATTTTGGTTTATGGCTCCGGTTAGGTGTAGAATTGGGTTGGTGCTCGTGTTAGGGTCGAGTTCGGGGTTGTTACCTCCAAGACGCCGAATTGTTGCGCACTCTGATATATAGGGGACGCACTGCATGAATTTTTTGTTTTAATTAACATTGATGCTTTGTTGTATTTTAACGACTTATACAGCATTAATTTGGATTTTTGTTTTTGACATCTCACTTCCAGATTTACTCCGTGGAAGAAGACGAACATGTTTCAAAATCAAGCATTGAATTTTTAATTCCAAAAGACTTGGCTGATGGATTCATCAACAATAAAAAAGAGGCTTACCAATTTTCGTAAGTTGCAACTTATTTATACAATAAAAACTACCAAATCATAAAACCACTGCAGCTTGTTTCGCCGTTATCGGCCCTTCAGGTGGTTATCTAAACATGAATATAAAACCAGTAGTAAAACTGATTTTCGAAAAGTAAACTCTTGCTATTGACAGTTATCGAGCACTCTGCCAGAGGAAGTTGAGTCGACTTTTATTTAACTGAACGGGATGGTCATTGTTTTATTTAAATTTTGAGGAACTCTGTGGTGGTCTTAAGTTGGTAAATATTCGTGGGCGTTGTATTCTGCATTCTCATGAAGATATTTTTGTTGCAGTTTTCAGAAAGTCTTTGATCAACTTGCACAACAAGACAGTGTATTTGACCACGTGGCCAGAGGGGTTGTAGACAAGTAAGACCTGCTTGCATTGACGTGATGAAACTTGTTTTGCCCATGTTGTCCTAGCTCCTAACGTTGATGGTTTTTAAAGATCAAACAAAAATCTAACCTTAAGTATACTCGCCGCACTGCGCTAAAGCGTGTAAGGGTCATTGGGTCCATCCTCGCGGTTTAGCGTCCGGGCAACACGGTTCCGAATCGAATTTGACTGACCCAAGAATCTAACCCGGAGTCCCGGACCTCCAGCACCGTCAGCGGTGTCTGACCACCATCCAACCGGCCGGTATACCGCTCAAATACTACTTGTTTGAAAGAGCATAAGTGTGTTTCACGGATGCCGTTCTTATTGCGTACTAGATTATTGCAATGAAACGATTTGTTCATAGCCTCGACTGCTGTAAACTAATGTTATTTTTAGTGTTCTGGGTGGCTACAATGGAACCATCTTTGCTTATGGGCAGGTTAGTTTGTTTCTCGTTGCATGGTATTTAGTTTTAGTTTACTATGGAATCTCATCTAGCTATGCAATATGTCAGAAAAATCCTCCACCGTATTTTTTTGGGTAGAAACCGCTCGATTTGATTAAAAAACATAATAGAAGAGAACAAAAAACAAAGGAAGCAAATCTAACGACACGCAGTAGAAACAACTCAAACATTGTATGTTTTATTTCAACTATCTATAATCATTTTCATCGTTATCAATAATACTGATATCATTCAAGTAAATGCAATTTTTGTTGCTACTTAATTAAGACTTCCTCCGTTTGGTTTTGTTGAGTGCTTCGCACAGACGCACGAGAAGTTAAATCCGCGAAAAATGATTTTCAACAAAATCGCTACAGTGACTTCAGTGTGGTACGCTGTCAAAAAAATAAACACCTAGGAGAGCGTAGAATCCATGCCCTACGAGTGACAGTCCAGCATACTATCCCGTTCACCACGTCACTGCTGTCATTCCACCGTAAAATTTTTGTACTTATGGTTTCTGAACGCGTCACGTAACTGTCAAAAACGCTCTAGCGGTTTTGTTGAAAATGATTTTTCGCGTATTTAGCTTCTCGTCACAGACGCAACAGGAATAGCAGCAGCTGGATTAACTGTCGGATAGCACGTGATGACCTACTTGGAAGTCTTTTACTAGAGGGACAACAGAATTGCAGCTAATTTAGTTTTTCTGTTTTTCCTATCACTTATAGTAAATTGACTAAAATGCTTACTAGACATCAATTGAAAGACCATAACGTTCTATTAAAATATTGAAGCCGCCCATCAATATAAACCCCCTCGAATAGAAAAAGCGCAAAATGTTTGAAAATAAAAAATAGTAGCCGCGGCTTTTATTCAAAAAAATACGGTATGCCATTATATTCAATTTATTTTTGGATATTTCTTAAATGTACACAATTTGCATGATGTAAAGCAATTAATATTATAGAAAATTTGTGACTTTGGATCGAAGTTGAACCCAGTCCACATTGGCTTGGAACTACCCGCTTGATCACTGCGTATTTGAGTTTTAGGGATAGGCTTCATATTAAGTTGACTATTATGCTTTGCAGACTGGAAGTGGAAAAACATTCACCATTACCGGTGGTGCGGAGAGATACGCAGACCGAGGTATAATACCTCGAGCTTTGTCTTATATTTTTAACAAGGTTTGTATATTAGCATTGATAACCTATTCGTCTGAATACAGTTTTTTCCGTGTTCCAATACAACTTTTTAACTTCTGCCACAAACTGGCAGTTGCTGAGTTTATTTGTATTCATTTTATTTGGAACTTTAAATTTAGGATTTTGGGGAACAGATTTAGTTATATTTTGTTGTCTCGATCTTTACCTACTCTGGAAGATTACTCACGATCTATTATACTTATTGGCTGTGGTACAAACCGACCAGTCGGCGAGTGGGCAAAGGCATTGCTGTCAGCGCCGGAGGTCATGCGTTTAATTACCGAACGCATATTTCGGAACGGTTGCATAGGAATTCTAGCGATCTGATTGACTAGAGCATTTGCGAGGAAAGCACCAGGAGAACAATAGGGCTCGACCGAATGAGTATAAGTAGAAAAATTGGACACAGATTCGGCAACAGCGATGTGGTGTAGCGGTTAGTACGCTGGGCTGCAATTAGTAGAATTTGTGTTCGATGCTGATCTAGGTTTTTATTTTATTCTCAACGAACTTGGTTTCTTTAGCGCGTAATTCTTTAATGTGTAACTCAGGATGGGTAGAGTGGTGGTAATAGAATGAACAAAACATTTCATTACTCGCAGCATGCTCGCGCAACTGCTTCAGACAATCACATCGCCGAAGAGCAAAGTGGAAATTTTCTGTGCAACCATTCCAAGATATGCGGAACGGTCAAATCGGACACTGTCGCCACGGCTCGCCAGCGCTGCGATGTTTTTTCAGAGTTGTGTTGTTGCCCCAGCGATATGCCGCGGAGATGGACCGCGTTACTCGCTTTGACGTAATACCTCGAGTATAATGAGGATTTGGCTTTTATTTGGCAGTGGTGCAGTTTTGCGATGAAGTTTTTTTTCCTTGCATGATATAATCTTGATAGAACCGGCTGAGAATTTGAACTCGGGTCGTTGTTGGAAAAACACAAGTTCTATTTGTTATAGCAAAGGCTGATTAGTGATTACTTAACCCCAAAGTTACGTAATTGTTTTCTACGCAGTATGAAGAAGATAAGGATCATATTTACACAACCGAAATATCTTATCTGGAAATTTATAACGAAAATGGTTATGATTTGCTTGACCCGAAACATGAAGCCACAAAACTAGAAGATTTACCGTAAGATTAGTAGCTTGATAAAAAAATTTTGTGTGCAGTTTGTAAGCGCTGAATGTGCTAAATATCGCTTTAGTTAAATTACCAGTTAAATTTAGTAAATATGTGCCTGTGTGTTAGTTTAGTGTTATTGAATTGCAAATCTCGTTGTTTTTGATATCATTTACAATTTTGATGAGTCCACACGTACCGAAACAGCATTGATTTTTTGTATTTACAAAGTAAAATTAATGTAATTTTTTTAAGAAAAGTCGCGTTGATGGAGGACCCAGACCAGAACATCCATTTAAAAAATCTCTCTCTTCTTCCTGCTCAGAATGAAGAGGAAGCTCTCAATCATTTATTTCTGGGTGATACGAACAGGTAAATTGCACAAGTGTGGTCTGTGGGTACAATTTCAATTTTGACGAAATTGTATCCATTCGATCGCTTTAAGTCGGACTTGGTCTAATTACTTTGGTCAGGATTTAGTTGGAAAAGAGGTAAGGAGAGTAAAAACTGTTTTTGTTGTGCAGAGCTCAAGAAGTTTATGTTCTATTATGTAAAATTGTTAATTTTTGGACTCGGTTCGTCCAATATCCATGTTAGGGCTATCTTTTATTTCTGAGTTGGGACTGGATAAGGTTATAAATAAACAATGTTAATATGTTAACTTTGTGGTAGAAAGCTGGTAATTGCAGTCAACGAAGATGACTGAGTCTGGAATTGAACCCTGGGTTTTGGTTTTGATAGCGTCAACTTACCATTGACATCATTTGATATTGTTTTTCAGAATGATAGCGGAAACACCAATGAACCAGGCTTCAACCAGATCTCATTGTATTTTCACTATCCATATAACCAGCAGAGAACCAGGTTCAGCAACCATACGAAGATCCAAATTACATCTGGTAGATTTGGCCGGGTAAGCTGGCATTTTTACCTACTATGAAAGTGAAAACTAAGTCTAATTACGTTATAATCTTGTTAATCAAAATGGGTTTGCAGCACTTAGGCGACCTTAGGTCTGGTGAGATTTCTATTGTATGGATAAATGCTACTGTAATAGAAAATAGTTTGATGTATTACCCAACTTTTTGGGGGATGCGCAAATGAAACAGCCTGGCTAAGAACAGGCAACAAGCAAATTCCGTAGCATCCAATGCACCCTCATTTTTTGAATGCGATAATGACTCATTCAGCGCTTTAGGGTGGTTCCATTATGGTCACTGCCTTGATCGATAACGGGTGGCGTGTACCCAGGAGTGAACTCCTCCAGTGCAAAGGGTTTAAGAGGCTTTTCTGCTTTAAACGAAGATATAGAAAATCACTTACTGTACCAAGCTAAACTTGATCATGTTGAAAACCCAACCAATACTCGTTTCTATCGAACTATTCGATTTATCAAATATCGGTAATTTTTACCAGATCGGAGCGAGTTTCCAAAACGCAAGTCGGAGGACAATTGCTTGCTGAAGCAAAATACATCAATTTGTCTCTTCATTTTCTAGAGCAAGTAAGTTGCATTTTGTAATGGACATGTAAAAATGCGATCTTAATCACAAGCCAAGCGTTTTTCGTAGATCTAAAGGTCCCATTATTACTGCAATATCCGGCCTTTGATGTAAAATGCGTTTCATTGATTTAACTTAGGTCACGGGCGGAATTGCGTAGTGGTTGAATATATCCCAGCGGTGCGGTGGATAATAAGTTCGATTCTCGGGCCGCTCACAGTGCCACTAACGCTGCAACGTTTCTTCGTAGCTGTATGGCAATGGCGCTAAGCCGCGGAGATGGGCCCCGCCGCTAGTCACACGCTTCGACGTAATATCGCGAGTATAATGAAGATTTTATTTGTTTTAGGTCATTGTTGCTCTTAGCGACAAAAAGCGTCAACATATTCCATACCGTAATTCAATGATGACATCAGTGTTAAGAGACAGCTTGGGAGGCAACTGTATGACAACTATGATCGCTACTGTTGCTGTTGATAAGCGAAATATTGATGTAAGTTGAGCGACGTCTTAACTTGAATTGCTGCAGTTCGCTTTAAAGACGTATTAGGAATTTGTTAGTTGTAATGGCTTTGCCAAACACTATGCTATCAAAGACATATGCCCAAGACATAAGACTTGTCATACTAGCCTGTTTTTATTAGTTAACAGGTTGCTTATTTTTTTTTTATTAGCAGCTGTAGTTTTCGCTAATAAAAGATTGTTTTATACTTGGTGCTTGTGTTTAGTTGCATAAATTATCCTCCTATCACGAGAAAACGATCAAAGGGCTATAACGAGCTCGCTTAGGAGTTGCCGGCCTCCTGTCTACCACAGCAAGATGGGGAATCCCGTTAAGTGCCTTTCTCAACGGCACAACAAGTAAACTTACCGACTTGTTC
Organism: Trididemnum miniatum; assembly: GCA_964006365.1. Classification (NCBI taxonomy): domain Eukaryota; kingdom Metazoa; phylum Chordata; class Ascidiacea; order Aplousobranchia; family Didemnidae; genus Trididemnum; species Trididemnum miniatum. The sequence continues at coordinate 9,585,943 of OZ023251.1, read as the reverse complement.
TCGACATGGTCCCTTTAATGCTGAGCAACTAGCAGGGAACCTACAAATACCAGTTTGAACGTCATTGGTTTGTCCCGTCTTGGAATCAAACTCGAGTCTACATTTCCAGAGGCGGACGCTTTCATCACTCGACCATCTGAGCTGCGAAACACGGCTACTCGATGACTGCGACTGCTAAATTAAACAATTTTTGCCGTATTTTTCCAGGAATCCATCTCTACGTGCAGATTTGCTCAGCGTGTGGCGTTGATCAAAAACGAAGCAACTCTAAACGAAGAACTAGATCCCAAACTAGTCAGTAACTGTTGTAATTCATTAAAGGGTAGCGACTAATATTCGTTTAGAATATAGGCATTTTGCGGCATTTTTCTGTCAATCACTTTACAAAATACGCGTTGTGGCATAACTGCTGTTTTTGCTTTTAGAAGCGGGTGTAGGAAGTAGGCAGCCAAGCACTCGCAAAAAAAATTAGTGTGTTATTGACGGACGTAACAACGTAACTTTTGTGAGAATCGAATCAAAACCTCACGACTGTCGAGGTTGAAAACGACCTTTCCTAATCTCTTAACCCATTTTTGACAGATGATTCTTCGTTTGAAAAAAGAAGTGCAGTCCTTGAAGGATGAGCTTAATCTAGTCACCGGTGAACAGAGAACTGATGAACTGACTCCGGAAGAAATTCACAGGTAATGAATAGAAAATTTTCTGGCTCTTGATAATATAAACAGCTTAGAAGCATTCGACTAAAACGCTTGCAGCTGTATGTGGTAACGATTTTTGATATTACTGAAAGTGCTTAAATTTTCCAAGAAGTTTTTGTTTTTTTGTAGCATTTTTATTTTCTTGTTGCGGCAAAGCGACTGATTCGAGAGGCAGGTCTTGATCGACTTTACTAGTAAAGTTGAAATGGAGCTGACAAGTAACCTCTTCATTTTCACAGATTAAATGAACTGCTTAAGCTTTATCTGGAGGATGCTGATCTTGAGAGTACACTGGATGTTGGTGGAGATATGAGGAAGATTCAATACTGCTATCGATATTTGAAAAAAACTATTAAAGAAAGACCTGAGGTTTCTACTCCGCTTTCGAGTTCAAAAACGGATTCTCAGGAGTCGAATTCCAATCCACAACCATCCCTCTCGCCTGCTGAGATCCAAAGATTAAGAGAAATTCTGCAGCAAAGAGATAATGAAATAAGTTAGTTATTTCCTGTAGCTAAGCCTACTTTTTTGATTAAATCTCAGTAGAATTTTATACCAATTGGGCCGCAATTAGTGCTATCTGGTGAAACTGATCGTTCCGGCCCAAAGCAGTCATGATTGGCGAGCAGAAATTCAAACAGAGGGTAGGTTATGTCGGATGGGTAGCGTATTCACATTCTACACGTCGCCTATTTCACACGAATCGGCGTGACTCGCAAAACTTAAGAAGCTAACAGTGTTGCCATTTTTTTCAGGTATTTTGGTAACTATGCTGAAGAAAGAACGGAAACGTGCTTTGGAGCTAGGCGATAGCCCACACCAAAATGGATTAACTCAACAAAATCCGTTTGTGGAAAGCCAGAAAACTTACGTCAAAGAAGCTTATAAATCTGATATGGATGATATCACAATGAAGTCGCAGAAAAGTAGGGTCAAAGGTAATGGTATGATTTTCACCGGAGGGCTTTCTCAATTACGTAGTTGTTAGCCCTGATGAAAACAGCGGTTTCGTTGATGCCGAAACGTTTGGTTTTGAAAATTTGACAAATACTTTCAGAACAACCATTGTCGCTCGGCAAGCAGGAAGCGTTTGAAATATTCAAGAGGGATTATCCACACACCTCGCATATAGCTGATCAAAAAGAACTGTTGAAACGCCGCTACACAGAAGCGAAACATCTCGGTCAAGAAGTTAATAACGCTAGGAATGAAATAAGTAAGTTGGGCTCTACTTCAGTTCCAAGTTGAAGTTGGGTCTGTTTTTTTATTGCGCGCTAATTTTTTCTGTTTTAACGCCTAGTTGGCATACTGAGATAGTGTAAAACTGTTTTGCCACGCGCGGTCCTAGTTCGATTCCAGGGGTGGGCGCACCTCTTTTTCTTCAAAAAGGCGCTTTGCGTTAAGTTTTTCGGTAGTGAGTTGTCTTCTTCGTCGTGGTACTTCGATGATAACGTTTTAGCACCTTAGGAAACGGTTTTTAAGCCTTCACAAACTTGGAAATAAATTATTCGAATTCGCATTGTTGTGTACTTACACAATGCACAGTACTGTTGCATCAATTTACTTTGAGTCTGGGGACTTCCAGATCGTCTCAAGACAGCCCCAAATCTGTGACAAGACGGTCGTCTTGGAAAACAGTTTTTTCGTTATGGCCGTATCATTCAAATGCCAGTACGAATTTTTTAGATCACGAAAAAGCCTCATTAGAGCAAATTCGTAAGCAGATGGCTGTGCAAGCGAGCATGGGGAGAGAAAACGAGTCATTTGAAGAAAATGAAAAAGAGCAAATGACCCTCGCCAACATGGAGGAATCCAAGTCCAGGTAACCTCCCTAAAAGATTTTCTCAAATATTGAAAACCAAACCCTTGTACTGATATATCAGAATTTTTGTTTAATGTTATCAGTGGCTTGAGGTGTATATTATGAGGCCTTCTCAGTCATTCTTCGATAGTAGTTAAAAACTGTTTTCGCCTGGTTTTTGTAAAAATCTTGCCTTATTATGGAAAAGCTTCCGTCTACCCTTCTACCCCTCCCTACACACACACACACTCAGGAAGTTTCTGCTTACGCCCCTGGATGCTAATATACAATGAAAGAAAATATTTCAAAATTTTTGCTGTTGCATTCATTGGCTTTTCAACCAGTTTGAGAAAAGGTTGATTGCTTTGCTGAAAAACGACGAAAAAGCTGACTTTTATTTTTCAGATACAAGCAAGCCTTTTCTCGCTTAAAAGCCATGAAAGCAGAGATAGATCATCTGCATCATCTCTTGGACAAAGCAAGGCTGCAAATGCAAAAAGATTTTGAAGAATGGTGGCTGGCACAAACAGCTAAAACAACAAGAGCCAGGTAATGTCAGTTTTCATGTTTGGTTCCTGAATAAGTTATTATCAGCGCATTTTTGATGTGGAAGATTTGGGGTTCGATTCCCTTGCCGCTCAAGTCAGACACATTGACGCCAACGGCACGCCACTGCTGCGATGTTTCTTCAAAGCTGCTATGTTGCCCACGACCCGGTGCAAAGCCACGGAGCCACTCATTACATCCTTCTGTCTAGAACCGCGAGTATAATAAAAATTTGACTGTTTTGTTTTCAAAGTTATACGGATTCTAGTCGATCCCGAACTAATCCAAAACCTCCAACTCCGTCTGCACCTCGAGCAAATCAACGTGCGTGGCAAACTCCCCCACTGACTGGAGATCGGAGAAATGGTCCTAGGGAAACCATCTCTCCCCCACCTTCTGGCCCCATATCTCCTCGGGAATCTTCGTTATCGAGAGGCCACAACGCGCTCACTGATCTCCGAAGAGTTCCGACCGACATCCAAAGAACTCCGACTCAGCCCGAACATGTACGATCGCACAACCTATCCGCTCCGACGTCCCGAACGGATCAAATGAACAGCGGCTTGGCAGCGCGCTTTGGTAAAAGTGGCGACAAAAATGTAAACCTTCCCCCGGCAAAAGTTTCAAATTTCCCGAGAAGCGATGAGCTTTCGTATCGAAGTTCTTCTCGAATCCCATTGACTGGCGATCAAGAAACAGACGCAAACATAATGGCCTTTCTAAAAGCTCGTGACAACATAATGCAAGAACAAAGCGGTAAGTTTGAATATCTTAAACATTGTATGGCTTTAATGTGATGCAGTAAGTCTAGTGCGAGTTAAGCAGGCAAAAAGGTTGATTTACCCGCCAGAAATATTTTCGTGAAAGTTGTCACTTAAGGACGTAATAGCCCGCTTGAGGCGAAGCATGAGCCATGCCCTGGGGCTTAAACCCACCTTTAGAAGAATCTTGCGTTTACACAAGACCGTCGATGAGCAATGCTTTCTTTTGCTTTTCTGTAATCCAATTTGAAAGAGTTTTTGATTGCAGGGAGTCGATGATGATAAAAAATTTTCGAAAATGTCACTGTATCCAGAGGATGCCAACAACCGATTCCATTTTTACGATTGATGCATTTTTTACTTTCCAATCCGCGTTAGATTCGATGAACGAATCATCACCTTCAGAATCAAGTTGTTTCCGAGTTGCCGAGCATTGAAAGTACTAATTCAATTGTCGTTGTCAGCAACGTAGTGTCAGCGCTGTTCTACTATGCGATATAATATTGCTTCCAGTTTCGTACAGTAGTACTTAACGCAGTTATTGCGAAAATGCAAAACGTTACCTTAATTGGCGATTTTCCGTCTTTTAAGTGGCTAAAAACTTGAAGGCGTCGGTGAACAGGAAAAACACCTTATTTGATTTTTGCGGTGAGAACAGCTTTCGATACGCTTCAAATGTTGTCTGACTGACAGCTCTAAAAGTCAACTCATTCGTGAACGCAGTTGAATGAGTTACGGCTATTTTTTTTTTAAGAAAACGCTTGCAATTTTTCAGGCTAAGCTGAATTTTTTTTTAAAGGCGGTTCGTTTACCGATTTCACTGTAATGTAAAGCGATTACGAATTATCATATAGTAGACACTGTTGTAGTATATTTATTGACGATCTTGTGATATATTATTGCTGTGCTATATATTTTTACGTATGTGTTGCACTGTTATTATATTGATATCTATTTTTCTACAATAGTACTTTATGTGAAATTTGTGGTTTATGGGAGTCTGTTAGCTCAGTTGTTAAGCGCTCGCTATCGGTGTGAGAGGTCTGGGGTTCGATTCCCGGGCCGGTCAAATCGGCACAGTGTCGCCAACGGCTCGCCTTCGTTTCGATGTTTTTTCGGAGCTGTGTTGCCCAGGCGCTACGCCGCGATTATAGGATCTGCGGCTTGTTACAGGCTTCGGCGTATTACGCGAGTACAATGCTGATCTTTTTGCGAGAAAGATTTTGATCGGCGTCGAAATCGCTCAAAATTTAGAATGAACTCTTTTTACACTGGCGATCTTATGCGTGTGTTGATACTACGTAAGTTTGCTTCTTAAGAGTTAAGGTCATGCTAAAATCCTGCAACCAAAAGTAAGTGGCTGCGTGCTTCAATCACTGATGGCGGTTCCTTCACAACCAACACGTAGCTCCTATCATGCTGCCAAATGGTGAATTTATCAGAAAAGCACATGGATTTGACCGAGAGTGAACGCATTAGGTTGCAGAAAAGGCTCCCACACCTGGGTTTTAACCCCACATTTTGGTTTTTCAGTGCGTTTCTGGAGTTTGGAATTTTTTCGCAAAAGATCGCGGGTTTTAGAAGAGCACTGCTAATAGCAGTAATTCAAAATAGAAGTTAAAACTCAACAATATACAGAATGATAATTACTTGAATAAGAGTGAATTTTTCGGTTTGGTTCTTCAACTCCATGTAATTTTTACGTTCGATTCGTATTTTTGTGGAAGTTTAATCGAAAACGGTTGCAGACGGTAGGCTACTGCGAGAATAAGGTGCCAGGTAAGGCTTGAATGCCTGAGAGGGTTACCGACAGTAATAGAACCAGGGAGTCGAACCGTTTAAAATATCGCTCCGGTTCAGGTTCAAGAAATTTTATTTTTAACGGTTCAGTTCCGCTTCAGGTTCAAGACTTTTCAAAAATTTGCGTTCAGGTTCGGTTCGGGTTCAGTTGCACCAAAATTTAAAGGTTTCGGTTCGGGTTCACTTCAAAATCTTCAATTTGGCCAAAAACTAAATTATGGTCTTATATCATTAAAATAACGAAATATTAATTGCATGCCTGAATCAATTAAGGTTAAATAAAAATGTAAAATTCATTAAATTTTGAAAAGCAGAAAGAATGTTGCAAAGGTTGGAATGGGTCAGTGCTTTATCGTTCTAATGATGTTGGTCATCAGTACAAACGAGACGTCAACAAATAAAAAACCTGGCTAGATTTAGTTAAGGTTATTGTAAAGTTACCGCAAGAACGAGAAAAAAATCCAAGTAAGCAGAAAGAATGTTACGCATCGCAGCACATGTCTAGAAATTTTTATAAATATTTTTTAAGAATCAGCTCAGGTTCAAACATTGTTACTAAACGATTTCTGTTCAGGTTTATGTCCACAAAATATTATAGGTTCGGGTTCAGTTGCATAAAATTTTAAAGGTTCGGGTTCGGTTCAGGTTCACAGATTTGAAATATTAAAGGTTCGGGTTCGGTTTAGGTTCACAGATTTGAAATATTAAAGGTTCGGGTTCGGTTCAGGTTCAATGATCTCAAATTTAAACGGTTTAGGTTTGGTTCGGGTTCACCGAAAAAAAGCGGTTTTTACCGGTTTGCGGTTCAGATTCGGGTTCGGTTCGACTCCCTGAATAGAACAGAGAAATGATGATGAATAGTTGAATGTATCGTTACTGATTGAACTACTTAGTCTGATTTTGACAAAAGTTTTAGTTAACTTTTTTTGTGTATTTTGCACAAACAAGATACCTTCGCTCGCGATGATAGACCTAATGATTGAAAACTCGTTGGCGTACAACCGGATCTCAGCTAAGATTACATTTTTCAGTATCGATTATAGCCTACTGCTTGTTTAGAAAAACTTACTCAGAAAAAAATCGGACGCAATATAGCTTACAAAAAATATGTTGATGTCTTACTTTAAAAATTGGGTTTTGACGTTGCTTGATTCTGCAAAAATGAAAACCCACAAGAAAACAAAAAGCTTCATAAACGTCATGTTAGATAAAAGTTTAGGCTTCATAAAGTTTTTAATCAAAACTGTAAATATTTCACTGGGCTGTGGAACCTTTTCAAACATCTACTCGAAAACCTGAAAAAACAACCCCTAGAGTAACCTCTATCATGCAAGATCTTCGCAACTTCTAATGAGGCTAACAAAACCCGACAATTTTAACGCACACCTTTTTAATTTTGTGTTTCCACCAGGACTATTTCCTAAAGATCTGTTTAGTTTTATAGATAGATGGTTCCTTTTGCATAAAGGCTTACCATACGTCATCCTTTTGAAGGACATGTTCTCCTTTATAGCAAAAAATGATTTGTTCCCTGAGGACGCTATAAAATGCCCAAATGTCCTCCTTTTTAGGCATTATGAACAGTGAAAACATGTGAAATCATAGTTACACGAAAAAATTTGGAAAGTTTTTGTTCAAACTACGGCCTGCGGACGTGATGACCTTTTTTGCTCCTCACTTCATTTTGGGCCGAAACTCGAGAACAAAAAAGTTTTACCACCCAAAGATCAATTCGAAAAACTCAACTCCGTTTTCGACAAGACAAACCAGCCAGTTTTTTCTGCAAACTCTCGATGTGATTGTAAAATCACTCCCACAAACATCCCACAAACGTTGTGGTACAGAGCCGGCGCCAAGGAGGAGGAGCCCCCAATCGACATGCCTGCCCCCCCCCCCCCCAATCAACAAGCTTACTCTTTTGAAGACAGCGGCTTTTGTGCTTAATTTCAAACTTTGGCCACCCCAATAAACGCTTGTCTCTCCCTACGTCGACTGCTCTGCCGCTGTCTCTGGTGTGGCATTATTGCGTCACTGAACAGTAGAATATTGCCTGAACAGTGTTCAAGGTAGTCTCGGTTGCGAATTTTTGTTCGGCAGACTCAGAAACGTGTTTAGGAGGGGCATTGGCCATGCCCCCTCCCCCTTTTAACTCTACCTCTTAGTAAAAAGAACAAAATTAATGGTGCCAAGTGACTGAAATATGCCAGACTCTTTTGATGGTTTCTGTAGCTTATGGCCGGGGGCGGATACAGGGGGTAGGATGGGTGGTACGCATACACCCACCAGTTACTTTCAAAAATGCTTTTAATACATACATTTTTTCCATAATTTCAAACCATTTTGATGGCAATAAGCCTTATGCCTTAAGCACGCATAATCGAAAAATGTGCGAACAAAATGTATCATATTTGGCAAAGCACTCAGAATCAGGGTCAAAAAATTTGAACAAAATTTGCCTGGAAATTATTCGAAAAGCACTAAAATAGCCATTACAGCTTCTGATTTTTCAAAAAATTTTCGGGGGAGCATGCCCCAGGACCCCCCTAGAGCTTTTCTTGTTTCTCAATCAGCTTCAAATGTGTTCTGCCGAAAAAATACGCCAAAAAATGAGGAAAGTACGGTCTCCCTCTTTAAGACATTCTCGCTACGCCACTGAACAGACTCTATTGTGGATATGCTGAATATTAATAAGTTTACTATGACTTGAATAGTTGGCCTCCCCTGGGTCCCCCGCAAAGCATTTTTTAGAGCTTGGGGGCCCAGCCCCCCACCAAAGCACCTCTGGCGCGGTCAAGGTGGACCAACAACACCAGAATCAATTGTTTTTTGTGACGGTATTCACACAAACAAAAACTGTAAATAGTATTCCAAACACTAAATTAAATAGTCAACATTAGAATCAAACCTTCAAAAACACACGGCATAGTTTTTCGCGCTTTAGCAACTAATGAGCTGCCAGCTGGTAATGAAGCTGTGTTCGGCAGCGTGGCGCAGTGGTTTGGGGCAAAGGCTGATGGTTCAACTCCCCCCCACACCTCGTTGTGACGATAGTTATGTCTGCTTGGTGGAATCTTACAAGCTGCAAATTAAAAGTCAGAAGTAACACTCGAACGGAAAACTCGGAAACAAAGGCAACTCGTTAGCGAGTCTGGGTTCTTCCTATTCATAGCGATTCCGTCGTTTTCTCGTGACAGGAGGATAAAAATGAAGAAATCAATCAATCAAGATAGGGATACATAATTTTTGTTTATTTATAATGTACAAAAATTCGAACTTAAATATTTTAATTTGCCAGTTTAATCTGTCCTCACAACTTCAAAATTGGTTCAACTACTACAGAAAACAATAATTTATCCAAAATCAATCTTGATATAAAGAGTATGTGGTAGTTAGTCAAATTAGTAATGCCCATCCAAAATCCAGATGGATAATCTTCAGCCCATGATTGTTTTACTTGCCTTACTTACTCTGTTGAAAAGGGTAACTTTACTGGCAAGGTAGCATCTCCTACCGGTACCAACAACGAATTTCGCAGCATTTTATATCTCACTACACCGTACAAAGAATGATTTTCCCTCTAGTTAAAAAAAGTTCTGCGTAAATCTAAGCATAAAGAATCTCAAAACTTCCTTCTTCTTTGCGGTAAAAATACCCGTATGGTGCCAAAACAACTCGGGTAACTTATTTAATGCGAAGCTTTCATCTCAAATTACGGTAGTGACCACACCAAGTACAACATTGTTTTACTTTTAACAAAATAAACGAAGTTTTATGCCATTGTTAAAGTAAACTAAGGACTATAGTTTACATCAAAACTAAAATAGATTGAAAAAAACCAACACGTTGACTTTGTTTATAATATTCAGTCTTGTATTGAACAGAGCAAATAGCTTGAGATGCGGATTATTTTAACTCACCCGAACACAAGCTTACATTTTTCTCGAGTTATGGCCATTGGCCAGCGTAGTAGAGAAAACAAGGAAGGAAAATCGGCTTCGGGTACCACAAGGCTATTTGTGGTGGTAGGACGAACAATCAAGTGAAATTGGCTAATTTCTGCATGGGGACTCTTTTGGTCTTTTCCAATAAATTCTTTTTCTATAAGCGACAACATTGCA